>JAUMIR010000001.1:436971186-438453686 GCA_030847615.1 Gambelia wislizenii
TGTCTAGAGAGACCATATTTTTTTGGACATAGGTAAGTGAATCTGCGGGCACTGGTCCCACAGATATGGGGGTTGTACTGTATTGGTAGAATCATAGAATCATAGAATCATAGAATTGTAGAGTTGGAAGAGACCACGAGGGCCATCCAGTCCAACCCCCTGCCACGCAGGAAATCTCGAGTTCTTCTTTTTTAGAAAATCATACTTTGGTAGTTCTTTTTAAGAAAATCATAATTTTGCACAAAAACCTGCAATATCTATTTGCCCCAGAGATCTTGTTCTCTTAGGGCTTGTCTAGATGAGGCAATATAATCTGAATTGGTGCGCAGTAATGCCGATTCACAGCAGTATTCATTTGTCTCCACGTTGTTGGTTTTTTGGCAAGATCACTGGTGTGCGAAGCTATCCATGTTTGATGTTCATGCGGAGGCATACCTGTGGATCAAGATGGTGGCTGCGAGTGAATTACTCATGTTTTTATTCTCCACGAGTTGCCGCCACTGAACAGTAATTTTTTTTAGCAGTAAATCTAAGGTCAGAAGTGTGACCGTCCACTTAAATAAGCATTAAAAATTGTTTTGCTGCCTTAGCACTGTGAAAAGTGCATGATTGCTACTATAAAAATTCAGCACGGCAGTTCCAGCCACGTCGTTGCTGGCAAGCTCCATGCTCCTCTGCACATGTCCGACCAATCAGTTTTCCACTTCCAGTCTTATCTGGTAATGCACTGTGATCCAACTCAGTTGTCCCAATTCTTGGAATATATAGTTTGCAATCCAATAAGTGGAAATGTTTTGCTATTGAAGGGTTAATTGAGAAGCCAGATAGGATGTGTTGATGTAACTTCCTAATGTTTTGCTATTGGGCTTCTAGGGGAAAGGGGAGTCTCTAAGTTTCCTCCTTTTTCTTAGAAGCCAGCATGAGGTTTATACCTCTCTCTCTCTCCTCTCTTCTTCACACTCTCTTCCACCTCACCTCACCATGTTTTGATAGTGGGAGAAGTCCCTCTCAGGGAGTCCTGAATATTCTTTCGTAACAATGTAGTTTTTAGACATTTTTAGTACTTTTAGTCTATTTTGATGCTATACTGAATCTCTGCCATGTGTAGAGCTCTGAAACGGTAAGTAGAATGAAGTTTTGTATTTTTAAACTACTTTCATGAGTCTTGAGTGTTCATTTTGCTAAACAAATAACTTGGGACAGGATAAGGGTGTTTGGTTATCTCTAAGCTGTGTTTTTATATGTATGCTGAAATTGCTATGCTAACACTGCTGCATGTGTACTCTGCTTAATTGGCTGCATTTTCCAGGAGTGAAGGGCAGTGAGGGGAGAGCATATATTTGCTATATGCTGTGTTTAAACAGGGATATTGGAACCCTGAATTTGAACACCCCCTATACCAATGAGCAGGAATGCACATTTCCCTTGCATTATTTTAAATAATTGGGAAAGACCACAAAGGCTTTTCCCATGCAGTATATGGCATTTTTGGCTCCCCTCATTCTGAATACGGCAAATCACTGTGGGATCTCCTTTGGACAAAAGGTATTCTCCTGAAATTCTATGAGGAATATTTTCACCGTTTAGACAAGCCCTTAGAGGAGGCTGTTGTACTTGTGAAACTCACCCAGTTCTGTCAAATAACCAAAACCCCTAAACCTCTGTTGATTTCCTTGTTAAAGTTGATAAGGAGACATTTTCTGATTCACATCTGAGTTGAAAAGCCTGGTCTCCAAATCAGTCCACATTGAATCATTTCCATTTCCAAAATGCTAATGTAACATCCAAACTGTACACATCTCAGTCTATACAATTTGCAACACAGACTTTATTATGGCATTTGTTTCTACTGTTAAGCAGAGCAAGAAGGAAGTGTTAAGGCTTTCAGGAGAAGCCTGAAGGTTCCCAGCTGCCATTTGTATAGCCTGTGTTTTTCCTGAAAAAAGTGATGGAATGACCATAAGGACATGCTTAGTAGATCCTGTCCTCATGCAATATATAGGATGGATATGGCAGAATGTCTGTTTTAGATTCTTAAAATACCAAAACGTTGTTTACCAAGACTGAGAGACACACAAAAAGAAAATTCCAAGACTGAGAATTCATTGACATTAAAGACGAAAGTTTTAATAGCGAGTCATAATGTGCCTAGTTTAAATAAGTAAATAAGGATGGATTGAGAAAAATCTCAGAAGAAGCTTCCAAGAATGGCTAGTGCCACAACTCAGCTAGAGGTAGGACAGAGCTTGGAACTAATAATAATAATAATAATAATAATAATAATATTTTTAACCTGACCCTCTGCTCGGCAACCGGGGTGGTGTAGAACAGGATTAAAACAACAGCAAGTTAAAACAATACTTCCCAATCCAAACCTCCCACCCCTTAAAACTAAATTAAACTAGTGGAGAATTAAAACAAACATAAAGTACAATACAATATACAAATTATGACAAAAAAATGGCAATAGTGGAAGGGGTGGGTGGGTAGGCAATCAACTCCACTTGAGCTGGGAAGTTATTCCGGGAAGGCCTGCCAGAAGAGATCTGTCTTTAGCACTTTCTTGAAGCTATCAAGAATAGTGATAAGACGGATCTCGTCCGGCAGGCCATTCCAAAGACTGGGAGCCATAGACGAGAAGGCCCTCTGGGAGGTCTGCGACAGCCTAGTTTTCATAGGCTGCAGAAGGTTCCTCCCAGAGGACCGAAGTGCGCGGGGGGGATCATATGGGATGAGGCGGTCCCAGAGATAAGATGGATCCAAGCCATGTAGGGCTTTAAAGGTTAAAACCAACACCTTGTACTGTGCACGGAACTTAGAAGGAACGTTATATAAGGACATGTAACATGTAACTTTGGCGGGGGGTGTAACAAGAGTGTAGCAATGTTCCTTCTGCAAAATATAAATAAATAAAAAATGTAGTGACTAAGAACTGTTTAAAGGAAAGTTTGCTTGTTAATTCTCCCCATTATGTTAAGGTGCAAAACATGCTGGGAGGGGGCATTTTGCTAGGAATGGCAAATTTGGGACTATAGTCAGACCTCTGTATCCATCGGTTCTGCATCCATAGATTCAACCAACCAAGGCTTGAAAATATTCAGGAAAAAATCCAAAAAGCAAACCTTGCTGTTTACTATTTTATATAAGGGACACCATTTTATATGCTATTGTATATAATGGGACTTGAGCAGCCACAGATTTTGGTATCCATGGGGGGTGTGTGTCCTAGAATCAAACCCCAGTGGATACTGGGGGTACATGGTATTTTCTTACTTTTGTAGATGGATTGCCTGCCTCCAGTAACTATAAGGTAACAGAATGCGAAATATAAGTTATGAATTGTTATGGTAATGAGTTCCTTTTGCCTCCCTGTAACAATTTACATAATAAATCACTTCCAGAAAAGAAAAGAAAAGAAAAAAGAGAAGCATTCTAAATCCTGGACTAGGCTATTATGTGCATGTAGATCCATACCTTCTCCATTGACGCCCCCTTGTCGTGGGAGAGAGGCTTGCGTACCCTAATGATGTTTTGAGCTATGCTGGCGGTGGCATAATAGCCACCGGTAGGGTCTCCCATGCCAGACAGGTCAAAACCGAAGGGTCTGACAAAGAGCGTCAAAGGGCAGGATGGGCTCTCTAGCCTTGTGGCAACCGTCCTAGGAGAAGGAAAACTCTAATCCCAAACCCGGGCAGATGGTGCTCGTCCAACCCTGTAAGGTCAACCATCTAAGAGAAGGAAACTCTAATCAAACCTACGACCCGAGGACCTTGCTGCTACCGTCCATGCTTGTAAGGCCAGCAGACGAACCTTTGGTTTAAAGGGTGAGGCCAGTTCTGTGCACGCTGCGCTCCACCAGAAAAATCCATTGCACAGGCTCGAAGGACAAATCCAGTTTATCTCAGATTGGCTTCTTTAGTCATCAGCGCGCTTGCAGAAAGCGCAGGATGAGCCCTTCCTGAATCTTCATTTGCGAAGAAAAGCCAGAGAGAGATCCATACTGAAACCGCTAAGCCATGTTGGTTCTCCATGATACGATCCCATACAACACAATACCAAACCAAATACTGGCTGCCAACAGTTCCTCCTATTTTCAGGTAAGGCACCCTCTTCCCCCCTTCCACCTGTTTATACCATAGGCCAATTTCAGTAACTTTTATTTCAGTGACAGACACACTTCTCAAGCTCTTTATTCATCTTGGGCTGGAAATTTCTGAAGAACACTCCCTATAACAACCACATTTGAGTTACGAGCCACTTCACCCAACTTGGAGTTGGTCACCATGCAGGGAAAAGCCTGTCTCTGGGGTTGTTTAAACAGTGAAAATAAACCTCATGGAATTCGCTGGGAATGCTACCTGTCTAAATGGGAACCCACACCAATCCACAGTATTTGGAAGGAGGGGGGGGTCCAAAACAGCTAAAACAATGCTGGAAAAGCCTTTGCGGCTTTTCCTGTAGTTTTTTAAAAACAGCTACGGGGGCCACAGTCCTGCTTGTTAGGACAAGTAATTCACTTTGAATTCCTTTCCCATACAAGTGGATGCACAGAGCTGATTGGCTGGGTGAGCATGGGGGCGGGGCTTGCTAATGTGGAAGCGCCTGCTACCACCATGTTGGATTTACGCCTTAGAGAGCAATCACTAAGGTAGTAAAACAGGGTGGCGGGTTTGTTTTTTGTTTTTTTTGCTGTCCTTTTAAGTTGAAAAATCATTCTATCCTCCAGCACACCTTAGACTTTTTTTTAAAAAAAGTTTTGCAGTGGCGAAGTACTAATGTGAGTAAATCACTCATGACTACCAGCTGGCATGCGAAACATCTGGGGCCAAAAACACCATCAAGCCAAGTTACTGCTGCTGCAAAATGCCATTACTGTGAGGTGCTGAGTCCCCCCCCCTTGTATAGACTACCCTCTCTCTCCCCCGCCCCTACCAGCCAGTTTTGAGCTCAATTAGTAAAAAATCCTTCTTAGCTCAAGTAACCAGGTATGTCTGCGATTTTGAGGTATATGTTGGTTGGTGCCTTCCTTCAGCAAGAGCTGACAACAATCCTATTTTCAAAAGAAAAAGAAGAGCTCAACTTGTCAGACTGAGATGCTGAAATCAGCTAGCCATTGAATTAGTCCATCTGTTTTGGGGTTATACCACTTATTTTATAGTAAACAAATTGTAGCCAGGGCTTTCCTTGGGTCTCTCTCTCTCTCTCTCTGTGTGTGTGTAAATGTGGGCGCACATGCCTGTGAACTGTACCAGCCCAAACTCAAGTTAAAATAAATACTACTTATCAGTGGGCTTATTGATGAGCCAGGATGGCTGTCGTTGCTGAACCTGCAAGGGGAAGAAAGGAATACATTAGAAATAGAACTTCATGGATGCGTGCAGGGAACATAGGAGAACAATGAACTCTGTGAAGAGAAGACTATGTACTTCTGGCACATTGACAGCTAGAGGTTAGTGAGAAGATGTAAAGATATTTCAAAAGTATGAAAAGGCATTCACTTATGTTAGTTTTCCTTCAGAATCAGAAACTGCCTTGAGACATAGCTGCCTTTGGCACTTTGAATTGGTTTGAATGGAAAGCTTGTTACCAGTGTACAGTTTGCATCAAATTATATTAGGAGGAGAGGGTATAATGCAGGGATGTGGAATGTGACTCTCCAGCTGTGTTAGGCTGTACCTCCCATCAGCTCCAGCTAGCAATGAGGGATAATGGGAACTGCAGTCCAACAACAGGTAAACAACTACACTTTGCTAATCCCCATTATAGTGCCCAAATGGCAGCTTCTTTCTCTTCATCTTCTCTCTCAGTCTCTCCAACAACTATGTGGCTGCACATGTAGAAATATAGGCACATAGCAGCTCAATGTGTACTTCAACATTTAGTAGCACATTACATGGAAATATGACAAGCACCCACAGAAGCATACCACTTTGAGACAGAGAAAGCAATTCAATACAGTAGGAATGACAATAGGGTACAGGAAGACATTATAGGCAATAGGAATGTTGATGCATGTAGTGGAATGCCACATGTAGCTGAAGCTTCTGTAGGAAAGCAGAGACTGGAATAGGGGAGAGACAGGCTATATTGGCTAGGGCTGCCTGCAATCCAATAACATCTGGAGGCCCACATGATTCCCACCCTGGCATAAAGTATAAAGTGATGTACTGGATCTGTCAGTAAATCCAACTTCTTTTACACTGAAAGATAATCTTCAGCTAAGATCCAACAGCCACCAACAGCCTGGTGGGTATAGCACTCAAACCATCTGTGCTAACAGTGATACGAGATTATGTGATGACTATTATATTTTTAACCTTCCCTTTTCCCAAAACACAGATTCAATTCAGTTCTACAACCATGCCTTACACCCTCTCTTTCTAATATAATTAGAACCCTATGATGACTCTTTCCTGTGATGATGGCCTAGAATCATAGAATCATAGAATCATAGAATTGCAGAGTTGGAAGAGACCACGAGGGCCATCCAGTCCAACCCCCCTGCCATGCAGGAAATCTTGATCAAAGCATCCCCGACAGATGGCCATCCAGCCTCTGTTTAAAGACCTCCAAGGAAGGAGACCCCACCACGCTCTGAGGGAGTGCGTTCCACTGCCGAACAGCTCTTACTGTCAAAAAGTTCCTCCTCATGTTGAGGTGGAATCTCTGTTCCTGGAGCTTGCACCCATTGCTCCGTGTTCCAGTCTCTGGAGCAGCAGAAAACAAGCTTGCTCCATCCTCAGTGTGACATCCCTTCAAATACTTAAACAGGGCTATCATATCGCCTCTTAACCGTCTTTTTTCCAGGCTAAACATACCCAGCTCCCTAAGTCTTTCCTCATAAAGGCATCGTTTCCAGACCTTTCACCATTTTAGTTGCCCTTCTCTGGACACGCTCCAATTTGTCAATATCCTTTTTGAATTGTGGCGCCCAGAACTGGACACAGTATTCCAAGTGAGGTCTGACCAAGGCAGAATAGAGTGGCACTATTACTTCCCTTGATCTAGACACTATACTTCTATTGATACAGCCCAAAATTGCATTGACCTTTTTAGCTGCCGCATCACACTGTTGGCTCATGTTCAACTTGTGGTCTACTAGGACTCCTAGATCCCTTTCGCACGTAGTCTCATTCAGCCAGGTCTCTCCCATCCTATATTTATGCATTCACACATCACTTTATAGTGCTATCACCAAAAATTCTCTCAGATCCATTCTAAGTTGGATACCATCGTTAATAATTAGTTCCCATGGATATGCTTTTGGCCTCTCCTTGTGCAGTTATAATGGACACTTTCCCATTTGTACAGTCTAAGGGTATAGATATGACCTATTGAAAAGGTCAGACTCATCATACTTGACCCTTGCCTTTCCTGGTATACAAAAGTGGTTGGGAGAAGACTGGTTGGGTAGGTAAAAGTGGCGATTGGTCCAAGGACAACCAGTAAGCTTCAGCTCAAAGTGAAGATTTAAGTTCAGATCTCTCTAGCTCTAATCTAACTGCTACACCACATTTAGAGTGTTCTCAAGAGTTCTCCTCTGACAGAGATTCCACCTAAGCATTGGGAAGAACTTCCTGACAGTAAGAGCTGTTCAGCAGTGGAATACACTACCCCAGAGTATGGTGGAGTCTCTCTCTTTTAGAGGTTTTTAAACAGAGGCTGGATGACCTCTGTCAGGAATGCTCTGATTTGGTATTTCTGCACAGCAGAGGGTTGGACTGAATGGCCCTTGTGGTCTCTTCCAACTCTATGATTTTAGATACATGAGTTTTGCACTTTGTTCTGCTCTTATAAGCCATATTTTCACCCCATCCCTTGACTGCGTCCTTGGATTTTTGCTTGAGGCCCCTAGCCTTACAAGTTAGATCAGCCTTAGGCATTGCATTTCCTAAGCTGACTGATGCCAAAATCTGCAAATGCCTGCTGTTCATGGCAGATGAACCTACATCAAGTTGCAGTTCAAACCTTTTTCTTGACTAAACTAAGTTAAATGCAGTTGCATGCTCTAATTAGAAGAGTTTTATTGAATAATGTTCTGAGTGGTAATTCAGCCCTTTTGTAAATTCCATTGATTTAATGAATCTATTCTAGTTGGGACAAGCAATTGGGTTTAGGCCAGGGGTGGGACTCCTGTAGCCTGTTTTTTTGGCTGTAACTCCCAGCATTTACCACAATTGGCTAGATCTGTTAGGACTTACAGTCCCTCAATATCTGGGACACTTTCACACTACACAATTACAGTACTGTACTGTACTATATTCCACTTCAGCTGCCATGGCTCCATCCTATGGAATCTTGGGATTTGCTGTCTATAGATATCCGAGCCAGAGAATTCTAGTGTCTCCCTATTTTGCAAACCCCAGGGGGCCATTTACACGATGAAAATGTCCCGGGAAGAATTCGTGTCGATCTCTGGCAGTTTACATGTACATCGGGTCAGGTACGTGATTTTTGGAAGGGGGGCCACCTTTTATCCCTCAACCTGCGGGACTTCCAGTCCCGCGGTTTGTGCCGTTTTTTAAAAAAGTCACTGGAGGATTTGGAAAATCAGAAATGTAAACAGCCTGGAACAAAATGTCTCGGTACTGGGATGACTGGAAATGGTGACTGGGAGCGGGCTTAGAGATCAGGGACCAGAAAAGGAGGGGTCAGTCACCCGTTCAACAGATCCAGCCTCACCAGCCGAAAACAAAGGCATCCCTTCCAGCTGCACGAAGGTTGATGTGTGTGTGTGTGCGCACACGCGTGTACTCAATCACCTTTTAAACTGGATTTCTACACTGCAAACCCTTCAGCTTTAACCTCTTCCTCTACTGCATGTTACAGAGAGATCGTGGTGGGCAGAGGGTCGCCTATTCATCCCCTGCCTTGGTCACCTCCCTGGGTCAGAACACATTAAAATATTCAAGCCTCTGAGTGAATGAACACCCTTTAATTCCCCCTCTCTGTGTCTGTGTCTTTCAAAACGCCTGCCTGTAGCCGGCTTGAAATCTCTGCAGCCTGCTGTAAGGGTTATTATTTTAAAGAGGCAAGGGGAAACCCAAGTGGCTTGATTTCAAAAGGAAAGCACTTGGCTTGATTTCAAAAGGAAAGCCCTGCGTCTGAGCGAAAGATCTGTCTGGATCTTTCAAAATGCTTTCTGCCTCTTCTGAAAGGGTTAAAATTTTAAAGAAGCAAGGGGGAATAACAAACCTCTGCCCCCCTCTCTCCCCCCCCAGCCAGCCAATAGCATCGCTCGTGGTGCGGAACTCTAAAGGAAGTGCGTCACCGAGGTTGTGAAAACACGAGTAATTGCATCTTTGATTGACATCCAAAAAATTAAAAATTAAAACCTAAACAAAATCGGAACTTTGGACATGTAAATATCAGTCACGGGACCACCCGGGATATCCAGATCAGTGACATAAATCGTATAAACAGCGAGGGACGGATTCGTGATCACAAAGTCACGGTAAGCACCGCAACAATTTCTGTCGTGTAACTGGCACCCCAGAGTCCACAGGCTATTGTCTTGGCAGTTAAAGTGTAATGTGTAAAGTGTAACTGTGTAATGTGAAAAGGCCCCTGGAGGGCTGTATAATTGCCTCCTCTAGTTCAGGCATTTGGTCCACCTTTCAAGGAAGTCATTACATTCATTTGACCTGTGCTTTCTTTCATGTCTAAAGAACTGTGACATTTTTGGCAGTGCTCTACTTATGCACTAATCCTCAAACTATCAGTTAGGGAAAACTCCCTTTGATTTCAATCAACATTTCCACATAAGGCCTTCTGGAACTGATGTGCTTCTCCTTTTGATTGTATGTGGCTTTACAATGTTTGAAGGGTTTCAGTGAAACCTACTTGAATAACGGCACTGCTATTTATTGCTATTTACATGGCCTGAAAACAGGTGGAATAGGACATTGTTTGATTTTAAAGATTAACAAGGAAACACATTACATTTGCAAAGGCAGTAATTCAAAAACAAGCTGGTTGTTGTTGTGTGTGTTTATGTGTGTGCCTTCAAGTCTCTTCTGACTTATGGCGACCCTCAAAAAAACTATTGTGGTTTTTTTTTTGCAAGATTTGTTCAAACTATTGCCTTCCTCTGAGGCTGAGAGAACGTGACTTGCCCAAGGTCACCCAGCAGGTTTCCATTTGAACGCTGGTCCAACAGTCAACCCACTACACCATTCTGGCTGGCTCTGAGAAAAAAATTGTTACTGAATAAAAATTATTAGCACCTGGCCTGTGCCCCAGAGCATGCAGAATATGTGGTGGGGGTCCATGGGGGACCCACTCATGACACCAAATTTACATTATTAATTGGGCAAATTATAGTACCTCAAATGAATGGCTGTGATTGGTCAGGTAACTTGTGAGACCTTTGTACCTCTGTATACTGGTACTAACTTCAGAGACTCTGAGTTAAAATGAAATAAAATGGTTTTTATTGGAAAATAGCACAGGATCATGCATATGTGCACTCACAGAGAACCACACAAGGCTAATGAAGAGTTAAGGTAGAGTTAAGGTTGGATAGAGGAATAGCTTTGGGAAGTATGGATGATAATTACCAGTCCTGAAGATCAGAGTTTGTGCAGTGGAGAAGACTGAGACTTGGGGCTGAGGGTGGTACAGCAATCCGACAGAGTAATCATGTTCAACCGTAGCACATATTGCTATTGTCTGGGAACCAATATTTATACCCTGTTTCATATCCCGAAGGGTTTTTTGAGTTTAATACAATGCTTGGATGGGTTTCCCACCATTAAACAAAGGAAACTGCAACTTCATTAATTGTTGTTAATGACTGAGATGTTAGAATTGATGGGTTTATGACAACCTTCATGTTGTGGGATAGAAAAGGTGTGAGGAGAGGCTTTCTGGAGATAATGGGGGTTCCGGTTACTTGTTTGTTTGTGATAGATGACTCATCACCAATGCTTCCAAGGTGGGATTAGTACATGCCTCAATGATAGCTTTGTTTACTAGGGGTTCTGCTTAATCCTATCTTGTAGTGTCTGTCAGTAGTTTTCTATGACACATCGTTTAGGCCCTGGACTACTAGACCTTGTGAAGCATCTAATTATTGCCAATTTATGAAATATTATAGGGCCGGGGGGGGGGTAAAGCCAGGTAACTGCTTAATGGATCCTCTCCTCATGAAATGCTCATGACAAAAGGTGGAAGCATGTGTTACTTAGTTGTTTTCCAGAAAAACAGCAAACATGCAATTGCAAATGCAGCTGGGTGTCATTTCTCCTTCTGCCTTCATATCAACCAAGATAATTGAATTTTTGTGCCATGAAGTCACGTGTTTCCCATATATACAGTACACACACAGCCATCAGTAGGCAGTGATATAGTGATATGAACAAGAACCTAATCTTATTTTATTACTCCTATGGTGTGATGGGATATTTATTTATTTAAATTATATGCCATCATCATCTCATACATGACAGTCAAGATGACTAACAAGAGTAAAATTCAAATAAAATAAAAATATAAAAATACAGTAGGCTATAGAGCTTGGTTATTAACTTATTAAAAGTATTGCTTATTAAAAGTAATTAGTTGCAATTATAGTTCTACTGAGAGCCAGCATGGTGTAGTGGTTTAAGTATGGGTCTATGACTCTAGAGAGAAGGGTTCAAATCTGTAAGTCACATATCCTCATCCTCAGAGAAAGGCAAAGGCAAAACCTCTCTGAACAAATCTGCCAAGAAAACCCTGTGAAAGGTTCACTTTATGGTTGCCATAAGTCAGAAATGACTTGAAGGCACACAGCAAAAATAGTTCTACTGCCTCCCAAATCAGTTAGTTGTCATTATAGTTACATTATAGTCACATTCTAGTGACAGCAGTCACTTTTATGTTTTCATTTCTCAAAAGTAACTATTAGTTCCAGTTTAGTTACTTTTTAAAACATCTGAAACTTGAAACCTTATTGTGGCCTATGTTAAAAAACACACACTCTCCTCCTGCCCACCGTGTCATTGCCTCAATACTCACAACAGAACACAACAGAAAGCACAGCAGATGCCAGCACTTGAAATATGTGGTATTTCTCCTCTACCATTAGTGAGGCCACAATCCTATAACTATAAAAACAAATAAAATGCCACAGTTACTATATAAAAGGAGATAAGTTATTCCTTGTCACATTAATAATAGTAATGTAATGTAATTGTCTCTTCATTATTGGGAAAATGAATTAATTACAAGTGACTAATTATTTTAACACCTGAGCTCTGTTAAAAATACAATTAAATCACATCAATAAAAAGAAATGAGAGCCCTCACTCATGTCTCTATAATCAAAGCACGATACCCGTGCCTTGCCTTCTGCCTAGAAATTACATTCACAGTGATAGCTGGGTAAACTGCATTGTCCCAGTGAAGAAAGCTGACAGGGAAAGAATCAACTTATTTGAAATGTGGTGCTGGAGCAGAGTTCTATGGATACCGCAGACTGCTAAAAAGACAAATATATGGATCCTAGAGCAAATCAGGCCTGAACTATCATTAGAAGCCAAGGTAACTAAATTGAGGTTGTTATACTTTGAATGTATGATGAGATGATGTGACTGATTCGAAAAAGATGATAATGCCTGGTAAAGTGGAAGTCAGTAGGAAAAGTGGAAGAGTGTGCTACAGGTGGATTGATTAAATACAGGAAGCAATGGCCCTGAGACCCGAGGAAGACAGTTGATGACCAGAGCTCATGGGGTTCTCTCATTCATAGGGTTAATATCAGTTGATGGCAAAGAACAAAGGAACAACTTGCTATAGCTAGAATATTATGATATTCTCTCTCCCTCCCTCCCCCCAATTTGTATCTATAGATATCAGAAGTGTTTCCAAGAAAGAAAATGCCTGGCTCTTCTGAAAGAAATAAGTAACCAATGTGTATTGATTGCACTGATCTGTGGATGTGTGTAAAAATTTCTCCACAAAACCTAAAGAGCCTAACATACTTTCAGCGTCCTCATAGTATGGTTTTTGACTTTTGTAAGAGCATCCTTGCAAAAGACCCAGTATCATGCCTTGCAAGAGCTTAATGTGTTTCATCTTTATCAGCTGGAGCACAGGAGGATAATGCTGTTGTTTCAAAGATTTCCCTCTAGTTATTTAGAGACATCTCTCTCCCTCTCCCCGCTTTCCATGTGTTAGGAAACTATGCCACTGCCTAAGTAGACCATAGATGTGGTCTGAAAGAGATTGAGGGAAAGAGAGAGAACTCAAGCAGCTTCTCTTCGCTTGCAGAGTGCCAGGTGGTATGCAGTGAAGAGGTTACCTTGGGACATAGCCTTGATGATCAAACAGCTCAAGAAGATCAAGTATTTCTGACTCTGTGGCTTGACAATGGTTATGTGCCACAGTGGAAGCCTGTCTGGGTATAGTTGTAAATGACAGTTTGCTTGGCATAAGAGGGAGGAGGAGGTAGCAAAAATGCTAGTTTCTTTTGTTGTGAGTGGATAAATTATTTAAGTAATGTTGATATGGAAGATGGCTAAGCAATCCCTGAGGGTATTTTGCACCTCAACAACATTGAATGCATTCAGATTCTAGCTGGAGTCATTATTCTTGATGCATGAATACCAATTAGCAATAATAGCCCTTCTAGAATATTTCCCATTATAAATTTAAAATACATTTGGTTGATGATAATGTGCTCACTCAGAAACAACCATGGATTATACAGTGTTTTTTTTTTAATTGAGCCCAAAACCTACTGTGTGCAGTTTCATCTTCCTTCCTTCAGTTCTCCAGTTATAGAAAAGTTACATACAGGTCACACACACTACACACACACATACACTCTGTATCCATGTACTGATTCCCATGTAAATGGGGGGAGGGGACTGTGCCTGAGATCTTGAAAGAGCTGCTGCTCTACAAAATAAAGTAGAACAGAATAGGACTGAACTATGGGCCACTAGCTGGACCAACATTTTCATACAGTGAATGCTGAATTTCACATAACCATTCAGAATCACTAGGCAAAGTTTGAACATAGCATAAAATACCATTGTAGCATTTAGAGAAGAGCCAGCTGGCTGGAGGCCCCAGTCCCTAATGCAGGTCACCCCACCCTCTGTTTACAAGGGAGCGTACCTGCAGTTTTACTTGGAGGAGGTCTTTCTAGGCAACTTCCATCAGAGGTTGACCATAGAGTTGTGCCAGATACCTAAAGAGGCTTCCTCCTAGGCATTTTCTAGGTCCTCCAGTGTGATTCTATGGTATTCTATGGTGATTTGCTATTATGTGTGGTTTCGCATATCTGTGGCAAATCCAGGAACATATCCCCAATGGACACAAGGGTGGGGGCTGACCTGTATCCAACTGGAGAACTGATGGGGGGACGATCCAAGCAGCGATGCGGAGGCGATCTGGTCGTGATCCGGGAGGCGATTGGGGGTGATCAGGGGGCGATCGGGCAGTGATCAAGGGGCCCAAAAGGGGGGTTGGAGGGAGAGTTGCACATGGAAATGTTCTGGCACAGACTTCCCCCTAACACTGGCATTGTGCCAGCATAACGGGCACCTTTTCACTTGCCCATTGTTCCATTATAGAAACAGAACAGGCCATCTATTCATGGCTTAAGCCGTGAATAAGAAGAAACAAGGGCAGCACAGAACAAGCATGGGATGAGGACGATGACATCTGAAAAGTAAGCTCTTTAGTGATTCCCTGGCGTCCTCATATTTAGTGCATCTGATAATCTTGCATGAAGCCTCTGGAGTGCTCCAGGAGCAAAACACCTCCTTTTTCTCATTTCTTTTCTCCTTCCTCTCTTTTTTCTCTTTTCTTTATTTATACTATAACATTTCCCGATAACTGGGATTCAAGGTGGCTTACAAGTTAAAACTAATAAAACATAGTTAAAACAACAATATTAGAGTATAGTCAAATGAAAAACAAGACCAAGCATACAATTAAAATGTTAAAAAACATTTTAAAACAGTACAATTAAAGCAAGACGACAAACTCTCAAAAACCTTTCCTTTAAAAACCTTCAGTTTCAGAATTAAAAAAGTCTTCGCCTACTGATGGAAGAACAGCAAGGAGACTACCATTCTAGGGACTTTATCAGAAGGGGCTGTAATCACAGAATGGGTTCCCATTATTGCACGACATCATCGTCTTCCATGGTCAATGTGTGTTCTACCCATTAATTGCTTGTCACTTTTCATTCATGTGAAAATCTGTAAATAGCCCTCATTATCACTCTTTTAACAGTATTGACGAGTGTGTGAAATCACGGCCCACTGTAATTGCACAATTATAGCATAAATGTGTGGTCCTTTCTCCCCTCCCCTTTCCCAGTGAGATCACTGGATGCATAGGATGCTCTTTTAATGAACTGTCACCTTTTCTTGGTATGTTTTAATGTTTAAGTGTTAATTTGTTAATTTATTTCATTATTGATGTGTTTTTTGTATATTTCAACAAAGTCACATCTTTTCGTGAGAACAGCTGAAATCTCACCCATACAAAATCACAGAAGTAAAATCCCATTCTTAAACTGTTAGTGGTGATCATGCAATGATTCTGTGGTGGTAGTATCACACAACAACTGTGACAAGCAATAATTACTATAGTCATGTTTCCGCTTTCCCTGATAGTGGAATTATAGCGTTTTTAGATGCTAGTCTGATAAAATCCTAGATGCCTTACGAAGGGAGTGCCAGAGCCTGGAGGCAGCCACTGAGAAGCCCTTACTCTTGGTCTTTACTAATTATGCCCATGAAGGTGGTGGGATTGAAAGAAGGCCCTCTCCTCATGAACTCAGGACCCTGGCAAGCTCATATGCAGAGATAGCTTGGGCCTAAGCTGTACAGAACGTTATAGGTTATAACCAGTGCTTTGAATTACGCCTGGAAAATTGCCCTCTCCCTCCCGCCCACCACAATTGCCTTCCCCTAGTTTAGAATAGGAGAACATGACTGGAGAAACCCAGGTTCAAATCTACATCCAGCGCATATCCTCCAACTCTGCCAATTTGGCAGGTACAGTCCCAATTAATTCTCTGTTCTCCCACATTTTTCAGCTGCTTTTAAAAACTCCCAGATTTTCTCTTCTCCTTGGCTTACTTACATTGATGCAAAATGTGTTCAAAGTGCAAAAATAGTTTGTACTCAGTTAACTTGGCAGGGGGGGGGGAGGGGAGGGGAGAGAGGAGGGGGAAGAATCTTGCTCTCTTTAATAGGTTCAAGCAAAAGCAAAGTGTCATTGCCATCTTGACCACACTGGTTGCTTGGCCAGAAGTGTCCTGGTTTTCACCTGTGAAATGTTGGAGGTTATGAAGCAGGCTTATATGGGAAGATAGTCTGGATATAAGCAATATAGGGCATCATAGGTTATAAGCAGCACTTTGAATTATGCCTAGAAAATTGCTCACTTCCCCAAACCTACGACAATGGCCTTCCCCTGGTTTAGGACTTTATCAGACCAGGCAAATAAGGCACCGTAAGGATGCCTAATGATTGCAAAAGGGCGCACATACCATGCAATGTCATCCTTTTGCAACCATATATTGTTAAAAAGCCATTCTTTTTTATTGATGGCCCAAGTAATAATATATTGGCTGTGGCACTTTTTTTTCCAGCATTGCCAGCATTTGAAACTTTGTGCCATTGTGCTCTCATGAATTCAGCATAAATGGGCAAACACTTCCAGCTGAGATCGGGACAGCTATGAAGGGGACACTCTTTTTACGATCCCCCCATGTACTTGGGACTTTTAAAGTGTGTTTCTGTGCTTGTGTGTACTTTTTGTGGTTTATTTTTGATGTATTTTTGAATTTCCCACATGTGCGTCTTCTCACAAGAATTGTGGAGATTTGGAACCTGGAAGTAAACAGAGTTCCATTCGTGTTCTGTTACTGCCGGGGATGCCTCTTTTATGCTGCTCAAGCTAAGTCTGGTAAGGGAGGTTCTTTTGCCAGCATAAAAATGTTTAAAAATATGCCAACAAAAGAACTTTTACAGAGGGTGGTATGATAAAGACCTTAGGATATTAGACCATGACTGGAGAAAACCAGGTTCAAATCTGTAGTTCAAATCAGCCATGATGCTCGCAGGGTGAGTGTGGCACACTCAGTAACTCTCAGCCTAATCTAGCCTCAAAGAGTTGGGGAAAGGGAAACTATGTATACTGGTTTGAAATCCTCAGAAGGAAAATGGTAGAAAAATGTTGTTGTTGTTGCCATTATTAAGGCAGTCTAGTAAGCATTTCCAATAAATTCTGTTTTGGCATGTATTATTCTTCCTCACTGAAGATATATTAGAAGTGTACTATAGCACAAAATGGGTGCAGCAGTCCAACCCACCACTCATATATATATATATATATATATATATGACTACATTTCCAGATTTCATAACTCCTTTAATATCTCACTGCATTCATTGGTTGTTTTTCATGTGATGCTTTGTTGTCTTGGAATGTCTTGTCCTTTCACCCTTCATATTTCATTAAATATGCAAAGGAAACATATTTCAAATGTTTAAGAACACAGAGCATTTCCAAACTGATTCTTTTTGGGACACCCCAAAATGATTAACTGGCTGTAATAACTAACAACATTTGCTGACCGCATGGTCTTTCTGCCACCTTGTGGCGAAACATCACTTATCTCTTAAAATTAACAGGAAAAGCTGACAAAACTATATTTTGATCTGCTTGGATTTCAGTCAGTCCAGTGCTATGTACCTAGCTGCTAATATGTCTGGTGAAAATATTTTCTTGCAGTCTTGTAGATGCAGAGATGGGAAATTCTGTCTGTTGTTGTTTCTTCTCCATTAACATATTTTAAATCTCACTTTTTTACTATTAAATCCTCTCCATTGACGCCCCCTCGTCGTGGGAGAGAGGCTTGCATACCCTAATGATGTTTTGAGGTATGCTGGCAGTGGCACAATAGCCACCGGTAGTGTCTCCCATGCCAGACAGGTCAAAACCGAAGGGTCTGACAAAGAGCGTCAAAGGGCAGGATGGGCTCTCTAGCCTTATGGCAACCGTCCTAGGAGAAGGAAAACTCCAATCCCAAACCCAGGCAGATGGTGCTCGTCAAACCCTGTAAGGTCAACCATCTAAGAGAAGGAAACACTAATCAAACTTATGGCCTGTGGACCTCACTGCTACCGTCCATACTTGCAAGGCTAGCAGATGAACCTTTGGTTTAAAGGGTGAGGCCAGTTCTGTGCACGCTGCGCTCCACCAGAAAAATTCATTGCACAGGTTCGAAGGACAAATCCAATTCCAAAAAAACACCCTGTAGCGATAGGCAAGGGACAAAACGACAGGAGTAAAGATGGACTGGAAGCTGCAGACCCAACCCTGCATGCAGGTGGTTCAGGACTTTGGTTGCTCAAGGCTGACCCGGGAGATGACAGTCTTGTTGGGCAGCATCCTGAATGACCAAGCAGCCATTTTTAAGGAGAGCACTGCTTGCTCGATATGGAGAGGGGCCTAGAAAAGGTGGTCTAATGAAAGCTCATCCCCATCTACCTGGTTGGCTAGTCGCGACCAACGAGCATCTTCTGATGCGGTCAAACAAAGACAAAGAAACAAAGGTGCACACCGGCCTCCAAAGTTGTAAATAAACTGACGCTTGCATGCTGGAACATCAGAACCATGCGAGACTCTGAAGATAGTGGACGGCCTAAGCGTCGTTCTGCTCTAATAGCCCATGAACTATCACGACTTAATATTGACATCGCTGCTCTTAGTGAAGTTCGCTTCCATGAGGAAGGCAGCCTTAAAGAACATGGCGCCGGCTACACACTTTACTGGTCTGGCAAACATCTTTCAGGAGTAGGCTTTAAGATTAAAAACTGCATTGCCTCCAAACTCGAAACCTTGCCAAGAGGACACTCTGATCACATTATTTCCTTACGCCTCCCACATGTTGTTCTCTTTAGTATACAGTCGTCGCTTCACATTCGTGGGGGTTAGGTTCCACGGACCCCCCGTGAATGTGAAAAATCCACGAATATTGATTGCCCCCTCCCCCGCCAAAGCGACCAGGGGGCCTCCGGAGGCCCCATAGTCACTTTCCCCGGACTCCTCACTCCCTCCGAAGGCCTTCACGGGGCCTCCGGAAACCCTCCCGAGGCCCTGTGGATGCCTCCACAGCCCTCCCCACTCCTGCCCAGGGCCTTCATGGGGCCTCCAGAGACCCTCCCGAGGCCCCATGGATGCCCCCACAGCCCTCCCCCTTCCGCCCAGGGCCTTCATGGGGCCTACAGAGCATCTCCAGAGTCCCCATGGAGGCCTCCCTGGCCCTCCCCCTCCCACCCAGAGCCTTCATGTGGCCTATGGAGATGCTCCACAGGCCCCATGGAGGCCTCCGCGGCCCTCCCCCCTCCCCCCCTGAGCCTTCATGGGGCCACGCAAAGCCCCCGTGGAGGCCTCTGCTGCCCTCCTCCTTCCCCCAAGGCCTACATGGGGCCACGCAAGGCTCCATGGAGGCCTCTGTGGCCCTCCCCCTCCCTCCCAAGGCCTTCATGGGGCTGTGCAAGGCCCTGTGGAGGCCTCCGCGGCCCTCCTCCTCCCCCCCATGGCCTTCACGGGGCTGGGCAAGGCTCCTACCCAGCCCTCCCCCCTCCCCCAGGCCTTCACGGGGCCATGCAAGGTTCCGTGGAGGCCTCTGTGACCCTACCCCCTCCCTCCCAGGGCCTTCACGGGGCTGCGCAAGGCTCTGTGGTGACCTCCCTGGCCCTCCCCCTCCCTCCCAGGGCCTTCACGGGGCCTCCAGAGGGTCTCCAAAGGCCCCGTGTAGACCTCCCTGGCCCTCCCTGCTCCCTCCCAGGGCCTTCATGGGGCCACGCAAGGCTCTGTGGTGGTCTCCATGGCCCTCCCCCTCCCTCCCAGGGCCTTCACGGGGCCTCCGGAGGGTCTCTGAAGGCCCCGTGGAGGCCTCCACAGCCCTCCCCCTCCCTACCAGGGCCTTCACGGGGCCTCCGGAGGGTCTCTGAAGGCCCCTTGGAGGCCTCCCCGGCCCTCCCCCTCCCTCCCAGGGCCTCCCCGGCCCTCCCCGCTCCCTCCCAGGGCCTTTATGGGGCCGCGCAAGGCTCCATGGAGGCCTCCGCGACCCTTCCCCCTCCCTCCCAGGGCCTTCACGGGGCTGCGCAAGGCTCCGTGGTGGCCTCCCTCCCAGGGCCTTCACGGGGCCTCCGAAGGGTCTCCGAAGGCCCCGTGGAGGCCTCCCCGCTCCCTCCCAGGGCCTTCATGAGGCCTCCGGAGGCCCCGTGTCACGGTTTTGGGAGGTGGGGGGGCCCTCCCAAAATTGCGAATAATCACAACTGCGAATGCTGAGTTCGCGAATGTGGAGGGGCAACTGTATATGCCCCAACTTTGCAAGCCGACCCTGCAGAGAAAGAAAAATTCTACACAGACCTATGCCACCTCATACAAAAAGTCCCTGTAGAAGATAAAATTATTATACTTGGTGACTTCAATGCCAGAGTAGGAAAGAACTCTGAAGCCTGGAAAGGTGTCTTAGGCAAGCATGGTGTTGGATATTGCAATGATAACGGACGCCTCTTGCTAGAGTTCTGTGCAGAACAACAGCTGACTATTACAAACACTATCTTTCAGCAGAAAGATAGCTTGAAGGCAACCTGGATGCATCCCCGATCCAAACATTGGCACCTCATTCACTATGTTCTAGTCTGCCAGAGAAACATTCGCGATGTCTGCCACACTCGAGTGATGCCCAGTGCAGAATGCCAGACAGATCATCGCCTCATCAGGTGTAAACTAAATCTTCATCTTAAGTTCAAACCTAAGAGGGGTGGCATGTTAAAGAAGAGACTCCAAGTCAACAGTCTTCCAACAAGCTACCATGAGAGAGAACTTCCAGGCAAACCTTCAAACAAAACTTGAAGACCATCCTACAGATCCTTCTCCTACAGTGCTTTGGCAACATATCAAAAACTGTATCCTCCAGTCTGCGGAAGAATCCCTTGGGTTCTCCCACAAGAAAAATCAAGACTGGTTTGATGAAAACAACCAAGAGACCCAGGAGCTGTTGGCAAAGAAGAGAACTGCTCACTAGGCATACCTCGTCAAGCCAACTTGCCATGTAAGAAAAGCAGCTTTCCATCTCACATGTAGTAAACTTCAACAAAAACTCTGAGACATGCAGAACAAGTGGTGGATCAATGTAGCAGAAAAGACACAATGCTGTGCAGATTTGGGGGATTCTAGAGGATTTTATGAAGCTCTTAAGGCAGTGTTTGGACCTACTTATCAGGTCCAAAGCTCCTTATACAGTACAGATGGTCAAACATTAATTACTGATAAAGCCTCCATCCTAAATCGATGGGCTGAACACTTCAAAGTCTCTTTAGTGCCAACCAAGTAGTCCAAGACTCAGCTATCCAACATATGATACAAAAACCGATGATAAATGAATTGGGCTTGGCTCCCACTTTGGAAGAGACCCTTAAGGCCATACAGCAGATGAAAAACGGCAAGGCAACTGGGATTGATGGAATCCCACCTGAGGTTTGGAAACATGGAGGTCATGTACTCCATGATAAATTCCATGAACTCCTTGTGAATTGCTGGGAAAAGGGGGAACTGCCATCAGATCTCTGAGATGTAGTCATCATCACCCTGTACAAGAAAAAAAGGGGCAAAATCTGATTCCTCAATCTATCAAGGCATAACACTGCTCTCTATTGCTGGAAAAATCCTTGCAAGGATACTCCTGAACAGATTAGTTCCTGCTATTGCAGAAGAACTTCTTCCTGAAAGCCAATGTGGCTTCAGAGCCAATAGGAGTACTACAGATATGGTATTTGCCCTTAGACAACTGCAAGAGAAATGTAGAGGGCAGAACAAGGGTCTCTATGTAACTTTTGTCGACCTCACCAAAGCCTTCAACACCGTGAGTAGGAAAGGTCTGTGGCAGATCCTGGAAAGACTAGGATGTCCCCCCAAATTCCTTAAAATGATTATTTTGCTACACGAGGGCCAGTGCGGTCAAGTCAGATATGGCGATGCTCTTTCAGAGCCCTTTCTAATGGAGTGAAGCAAGGTTGTGTTCTTGTACCAACTTTATTTACAATCTTCTTCAGCATGATGCTCCGAAGGGCTACAGCAGAGCTTGAAGAAGACGACGGCATCTATATACGTTACCGTACTGATGGTAGCTTGTTTAACTTAAGCTGTCTGAGGGCTTGCACTAAGACTCTAAACTATCCAGTCCATGAGCTGCTCTTCGTTGATGATGCTGCCCTTGTTGCCCACACAGAAGCAGCTCTGCAGCGCCTAACATCCTGCTTCGCAACAGCTGCAGAGCTGTTTCAGCTGGAAGTCAACCTGAAGAAAACGGATGTTCTTTACCAGCCTGCACCACAGGACAAACACCACCATCCCCACATTGCCGTTGGCAACTCTGTGCTTATGTCCATTCAGCAGTTCACCTACCTCTCCTCAGATACCAAGATTGACAAAGAGATCAATCACAGATTAGCAAAGGCACATAGCGCATTTGGAAGACTTTACAAAAGAGTCTGGAGTAATAAACCCCTGAGGTGAAGCACAAAAATCAATGTGTATAGCGCCATTGTACTGTCTATTCTCCTTTATGGGTCTGAAACATGGGTCACCTATCGCCCCCACTTATGACTCCTTGAACGCTTCCATCAGCGGTGTATAAGCACAATCCTAAATATATACTGGACTGACTATGTGACGAATGTTACTGTCCTTGAGCAAGCAGGGATCACCAGCATTGAGGCCATGATATTGAGAACACAGCTGCGCTGGGCAGGGCACGTTCCTAGGATGGAGGACCATCGCCTCCCCAAAATAGTACTCTACGGTGATCTTGCCACAGGTCAGCGTAAGAGGGGTGCTCCAAAAAAGCGATATAAGGATTCCCTGAAACAACACCTCAGGCTTGGCCAAATTGATCACCAACAATGGTCTGCCCTGGCCTCACATCGGGAGGTATGGAGACGCACTATCCACAATGCTGCAGCCTTATTTGAGAACTCACGCCGAACAGGTCTTGAAGAGAAACAACGCAGAAAGAATTACAACCCGGAAACATCACCCAAGGAAACCTTCTGCTGTGCTTTCTGCAACCGGACTTGTCTATCTTGGATTGGCCTTTTTCGTCATCAGCACACTTGCAGAAACGCGGGATGAGTCCTTCCTGAATCTTCGTTTGCGAAGAGAAGCCAGAGAGAGACTATTAAAAGTGAAAAGAATTGAACCACACTGAAGCAAAATTCTATTCCATTTTGGTCAAATTCACAAAGTACAGCTAATCTCAGCATGGAGAAGCATTTTATACTTGCCTGCCATGTAGGAAAGAGGAAAACCCTATCAGAAAAAAAAGGATATAGTGTCACAAATTCAACTCCTATGTGGTTAAACACATGGGGTTCAAACCCAAGTTTTAAAGAACTAAACATTCAAAGCCCTCTGCTAGGAGGGACAAACTATTTCAGTTTTTCCTCACATTTCAAAGTTTTAATTCTCATATTTTCCAATTCTGAGTATAAAGAAATTTGAAAATGTTATAAATTCTTATCAAAAGTGAACTGGATGAAATGAAATTCTCACCTATCTCAAGCTCTATATCCACATTAGAATTATCTCAAGGTTTAGGGTGCTCTTGCTCAAAAGAGAAAGAATTATTTTTAAAGCACAGCTGTTTCCCCCTCTTTTGATGAAAAAGAACAAGTTTTGTCATAAGGGAAAAAAAAAAAAAAGACCTGCTGGGTCATATCAAAGGCCTATCTAGTCCAGTGATCTGTTCATATAGTGGCCAATTAGTTCTCTCTGAGCTTTTGCTCCACATATGAGCTTCTTTAAGGAAATACCGGTTGAGACAGCGTGGCTCAAATTATTCCAAAAAGGTGGGAGGAGTTCACAATGGATAGAGAGTTTCTTAAAGGTGAGATTTAATGTTGCTACATGCCTTCATGCACTCATGATGACTCTAAGATGAACCCATCATAGGATTTTCTTGGCAAAATATATTCAGAAGGGGTTTGCCATTGCCTTCCTCTGAGGCTGACAGTATAGAGATGATCAGACAGGCTCTTAAAACCCGTTCCTGTCCCGGTCCCCCCACCCCTCCCATCCCTATAACTGAATAATAATAAAAAAATCAGACACTTAGCTTAATCCTGGGATAGAAACTGCTCCCCCCTCCTTCGGCAGTCCAGGAAGTGAATGGATCTCTCATAGAGCCCCATCTACTTCCTGGAAACCAAATTGCATGGGGAATTAAAAAAACAAACAAACAACCAAAACAGTCAAAGAAGTACACCAAGCACCTAAACAGCCTTTAAAAAAACAAGTAATCCGGGGAGGGTACAAAAAAGGCTGTCACTTACCTGGATGTCCCGATCGAAGCAGGAAGTGTTCTTCATGGACCTTACAGGACAGCTGGTGTTGCGTGGGGAATTAAAAAAAACAACAGTTAACATCAAAAAATTAAACCAAACCTTTTTAAAAAAATCATGTAAACAGGGGAGGGTACAAAAAAACCTGTCACTTACCTGGATGTCCATATTGCCACCAGAAGTGTTCGCTACTTACCTTCTAGGACCTTACAGAGGCAGGCAGCCGGTGGAAAATTTAAAAGTAAACATACAAGTGGACATCTAAAAATTAAAACAAGCATCAAAACACTCTTACAACTTTACCACCAACATGGGGAGGGTACAGAAAAGGCTGTCACTTACCTGGATGTCACAATCATACCTGGAAGTGTTGGCATGGACCTCCAACATCGCGCCAGCATAATGGGGCTCCTGTTCGCACACCTGTGATTCCATGACAGAAATGGAACAGGTGATCTGTTAACAGCTTAAGCCATTAATTTTAAAAAATGGAAGCTAAACAGGGTCAGCACGGGGCCAGAATGGAAGAGGGACGATGTTGCCTGAAAGAAAAATTCTTTAATGATCCTGTTGTGTTCCTGTTCTGGTTTATAACATCCATGTGATAATCTCCATTTGCCCAAGATTGCCCAGTGGGTTTCCATGGCCAGGTGAGGACTTGAACCCTGGTCTACCAAAGTTCTAGTCCAACATCAAAACCACTACACTGCATTGGCTCTTGTTAAAGGTGAAGTACTGAAGACACCATCACAAACAATTCCAGTGAGAAAGGAAAGTGGGAAGCTGCTAAATATACTGGGATGGCTACAACAGATGCTTTCTGGTGAGCTGAGATTTAAAAGGCACATGTATAAGAAACAGAAGGAGGGGCAAATCACTAAGGAAGTGTACTTCACTTCTTGGATTGTAAATCCCATGGAGCTCCATTCACTTCCTGGAGTGAAATCCCGCCCATTCTCATGACAAGATGCGAGCGTAGGAAATTCAAATAGAAAAATAAAAATAACACAGAAAAAGTGACTCCAAGCACAAAAACACACTTTAAAATTTACAAGTAACCCAAGGAGGGTACAAAAAAGAGCGAACCTTACCTGGATGTCCTGATCTCACCCGGAAGTGTTCTGGCAGGACTGACCATTGCCTCTGGAATCTCGCCAGCAAAATGGGGCACCTTCCTGCACACAGGCAAATCCAGAACAGAAATGCTACGGGAGATCAATTGCTGACTTCTCCCCATCAATGAAATAGAATGTCCTCAGAATGGCAGCAGAATGCTTGGGAGACAATGGGGGAAGTCTTCGTCTGATAATTAAGCCCTTTTGCAGTCTCTTGGTGTCATCACAACACCATTTTTGACACATCTGATATTCTCCTAAATCACCACAGCCTGGAACTCTAGGTGGAACTCTAGGCTTATCTCTCTTAGCTTCTACCACCAGTCCTAGAATCCAGGATTTAGCCAGATATTATCATCATCATCATCATCATCAACAACAACAACATAATTTTATTTCTTACCTGATTCTTCCCAAGGCTTGAGGCATGGTACAACATGGATTAAAATACAATATATAACTGAAACATAAAACGATTTAATCACATATGTTAAAACACATAGGATTAAAACAACTGTTACACATTAAAATCATCCTTAAACTTAAAATGCCAGTTTTAAAATTCATAGAAGAGATAAGTCTTTAATACTGTTTTAAATGCAGGCAGCATGTTTAGCTGTTGCATCTCTTCCTGCAGGCCATTTCACAGTCTAGGAGCGGCCTACAAAAATGACCTCTGGATGACAGTTGCCAGTCTTGTCCTGGCTGGTTGAAGTAAAGGTTCCTCAGAAGACCTCAGTGTATAGGAGGAAGTTATCCTGCAGGTAACCTGGACCCAAACAAGGTAGGGCTTTAAAGGTAATAACCAACATGAAAATATCTTCTTATAGTCCTGTCTCTGGAGATTTTCAGACGGGGGAAAAAATCCCCACGGAGGTCGGGAGAGAAACGGGGCTGTTCTGCTTCCAGTGCTCCATTTCACATTCTCCCATCCTGTCCCGACCTCCCTTTGTCCTCCCTCTGTCCTGCTTTCACTTGCCATCCACTATTTTTTGCTAACAGAAGCTTTGAAGGCTTTTCCTTTGGAGTTTTTTTTGTGGATTTGGCCCTCCACCTTCCAAATACTGTAGATTGATGTGGGATGCCATTTAGACAAAGCGTATTCTCCTTGAATTCTATGAGGAGTATTTTCACCATTTAGACAACCCCTTACTTACTTGGTGCTCTCTTGTGTCTTCAAGTCAACTCCAACTTACAAGGACCCCATTCTTAAGTTTTCTTGGCCAGATTTCTTTGCAGACATTTTGCCATTGCCTTTTTCGGAGGCTGAGAGAATGTAGCTTTGCCAAAGTCACCCAGCAGGCATCCCTGACCAAACAAGGATTCAAACCCAGATCCAAGTCCAACACTCATAACCTGACATTTAGTAACAGCTATTTAAGTTTTATTCATTGGTAATAATGAATAATTTATTCACTGGTAATAAAAAAAAATAGGGAACAAGAAACAAAAAGGTCTGGGACAAGTAGCTCTGACTCATGACAAATGAGAAATTTTATATTTCAGTGTACACATATACATCTCAAAAGGTTCTTAAACAAACCTTCAGTACATAGAATCTGATACACGGGCTCTGAGTGCATTGAACCATTAAGTGTTCCACTTTTGTGTTTCATGTAATTGTCTTCATGACAGGCAGGGAGGATTACAGAGAAAAGATAAGATTTAAAATAGAGCTGCAGTGGAAGACTATTGAAGTGCCCTGCTGTTCACATGGCTGCCCTTTCTGGATGGATGCACACCATTTCTTCAGGGAATTGGGGGGGGGACTTATGTTGAGTTCTTGAGCTAGTATTAACAAAGATTACATCTGTTTATATACTTAGATAGAACAGACATGACAAAAGCTATGAAGCATTTGAGAGTGTAAAGTACAGATAGATCTCCATATCCATGGGTGATACATTTCCAGACTTACCGTGGATATTGGAAACCATGTAAAATAGTGAACCCAATTAAAATGAATGATTTCTGGCCTAAGCATACCATAGAGCCATGCTGCAGGTCCTAGAAGGTGCCTAGAGAAACCATATTTTTTCAGACATGGGTAAGTGAATCTGCCACGGATATGGGTCCTGCGGATAAGGGGGTCTATGTATATAACTGCACTAAACATGAAACACACAATCCTAAATATACACTGGACTGACTATGTGACAAATGTTGCTGTCCTTGAACAAGCAGGGATCACCAGCATTGAGGCCATGATATTGAGAACACACCTGCGCTGAGCAGGGCATGTTTCTAGGATGGCTGGCCCAGTCTGCAGTGTCTCTCATGTTCCTTGATTCGTGTTTGCACACTGCGTTTTTTGGTCCCTATGTACACTTGTCCACAGCTGCATGGTATGCGGTAAACTCCTGCAGCTGTGAGAGGGTCTCTTTTGTCCTTCACTGAGTGTAGCATTTCTTAGATTTTTCTGGTTGGTCTATAGATTGTTTGGAGGTTGTGTTTCCTCATCAGGGTCCCTATTCTGGCTGTGACTCCTTTGATGTATGGTAAAATACCTTCCCTTTGGGTGGTTGTTTTTCTTCTTCATTCCTGTGGTTTTTTTCTGGGTCTGGCTGCTCTTGTGATGTCTGATCTGGAGTAACCATTAGCCTGTAGGGCCCAGTTTAGGTGTCTCAGTTTGTCCTCCAGGTAGTGGGGTTCACAGATCCTTTTTGCACGGTCTACCAATGTTTTTATTGTGCTTCTTTTTTGTCCTGGGTGATGATTGGAGTTCTTGTGTAGGTATTTGTCCGTGTGTGTGGGTTTTCTGTATACCCTGTGGCCTAACCATTGATTTGGTTTGCGGATGACTAGGACATCCAAGAATCCAGTTTTGAAATACAATAGAATTAAAACTCAACCCTTACAAAGGAATTCCACCCAGGGACAGGGGGATTACCAGCAGATAATGGCCCATCACCCAACCATCAGCCAAACAGACACTAACGAGCCTTGCATTTCTAAACCCAGAAACTAACCATTCAATTACACAAATTTACGTATACTCCCCTACAGGGGTTCACAGCATATAAACCCCAGACACACTCCTACCCAACCATTCTCTGAAGATGCCAGCCACAGATGCAGGTGAAATGTCAGAAAGAAACTATTCCAGAACACGGCCTCACAGCCCGGAAAAAAACCCAAGGAAAATCTATGGATGCCGGCCGTGAAAGCCTTCAACTTCACATTCACAATCAGTTCTCCCTGATTTGTTATTTAATAGACAGACCTCGTATAGGCTAACAATGGGATTGTTACCTTAAATCAGATAGTTGGTGTTGATGTTGAGTTTTTGCCCTTTTCAGTTTTACAAGAATCATTTAAACTACCTCTATCAGCTAAATGGCAATATCTATAGCTGACATGTTTGTTAGAATCCAGATTTGGCCCTGTAGCTGTAAGTGCCTCTGAGGTTCCCTTAATATTAGAGAGATTAATTGAGGCCAACCAAGCAACCAAAACAACAATTTAAATACAGATAGTTGGACTAAGGGATGCCTTCGGTGCCCAGAAGGATCAAAAGTCTGTTGGGTTCAAATAAATACTTTTATTCACAGTGCTTGCAGTAAGAAGGAACTAGGTCCTTTTAGAAAAAGAAGAAAGAATGGGAAGGAAAAGAAGATAATCCACTCCTTCCTGATTTCTGTCCTTCCATCAGGTCTTTCCATTCCAGAAAGCTGTTGGATATGTTGGAAGTTCCAACCTTGGCCTGTTCTGAATTTAAATGTAAGATTGCTCTTCTTGTTTTCTTTAAACGTAGCTGAGACATAGGACCTGAATGGTGAGAGTTTGGAAATCTCCTTAAGGGTTTGTGCTATGTCAAGCTGCTTTGACTCTAAATTTTGGGGAAAATCTGGTGTCAAAATAAAGTTATTAATGGCTGGCGTTCTGTATTGCAGTTAGGTGTTTATAACCTAGAGTTATAAATCCATAACTGCCCAGTGTTCAGTAACACTATGTAGGCACAATTGTGGCAGTAAATGCTCCCTCCTAGCTCGCCATAACAACCAGCAGCCACATCGAGTGAAGGAGGTCTCCTCAGCTGCTGATCAGGGTGTAAGCAAGGTGATATTCAAACTCTTCTTGCCTGCAAATGCGGTTGTGACAATCAGGAACAGGATTTCTGTTGCAAGTCCTCATTACAGCCTTGTTTGCTGGTGGGAAGGAGTTGGAAATGTCACCCTCCTTTCTCCCCAATCAGCAACTGAATAGACCTCCAATCTAGCTGCCAGCTATTAAGGTGGAGGGGGGGTCAGGCTGTGGTGTTACTAAGGCTGGTGTCACCCCTCCCTCCCATACTGTCACCTGGTGCGGGCTCTCCGCACCCCACCCAGTGCCTTCATTGGGTCGAGACAGGAGACATCACTTAGGCTGCATCTGCACTACAGAAACAATCCAATTTGACACCACTTTAACTGCTATGGCTCAATGCTATGGAATTCTGGGATTTGTAGTATTGTGAGATATTTAGCCATCTCTGTCAGAGTGCTCTGCTGCCACAACAAACTAAAAATCCCAAGGTTCCATAGGGTGGAGTCATAGCAGTTGAAGTGGTATCAAACTGGATTGTTTCTGCAGTGCAAATGCAGCCTTTGTTACACATCCCTAACTAAGGGTGCATTTACAATATAGAAACAATGCAGTTTGACACCACTTTAAGTGCTGTAGCTCCGTCCTATGGAATCCTGGGCTTTGTAGTTTTACAAGGTCTTTAGCCTTCTTTGCCAAAGCGTGCAGGTGCCTCACAAAACTACAAATCACATGCTTCTGTAGGATGGAGCCATGGCAGTTAAAGTGATGTCAGACTGCATTCTTTCTATAATGTAAGATGCAGCCTAAGTAACAGATGTATGATATTGGCAAGTATAATAAATACAGTAATAATAATGTTTGGTTCATGTCACACGATCTATATGAACAATAGTTCTAAAGGTAAACAATGGATATTAAATCTGCCTCAAATTAGATTAGAAGATGTGGAAGTAATTTATGACTAAATCTGTATTTTCTCTACTCATCTCCCCCCCCTTTTTTTCTGTGTTTTGAAAAAAAAAAAAGTCTAAGCAATCCCAAAATCAGAGTACCCAGTGCTGGTACATGGACAGTTTCTTCAGTCTGGTGCTGGAAGTTGGCTCTTCCCACTGTTCTAAAGCAATAGAAACTTTTACCATAGCTGTTTTAATGGTAAAGAGAATTCTGTTATCTGGTATATCCTGAAAATTAGGTTATACCAGTTGGTATACCCTTGGTAAATAGCTCCAATGGGCAAAGGAGAATAAACCTGGAACCAGAGCCACATGCAAATGTAGAGCAAATTTTAAAATTTATTGAAATGATAGAAAAGATGGTTAAAAGCAAAAATAAATTATTCTAAAAACATTGAATAATATAAGAGATCGTAATGGTTACAACACAACAACTTAAGCAAGCAATTAGAATGTGGATAGTGAATACAAAAATAATAAAGCAGCCAAAGCACAGTTACTAAAGCAACTATAACATCAAGCATAATAATTAAAGGAGTTAGATTGTGATTAGCATGAAAGGCCGGGGTGAAGTGATAAATAAAATACTAAAAAATCAGAACAAATGTTAAGAAAAATCACAACAAATATTAAACATTAAATCCTAGCTTGGTTTAACATCTACTCTAACAGGCTTAAGCATTTTAAATACCCAGGTATAAAAGAAATTAATATTTACCACTCCTATAGAGAGTTCAGGATTGTCAGATAGTTGCAGCAAAAAAGTTCTAAAATGTATTCAAAAATTCACCGGGGACAAGCTTTCAAAATGTTATTTAAAAATCTACAAAAATAAGAAAATTTAAAAGAAAAATAGCTTTTTTTCTTAAAATACAAGCATATTTCAGTCTTTAAGAAAAAAATATGTAAACTGTACTATAAAAAAATAACAATTGAAAATGTTTAGAGAGCAAGCAGCCTCTCTCTTCATCTTGAGAGAGAGGTCTCACACCTTATATTAAAATGGACTAAAAAATATAAAAAACTAAACAAAGATGTCATCAATACCCCACAACTGTGCTGCTATCTTTTCCTTCATGCATAGATACAAAACATCCCCAAACTGTTCCACATCCTGATCAGATATCACAGCTTTATTACTAAAATCACCTGTATATTGATTGATTACTATACCAAAGTTTACAAGACTTCTTTGATGTCTCTTGTTTAATTGTGAAATATTCACTATCAAAATTCAAAAGACACAAATCCTCCTGAATGTTAAGTTTTGTTGTAATAAATCTGTCACCTAACTTTTAATGAAAACAAAGACTTTTTTAGCTTTAAGTGTAATGTGAAACAAAGTGCAATCAATTTATCAAATTATAGAATCATAGAATCATAGAATTGTAGAGCTGGAAGAGACCACGAGGGCCATCCAGTCCAACCTCCTGCCATGCAGGAAATCACGATCAAAGCATCCCTGACAGATGGCCATCCAGCCTCATAGAAACCTCACTGCCATCACCAAGGGTGAATAAAGGCTTTCCCTTATCCCCACCTCTGCCACCAATATAAGGACCCCCTCTTCTCCCACTGCTGTGGCCACCAATGGTGGGGAACTACTAGATGCCCTCAGCACCAACTCTTTTCTCTGCTGCCATCACAGATACCCTGTCTGAACAGCATCATAGAATCATAGAATCATAGAATTGCAGAGTTGGAAGAGACCACGAGGGCCAAAGATACTCATATCAAACAGATGTAAAAATGAAAACCAATGTAACATAAAATGTATTTTGACTCTATGGTAGATCATAGCATTGTTGCATACAAGAATCACAAAACAATAAAATATAAACTTATATAATGTAAAACATGTTTAAAATAATGTATTAACTGCTATGTTTGTTTTGTATTATTTCATAGTGAGAGAGATAAGAGAGAAGCTCTTAGTTTTGAAGGTATTTTTAATTAGGAGACAATTTCCAGTGCAGCTGTTGTTACCTTCAGATAGTCTTCATTAGCCCATCTGCTGAGGAGTGGCCCGCTCTTCAATGAACAAGATTCTCCAATCTTGTATTCCATATTTTACCTTCAAAGGCAGACTTGGGCTTCTATGTTCAGCATAACTGTAAAGATTCATCATGAAGTCTGTGAAACTAAGGTCTTTATTACACCAGCCTGTTTTCTCACAGCAATCGTGTTAGTGAAGCATACAGGAACACACCAGTTTGAAAAATTCAGTACCACACCTCCTCTGCAAGTGTGCTGCGAGTGTGTTGCTTTGGCCCTTCTGCACTGGCTGTGTAAACCCACTGTATGTCCTACTCAGTGCATGTGTGCCTTTTGATTTTTTATTTTCCCCATGTGATTCCATAATTACGGGAAAATGATTAAACATTTTTATTTTATTGTTTTGGTGTAATTATGCAATCACAGAAAGAAAGAAAGAAAGAAAGAAAGAAAGGAAGGAAGGTAGGTAGGTATGAAGTAAAAACAACCTTGGCTTGCTTGGGAATAACAAGGGGGAGGGGGGAGAGGAGAAGAACCACACCCCCTCATGCCATATGACTGCCATCATATCGTTACTGCAGCAGAAGGAACCTATCATAATGGGAGGGGCAATGGAAATAGCAGCAATACAGCCGTCCCTCCACATTCATGGCTTTGACATTCACAGTTTTGAGTATTCGTGGTTTCTCCTCCTTCTCCTCCCCCTTCCTGGGAGGGAACTCCATCCACCTCAGGGGCTTCACTACATTTGGAGTGGGGAGCCAAGGCGCCTTTCTCCCCGCTGTCCTGGGGCTTGCCTCCGTTTGAAATGCAGATCCAAGCTGCGAGAGAGCAAGGAGGGGGGTGATTTAGACCCAATCTCCCTGCTCCCTTGGGGGTTGGCTCCCCACTCCAAACAGAGCCCAGACCAGGGAGAGTGGGGAGATGGGGTCTAAAGAACCCCCCTCCCCACTCTCCTGGGGCTTGCCTCTGTTTGAAGTGGAGAGCCAAGCCCCAAGGGAGCAAGGAGGGGGGGCAATTTAGACCCACTCTCCCCGGGCTTGGCTGTTTGGAGTGGAGAGCAGCTTTGGGAGGGTGGGGTGGCAGCTGAGAGGTGGCTATGAGGCTCCAAAAGCCCCATCACCACTTTGGAAGGGCGGGGGGTGGTGTTGCTGGTGGGCGGGAGGAGGTGTATTTTATTCACAGTTTTTTCACATTCGCGAGGTTCTTGCACCCCTAACCCCCGCGAATATGGAGGGGCGACTGTATTGGGATCCATTGATGGGTTTCCTTTGTCAATGAAAAATTGCACTACAGAAACTTATGAAATGCAAAACAGCAACAGGATAGACATCATAATATGATGTCGTGTGATAAGTACTGGCCAAATATGCTAATATCTTGCTGTTATTGCAAAATACCAGCCTTGTGTGATGAAGTCCAAAGTTTTCCTGAGCCAAAGTCTTTGGCCACTGAGGATGGTCCGGAAAAAGGAGAAGTGATAAAGTGTCCAAGAACACCCTCCTGAGATGAGGAAAAAGTGGAAAGAGAAACAACGGTCCATCAACAGGGGGTTTCCTGGCACAGTGCACTTATCATAACATGAGTTAACGCCCTAGTCTTATGATAGCACTCTTGGGCAGTTTATCACTTCTCCTTTCTGGTCCCCAACCAGCATTACACTACATTCCAAAACTCTCTCCACCATTTAAATGGTCATCCACTCACCCTGGCCTTAGGCAGCATCTTAGCTCCTCCTGCCTTTGTCTCTCAACAACCATTGTTAAACTGAACTTGTCACCTCCTCACCACACCCACTAGTTTTGCATTTCCTTTACATTTCTATGGCTATTCAACAGAAGTCTCTTCCTAGGTACCAGTTCATTCCATGCATCTGAGGAAGTATACCAAGTCTATGAACTTTATCAGACCCCCCCCCCCCCATTAATGTTCTTTTGCCAGCATAAACTGAGGTGTTTTTATGCCGGCAAAAGAACCCCCCTACCAGACCTACCTTTGCCAGCATCAATGAGGCTTTCCTAGCAGTAATGGAGCACAAACAGAGCTCCATTTACTTCCAAGGTTGAGATATCATCAGTTCTTATGAGAAGACGCTCGCGTGGGAAATTCAAAAAAATAAAGTAAAATAAAGACACAAAAAGTTCACACAAGCAGAAAAACATACTTTAAAAGTCCCAAGTACACATGTGTGTGTGTGTGTCATAAAAAGATTATCCCCTACCTGGCTGTTGCGATCTCAAGTGGAAGAATTTGCCCATTGATGCTGCATTCATGTGAGCAGATTCAAATGCTGGCAATGCCAACAGAAAAGTGGAACGGGAGATCTATTGATGACTTGGCCCGTCAATAAAAAAGTACACTTCATTTACTTTACATGATCACGAAAGGACAACGTTGTCTTGTATGTGCACTCTTTTGTGACCATTAGGCATCCTTATGATGCCATATTTGCCTGTTCTGATAAAGTCCTATGAAAGCTTATGCTACAATTTCTTTCTCTCAATTAGTCTCAAAGGTGCTACAGGATCCCCTTACTTACAGGCCTTGGGATGTAACAGGGAACTGGCTATGTGTAACAGTTGAAAAATAATACATGTGCATAATATGTTTGTGTGTATCAGAGAGTAAGATAAGCAATATACATTTCCCGCACGACTGCCCAAACAAATTCTGACTGGAATCCCATTGTACTGTATGTGTAAGTTCCCCCATGAAAGGAGTTGGACATTTTTATCCAATGTGTGATATTTATATTCAGTTCAAGGTTGCAGAAGTTATGCTATCAAGGATGTAGATGTACATTGGGTTGTGCATTGGGTTGTGTGTACTTTCTGGGTTGGGTAAGAGTCTGCAGTCCTGCTCCAGTAATTGAGCTTTACTAAACAGATGATCAGAAAAGGCCAAGCAAACTCCTGTTGTTGCATAAAGGATGATCTATCCAGTCTTGGATACTCTGTGATTGCTTCTGTGTGAGTTCATTCTTCAAACTTTCTCTCTCCCTGTTTGCGTATCATTTGTTTTAGATGGCCAGCCCTATTATTGGACAAAGAGAGGCACCTATCTCATACAGCAGACTATCAGTTGATGGTGAGGGTAAAGTGTTAGAGGAAGAGCTCCATATCCTAGATTACAGACTTTTTCAAATTGTGTAAAAAAACCCCGAGGAGGTCGGGAGAAGAACGGGGAGGTCGTGCTTGCAGAGCCCCATTTCAGACAGCCCTGACCTCCTCCCAAACTTTCCCCATCCTTCCTCTGTGCTGCGGGCGCCGCTTTTTATTGACAGGGTTTTTCCATTAAAGCAGTGCGTTTCTCGCGTGGGCAGCATGGAGGAAGGACAGGGGAAGGTTGGGAGGAGGATGGGACTGTCTGAAATGGGGGGTCTGCAAGCGCGACAGCCTTGTTCTTCTCCTAACTTCCTCGTTTCTTTTTTTACCCCATTTGAAAAAGTCCTATGTACCTGCATTTCAAGCAGGTCCTGCAAGCTGCCTTCTGATGTGGTGAAGAATGTTGTCCTGGTGCTAGTGTGGTAAGATTCAACTGATAGCCTGGTTGGTCTCTGTAGGCGGAATCAGGGGAGGCACACCATCTTGTCCTTCACCTCAAATATAAAAATGTCTTGCCCATCTCTGGTTTTTAAAGACTGTTACTTGATTAACAGATGACAACTTTCCTCTATTTCCCCTTGTTTAACCTATCCCACTCTTTCACATCTAGTCTGTGTGTATGATGCAAGGTGTTAGCGATTCTTTCCAATAAGACCAGTTAGTGTTATCTAGCTTCTCAAGTTTTGGGGTGGGAGAACAAACTAGTCTCTCCCCACCCCCAATGATGTTGGCAGATGAAAGTGATGGATTTCTCTTAATATAAATATCTATCCCAGAATTTCAGAGGTCCTGCCCTTCAGCTTTCATTCCTGGCCTCGAAGGAAATAATTAAAATAAATATTCCAAATGTTGCAAATAAGAAGACTTCAGGTTCTTGTTAATATACAATCTCCTCCGCAGGAGCTCTGGGACCTGGGTTTTTAGTAGGCACAGCTGAGAAGGTTGAGAATAATCATGACAATGTTCTTCAGCTTAGAATTTGCTATTTAAAATCTTCAGCTTAATGCATATCATAAAATGAGAATGTCATTTGCTGATGGACAAACGGTACATTGTCTGCAAAGTAGTACTGATCTCAAAACAAGCACTTTCCTATAAAACAACAAAAGGGGGTTGTCTAGATGGTGAAGATGATTCTCATAGAATTTGCAGAGAATACATTTTGTCCCAATGAGATCTGAATGATCTGAACAAGATTTGCGGTATTTAGAAGGAGGAGGGGGCAAAAATGTCATATACTACATGGGAAGAGCTTTCCCAGATTTTCATGAAGTTTTTCAAATAATGCACGGATATGTGCATTATTGCTCATCTGGATATCAAATGGAATGCTGTGCATTTCTCGGAGAAGGTGGAAGCCAACAGCAGATTGGCCAGACATGTGGGCAGGCCTTCCAGCAAGGAAGGAGCCAAAAGCACAATTTTTGCATTTTGTATTATTGAGCATGCACTGTTTTGCTGCACTGAGGTGACCAAAGAGCTTTTTATAAGCTGAAGATCACAATTGTGCACCTTTGATTTACAAGTTAAAAAAAAAATACTGTGCAGTGGTGATAACACGTGTGGAGAATAATAACATGTTGTATTATCGGCTTCCTTGAGTTGTAAGCATGGCTCCATGTGTGCTTTCAAACACAGATAGCTTTGCACACACTCAGTTTTTTGCATAGTTTTTAGTATGTACTGTATTGTTTTACAACGTATTGTTAGCTTCCTTGAGTCCATTATCAGGAGAAGAGTGGGATTTAAATGAATTATCATCATATCCTTTGCAAAAATTTAATATTTTTTGGCTCCAGAATGCCCAAAAGGCACTCTAGGGGTGTAGAGGGCCTTTGGAAGCCCCCAGGTCTCCCAGGAGTCAAAAGCAATTTTTGTATTTTTCCCCAAAGATAAGCCCCCCCCCCAAATTCCCTCTGTGGGCCATGTGGCACATTTCCACCACATTTTATGGGGACCCTGGAGAGATTTGGGTCCAGGAGGGGCCTTTTTTGAAACCCAAAACATGAAGAATGCCCCCATAACCCATAGAAGAATTTTGGGGGAAATTATTTATTTATTGTAGGAGCAGGTGTAGCCCTTTAAGGTCTCCTAAGGGGCTAATGCGCCCCCCCTTGCCTTCCACATTGCCCACCCCTGATCTAGATAAAGAAGTGGAAAATCTGTACTCAGATTTCTCTCTCTCTCTGTATGTATTTGTGCATTTAAATAGCTAAATAAATAAATGCAGCAGCTAGGCTCTCTAATTCATGTACTAGTTCAATGTGGAACTCTGCAGGAGGGATTTGTATCAGGACTGTGGTACTGGGAAAAAGTTACTTTAGTTAGTTAAAACTTTATTTTTCAGAGCTGTAGTCTAGATCAGGATACATTATCTCTTAATTTAAATTTTTAAGAGCCAAAGATTGGGAAAAACAAATTTTTGCCGCACCACTAAGAATTCTCCATTTCTGGGGGATTCTATAAAATGTTCAATTCTGGGGAAATGCTCGGTTCTGGGGGGTTCTAGAGTCTGTAGTCCAAGTAACTTTTCGAAGCTCCCTTAAGAACTGATAATAGAACTCCCATAGTCATAGTCACATCCAGCTTGGCCTTATGGAAGCAAACTGCTTTGGATCATGCACATAAGATAAAATTGCTGACCTGGATGTAGATCTTGAAATAATCCTGTTAGATAAGGAGCTTTTTACTATGCCCTACCACCTCCTTCCCATGATATCTCATAATTGGAAATATTGGACACTTTGGGGGGTCAGGTTAGCTGGGGCAAACCAAATGTCAGTTGGAGGTCACAGAGACCTGGGATGTGTCTTAGAAATATAATGGCAAGAAATTAGGATTGTGTGGAAGCCCCTTAGTAAACACATCTCAGCAATGATTCAATCAAGCAATCAAGTGACCATTCCTTAATCTATTCCTATGGAAATCTTTCCTATACCCTCCTCCTGTCCAACACATCAATTTCTATCTCCCAGCAATTAAAGCAATCAGTTAAGTTTTGGTTTTCTTTGTCTATCCCATGGGAAAGCCATCCAGGCTTTGTCCTAACCAAAGTACTCCTTCAGGACATGAAAGAGGGTATAAATATTAGTCTCCAAACAATAGTAAAGTGTGCTACAGCGGACAAACCCGGCCACTCTCTTTCTCTGCATGCCCTGGATTGGAACTTCCTGTGCCACCCTCAGACACATATCTGAGTACCTTTGCTGCACGGATCTCTTCTCTTCAAGACCCTCTATTCCTGAATCTCTCCCTCTATCTAATCTTTCTGTCTTATTCTGCTATAGCCTTGTATGGTGCTTAAGAACATGTGTAGTTTATGTGAGTTCACTTTGTGTTATTCCAATACAATACTTTATTTCACTTCAACTGGCTTGCTCTTTACAGTTAGTACTGGTATATACAGGACAAAAGATTCCTGAAGTTACCCTCCTCTTGTAGGCCTCTGTTTGAGCTAATATTTCCCCCTAATATTACAGGAGATGTTGGCATCATGGGTGGGACTCTAAAACACCCCCCACATCTTAGGGTAACAAGCTATGGTTTATAGGTATTTCCCAAACTGACTCCAGCTGGACTGTAAATTTCCTTTTCTTTTTCAGTTTGCTTCAAGCAGAGGTTAGGTTACAAAATGCTAATGAATCTGCAGAAATACAACATCTGCTCTCTTTTACCAATGGGCCAGATGATTCTTGAAGACATCTCAGTGATTACTGTCAGTGTTTCTTATTCCCAGTCACAATGACTCAGCTACAAAATCTCTTTGCTGGAGCTGAAATTTAATGTATATGATTTGATGATTTTCCTAAAGCACTTGCCTTGTGACATCATTCACTCTGCCACTCTTTTCTTTATTAATTTAATTTCGACATCATCACAAAATGTTCAAAATGGCTTCTAAAATATATTTTAACCTACTGCCTAACAAGCAAACCCAATTAGACAAGCCATGTACATTGTAAAAAACAAAAACCTGTTTTTGCTACAAATTGCTATCCATTAAAACAGACCCCAAAATAGTAGTGAGCAGTTCCGCAGAAGTAATATGGATGATTTTTTGAAAGATTCCCTAAAAGATTCCTTAGAAAAGAGGACATTTCATTTCTTTCTAAAGGCTTATCTACAGGTATCTGTCTTCAAGGGCAGTGTCTTTTGCTTTTATGTGCCTTGAAGTCAACTCCCACTTATGGTGACCCTATTTTAGGGGGGTTTATGGTAAGATTTATTCAGAGGTTTGCCATTGCTTTGCTTCCCACCACCTTGATCCATAGGAGAGGTGAGTAAGAAACAACAACAACCAGAAACAACAACAGCCTTCCTCTTAGGCTGAGAGAGTGTGATTTGCCCAAGGTCACTCGGTGGACATCCATGGCTAAACAAGGATTTGAACCCTGGGGACTTTTCACATAGTTATGGTGCTATGATTCCATTAACCATCATGGTTCCATTTTACGGAATCCTGGGATTTGCAGATGATAATTTAGAATTCTCAGCCAGAGAGCTCTAGTGCCTGCCAAACTACAAACCCCAGGATTCTACAGGAAGCAGCTATGGCAATTAAAGTAGAATCATGGTGCTATAATTGTGTAGTGTGAAAGGACCCCTGGTTCCCCAGAGTCTTAGTCTAACACTCGAACAATTGCACCACTATAGAGATCAATTTAAAAAGAAAAAAAGAGGTGTTTCTTTTATCTTGTCATAATCCTCATGTTATTTATGATAAATGTAAGAGGCATGGTGAAACATATAAGAAACAAATGAATCTCAAAAGTTCATCAAAGGATCCTCAGTGTTGGCTTACATTAAGTAAATGCACAAGAATTAAGTAGATGCCATCAAGTCCAAATGCCAAGTTTTATGAAACCATTCATTCATTGATAGTGCAGAAGAAATAGGTTGTTTGGAGGTGATTAAAATTTTTCCAGTAGTTAAATTCTACACTAATTCAAAAGACTCAGTATGGGCTACATTCTTTAAATATCCCAGCAGCACATGAAGTGGATTTAAATCAGTGCTCTCCAAATCAGTGCTGTCGAAACAGAAGAGTCTTGTCTGCAAGAAGAAAGTAGGGAGGCAGCCAGGGTAACCTCTCTGGAAGGGGAGTTCTAGATCCCATCTCTGTCTTCCGTGTTCCCACCTGATATACCTGTGAGGATGGTGGGATAGAGAGAAGGGCCTCCTCAGCAGATCTCAAAGCACAAGCAGAGTCCTAAGGGAGAATATGGTCCTTCACATAGCCTGGACCTGAGCCATCCAGGTGGCATCCATGGGGGGAAGCATGTAAGAAACCAACAATGGGTGCAAGCTCCAGGAACAGAGATTCCACCTCAACATGAGGAGGAACTTTTTGACAGTAAGAGCTGTTCGGCAGTGGAACACACTCCCTCGGAGCGTGGTGGGGTCTCCTTCCTTGGAGGTCTTTAAACAGAGGCTGGATGGCCATCTGTCGGGGATGCTTTGATTGTGATTTCCTGCGTGGCAGGGGGGTTGGACTGGATGGCCCTCGTGGTCTCTTCCAACTCTGCAATTCTATGATTCTATGATTCTATGATTCTATGTAGGGGAGCCTGGAATTTCTAAAGAAAACAGTTCTGCTTGCTTCCTTTTTTGTTGGAGACATAGGAAGGATTTTTTTTTCCCTGAAGGGAAAAGGTGATTAAATAATGATTAGGGAGCTGGGTATGTTTAGCCTGGAAAAAAGACGGTTAAGAGGCGATATGATAGCCCTGTTTAAGTATTTGAAGGGGTGTCACGTTGAGGATGGAGCAGGCTTGTTTTCTGCTGCTCCAGAGATTGGAACACGGAGCAATGGGTGCAAGCTCCAGGAACAGAGATTCCACCTCAACATTAGGAGGAACTTTCTGACAGTCAGAGCTGTTCAGAGTGGAACACACTCCCTCGGAGCGTGGTGGGGTCTCCTTCCTTGGCGGTCTTTAAACAGAGGCTGGATGGCCATCTGTCCGGGATGCTTTGATCAAGATTTCCTGCGTGGCAGAATGGGGTTGGACTGGATGGCCCTTGTGGTCTCTTCCAACTCTGCAATTCTATGATTCTATGAATTCAAAGTGGTATCCAGCCACCTGGCTTATGAAAGTTACAACACCCTCCAGAAGGGACTTATGTTCTTGCATGTCTACTACATGTGAATAAAATTGGGACTTCTTTTGTTACACCTTCACATATATCTCTTGAGTGAGACTATATTCAGGCCAATTGCTGTGGTGTCAAACACCAACAAGTCAAGGGTTATGGAATTTTTGTGGAGGCTGGATTTTTAATTGCAGGAATCAAATCTAAGGCCTAACACAGCATATGATCCAATTTCCAGCTTTGTGGGTCTTAGAACTTTAGCACACAATAGGTTTGTTGAACAATTGCGCTGGCTTAATTTAAAATTTGATCTTTCTTTAACACACAACATCATGACTGTACTGTTGTTGCATTGCATTTCCATTGTTATTGGATCACACCTTTTTATTGATGGGAAAAACCCATTAATAGTTCCAATATTGTCGCTATTCAGTTATTGTTTCTGGTGCAATTTTTTCATTCCACTGCAGTTCCAAAGTTCTAGATGTCAGGTGGTGTAAGTGGGCATGGTTATCCTCTTCTCCCCCTCCCTATCCCCAAGCAGGGTGAAGTCACATTGGTTTTACTCCATTACCTGTTTTTGGAGGTTGTACAACTGCTTTATTATGGCAGGTACCACGGCAGTGCCCTCCATCTGTCAGAAGCATCAAACTGGCACAATTGTGAAATTGTGGCTTTAAAAAAAAAATGAACATGAACTATGTAGGGCAGACACAGGTAGGAAGGTGGGGTCAAGCGAGGCAGTGCGGAAGAATGATTGCAGGAATATGCATTATTGAACTGGTACCATAGTACTATTGGAAAGTGGGTGCGAAAGTGATTGTTTCCATGCCAGTATGTTTCCATTTGCTTAAACAATGTGATTGGTGCAATACAACAGGCTGGTGTGATAAAGCCCATAATTTCACTATGGAATGATGAAAAGGGACAGACCATTCATACAATCACTTTCAAGTGCGTAATCTAGGGTTATGAAGCCTTTAATTCTCCTTAGTTTACACAAGATCTATAGGCAATGAAACAGGCTGGACAATGGCTTGGGCATAGGCCATTGTGTGAATGCAATTGAAAATCAGTGGGTACTCTTTGTTATGTCTATTAGGCAGCACAACTCTTATTTTGCCTATACTTTCTTTTCCCCAACAGGTTGCCCAGCCGAGTTATACTGAGCGGCGAGGAGCTTATTAGGACAAAAGTGGGACCCTCAGTTACTTACTTTGACAGATTTCCTAGGCATTCAAGGACGTTATTCATATTCACTCAGAATTTAGCCCAGCATTTATTTCAGAGACAGGAATTACTATTTCCTGTGTACTATTTGGTCAAGTTTCTTGGGATTAGTTTGAATTGTTACAGCTTGATGATATGAACAAGCTGCTTGAATCAGTCCATCCCACAACACGGAAGCTTGACAATTGCCCATTTTGGCTTATAAGATCTAGCAGAGATGGATTGATTGGGGGAGAACATGCTCTCTCCTGAAGAGGGCATCCCTGGACCCAGAGGTGTGTGAATACTCCCATTCTATTTCTAATACTTCCTTATTGGACAAGGCGCTTGAGCATGTAATGGCTGAGCAACTTCAGATATTCTTGGAGGTAACAGATTATCTGAATGCATTTCAGTCTACAGTTGCCTCTCCACATTCGCGGCTTTCACACTCACGGTTTTGATTATTCGTGGTTTAGCCCCAAGCCCCTTCGGGAAGGCTGGCGAGAGGCAGGGCAACCTCCTGCCTGTGCCTTCTCCGGCCTTCCAGAGGTGGCTCTGGGTTTCAAAGTCCTGGAGTCCCCTCAGGAAGGCCGGGGAGAGGCCGGGCAGCTTCTCTCACTCTCAACCGCTGCCTTCCTCGGCTTCCTGAGGGGGCTCCGAGGCTTCTAAGCCCCGGAGTCCCCTCAGGAAGGCTGGGGAGAGGCATGGCAGCCTCCTGCTCGCCTGCCTGCCCGCTGCCTTCCCCAGCCTTCCTAAGCGGGCTCTGGGGCTTCAAAGCCCCGGAGTCTGCTCACGAAGGCCAGGGAGAAGCATGGCAGCCTCCCGCCCGCCCACTGCCTTCCCCGGCCTTCCTAAGCAGGCTCCGGGGCTTCAAAGCCCGGAGTCCACTCAGGAAGGCCGGGGAGAGGCATGGCAGCCTCCTGCCCACCTGCCTGCTGCTTTCCCTGGCCTTCCTAAGCGGGTTCTGGGGCTTCAAAGCAGGCTCCGGGGCTTCAAAGGCTGGCGAGAGGTGGGGCAACCTCCTGCCTGTGCCTTCCTCGGCCTTCCAGAGGCAGCTCCGGGGCTTCAAAATCCCGGAGTTCCCTCAGGAAGGCTGGGGAGAGGCCGGGCAGCTTCCCTCACTCCTACCTGCTGTCTTCTCTGGCCTTCCTAAGCGGGTTCTGGGGCTTCAACGCCCCAGAGTCCACTCAGGAAGGCTGCAGGGAGGCAGGGCAGCTTCCGTCCCTCCCACCTGCTGCCTCCCCCAGCCTTCCTAAGCGGGCTCTGGGGATTCAAAGCCCAGGAGTCTGCTCAGGAAGGCTGGGGAGAGGACAGGCAGCCTCCCTCCCTCCTGCCCGCTGCCTTCCCCACCCTTCCTAAGCGGGCTCCGGGGCTTGTAAGGCCCGTAGTCCCCTCAGGAAGGTCATGGAGAGGCCGGCCAGACACCCTCTCGCTGCCTCCCTCCCTCTGGGGGGGTCGCAGGAACAAAAAAAATTATTTGCAGTTTTTCCACATTTGCGGGGGTCTCAAGAACCTAAGCCCCACAAATGTGGAGGGACGACTGTAGTTTCAGGCTTTGGTGTAGTTCAAAACAGCTTTAGTTGTCTCACCTGATGACCTACTCTTGGTGAAAGATAAGAGAGTGCTACCCTGTTCATCTTAATGGATGGCTCAGAAGCTTTTGATTCTATTGATTTTTTTATTACTGGAATGGCTCCATGGGCTGAGAGTAGCATGCAATGCATTACAATGATTCCAGTATTATCTATAGAGAGTGGCATTGGAGGACTCCACTTCAGTTCCATGGCTATTAAGGACTTTATCAGACATGGCAAATATGGCATCATAATTATATCTAATTAACACAAAAGGGCGCCCATTTCGCATGGTGTCATGCTTTCACATTTTTGTGTTGTCAGTAAGGCGAGTTTTTTTTTTTTTTTTAATTGAGGGGCCAAGCTGTCAATTGATTGGCTGTGGCGGGTTTTGTTAGCATGATTGCAAGTTTCTGAAACTGCGCCCCATTCTGATGGTGCAATTCCAGTGTCAATGGGTGGTCCCCAACAGAATACTTCTGGGTGACAATGCAAAAACTAGCTATGAACACTCTTTTTATGAACCTCCCTGTTTTTCTGGTAAGTTTTGAAGTGTTTTTTAGTGTTTGTGTGTTTGTTTTTGGTTTTTTTTATTCGGTTGTTTTTAGACTTTTAATAGTGCTCATGTCTTCTCGCAAGAACTGCTGAGATCACACACACACACACCAACGCAGAAGTATAGGGCTGCTTTTTCATGCTATTATGGCAGCATTTGATATAAAGGGTTCTTTTGCCAGCACATTAATGGTTTAAATTATAGAATTATAGAATCATAGAGTTGGAAGAGACCTCAAGGGCCATCCAGTCCAACCCCCTGCCATACAGGAATACACAATCAAATCATTCCTGACAGATGGCCATCCAGCCTCTGTTTAAGGCTTATGTTTATGGTGGGAAAGAAATGTTTTTAGAGGGTTTGTCTGATAAAGTCCTAAGCTGTAGGGTGCCACAATGCTGGAACAGTGTCTGGATGTTGTAATGGGCTAGATGAGCACCAATAAACTGAGGTCTTGTCTATACAGTCAAAATAATATGAACGGGATGCAAGCATATGGTGATCTGTTCATATGGACATGCACATAAATACGTGTCATTCAGAAGGGGGGCAGCCAAATCCACCACAAAGCCTGTGTCTCTGGGGCTTCATCTGAATTTTTAAAAAGCTCTGTACGACATATGAATGTGTGATCGTTTGAACACTCGAATTTGTACAGATCATTTGAACACTTGAATTTGCACAAACAGGCAGCACAATGTGATTGGCTGGATGAATATGGGGGGTGGGGTCTAGCAAACAGGGAAAGTGCCTGCAGCTGCCATGTTACATTTTCGGCTAAGCGAGGGTCTGTTAAGTCAACAACACAATGATTTTATACTCTTTCTTTCTTTCTTTTTTGTAAATATGAACTATTGCTTGTGCACACTATGGAAAACTGTTTTTTTTTTAAAAAAAATTGGTGGTGGCAGATTTATAATCGTGAGTAAATCACTTGCAGCTGCCATCTTGGCTAGGGGTCATGCAGAGTTTAGGGGGGCTCTTTTGACTGTGAAGACAGGTTGCATCGCTGCGAATACCTGCTTTTTTGGACATGTTCGTATTTTCCCCCCTCGTATAGACAAGACCTGAAGCTGACAGAGAGTCTGAAGAATGGTGGTTCTGGGTCAAGAAACTGGTTGAGTAACCTGTTCTGAAATTCCGCTCCCCAGGAGCAGTTGTATAGCTTGGGAGCACTCCTAGATCCATCTCTGTCACTGGAGGCCCAAGTAGCAGGGGTGTCACTAGGTGGGTGCAGGCAATATGAACCACACTGAGTGACACCCTTAGATGGGGTGACATCTAACTGCTGTCATGCAGCAGGCGTGAACCTCTGTGTAGCGTGCCAGTACTTTTCTCTCCCCAATGACCATTGTCAGCTAAACCTCTGTGTAGCAATAGCACCTTTCTTTCCTAGGTCCTAGCCCAGGGGAGAGAAAATAACCATGACAGCATGGAGGTTTGGCTGACAATGGCCATCGACAGTGTGAGCAGGCCCTTATATGCCTGCTCACCCAATCTCACATGAAGTCTCAGGGGATTTCAGTCCTATGAGACTTCAAATGAGGTCTAGCAGGCGGGCAGATAAGGGCGGGCCCACACCCAAAGTAAGTGTGGTGGCAGCAGGGAAGGCTTTTCCTCCCTGATGCTAGGTGATGGAATGGGGATGGCAGCAGCCTCACTGGCTAGCCATGCAGGCAGTGGCCTTGCTGGCCGGCTGGCTAGGTGGCTGTGTGGGAGGTGGTGGCAGCCTTGTTGGCTGGGTGTCTGGGCAGCGTTGGCAGCATGCAGACTGGCTGGCCTGCTATGCATTCATCTTAAGGACAGTGGGAGTTGTTGTTTTAAAGAAAAGGTATATGCTGCTTTCCTACAAATCATAGAATCATAGAATTGCAGAGTTGGAAGAGACCACGAGGGCCATCCAGTCCAACCCCCCTGCCATGCAGGAAATCTTGATCAAAGCATCCCCGACAGATGGCCATCCAGCCTCTGTTTAAAGACCTCCAAGGAAGGAGACCCCACCATGCTCCGAGGGAGTGTGTTCCACTGCCGAACAGCTCTTACTGTCAAAACGTTCCTTCTCATGTTGAGGTGGAATCTCTGTTCCTGGAGCGTGCACCCATTGCTCCGTGTTCCAGTCTCTGGAGCAGCAGAAAACAAGCTTGCTCCATCCTCAGCGTGACATCCCTTCAAATACTTAAACAGGGCTATCATATCGCCTCTTAACCGTCTTTTTTCCAGGCTAAACATACCCAGCTCCCTAAGTCTCTCCTAATAAGGCAGCATTTCCAGACCTTTCACCATTTTAGTTGCCCTTCTCTGGGCACGCTCTAATTTGTCAATATCCTTTCTGAATTGTGGTGCCCAGAACTGGACACAGTATTCTAAGTGAGGTCTGACCAAGGCAGAATAGAGTGGCACTATTACTTCCCTTGATCTAGACACTATATTTCTATTGATACAGCCCAAAATCGCATTGGCCTTTTTAGCTGCCGCATCACACTGTTGGCTCATGTTCAACACAAGATCACGAAAGGGCAAGATGATGTGGTCTATTAGGACTCCTAGATCCCTTTCGCATGTAGTCTCATTCATCCAGGTCTCTCCCATCCTATATTTATGCATTTCATTTTTCTGCCCTAAGTGCAGTACTTTACATTTCTCCGTATTGAATTTCATTTTGTTAGCTTTGGCCCAGCTCTCCAGTCTATCCAGGTCATTCTGAATTTTGATCCTGTCCTCTAGGGTATTAGCTACTCCAACCAATTTGGTGTCATCTGCAAATTTAATAAGTATGCCCCTAATTCCCTTATCCAAGTCATTGATAAAGATGTTGAATAGCACTGGGCCCAGGACAGAACCCTGTGGCACCCCACTGGTCACATCTTTCCAAGACGAAAAGGAGCCACTGCTGAGCACCCTTTGGGTTCGGCCGGTCAACCAATTAAAAATCCATTGAACAGTTAACTTGTGTAGCCCACATTTTACAAGCTTGTTTGCAAGAATGTCATGGGGAACCTTGTCAAAGGCCTTACTGAAATCAAGGTATGCGATGTCCACAGCATTCCCTTCATCTACCAAGCTGGTAACTTTATCAAAAAATAATTGTTCTCAGTGCAGTTCCCTGTACCCCAAAACAAAACATTTATGTGCACTTTAAATGTGCAGAGGATTCCAATTAATGTGCACAACAAATGTGCACAGAATTACATAGAATGAGCCTGCGGCTCAAGTATAGAGAAGCCTAAATCCAAAACATGCTTATCTGAATATGATATCCTAACCCTGTACCAGGTTGGCTCACTGCTATTCCAGATTGTTGTTCCTACTGCTGCTGTGTGCTTTCAAGTCATTTTGGACTTATGGTGATCCTAAGGTGAACTTATTATTGGGTTTTCTTGGTAAGATTTGTTCAGAGGTGGCTTGCTCTTGTCTCCATCTGAGGCTGAGAGAGTGAGACTTGCTCTCGTTTCAGTTAATTTTGGTTCTAAAAAGTGCATTATAGCCTTATTTAAGTGCCAAATTATCTAATTTCATATGTGAACATTCCTGAGAAGCTTCTTAGGACTTTATAAGACCACCCCCATTAATGTTCTTTTGCCGGCATATTTTGTGGCATTTTTATGCTGGCAAAAGAACACCACCACCCCGACCTACCTTTAGGAGCATCAGTGAAGCATCCCTGGCATAAACAGAACACAAACAGAGCTACGTTTACTTCCAGGTTCCAAATCCCGCCAATTCTCATGAGAAGACTCTAGTGTGGCAAATACAAAAATAAAAGCAAAAGCAAGACACAAAGAGTACAGCAAAGCACAAAAACACACTTTAAAAGTCCCAAGTACACAGGGAGTTCATAAAAGGCCCCTACCTGGCTGTCATGATCTCACCCAAAATTGACACAGCATTCATGTGAGGAGAATGGTGCGAGGATTCAAATGCCGGCAATGCCGGCAACAAGGCACCATGGGAGATCTATTGATGGCTTGGGCCGTCAATAAAAATGAAAGGGATTTAGACTTTTCATGATCGCAAAAGGACAATGTTGTCTGGTATGTGCACCCTTTTGTGATTATTGGGTGTCCTTATGATGCCATATTTGCCACATCTGATAAAGTCCTCAGATTATTTTCACAACTAACTTAAAAAGCCGTACTTTATCACTTACGCATCTTTGATTATGTCACCTTGTCACTGCTTCAGCTATCTTGCATTATGTCTGGCTTTTTTTGCTGTAAGGGTTACACCTGCTTCAGAACATCAGGAATGTGTTTCTGATCACATAAATCACATAATCTTTCTGCACACTCTTCAATTAACCTAGTAACTGGATTTTTTGGATGTTAAGAAATGCATCTGTCACACATGTTTGCAAAAGAGCATGGAAGGTTTTAGTACCATTTATGAAAACACAAGTGTTTTCTTCTACTGCCAATTTCTAGGGACTGGACACTTTGGTGTTGAGAATGTTAAGGCATTTTAACAAGTTATACTAAAAATGCAAATGACTGAGTATGGAATGGGCTGCTTTGAAAGTTACTGTGAAATAAAAAACAAGAAACCTATTTTAAAACTCTGATAGTAGGACTCAAAGTGGCTAACAATATATTTTAAACAAAACAATGGGGGGAAAATACAAAGGCTGGAATGAAAGTATAGATACAAGATTTTTTTTAAAAAAAAAACAATTAAACAATTTACAAACTTAAAAATATTAAACGTATTAAACATGCAAACCTTAAAAGCCACACAGCATTGAAACCCAACCCTAGTCAGTTTTCAAAAAGGCCTGCAGGTGCATGTTTTGACCTGCCTACAGAAAGAAAGAAAGGATGGGTCCACGCCCAAAGGGAGATGGTAGAAAGCAGCATTATCCCCCCCCCCACTGGTGTTTTCCCCCAAGCAAGACAGACTTCCCCTGAATATGGAGTTTTTGTGAATTGTTTTGACAAGTTTTCTGTGTGTGAGGTTGAAAAATTAAAGTGGAACTCCTCAACCAGTGGAAAAGCCACACAATCAGAAGATGACATAGGACTTTATCAGACCACCCCCTAAACCCCGTTCAGCTTTGCTGTTTTTATGCTGGCAAAAGAACTCCCCATGTCACACTTACCTCCTATACATGAAAAGGCTTCCCTGGTAATGAACGAGGAAGTGAACGGAGCTCTGTTCACTTCCTCATTTGAAATTCTGCGTATTCTCACAAGAATACGTAGCGCATGATTTTTTTTTTAAAAAAAAAAACAAAATAACAAAGTTAAAGTTACACAAAGCACCTAAACATACTTTAAAAGTCCCAAGTAAACCGGGGAAGGTCACAAAAAGTGCATCACCTACCTGGATATCGCAATCTCACCTGGAAGTGTTTTTGCCAGACCGGCCATTGACGCTGCATTCACATGAGTAAAATGTCACAAAGTTTCAAATGCTGATAGTGCCGGCACAAAAGCACCACAGGGATCAATTGAAGGCTTGAACCATCAGTAAAAAAGGAAAGGGTACATTGTGTGGTATGTGCGCCCTTTTGTGGTCATTAGGCATCCTTATGACACCGTATTTGCCTTGCCTGATAATGTCCATAATCAAGTACAGCAAGCAAGGGGATCTTGTAGCATCTTTGAGACTAACTGAGAGAAAGAAGTTGTAGCATAAGCCTTTGGAGACTAGGGAGATTATCAGACGCTGTCGAATGCATCAAAAATCTGCATTCTAAACTGCACCAGAAGAATGGGTAGAGAACAAGAAGGGCAACATTATCAGATGCTGCATCCTTCTGCTGTCCCAGGAGAGGAGCACTGCCATGGATGAGGCTTCCCTTTCTTATTGATGGGGACAAGCTGTGAATAAAAAGGAATGCCTTACTCACAGCTGCACTATGCCCCCAGGATGCTGGAGGATGTTGTCGTCTGAAAATCTTGCCTGTTCTGGTTCTCGTTGTGATCTTCTGATGCAGTATTTGCCGCATCTGATAATCTCCTTGGTCTCCCTCCTCGGATGCATGGAGGAAGTAGGCCCAGGCTACAAAAGCTTATGTTACAACTTCTTTCTCTCAGTAAGAACCTTATCACACTACATTGTTATAGCTCTGTTATTCCACTTTAACTGCTATGGCTGCCTCCTTAGAATTCTGGGGCTTGTAAGTTAGTGAAACCTAAGAGCTCTCTGGCTGAGAACGCAGTCATAGCAGTTAAAGTGGAATAATAGGGCTATAACAGTGTAGTGCAATAAGTCCCTAGTCTCAAAGGTGCTACAAGATCCCTTTGCAACTAATATTCCAGACTAACACGGTTATGTCACCTCAACATTAGGAGGAACTTTTTGACAGTAAGAGCTGTTCCACAGTGGAACACGCTCCCTCGTAGCGTGGTGGTGTCTCCTTCCTTAGAGGTCTTTAAACAGAGGCTGGATGGCCATCTGTCCAGGATGTTTTGATCGTGATTTCCTGCATGGCAGGGGGTTGGACTAGATGGCCCTCGTGGTCTCTTCCAACTCTACAATTCTATGATTCTATGATTCTATGATTCTATGTCTTTGAATAATCAAATACAAGAATACCCCAGTTAAGAAAGCCTCTGATAGTGAAGCTATTTCTTTCAAGCCTACCCAGCCCCCTCTTTCCCTCCTCATCCTAAGTCTAGCTGGAAATTTTAAAGTACAGTAGGATCCCCTTATCCACTGGGGATTGGTTCTGGGGGGGCCCATGGATACCGAAAACCATGGATAATAGTGAACACCATTGAAAATAATGGGACTTCCAGTTTAAAATACCATAGAGTTGCCTTGGAGGACTTAGAAAATGGTTAGAGAGGATACATTTTCTAGACAGACTCTATGGTAGGTCTGCTGTTTTGTGTCCAGTGGCTAATTGAATCAGTGGATAATTAATCAATGGATACAGGAGTCCTACTGTAGTATTGGCAGTGGGAAGATGGTGAAAGAAGGCTGGAGGAACCCAGACTTTTGGTATTGGGTTGCAACAATGTGTCTGCAGTAAACAATGTAATGAAGATTAACCTGAGAAAGAATGGGATTCTGCTCCACCTGATCCTACTATAGCTTTGGGTGTTTGCCTACAACAGGCAAGGTAAACAGATGCCTCCAGAATCCCTTACTGGGCATGTGTGAACAGCAAAACAGAGAGAAAAGGGGAGAGCAGATAAGCCCCTCTCACCAATTCCCAATATGTTAAAAAAACACATAGATCTATAGTATAAGTTTGAGCACCAAAATGGGATTCATACGAAAAGTGGAGGCTGGTGAAAGAAAATGTCATCCCTTGATGCATTCTGGAATAAGCTTTCCAGTGGTCTCTAGGAGGTTCAAAATGTTTTTGTTGACTTCTATAAGGCTTATCTGACCTGGTTGTTTCATTTAGCATGTGGATATTAGCTCTGGATAAAAAGTTTGGTGAAACATGTTGGAGTGCTCTTCTTTTGTGGTATAGAAACCTTTCCTTAGTGTTTACATGTCATTTCTGCCTCTGGGACCAAGTTTACCATTAAAGAAGTCATGCCAGGAACAGGTTGGCTTCATTAACAGAGGTGTACCTGTATACAAATGATTTGGGAAAACAGGTGTGATTTTAACTAGAGGCCTAAAAAAAAATTACAACATTGGTGTCAGGGGAATCTTGGGGCCTTGAGTCTCAATTTTGTGGAAAAGGCAAGGTAGAAATAAAGATGATTATGATTATAAGGGTATTTCTCAAGCAGAGAGACTGTGACATTGAAAACAGCCCACTCCCTCACGCCTTCATAATGTGCTTTTACTACTCAAGACATTCGTTACAGAATCCTTATCCAGTAATCTTAATGCATATGCAGGTTGGTATGAGGAGGTCTTGTCTTTTAAAATAAGGGGGGGGACCTCTTTAAATCTACAAGCCATGTTTATTTTTAGAGAAGTCCTTGAGGGCTATGTTTGAGTCGTGGGTAGAGTCAAAAGCAAAAGGGTTGGGACCAGAAACACCAGCCTTGTGCATGTCTGGGTAAATACATTTAGGCTGTGCATATGATATTGTCATTTAAAGGTGTAATTTTAATTTTGCTGGGTGTTTATGTCATTACTGTTACCATTATATTTAGTGGTGTATGGGAATTTCAATCTACAAGTAACACTAGTACAAAAAACATGACTAAGGATTCTGTATGATCTGGCATGGGAGGAGATCAATAGGGGTGACACCATGATTTATCGCACTGGGTGACACCAACCCTAGTGCCAGTTAGACTTGGATTGCCTGGAACTAGCTTCAGCTGGTCTGCCAGCCACATCCTTTCCTAGACAGGGGTAACAGGATTTTATCAGATGAGGCAAATAGCAGCAAAAAAACATGCCATTTAGGAAGGCAAAATTATCAGATGTCCTTGTCGCTTACCCATTCCCACTGTGTCACGCTGGCGACAGCTAAGCAATCAATAAAAAGTGATGCCTTATTCATGCCAGTGTGACACAGTGGGAACAGGTACGTGATGACGTCATCTGATAATTTCTGCCCTTTGTGCTACCGTCGCATCCTAATGGTGTGATTTTTGCCACATCTGATAAAGTCCATAGCTAGAGTAGTTTATGTACTAATGACCTCCCAACAGACAACTGCAGTACACTCTAAGTGGTGCAGTCATTGAAAACTACTTGGAAACATCAGCTAGTGCAAAACATAGCAGCTAGATCACTGGCTGAAACATCTTATACAAACTGTATAACACCAGTTTTACTGGCTGCCAAATTTCTAGACTGAACTCAAGGTACTGCTAACAGTGTTTAAAGGCAAAATGGCTTGGGAACTTGCTACTTGAAGGGGTGCCTCCGCCTGAATATGGCCTGCTGGAGGACAGAGGTCTGTTGGAAGGGCACTTCTCTGTGGAGATTATCACACTGCACTGTTACAGTGCTATTATTCCACTTTAACTGCTCTGGCTGCCTCCCATGGAATCCTGGGATTTGCAGTTTAGAGAGGGGCATTTAGAACTCTCAGCCAGAAAGCTCTTAGGCCTCACTAAACTACAAACCTAGCATTTAAAGTGGAATAATAGTGCTATAACAGTGTAGTGTGATAATCTCCTGTGTCCCACCTATGAGAGCCATGTAGTGTAGGAGGTGGGGAAGGGCCTAATCTGCTGTGGCACTATAGTTCTGGAATGTTCTTAGAGGCCCAGTTGGTGTTGACAATCGTTTCTTTCCAGCACAAAGTCAAAATTTTGTGTTTTTTTAAATTAAATCCTTTGGCTCTTAATTGATTTCATCCAAATCTGTACACTTGCATGGTTTTGAACTGTTATAACTTTTAAAAAATATTATATTGTTTTATATGTTTCTAGAACATTTAAATTATTTTTACCATTTTAAATGTTAAAGTGTTTAAATTGATTTTATTGGAAGCTACTCAGAGATCTTATGATAGAAGTCAGAATAAAAATGTTTTGATGGTGGTGCTAGTGATTCTGCTGTTATTTTTAATTTATAGCTATCACAGAGCTCTAAATTTCATCTGAACATCAACTCTGCAGAATAGTATTTTTAATCTTTCCCTCCCCATTTCCATTATCCAAATTTTCCCACTCTGCTAGTTGTTATTAGATTCTTTGAGGAAAAACGTATAGGTTTCTTTTATAAAAGGTTTCCCAATTTAGATTAGACAAACACAAGACCATAATGCTTGTCATGTGTTTTCTTGACCACTTCATGCTGGTCCAATCAACAAAAAATAAGTGTTAATTAAACTACAACAGAATGGGAAAAGCACTGTTACGAGAGAGAATATACACCACCCACAAAGACCTGGCCAACACAGACAAGGAGCTATTATCACTCCACCTCAACATCAGTCAAAAAATGAACACCCAAGACTGGGACAAAATTGACAACCTCACCTACAGAAAAATGGGAAAAGATATGGTGATTCACACTGAAAGGCAAAAACAAAAATTTGACAAATGCCACAAACACCAAAAGAAACCCCAGATGGACATATCATGGACTATTATCAACCTAATAGAACGGCAACTGTCAAAAGAAGAAACATCCATCCTGTCCAAAGGAGGCAATTTTGCAATTACCACCACCAGAATCCCAGTTGAAGACATCATCACCCATGTTGAATCTGCCCTCTACTGTCTCCCGGAGGAAGCGGCAGAAGGGATAAGAGGAGAAACAGCTAGGATCCTGAGGAAGGCAAAACCACCATCCAACAACATAACCATAAAAGAAAGAAAAGCCATCAAGGATCTCAGTGGAGACCCAGAAATCATTATCCTCCCAGCAGACAAAGGCAATGCCACAGTAATCATGGAAACAGAAAAATACAGACAAAAAACAAGGGAACTCTTGGACCCTACAATATACAGAAAACTCAAGCAAGATCTGATCAACAAAATCACCAGAAAAACAAATGCCTTGATCAAGAACTCATCAATTCAGCCAATCATGCACCAGAATCTATGCAGATCAGAGGCTCTCCCACCAAGACTATATGGACTTTCCAAGATCCACAAGGACTCCATTCCACTCCAGCCCATAGTGAGCGCCTTTGGATCCCCCACGTATGACTTGGCCAAGTTTCTGGCCACACAATTACAAACCCACATAGGACAAACCCCTCGCTACATCGAAGACTCAGCTCACTTCATAGAAAAAATCAACAACATCAAACTGAAACCTGGAGACAGACTGATCAGTTTTGATATTGTCTCCTTGTTCACCAAAGTCCCCATAATGGACACCATGGCACTCATACAACAAATATTTCCTGAGGACATTGCAGCCTTGGTCAAACACTGCCTCACCACTTCCAGTGGGATAACGAATTCTATGAACAGATAGATGGGGTAGCCATGGGCAGCCCTCTGAGCCCCATGATAGCAAACTTTTACATGGAACACTTTGAAAAGCGAGCCCTGGAAACAGCACCAAAAAAAGCCCACAACATGGTTCTGATATGTGGATGACACTTTCACCATTTGGAACCACAGAGAAGAAGATTTGGTCTCATTCCTGAACCACCTGAACAGCATCCACCCAAATATCCAATTCATGATGGAAAAAGAGAAGGAAGGAACACTGCGATTCTTGGATGTCCTAGTCATACACAAACCAAACCAACGGTTAGGCCACAAGGTATATAGAACACCCCCACCCACAGACAGATACCTACAGAAGAACGCCAATCATCACCCAGGACAAAAAAAGAAGCACAATAAAAACATTGGTAGACCGTGCAAAAAGGATCTGCGAACCCCACTACCTGGAGGATGAACTGAGGCACCTAAACTAGGCCATACAGGCTAATGGTTACTCCAGATCAGACCTCACAAGAGCAGCCAGACGCAGAAAAAACCACAGGAATGAAGAAGAAAAACAGCTACCCGAAGGGAAGATATTTTTACCATACATCAAAGGAGTCACAGACAGAATAGGGAAACTGATGAGGAGACACAACTTCCAAACAATCTATAGACCAACCAAAAAAATCCAAGAAATGCTACACTCAGTGAAGGACAAAAGAGACCCTCTCACAGCTGCAGGAGTTTACCGCATACCATGCATCTGTGGACAAGTTTACATAGGGACCACTAAACGCGGTGTTCAAACACGAATCAAGGAACATGAGCGACACTACAGACTGGGCCAGCCAGAAAAATCAGCAGTAGCAGAATATGTTTTAAACCAACCTGGACACAAGCTGTTATTTAAAAACACAGAAATTCTAGACCAGGCCAACAACTATCATGTCAGAATGCACAGAGAAGCTATTATAATCCACAAACACCTGGACAACTTCAACAGGAAAGAAGAAACCTTAAAAGTAAACAAAATCTGGCTCCCAGTTTTGAAAGACAATAGAATCAAAACTCAACACTTACAAAGGAATTCCACCCAGGGACAGGAGGATTTCCAGCAGATAATGGGCCATCAACCAACCATTAGTCAAACAGACACTAACGAGCCTTGCATTTCTATACCCAGAAACTAAGCATTCAATTGCACAAATTTACATATCCTCCCCAACAGGGGTTCACAGCATATAAACTCCACACACACTCCTACCCAACCATTCTCTGAGGATGCCAGCCACAGATGCAGGCAAAACGTCAGAAAGAAACTATTCCAGAACACGGCCTCACAGCCTGGAAAAAAACCCAAGGAAAATCTATGTTAATTAAATGTTTTAATACAGGCCCTCTTCAAATATTATGCTAAACTATCATTTGTACATAGGTTATGCCAGTGCTTCTCAAGCTGTCTGGTGTGGGGAACCATCAATCACTTTTTCCTCAATATGTTAGGGACCGGTACTATATTTGTGCCCGTATGTTATAATTGTTTCTTTCTTTCCTGGGAACTCATTAGGGACCAGCAGCCAATGGCACAGGACTAGCCGTAGTCCCTGAACCGCCACTTTGAGTAACATTGTTCATACTACAGTTTAGTGTGACATGCCCAAGCAGCAGAAAACTATAACTCCCCCTTTCTTCCCCCAGAGTATCTGCAAGGAGATGAGAAACATTTCGTCCTACTTTTAGTTTAAACCATAGCTGAGAAAGGTATAGCTCTCCAGATGTGGGGTGACTGCAACTCCCAGCAGCCCTATCCAGCATAACCAGTGCTGAGGAATGCTGGGAAATGCTGTTCAACAATGTCTGGAGAGCCACAGAACTCTCATCACTGTTTTAAACTAAACTGATTCTCCCTTTTCTTCTCTCTCTCTCTCTCTTTTTGGATTTTTTTAAAAATAACAAGGAATTCTGGTTTAACTCTAATTAGGCAGGAAGAACCAAGATAATCTTCTGGCATCCTACTCTCTCAGGTTTTTTTTAAACATTCCCGTAAAAACCTGTAAAGAATTCTGTAATTTTGAGCAGGTCTGATGAAGGCATTTTGACTTCAGAATAATGTATAATATTTTTTGTTGATCTTACTGGACTTACCATTAGAGGGGATAAAAACAACAAAAAGGGATTTTTGGTTATGTCCATAACAAAAGGAAGAAAAAAGGAAGTGGTAGGGCCACTGAGTGGAGAAGAAGGTGAAATGCTAACAGGGAACAGAGAAAAGGCAGAACTACTCAACACCTTCATCCACACACACACCTACACAACCATTCTCTGAGGATGCCAGCTACAGATGCAGGCGAAATGTCAGAAATAAACTATTCCAGAACACGGCCTCACAGACTGGGAAAAAAAAAACCCAGGGAAAATCTATGGATGCCGGCTGTGAAAGCCTTCGACTTCATGCTCAACACCTTCTTTGCCTTGGTCTTCTCCCAAAAGGACAACAGTGCTCAACCTGAGGAAAATGGAAAAGATGATGCAGTAGGGGAAGTGCAGCACAGGATACATAAAGAGATAGCACAGGAATACCTGGCTACTATAAATGAATTCAGGTCTCCAGGGCCAGATGAACTACATCCAAGGGTATTAAAAGAACTTGCAGAAATAATATCAGAACCACTGTCAATAATTTTTGAGAATTCCCAGAGAACAGGAGAGGTCCCAGCAAACTGGAAGGGAAAAAAATGTTGTCCCCATCTTCAAAAAGGGGGGGGGGAAGATGACCCAAATAATTACCGCCCAGTCAGCCTGACATCAATACTAGGAAAGATTCTAGAGCAGATCATTAAACAGTCTGTAGGCACTTAGAAAGGAATGCCTTAATCACTAAAAGTCAACATGGGTTTCTCAAAAACAAGTCATGCCCGACTAATCTTATTTCTCTTTTTTTGATAGAGTTACATACTTGGTAGATGAAGGGAATGCTGTGGATGCAGTGTATCTTGAGTTTAGTAAGGCTTTTGACAGAGTCCCCCATGATATCATTGCAAAAAAGTTAGCAACACGAGGCTGGACAATGCAACTGCTAAGTGGATTTGTAATTGGTTGATGGGCCAAATCCAAAGGGTAATCATCAATGGCACCTCTTCATCCTGGAGAGAAGTGACTAGTGGGGTGCCACAGGGTTCTGTCCTGGGCCCAGTGCTATTCAACATCTTTATCAATAACTTGGATGATGGAATAGAGGTCATTCTTATCAAGTTTGCAGAAGACACCAAATTAGGGGATGTAGCTAATACTCCAAAGGACAGGATCAGAATTTGAAATGACCTTAACATATTAGAAAGCTGGGCCAAAACTAACAAAATGAATTTCAACAGGAAGAAATGTAGGAGACTACACTTGGGTAGTAAAAATGAAATGCATAGTTATAGGATGGGTGACACCTGGCTGGATGGCAGTACATGCGAAAGGGATCTAAGAATCTTAGTGGACCACAAGTGGAACATGAGCTAACAGTGTGACGTGGAAACTAAAAAAGCCAATCCAATTCTAAGGTGCATCAATAGGAGTATAGCATCTAGATCAAGGGAAGTAATAGTGCCACTCTATTCTGCTTTGGTCAGACCTCACCTGGAATACTGTGTCCAATGCTGGGCACTACAATTCAAGAAGGATATTGAGAAGGTGGAACATGACCAGAGGAGGGCAACCTACATTGTGGGAGGTCTGCAAGCCATGCCATATGAGGAGCAGCTTAGGGAGCTGGGTATGTTTAGCCTGGGGAAGAGAATATTGAATGAGAATATTCTCCAAAGATTCTTCTCTAAGTTTTTTTTTAGAATTTTCTAATTTTTCATTATCTCTCTAAATAATACATTGTATTTGACATTTAGATCATTCTTTTTTATATTATAGGACTTTATTGATTTTTCCAGATGCTTTGAGAACTTGATAGAACATTATAACTTTTGCTGCTGCCCTGAAACACACCGTCCCATCCGACTGCCTCATTTTCGATACCCCTGCCACCTGTAGAGGCCTTCCCCCATCACCCATTGCTTCCTCCATCTTCTTCCATCTCCTTGCCTGTCACTGTCAACATCTGTTCCCCTCTTCACCATTGCCTTCCTTCATCTTCCTCCAACAGACCTATCGAATCAGGGAAATTAATATATGTGTTGAATTGCCCTTGAGCAATTGATTCAGTGTGCCTCCTCTAGGAACTTTATCAGACCAGGCAAATATGGCATCATAAGGATGCCTAATGATCACAAAGGGTGCGCATACCAGATCATAGAATCATAGAATTGCAGAGTTGGAAGAAACCACGAGGGCCATCCAGTCCAACCCCTGGCATGAAGGAAATCTTGATCAAAGCATCCCCGACAGATGGCCATCCAGCCTCTGTTTAAAGACCTCCAAGGAAGAAGACCCCACCATGCTCCGAGGGAGTGCGTTCCACTACCGAACAGCTCTTACTGTCAAAAAGTTCCTCCTAATGTTGAGGTGGAATCTCTGTTCCTGGAGCTTGCATCCATTGCTCCGTGTTCCAGTCTCTGGAGCAGCAGAAAACAAGCTTGCTCCATCCTCAATGTGACACCCCTTCAAATACTTAAACAGGGCTATCATATCACCTCTTAACCATCTTTTTTTCCAGGCTAAACATACCCAGCTCCCTAAGTCTCTCCTCATAAGGCATGGTTTCCAGACCTTTCACCATTTTAGTCGCCCTCCTCTGGACACGCTCCAATTTGTCAATATCCTTTTTGAATTGTGGTGCCCAGAACTGGACACAGTATTCTAGGTGAGGTCTGACCAAGGCAGAATAGCGTGGAACTATTACTTCCCTTGATCTGGACACTATACTTCTATTGATACAGCCCAAAATCGCATTGGCCTTTTTAGCTGACGCATCACACTGTTGACTCATGTTCAACACAAGATCACGAAAGGGCAAGATGATGTTGCCCTTTTGTGATCTTGTGTTGTGAAAAACCCATTCCTTTTTATTGATGGGCCAAGCCATTAATTGCTCTCCTGTGGCAATTTGTTGCTGGCATTGCTGGTATTTGAATCCTTGCACCATTGTACTCAGGTGTATACAGCATCAATGGGCAAAAACCTCTGGGTGAGATTGCGACAGCCATGTAGGGGATGCTCTTTTTATGGTCCCCCCCACGTACTTGGGACTTTTAAAGAGTGTTTTTGTGCTTTCCTGTACTTTGTATGTGTTTATTTTGCTTTGATATTTGATATTTGAATTTCCCACACTAGTGTCTTCTTACGAGAATTGATGGGATCTTGAACCAGAAAGTGAACAGAGCTCTGTTCACTCTCCATTAGTTGCCTGTGAATGCTGGTAAAGGTCGGTTTGATCAAGCAGGTTCTTTTGCCAGCATAAAAACATTTTAAAACATGCTGGAAAAAGAACATTAACAGCAGGTGGTCTGATAAAGTCCTAAATTGGTATTAACACTTGGATTTAGGCCAATCTGACAGAGAAGAATCCTTCAGCATTCTAGAAAACTGAAGTTACATTGATAGATTCTCAGAGAATGCAGTTAGCTCATCTGCTAATGAAACATCATCTATCCTGTCAAGGCCATACTTGCTGTACCTTTTATAACTTGGGCATTTGTTTGTATGTATGTACCATATGCATTTTAGTTACATGATTATTCAATATAGCACATATGTCTCCTCCCACATCATCTTTACAGCAAACCTGGGAGTACAGCTTAACAGAGACTAACTGACTCAAGGTCACCCCATGAATTTCATGACTTGAACATGGATTTCTCAAGTCCCAGATCAACACTATGCCACAGTGGCTTACCTTTAACTCTTGTTAAATGTGTCCAAAAACTAAATGTATCTCCTTGAGCTAAACAATTCTGCCTTATTCATGGCTAGGATTTTTATTACTTGTAGGAAATTAAAGTTAATCCCTTAGATTCATGGTAGAAACCTTACCCCTCATGTGCAAATGTGGGGACAAGTTTAGTATGCAAGAATACAACTTTCTGTAGCTTGTAGAGTCTCCAGACATTGGCACATGAAATTTTGTGGCACTCTAAAGGCCTAGAGGCCTTATGGACCTTTTGTTTTCTCTTGGGCATAAGCCTATAAAGTCTACAAAATCCAGAGCTTTTCTGTCATGTTGAAAGGGTGTTTAAAAAAAAACAAAACAAAACAAAAAACAAAATGCCTGGGAAAAGCATTTTTGCCAAAACCTCTCACTAATCTAAGTAGCACTGGCTAAAGGCCAAAAATGTGTCATTTGTGTTTAAGCGTGAATTGTCACACTGCTCTATTCTACTTTTGCACAACGGCAGCCTGTATAAGTTGCATTCCTCTTTGCTCATGGAAAAAACGATAAAGATAAACCCCAGGTGCTGATGATAATTCCCTCCAACCCCCCCTGCACCCCCCTCTTGAACCTGAAATAAAGAAGAGGGTCTGTTTACTGTACTGCTCCTTGGCCTGTGGCACTGTGGCTCAGAAGACACATAGATTGCTCCCAGCCTCTCTTGAATCTTCATTTGTGTGTCTGTCTGATAGACAGATGAAAGGCAGACTGCTCAGCATGCAGATGATACTGCAGGTTAGTTTACAACTGAGAAATGATGGGGCATTTTTCTTTCTTTTTTCCCTCCTGGCTGGGTAGAAAGTTCTCTTCCATTAATACTTTTTTTTAAAAAAGATCACTTATAAAGAAGTTTTAAAACAGTAACACCAAATTGCTGGCACCGATATGATACAGCTTTAGTGCGCATACACACATAAAATAAATAAGATTTCTGAAAGCTCTAGGGTCCATGAACTAATTTGGGTGGGGCAGTGCTCAGGAACAAGACTTTAATTCATGTTCTAACAGCCTTGATGCTGAAGATGATGCTGATGTTACTTAAGCACAGTATGATATTTAGAAGAGGACTTTCATTAGCCAGGCTAAATTAAATGTGTCAGTTTCATTGTGTTTTTCTACACAGACATCATTTTTGAATCTGACTATATGTAGACTAGTTGCCATAGCACAAGAGTAAAATTATCAGGCAATGTTTTCCCTGAACAGACACCTAAATAAATTGGCTACAGCACTTAAATGCATTTTTTAAAAAAACAAACCAGTGACACTGCACTTTTTGCATTTTTTTTGTCTGTCTCTTTAAAAGGCTTCTGTATTGTCTTGGGCTCCTCTGGAAATGCAGCAAGGATTCCTATCACATCTCAGTTGCCATGGCAACAGCAGCCTTTCCCATAATGAGCTGCATCATCTGAACTGATGTCACAGCATCATGCAGCAGGTCAAACAAGGCACCTCCTAGTATTGCATCCTACAGATTGCGCTGTAAACATCAAAAAGAGGATGGTGTGAGCAGGAGATGGTGAGTGTTAATGTGAGACTATTCGTATTTGTGTGTGTCGTTTGCCTGATCCATATGAGTTTTTTCCTATTATTAGAGCTCCTATGTTTTGCCTCCTGAGGATCGGTTTGGTGGAGAGATGCTGTATGCCTAAATATATATAGATATATTTCCAGCAGAAGGGCTTAAACAAAGGCCTACAGGAGCCATACAGAGCCAAAAATATTGATAATCAGACTTTGCTGCTTTTCTGAAGAAGTCTCTAAGATGTTTGAATTCCACACCTTAATTTTTGATGTACCGTGATGATGTGCTTCTTATTCCTGTTATCTTGGAGGCCAGAAGGTATCTTAAAAAAAAAATCTATATTCACCTGCCTTTTTTTCTTTTAATGAAAAGAGAGTATGCTATATTCTCAACCTTTAAAGATCTTTGGTGGCTTATATTATTATTTACCTCCGGTAGATTTTGATAGCAGGATAGCAGGATTCTTAAAAATGCTAACCCATGAATAAGCAGTTGACACTGCATTGACTTTAAATGGACCACTGTGTCTTTTAAAAACAGTTGCTAAATGATGAGACATATAAACTCTCCCCCCGCCCCCCCCCAAAAATATTAACAGAAGGGAAAATGTTTCCTCTCCCTATGAATGTTGTTATTAAACTTCTAGAAGGAATACTTAGTAGATCTTGGCCATATCTTTAACAGAGAATCAAATGAGCCTTCTACTGCAATTGCAGTAAAGGTGTAGCCAACAAAATCAGGTTGGCAGCTGCTATTGCTGATCTTACATAAATACAGCGGGAATATTAGTGGTTGGACCAACTTCCTCTCAACCAACAGAGAAAATGCAAAATGCAACTATACAGTTTGAGTTTCATTTGTATGTTTAATATCAAAGTGGTTCTAGGTGATTCTCCACTGGTTTCTCAGTGGTTTTGCTTTGTAATCATATTTTTGTAGTTATTGTTGTTGTTTCTGGGTGCCAACATGGACTTCAGTTCACTCACAGTGTACCCTGGATGGGTGGGATACAGCAGTTCATTGTCTCTGAATGATTAGATGAGTCATTGTTTCATCTATTTGCTGAGAAAAGGAAGAGAAATAGCAGACACGTGTCAGTTTCACTGACCAATATGTCCACTAAGAACTAGGGAGTGGCTTCTATTTCTGCTTTGCTTATCAGCATTCTCATTTTTTTAAACAAATGCATCTTAAACAGAATAGGGAAAGAATAGGTACCATGGGTAGTTTTGTCATTTGTTTTAGAAGCAAAATGTGAAAAAGGAAAAGCTCAAAGTGTATGTATGCTTATAACGAGTATATAAAAAAATAGAAAAGCAAATGCTGTAAAGAGCTGATTGTTTTTCATAGCCATATTAAGCACAAAGGCCTCATCTGGCATTATCTGTAATGGATCTTTTTGATCTTAATTAGACAGCCTGCACTGTAACCTATATGCATTATCCAGCCTGGTCTAAGTATACATCTGTTCTTTTAAACCGGAGAAAGACATTAGTGAGTGTTCTGTTTACTGTGATGGTTTAAAAGGGAAGGGCATTATGCTGTCCTATGTGAAGATGTCTCGAGGGGCTACTGGGTGCTCACTGACCAGGCAAAAAGGGTGAGTTAGCAAGACAGAAAATGTCTGGTGACAGCCTGGATTATGAACCTAAGGCAAATGAGTAACTATTTGGGAATTAACCCCAAGATACTCCTTATTCAGAAAAACAGTGGTATTAATATACAGACTCATCATATAATTTACCAGCAATAGAAATATCTCTCTGAAACAGAGGTAAAGCAATAAATGTATAAAAATATGTAAACGAAACAGCCATCAGTTGTGTTTGTCATACAGAAAAGGGCAAACACACATCATCTATGAGTTTTATAATGGATAACTGAAACTTGTATTTTACTTAAATTTTTAAAATACCAAGAATACAAATTCAAGCACTTTATGAACTAGGATGCTCCAGGCATGCTACTTTGTTTTCAAAAATGTTTTTGTCATAGCTTGAACAATTGAGTATAGCAAAATAAAATAAAATAAAACTAAAAAAAAAACCCTGGAGACTCCATTAGGGTTACACTTTCCTGAAATATTTTAATTTGATCCATGGTAGAGAGAGGGAGGAAGGACCGACACAGTGACCTGGGGGATGGGTAGATAAACTGGGCAGGTGGGGAGAGTGCACAGCTCAGTGGTGGAGCATATGTCTGGCATGTCGAATATTCCAGGTTCCATTCCTGGCATCTCCAAGGATGGCTGAAAAATCTCCTGCCTGGAAACCTAGAGAGCCATTGCCAAACAGTGCCAAAATATTGGACTAGATTGGGCTTGATCAGTGGTCTGATCTGATATTAACAACTTCCTATGTTGTTAGAGACTAGAAACAGACTTGTACATTTGGGTAAGATGTCTAATGTGATGGGTATATATTTGCAAATAATTATTTCAGTCAGTTAACCAGAAAGATTAAAGAAGGTACAGATAAAATGGCCAGTTTACTAAAACACCCACTCATATACTGCCAGTGCATCTCTGTCACCATATTTCTACAAAAGTACTGCTCTTAACATCGTTTTCTCAGGAAAAAAATGTATTGATAATAGATATCTTTTATGATGAAAATAACATCTTAGGTATTATACTCATTACTGATGTGATAGTCAGATACTACACGCACACACACACACACACACACACACACACTAATTTATTTTATTTAAACTCATTGCTATATTCAAAGGATTATGATAACAGAAAAGTGTCATTATCATATTTCTTCCATAGAAAGTATCTAGAAATAACTGCTTGCTGCTAGAGCACAGTATAATGACAGGATATCAACAATAACTGGTTCTTTTTTGGAGCAATTAGCCTAGCATCCAGGAAAGCAGTGCTACGTGAGCATCTAAAGGAGTCTTCCCAAATCTGGGATCATCCAGAGATTTTGGACTCCAACTCCCATGATTCCTACTACTGGCTGGTGAGATATGCAGTCCAAATTGTATGGAGGGTACCAGGCTGAAGAAACTTAATTTAAAATCTGTCTTTTTCTCTTTCCCTATCCTCTACTGATGCTGAAAAGCAGAAGCACTCCATTTGGCTTGCTTGTGTTTGATTTTTACATTATTGTCTTTACATATGGAAAACCTCAGCTTAGTAAAGCTTGAGGTTTCATGCAAGAGGCTGTAGTTAGAACAGCATAAAACACTATAAAATGAAGTTATTCCACATTAGAGTTCACTGATTTTATTTGAAATAAAATATATGAGCCCTGAAGCCAAATCAAAAAGAATCCAGATGCACGGAACACTAAGATTTGCTAACTTCAGAAATAGAAGCCTGTCTTAGAAGATATTTAGTTAACATATGTTAACAGAGCTGAAAACAGTAATCAGTGCAATTAGTGGATTAGGAGAATTAATCACAAGTTAAAAGTGTGGATTTTTAATTGGAATTTCCTCTGAGCTAGAAAGAGTTATTCCATTCCGATGGAGGCATGTAATATACATGTGCTGATTCTAATAATTTGCTGGATTATGTTCTTCCACTTTCTCCCACCCCACCAAACCATCACATCATCTGTATTAAAACATGGCATTTAAAAAAAACACACACCACTCACTTAAAAACAAAGTAGAGAATTGGCTACACAGTTTAGTCTAGTCTGATGGTAATTAACAGTATAAAAATAAAATCAATACTGATAATATATAACATGTTCCTATTAAGTGAAAACCTGCAAACATGGGAACCACCAGGCCAAAGACAATGCACTGACCACATATTATGTTCTACTTGCAACTTGACTATCTTGTCAGTTGTTGCAATACCACTGAAGTGCCAAAACAAGAAGGTTGATCAAGTCCCTGGTGGGCTGTCATAAATACCTGATCTGCTGCATTTGGTCTGAGAAATTGTGCAGGCATGAATTAGGATTAGAATTAGGGTTGCCAGGTTAGTACCATGCCAGGTCCTGAGATTTCTGGTCCAAAACCTGAGAATTAGGAATAGTCTCTGATGATGTCACAGGGCACAGACCCTGGTTATGTCATTAAGAATGATAAATTAAGCATCAAACAGAATTGCTCAGAATCTTTCAAACTGAAAAAATAATAAGTTTAACAAAAGAGAATACACACACACACAAACACAGAGTTCAAGGACTGGAGAAATGGATGGAGGTTCTCAGGCTCATGGCCGAAACTAGAGATCTGGGAACCCTAAATAGAATAGAGAATGATGCTAGAATCTATAGCAGAACTTGCCATTTTCTAGTTCACTTGTTTCTGAATGTATTTTAAACAAGAGTACTAACAAATGATATAGATATATATTTGGTTTGCAGTTAGAATAACATACTCCAATCTGGTACCCTTCATAGTATTTATCCACAGTTCCCATCAACCCCATCCACAATGAACATTTGTTAGAGATGATGGATGTTATGCTACAAAATATCTGTTAGGCACCAGGTTGGAGGGGGATGAATACATGCTAAAAACCGAAATGCTAAACTGATAGAACATATTTTGTCCAAATGAACCCATTTCTACTGTTTACACATAGACTGATACTTTAAAGCAGGGGTAGGTGATACATTGCCCACGGCTGAGATGAACTAGCACAACAATTTTTGTGGCCCTGACTGCCAGTGCAACATTTCAGTGGTGCAGCAATTAAGTGCAAAACCATTTTTCTATGAAAACAAGGTGCCATGGGGATGAGCACTTTGGTTTAGAGGAGAATCACACTCTTGGAAACAGCTGGGAAGTTCAGTTATCCTCTAAACAAGGTGTATTCTCAGCTCACCTTTTAGCACTACACTTGGGTTTTTGTCAAGTGGTTGTGTGGGAAAAAAACACCTTCCAGTTGCTGCTGTGCAGCTGATGGTGTAGTGGTTTGAATGTTGGATTAGGATTCCAGGAGACCCCATGCAGCTATAGAAATCCACTGGTTGACATTGGGCAAATTACACTCTCTTAGCCTCAATGGAAGGCAATAGCAAACCTGCTCTGAATAGATCTTGCTAAGAAAACCCTATGATAGGGTTGCAACATAAGCCACATAACTACAGTGGGGATGGGCAGGCCTTGGTGGGATCCAGGTGAGGCAAAATTGGTCCCCAGACCCACTGAAGTTGCTCTGAAGTATCAATAATACTTTTAAAGACAAAATCTTTTATAGTGGTAAAGAAAAAAAAAATTGCATAAAGAAGCTTCTAGGTGTGACAAGCATGATTGGAAAGAGTCTTTTATCTCTCTGGTCTACTTCGGACGATGCTGTGCCTCTCGCGAAACCGTCCGTGTCACTTCCGTGAAGCTTGGGACGGCTCAGCGCCATATTTCAATCACGGAGGTTGCCCGAGATTGAAATATGGCTCTGAGTCGTCCCAAGCTTCACGGAAGTGACACGGACGGTTTCGCGAGAGGCACAGCGTCGTCCGAAGTAGATCCTTGCCGCGCAGCAGTGTCGGGAGGCTGCTCGCGCGGCAAACAGGCATTTTGGCAGGTCTGAAAATCTCCTCTCTCACACACACAGGACTCAGCCCCTTCTGCATATGGGCTCAGTGAGGAATATCTGCCTTTAGAAATACTGTTAAAGTGGTGGCAACAATGCCTCATCTGCTAGATACTGAAAACTAGAACACATAACCATATATTTTGATTTTGTTTGTTCTAAAGATGAAATGTAGACAAAGAATCCCAAAGAGGAGAGAAAGTGAGCCAATAGAAGAAGTTTCTAGTAGTTATCTGATAGTCTAAAATGATATGAAACCTATTGTACGATATGTAGATAATTTTAGTGCAAGGTTCATTAAACCACTGACATTGGAAGCTGGTGACCTCCCAGTATCTGATGCTATTGTAACATCCCCCCAACTTCTGAGTGCTGAGAAATTTTAAAGATAGTACAAGAAGAATGGAGCCTGAAAAAATTACCTTTTTGATTACAACTTCCTGAATCCCCTGGCCAGTATGACCAGCATAGGCCAAAGTAATAATAAGTTAATGAGACAACCAGCCTGCAGTCCCATAATGGATGTTATGTTACCAAAATCACTGGAAAAACATACCTGCCAACAGTTCAAGGATGAAAACCCAGGCATGTGTGAACAAGCAATATCAGTGTGGTGAAGATTTATTGATATTGTGTGGTTTCAAGTCATTTCTGACTTATGGTGATATTAAGACAAACCTATCACAGGGTTTTCTGAGGCTGAGAGTCAGTGACTTCCCCAAGGTCACCCAGTGGGTTTCCATGGCTGAGAGGGGATTCAAAGCCTGGCCTCCAGAGTCGTAGTCTAACACTCAGGCCACTACACCATGCAAACATTACTTATATGAGGATAGACTGGAACAGTGCTTTTGACTGAGTCTACTGGAAGAGCAAGATTCTATTTCATCCTCCCCTCCCCTCTGCCTTTGAGTTAATTGAGTGCAAAGTACTTTTGGACTCTGAATTCAGTTTTCAGCAACTGAAGTAAGTTGAGGACTGTGAGGGTTTTCCAACCCTTATCCCACCAACTGTGGGGTTTTCCATTCGGGCAATCCCACCAGTGACACCAGCTGTGAGAGTGCCTTTCAGGCAATCCTACCACTGTGGCCAATAGGGGGGTTTCTACTCTTTAACCCACCACATGTGAAGACTTCCATGGTGGTCACTGCAGTTACAAACAATGAGGGCTTTCCCTAATCTCCACCTCTGCCACAATGTAAGGACTTCTTCCTGTCCCACCTCTGTGACACCAACTGTGAGGACCATCTAAATGCCCTCAAGGTTCCTATGAGGATTTATGCAACTACAGTTATCCCTCCATATTCACGGATTTGGTATTCATGGGTTTAAGTATTCATGGCTTGAAAATATTCTTTAAAAAAAAATAATTCAAAAAGCAAACCTTGATTTTGTCATTTTATATAAGGAACATCACTTTGCTATGCCATTGCATATAATGGGACTTGAGTATTCATGGATTTTGGTATCCATGGGGGGTCCTGGAACCAAACCCCAGCAAATATGAAGGGACAACTGTATCCTCAGTGCTTGACACCACAGAACCTTGTCTGAATACAAGCTCTCAGACAGATAGCATTTCCAGAGGCCAAAAAGTGTATAAAAACAAAAACAAATCTTTATTTTCAGAAGTTAAATATATCAAATCAGATTAAATATTTATTACATTTAAACCATTAAACACTTTCTCTCACACTCCTCTCAAGCTAACTCAGACCAACTATACCAAACCCTCTACCCAAAAACTGTCTTCTCTAACTCAAACTCCCCGTCTAACACAATTCCCGTCTAACTGAACTCCTGTCATTCAATAGCATTATACAAATCTCTTCAAACATTTCTCCCATCAGCATTCACTCCAACATTCTATTCTCTTCCCCTCCCTCCCACTCCTTACCTTACACTCTAATATACAACCTATAAATCAAACAGTGTTTTCAGATACAAAACCATAACAAAGGAGGAAAGTGTGAGGAAGAGAGAGAAAATGGGACATTTGAAAATCAGCTGAAAAAGTGGGATGACAGAGGATTAATTGGGACTGTTTGTGCCAAATTGGGACAGTTGGAGAGTAGGAGAGAGTTTTCAATGAAGAAAAGAGTTATATACAAATTTGTGTTACCCCAGCCATGCACAGTTATCGCTGTGTAAAAAAGGAAGGGATCAATTCCAAATCCATGTTTGCACCTATTGTTACAGTTCATTTTGGTGTTTGACAGTTCCCCTTGACATGGGCTGTAATTATTAAGTTCTCACTCTTTAGCATATTCCTCCCCCTGCCTCATTTTCCCCCTTATTCCTCTAGGGAAATAATAACAAGCTATTATATATCTATATATCTCTTGAGTACTATTGTTTATGAGCTCCTGTGGCATCTTCAGCCAAAGAAAAAAACAGTGATAACTCCATAGCAGTTTATTGTAATTGTGCTGAAGTTCAAGAAAGATTTAAAAAGATAAAGGCTAAGATCCTAGATGGTATATGGAGAGACCCCCCTCCAACCCAGACTAAGGATATTGATGATGCCTTCCTAGAACAGATGATAACAAATTCAGAAAGGAGAGATGTACTAGTAATGGAAGATTTCAACTATCCTGTTATAGTTAACTGTGCCAAAACTATAAGGTCTAACACATCCCTCACTTGCCTTGCAGAGAGTTTCATTGTCCAGAAGGTAGAAGAGGCAATGAGGGGGATCCACTATTTTAAATCTGATCCTAACCAGCAGTAATGACCTGATTAGTGGGGTGTAAGTGGTGGGATTCTTAGGGGGAGTGACCATGTTCTCCTGGAGTTTGTGTTGTGACGCATAGTCAGACATACATTCTAGACTTTAAGAAAGCTGATTTCAGTAAATGTAGGTAAACACTGAGTGTGATCTTGTGGTCAGGAATACTAAAAGAGAAGGGAGTTCATGGTGGATGGGAGTATCTTAAAAGTGAGATATTAAAGGCATGACTTCAAACAGTTCATATGAGAAGGAAAAATGGGAGGTGTCTAAAGAAACCAGAATGGATGTCTAAAGAACTTTCAACTGACCTAAGATTTAAAAGGGACATATACAAGAAATGGGAAAGGAGGGATATCACCAAAGAGGAATTTAAACAAATAGCCAGCTATTATGGACTTTTTCGGATGAAGAAAAATAACGCAAGCAGCCTCTCCAGTTTGCGAGGCTGCTGCGCTGCAAAGTGTCAGTTTCGGATGACGCTGCCCTCTAGCGGTACTGTTGCGGCACTGCAGGGAGAGCTGAGCGTCATATTTTGTTGATTTTTTACTCACGAAAGTTGATCGTGAGTAAAAATCAACGAAATATGATGCTCAGCTCTCCCTGCGGTATCGCAACAGTACCGGCAGGGGCGAGCGTCATACGAAAGGGGCGCTTTGCAGCACAGCATCCTCGCAAACTGGAGAGGCTGCTTGCGTTATTTTTCTTCATCCGAAAAAGTCCTATATATCTTTCTGTGATAGGGAGAAAGGAGATTTTCACACGGTCTATATATCCCATGGCAAGAACAGAACAGGGTCAGGAAAGGTTTTCCCTTCCAGACGACATCCACCCTGTTCTGCTCCTACATCGTGGCTGTTCTGTTTTCTCCCCGTGATATTTTATTCATGGGGAGAAGTCGTTTTTAAGCACCCAGTTCCTTTTCTGTAACAGAACACGGGTGTGCAAATTAGATCCTGTCCCTGTTCTGGAATGACAGGGATGGGGGAGGAGCTCTGTGGCAGGCGCTGCCTACCATGATCAGGACATCCAGGTAAGTGCCACCCTTCCCCCTGGGTTATTTGTATTAAAAAATATTTTTTTTTTGCTTTTTATTTTTTATTTGGCAGTTGGGAGGGGGTTAAATTTGAATTTCCTTCCTGCTCGTTCTTGTCTTGCGAGAATGAGCAGGATTTCTCCCGGCTGGTTGTAAAAGCAGCCTTACAATGGCTGTATTTATGGCCAGCCAGGCAAGGAGGGAGGAGGATCATTCCTGCAGCAGAATGGAGGTAAGTGTGTGAACATTTACCTCCATTCCGTTGCAGGAACGGGAGAGGAGGTGGCAGGACAGAACCGGGGCTTTTAGCCCCAGTGTGAAAATCTCCAAAGTCAGCAAAGCTAAAGTGAAGAATGAACTCAGGCTTGCTAGACATGTTCAAAACAATAAAAAGGGCTTTTTTGGTTATGCCTGTAGCAAAAGGAAGAACAAGGGGATGGTAAGGCAAAATGCTAATAGGGGACAGAGAAAAGGCAGAACTACGCAATACCTTCATTGCCTGAGTTTTCTCCCAGAAGTAAAACAGTGCTCAACCTGGAGAAAATGGAGCAGATGATGCAGTAGGGGAAATGCAGCAAAGAAGAGGTAAAGAAGTAGTACAGGAATACCTGGCTACTATAAATGAATTCAAGTTTCCAAGGCAGTTGAACTACATCCAAGAGTATTAAAGGAACTGGCAGAAGTAATCTCAGAACTGTTTGCAATAATCTTTGAGGATTCCTGGAAAACAGCAGAAGTCCCAGAAGGTTGGAGGAGGGCAAATCCCTAGGCTGAGCATGTGAATTGCAAATTGAAAAGTAAAGCAGGAGATAGCTGAGCTCAGAGGTATTCAGAAGGACCAGACTATCACCAAAGATATGGTTTCAGCATGACTAAACATGAACAAATCACCTCACCTTTGACTCACCTTTGAAAGATTCATTGGGACACCCTGCTTTAGGTAGAACAGAACAAAAGCAACACACTTTTTTTCAATGTTTTAATATTTTAGGCATAATAAGGTGCTGGCTAGGCTGCATCAAACAGCTCATAGTTCTCATGTTTTAACTCTTACTTGTTGTCAAAATTTTTGTGCTGATTGTTTGTTACCAGTGTTGATAACATGAAAAAAATCATATTGGGATCATTGCTTGCAAAAATGTATATATTATTTTTAAATATCATACAAAAATGAAAAAAAAACCTCTAACAACTGTACAATCTGTTCAAATGTTCATATTAACTTTTTTTTTAAAAAAAGACAAAGTTCATGATGAACTGAATTTAAGATTACAAAAAATGAGAAACTGAGAAAACCCCAAAATGTCAGTTTTGTTCATCCCTTCCTTGCCACTGCTGTTGGTAGGGGGATCCTTGCACAGACTTTGTCTCTAACAGAAGTTCTTGCAATCCATTATATCATGGTGTTTAAAAGAAAAATCAGGTTATCAGTCAATGTCAGTCACTGACATACAGTATACTTGAATTGAGTCTAACTGAGAGTACATAAAATACAAGATTATCCTTTAACTACTACAGACCATTGTCCCATTCACATATTCAAGAGTGAAAAGATTCTCTTATGGATTCTCTTCCTTACCCCAGGGGCTCTTGTAGGAGTACATTTGCCACAAGTAAAAGATAATAGAATTGGAATAAAATGGGCCCCTTTTCAGGCAAGCCATTTGTTCATGAATTTAGTGGTTTAAAAGTCATCATCCTTATCATCTTCATTACCATCATCATCAGTCCATCAATGGCTTTTGCCAAATAGCTTCCATTCAGACACCACAAGAGAGAATGAACATGACAAAACAACAATACTTGGGAGATAATGCCCAGTGTTTCCACCTGTTTGTGATATTGAAATACTAATGTATAAGAAGGGAAATAATGCATGGTACAAAATTCACTTGTTGTTGGGCAAAATTCTATCATGCTCTGTGGACATAGGATAATGGATTTTGTATGCAATACAGTTTGTTGGTTTCATTCACTATTTCCTTTTTGGCTTACAGTCTAAGGGAAATGATCCCCGCCCCCCGCCCCGCCAAAGTAGTGAGCTCTAATTAAGATGAGATAACCTACCAAATACTGTTTGTGATGCAGCCATAACATAATCTCACAGTTAATCTATCAAGAGCTTTATGTGAAGATAAGATGAATTAGTATTTGTAGCCATGTGTCTAAATTTCACAAATCAGCCATATTCTGAACTGGGAATCCGGTGGCCCTCTGGAAGTTGTTGGACTGCAATTCCCTCACCATTACCTATGTAGGCTAGGACTGCTGGGGCTAGAGGTCCACATGATTTCAAGTGTGCTAAAACATTTTGGGGAGTAATGGCTATTGGACCATGTTTCTCAGGGATTTAATGAAACTCTACAGGAATGGTTGGCTCATGACTGTCATGTCAACCCCTTGACCACTGACTGTAAACCAAATTTGCTCTTTTCCTGAATTAAAGATATTGGAATAAGTTTCTATTCACCAGTGTAATGTGAGAAGGAATGTTGTTTTAATGGATTGTTGAAACAGTACATTCTAAAATATAAAACGTTTCCTTAAAAAAATCAAAATGAGAAAACTCAATAAATCTTTAAAAGAAAATAAGGGATTGGAATATGATTGGCATTCTCTGGTCTGCAAAAGAGCTGAGGTCGCAATTTTATACATATTTGGGAATTCACTGGAACTTGCATGTGAAGAGATATTCACAGAGCTACATAGAAATGAATTTTTAAATTGGACGAGTTCAGAAATATACTGCCCACAATATATTCTTTTAGAGTTAAATTAGTTCAGCTGAATCACCTCAATATGAAATGCAACTATTTCTGCCTTCAGAATCCTAGGAAGTTCCTGTAGGTGATAAAAAAAAAGAAAAAGACCCTGCAATTAGACGAGTCAGTGGCAGATGGGTCAGAGGCAGGAAAATCTCATGCACCATATGTTTTCATCCTAACTGAAAAACAGTCAAAAGGCAAAAAGCCCAGTTTAATCCTTGTTACAAACAATTACAGTAAGGCTGTAGGCCAGGGATTCTCCTAATCCCAGAGAGCTCTGCTCTCACAAAGCAGTAGCAGTTGTGGCATCTTTTAGATTTTTAAAATATTGTCATTTAGGTGTCCTGCTGGTCCTACAGAGTGAAAGATGGAGAAAATGTACTATATTTACATTTTGGTTCTTTCGGGATTGCTTACATTTGCAATGGGGCAAGTCTGGATCCAACCCAGTATGTTCAAGACCAGACTTCTTGGTTTTCCTCCACCCACTCTGTTTATGCATTAATACCAACCCTACTGAATAAGCATAGCTTTTATTTATCCTTCTTCCTAATTCAATTTTGTGATCTCAGTCTTTGTAAAGTGCCAGGTGAATGGCTAGCATGATGATGATGATTTTGTTCATCATCATCATCATCATCTGGCAACCCCCCTCATTCAGCTCTGCCTGGTCTTATATTCCATCAAGATTTCCTTTATCCATACCTTCTGCCCCATAGTCTACTTAGCAGTTATACTGTAGCTCACCCCATATTCTCCTTGTAAATTTTTTGTTCCTAACCCACTCACCCTGATCATGTTCTGGCTTGACACTACTGTTTGTAGTTTCATTGCACAACTCACTTGCTCCTACCACTCCTGTAACCCCTTGTTTATTGCTTGAAAGTTTCTTGTTTCTGTTGGCACAAACCCACAACCAAACTATTCTTCAGTAGCAGGACAGCTAAGAATATGCTGAGGATGGCACATAAAAACCCATAACATCTTGTGCTATCATGATTAGTTACTGCAGTTTGCCACCATAAGGGCCACTTAGATGAGTGTACCTAGTGGTAAGGTTCCACTTTGGAAATTTAACATTTGCTACCTATAGCACAGTGGCAGCCCGTGGGACAATTTTTTCTTCCCCTACTCAGACCACAGGCCATGAGTATTCAAGAGCAGCAATAACAAGCTACCTACCTCTTTCATGCTTAGAAACCTGGAATGGCAAATATTAGCTTTATCATTAGTGTAGTTCTGTTGGAGTCAGGTCACACTATTGCTAAGTAATATGAACTCTCTCATTTCTTTCTCTCTTTCTGAGTGCTGTGTCACAGCTCCAAAACACATTTTTGTATTTTGTTCTGAGGAATACTATGTAATATATTCTGAGGAGTATTCTTTATGATGGTGTTATGGAGTAAGAAATGTCTCATGGCATCTTGTTTTGCAGTTATAGATTCATAACCTAGACTTACAGATCCATAACTGTTCTGTATTCACTAATAATACATATTCATGATTGTGGCACTATTGCCACAATCATAAATGCCATCCCCCCCCCCCCGCAAACCTACCTTACCAGCCAGCACGTGCACAAAACAATGGAGGTCTCTTCTGTTGCCAGTTGAGCACAGCAGGATGATGCACCGCAGAATGTTGATTTCAGCCCTCTCCTGACAGCAAGCAAGGCTGCAATGAGGAATTGTGACAGGGGCCCTGCTTCTGATTGTTGCACCTCACTTGCTAGCAAGAAGGGGCTGGAAACATCATCCTGCTGTGCCCTAATCAGCAGCAGAACAGATCTCCATTGCTCAGAGTGGCTGCTGACTGTTAACGTAGGTTTGGGCAGTTGGGCCAACAGACATTATTTAGGGCCTTACTGCACTTCGAAGAAAAGCAGCAAAGCGGCTGCCTTACCATATAACATCAACATTCTTTTGTTTGGGTCCTGTGGAGGACTGCGGTAAAACTGGTTTTTTTTTTTGCTAACTAGAAAATCCATTTGTAAAAAGACATCGTTTTACCTCAGTCCTGCATGGGACTGGAACAAAAGAATGCTGGAAGTAAGCCAACATCATGCAGTAAGGCAGCAGGAAAGACAGAATTTTCTTGCTGCTTTGCTCCTTTTCTTTGGAGTGCGGTAAGCCCCTAAGTTATACATTCATAATTAAGTAGGGAGTGTAGAATCTCAACTGTCCTTTGTAACCAACTCTATCAACCAACAGCAATATATTATTAATACAATATACTATTAATACATTGTTGAAAATGCTATATCTTGCCAGGTGGAGGATACTGGCCTATACTGTTCCTCCCAGGAATGGGTACTCCCAGAGCACTAATGCCCAAGCACTCAAGCTTGCTTGAAATGGCAAATACATGTTTCCCCAGCCATTTAGTGTCTGGAGGAGGTTGTAGGTTGCCTGGACAGCAACTACCTGCACTTTTTCAGCCAAGAGTAAAAAGCAGCTGCCCACCTGCCAGATCTCCAATGAGAATGCTGGAGATCCAAAAAGGGTATGTCTGCTCTTTTCTGTCAACAGCAGCTGGCTTTTGCCTGGGCAACCAAATGCTCCTAGCCTTTTCAGTAAGTTTGTTGGATGGGAAGCTTCTCAAGGAGCTATAAGATGGCTCCCTGAAAAAAGGTTGTAGAAGAACACACACACACACACACACACAATAACTCTAAGTAACATGCATGTATGTCACCAACATGATTCCAGACATTACTCTTAATATGTTCAGAGTATATCACCTACATCAAGTATTTTACTTAGTATTCTAATTTGTACTATTATTCCAACACAACAGATGAAAATACAGCGGCAGGGGAAGCCCAAGATATTTTACTGCCTCAGGTGAAAGGCAAGATGACACCTTCCTTGTGTAGAAACCAGCTGGACTGATAGTGGAATCTTACTTCATCACTGGTGACATGACAGGATCTCCTCTAGCTGGGGGCAGCAGGCAGGCTTACGGCATCCAGAATGGCCCTACCATGTGGCACAGACAACTCTGTCCAACTGATCCACTGCTTGCTTTTTGACTGAGTGATAAGAGTAGTTGGACAGAGTTGTCTGTGCCACACAGCCATACCAGGACATGCTTTCTGCCACTTAAATGCTGAGGCAGCAGCAAAAGCATGTATCCCATGAACAGAACACTACACAAGCATGTTACAGTATATCTGTTGGTATCTGTGTCATACAAGTTGGTTGTCTCTGCCTTCTTCCTCAATCAGGGGCCTATCCCAGTTGAAAAACCTGGAAAAGTTACTCTTTGAGATTACATTTTCCCCAAATACCCCAGCCAGCAAGGCCAGTGGTAAAAACAGCTTTCCTAAGCTCCCCAATTGTGCTGTTTGTGGTATATTGGGAGGAGATAGTTATGTCAGCCAACCTGCTTGGACCACCAGCAGACAATCATCACTGCCAAGGGGGCACCCAGTTGTGATAGGGTAACTACTGATGGGTCACCGAAAAAGAGGCCAAAATTTGCATAGGGTAATTTAAAGTAAAATATGCAAATCTATAAATGATTTCCATAATTTAAGTGGGAATACAATGCAACTCACCCTGGTGCAGATGTCTGTGAGTAGGTGAGTGTACCTGTTCTGTCTGCTATCCAGATGTTGTTAATATTGTTGTGTGTCCCCCTGCCTTTGATACATCTTGTCACTTTATGCCACCTAAGAGGCTAATCTACTTATGGCTGCTTAACTCCTCCAGTGTAATCCTATGCATTTCTACTTGGAACTAAACCCTACTTTGTTAAATGAGACTTACTCCAGATTAAGTGTGTTTAGGACTACAGGTTTGGTATGTTGCAGTTTGGGGAAATGTCATCCCAATCCCCTTTCTTTTTAGTTTTTTTTTTCTTTATATCTACATTTATTCTAGTCTGGTAAAGAGGCTCACCTCCCCCGCCCCAACCAGTTACCACTGCAAGTTAAACACAGTCATATCTTTTCCAAACTGAAATTTTTCATCTTTTTCATTCTGTCTTCACAACAAAGTGATTCCCCACCCCCCAGCCATGAGTGTTGCCATTTCAGAATTATATACACTTGAAATCTAACCCCTACAAACCCCTGGCCATCTTGTCTTCAAAGACCTCACCATTATTTATTCCTCTGGGCTGTCTGCATCTTGAGAGTAATCAATCAAACTCTTTTTGTTGAATCTCCTGAAGATAGGGGAATTCTCTTTCTACAGAAAATGTATTTCACTTTAGAGATTCTATCAAGGTTTTGCAGATATTCTATATTAGCTTGCTAGCTTGGTACAGAAAGCAACATGTTTTCCCCCATGCTCCCACCTGTCCTGACCTCACATGGGATTGACTAGGAGGAGTGGGGAGGAATGCTTCTGCTGGAGAAGTAGGGTGAGAAGTGGAAGATAAAGGAAAAGACACTTCTTTTGTAAACTCACACTCATCTTCTCATCCTTTTTCTGGACAAACTGGCCTTCCATTCAAGTGACAAGATGCTGTTTGGAACACTAGTCCTGTGGCTACCTTAAGTGGGAAGAATGGGGAGAGCTTTTGTGCCGAAGAGGAAAAGCTGGCGGCAGCGTTCCATTGCCACAGGGGGCAGAGAATCCAATCCCAGTTTTACAGCCACTCTTGCATCTGCTCCAAGTTGTACAGGAGCTATCCCAGTGTGGAACTTCTGTCTAAAATAGACTCTTGTACCTGGATGGCTCCCATGCAGCCCTAAGCAGCTATCGAGGGAGTGGACATAAAGGCAACATTCGGGAACACCAAGGTAACAAATCTACCAGCTGCCCATTGCCACTTCATATCTACCAGCATTTACCACTTGAGGCAGCTCCCCTGGATGGCAGTCTCAGGCCTTCTAATGAGTTCCTGGATGAGTCATGTTTCAAATGTGAGACTTTCAATTTCACATTTTTTAACCATACACCAGGGGTGGGAATAATGCAGCCTTCCAGACGTTGCTGTACTGTAACTCCTATCAATCCTCCCCATTGCTGTGTTGACTAGGGCTAATGGAAGCAACAGTCCAACCACATCTGGAAGAATACATGATTCTCACCTCTGAAATTAATAACTCCCACATTGAGTTTAGAGGTGGTAGATGACAGCCCCTTATGGGGTTTCTCTTTGGATGATTTTGGCTGGACTTGATTATCTTTTATCCTCCCAATATAAAGACTTTTCTGTTTTTCTTTGTTTTACAATATTTAACTTTGCAACATAAAATGTTCTTACTTCCCCATTCCAAACAATTGTTTTTTTAAAGCCTAAAAAACCTGGATTGGTAGGTCAAACCAATTTAATTCACATGCAAGAGATATTATATGCCTGGCAATTTGTGCCAAGTAGAGCATGAATAAAGTCCATCCACTAGTTTCATTATGAAACTCAGCCATTTGACAGCCTGCATTTTAGTTCATGGTCAGAGGTTTTGTGTCGGCAGATCCAGTTAAATGAGAAAGTTGCATGGGGAAAGTTACAATATGAGGGGACCAGGGGATTATTCTCACTACACAGTTATAGGGCTACAATTCCACTTTAATAGCCATGAGGCATTTAGCACAGTGGGCACTTGGTATCTGCTGGGGTTTAGTTCTAGGAACCACCACCCTCTTTGTGGATACCAAAATCCATGGACACTAAAGTCCCACTATATAAAATGGTGTAGTAAAATGACATCCCTTATATAAAATGCTGAAAAGCAAGGTTTGCTTTTTGGAATCCCCCCTCCCCCGGTTGAATATTTTCAAACTGTAGTTGGTGGAATCCACGGATGCAGAACCCATGGATATGGAGAGCTGACTGTGTTCCCACCTAGAATGATCAAGTGCTTCACTGAACTACAAACCCCAGGGTTCCATAGGATGTTCATCTACTTTAGTCTATCCACATTCTTATCAACTTTGCAGATGGCATCAAATTAGGAGAGGGATAGTGAACACGTGTAGGAGTAAAGTCAGCAAAGTGAAAGCGCAGAATGAGCTCAGGCTTTCTAGAGAGGTTAAGAACAATTAAAAGGGTTTTTTTGGGTATGTCCGCAGCAAAAGGAAGAAGAAAGAACTGGTAGGGCCACTCAGCAGAGAAGATGGCAAAATACTAACAGGGGACAGAGAAAAGGCAGAATTACTCAACATCTTCTTTGCCTCAGTGTTTTCAGAAAAGCAAAAGGGTGATCAGCCTGAGGATAATGGAACAAGAGGACACAATAGGGAAAATCCCGCACAGAATAGGTAAAGAGGTAGTATAGGAATACCTTCTTAATCTACATGAATTTAAATCTCCAGGACCGGAAGAACTACATCCAAGGCTATTAAAAGAGCCAGCAAATGTAATCTCAGAGCCATTGGCAATATCTTTGAGAACTCCTGGAGAACAGGAGAAGTCCCAGCAGATTGGAGGACGGCAAATGTTGTCCCCATCTTCAAAAAGGGAAAAAAAGAGGATCCCAACAATTATCATCCATTTAGTCTGACATCAATACCAGGGAAGATTCTAGAGCAGATTATTAAACAGAGAGTCTGTGAACATTTAGAAGGCAATGCCATAATCACAAAAAGTCATCATGGGTTTCAGAGAAACAAGTCATGCCAGACTAATCTGATCTCTCTCTCTCTCTCTCTCTTTTTTTTTTTTTTGGATAAAATGACCAGCTTGGTAGATGAAGGGAACGCTGTGGATACCGCATACCTTGATTTCAGTAAGGCCTTTGACAAGGTTCCCCATGACATTCTTGCAAACGAGCTTGTAAAATGTGGGCTAGACAAGTTAACTGTTCAATGGATTTGTAATTGGTTGACCGACCGAAAGCAAAGGGTGCTTAGCAGTGGCTCCTCTTCATCCTGGAAAGATGTGACCAGTGGGGTGCCACATGGTTCTGTCCTGGGCCCAGTGCTACTCAACATCTTTATCAATGACTTGGATGAGGGAATTAGGGGCATACTTATCAAATTTGAAGATGACACCAAATTGGGAGGAGTAGCTAATACCCTAGAGGACAGGATCAAAATTCAAAATGACCTGGATAGACTGGAGAGCTGGGCCAAAGCTAACAAAATGAAATTCAATACAGAGAAATGTAAGGTACTGCACTTAGGGCAGAAAAATGAAATGCATAGTTATAGGATGGGAGAGACCTGGCTGAACGAGACTACGTGAGAAAGGGATCTAGGAGTCCTAGTAGACCACAAATTGAACATGAGTCAACAGTGTGATGTGGCAGCTAAAAAGGCCAATGTGATTTTGGGCTGTATCAATAGAAGTATAGTGTCTAGATCAAGGGAAGTAATAGTGTCGCTCTATTCTACCTTGGTCAGGCCTCACCTAGAATACTGTGTCCAGTTCTGGGCACCACAATTCAAAAAGGATATTGACAAATTGGAGTATGTCCAGAGGAGGGCGGCTAAAATGGTGAAAGGTCTGGGAGCCATGCCTTATGAGGAAAGACTTAGGGAGGTGGGTATGTTTAGCCTGAAGAAGAGAATGTTAAGAGGTGACACGATAGCCAAGTTTAAATATTTGAAGGGATGTTATATTGAGGATGGAGCAAGCTTGTTTTCTGCTGCTCCAGAGACTAGAACATGGAACAATGGATGTAAGCTCTAGGAACAGAGATTCCACCTCAACATTAGGAGTAACGTTCTGACAGTAAGAGCTGTTTGGCAGTGGAACATACTCCCTCGGAGCATGGTGGGGTCTCCTTCCTTGGAGGTCTTTAAACAGAGGCTGGATGGCCATCTGTCAGGGATGCTTTGATTGTGATTTCCTGCGTGGCAGGGGGTTGGACTGGATGGCCCTTGTGGTCTCTTCCAACTCTACAATTCTATGGTTCTATGGTTGCCATTTTTTTGCTCAATATGATACTGCCTTCTACCATTCCCCATCATAATCTTTCTGTTGATAGAAAGGTGAAGGTGTTTTGAGGAGAAAGAGAAGGGAAGTTGCCAATCAGTAGAGGGGAAGGGGGGTAAACATGGGGAGTAAACATGACTAGAGCCATGATATAGAAAGCATTACTGTAAACATGGTTACAGCCATGATATAAAAAGCATTACTGAAAGCATTACTATATCATGGATATAGAAAGCATTTCTTGTCAGGGAAAATGGGTTTTATAATCAGAAATCTATGCCCCCCCCCTTTGGGTAATTTTAATCACCAGACAAAAGGCGCCAACTAGTCTCGTTAAGAAGTTGTAAATCTGTCAGTTGATGTTTAGTTTCTGTTCTTGCCTCTCAAGGTTAGATAAGCAGAAATGAGAGTAGCGTTTCTCTTGAAGGAGGCCAAATGTTTTGAAAAGAATTCCATTACATAAGGGAAGGATTTTGGTGCTGTGCGATTTGAGGCTCCATCTTTCCCTGTTTTAGTTTTCAAGAAGCCTTTGGAGAACACAGAAGCAGGAATGGATGCTTTCTGTATTTTACTTTGATTTGTTACCTTTTACAATAAAAGCTATGAAAGATTTTAACCTTTATTGAATTTCTTACCAGAGGTATGCAAGTTTTTGCCGAAAGCCCACATCTTCTGCTGAAACTCTGCAACAGTTTGCTGCCTTGCTAAGCAAAGCGGGAGTGGACATTGCTTTTTAAACAACATTTCTTGCTACTTTTGCTACTTTACTAAACCAATATAAAGCAACAAAGCGCTTCTCTGATCATCTAATCTAAAGCCGTATAGGCAGTTGGGCAGTTGGGTGTGTTCATGGCAGGCAGAGGAAAGACAACCTAGAACTGACTTCTTATCCCACCATGACCATACAGCAATTTACTTTAATTATTGGGGGCAGTTGTGGTGTTATTCTGCATTTGCTATATGGATGTCAGGATTGATCCCAAATGTGACCTTCTCCTGCAAAATTTCAGTGCTGTTCTAGATCTGTTCTATCATTTTGTGACTACAGTAATTGTGTTTGCATTCTTTGGTGCTTGCCAACAAGCTGGTACAATACTGGGAGATAAGAAGGATATGGTATATGTCTGCAACTGTATGATTAAAGTTTGTACCTGGGGCTGCTATGAGAATAATGAGATGTGCCCACTGTTCATGAGAAAGAGGAGTAGGGATGATGGATAATCAATGACTGTATAGCCCGCCAGATTTGTAGACTGTAAATTCTTTTTAACTTAATGCTTTGTAAATAGTTTTCATTCTGAGCAAGGAACATTGTAAGGTTAGCTCCTTAGATTACTGTAACAATAAAGTTTATTGTTTAACTCTGAAACTGCTGGTTACTGAGTCTGAAGAATCCAGTACTGTATATGACAAATGAAATGTTTCCATTTCAACATCTGATTCATGATTTTCAAACCTGTTTTTTTTTCTTGCTTTCCATTATATCCATGGCTTTATATGTATTGCACATACAGTTGGGAAGGTTGTAGATGTAGTGAGTTGTGAATCATGTGGCAGTCACTAAGCCAACATGTCATCACCCCACAAGAATAAATCAGATTAGATTGTTTTTGTTTGCCTGCCAGATATCACAATGCTGGGAGGAAAAGGAAAGGAAAGACAGCTAAAGGAAAGAGATATCCACAGTGATCAAACATGACAATGAACATATGATATTAGACATACACACACCTTGTCACCACACGTGATGTCAGACACACAGACATCTTGAAAGTGCTACTTTGTGGTTGGAGAAAACACTACAGTAAATGGCATTACTGCAACCCATTTCCTTTCAAATTGTTGTGTTTATTGCACCATGAAAAATGTAGAGTTTCATTTGGGAAATGAGGGGGAACAAATCAGGACAAGGAGTGCGTTGCTTGGATTGTCAGAAAGAAAGCACAATGTCCCATGCACAAACAGCCCTGAAGGATGGTAATGCCTCTGGGTGCCACCATATTTCTGATTTCTATGTATGATTGTGAAAACTGGACAGTGAAGAAAGATGATACCAAGAGAATCAAGTCATTTGAAATGGGGTGCTGGAGAAGATTTCTTCAGATACCATGGACTATCAAAATGACAAATACTTTCCTTGGGAGCCAAGATGACTCAGCCAAGACTGTCTTTACTTTGGAGTCATGAGAAGTCATGACTCACTAGAAAAGACAATGATGTTTGGCAGGGCAGAAGGAAGTAGGAAATGAGGAAGACCACATTCCAGAAGGGAAGACTCATTCAAGGAAGACATGGCTTGAGTTTGCAAGATCAGAGCAGGGCTCTTGATAACTGGGTGACGTGGAGGTCTCTCATTCACAGGGTCACCATAAGTCTAAGTTGTCTTGATGGTAGTTAACAACAGAGACTGAATAGATGCTAGCTGCTCCCTCTAGTGAAATGATGGCTGCTGGTCAGCCAAGATGATCAAAAGAAATCTAACACTAATCTGTACTTTCAATAACAACATGTCTGAGAAGTAGGATGGGAGGTCCACTGGCAGAACTGAGCTCAATAATTTTGTCCAGCTTCACTGCCCTTATTCTAACTCCAGTGCTTGCTCTGTCCCAGCTATAATGGAGGGGAGATGATAATTCAGTGGTAAAGAATATGCTTTGTATCTAGAGGCTCTATGGTGGAATGTTGCCTGAAACCCTGCAGAGCCACTGCTAGTCCATGTCAACAGTATAGGGCTAGTTGTACAAAAGGTCTCATTCTGTATAAGGCAGCTAGCAGGTGATAGGATAAAACAGGTACTGTAACTTCTTTTGACAATACAATCCATCTTGACTATTTATTAAATTAGTAAGTGGAGAAAGTGAATTTAATTTAGGAAATATTGGGGCTTGTCTACACTGTCCAGAATACTCCACCTTCCAGATGGAGTGTTCTAGCCCCTGAGTTGGCTTGGATCCCCCCCCCCCAATTACCATAATGAAATGGGCAGAAGTCTGCATGCACATGCTGGCTGGTATTGGCGTGTGCCTCTGCCAGTGTTGCATGTAGCACTCTCTGAAGCTGGGAAGGAGGCCCTGATCATGTGATGAAGGCTGGTAACATGCTGGGGGCCTTGATCACATGCTGGGGGCCTCCTTTCCCACTTCACAGTGACACCAGTAGTGTCAGTGTCTGTGATACAGCCTGGCATGCAGGTATGGATTCCTGCATTCCCGTGCCGGACCAATCTTGGTTTTCCTGCATGACATGGGTTTCTTTAAGGTCTATTTTGAAATGTTTTAAAAGGGTTTACTCTGGCTTCCCCCCAGCTTTGCCATGGATGTTATCAGGACTGTCCAGAGGCAAATCAGGGTAAGAGCCCTGCCTTGTTTGGACTACAAAGCTCTGACATGGAGGGAAGCTGGGGTAAGTTGCCTGTCTACAAAGCCCCTGGAAACTGAAAGAGAAGGAATTATATGTAGCATAAAGACTTTCCATTTCTTCCATGGCATTTTATTACAGGGGAAAATGTGGTGGCGAAGGCACTTCCAAGAAACATAGTAGGATAAGTAGAGCAATAGAATACAATTACTCTCTGTATGGGAAACTGTAAATGTTTTATCTATTTAGCTCTTATTACAGTTGTTTCAGTTATTTCAGGCTATGCCAAATGTTAGTTTTCTGGGTAAGACTAGCAGGCTTCAGATATTTCTTTGAAGTACAATGAAAGGCATAGTCCATCTACTGTTTGTGGTTAATAAGGTAACATGATTCTCTGGTTTAAATATACATTTCAGAATTGTTTCTTGGAGACATAAATGTAAATATACATTTCAGAAATAACTCCTGGAGGAAAGTAAATCATTTTACATGTCAGGGAAGTTTAACTGGAAACTTTTAAAAATGAACTGAGACAAATGTTACTTGATTATGAATATATGTTGGAAGAATACTGACATTCTTTGTTTTGTTTTGACATTTATTGATTTGTATTTGGGGCCTAGAACCCCTTGGTCTCACAGAGTTATTCCTAAGAGCATGATATCATTTAAGCAGTGAACAATGCTGCTTAAGCACCAACAGATTTAGCTTGTGCTGCCTTTGGCTGATGAGACCTCCAAGTCTCCCTGCAGCACTGCAAAATGACACAGACAAGGCTCCTCAGTTCTGCCATTTGTCATCCTCTTTTGGACCCTTACTTCTGTTTTCCCCTCATCTTCCGTGAACCTTACCTAGGGTTGTTAGCCTACCCTTTTACCTGAGACTGTACATCTGAGTTACAGTTTCAGGTCAGAGCTATGCCAGGCCATGAGATTTTAAAAGCAAAAACCTACGACTAGGGAAATTATATGGCATGATAAATGATGACATGATACCGCGAAAGGGCGCATGTTGTCGTCTCCTCGTGTTCTCCAAGTGTTCCGCTCCTGTGAAAAAGGTGTTCTTTTTTTATTAATGGGCCAACCTGTCAATTGATCACCATTGGCATTTTTTCATGGTATTACGAGTGTCTGAAACTGTGTCCGATTATGCTCTCATGAATACAGCGTCAATGGGTGGTCCCTGCCAGAACAATTCCCGGTGAGAATAAGAAAACTAGGTATGGGAAGCTCTTTTTATGAACCTCCTCATTTTGCAGGCAAATTTTAATGTATGTTTCAGTGCTTGTGTGTTTATTTTCTCTGTTAGTTTTGTTGTTTTTAGACTTTTAAGCATGCTCGCATCTTCTTGCGAGAACCACTGAGATCATGTGCCCCTGCGAATGTGGAAGTGCTAGCAGTTGTGCTCTGATAATTCTGGGGCTGCTCTTTCTCATTATTACAGCAATGTGTGATAAAGAGTGTTATTATGCCAGGACACTTCTGCTTTTAACTATAGTGGGACAAAAATGTTTTTTGGAGGCTCATCTGATAATCTCCGTAGGCCTGACCTCATGTGACGTTACCAGAAGTGGGGCCTGGTGCTATTACAAGGACATTGTTACAAGGGGCAGCTCTTGGTGATGCTATTAAGTGTGATACATTAAGCATCAACCACAATTACACAAAGTATGGTGTCTATTTTTTTAAAAAAATACATGTCTAACAAATGAGGAATACACACACACACACACACACAATTTTTTCTAGGTAATGTTATTGCCCTGAGATTTCTCCCCCTTCACTTTCCCTGGAGAACTGAAGAAGAAAGGCCAGACCTTCAAATCTGGCAACTCAAGTAGGCATGTTAAGGTTTACACTATGTTTTGGACATCCCAGTCTTTTCTTGTCTGTCTTCCTATTGCCTTGGTCCCTCCTAGACCTGATCTTCTCTTGCCTTCGCCCAGTGATTCAATTCATTCAGGTGACTCTTTATTCAGCTTACATGTAATGCAGATCCTGCGATTTCTCATGCTTTCATCACTTCCTCTCCCTATCTCAATGATTTTTCCCACAGGGCACTCACACACCTAAAATGCCAGCTGCTAATAGAGGTTTCTATCACATCTTTATGATACTTGCTATTAAACCCAGCTACAGTATCACTTTTGGCATCCTAATGCTTTTCAGCTTTCCCCCCTTCATTCCTAGCAAAAAAAAAAAAAAGTTTTTAAAAAAGTGCTGGCCTCTTGATCTGTCTGGCTGTTCAGAAACTGTTGTTAGAATCCCATTTATGTTTGTACACTTTTTTTTTGGTAGATGGTGGCTGTATTACATTTGACAAAATAGTGTTGCAAACACTTGCAGTGTCCAGGTTGATGTGAAAACTGACCACTGCGTTTGAAAACTATTTTCAGTGCTATTATATATGCCTGCCATTTGGTTCCCATTCAATGTCGTGAAAGCTAGGATAATAGAATCATAGAGTTGGAAGGGAGCACAAGGGCTATCTAGTCCAACCCCCTGCCCTGCAGGAATACACAATCAAAGCATTCCTGACAGATGGCCATCCAGCCTCTATTTAAAAATGCTCTGAGGCAGCGCATTCCATGGCTGAACAGCTCTTACCATCAGGAAATTCTTCCTAATGTTTAGGCGGAATCTCTTTTCCTGTAGTTTCTTTTCCTGTTCTGTGTCCTAATCTTGGGAGCAGCAGAAAACAAGCTTGCTCCTTCTACAATATGACATCCTTTCAAATATTTAAACATGTTTATCATGTCTTTTTTTCTTTTCCAGGCTAAACATACCCAGCTCCCTAAGCCGCTCCTCATAGGACATGGCTTCCATTTTGGTCTCCCTCCTCTGGACACATTCCAGCTTGTCAATATTTTTCGTGCATTCTTGTGCCCAGAACTGGACACAGTATCCCAAGTGAGGTCTGGCCAAAGCAGGGTACAGTGGTACTAATAATTCCTGCCTTAGTGTTAACCCTCCACTTCTTAAAGCAACAGCTTCTTTTAATTCTTAAAAATACTAATAATTTAATGCAGCACCTATTATTTTTTAGAAATCCGTTAATTGGACCAAGGAGGAAGCAAGACTTTATGACTGATGAAGAACCTGAATTACTGAATCATAGAACCTTAGAGTTAGAATTGATCTCAAGGGCAATCTAGTTCAGTCCCCTGCCATGCAGGAATACACAGCTAAAGAACTCCTGAAAGATGCTCATTCAACTTCTGTTCAAAATCCACTTCCCTTTCAGGCATTCTTTTCCACCATTGAACATTTAGAAGGCAATGCCATAATCACAAAAAGTCAACATGGGTTTCAGAGAAACAAGTCATGCCAGACTAATCTGATCTCTTTTTTTTTTTATAAAATGACCAGCTTGGTAGATGAAGGGAATGCTGTGGATATCGTACACCTTGATTTCAGTAAGGCCTTTGACAAGGTTCCCCATGACATTCTTGCAAACAAGCTTGTAAAATGTGGGCTAGACAAGTTAACTGTTCAATGGATTTATAATTGGTTGCCGGCCGAACCCAAAGGGTGCTCAGCAGTGGCTCCTCTTCGCCTTGGAAGGATGTGACCAGTGGAGTGCCACAGGGTTCGGTCTTGGCCCCTGTGCTATTCAACATCTTTATCAATGACTTGGATGAGGGAATTAGGGCCGTACTTATCAAATTTGCAGATGACACCAAATTAGGAGGAGCAGCTAATACCCTAGAGGACAGGATCAAAATTCAAAATGACCTGGATAGGCTGGAGAGCTGGGCCAAAATTAGCAAAAAGAAATTCAATACGGAGAAGTGTAAGGTACTGCACTTAGGGCAAAAAAATGAAATGCATCGATATAGGATGGGAGAGACCTGGCTGAATGAGACTACATGCGAAAAGGATCTAGGAGTCCTAGTAGACCACAAGTTGAACATGAGTCAACAGTGTGATGCAGCAGCTAAAAAGGTCAATGCAATTTTGGGCTGTATCAATAGAAGTATAGTGTCTAGATCAAGGGAAGTAATAGTGTCGCTCTATTCTGCCTTGGTCAGACCTCACCTAGAATACTGTGTCCAGTTCTGGGCACCACAATTCAAAAAGGATATTGACAAATTGGAGCATGTCCAGAGGAGGGCGGCTAAAATGGTGAAAGGTCTGGAAACCATGCCATATGAGGAGAGACTTAGGGAGCTGGGTATGTTTAGCCTGGAAAAAAGACGGTTAAGAGGCGATATGATAGCCCTGTTTAAGTATTTGAACGGGTGTCACATTGAGGATGGAGCAGGCTTGTTTTCTGCTGCTCCAGAGACTGGAACACGGAGCAATGGATGCAAGCTCCAGGAACAGAGATTCCACCTCAATATTAGGAGGAACCTTTTGACAGCCAGAGCTGTTAGGCAGTGGAACACACTCCCTCAGAGCGTGGTGGGGTCTCCTTCCTTGGAGGTCTTTAAACAGAGGCTGGATGGCCATCTGTCGGGGATGCTTTGATTGTGATTTCCTGCATGGCAGGGGGTTGGACTGGATGGCCCTCATGGTCTCTTCCAACTCTACAATTCTATGATTCTATGAATAGGTTTTACAGTAAATACGTTCTTTCTCATGTTTAGAGGGAATCTCTTATCTGGTAATTTGAATCCACTGGTTTATGTTGTAGTCTCTGGAACACCAGAAAACAAGCTTACTCCATCTTCTATATGACATCCCTTTAGATATTTAAAGATAACTACCATGTCACTTCTCTTCTCCAAGCTAGGCATACCAGCTCCCTAAGTAGCTGACATAAGGCTTGGTTTCCATACCTCTGGTCAATATCCTTGAACTGTGGTGCTCAGAAATGGACAGTTTTCCAGGTGAGGTCTTACCAAAGAAGAACAGGGTGGCACTACCACTCTCCTTGATCTGGACACTATGCTCCTACTGGTAAAGTCTAGAATTGCATTGGCATCACATTATTGACTCTTGTTTAGCTTGTGTCTCACTAAAAAATTCCCCTTTTCACATGTATTGCTTTCAAGCCAGATGTCACCCATCCTATATTTGTGCATCTCATTTTTCCTCTCTAGATATGGTATGTTACATTTGTCCCTCTTGAAATTCATTTGTTAGTTTTGGCCCAGGTCTTCAATTTGAAGGAGACAATAACAACACAAGATGTGATGTTAGGCTTAAGGCATCACTAGATAACATATGATAAGATTTTTTAAACAGAGTTTTAAAATTGTATTTTGCTTTTAAAATGTTGTATGTTACCTTGGATTCCATGCTTGGAAAAAGGTGGGGTATTAATTAATTACTTAAATAAATAAATAAATAAAATACCACCACAGCCAGAATCTACAAGGGTAAATGCTCCCAAGCTTGGGAAGAACTAGTTACAAATAATTAGTATCATGTGGCTAGTTTCTTTCCAAATAATGACATGGTATTCCACTATAACTTAAGGTATATTTCCCAGTCCTTTTGTGGTATAATTGTAATGGTCTCACTACATAGTGGAGGAGGGATATCAACTGGCGCTTGTCTAGATGATAAGATATAAAGCTGAACCCTGTGCATTACTGCAAATTCACACCAGCATTCATTTGTCTCCATGCTCTTTTGGCAAAATCGATAGTATGTGAAGCTATCCATGTTTGAACAGCACATTCCTGCGAATCAAGATGGCGGCCGAGTAAATTAGCATGTTATTTTTCTCCACATGTTGTTGCTGCTTAACAGTTTTTTTAACTTTAAAGCAAAGGTGCTCAAGTGCAATCTTCTGCTTTAAAAAGCTATTTGATCAATTCAGAGTAGCAAAAAAACACACAATAGGCAATGCGAAATTCCAAAATGATGCTTCCAGCTGTTTCCTTACTGGCAAGCCCGCCCCCCATGCATGTCCAACCAATTAGCTCTCCACTTCTGCTCCTCTCCAAGAATGTGCATCGTCCCAAATCAGTTGTTCAAATGAGTGGTAATATGCATTCCCACACATTATTTTAAAAACTTTGGGAAAAGCTGAGAAGGCTTTTCCCACGTAGTTTTTGGAGGTTTCCCCCCCCTCTCCTTCTGAATAAGGAGGGATCTCATTGGGAGAAAAGGTATTCTCCTTGAACTAGCTGTACCCAGTGTAACATATGCCGTTATAGTAGATTTGAAAGGTTCACATGGTTCAGCTACATGCTCTTATTTTAGGAAAAAATACTGCATTGAACCTACTATAATGGCATATGTTATGCTGGGTACAGCTAGTTTTAGGAAAAAATATTGCATTGTTTTACACGTGGGTGGTGAGTGGCTGAGAGAGTGAGAAGAGGGAGGGGCCTTTGTGAGGCTGGGGGTGTAGATGCAGATTAAGTGGCAGGGGTGGATTGTGAGGGGGAGAGGGAACTTGCATGTGGGTGGTGACGGAGTGAGGGGAGTGAGTGGATTGGTTGGGTGTGGCCAATCAGCACACAGGAAAAGGAAACATACCCAAGAATCTATATCTATCTAGATCTAGATCTAGATCTAGATCTAGATCTATTCTATGAGGAGTAGTTTTATCATCTAGACAACCCCATGTCCATTTACTGGCTTGTGTTGTGCCTTATGCTGCTGCATAATGCTCTGTAGTGACTGTTGAGGTGATGACAAGATAGACCAGAAGAGAGTACAAGGCACACTTGTAGCATTATGAACTTGTAAAAGTAACTGTAAAATTAACAATGTAAAAGGTAACAATCTGAGTTGGGAGGAACAGGAAAGTAAATTGCTATTTTAAGCATTGTAACTTCAACAACTATATCAGTTTAGGGATGACCTCTTTATTTATTTTTAATTTTTAATTTTATTTATTTCAGTTTATTTAATTGCTACTCTTATTAATATACATGTAAATCATCTATTTATTTAAGTTTGTTTATGTTTAAGTTTATTTTTAGTTGAAGGACTCTGCCAGGGCTCTGTCTCCAGACATTTCTTATTAGACCAGTAGACAGGAGTACTCCACACTTCTTATGGTTTTCCATCTTATGGGTGGACACCCTCAAGTACACCTTTCTGGCCTCACTATCTCCCACATAGCTGGCCAAACAGTGTTCATGGGCCTTCATTGTACTGTAGTTCATTAGAAATCCAGGCCTTGCCTAGCCTTTTCCTTGTTCATAACACTCCTGAATGTAGAAATCAGTATAAAAATGGTACACACATCTCCACCAGTTCCCACCTGGAGATAGGACTCTTTGATTAAGTGCAAAGGTGTTTGCATGTGTGTTGTACCTAGAATCATAGAATCACAGAGATGGGAGATTATCAGACAGGAACACACAAACATTCCTGTCCCACTGCAAAACAAAAAACAACCCTGTTCCAGCACAATAACCAAAATGATCAGACCTACCTTGAGTAGTGTCAACAGGCAGCCCAGGCATGAACGGAGCTCTAACGGAGCTCTGTTCACTTCCTGGTTTGAAATCTCGCTGATTCTCATGAGAAGACATGAGTGTGGCAAATTTAAAAAAACAAACAAAAATAAAAACAAAAAAACATGCATACAAGCACTGAAACACACTTTACACAGTACAAGTAACCCGAGGAGATTCATAAAAAGAACATAGCTTACCTGGTTTTCACGCTCTCACCAGGAAGGGTTCTGGCAGGACTGCCCATTTATGCTGTATTCACAGGGGGCAATGGTGCAAGGTTTCAGATGCTGGCAATGCCAGCACCAAAATGGAACGGTGGAATCTATTGATAGCTCAGCCTGTCAATGAAAAGAAACACCATAGTGATGCCAGTGAAATGCAAAAGGAGAATGTTGTCTGATATTGCCGGCCCTTTGCATTCCTTTGGCATCGTTATTGCACCACATTTGCTGTGTCAGATAATCTCCTTGGAAGAGACCACAAGGGCCATACAGTCCAACCCCCTGCCATGCAGGAACCTGTGCAAAGTTGATGCACCAAAAAGTCAAGGCTGAGATTAAAGGACTTGGGAGAAAAATGGTGGATGTGTACACTTGGGCCCTTCACCTCATTAGAGCAAGACAAGGAAGGGAGCACCAGCACTATGACTTGTGAGCCTTCTTGTTTTATGATCTATGACAGCAGTAGTGCAGGCCTAGAAAAAGAACTCTGTGTGGGCTGGAAAAGAGCCTTCCACAAGATCCTGTAGTACAGGATCTGAAAAACTCGTCATGTGTGCTGTATGTTCAACTAAGAGAGATGGGATATCTAGTGGGAATAACAGCAGCTGAAGCTAAGCATGCATTTTGCCATCTGTCCAGCTGCCCAAAAATGCTGGGCCCATTCACCTAGATTGCCCTCATGTTCATTTCCACAATCAACAGAAGCAGTTCTGCCAGCACTTACCAGCTGTGCCTTTATGACAGCAAAAGGAGCCACCCTAGAACCCTACAAAGGCCTGCTCCTGTAACACCCCCAGCAACTGCCCATGGGTCTCAGGTTTTGGCTCTGAAATCTCAGGGAATGGTGTGCTGGCAACATGGCAACCCTAGTTTCTGCTAGCATTAAAGCATTCACCTGGCCCCAACACACTGGTTTATATATTTCCCCTTAAGAAAGAACACTCCAGGCAAATTAATCTGGAAGTTTCTTTAAAAATTCAATACAAAATCGCTAATATTCTTACACTGTCTGTTCAAAAGCATCTGCACTACAGAATACATACACTATCTCTCTCTCTCTGGCTTTTCTTCGCAAACGAAGATTCAGGAAGGACTCATCCCGTGCTTTCTGCAAGCGCGCTGATGACTAAAAAGGCCAATCCGAGATAAACAAGTCCGGTTGCAAAAAGCACAGCAGAAGGTCTCCTTGGGTGATGTTTTTGGGTTGTGATTCTTTCTGCGTTGTCGTTTCTCTTCAAGACTTGTTCGTCGTGAGTTCTCAAATAAGGCTGCAGCATTGTGGATAGTGCGTCTCCATGCCTCCCGATGTGAGGCCAGGGCGGACCACTGTTGGTGATCAATTTGGCCAAGCCTGAGATGTTGTTTCAGGGAGTCTTTGTATCGCTTTTTTGGAGTGCCTCTCTTACGCTGACCCGTGGTGAGTTCGCCGTAGAGTAGTATTTTTGGGAGGCGATGGTCCTCCATCCTAGAAACGTGCCCTGCCCAGCGCAGCTGTGTTCTCAATATCATGGCCTCAATGCTGGTGATCCCTGCTTGCTCAAGGACAGCAACATTCGTCACATAGTCAGTCCAGTGTATATTTAGGATTGTGCGTAGACAGCGCTGATGAAAGCGCTCGAGGAGTCGTAGGTGGTGGCGATAGGTGACCCATGTTTCAGATCCATAAAGGAGGATAGACAGTACAATGGCTCTATACACACTGATTTTTGTGCTTTGCCTCAGGTGTTTATTGCTCCAGACTCTTTTGTGAAGTCTTCCAAATGCACTATATGCCTTTGCTAATCTGTGATCGATCTCTTTGTCAATCTTGGCATCTGAGGAGATGATGCTTCCCAGGTAGGTGAACTGCTGAACGGACTTGAGCACAGATTTGCCAACAGCAATGTGGAGATGGTGGTGTTCGTCCTGTGGTGCAGGCTGGTAAAGAACTTCTGTTTTCTTCAGGTTGACTTCTAGCCCAAACAGCTCTGCAGCTGTTGCAAAGCAGGATGTTAGGCGCTGCAGAGCTGCTTCTGTGTGGGCAACAAGGGCAGCATCATCGGCGAAGAGCAGCTCACGGACTAGATAGTTTAGAGTCTTAGTGTGAGCCCTCAGACGGCTTAAGTTAAACAAGCTACCATCAGTACGGTAGCGTATATAGATGCCGTCATCTTCTTCAAGCTCTGCCATAGCCCTTTGGAGCATCGTGCTAAAGAAGATTGTAAATAAAGTTGGTGCAAGAACACAACCTTGCTTCACTCCATTAGTTATTAGAAAGGGCTCAGAAAGAGCATCGCCATATCTGACTTGACCACGCTGTCCCTCGTGTAGCAAGATAATCATTTTAAGGAATTTGGGGGGACATCCTAGTCTTTCCAGGATCTGCCACAGACCTTTTCTACTTACAGTGTCAAAGGCTTTGGTGAGGTCGACAAATGTTACATAGAGACCCTTGTTCTGCTCCCTACATTTTTCTTGCAGTTGCCTAAGGGCAAATACCATGTCTGTAGTACTCCTATTGGCTCTGAAGCCACATTGGCTTTCAGGGAGAAGTTCTTCTGCAATAGCAGGAACTAATCTGTTCAGGAGTATCCTTGCAAGGATTTTTCCAGCAATAGAGAGCAGTGTTATGCCTCGATAGTTTGAGCAATTGGATTTTGCTCCTTTTTTCTTGTACAGGGTGATGATGACTGCATCTCGGAGGTCTGATGGCAGTTCCCCTTTTTCCCAGCAATTCACAAGGAATTTGTGGAATTTTTCGTGGAGTGCATGACCTCCGTTTTTCCAAATTTCAGGTGGGATTCCATCAATCCCAGCTGCCTTGCCTTTTTTCATCTGCTGTATGGCCTTAAGTGTCTCTTCCAAATTGGGAGCTATGTCCAATTCATTTTTCATTGGTTTTTGTATCATATATTGGATAGCTGAGGCTTGGACTACTCGGTTGGCGCTAAAGAGACTTTGAAAATGTTCAGCCCAACGATTTAGGATGGAGGCTTTATCAGTAATTAATGTTTGACCATCTGTACTGTATAAGGAGCTTTGGACCTGATAAGTAGGTCCAAACACTGCTTTAAGAGCTTCATAAAATCCTCTATGATCACCCAGATCTGCACAGCGTTGTGTCTTTTCTGCTATATTGATCCACCACTTGTTCTGCATGTCTCGGAGTTTTTGTTGTAGTTTGCTACATGTGAGACGGAAAGCTGCTTTTCTTACATGACAGGTTGGCTGGGCGAGGTATGCCTGGTGAGCAGCTCTCTTCCTTGCCAACAGCTCCTGGATCTCTTGGTTGTTTTCATCAAACCAGTCTTGATTTTTCTTGTGGGAGAACCCGAGGGATTCTTCTTCAGACTGGAGGATACTGTTTTTGATATGTTGCCAAAGCACTGTAGGAGAAGGATCTGTAGGATGGTCTTCAAGTTTCGTTTGTAGATTTGCCTGGAAGTTGTCTCTCATGGTAGCTTGTTGAAGATTGTTGACTTGGATTCTCTTCTTTAAGATGCCACCCCTCTTAGGTTTGAACTTAAGATGAAGATTTAGTTTACATCTGACAAGGCGATGATCTGTTTGGCATTCTGCACTGGGCATCACTCGTGTATGACGGACATCACGAATGTCTCTCTGACGGACTAGAACGTAGTCAATGAGGTGCCAATGTTTGGATCGGGGATGCATCCAGGTTGTCTTCAAGCTATCTTTCTGCTGAAAGATTGTGTTTGTAATAGTCAGCTGTTGTTCTGCACAGAACTCTAGCAGGAGGCGTCCGTTATCATTGCAATTTCCAACACCATGCTTGCCTAAGACACCTTTCCAGGCTTCGGAGTTCTTTCCTACTTTTTGGTACCACTTTAACTGTCATTCTACATGATGGAATTATGAGATTTGTAGTTTGGTGAGGTACATAGAAGTCATACTACAGCAGTAGAATTCTCTAGCAGAGAATTCTAAATATGGTAACTTGTCAAACTACAAATCCTAGGATTCCACAGGATGCAGCCATGGCAGTTAAAGTGATGTGAAACTGATATAACTCTCAAATGTGAAGATACGATGCAGTGTACGTATAGCTACACTCCAAAGCTGCAGAAGCATTGCTTTGACAGTAAAGTCATGGAAATAGTAATCTATATGAAAGCTGACATTTTCTGCAGTACAAATGACTTCTTGACAAGCCAGTATTCAGAGTCCATGACTTTTTTCTTGCCCAAGGCGGAATTACAGTCTTTCATCATTGAGGCTCACAGTATGTTGCTCTTGTATTGTGATGCTTAGTGAAATGAATCTATAGAGCATGAAAGCATTAGATATAATTTCCTCATAAAGAAAAAGGATTCATCTGACTTGTGACATATGCCAGCCCTTGTTTGCCAGCAATCATATAAAAGATGGCTGTAGCTTTATAGCTAACTATGGGGAACCTTGTAACTCCCAGACACCAGTATATACTTGTAACTGAGAGGCACCTTTCTGCTGCATTCAGTGTTAAAACAGGATATGAGGAAAATCTTGGCAAGTCAAAGAATCTGCTTTTATTTCTACGTCAAATTGAAAACTTTACACTGAATCCTGGGAAAAATTAAATGTGATGAAAATGTGTATAAAAATGTCCAATGATCTAACCCTACACAATATGTTTTTAAAAAGATATGCTTTCTACAGTTTGGTATAGCAGGTTCTCTTCAAAGGATGGATTTATCAGTATGGGACAGAATACTTTCTGTCCCAAATATCCCCAAACAACACAAGTTCTAAACTCTTCAGTTGTGGAAAAATTACATAAAGACCCATTATTAATGTACTGGAATATTTTATCTCACCACTCTACCCCCTTTCTTTTAGTGGTCATATTTATATTCTCCAGCCCACATATTTTCTGTGATGCTCATTCTCTGTCAGATTGCATAGATCTACAAAGGATGTGCCTTCAGGACAAAGCTATTCCTGCCAGTCTGAATTTACATTTTCAACGCTGGATCTATTTTTGCTGACTGGCTGCGGGCACCTCCATTGGAAATGATAATTCACTATGGCAGGCACCTCGTACTGCATAAAGTGGCATTGTGTCAACTTGAAACTGAGTCTCTAGTGTACCAGAAAGTATGCACAATGGACCAACTGTCTCCATGTTCATCAAATCTTAGAGTTGGAAGAGACAAGGGTCATCCAGTCCAACCACCTGCCATGCAGGGACACACAATAAAAACACATCCAACAGATGGCCACCCATCCTCTGTTTATAAACCTCCAAAGATGGAGACTCCACCATACTCCGAGACAGCATATTCCACTGTTGAACAGCTCCTATCACCAGGAAGATCTTCCTAATGTTAGGTGAAATCTCTTTTGCTCATTTTATCATAATAAATTGTGTACTCCTGCATGTATGGCAGGGGGTTAGACTGGATGGCTCTTGTGGTCTCTTCCAACTGTATGATTCTATGTAACAATTTCTATCATACTTCTGAAGAGTTCCAGCCATGTACTTGGTCCTCCTCTTCTTTGTAACCTCAGAGAAACCCCATGGGTTAGATTGAGAGACACTGACAGAGCCATCAGTTGCTGGAAGTCCATCTTCACGATGGGAGTAGCTCACAATGGGATCTGCTCCCTACCAAGTAAACTTGGGATTTGAAATATATAATACCATTCTGTAAATATGTATTTTGAAATAAGCATCACTGAACTCAGTGGGGCTTAGTGTAAAGTAAAAATGCACCCAATTCTTTTCTTAGATGCTGTCACCCAACTGAATACTTTGCAATGTGTCAAAACTGTTAATGTCTTATCACACAAATAGCTTTCCTGTCATATTTGTAGTGGTGAAGATATATGATGCCTTTATGGAACTGCCTCATTTTATATATGTCAAAGATGGAGCACATGTTTTCTTTTCACTGTTAGCCCCATCTGGGTAAACCATGCATGGATATGGCATTCTAACAGCATATTTTCTTTTTATTTTATTTATTTATTAGCTTTGTTATGTTTTAGACATCATGGAGAATTTAACAGGGGGATGAATAAAAATAACATGAAATTGGTTTTCTTTTAGAGTGACAAAAATGGTAGTGGTAGTAGTAGTAGTAAAAACAATGCTAATTTTACTATAACAAATTGTGTATTCCTGCAAGGCAGGAGGTTAAATTGGATGGCCCTTGTAGTCTCTTCCAACTCTATGATTCTATGTAACAATTTATATCATACCTCTGAAGAATTTCAGTAGCATATTTGGTCCTTTTCTTTGTAACGCTGGAGAAATCCTGTGGGTTAGATAAAGAGATACTGGCAGAGCTAAGGCGGACTGAGCACTTGAATCCAGGTCTCCTGAGTCCTAATCTAATACTCTAACCACTACTTAATTTATGCCTGGCAATGCATTCCATGCAGAATTTGACATGCCAGTACTTTTCTCTGGGTTATATGGGTGTCATTTTGCTTTCTAATTGTCAGATACTAAACATTTGTGCTAGTGTGCAGTAAGTGCAATGTTAGAGTAATGCCACTGCACGACCAGCATAGTGTCATATCTAGACATTATGGATACACACGATACGGATAACCCTCATGTCTAGAAGCAGACCCTACTACATATGCAAGTTCTCAGCGGGTCACCACTGTCATGCTTTTCTGAACCTCCACTTGCCTTTTGGAGTTCTCTGCAGGCACATTTATATACATGGAAAATGCTTACATGAAATGTGGGCCCTGGATAATCCAGGTGTCTCCTCATGTGTAAGAGCTCTTCACATATATATCTCCTTGTGGTTAAAAAAACCCTACATTTCTAAAGGAAGCACAGTGGTATGATGGTGACAGTGGTGGGTGGGGAGAACGCAAATGGCCCTGCTGCACATTTAATGCAAGAAGGAGTGAAGCATTTAGCACCAGCTGAGATGCTGAGATGACTGAGAATTTTGAGTTATTTAAGGAACTAAGAAGTTTACAGCCCTCTTCAGGTATGAATGTGAACACAATAGCCAGATGTGCGCACAGGTGGGGTAACATTCACTCAGCCCAGAATCCCCATATGTGAAGGTCTGAGGGAGACTGAACCCACTAAAAGACCTCCGTGTAAGTGACAACCTCACTTTATCAAAGTACTGAGTATGTTCAGCCGAACATGTGTGATGTGTAAAAACATCCTTAACAGTGAACACACAACAGTCAGAAGAGGGATCTACACACCTGGGGATGTTGCAATCTGGGACGTAGAAGCATGTCCTTACCACCCTATACACATTTAACCTTCTCAAATGCCTAAACTAGACTAATGTTATCTTGTTTCTAGGGGCTCAAGCCTAAGGAAGCTCAAGCCTAGGAAGCTTGTTTCTAGGGGATCAGGCCTAGGAAGAGATCCTGAGAGTCATGGAGACTAAAAGGGCTAGGTAAGGACACTGTAAGGTCCTGTGAGCCATCTGAAACTTGAGAACCAGTGTCTTCTCATTCAGTTCCACCTTTCAGTGGTGGGGGTGGGAGATAGGGTGGTGAACAACCTAACTTACTAGCTTCTAAGGAGAGCTACAGCAGCAATATGGAGCTGGCAAACTCAGCTGCTGCAGATCAAGACACATTACTCTCTCAGTGCTTCACTAGTAGTTACCTAAGGTCTATGGAATAGATGCAAATACATAGATTTTCCTTGTTTTTTCCCCCGGGCTGTGAGGCCATGTTCTGGAAGAGTTTATTTCTGACGTTTTGCCTGCATCTGTGGCTGGCATCTTCAGAGAATGGTTGGGTAGGACTGTGGGGGGGGGTTATACTATGTTGTCCTACCCAACCATTCTCTGAAGATGCCAGCCACATATGCAGGTGAATCATCAGAAATAAACTCTTTCAGAACATGGCCTCACAGCCCGGGGGGGGGGGGGAACCAAGGAAAATCTATGGATGCTGACCGTGAAAGCCCTTGACTTCACAGTTGCAAATACAGTTGTACCTCCATATCCATGGATTTGGTATCCATGGATTTGGTATCCATGGATTTAAGTATTCATGGCTTGAAAATATTCTTTAAAAAATAATAATCCCAAAAGCAAACCTTGATTTTGCCATCTTATATAAGGGACACCATTTTGCTATGCCATTGCATATAATGGGATTTGAGTATTCACGGATTTTGGTATCCATGAGGGGTCCTGGAACCAAACCCCAGTGAATATGATGGGACAACTGTAGATGGCTGGTAGTATTTCTTTCTTATTGTGTGTTTCATTGGTGGCTCATGGGTTTCCTGTCAGGGATGTTGTGAACATTTTTCTAGATGTTAAAGAAGGCATCCAAGGTGTGGAACCTTTTTTGGATGACTGTAACTGACTGTGTTTCTTTAAGTATATCTGAAGATATAAACAAAGCCATTGATGCTCAACAGCTGTTTTTGCTATTGGTTCATGGTGAGTCTTTTGCCAGTCTGTGCAAAAGGCAGCTACCTAGAAGCCTAGGAGTTAGTCCCATCTCATACCAAAGGTCTGATCCAAGATGATAAGATGGCATCCCTTATATAAAATGGTTAACAGCAAGGTTTGCTTCTTGGAATTTATTTATATGGAATATTTTCAAGCCGTGGATGGTGGAATCTATGGATGCCGAAGCCATGGATACAGGGGGCCGACTGTAAATTGTTTTGTCAAAGTGTGTGTATATGTGTGTGTGTGCCTTAAAGTCCCCAGTCAACTTATGGCAACCCCATGAATTGCATAGTTTTTTTTTAAGGGAAGGAATACTCAGAGGTGGTGCCAGTTCCTTCCTATGAAATATAGCCTATAGCACCTGGTATTCATTGGCAGTCTCCCATCCAAGTACTAACCAGAGGTGACCCTGCTTAGCTTTGAAGATCAGGTGGGATCTGGTGCCTTTAGGATATTTATATACATGCAGACAAATAAAACACACACACAATATGTCAGTAGAAATCTAAATACATAAAAAGGATTTTATATTTTTTTAAAAACATATTTTCTTACTTTCTTGAAGTTGCTATGCTACTCTCTCTCTGAAAAGTTTATAGTCGCATTGGGCATTTATACAAGCAAAATAGCCAATCCATAAAATTCTCCCTATTTCTTCCTACAGGTGAGGCTCTCTTTGCCCACCTCTCTCTGGCTTTTCTTCGCAAACGAAGATTCAGGAAGGACTCATCCCGCGCTTTCTACAAGTGCGCTGATGACTAAAAAGGCCAATCTGAGATAAACAAGTCCGGTTGCAGAAAGCACAGCAGAAGGTCTCCTTGGGTGATGTTTTTGGGTTGTGATTCTTTCTGCGTTGTCGTTTCTTTTCAAGACTTGTTCGGCATGAGTTCTCAAATAAGGCTGCAGCATTGTGGATAGTGCAGCTCCATGCCAGGGCGGACCACTGTTGGTGATCAATTTGGCCGAGCCTGAGATGTTGTTTCAGGGAGTCCTTGTATTGCTTTTTTGGAGCGCCCCTCTTACTTTGACTTGTGGCGAGTTCACCGTAGAGTACTATTTTTCTGAGGGTGATGGTCCTCCATCCTAGAAACATGCCCTGCCCAGCGCAGCTGTGTTCTCAATATCATGGCCTCAATGCTGGTGATCCCTGCTTGCTCAAGGACAGCAACATTCGTCACATAGTCAGTCCAGTGTGCATTTAAGATTGTGCATATACATCACTGATGAAAGTGTTCGAGGAGTCGTAAGTGGTGGCGATAGGTGACCCATGTTTCAGACCCATAAAGGAGAATAGACAGTACAATGTCTGTATACACACTGATTTTTGTGCTTCGCCTCAAGTGTTTATTACTCCAGACTCTTTTGTAAAGTCTTCCAAATGCGCTATATGCTTTTGCTAGTCTGTGATCGATCTCTTTGTCAATCTTGGCATCTGAGGAGATGATGCTTCTCAGGTAGGTGAACTGCTGAATGGACTTAAGCACAGATTTGCTGACGGCAATGTGTGGATGGTGGTGTTTGTCCTGTGGTGCAGGCTGGTAAAGACCTTCCATTTTCTTCAGGTTGACTTCCAGCCCAAACAGCTCTGCAGCTGTTGCAAAGCAGGATGTTAGGCGCTTGCAGAGCTGCTTCTGTGTGGGCAGCAGCAACAGCGAAGAGCAGCTCACAGACTAGATAGATTAGAGTCTTAGTGCAAGCCTCAGACGGCTTAAGTTAAGTTAAGTTAAACAAGCTACCATCAATACGGTAATGTATATGGATGCCGTCTTCTTCTTCAAGCTCTGCCGTAGCCCTTTGGAGCATCATGCTGAAGAAGATTGTAAATAAAGTTGGAGCAAGAACACAACCTTGCTTCACACCATTAGTTATTAGAAAGGGCTCTGAAAGAGCATCGCCATCCACCAAAATAGATATAAATGTAGTTGGCTTCTTTGTAGGGCTGGTATAAATTGCTTTCTCTCCTGCTTTGCAAAAATAGTTGTCTTAATGTTTACATGCATATTTGGGCGGGGGGGGGACACCTGTAAAATATGGAATGCTACCCCAGGTTGACGAAGTCATTACTTTCTAGTTCTGCTGTTACCTTTTCTTTTGGAGTAGACATACTGTTGGCTAAGCATATTCGCACACCCTGGATTATAGAATTGCTTTCTATGGGGCAGTAATAATTTCTTTATAAGAGAAGACCACAAATATAGGGAGTGGGTAGGTGGGTTAAAAAAAGTTTCTCCTTAGAACTATAGGTGTGTCTTTCTAGCCTTTTGGTTTATAAGGCTAATTCTGCTTTCCTAAATGCCAATCACATCTAGGGACTTATTCATATGTGGCAAAAATGACATCATAAGGACACCAAATTAACTAAAAAGGGTGCATGTACCAGACAATGTTGTGCTTTTGCATTTTAGTCCGGTCAAAAATGGCACTGTAGAGTTTTAATTGTTGTAAGCCGCCCCAGTTGTTTTTAGCAGAGGGGCGGGGTATAAATACATTATATTATTTATTTATTTATTTATTTATTTATTTGTTGATGGGCCAAGCCATCAATAGATCTTTCATGTTGGTGTTTTGCCGGTATTGCGAGCATTTGAAAATGCATGCCATTGTCCACTCATGATTACATCATCAATGGGCGGTCCCACCAGAACACTTTCAAGTGAGAATGTGAAAGGCAGGTCGGGGACACTCTTTTTATGAGCCTCCTTGGTTTACTTTGACATTTTTATGTAGTTTTCTGTGACTTTGTGTATGTTTTGTGTGTTTATTTTGCTGTATTTTTAGTTTTTACTGCACTCGCGCCTTCTTGCGAGAATTGTTGAGATCATGAATGTGGAAGTAAACAGAGGTAACATTTGTGCTCCAGTAATGCCGGGGCTGCTTTTTCTTGCTATTAAAGGTAAGTTAGATGAAAAGGGTTATTGTGCCGGGACAAGTACACTGCAAAATACGGTGGTTCGTCTGATAAAGTCCCATGGTTCAATTCATGGGCTAAAAACAGAGAAAGGAGCAGGCTAGTTTGCCGCAGAACAAATGGGAAGAATAGTGCTTGCAAATTTTGTTTTATGTCACAGGTTTTAGAAAGGATAGATTTGCTTTAAAAATAAAATAAAATAAAGATGAAAATCTAGGTACTGTCCAGGGAAAGCAAACTGCCTTATTTGTCCCTGGTCAAAGAGATGCCCTTGTTTAAGCAGAAAAAACAACAAAGTTGTTTAAGAAAACAAGAGCAGATGATAAACATTATTATTATTATTATTATTATTTAAATCCTGCCTCTCCCATGAGGATCGGAGCAGCAAACATCATTTAAAACATTAATCTATAATCTACAAAAATTAAAATAACATTATTAAAACCACTATACAATGGTAATTAATTCAAATTTTACCTATAAAAACACTATTAAAATAACTTAAAATAAGAAAAGGCATAAAACAATTAAAAATGACAGAGTAGTAAACTGAAAAGTGAAGGCTGGCATCCAATCTAATCTGGAAAGGCCTGCCGGAAGAGATCCATCTTAATAGCCCTCTTAAACATCCCCAGGTTGTCAATGTGTCGGATGTCTTCCAGCAGGCCATTCCACAGTCTGGGAGCAGTAGCGGAAAAGGTCCTCTGGGTGACTGTGGCCAGCCTAGTTTTAGTCACCTGAAGTAAGTTTTTCTCAGAGGACCTAAGATAAGGTTAATACACTAGGAGAAAGTACATGCAGAGCATGTTGTTATTGTTATGTGCATCTGACTTATATTGTCCTTATCATAGGGATTTCTTGGCAAGATTTCTTCAGAGAAGGTTCTCCTTTGCCTTCCTATAAGGCTGAAAGAGTGTAACATGCCCAGTATCATCTGGTGGGTTTCTAAGGTCCAGATGAACTACATCCAAGGGTACTAAAAGAACTGGCAGATGTAATCTCAGAACCACTGGGAATAATCTTTGAGAAATCCTGGAGAACAGGAGGGGTCCCAGAAGACCGGAGGAGGGCAAATGTTGTTCCCCATCTTTAAAAAGGGGGGAAAAGAAAACCCAAATAATTACCACCCAGTCAGCCTGACATCAATACTTGGAAAGATTCCAGAGTAGATAATTAAACAGACAGTTTCTGTAACCACTTAGAAAGGAATGCCATGATCACTAATAGTCAACATAGGTTTCTCAAAAACAAATCATGTGAGACAAATTTTATCTCTTTTTTAATCGAGTTACATACTTGGCAGATGAAGGGAATGCTGTAGATGCGGTGTATCTTGATTTCAGTAAGGCTTTTGACAAAGTCCGCCATGATATCCTTGCAAAAAAGTTAGTACCATATATTCCGGTGTATAATACGAGGTTTGAGCCCTGAAAAATAGGCTCCAAAATCAGGGCTCGTCTTATACGCCAGATACACTTTGCTTCACCCCGCCATCTGAATTCCTGCCTCTTTGCTCCCTTTGCAAATGGAGCAAAGAGGCAGGAGATCAGGTGGGGGGGGGTGAGGCAAAGTGCTTACGGTTCATTTGCCCCCCCTCTGCCTTCTCCCCCTTTGGGGAGCAACCGAGGACAGAGAAGGGGGCAAATGTTACTGAAAAGCCCCCCCCAGCCACGCTTCCACCCTCCCCGAAGCCGCGATCCGGCTCCCGACTGTGGCTTCAGAGAAGGTTGGGTGGCTGGGAAGGCCCCCTTCCAGCCACCCTTCCACCCTTCCCAAAGCCCCCTCCCTCCAGCGTCCTCCCTCCAGCCACCCCCCTCCTCAAAGCCGTGATCCGGCTAGAGATCGTGGCTTCGGGGAGGTGGTGGGTGGCTGCGAAGCCCGCTCCCTCCAACCACCCTTCCAACCTCCCCAAAGCCCCCTCCCTCCAGCGTCCACCTTCCAGCCACCCCCCTCCTCAAAGCTGCGATCTGGCTGGAGATCGTGGCTTTGGAGAGGGGGTGGGTGGCTGCAAACCCCCCTCCCTCCAGCCACCCTTTCACCCTCCCCAAAGCCGCCTCCCTCCAGCGTCCTCCCTCCAGCCACCCCCCTCCCCAAAGCCGTCATATGGCTGGAGATCACGGCTTCAGGGAGGGGTGGGTGGCTGCGAAGCCACCTCCCTCCAACCACCCTTCCACACTCCTCCAAGCCCCTCCCTCCAGCATCCTCCCTCCAGCCACCCCATCCCCAAAGCTGCGATCCCACTCGAGATCATGGCTTCAGGGAGGGGGTGGGTGGCTAGTTAGCCCCCCCTTCCAGCCACCCTTCCACCCTCCCCGAAGCCGCCTCCCTCCAGTATCCTCCCTCCAGCCATCCCCCCTCCCGAAAGCCGTGATCCCACTTGAGATCGCGGCTTTGGGGAGGGGGTGGGTGGCTGGGAAGCCCCCCTTCCAGCCACCCTTCCACCCTCCCCAAAGCCCCCTCCCTCCAGTGTCCTCCCTCCACCCACCCCCCTCCCCAAAGCCACGATCCGGCTCGAGATCGTGGCTTCGGGGAGGGGGTGGGTGGCTGCGAAACCCCTTCCTCCAGCCACCCTTCCACCCTCCCCAAAGCCCCCTCCCTCCAGCCCCCCCCCCAGCCAGCTGGCCATCCTGCATTCCCCAACCCACGAGGAGGCTGGGCAGCCTCCTGTGGGTCGGGGAATCGCGAGAGGAGGGAGAACCCCCCCAACCAGCTGGCCATCCCGCATACTAGGAGTCCTGCATACTAGGAGTCCTAGTAGACCACAAGTTGAACATGAGCCAACAGTGTGATGCGGCAGCTAAAAAGGCCAATGCGATTTTGGGCTGTATCATTAGAAGTATAGTGTCTAGATCAAGGGAAGTAATAGTGCCACTCTATTCTGGGCTCCCTTCCGAAGGATGCCCCGTTTGGCTCCACAGCCCCGATCCCGCCTTCTGGGCTCCCTTCTGAAGGAGGACGCGGGGCCGTGGAGCCAAACCCCAGGATTCGCCCACTCTCCCCACCGTCAAGGAAGAGGGAGCGAATCTAGGGGTTTAACTCCACAGCCCTAATCCCTCCTTCTGGGCTCCCTCCTCCCACGATTCCCCAACCCACAGGAGGCTACCCAGCCTCTTCATGGGTTGGGGAATGCGGGATGGCCAGCTGGCTGGGGGTGGTTCTCCCTTCTCCCGCGATTCCCCAACCCACAGGAGGCTGCCCAGCCTCCTCGTGGGTTGGGCAATGCGGGATGGCCAGCTGGTTGGGGGGGGCTCTCCCTCCTCCTGCGATTCCCCAACCCACAGGAGGCTGCCCAGGCTCCTCATGGGATGGGAAATCATAGAATCATAGAATCATAGAATTGCAGAGTTGGAAGAGACCACGAGGGCCATCCAGTCCAACCCCCCTGCCACGCAGGAAATCTTGATCAAAGCATCCCCGACAGATGGCCATCCAGCCTCTGTTTAAAGACCTCCAAGGAAGGAGACCCCACCACGCTCCGAGGGAGTGTGTTCCACTGCCGAACAGCTCTTACTGTCAAAAAGTTCCTCCTCGTTGAGGTGGAATCTCTGTTCCTGGAGCTTGCACCCATTGCTCCGTGTTCCAGTCTCTGGAGCAGCAGAAAACAAGCCTGCTCCATCCTCAGCGTGACATCCCTTCAAATACTTAAACAGGGCTATCATATCACCTCTTAACCGTCTTTTTTCCAGGCTAAGCATACCCAGCTCCCTAAGTCTCTCCTCATAAGGCATGGTTTCCAGACCTTTCACCATTTTAGTTGCCCTTCTCTGGACACGCTCCAATTTGTCAATATCCTTTCTGAATTGTGGTGCCCAGAACTGCACACAGTATTCTAGGTGAGGTCTGACCAAAGCAGAATAGAGTGGCACTATTACTTCCCTTGATCTAGACACTATACTTCTATTGATACAGCCCAAAATCACATTGGCCTTTTTAGCTGCCACATCACACTGTTGGCTCATGTTCAACTTGTGGTCTACTAGGACTCCTAGATCCCTTTCGCACGTGGTCTCATTCAGCCAGGTCTCTCCCATCCTATATTTATGTATTTCATTTTTCCGCCCTAAATGCAGTACCTTACATTTCTCCGTATTGAATTTCATTTTGTTAGCTTTGGCCCAGCTCTCCAGTCTATCCAGGTCATTCTGAATTTTGATCCTGTCCTCTAGGGTATTAGCTACTCCTCCCAATTTGGTGTCATCTGCAAATTTAATAAGTATGCCCCTAATTCCCTCGTCCAAGTCATTGATAAAGATGTTGAATAGCACTGGGCCCAGAACAGAACCCTGTGGCACTCCACTGGTCACATCTTTCCAAGACGAAGAGGAGCCACTGCTGAGCACCCTTTGGGTTCGGCCGGTCAACCAATTACAAATCCATTGAACAGTTAACTTGTCTAGCCCACATTTTACAAGCTTGTTTGCAAGAATGTCATGGGGAACCTTGTCAAAGGCCTTACTGAAATCAAGGTATGCAATGTCCACAGCATTCCCTTCATCTACCAAGCTGGTAACTTTATCAAAAATACACCATAACCCAAAATTTTACAAAAATGCGTGAAGATGTTCACAGAATCATGGCCACTGACAACCGTTTTGTTGTCATTGTTGTCATAGTTACATCCGCAGCTGTAAAGAAAGTGGGAAAAGCTTTGTGAACATATTGTGGAGAGCACGGCCACTGCAAACTAATTCAAGACATTCCAGACAAGTCTGTTCTCCTAATTTAAAAACAAACAAGCATTTCTTTATTATGAAGTTTGTTGGATTGTGTAGAAATGAGGGGAATAAAAATTGAAATAGATGCAACTCAACAGATGTGATAAAATATTACACTAATCAAAGGGGAATAAAACCCAGAACTATACGAGAGTCCTGTTGCTGATTATATAATTTCATGTCCTACAGTGAATGCAGTTTGACTCAAGCCACCCACTGTTTCCTTGTTTAAATAACTCAAATTATATAGAAGACAGGGAAAATTAACTTGACCTGATTACATTCAATGTTTCATATCATTACAGCCGTATGGCTCTGTTCCATGGGTTATTTAAACAGTTTTAGTCTCATGCAGTAGTGTAGAAAGAATTGTATCTTTTTGTACTGATAGATTATATCCCTCAGTAAAAAGTGTTATTTAAAACATTGATTCAGTTTTATCCCAGCTTTCCTCCAAAAATAGTGCTTAGGGTTGCTAACAGATAACAGCTAAAAACAGTGCTATTTATCTACAGCATTTAATATTGCTTACACTTACACATGTTTATTTATAACCTGACGTCTGCATATAATTCTGAATAAGGTTCTTCACTCTATTGGATAGATTGAGGAGGACAATAAATCAGAACTGTATCCCTGATTCTGCCCAACCAGAAATATAGTACACCAGTTGGTACATCCAACCACAATTCTACCTCGGTGCCATATAAAGATTAATTGTTGGGAACAAACCAGGATCATAATTTTAGATATATAGCATTATCTAGATTGGGAGGGGAAATGTTGTATATCTTTGGGTTATCTCCAAGTGTTAGATCTCCTGACTCTTTTTTTAAACTAAATTTTGATCTGGAATCCCAGGAGGAACTGGTGAAGAAGATGATTAACCCTTTGCATGCCGTTTACAGTTGCCAGATTGGATCTGGAACAGGGCTCTTAGAACTTTAATCCTTTACAGATCTTGGAGCAGGATGAAGCCCATAGAGTTCCATCAAACCAAGATGAAGGCATATGTTTTACTCCAACTTTCAGCTACATCTATCCCCTCCCAAAATGGCTATTGCCTTGCCAGTGGAGAGCAGAGGGGAGTAGAGCAGTACCCAGCTCTGTTCTTGTCACCAGATGCACAGCAATAACTTCATTGTGTGCTTCCAGAGACAGCCCCCCTCCCCCATCCACCCTCCATCTGCAAGGTCATAGTATTAAATTGCAGGAACCGCATCCCTCCTTCAATCTGTCAATCCTAGTTCAAATGCTCTGAATGCAGAAAACTTCATTTTTATATCAAAGGTGGCTTTACAGGATAAGGGTTAGTCACTCTTTCTCTATCACTCCTGCTACAATCAGATTTCCTATTCTCCTCCCCAGTTGCATGCATAACAATTAAAAAACAACAACACCCAGTTAGGAGATCTGTTGTGGGTGGGTGATGGTGGTGGTTGCTGCTGCTGCTGTGTGCCTTGAGTTCAACTGCAATCACAGGGTCTTCTTGGGCAGATTTATTCAGAGGGTTTTTTTTCCCCATTGCCTTCCTCTAAATACAGTACCTGGTATTCCCTGATATTTTCCCTTCAAAGTACCGTACTAACCAGACCTGATCCACTTAGCTTCTGATATCAAACAAGATCTGGTGCCTTCAGGTAGTTAGGCTCTATATCATGGGTGTATTACATAATACATGGTTTGGTCTTGCTAGAGTAAAATGCTTTGTACACAGCCCAAGTCACTTTTGTCCAGATGCAGCTGTGCATGAAGAGGTATCTGAAAATGTTCTGGAGGTCAATGAGGATGATCCTGAAATATACCAATCATGACTTCTGAACCTTTCACTTTTGCCTGATTCACATTCAGACATAGAGAGGAATCCAGATTGGACAACTGTGGCATTTCAAGGAGTGGATCACACATGGTTGTTTCTGTTTCCTTAGTCTGAATTTACATGATGCACACTTTTGTTTGATCCTTTCTTCATTCCCAGCACAACAAGCACTATTTTTATATTGAAATAATCAGTAAACTACCTTGATTTGCTGCATTCCCCCTGACCTTGCTTTTGGTGCATTTTCAAAGCCCACATGATGGGTAAACCATTTCTGGTGTGATGGTAGAACTTACATGTTCCTTTCTTCATCAACTTCTCCCTCTGTTTGTCTTTCTCACATTTCATTAGTTTGATTAATGGATTTCTAACAGGAACCAGAGAATTACAACCCTTAGAATAATTGACTGCATAATGTGTACTTATCAAGTTTGCAGATGACACCAAATTAGGAGGGGCAGCTATTACCCTAGAGGACAGGATCCAAATTAAAAATGACCTTAACATATAAGAATGCTGAATCAAAAACAACAAAATGAATTTCAACAGGGAGAAATGTATGATACTACAATTGGCTGTAAAAATGAAATGCACATGTATAGAATGGGTGACACCTGGCTTGATGGAAGTACATGTGAAAGGGATTTAGGAGTCTTAGTGGACCACAAGCTGAACATGAGTGATGTGGCAGCCAGAAAAGCCAATGAGATTGTAGGCTGCATCAATAGGAGTATAGTGTCTTCTAGATCAAAGGAAGTAATAGTGACACTCTGTTCTGCTTTGGTCAGATCTCACCTGGAATACTGTGTCCAGTTCTGGGCACCACAGTTCAAAAAGGATATTGACAAGCTGGAACATGGTGACCAAAATGGTGAAAGTTCTGGAACCTATGCCCTATGAAGATCGGTTTAGGGAGCTGGATGTGTTTAGCCTAGAGAAGAGAAGGTTGAGAGGGGACATGATAGCCATGTTTAAATATTTGAAGAGATGTCACATTGAAGATGGAGCAAGCTTGTTTTCTTCTGCTTCAGAGGCAAGGACATGGAGCAATGGACTCAAGCTACAGGAAAAGAGATTCCACCTAAACATTAGGAAGAACTTCCTGACAGTAAGAGATGTGGAATCTGCTGCCACAGAGTGTGACTGGAGTCTCCTTCTTTAGAGGTTTTGAAACAGAGGCTGGATGGTCATCTGTTGGGAGTGCTTTGATTGGGTATTCCTGCCTGGCAGGGGGTTGGACTAGATGGCCCTTGTGGTCTCTTCCAACTCTATGATTCTGTGATTCTAACTCTTCACATCAGTTTTAGAAATATTTTGTACAAAGTATAGAGTGCTTTTGGAAAATGTGTGGTGATTTTTTTTTCTTTCTTTTCTGCCATGCCATCATGTCATCATGGTGGCACTACCCAAAAAAACATTGTATGTTTCTGTTTTTGTATATTCTTGGGACAGTTTCCTGACAGCAAGCAGTAGGATGCAGCTCTTTAAGTGCAGCAAAAGGGTCACTGTGTGGTGGTAGTGGGGATGACAGCCCAGAGAATCCCCAGATGTAACTCCCACCCCCTTCTATTCCAGCCAGCAAGACTTGGTCAAGGGACTCCCACACCACCACCAACCCTTGTTTCCCCAAGAAACATTACCTGTTTACAAGTTGCCTTAGATGGAGACACCATTTCCTTTAAAAGACACATAAGCTGTTTATTTCCCTCCATCTTCTTAGGATGTCACTGCCCACTACAGCACAGCACAGTACATACAGCAACAGCATGGAGGTTATTAAGAAGGGTATTTTCTGAAGCATTTTGGAGATTTCATTATTGTTTGGTGCACACTGCTTTGGAAGCAGGTGATGAAAGATACTATCCAAGGCACTGGGATGTTTTCTAATATAGAGGAGTCCACTTTTCTCATAGTAAAAAATGGAAAGTGGCTGTTGCTCCCACAGATGTGAGAAGGGGAGGGTGGCAAGAGTGTCAATTTGTGACCAATAGCCAAAAGGTGGGGGAATCAGGACAGGGCTGGGGCTACTGGAGCAAAAGTCCTCCCCAAAGGGGAAGATAAGGCCACTGAATGCAAATGACTGATGGAGATAGTGAGGCATCAATAGAGGTATATAGCATAACCAAGGAGAATGTTTGGAAAATGTAGCCTGGAAGGGAAAGGCAGGATGAAATGGTATGAAATGCAGTGAAATGCTAGCACTAAAAGAATATACCTTGTAGGAATGTGGTAAATGGCAATTTAAAGTGATCTCTTTGGATTCACTGATAGTTTCATCTAGACGGGGGGCAGGTGTCACAAAATAGTGGAAGAACAATCAAGTTCTGCAGATCTATCTTTGGGTGTGTCCCTGATGAATATGTCTATCATATAAATGGGAGTGAGATCATGTGAACTTCTAAGTCTCTTTGCCATATAAATGAAGGGTCTAGATCATGGATAAGTTCTTTTCAATTCAGCAGTAGGGTCCGCCTAGCACTGGGAACAGTCGAGTCTTTGACCTACAGCAGATATAGGACACCCCTTTTGATCAAGCAGTGGCAGAAGGCCACTTCCACAATGTTTAGTTATATGAGAGGTGGAAATTGTGAGATCTTCCAGAAAGCTGAACTGCAACTCCCAGCAGATTTACTCACCTTAGCTAAAAGGAAGGAATGTTGGGGGTTGCAGTCCAAGGACATATGGAGGGCTGTACAATTCCTACCCTAATGTATACCATTAAGACACTTCATGCTCCCTGAAAATTGCAGGGACTCTGATATTATACAACACTATTACTGCATGTGCTTGGAAAGGGACAGAGTCCTATCTTTAATGAGCTGAAGAGCATAAGCCCCTTAATTGCATTGAAATGGAACCTCTTGCTGATAACAATGTCTGCATAATGTAATGAATGTATTCAGATTTCTCCATAGTTTGGGCAGACATCATTGTGTCAGTTTATACTCTGTTCACATTTGGATGGGTTAGTTTATAACCATGATGGAACAGATTTCTTTATTTAAATTTTATTGCCAAGGAGTCCAATTCTTCAGCAGAAAAGACAGAGATTATGTGATATCAATATAACTAAACTTTCTCAATGGCTATTAAATGGTGCCTACATTTTTACTGATTGTATTGGCTCAGAACAGAAGAACTCCCAACTTACTGTGCTGTAGGCCTGCAGATTTCACTCTGAAGTCAGGCGAGGTCTGAGAAAAACTTTTGTAAGAAATTCCATCACTGTTTAAGCAACTAGTGATCTATTTAACAAGCTGCTGTTCCAGTTCCCCCTTTTTGTTGTTCATTAGCACATCTGTGATAGATCAGCTCTGACTTTCCCCCCTCGCTTTTGTTGCTGATATTGTTTATCATACTCTTGCCATTCATGACATGGTCTATAGCAATTTTGAGAAACAGTTATTTCCTGAAACGTTTGCACCTTTCACGGTCATGCTCTCGCTATACAGCAATTCCAAGCTGCATTTAAAAACATATTCATGGCAATGCAAATGAACATTTTAAGTTTTCTACTTTGTGACACGAGTCTTTTACAGAAGTGGACTTAGAGAGATTTTGACTGAGGGCAATAAAGGGAATTTTATACTATTTATTATCTCAGGATAGCAGCACTTTGGCAACAAAGAGACATTCTACTACATGCAGTCCATCCCTCCATCCATTCCATCCATCCAGGGCTTACCTACATTAGCCAGGATACGCTGGCTTCCCGCCAGCATATCCTGGCTCCAAATATGTCCTGTCCTGCCCCAGTTACCTGGGCCAACAATGCTGGCTCATCACTGCTGCCACTGCCATTTTCTCAAATGATGTGAAAGCCAGGAAGGAAGACTGCAACATGTAACTGCAGGCCCCCTACATGTGACCAGCCTTGGTCACATGCTGAGGGACCCCTGCTGGCTTTTGGGAGAGCCAGGAAGCTGGCAGTTGCAGTGAGGGGTGGCTTGCTGGGATGGGCTCCCATAGACACATGGGGCCCAATCTGGCAGTACTGGATTAAAATATTTTCTTATATCACTGTAAAAGGCCCCATCCTGGCATGCTCCCATTCCAGCCTGTATCTGCCCCAGGGGTTGTAAGGACTGCCCAGGGGCAGATTGGGGTAAATGGCCTGTGTCATCTGGACTGCAGGGCCCTAGAATGGGGGGTAAGCCAGGGTATTTGGTCCATGTAGATAAGCCCCCAGTGTTCTTTCACTTGTTTCCGTGTTCTCATTTTTTCTGCCCCTTTGCCCAGATAAATCATATAAGAGGGTCATAGTAAGAACAAAGAGATTTGGGGGGGGGGGCATGAAGTTTAAAGGGAAGATTCACCAAAAGCTTTATAGAAGCCAGCTAAAAGAAAGGGGGAAATACAGGGGAAGATTTTAAGAAGATTTGATGTGGTTACTTACACCAAAGGCAGATTGGTTCCTTGGGGACAGGAGCGTGGGGGATCAAGACTGACAAGCCAGAAACAGGCTGGATGCCAGACGTCTAGCAACACAGACCAAGTGGCCTCCCCAGGGACCAGTTGGCCAAAATAAGGAAAGTTAGCAGAAAATTTTCTGAGTGCTTTGATTCATCTACCACACTGGTTCTTCAGCATTACTGGATTTCCTGAATCAGCAGGTTAATGGACTGTTAGGTTAAAATTCTAAATAGAATGACTTGTGTCCAGCCATAGACATAAGAAGCCTAATGGTTCTTGCTAACTGAGGAGGGGTATTCTTGGCTGAAATACACTTGTGTAACCTGCAGTTACACAAGCATAAGTACTTTGGGGGCATTGCACAAGGTATCCAGAATTCTAAGTACCTCATTAAACAATAAATCCCAGTCTTCTTGAGGACAGAGCCATAATTTTAGGGTTCCCCAGGTCCCCATACTGTATGGGGGTGGTCCCATATTTGGGGGTGGGGAAAATTCAATACAGGGTGTCCCAAATTTTGTAGTTTCCAAGCATGCTGCTTGGCCCTACTTGGCTTAGAGAGAAAGGCAGAAGATGGATGTCATCTTGGCATCTTCTTGTCCTGTATTATTGGGTAAGTTTCAATTTCTGCAGCCTGAGGATGTGGACAGGGTCCTTGGAGAAGTGAGAGCCACCACATGTATACTGGATCTTTACCCTTCCTGGCTTCTGAAAGCAGCTAGAGGGAGGGGTGGCTGAGTGGGTACAGGGAGTGGTGAATGCCTCCCTGGAGCAAGGAAAGTTTCCATCATACCGAAAAGAGGCTGTGGTGAGGCTGTTGCTTAAAAAAAAAAAAAAAAAAAAAGAAGGCCTCCCTTGATCCCGCCATTCTGAAGAATTGTTGGCCAGTCTCTAACATTCCATTTTTGGCAAAGTTCTGGAGTATGTGATGGCCTCCCAGCTCCAGGTGTTTCTGGATGAAATGGATTGTCTAGATCCATTTCAATTTGGCTTCAGGCCTGGTTATGGGACAACTTTGGTCACCTTGCTACATAGGGAACTGGATGGGGGAAGTGTGTCCCTGTTGGTTTTGCTGGACTTTGCAGAGGCTTTCAATATCATTGACCATGGTATCCTTCTGTGTCACCACTCTGGGATGGGACTTGAGGGCACTGTTATTCAGTGGTTCTGGTCCTTCTTGGAAGGGCAAATTCAGAAGGGCTTGCTGGGGGACTCCTGTTTGATGCCCTGGCTGTTGGGCTGTGGGGTCCCTCAGGGTTCTGTTTTATCCCCCATGCTGTTTATAATCTACATGAAACCACTGGGAGAGGTGATCCTGAGTTTTGGGGTTTGGTGTAACCAGTATGCTGATGACGGCCAACTGTATCTCTCCTTCCCATCTGATTCAAAGGAAGCTGTCTCAGGACTTAACCAATGTCTGTTGTCAGTAATGGACTGGATCAGGGCAAACCATACTCTGAAGAAAAGTGGCCAGGTAGGAACATTCCATCTTCCGTGCTGCCTTACCACATGATGTCATCATTCTTCTGGTGTTGTTTCATTTGGTCCTATGGGGAGTCAAGGTAAAACTACATCTTTTTGCTAACAGGTTTTTCTGGTTAGCAAAAAGATGCAGTCTTATTTTGGCCCCCATGGGACCAGAACAGAAGAATGACAATGCCATGTGGTAAGGCAGCATAGAAGATGGAATGTTCCTGCTTCCTTGCCACTTTTCTTTGGAGTGTAATAAGCCCCTCACTCATTTGAGCTCTTCAAGCAGAGACTGGACAGACATCTCTGTCATTTATTGGTTCTTTAATTTAAAGGGCAGGATGGGCTCTCCAGCCTTGTGGCAACCGTTCTAGGAGAAGGAAAACTCTAATCCCAAACCTGGGCAGATGGTGCTCATCCAATCCTGTAAGGTCAACCATCTAAGAGGAGGAAACTCTAATCAAACCTATGACCCGAGGACCTCGCTGCTACATCCATGCTTGCAAGGCCACGGCAGATGAACCTTTGGTTTAAAGGGTGAGGCCAGTTCTGTGCACGCTGCGCTCCACCAGAAAAATCCATTGCACAGGCTCGAAGGATGAATCCAGTTCCAAAAAAGCCCTGTAGTGATAGGCAAGGGACAAAACGGCAGGTGTAAAGATGCACTGGAAGCAGCAGACCCAACCCTGCAGCCAGTTCAGGACATTGGTCGCTCGAGGCGATAGTTTCTGGGTATAGAAATGCAAGGCTCATTAGTGTCTGTTTGGCTAATGGTTGGTTGATGGGCCATTATCTGCTGGACTCCCCCTGTCCCTGGGTGGAATTCCTTTGTAAGTAAGGAACAGGGGTATTCCCAGCAGATAATGGCTCATCAACCAACCATCAGCCAGACACTAACGAGCCTTGCATTTCTATACCCAGAAACTATCCAGTCAATTACACAAATTTACATATACTCCCCTACAGATGCAGGCGAAATGTTGAAAGAAACTATTCAAGAACATGGCCTCAGAGCCCAGAAAAAAACCCAAGGAAAATCTATGGATGCCGGCTGTGAAAGCCTTCGACTTCACAATGGATAATCTGTTACACTGAACCTAAACTCTCTCCCATACCTCAAGAAGCTATAAAGTACTGTCGGAGAAATCTGTCACCATAAAATACACGCACTCGAAAGATAGTTTCTGTCTCTCATTTGAGAAAGAGGCAAATGAACAAATAGAAATGGATCAGATGTACTAAAATGATCTTAGCAGAATGTGAACTCTGTCTTGGGAAAGTTTACTTTGCAGGAAGATTTTGGGTGTCACAGTTCATGCTTGTTTCTCAGGAGAAGAGGCCTGTTGAGATGAGAGTGTTTCCTCTCCATTTCCCTTGCCACACAAAGTGCTGTTTTTCACTTTGTAATTTGTAACTTGGAAAAGGCACAGTTGTGGGCCTCTGACTGCATGAAACCCTTCACCTGAACAATGCATGTAACATCTGAAACAGCATGTAGGCCTGTGACTCCAACATCATCACTTTTCTTTTCTTTTCTTTAGCATCTTTTGCCTGATGAAAAAGCCAGTAGAGCTTTGAAAGCTTGCATCATGTGTTTTGCATTTGGTTTGCTAATAAAGGTATCACTTCTTTGTGGATTCTGGATTTTGGATTTATTTACACCAGCCTGCCAGCCAGGAGGACTCCAAGCCTTCAGCAGCCTCTTTTCCCCACTCCACTGGGCTAGAAGGGTGCAGAGGGCTTTGAGGACTTCTAGCAGCAGGGCAGCAGCAAGAGGGGGCATGGCCAGGAGTGGCTGGCATTATAAGCCACTCCCACACCCCTCAGGATCACCAGCTTGCCAGCCAGGAAGACCCAAGCCTGCAACTGGAGTCAGCTGAGACTGGGAATGGAGTGGGGTGGGAATTGGAGTTGTGCTGGGGAAAGGGAGGTATGGTTGGAACGGAGTCAATAGATGTTACAAAAGAAGGCGGGATCGCTGTTTGTTAGGTATCCCACCTTCAGTTCACCCTGTTGGAGACCGTACTAACCATTCCACAGAACCTTACTTTGCTCCTCTGCAATGCCAGGTTGGTTAAGAAAAAAAAACCCACATTATTCATGATCTTCTGTTGGATGAGAATGCCGACCTGGCCTGCTTCACAGAAACCTGGCTGGGAGAGGATAGTGCTGTCACGTGGACGCAGACCCTCCCAGCCGGGTATTCTGTCAGTGAGCAGGTGAGGAGAAGTGGGCGGGGGGGCGGAGTGGCTGTGGTTTATAAGAATAATCTGACTTTGACCAAGATACCTTTCCGAAACACAGTCCACTTCGAGTGTAGGTACCTTACCCTGAGGTATATAGGGATAGTTTGGGGATTCTGCTAGTATACCGACCACCCCATTGTCTAGCAGACTCCCTAACTGAGTGGACACAGCTGGTCTCAGAGTTGCTGTTGGAGTCGCCCAGACTTTTAGTTTTGGGAGACTTCAACATTCCACTCAAGACCAGCTTGACAAATCTGACTGGTGCGGCTCAGGAGTTCATGGCAACCTTGACAAACATGAGCCTATCCCAATTGGTCATCAGGCCCACACATTGTGCGTGTCATACCCTCGATGCGGTCTTCAGTACAGAACAAGAATATCCATGGGCGAAGGTTATTAAAACAACTGCATTGTCATGGACGGATCATTTCCTGGTCAAGACTGAACTAAGAGCCTCTTCCTGCCCCACCAGGGGTGGTGGACCCATTAGAATGGTCCGCCCCTGAAGGCTAATGGAACCAATAGGATTCCAGAAAGCCTTGGAGGGTTTAATGGTTGGTAATGCCGGTGACCCTGTTGAAGCTTTGGTTAATACCTGGAACACCGACCTTACCAAGGCTATCGACACGATCGCTCCCAAGCATCCTTTCCAACCCACTCCTAACCGTAAGCCATGGTATACAACAGAGCTTAGGAAAATGAAGCGGGTTGGACAACGACTAGAGCGCAACTGGCAGAAAACTCAGCTCTGATCTGACAGGACTCATCATAGGAACTTTCTTTGGTCCTATTGAGAGGCAATACATGCAGCGCAGAGATCCTTCTCTTCTGCACGTAGTTAAGTTTTGGGAGATCATGGCAACAAGATATTTAAAGGGGGTCCCTTTTGAAGAAAAGGTTAAGAACTGCTGGTTTAGCATGTTGGGCCCTCACCTCTCCCATATCAGTTCTGTCACTCTACTTATAAAAAGCATGAGGAATCCAAAGAGGAGAGCCTGAGATATGCTTGGAGAATTTCTGTGTAATTGGGAATCTTGAAAAATCAGGGATCCTGATTGTGGCAAGAGCCCTCATAAGTAGCAGAGACTCTCCTTTTCAGATCACCAGTCTCCATCCATGAAAAGCAATAATGAAGGTGATGGGATTAGTACACTCCTCTCCATGCATATTTACTTTAACCACATTCTTAACATTTAAATAGGGCTGTAGGAAAGTATTCGTACTTCTGCATACAATTTATGGAATTCACTGCCATTGTAAATGGCTACTACTTTAGTTGGCATCAACTCTGGCCTTGTCTGCATGGGCAATTTACCCTATTTTGCTCCCGTCTTAGAGCCCTGCAGTCCTGATGATATTCTGTCCCCAGGTAGTCCTCACACTCCTGTGGCAAAGACAGGGATGAGTCAGAGGGAAGATGGGATAAAAAATGTTAAAAAACAAACTACCTGCTGTAATCCATTCCTGCTGGGAAGAAATGGATTGGGCCCTGCATGACCACAGGAGCCTATTTTGGCATACCAGCCCTCACTGCAGCTGCTGGTCTGTTGGAAGGAGCCCCACAGCATGTGACCAAGGTTGGTCATATGCAGGGCCTTGGTCACATGTGCATCAGCTTCCTATCTTCAGAGAGAGTGAGGGAGATGCCAGTAGTAGTCGCTGCCGTGATGGGCCAGCGTGCCTGTCTAGATTTCCTCCCATTTTGTGGAAGGAATGGGGGAGGAATTGGCCTGATCTGTGGTCAGGAAATGCCAGCATATGCTGGCTTGTGTAGATGAGTCATATGTCAAATTTATGTGCATATCTAGAGAACATAAGTTTTTATCCTGCCCGCCACATTCCTCCTCCCTGCTTTAATGAAGAGATCTGAAGAAGTTGAAAGTCTGAACAGTTTGTGCATATTTTGCTTGTTCACCAAATCAAGGGGTTACCATGATGCAGATTTTGTACTAAAACCAACATTCACATTACTACAAAAGTGTCAAGATGTTTTCACTGCAGGCATGCTTAAACTACTTTAATAGTGTCATCCTCTGTAGAATCATAGAATCATGGAGTCGGAAGAGATCTCAAGGGCCATCCAGTCCAACCCCCTGCCATTCACGAATAAAAAATCAAAGCACTCCCAACAGATAGCTATCCAGACTGTTTAAAAACCTCCAAAGAAGGAGACTCCACAACACTACAAGGCAGTGTATTCCACTTCCAAACAACTCCTACTGTCAGGAAGTTCTTCCTAATGTTTAGGTGGAATCTCTTTTCCTGTAATTTGAAGCCATTGCTCCGTATCCTAGTCTTTGGAGCAGCAGAAAACAAGCTTGTCACATCCTCAGTATAACATCCCTTCAAATATTTAAACATGGTTATCATGCATAGATATAACATGGGGGAGACTCGGCTGAATGAGACTATGTGTGAAAGGGATCTAGGAGTCCTAGTAGACCACAAGTTGAACATGACTCAACAATGTGATGCAGCAGCCAATGAGATTTTGGGCTGTATCAATAGAAGTATAGTGTCTAGATCAAGGGAAGTAATAGTGCCACTCTATTCTGCCTTGGTCAGACCTCACCTAGAATACTGTGTCCAGTTCTGGGCACCACAATTCAAAAAGGATATTGACAAATTGGAGCGTGTCCAGAGGAGGGCGACTAAAATGGTTAAAGGTCTGGAAACTATGCCTTATGAGGAAAGACTTAGGGAGCTGGGTATGTTTAGTGTGGAAAAAAGACAGTTAAGGGGTAATATGATAGCCTTGTTTAAGTATTTGAAGGGGTGTCACATTGAGGATGGAGCAGGCTTGTTTTCTGCTGCTCCAGAGACTGAAACACGGAGCAATGAATGCAAGCTCCAGGAACAGAGATTCCACCTCAACATTAGGAGGAGCTTTTTGACAGTAAGAGCTGTTCGGCAGTGGAACACACTCCTCGGAGTGTGATGGGGTCTCCTTCCTTGGAGGTCTTTAAACAGAGGCTGGATGGTCATCTGTCGGGGATGCTTTGATCGTTATTTCCTGTGTGGCAGGGGGTTGGACTGGATGGCCCTTGTGGTCTCTTCCAACTCTATGATTCTATGTCCCCTCTCAACCTTCTCTTCTCCAGACTAAACATGCCCAGCTCCCTAAGCCACTCATACTCCTAGTTTATTAGGTATAGCGCTATAGTGTTAAAGCTTTGAAAATGTATATACAAATACAAACAAAACAAAAGATCATTTCCCCCCAGCAGCAGACATATCCAGCAGCAGACATATCAATCAAAAGACAGCTTTTATTGTTTGTGCAGTAGAGTATGCATGTCAATAAATTATTTTCTGAGGTTTAGTGGATTGTTTTAATGATCAATGTATGTATGACTGGATTTGCATGTTCTTTTTGGGCATCATAATTCATGGTTTGTGAAACTGGGAATGTATTCCTCTCCCCTACCTTCATGCACTGTGTTCAACATCTTGGTTGTAGTTTATATTATTCAGGAGTTCCCAGTTATATCCAAACCAGATGTAAAATATTGTCCTGGGGCTTGGTTACACGGTGAAAAAAACCCGTGAAGAATTCACCAAGATTCCTAATTGTTTACATGCATTGCGGCACAAAGTCGCCTCTTTCAGAAGGAGGGGGGCACAAAAACCCATTAGTAATGCAAGAAAGGATTTCGGGACTTTCCCCGACTTTTTTGAAAAGTAGCGCATTTTCGATAGTCCGAACAACCATTACACTACGTGCTGTGTGAATTACCAGCAATCTTTCCAATACATTCACAGCAGAGCTTTGCCATGATTGGTTGAACTCACCAGGGAGGGGTTTGGACAAGGAGGGGATGGAGGAAAGATCCATGTTTTTTCCAGCCACGAAAAAGACTGTGAGTGCTAGCCTTATGTGTGTGTGTGTGCCTTTCCTTCTCTCCCTCCCACCTTGCTATCTTGTTCTTAGCTGCTGTGATCTGAAGAATTGCTAGCCTTTCAGTCTCTCTGTGTGTGAATGATCTTTGTCTCTCCACCTGAGATCGCGTCCCTTACCTTCTCCCTGTCTTGTGCTTAGCCACGAAAAAGACTGTGAATGCTAGCCTTGTGTGTGTCTTTCCTTCTCTCCCTCCCACCTTGCTACTTTCAGTCTCTCTGTGTGTGAACGATCTTTGTCTCCCCTCCTGAGATCGTGTCCCTTCCCTTCTCCCTGTCTTGTGCTTAGCCACGAAAAAGACTGGAGTGCTAGCCTTGTGTGTGTGTGTCTTTCCTTCTCTCCCTCCCTCCTTGCTATCTTGTGCCCAGCTGCTGCAATCTGAAGAATTAATCAAGCCTTTTCCAGTCTCTCTTGTGTGTGTGTGTGTGTGAATGTTCATCTCAGGCATTCCTGTGGTAGTCAGAGGATGTGCTTGGGAGGCCACACCCCCGCCTCAGTCTGTGTGTGAATATCAAAGCGGAAAACAGCTGAAAACTAAACCGATAGACCAATTAAGCAATATATCATCTGAATGATGCAGTACAGCTGCAAAACAGCGATAAAGCGCAAATTACTGCAATAAAAACTGTTGTGTAACTGAAGCCCTGGTTAGCTAACCAGCACTAAACTAGGGCCTCACAGTTTGAATTTAACTGAGAACTCTCGTTTAATGCAAACAAGAAAGAAAGCATCAAGCCCAGTGTGTAAGGAAGGAAGGCAGGAGGGAGGAGCATGAAAGTCTTAACATTAGTTTCTGGAATTATGAACCATAGTTTATGAAGCTGGTAAAGGATAGCCCAACCCAGTCTCTGTGTTACTGTATTTTGTATATTGTATGTGACACAATGTTTTGTTAATGACCTATGGCCTGAAAAAAAGTTTTCTGCCCCACTTCCTTAAAGTTAATTAAGTTTTATATTTTGAAAAGGGCAAGCAGTGTGAAGGAAGGAAGGATAGAGTGGGCCAGAATAAAAATAGCTTTTTCTGGTATCAGTCATTACATAATTTAATCTAGAAATCAGCAAGACAACATGGTTAATGAAATATTCTTCTCAACCTTGTTTTTGAAAATTCAGTAAATGAAACCAAATTGACTTCATGGTGGACAGATGGCTGCATAGTGCTTAAGGGTGATGTTAACAATTTGTGACAATTAGGCAGTAAAATTAAAACCTGATTAGCATTCCCACTGTCTAGTGGATGCAACAGTGATAGATATTTGTTCTGCTTCCCCCTGTACCCTAACATGGTTAATGAATTCTTCTTTGGCATGAACCAATTATTGTAAGTGGCAAGTAAATGGATGCATTGCTGAGTCAGCACAGGGTTCCTAAAAGCTTGTCAATTTATACACAGGGTGACACAAGATATTTCCAGGGGAGTCCCCCAAGCCATGCTAGTCTGTTGCAGCAAAAAGAAGAAAAAGACTTGTGGAATCTCAAAAGAATAACTTTTATTTTGTACAGGCATTCATGGACTGCAGTCCAGTTAAGATGAATCCACAAGAGGCTATGCCCAGTGAATCTCATTAGTCTTTAAGTTGCTACCAGACTCTGTTGTTTTTACTGAAAAAGGTCCTGTAGTCTTCATGGACATGTTGGCATCTAGCTGAGCAGAAAATCAGAAGAGGAATAGATGAAACAATGATGATCTCTACTGCATTTCTGAAAGGGACATGTGTGTGTTCATGAGAATGAGGCACACCATGAAAGGTTCTATCAAAGGACCTCTTGCCCAGTCATATCTAGCATACTATTTGCAGATGGTGCACCTTGACATCCAGTTGCGTAGCTATCATATTGACAGGAAATTATGTGAAAGATCCTGTAGTGGGCAAGCCCATGTCTGAATTGGCCTTGCCCATGCCAGACTGAAAGAGTTGTATCATGGTATTAGTCTGTGATCCTGTATTTAACTACTGGTTCCTATGATTCAAGGATTGGAATGGAATCATATTTTGCACAAAGAAAGAAGTATGAACACCTAAGCATCATGTTGTAAAGTGTAAGATACATTTACAAAAATGTTCTGTTCTGTAAAAAAAAAAACATATGCTTTTATATCATACATAGTTTCCCAATTCAAGGGTTTAGCAGAGGACAGAGACAAAAATGTGGGAGGGCAGAGGATTTGGGAATCGATGACTATGAAAGAGGTTTATGTGTGGGTGCGTGGGAATAATAGACAATGACAAAAGTAATGCCAGTGTGGTGTAGTGGTTTGAGCATTGGACTGTGACTCTGAAGACCAGGGTTTGAATCCCCACTTGTCACTGGAAACCCACTAGGTGAGCTTGGTAAGTCACATTCTCTCGGCCTCAAAGGAGGGCAAAGGCAATCCCCCCCAAACAAATTTGCCAAGGAAAACCCATGATAGGTTTGCCTTAGAGTCTCCATGAGTTGGAAATGATTTGAAGGCACACAACAATAACAAAAGTAATTTTAATTAGAAAGTATATTGTGAGGCTTACAATACAATATTTTACACATGCAAAATAGTTGTGTAAATTAAACCAGTAGGAATTAAATGCATATTGTGCAAGTCATCCTAATATAATGATCTGAACTGAGTCTAATGATCGAGTCTAATGCACCACAATTTCTCTGCAGAGTTGTAGAGAAAGTGGGGGGAGGAGCCAAGCTTCCATGGCGTAGGAAGAATTCCCAAGACGGGTGCTCAAGGTAATGGAATTAAATGAATAATTTCCCCTCAAAAAGGCATGAGGAGAGCTTTGAGGGAAGATTTATGGCTGTGAATCACTAAGGAATGTTAATGGAAGAGAAAACTGCAGCTCAAAGAAGCCTAAAGTAAACAAATAATTACTTTCGGTTTTGCCTGATATTGGAGCTGCCTAACTAAAAAGAACATTTTGCTAATAAATCACTAAGGTTGGAGGAAGCAGCGAACAATTGAAGGCAAAGGAAAAGGATGATTTAACAGGAGAAGGAATAATTGATCTAACTGGAAAATAAGTGGAAAGATTTTAAATAAATAATAAGTGGTGGAGGAAGGAGGGGCCATACACAGAAGGGGAGGAATGAAAGTTTAGAGTGTTTTGATTTTCTTATGTCTAAAAAAAGAAGAAATATTGCAGGAAAAAGTTGGTTGAGGCCACAAACATTAGATAGGCCATCAGATAGGTCTCACAAGAGATTGGAAAGAGTTTCTTTGGAAGTACAGAATAACAAGGGTGAACCAGAAGGGCTAAGTAAGGAAAAGGAAACAAGCCCCAAAACAAACCCCCAAAAGAGTGGTCTTTCAAGTGCCTCTGCCCCTGATCCTCTATCCCCAAGGGGGAGGGAAAGAAGGGGAGAAAGCACAGAGGATATTAAAACTCATATGGATTCTCTCTTTACAAAAATGATGACAGAATTTAGAGAAGAAAAAAAAGAGAATGTTTTCAGAGTTTGCAAGTATAAGAGAAGAAATGCAGAAGGAGAGGAAAAGATCTGAAGAAAGATTTGTGGAAATGAGTACAAAAATACAAGGAATACAAGGAGATATTCTTAATATAGTAAAAGAGAACAAAGAAATAATTAAAACCCAAACACTTCAAAGCAGTCAGATCCAGGACAATATGAAGAAAATCACGGATATGGAAAAAAAAATGATAAACATGCAAGATTATCAACGCAGGAATAACTTTAGAATAAGGTTCCTGCCAGAATCTGTGGGGAAAGATCAAGGATCTAATCTGAAATCTAAAGTGTTGAAATGGTTACAGCAAGTGACCCCAACTTATAGAAAATGTAATAAGGAATCTTATAGAAAATGAAATAAGGAATCTAATGGTTAATAAATTAAAGATATCAATCTTAAATGTTCATGGCCTTGGTACGGTAATAAAACGAAAAAGGATTGAAGCACCATTGAAGAAGGATCAAGCGGATATAATATTTTTGCAAGAGACACATCAAAAAAGGGAAGGAGTAAATGAATTGAAATTGAATTGGGTAAGAGTTTATGAAAAAGCATATGGGAATTCAAAAGCTAGAGGGGTAGCAATATTAATAGCAAAAAAAGTAATTTTGTCATTAAAAAGGTGAAAAAAATGAAAATGGTAGATATATTATAATGCAAGGTGAAATGGGAGAAGATAAATATGTTCTAATGAATGTATATGCTCCAAATGAAAAACAAGAGGAATTTTATGAGAAAGTATTTAAAGACATGGAGAATATGCAAGAACAAAATATTGTTGTAGCAGGAGATTTTAATATGCAAATGGAAAGAATAAAAGACAAATCAAATTATTCATTAAGGGATAAATATGATATTACAAATTTAAATAAAATAAAAAGAAAGGGGTTGAAAGATGTGTGGAGATTGGTAAAGGGAGATGAAAGGAAATATACATACTTTTCAATGGTACATAAGAGTTATTCAAGAATTGATTATATTTTTGTATCAAAAAGTTTGATTGATAAAATCATAAATTCAGAGATAGAAAATATAAAAGTAACAGACCCTGCCTTGGTCAATGTGGAGATGATAATGAAGAGAGATTATGAACAGGTGAAAAGGTGGAGGTTGAATACAAAGATTTTAAATTATAGAGAAATAGTAGAAAAATTGAGCATGAATGGCAAGAATTGTGGGAATTAAATGATAAAGAAGTATCAAAATGAATTTTGTGGGATACTATGAAAGCTGTGACAAGGGAGATATGCATAAAAGAAACCTTTAACTTAAAAAAAAGGCAAGAAGAAAGAAAAGGGAAATTAGAAAGGGAAATAGAATTATTGGAAAATAAGTATATATTAAACAAGGAAAACCAAACTTATATTGAGTTACGAGCAAAGAGGATAAAATGGATAAAATGGAAGTAGATGAAGTACAGGAAAATTTAATTTATTTAAGAAGGGAGTATTTTGAATGTAGTAATAAAAATTCAAAATGTTGGCTAGATCCACACAGAAGAAGAAAATGGAAAGTATGATAATGGGATTAGAGATAAAACAGGTAAAATGTGTAGAACAATGAAGGAAAAACTAACAATTTTTGAGGAGTTTTATAAAGACCTGTACCAGTCAGGGAATAAATCAGTGGAACAAATAGAAAAATATGTAGGGGAAAATTGGAAGATTAAAATAGAAGAGGAAGATAGGGATTTATTAGAAAAACCAATTACGAAAATGGAAGTAAAGGAAGCAATAAACAATTAAAAAAGCAGGAAAGCTCCAGGAATGGATGGGTTAGGACCAGATTATTATAAAGTATTTAAAAAGAAGTTGATACCTAAATTATTAGAATTATATAATAATATAATAATGGGAGACAAAGTCCCTCCATCATGGCAACAATCATTGATAATATTGATACCAAAGCCAGATAAGGATTTGTTGGACCCTGGATCATACAGGCCTATATCATTGATAAATCAAGATGCAAAGTTATTATCAGCAATAATGGCAAAGAGAATGAATAGTTGTATGTATAAATATATATTAAAGGACCAATGTGGATTTGTGAAAGGAAGACAAATGTCAAATTTAATAGGAAGGGTGTTAAATAAAAGACATATAATTGGCAAAACAAAAGTAAAAGCAGGGATATTGGCATTAGATATATTTAAAGCATTTGACTGTGTGGAATGGCCAACACTAAAAATAATATTGAAAGAATTTGGAATGGGGAAGAGGTTTCGAGGATTAATAGATCAATTGTATTCCCATAATACAGCTATAGTGATGGTTAATGATGGAATAACAAGAGAAATAAAAATAACGAGAGGAACAAGACAAGGTTGCCCACTTTCTCCAATATTGTTTGCAATGGTAATAGAAATTTTAGCAAATGTGATAAGAAATGATAATAGTATAGAAGGAATTGGAGTAGAAACAAAACATGAGATAAGCTTGTTTGCTGATGATACATTGTTAACAATGAAGGAACTGATTAACGGAATAGAAAAAATTAAAGAACATTTAAAAGTATTTGGGGAGATGAGAGGCTTACAGGTTAATTGGAAAAAATCAGATATGATGTTGTTTAAATATACTAAGGAAGAAGAAAATATATTTGTAAAAGAGAAAAAATTAGAAGTAAGATTAAAAAGTAATATTAAGTAATATTACAAAAGATTTAAAAGAACTAGAAGAGAAAAATATTATGGTACTAAGGAAAGAAATGGAAAAGAAGTTGGAAGAATATAAAAATATTCAACTATCATGGTTTGGAAGAGTAGCTTTAGTTAAAATGAAAATATTACCTAAATTAATTTTTTTGTTTTGAATGTTACCAATAAAAGTATCAGAAGTAGAACTGAAAAAATGGCAAAATATGCTGAATAAATATTGTAATGGAGGGCAAAGGACAAGATTAAATAAATTATTTTGGTATATATCACAGAAGGAGGGAGGACTTGGTCTTCCCAAAATAAAAGGATATTATGAAGATAATCAATTGAGATATGTTATAGAAGGAATTGTATGACAGGGGGATTTAGAATCGTTAGAGATAGAAACAGGGAGAACAGAAAAGAGAATAAGGAATATATTTTTTGATAATTTTACAAAAAAGGAAATTAAAGGAATTGAGAACCCATTTCTGCAAAATATATGGGAAATATGGTATAAATATAAGAGAGAATTTTTGCCTATTGATTCAGTATTAACACCGGTTATAATGGGGAAAAAAATCCCAAATAATTTGAAAGAAAAAATGGGAAAGGAATTAAAGAAAAGAGGACTAGATAAAATAGAGGGATGGATAGGATGGATGAATGAGAAAGGGAGTATAAGAGAGAAATTATGTGGAATGAAAATTTCATGGTTTAATTGCATACAGTTAGAACAATGGATTAAAAATTGGCAAAGGAATCATAAAGAAACAAGGGAATTTACAAAATTTGAAAATGTGGTGAAAAAAGGTGAAAAGAGGGATGATAATGAAAGTATGAAAGGTATTACAAGTGAATTACATAAAATATTGATAAAAAATAAGGGAAAAAAGACAAAGGGGAATATTTAAGGAGAATATGGGAGGAAGACTTGAAACAAAAAATTGGAGATCATGAATGGGATAAGATATGGAAACAAAGGCATCTAAAAATATGTCGATACGGATGAAAGAAAATTATTATAAAATAATATGGAGATGGTATTTGACACCAGCAAGATTGCATAATATAGATAAGAATAACTCTAAATATTTTTGGAGAGGTTGTCAAGAAATAGGTACATTTCTTGACAACCTATTCTTGTGGTGGAATTGTAAATTTGTACAGCAGTTTTGGGAAATGGTTTTCATAGAAATAGAGAATATTCTGAATAGAAATATAGAAAGGAAACTGAGCATAGCATTGATGTCAATTTATAATGGAGAGAATGGGAACCAAGCAGAAAAGGATTTAATAACAAATTTATTAATGGCAGCAAGATTAATTATAGCAAGACATTGGAAAATGCAAATAAATGTACAAGTGGAGGAGTGGTATAAAGAAGTGTGGAAGATGGCAATAAATGATAAGTTAACATGTAGAATCAAAGTAAGAAGAGGAAGTTGGAAAGAAAGTGACTTTGATAAAATTTGGAAAGTATTTGTTAAAAAAGTATTACAGACAAAAGATGGGAGGTTACCTCCACGAGAAGAAATGAGATTCTGGAAAGATTAGGTAAGGGATAATGGCTCCGGTGAAGGGAAGCACTGAGGTGGGGGTGGGGGTAGGGGAATTAATATTTTTGAATAGAATTATAATAAAGAATCTATGTTAACTTTTGAAATTAGTTAATAGAAAAATTGTAATGTTTATAGTAATTTTATGTGTTATAATTACTAAGTATTGATTGGATAATATAATGTATGATTATAAAATTAATAAAAATATATTTTTAAAAAAGGTTGTAGAGAAAGTGTTTACTTGAAATTCCTTCAGATTTGTTACTTTCAAAAGACAAGATTACTAAATTTGCTTTTCTCTCATGAAAGATTAATACCTGTATGGTATTGGCATGCATATCAAAGTTGAGAATGAATTTTCAGGCACAGCTGTAGGAGCACTGAGTCCTGCAGCATACAAAGGGTATGTTCATGGAAAGTTTTCTCGTAGATTGTACAATATTTTAGTAAATTTGTGAAGTGCAGTATGATCCCCCCATATGCAGGGGATACCATGGATGCTGAAGACCATGGATAATACAAAGCCTATTAAAATGAATGACTTCCAGCCCAAGCATACCATAGAGTCACTCTGGAGGACCTAACAGTTCCTAGACAGATCACCTCTCTAGGCATCTTCTAAATCTTCCAGTGCAAGTCCGGTCAGCTTCAGCATACCACAGAGTCATGCTAGAAGACCTAAAAGATATTTAGAGAGATCATATTTTTTCAGACACATATAAATAAATTCATGGATACTGGCCCTGCAGATACGGCAGTTGTATTGTATTAGCTCTGGAGATCTGCAGGATTCTATCATGTCCTTCTCTTTGGATGCCTAAATTGGATTTTTAAGTGTTCAACTAAAGTTTCAATTTATCGCAATGCTAGAAAAGGGGGAGGGGAATGAAGCACTATAGCTCTGGTTCTAATCACAGCAAGGCTTATCAGGCTGTTGCAGTTACTAGTGCTAGAGTGGGCAAAGAGTGGATGAAGGTGGCATGTGTCCCTTAGACTTCACTTTGGCAGATCCTGAAGCCTCCATTAGCTCCCCCCAAAGGCCCCCAATCCCCTCTTTAAAAAAAGAAGAAGTCAACATGATTTCAGGCCATTTTTGCCTGGAAATTGTGCAGAAAATCCCTCAGACACATGAAAACACGCCATACTCACTACCCCTGAAACCTACACTCCTTCCAAATACTTCCATTTTCTTCTGTAGTCCCTTAAAATGTTAATAGGAAGTTATATTTAGCCTGGAGAAGAGAAGGTTAAGAGGTGACATTATAGCCATGTTTAAATATTTGGAGGGATGTCATACTGAGGATGGAGCAAGCTTGTTTTCTGCTGCTCCAGAGACAAGGACATGGAGCAATGGACTCAAGGTACAGGAAAAGAGATTCCACCTAAACAATAGGAGGAACTTCCTGACAGTAAGAGTTGTTTGGCAGTGGAATGCACTGCCTCAGGGTGTAGTGGAGTCTCATTCTTTGGAGGTTTTTAAACAGAGGCTGGATGGCCATCTGTTGGGAGTGGTTTGATCGTGCATTCCTGCATAGCAGGGGATTGGACTAGATGGCCCTTGTGGTCTCTTCCATATTTATGATTCTATGATTCTGTCTCTGGCTTTTCTTCGCAAATGAAGATTCAGGAAGGACACATCCCGCACTTTCTGCAAGCATGCTGATGACTAAAAAGGCCAATCCGAGATAAACAAGTCCGGTTGCAAAAAGCACAGCAGAAGGTCTCCTTGGGTGATGTTTTGGGGTTGTGATTCTTTCTGCGTTGTCGTTTCTCTTCAAGACTTGTTCGGCGTGAGTTCTCAAATAAGGCTGCAGCATTGTGGATAGTGCGTCTCCATGCCTCCCGATGTGAGGCCAGGGCAGACCATTGTTGGTGATCAATTTGGCCGAGCCTGAGATGTTGTTTCAGGGAGTCTTTGTATCGCTTTTTTGGAGCGACCCTCTTTCGCTTACTCTTTCATAGAGTACTATTTTTGGGAGAAATATCCATCCTAGAAACGTACCTTGCCCAGCGCAGCTGCGTTCTCAATATCATGGCCTCAATACTGGTGATCCCTGCTTGCTCAAGGACAGCAACATTCGTCACATAGTCAGTCCAGTGTGTATTTAGTAATTCAACAATATTTCCTTTCACTGTTTTAGGAAGACTGCAGAAGAAAATGGAGGTATTTGGGTTTGCTGGTGTGTGCTGGGGTGTATGTTGGGGAGTTCTAAGGTAAAACAAAATTGGTCCGTGCCTCCCACACAGTTGCTTACCCTTCCTTTAGGGCTTAGGGTTCACAGAATCATAGAATTGGAAGAGTGTTACTTTTCATGTGGAAACTCTTTGAGAAAGCACATAGGAAAATGTGCAAAGTGGCAATATAAATAAATATTGAAAGTTCCATCACTATGGCCCTTTAGGGCGAGCACTAAGAATCTATATCTCTACCCCTGCCTTTTTCAGAGTTTTAAAGATGTGACTTGGGCTCTTTTCAATGTTGTGTTGCTGGTGTTTTCCATGTCAGTGGGATGGTGAACCTACTCTTAGTATTAAGGAGCTATCCAAGGTGCTGAGCCCTTTGGATAGCTCCCTTAAAGTCTGGTAAAACCTGGGACAGTTTCACCACACTACTGACATGGAAGCCACCAGTCACTGTTTGTGCCAAGGTATGTTTTAATGTTACCGCTTGCTGCCACTATTTAATTTTATAATGATAGTGGATAAATTTATGTACATTGTTTTTGCATTGTTGTAAGTGGTTTTCAGTTTACCTTTGTAAGCCATTGTGTGATAATGGCCTAAAAGGTGTAATATATGTTTAATAAATCAAATGGCCTCTCTAGCTAATACCCCAGAGGACAGGATCAGACTCCAAAATGATCTGAACAGATTAGAAAGTTGGCCAAAACTAACAAAATGAATTTCAACAGGGAGAAATGTAGTATACTACACTTGGGCAGTAACAATGAAATGCACAGATATTGCATGGGTGACACCTGGCTTGATGGCAGTACATGCGAAAGGGATCTAGGAGTCTTAGTGGACCACAGGCTGAACATGAGTCAGCAGTGTGATGAAGCAGCTAAAAAAGCCAGTGCGATTCTAGGCTGTATTAATAGGTATATAATAATAATAATAATAATAATAATAATAATAAAATTTATTTATACCCCGCCCCTCTGCTAAAAACAATCGGGGCGGCTTCCAACAATTAAAACATTATAATAATGACTAAAAACACCACCCACCCCACCCTCCCACATAAAAAGACATTAAACACAATAAGATTAAAACCATCTAGCTAAAAAACAGATTAAAAACAAATATATACATAATTTTTAAAAAGCCAGGAGACTGAGTTCCTGAGGCCGGGATCTAATCAGGAAAGGCCTGCCGAAAGAGATCCGTCTTTAGTGCTTTTTTAAAGCTACTCAAGCTCGTCAGCTGACGGATCTCATTCGGCAGGCCATTCCACAATTTGGGGGCGATTACTGAAAAGGCCCTCTGGGAGGTTGCAGACAGCCTAGATTTTTGTGGCTGAAGCAGATTCCTCCCAGAGGACCGGAGTATGCGGGGAGGATTGTATGGGAGGAGGCGGTTCCGGAGATAAGTTGGACCCAAGCCATTTAGGGCTTTAAAGGTAATAACCAACACCTTATACTGGGCCCGGAAACTGATAGGCAGCCAGTGGAGAGATTTTAGTATTGGAGTTATATGATCTCTCTGAGATGTTCCTGTCTAGATCAAGGGAGGTAATAGTGCCACTCTATGCTGCTTTGCTCAGACCTCACCTGGAATACTGTGTCCAGTTCTGGGAACCACAATTCAGGAAGGATATTGAGAAGCTGGAATGTGTCCAGAGGAGGGTAACCAGTATGGTGGGAGGTCTGGAAGCCATGCTCTATGAGGAATGGCTTACGGAGCTGGGCATGTTTAGTCTGGAGAATAGAAGGTTGAGAGGTGACATGATAGCTATGTTTAAATATTTGGAGGGATGTCATACTGAGGATGGAGCAAGCTTGTTTTCTGCTGCTCCAGAGACTAGGACATGGAGCAATGGACTCAAACTACAGGAAAAGAGATTCTACCTAAACATTAGGAAGGACTTCCTGACAGTAAGAGCTGTTCGGAAGTGGAATACACTGCCTCGGAGTATGGTGGAGTCTCCATCTTTGGAAGTTTTTAAACAGAGGCTGGATGACCATTGTCAGAAATTATTTGATTGTGGATTCCTACATGGTAGGGGGTTGGACTGGATAGCCCTTGTGGTCTCTTCCAACTCTATGATTCTTCAATTGCTATGCATGACTAGAGTAGATCCACTGAACCATTTCAATTACACAAGTGTTGATTAACAATTCAGCTGTTAATTCAAAAAGTCTACTATCTAGACAATCTACTCCAGCAATTGGAAGTAAGCCATTAATAAATAAAATAACTAAATAATACAGAGTTACTGTTACTGTCAGACAAATGGTGAGTGAGTCAACAGAGGTCTGATTTAGAAGTGGAAGCCTTTCAGCAGAGCAATATGGATACTTTAATCAATTTAGCTGCAGGAGATAATAATGCATTAGGATGCCAGAAATGACTGAATTATCCTTGAGTCATTGCTTAGGCTGTACAGCAGCTGGAACTATTGTTGCCTTTGCCAAATATTTTCTGCCTACCTCAGTCTCAGGATCTAGTCGTTTGATTTACTAAACCCTTTCCTACTATTTTTCAAAAACCTTGGGTAGCATTTTAGTAACTTCTCTGACTTCAGCAGAGAAATAAAGGCTCTCAGCAAGACCTTGGCAGTTCTCTTGTTCAGGGAAGTGCTCACAAATCAAGCTCATATTTACACCATCTTGCCAGCAAGATTTTTTTTAAAACAGGCTGGTGCTGAGATGACATGACAGTCACCTTGTCCTGCCAAGTAGAATGCCAGTGGACGGAGAGGACAAGGAGGAGGAGCCTGGATTTCTGAGATTAGTATGAAGAATGACAACAGGGGAGGACACTGCTCTCTGGAATGTGTGTGAGAGATCTTCATTTTCCTTTTGTAACTAGGTAGCTGGATTATGGCAGCTTTCCATTCTGCTAGGCAACTACAGAGCGAATTAGGTGTAATTATTCAGTAAATTCCTAAGCAAAGCAGTTTTTTCTCTCAAGACAATGTTGGATTTAACGGGAAGGCTACACTGCTCTGGCCTGGTTAGTATGCACGGGGATGTTTTGATGATGTCCGTAAGAAATTTGGAAAATCGGAATAGGAGATAGTTTCAGAGTTCTTGATTGGGGTGGTGGTCCTTGAGGGCAATGCACTGTGGCTTTGAAAGGATTTATCTTGATTTTAATAGCAGCCAGTATAACAGAAGCCGTGTCTAATGTTAGTGGCGAAGAAGCACTGTGCAGACTCAAGGGTGTGATAAATGAAAGCAGGTCAGTAATTACCCAGGCTAATAAGATTCAGAGGAATCCCTACCTACTTTGTAATTAAATCTGTAACATTCTGCACTGAACAGACATGAGTTTATTTTGAATTGTTTATGTAGAAGCATGCTCAATAAAAATGTGTGCTTGTGTTTAGCGTTACTTTTCATGTTGAAATGCACTGAGAGAGTGTATTGGAAAGTGCACGAAAGGGTCAGTTTTAAGTAGAACAGCCACTGGGCAAGTTCTGTGTGCCAGGGTTCCTGGATTTTTGCTAGATATTGATCACTCAGTAGGGGTAATTAGTTTGTTAATGAGCCATATTCATATTGACCATAGTAAATTTCATGGGCCTAATAAAAACCCAGCTTTTAGAAGCCAATGATGCTGAGAATGTGCTGGGTATATATCAATGTGGTGGTATTCATCAAAACTGTACACTGTTCCAATAAGAAATGGTGTGGTTTCTTTACTCTCAAGTGAAGAAGATTTTTCTGAAATGGTAAAATGGCTTGGTGCAATACAGAACTAAGGGAGTCAAGGGGAATTGTTGCCAGCACTGTCATCTTTGAATTATGAAATGCTTATTTGTCACAGATAAAGGTGCAAAACAGTCCCACATGTTTTCTACTAATATATAAGTCCTACTTGATTCAGTGAGACTTACTCCTTTATAAATATGTTTACAGTTGCAATTTTACAGTATAATTCTATGCATATCTGCTCAGAATTAAGTCCCACAAACGGGGGACTTAATGGGATGACTCAAAGTAAGCGTGTTTAAGAGTTCAGCTTCAAAGTAAATTTATTTACAGAGAATGAATTTTGTATTGCTGCATTAGAGACATGTTAAGTTTTCACAGATTGTCAGTTATTTGTACAATAATGATGCAGTTGTTTCCTGACTACCCTTGAAATTCATCTTCTGTTGCAGTGATAACTGCACTTTTCTAGCATGGTGCACTATATTGTTTGCTATTTTAAAAAACTGAATATATTCCTTGCCAAAGAGCACCCACTGCTGAAATGTGTCAAGGGCTAGAAAGTAGTGGCTATGACCTGAAGCTTGTTTTCTCTGCTGGAACATGGTTTTCTTTGCTGTATCATATACCAAAACTCAGTTTAAATGGTTGTAATAGTTAATGGGTATCAACATCATTTACAAGGTTTTGACAAAGTTATGAAGAATGTGGATTTCCAAATAACTATGGACTTTATCAGACAAGGTACCTACCACTGCAAAACCACATCATTTAGGATACAACAATAACACAAAGGATGAAATATCAGACACCCTTGTCATTCAGCTGTTCCCGGAGTGCTGGTGCAGACAAGGACTCATTTTTTTTTATTGATGGGCTACGCCCATGTTACACCCCTGGAATGGTCGAACAGCATTGTTGTCTGATCATTGCATCCTTTTTTGTTATCATTGCATCCTTTTTTGCTGCATCTTGATAAAGTTCTGTAACTGAAGCCCCATTCAGAATTATTGATGAATTTGTGGAAGCAGGGCCTTGTAGGTTAGCTACATCCCACATGCATATTAGCTCCATCCCTTGCCCCATGCACAGGCTTTGCCCTCAACCTTCCCATATTGAGCAGGCCTGAATCAGAGCTTTTAGATTTTGACCAAGATTCTACATCATTTTGTAACTTTAAGAATCCATAGCTACATTGCAGAAATGCAAACATAACCTTGTTAATGAATTTCAAAGATGTCTTGCACCAGCAAGAGTGTTCTGATGTGCATCATGTTATAGCTAAAACTGGGGCTCCCTTGCCTTGGAACCCCCAGATTAGCATCCCTCTAAGGGTAACCCCAAGTAGCCTCACCCAAGAGTGCCCCCTAGAGGCTAAAATCGCTGCCACCACCCAATGCAATCTTTATAGCCAGCCCATTGGGAGACTGGAATCCAGGGGGACTACCCGCCACTGTAAACCAACCAAGTCTTCCCTCCTATCCCCAGAGAGACAGATAAATGTAATAATAATAATAATAAAATTTTATTTCTATACCGCCTCTCTTATAACGAGGCGGTTACCAACATAACAAAAATCACAACATAATACAAATTACATTAAAATTGCATTAAAATACAAGAGTACAACAATAACAAAAAAGCCAATGCCCAATGCTGGTGAGGGGCGAGATATGCAGGCTAAAGAGTGAGGTTAAGGGTATGCCTGCCGGAATGCCCAGGTTTTGAGATCTTTTTAAAATTGGTTCAATGTTGGGGTGGAGCGGAGCTCAAACGGGAGAGAGTTCCAGAGACGGGGGGCCTGGGTGGAAAATGCCCTGTGTGATGTAGTAGCAAGTCTCGTCTCTGGAACATCTAGCAAAAAGCTCCCAGATGATCTGAGAGTGCGGGGCGGATTGTACAGGGAGAGACGGTCCTTCAGGTGTCCTGGGCCCAAGCCATTTAGGGCTTTATAGGTAATAACCAACACCTTATACTGTGCTCGGAAACGGATAGGCAGCCAGTGGAGGTCTTTTAAGACCAGTGTGTTATATGGCTGGTCCTGGACGTCCCAGTGACCAGTCTGGCTGCCATATTCTGCACCAATTGCAGTTTCCGAGTTTGGTATAAGGGTTGCCCCATGTAGAGCGCATTGCAGAAGTCTAACCGAGAAGTTACCAGGGCATGTACCACGGTTTCAAGGTCCTTCCGGCTCAGGTAGGGACGCAGCTGGTGAATCAGCCGAAGCTGATAACAGGCGCTCCTGACTGTCGCATCCATCTGTTGTGTAAGCTGGAGCGACGAGTCAAGGAGCACCCCCAAACTGTGAGCCGAGTCTTTCACGGGAAGGGTAATCCCATTCAAGACCGGAGGAGTCACCACCTTCCCTGGGCCGGGCGAACCTATCACCAGTACTTCCGTTTTCCCTGGATTCAGGCTGAGTCTGTTTTTCCTCATCCAGTCCATTACCGACTCCAGGCAAGCCACAAGGGGGGAGATGCCATCCTTGGTCACTGAAACAGCCGCAGGCATAGAGAAAATAATTTGGGTGTCATCAGCGTACTGATAACCCCACGCCTCATGTCTGCGGATGATCTCTCCCAGCGGTTTCATGTAGATGTTAAAAAGCATGGGGGAAAGAATGGCTCCCTGGGCGACCCCGGAAGTCAGGGTCCTCCTATCGGAGCGTTCCTCCCCCAGCTGCACCATCTGGGATCTTCCTGAGAGGTAGGATCGGAACCACTGGAGCGCAGTGCCCCTGATACCCAACTCTCCCAGGCGTTCCAGAAGGATACCATGATCAATGGTATCGAAAGCTGCTGAGATATCCAGAAGCACCAACAGGGACACATCGCCCCTGTCAATGCCCAGACGGAGATCATCGAACAAGGAGACCATGGCCGTCTCCACCCCGTAGCCCGCCCGGAAGCTGGTTTGAAATGGATCTAGAAAATCCGTTTCGTCCAAGATCAACTGAAGCTGAATCACGACCGCCCTCTCAATCACCTTCCCTAAAAATGGCAGCAGAGATACAGGCCGATAATTATTATACTCCAGGGGGTTGAGGGAGGGCTTTTTTAAGAGCGGTTTTACAATGGCCAATTTCAGGCTCGATGGAAACTGCCCATCCCTCAGTGAGGTGTTAATAATGCGGTGCAACAAGATTGTTACAACCGTTCCTCCCTGGACTGCTAGCCATGAGGGACAGGGATCGAGAGAGCAGGTCGTTTTCCTAACGCTTCGGAGGATCTTGTCCACATCCTCAGGACTCACAGACTCAAAATGATCCAGAACAACTGGAATAGCGGGGTCCCTGGAAGCTTCTATTCTAGCTTCTGCTACAATCCCAGTATCCAGATCAGCACTTATGCGAGAAGTTTTATCCATAAAAAAGTCGTTAAAAAGGTCACAGCAGGCTTTAGTTGGAGCTAACAAAGGGTTCGGGGCAGGAGGGAGCTGAGTCAGCTCCCTCACTACCCTGAACAGCTCTGCTGGACGCGACTCTGCGGACGCGATACGTGCAGTATAGAATGAATTCTTTGCTGCATCTATCGCCTCTCCATAGTCCTCAAAAAGGCGGTCTAGGAGAGTCTTGTCGGATAAGTGATGGTGTTTTTGCCAGGCGCGTTCTAGACGTCTCAAAACCCGCTTCCGCGCCCGGAGATCTTCATTATACCAGGGCTGCTTTTTGGAAGCAGGCTTGAGAGGCCGCTTGGGAGCGATGCTGTGTATAGCCCTTGAAAGACCGTCATCCCAGATGTCGGTCAGGGCATCAACAGAATCGCCGTCCACTCCAACCATATTCCCCTCTAGGGCTTCTTGGAACCTTTTGGGTTCCATCAGCCTTCGAGGGTGGACCTTTCGAATAGGTCCGCCACCCTCGGGGGAGATCTGGATAGAAGCCTTGATTCTTACCTCTATCAGGAAGTGATCCGTCCATGACACAGCAGAGGTATTAGTTACCTCCGCTCCATGTCAGAACAGAAAACTAAATCAAGCGTATTACCCCCACAATGTGTAGGCCCTGAGACCAACTGAGACAGGCCCATGGCTGCCATGGTCTCCATGAACTCTCGAGCCGCACCAGATGGAATATTATTGGCCGTCAGAGGGATGTTGAAGTCCCCCAGGACTAAAAGCCTGGGAGACTCCAGCAGCAGCACTGAGACCAATAGTGCTAGCTCGGAAAGGGAGTCCACTAGCGCACGGGGTGGCCTGTACACCAATAGAATCCCTAAACTGTCTCTGGCCTTCAGGGTCAGGTAAATACACTCGAAATAAGCAGTCTGTCTGACATGGTTCCTAGATAGAAGAAAGGTGTTCCTATGAACCAAGGCTACTCCCCCCCCCCGTCCACCTAACCTGTTCTGGTCCTGAACTGAAAACCCGGCAGAAAGGGTCTGGGCCCACACAGCTTCCCCCTCAGACCCCAGCCAGGTCTCAGTAATGCAAGCCAGGTCGCAGTTGGAATCTTCCAGCAGGTCTTTTAGAATGTGGGTCTTGTTCTTGATCGACCTGGCATTGCATAGGAGCAGAGACAGGGTTTGTGGTACGGTTGGAGAGACCCTCAGGTCACTTTGGCTAGGAGAGGGGCCGGAAGGCAAGATAGGTACTACGCCTCTATCCTGCCTTCCCCTAGAACGCTTGCCCACTCTCCTACCGTCATACCTCCCTCTGCCCTGCACTACTCTAATTGGAGCTCCATTCAAGCCATTAGAGGCCTCCCGAACCACCACCACTCCCACCTCCCCCTCCCCACCATCCCCTGACTCCCCCAACACAACAATAACAAGGCAGGGGAGAAATACAGCAAAATCGTCCTCTGCCTAACTTTGGCAAAGATCCACTGCTTTTCAGGCTGCTGCTGCGCAACTACGGAGCGATGGCAAATAGCTGTTCCCTCCGACTCCCGGGCCGGAGCGCAACTGCACCCTTCTTTACAACCCGGGAGTGGAAAGGAGTCCAGGGAACAACAAGAGCCGCAGCAGTAGTCCTGGAGCGAGGAGCAGGGATAAGGAGGACGTCGGAAGTCCGGCTTTTTAACACCCCTCTGCCACAGGGGTGCTCCTCCCTCTTCTCCCAGATGGTAACGGCTCCGGCGGATTTGCTGGATGACAAGTGGCGGATGGCAACCAGCTGTTCCCTCCAACTCCTGGACCGGAGCACAATTGCGGCCCTTCCGGGAAACAACAAGAGCCGCAGCAGCAGTCCCGGAGCGAGGAGCAGGGATGAAGAGGACGTCGGAAGTCCGGCACTTTAACACCCCTCTGCCACAGGGGTGCTCCTCCCTCTCTTCTCCCAGGTGGTGACGGCTCCGGCGGATTTGCTGGATGACAAGCGGCGGATGGCAACCAGCTGTTCCCTCCAACTCCTGGACCGGAGCGCAATTGCGGCCCTTGTGGCTTGTGACTTCCAATATGTTAGCTCAGATGAAAACATCTTGACACTGGCCCTGATTCATCCCTCCATATGATTTCTATCCTTGCAATTCAGTGAGATGGAAAAGCATTCCTATAGAGTAAGCAGGGAAGGCAACATGCTTCTCTCAATGTAGCGAAACCAAGCGGTATAGACACATGTAGCATTAGTGTATAGAAAGATTAAGAAGACTTATTTATTCAAGCAAGTTCAGTTATATCAGCCCCCCATGAGGCAGGCTCTCCCATACCCCAGGCAAGCTTTACAGTTACAGAAATAGCAAGGTATTACAGTCAAAGGATTCAGTTATTCAAGTTAAATTCAGTTACTAAATTTAGCTACATCCAACCAAAGTGGGAGTGATTAACATAATTCCCTAATGCAATCCTAAACAGGCCCTAAAAGTTCTACTCACTACTTTGCAGTTGGTTGGCTTTCAGATGGTATCAGGGAAGGTGGGAGCAAAGCCAGGTGGCTCTACTCTACTGAACATTCCCGGCCCTTGGCTCTCACGTGCTGGAATATAGAGAGCATCCTTTTGTCTTTGTTCAAAGCCCCATGGTCTGACTTTCTCTAATGACCACAGACAAAAGCAGTTATACCTTGTTGGAATTCCCGGGTCATGAGCTGTGATTGGCTATTTCAGGTCTGGTGATGTGATGTCATTGATGGTGTCATCTCATTAGCTTCTGTAGAGGTGGTGTTTTAGACCCTCCCTTCCAATTAACCCTTTCCTTACCTGATGCCATGTTGGCAAGATAATACTGATTGCAAATAAAGTGAAATGTAGTTCTCTGGCAGAATGATGGGAGTTGCAATCAACCTCGAGGCAACATGATGGGAACTCCATCATGACACAGGTGCTTCTAATGTGTATTGGGCATTCTGATGAGTATCAGGCACTTTGGATATGCACTGAGCACTTCTGATGCTCATTAAGCACTTGTGACGCACATTGGACAGTTCTGATGCACACTGGACACTCCTGTTGTGTTCCACCAATTCCTAGATGGTGTCTGGATGAACATCAAGTGTGCCCTGATGTGCACTGGTGCCCATTGCACATTGGGACTGTGCCACATCAGGCATGCCACTGGCTATGGCTGCACAATGGACGCCCATATATTATAACATTGCAAAAGTACTCAGTTCTGTTTCCCACACACATAACTCCCCTTATGAAGATGCCCCATGTCAAACTCCAACCTTTACTTTTTTGAGTTAAAACTCCTAGAATCTTCAAGCCATCATGGCCTAAGGGATTTGGGAACTGATAGTCCAAAATGTTCCCAAATAGTTCCCAAATTCTGGTCTGAATGCTCTTGGAATCTGGGCTGTGATCAGGAGCTCTGAGAGTACCAATTTTCCATCACAGGAAGGATACTAAGAGGAGGTTGCAAAAGCTACTTTTTTGGACTACAATGTCCAGCTATCCCAAGCCACGTTGGCTGGAAGATTCTGGGAACTGTAGTCCAAAAAGTAACTTTTCCAAGATCAACATATGTTTGAAGTGTCAGTTTAGATTTTTTTTTTTTTTTTTTTTTGCCAAATACAGAAAAGTTGGGGTTGCAGAAACTGCATAAGGGGACATTGGAAGCAGGACTTCATTCACAGGCAATAATACCTGAACAAGGTTATAGGATGGTTGTAGGCTGGTCTCAATTTGTCCTGGTCTCCTAGTTCTCCTACCTATTTAATCAACATGCAATTTATTATTTTCAGATTTATTTTATTTTTTTGTATGTATACTAGCTTTTCTTGTTTTTAGAAAGCCAGGCACTCTCCTGCTGGGAATGTCTTTTAAAAGCTATAAAGCGTTACAGCCGAGTACTCAGCAATATAACAACGAAAAGTTATTTACCCTTCCTGTAAAATCTAATTGTCTGTTGATGTAAATTATTGTCTACACACAGAAAACATGCAGAGTGAATGCAGTTGAGGTTTTTGGTCAGTGTAGAGACACAGGAATACCAGTTGGTTTGTTTTTTATTGTTTTGTTTATATGCTACCTTTCCCCCTGCATGGGACCCAAAGTGGTTTCAAAAAGGCTAAAGCAAGGATATTACAGATATCTAAGCATGGTAACTCCCCCTAAAACCCACCTTTTAAGCTGCTACAGGCTCCTCCATTGGCCCTTAGGACCAGTGGAGAATGCTGTCTCATTTTCAGTGTGGAAGAAAGATTCAGGTACAATCCAGTTGCCTTCTTCAGGTGGAAAAGAAAGGCATTATCATAATGTCCTTTACTTCAGGCAGCAGAATGTCTTGGACCAGCCTTGGGATCAAAACAACAAGCTCCAAATATATCTAAGAAACTTGAATTCCTTGGCTTTTATTTTCCCAAGCCACACTTCACTGCCCTTAGTATCCAAACTATGCTCAGTTTTTTTCTTCTACTAACCCCCTTCTTCTGTTTGAGTTTTTTTGCTCCTGTGACTAAGAATATGTGCCAGAAAAGGAAAAAGAAAATTAAAAAGGAAGAAAGTATATCAGCAAGGGCTGGTATAATTTCAAAAGCTAGAGGCTGTGATGATAATGAGATTTTTTTTTTCCAGGGAGTATTTGGGGCATGGCTTTATTACCTCCTAGTTCATTACCTCTCATCACAGCCAGCAGAAGTAAAATAAATTATGCAAATCTTCTCAATTTGCATGTTTCATATAGATTGCAACTACTCTTGAATTTGGGTTGTATTTACACAGATTCTTAATCCCGTTCTTTGCACATAGCAGACAGAGCCTGCTTTTAATGTTCTTCACATTTAAGTGAAACAGAATTCTGTATGTATCTAAACGGCTAATGCAGTGGTATAAATTATGAGTCAGTTTGGGGTACATTTGGGGTTGGGTGGGCTAGGACCTTTTTAATCCAGGTTCTTATGTTTAACATAATGGCCTTTCTTCTCTTTTACATGTGCAGCAGATTTGGAAAGAATTATGGACTAGATCTCCCAATGTTAGCCATGGAAGTAGCACTGTCCCCCATCATGCCTCAGGAACTAGATTCTGTAGCTGTTGATGCAACCCCCATGGTCATCAACATGACTCCCACAACTGAGCAAGAAGGCCAAGAAGATGCAATGAAAGACCTTGATTCTGGGCAGCAATATGAAAAGCCTCCCCCTCTCCATACTGGAGCTGACTGGAAGATTGTTCTCCACTTGCCTGAGATTGAGACATGGCTCCGGATGACATCAGAAAGGGTCAGGGATCTGACTTACTCAGTCCAGCAGGACTCGGACAGCAAGCATGTGGACGTTCATTTGGTGCAGCTGAAAGTAAGCTTAAATATTACTATTGATCTCTTAATTTCTACTGAAGGTGTCTTGCAGGCAATTCGTCTGCAGGTTATAATGACATAAGAAGGAGGAGGACTATCATATAATGGCTGTTTGTCATGATATTTACTGAATAAATTGTTGTAATGAAAATTTCTTTCTAGGGACAAAGACAGATTTGGCTAATTCATGCAATGGTAACTGGAACTCTGCTGTGTGGCCCATCCTGTCATGGCAAATCAGTAACTCAGTGGTGAATCCAGAAAACAATTTTCCTAGTGGTAACTTCTACTAATAGTAGAATTCTCTGTGACATATGAATGGAAAGTAAAAGGGACGAGCTCTCTATGAAATTGTGTATGTGTGTGTTTTGCCTGTTGACTTATGGAGACCCCATGAATTCATAGCGTTTTCTTAGGCAAGGAATACTCAAAGGTGATTTTGCCAGTTCCTTCTTCTGATTATAACCTACAGCACCTGATATTCATTGGTAGTCTCCCATACAAATACTCATCAGGACTAACCATGCTTAGCTTCCAAGATCAGATGGGATCTGGTGCCTTGATGGTATTTAGGCCCATATGCCTGTCATTATATGCCTATCTATTGTATTATTTGCGTGCTTTGAGATCGACGGCTTATAGCTGTATCAGTCAAAAGGCATTGCGCAGCTCTTCCATCTTTTCTTCCTTCATGGATTCTCCCCTTCTCTGTTTTCTTCTATAAAAAATGATAGGGAAAGCAGAGGCAAAACACAGGAGGGCAACAAGCAGAAGAAGGCATTGTCTGTAGCACAAACCTGTCAGCTTTGTTTTCTCATACATTGTGAATGTTGGTACATTTTGATAAAGAAATCAATTGAAAAGGTCTTACACATCCCTAGTCTAATTGTACAATAAAAGACTTATCTGAAAAGCACTCTATGTTCATCTGCTATTGGGGGAAATTGAATGTGGTTTTTTTTTTGTTTTTGTTTTTTTGTAAAAAACCTTCCTGGAAGGACTTGTCTTGAATGTAACCTGCTGAAACTAATATTGAGTGGCCTACGGTTTGTGTGTGTACCATTACCAAATTGATTCACTTGTTGGTTTCTGCAAGTGAGCTGTTCTAGATAAACTATTCTAACTTAGCTTGCCTAGACAAATCAAAGCAAAACCTGGATGTGAGTGTAGATTGCAGCTGCTTGCATTTCTGCAAATAAATCTATCAACATCCACTACATCTGAGCCTGCCTTCACTTTGCCTAATTGTTTGACATTAGTGATGGGAAGAATATTTGCTGTTGTTTTCTACCTGGAAAATAAGTTTCCTGACATTTGGCGACAGAATCAGGCAGAATAACACATGGTTGAGAATTTTGTGCATTCCGACATCCCAAAGTGTTTCAGGAAACTGTCCAGCAAAGAAATACATGATTTTTTTTAATGTGAGGAGTTTGCATAAAAAACACATTTTGCTACGCAACCCCCTCACACACACTTTCCAGAAACACACAGTGTTTTCTTTTTTGCAATGTTGGAGGCTTTTTTTTTTTTTTTGGTGCAAAATGGGGTGGGAGTGGGAAGGAAAAGGAAAAAGAACAATTTTGCACAAAAAGCTCATGTGTCTTTCTGAAAACAGTGTTTTTTGTGGAAAAATTCTGAGGTTTGTGCACAAACACAAAATTTCGCACTAAACCCCTCACATGGCTTTGTGGAAAATTTTTAAAGTGAAAGTTGGGGTTGGGGTTGGGGAGAGATTCATTTTTCATAAAGAAAATATTATTTACAGACATACTAAAAGGCAAAAGTGGTGGTGGTGGGGACTGTCCAAAAACATTATTTTGGGAACAAAAAATGTCTATTTCTGGAAGTAACTTTTTTTGCGTGCAAAATTTCTTTTTTCAGAAAAAAAATCACATAATTTCCAAAAAGCTACATGGTGTTTTTGTGCAAAACTTTTAGTTCTTGTTGAAGAAGTTGTGCAAGAACAACCCACCTCCACCCCAATTTTGCACAAAAGCGTGTTTCTGGAAACAGTGCTATTTGAATGGAAAAGGGTTTTTTTTTTTTTTTTGCATCTAACCCTACAATGTTGAAGCAAAAATCCTGTATGTATTTCTTTTAGAATAATTTCTAAGAACCTTTCAGAATGTGCAAGTACCAGGTGAAAACTCTGGAGAAATAGTCATTTTTTTCCCCTGCAGCAGAGAGAAAACTGGAAATAATGTGTCCTCTCATGTGAGCATGAAATCCCTGAAGATTTGGATCCTTAGCTGTGACCCATTTCAAGCTTGTTTCAATAAACTGAATTCCTTCATGCAATAGCAAAGTTCTTCTCGTAACTGAGATCTTGTAGATTACATACGTGTTGATAATCTACATGGAAGATCCTGAATCCAGAAAGTGTGACCTATGTGTTGTTCTTGTTGTTGTTACTGCTGTCAAGTCAACTTTCACTTAATTGTTTTAACAGAGGGGCGGGGTATAAATAAATTTTATTATTATTATTATTATTGCGACCCTATGAATGAGAGACCTCCAAGTCACCCTATCCTCAACAGCCCTGTTCAGGTCTTAAAGACTCAGGGTCGTGGCTTCCTTGATTGAGACTGTCCATCTGGAATACGGTCTTCCTCTTTTCCTACTGCCTTCCTCTGAGACTGAGAGTGTGTGACTTGTTCAAGATCACTCAATGGGTTTCCATGGCTGAGTGGGGGTTCGAACTCTGGTATCCAGAGTCTTAGTCCAGTGCTCAAACTACTACACCATGTAGGTTCTCATTTGAAGGATGAGGAAGGCTAAATCTTGATATATTTAGTGGGAATGACTATTGAATTCCCTATTGACTATTTAGTGGGATGGGGTTGTCCCAGTATTGGTGGTAATAACCATGAGTCTGTTTAAAACAAGGGCTGGCATCCTGTTCAATCGTATAACTTTGTAACTCCAATTGTGTAACTTTGGGTATATAGTGTTTACAGTCATTAACTATTAAATGTGACCCCCCCCCACCAAAACCTAGCTTTTCAGCACATCGGCCAAAGAGCTTCTAAGGCACTGCAGATTAGAGGGCTGGGATATGATGTCTTCAGCAGTCTCCTGGTTGCAGGGTGATTTGAGACAGGCAGTTGCAGCAGGATCTCAAGAGGTCTCTCCAACTGTTTGTTCTTTACCTGTCCTTGACTGGAACAGCATTGCAGATGTTCTTCCCAATGCCCCAGTTTGCTTGGAAGCCCTTTGGCTGTGGTTCTGCCAGGATGAAAAGGTAGGTTTGTAGGGGGGCATCATCAGACGTAGCTTCAATGCTGGAGCTCTGTTGTTACATCTGATGATGCAGGATCTCCACTTAGATTTTAATATTTTCTTTTATTTTTCATTTTTATTAAATCTTGTATAACACAATAATATCAGTAAACCATTTCAACAATAAAAACACAATATAAAACATGGTCATCTCCAGATATGTTCTTTCCCAACTCATTCAAAATTAGTTGATGGCTTATAGGTGAGCATCTCATCTACCTGTCTTGGGGATCATATAAAGTGTCTCTCCAGAAGTCCTTTTGGTGAGGTGGAGGGCTTTTTTTTTTTTTTGGTAGTAGTCACTGTTATTTATGTAGTCTATTAGCAGATACCACTTCTCAGCAAATGTGAGTATTGTGAAGACTTTGAGTCCGTTTTGGTGTGATCAGTGAGTTTTTCCATCAACCACATGCAATGACACTACATAGCTCTCTAGTTTGTGTATATTTTAAACTTTTTGCAATTATATCAATGTAGTGCCATCTCTTCACTGTGAAGTTTTATTAATCTTTCATGGCAAAAGCCTGACAGACTTATCAATATAATCATGCATGCTTAGCAGGGGGTGGGGGAGATGCCATATATTTTATGGGAAGAGAAATGGTTGGGTGAGAATCTGAGGTGGTCAGACTACCCCTTCCTGTGCCCTAGAGTCTCATGAAGATGAGGGGGGATCATTTTTCATTTCATTTTTGTCCTTTTATGGTCATTAAAAACTCTGTCCACCTCCTATTGATCTCTGCTGGATGGAAATAAACTATGTGAGCTCAAGGGCTGGCAGAGTATTTGCTCTAGTCCCAGGGGTGTTATTAAGGATACAGCAGGGTTTGGGATTCTATAGAAATCATCCCCTGGTCTGGCCCCAGAACACTTCATTTTGATATTTCTGTCATCAGACCAGCAGAAGAGGAAAAACTGTCCCACACATGTATGCAAGAGGTTTTCTAGAGCAGCTCTCCTTCCCTCCTAGCAGGCAGAAAAAGGAGTTCGACAGAGGCCTAGTTATGAGAGGGGGTGGGATGCACTCATTGACTTCCCAAATAATAACTCTCTCCCCTCTACAGTGATGTTTCCCCTTCAGTCTCAAAATTTGTACAATTATAGAGAGTGAAACATTAGAATTTAACAGACATGGAAAAACCACGGCATTAGGACACGATGTAGCAGAAACGGCTGAAATTATCAGACAACTATGTCACTTAAACATTCCTGCTGCATCTGATAATTTTGCCTTTAGTGCTATCATCACGTCCTAAAAGACGTGGGTGTTTTGTGAGATTTGGCTCGTCTGATAAAGTCCACTGAAAATGATCTGCACCTGGAACTCTTTTATTTGCTGTGTTTGTATTTCCTTGGTACATTTTCCTTCTCTTTTCTTTGGATGTCTAAACTGTATTTCTAAATGCTAAGCTAAAGTTTCAAATTATGAAAGGCTAGAAATGTGGGCACTGAAGGAACATTTCATTTGTAGGGGAAGCATTCTTATTGGAGGGGCAATGCCCTCACCCCACCTCCCTGGTAGCTACATCCTTGAATTCTGCTAGATTAAGTGGCCCCTGGGGTCACCTCCCAGAGACCACAGGATTATTATTATAATGATCTAGAATCACGGAAAACCAAGCATTTATGCTTCCCTATTCTGTTGGTCAAAATATAGAGTCAGAGGTTACTTGAGATTTAATTAGGACTCCTATATCTGCTGGGGATTGGTTCTGGGGGCCACATGGATATCGAAAACCATGGATAATAGCGAACACCATTGAAAATAATGGGACTTCTGGTTTAAAATACCATAGACTTGCCTTGGAGGACCTAGAAAATGGCTAGAGAGGTCAAATTTTCTAGGAAGACTCATAGAATCATAGAAACATAGAGTTGGAAGAGACCTCAAGGGCCATCCAGTCCAGCCACCTGCCATGCAGGAATACACAATCAAATGTAGATGTGTAAATGTAGTAATGTGTAAATGTGTAAATGTAAATGTAGATGTGTAAATGTAGATGTGTAGATGTGTAAATAGCTATTGCTTAAAACAATTTGTAAGCCGCTCTGATAGCCTTGTGGCTGAAGAGCGGGGTATAAATAAATAAATAAATAAAATAAATAAAATAAAATCATTCCCATCAAATAGGCATCAAGCCTCTGTTTAAAAACTCCAATGCAGTGCATTCCACTTCTGAACAGCTCTTACTGTCAGGAAGTTCTTCCTGATGTTTAGGTCCTCATCGAAGTCATTAATAAAGATGTTTTATATCTTTAACCTGGAAAGACTGCAGAGCAGTTATATAGAGCTAGTGGCTGCTAACTCCTGCCCTAGGCAAGTCAGTGGCTCAGCAGAAGCCCTGTCCCCTCAGACCATATGCTCAGGAAGAGCAAATGGCCAAAACCAAACTCAAGCTCCCCAGCAAGCCTTTTAAAAGGCAGTTGCAAAATGAAGGCTGATCCCTCTCAAACAGCTCACCTTCTGCTGATTTTCCAAGACTGGAAAAGACTCTATGGTAGGTGTGCAGTTTTTTGTCCCATGGATAATTGAATCAGCAGATAATGAATCAGTGGCTACGGGGGGTCCTACTGTACACACATTTCTTTCTCTTGGATTCTTCATGGTTACCTATTGGTATCATAGAAAGCTTGTACATTAGAAAAAGCAGACATTTTGTTCATTTTTATGGTATGTACTTAAGGTACCATCCATCTTGTCCACTGGCAGTTTTTTGTATGAAATATTTACTCTCAAAGAAGTATTTGAGCTGAGGCCAGGAAGCCATTTCTACAGCTATTGTTCATTGCTGCATCCATTATCTGTTCCTGTAATGCAGTGTTGCTCTATCATGTCAGATTTCTCTGCTTCTTTATGGCTGTGCTTCTTTCTTTGTGGTGCCAGGCTAAAGTACATACATTTAATGGCCAAATAAGCAGTAAGAGTCTATGGAGGCCTTGATAAAATGAAATGTATGTTTCTATATGATGAGCAGTTTGTTATTTTTGTTCATAAACATTCTTCACTTAGGCTTTGTTTAAAAAAAAAAAACCAGGCTCACTGCTTTTATGATCCTTTTACCCCATTAGAGCCTCTCAATGCAGGGCTGGATATCTACCAAAATAACTGTCCCAGCAGGATTAGAAGTGAGCATTTAGTGGGCTGATCTTGCCCTTAGGCAGCTGAGTGATTGCCTCAGACAGACTTGGGTGTCATCAAAGGCAGTAAAGAGTTATTTGTCTTACTGTTATTTTATTTTTATAACCAGGGGAAGGCATTTGTGCAATTTTCTTCCTCATGTACAAAACAAAATGAAAGGACTGTGTTTCTTGATACAGACCAGCTAGTATAGGAACTACTGTATATCTTATTCTTCTTGGACAGCAAAATGTCTTGGGCTGGACCTGAGCAATTTGAACAGATATCCATGAGCGAGAACTAGTTGCAAGCTAGGTTCGGAACTTAGTCAAACTATGTATTAAGAAGAATAGCTATTTCATGTATTTAACCCACCGGAAATATGTGCTTTAGTAATCTGGCTTGCAAATTAAGCCTATATGTACCTTTCAATGACCAATCACAAAACAAAGCATATTAATACATAGATGTAAAAAAACCAAAAAACCACATGATATGACAAACAGATGCCTTTCACCTCAAGGAAGAGGACTGTTGCAAAACCATCACAACTTAAATCTTGTTTAATCCTAACTAGAGTAGACCTATTCAATCAGTTGTTGAAGACTGAGTCAAAACTTAGGTGAATGCAATTGATTCAGTGGATTTACTTTAGCTGGGACTAACAAAAGGATTCTGGCCAATATTTTTTAAAATTTTTTAATTAAAATAAAAAAAAATTAAAAAAAATGTCCTTTTAGTTTGATTCTTAGGGCTTGTCTACTATCTCAGAGCCCTGCAATCCATATGATGCAGGGAATTTGCCCTGGTCTGCCCCCAGGCAGTCCTCACCACCCCCGGGGGCAGATATGGGGCTGAGACGGGGGCAAGCCAGGGTAGGGTCTGATAAACTACTTTGAAATAATACCCAGTTTACTACGTTTCTACCGGTGAAAGCTGGATCAAGCCATGTGTGTCCACAGGAGCCCATCTGGGATGCCAACCTTCGCTGCCGCTGCCATCTTCCTGGATCTCCTAGAAGCCAGCCAGGAGTCCTGCAGGATGTGACCAAAGGTCACATGCAGGGGATCTTCAATCACATGTTGTGGGCCCCCTTCCTGCCTTCTGAGTCAGCACAGAAAATGGTGGCAGCAGCAGCTGCAGGGACAAGATGGTGTTCTGTTTGGTCTCTGGTCCTAGCTCCACAGCTAGGATATGCTGGCAGGAAGCCAGTATATCCTGGCTCATGTAGATGAGCCCTTAGTCTATAAGAGCAACATAATAAAGTGCAGGAATCCTAGGGTGGCAGATTGCACTGTTATAAGAGTCAGCATAGTTTGGAGTGTTGGACAAGGACTCTGGGAAACTGGGGTTTGAATCCCCACTTGGCCATGGAAACCCACTGGCTGACCTTGGGCCAGTCATTCATTCTCAGCCTCAGAGGAAGGCAATGACAACCCTCCTCTGAATAAATCTTGCAAAAAACACACAAAAGAAAAACAAAAGCCTGTGGAGATTATCAGACAACCTATTTACCCCGGGACAGGAATGCCACAGGATCACGAAAGGGCTTTCCTTTCAAACAACATTGTTCCTGTGCTGTTATGCCCCCGTGCTGCTTCCATTCTGCCTGGGTTTTTTTAATTGATGGGCTAAACCATCAATAGATAGCCCATTCCATTTCTGTAATGGAATCATGGGCTTGTGAAACGGCACCCTGTTATGCTGGCATGATCACAGGGTACCTAGGAGGTCAGTGCCAAACACTTCTGGTCGAGATCAGGACACTGAGGTAAGTGATACTCCCCCTTTTTTAAACCTTCCCTGGGTTACTTGGGATTTTTTAATGTGTTTTTGTGTTTGGTCTTTACTTCTGACATTTTTCTTTTTCTTTTTGAATCTCCCGCGTGATCGTCTTCTCACAAGAATGGCTAGGATTTCGTTTCCAGGAAGTGAATGCAGCTCTGTCCAGGCTGCATTCACTCCTGGGCTACTGGAGGGGAGGGGAGGACTTTTAATCGCATGGCAAGGTAGGTGTATGAAAAGTTTTCATTTATTCTGTTACAGGGACAAGAGCGGGTTGGGAAATAGATGGCGGGACAGGGATGTTTTTTTGGTCCCTGTTTGAAAATCTCCTGTGATAGATTTGCCTTAGGGTCACCCACCATAAGCTGGAAACAACTTGAAGGCAGACAACAACAACAAGATTGCATCATTTTAGATAACTGGTAAGATACCACAATTTGAATGATCCCTACAAGTCACTACAAGTCAACACTAAAAGAAAAAAGATTCTAGCTCAGCCCACATCCTTCTCTACTAAGTTGCTCCATGCAAGAAGCTTTAGAAAACAAATACACAAACTGGAAAAGGGAGCAGAAGTATAAAGAGCCAATAGCTGTGACAGTAGAGCAAGTGTAAACAGAAAAGTTAGGCCTCTTTTTTGGGCAGGGTAATAAGAGGTTGCCTAGTGTCCAGTTACATCAGCTGTTTATTTTTTAAAAAAATTATGTAACAGCACTTGGAGTACATTGAAGATACATAGTTTGTTTTCATTCCAATGAAAGAGTATAAATTAGAGCTAAGTGCTTGAGCAGGTTCACTGTTATTAATGGACTGAAGCCAGTTTTTGCAAGATAGCTGTCACAAGTGGACCTGTCTACACAGAACCATAGAGTTGGAAGGGATTAAAAGGACCATCTAGTCCAGCCACTGCTATGCAGGAATACATAACTAAAGCACCCTGCAAATAAGGTGAATCCACTACCCTCCAAGGCCGTCTATTCCACTGGTCAACAGCCATTATTATCAGGAAGTTCTTCCTAATGTTTAGGTGGAGTAGATTTTTCCCTTGTAAAACCAGAATGTAATAATTGCCTTCTGGCTTTATAATCAGAAATCAGAGAATAGGGTTAGGAAGCAGCAGACTCCCTGGTCTACATTCCAAAAATGGTTTAACAGATTTCTCTGAAACTTGACAATATCAAAGAAGCTGGGTAGAGAACGGTCCAATCTGATGCTGGGTGTGATGTGTGATTTAGAGACTGCAAAGAGCTCCCTCCCAAATTTTAGCAGCTTGTTGTTTTTCGTCCTATAGATTTACTTGCAGTAGTGGCTGATGGGATAGTGAATCCAGTGGGTAGTGAATCCATTCCAAGTTGCAGTCTAAACTTTAAACTCTGCCCAAGGTGCTGATGGCTCTTTTAGGGAAAAAAACACAAACACACAGAGTTGATTTATACTGACATGGAAGCCACTGTCTGGCACTGCTTAGAATTGCCAGCAGATTTCCCCATTGATAAAGTATCTCTCAGGAAATAGTTTGTTGTATTAGTTCAGAGAGAAATACTAGTCATTTCCCTCTGTCCTTGTAGCACTATATGGTGTTTGTAGGGATTTTTTTTTAATATTATTAAAATGTGATTCAGGGGATGGGGGATTTTTAGCTATGGAAGTTATGAACTCTGCTCTGTATGTTCTCAATTATGTAGGTGAGGCCAGGAGGGAAGGGATATAGAACTGAAATGAGTGCAACTTGACAAAATGGGTTGAGTGGGTCCAGTCTACTCTAACTTGGAGGCAGAAGATTTCAGAAGAAATCTGAAACTTACCTACCCACCCACCCATCCACAAGGAATATAAAGGGCAAATATTTCCATTGATTTTAACTCATTCATGCCTTTGCTGTGATCAGTGAAGATTACTGGCTCTTTATACTCATGGGCCCTTTTCCATTGTGTGTGCATTTTTAAACTTTTTTGTAATTAGAGCTGCAGCCAGATTGTTAATTGGGGCTGGCCACAGGGAACATAGAACTCCCTTTTTGCAACAGTTTCTGGACTGTTTCTGGATACAATTCAAAGTGCTGCTTATGAGCTAGAAAATTCTATATGGCTGGGGTCCCGGCTAGCTGAAGGACCACATGTCCCTATATTAGCTGGTTTGTGCTCTAAAGATCTTCTCTAAAGGCCTTTCTCTCAGTCCTACATCCCTTCCTTCATGGAACAAAGGAGAGGGCCTTCTTCATGGCTTCTCCTAAACTTTCTTCCTGGGCAGTTAGAATGGCTCCCTCCTTGCTTTCCTTCTTCCAGCAAGCGAAAACTTGCTTATCCCATCAGGATTTTAGGAATTTACTGTGATAGCCGTTTAATGGGGTGTTGTTTGGTCATTTTCTAATGTTCTGTCTTCAATGCATTTTTTAATCTTGCTTTTTCTCTATTGATGTTTAAGTGATGTTTTTGCTCTTTTTAATCTGTACTAGTTTTAATAATTTTGGAAGCCACCTTAAAGGAGGGAAATAAAGATGATGGTGGTGATTGATGATGATGATGATGATGATAGCTGTAGTTGTGCCAGGACTTGCAGGGTTACAGTCCTGGAACTTTTTAAACTGCAGGGACTATAATATAATCTGCCACCACTTTGGACTCTGCTGTTCCTTTTGAATTTTGCTACAATCCTCATACCAGCTGGAGAGGAAATGGATTTTCTTAGCAACAATGCATTGTTATGAACTATATCTGTTGTAATTCAAAGTATTTTGGGTTTGCTGTGTCTTGAGTGGGCAAGATCCCATTATTTGTACAAAAGGCTTGGTCCTGGTGGATTGTTGACTCAATTGCTGCGCCCTCCTTAGAGGTATTGCCATATGGACTCTCAGGACATCTAGCTCCACACCACTGGTTGTGAGGCTGTGGTGTCTACATAATTGCTACTCAACCTGAATATTTTCAGCTAGTTATTAGTAAAATAAAAATTCCTGTTCTTGAGAAAAGTCGATAAGTGCACTGTTTGGCAGACCAAAATGCATATTATGTTTGGATGCATTAACACCACCTAGGAAATACTGTTATGATGACCAGAATCCATAGATTACAAATATGTAACTTAGAGTTAGGCACTTGTTACTGTTTCGTATTCATGATCCCTATATAGCCCCTAGTTTAGGGGATACATAGGAACAGTGAAGGTCCCCCAATCCCCACTTCCTGAGCAGCAGCCACTGCAATCAATCTGTTCCCCTGTCATTCGGGAAACAGCTGGCCGATGGACTCACACACACACACACGTTTGCACAAGCGATCTGAGGCACAAGGGGGAACTGTGAGAGGAATCCTTCTTCTTCCTATTGCACATGAGGTCACTCATGGGAGGGGATGAGAATGTCAGTTAGCTGCTTCCCAAACAACAGGGAAACAGACCCCCATCAATTGCAGCAGCTGCTGCCTAGTAAGTGGAGATTGGGGGGGATTGCTTATGTCATGTTTAGGGTTTTCCATGTCTACCAAAGCTCCAAAATGCCAGAAAATTGCTGCTGATAAGAGTCACAGACTTATGGACATAGTATTTAGATTATATGGCTATGGTAAGGAAACTTCCTTGAATTGCTTTTAAAAGTGCTTTTGTAAGTCCCCAACCAAAAGATTTGGGGTGTCTTCTCAAGTTATATTTAGTGGGGATAATGAACTGTGGTGGCTGCAATATCAATAGGACAGTGACTCTACTTTGTGTTTTAAACTGAACTTCAAATTAGTTGTTCAAGGTATTGAAGCCTATCCCCTCCAAATAGGTTCTGTACCTTGGATAGAGACAGAAGAGCACAAAGATGCACATACACACACCTGTTTAGAATTTCATTGAAGGTAAAACGTATAAGGAGTAATTACATTTCTGACAAGCATCTGAATAATTTTATGTACTTTCTGTGAGCTTTAGAAAAATAACATAAGTATCCCGAAGGGAGACTTGACAATAATTTGGCCAATTATAGTTATGTTGTTTTTTTTAAGCATAAAAAACGTGAATTTAATGTTTCTTTTGAAAATTTCTATGGGTTATTGTTGTTGTTTTTTGAGAGCTCCCTTGTGTGCCATGTTACATTCTAATAATTCTGTTGCATTTTACTAGTAATGTGTGGTTATCAACTAAAAAAGGAACAACTGCAGCTGGCATGGTTACTAATGAGCTCCCTTTTTTCTGTGGACAATTTAGATCAGGCAAAGCAATGGAGAAATCCTGGATATATAGAAATTTTCACTGGTCACTGATGATTACTCAAACCATTGTGTTTATCTGAAAATCTCTTGGTATCCTTTGTCAAATTTTGGTTGGATTTGAGCAGATCCCCAGGGATAAAGGAGCACACTGCTTTCTTTTTCAGTTCCCACAAATATTTCCCATTAACACAGTCTCCTTCACATTAAACTCAATGATAGAATGTTGATGAGCTTTAATTGAAAATATGTTGGTGCTAACTATCTTGTGCCAGCAAATTCTGACAAAATACAAGAAGCTCTTATTACAGCATTCCAAACAACCATTAGCAACTCATGATAAAAGGGGTTAATTAACATTCATGAGGTTTTAACTCAGTAGCAGTTTCGCCATCATGTAAAAAAAAAAAACCAACAAAAAAAACCCCTGTTGAATCTTGGAAATAGTTGTGTTGCACAATTAGAGCATGGAAAATGTTCCAGGATGCAGTTTGTAAAAATGTGCTCCTATCCAATGTTGCATGGATGGATTCCTGCTCATGCAATGGAATTATCCTTCATCTTCTCCTCACCCCAAACACAGACAATTTACCCCATCTTGGCCCTGTCCTTGAGCCCTGCAGTCTTGGGTTCGGGTGTCCTGGGGGCCACAAAACTGGCTCTGGTGACTTGCAAGTGGCCCACAGGCCCCACTTTGCCCACCCCTGTTTTGTTTTTTAAAAAGCACCTTTCATGTGGGTCCAAAATAATTCTGCATGTTGTGGGGCAAAGGAATGAATAGCCTAAAGCACCATGTGATGTGCAAAACATTTTTTGGATTTTTATCTCCCAACAGCTAGACGCAACATTTAGTGCCACAGTGTTTTTATCTAAGTGCTTGTGATGTACCAAGCACACACGCTCACATTCAATCAATAAACTGAATGTGACATGGCTTTATTGACATGGATTCATGTGTCAGGAACACAGAACAAAGCCGAAACTGAGTACAGCCAAAGCAAACCCCCAGATAAACCCCACAGTGTAAGAAAAGCATTTAGGGAGGATTTCTCAGGGTGCCTTGCACCTGGGAACGCTGACCTTGAGCTGCTGTGGAGAGCAGCGTTCCCAAGCCAACCAGGTGGGTTGGCCTCTCTCCAAACCTTTCAAGGGCCTAGGCAGGGAACCAGGCCAGAACCAGCCTGTTGTCAGGGTCCTCCATGAATTCTACTCCAATTCCCAGAATTCAGGGACGAGCCTGACATACTGCCCACCCGAAGACAAACCTCCCTTTCAGACTGGCTTATCAGGAAAGCGGGCATGGAACTTTCGCAATAAGCGCGGAGCATTCACATGATCAGAATTAACCCATTTGGCATGACCCAAAGGTAAATGTTTCCATTTCACCAAGTATTGTAAAACATCCCTGTGAACCCGAGAGTCCAACACTTCAGAAATTTCAAAATGTTGATCTTGGTCGACCAGAATAGGATGGGGTGCAGGTCCTGGGTTTGGATGGTGACGGTCTGAAGGGCACGCTGGTTTGAGCAAGCTGGAATGAAACACAGGGTGAACATTTCGGTACAGTTTTGGTAAAGACAGTTCAAAAGCCACTGGATTTATTACCCGAGTGATAGGAAAGGGACCAATGTACTTGGGCCCCAACTTCTTTGAAGGCTGGGGACTTTTAAGAAACTTGGTGGACAAAAAGATTAAGTCCCCTATGGCGTATCCTGGGGTGGGATCCCGTTTTTGGTCCGCATGATGTTTGTAACGTGCTTTGGCAAAATCTAAGGCTGAGATAACATTTGGCCAGGCATCTCTAACCTTTTGACTACATTGGGTCACTGAGACCAGGTCCTTAGAGGTCCCCTCGCCTAGAGGCAGAGGATTGAAATCTTGCCCTGAAACAACCTTGAAAGGGGAGAGGCCAGTGCTCTGGTGAGTGGCATTGTTATAGGCGACCTCTGCAAAAGGCAAGAGGTCCACCCAGTCAGATTGTTGGAAGTTCACATAGCATCTCAAATATTGTTCAAGAACCTGATTATTATGTTCACACTGCCCATCACTCTGGGGATGATGGGAACTGCTGAGTCCTAACTCAACTCCCAGAAGGTTTGTGAATGCCTTCCAAAACTGAGAAGTGTACTGGGCCCCCCGATCAGACACAATCTTGGCCAGAATCCCATGTAGTCTGTAAATGTGTTGAATGAACAACCTGGCTAATTGGGAGGCCGTTGGGAGATTCTTGCAGGCCACAAAATGCGCCTGCTTTGAAAACATGTCAGTCACCACCCAAATAACAGTCTTTTTCTGACTTTCTGGCAACTCCACTATAAAATCCATACTGATGACTTCCCAAGGCTTGGTCAGGGTAGGCAAAGGTTGTAGCAGGCCTTTTGGCTTTCCTGCCCCCCCTTTTTGCCATTGCACACGTGGAACACCCTTTTACATACTCCTCTACCTCCTTTCTCATCTTTGGCCACCAAAACTTCTCTGGGCCAAGTGCAAGGTTTTTATATACCCAAAATGTCCAGCACTTTTAACGTCATGGCATTGCTTGAGGATGGACACCCTCATGGCCTCTGGGACATATAGACGCCCCCTTCCAAGCCAGGCCCTCCTGGAGGGTCACCTCCCCGAGGTGGGCCAAAACCCATGGGTCCTTGGGAAGGACCGACGCCAATTGGGACTGCCATCCACCCCCATCTCCCTGGGGAGAGGGGGTCGGAGAATCGAGCTCCAGTGTGGCCGGGGCTGCACTGGAGCCAGCGTCTACCGGTGGTGGGATGGCTTCATTGGTTGCCTTAGGACCGGGCCCTGGCTCCAAAGAGGGGCTGGCTTGGGTCTCCTGACGCTTGGCCTTGCTACGTGTTAGGACTGCTAGTCCCAAGTGGGAGGGGGGAAGACTGTGTCAATAATCTCTTTTCGTTTGCTGTCATGTTGTGGAAGTCTGCATAAAGCATCAGCTAGGAAATTCTTTTTTCCCAGGATAAATTTCAGGGTGAAGTTAAACCGGTAGAAGAAACTGGCCCACCTAACCTGCTTGGGGCTCAACCGCCTTGGGGTGGCTAAAACTTCCAAATTCTTGTGATCTGTCCAAACTTCAAAGGGTTTGGGTGATCCCTCCAGCAGGTGGTGCCAAGTTTCTAAGGCCAGTTTGATTGCACCCGCCTCCTTTTCCCACACAGGCCAATTTCGCTCAGTCTCATTGAATTTCTTGGACAGGTAGGCACATGGCCTGAGCTCTCCCTCCTCCCCCCTTTGCAACAGTACCCCTCCCATTGCAACATCGGAAGTGTCAACTTGGACCACAAAAGGTTGGGAGGGGCCGGGGTGTTTGAGAATTGGTTCAGATGTGAAGAGTTTCTTCAATTTAGCAAAAGCCTGTTGGCATTGGTCAGACCACGCTACCTTTTGGGGAGGTTTCCCCCACTTCCCCGTTCCCTTTCAAGCTTTCTTCCCCACATCCTTGGTTTTTAACAGATCAGTCAGAGGGAGGGCTACCATCGCAAAATCAGGGATGAAGGACCGGTAAAAGTTAGCAAATCCAAGGAAGCTCTGCAACTGCTTCCTGGTTTTAGGGGCCTCCCATGCCAACACCCCTTTGACTTTTTCCAGGTCCAATTCTATCCCCTTATTTGAGATGCGGTACCCCAGGTAGTCCTAGCGGCTTTGGTGGAATTAACACTAAGACATTTTAGCATACAGATGGTTCTCCCCCAGTCTAGCAAGCACCTTTTCCACCAGTTTCACATGGGACATATAGTCCTCAGAATAAATCAATACATCATCCAAATACACCAAGACCCCCTTGTACAGAAAGTCTCTCAAAACATCATTAATTAAGTTCTGAAATGTGCCGGGAGCTCCATTTAGTCCAAAAGGCATTACTAGGAATTCAAAAGCCCCCAGGGGGCAATTGAAAGCAGTTTTCCATTCGTCCCCCTCCTTGATTCGTACCCTGTAATAAGCATCCCTTAGGTCCAATTTGGTAAATATCTTCCCCTTGGACAAATGAGCCAGTATGTCCTTCATCAAGGGCAGGGGGTACTGATCTGAACACTGCTTGCATTTAACCCCCGGTGGTCTTGGATCAGATGAAGACCCCCATCTGATTTTTGCCTGAACATCACCAGGGCCCCCATAGGTGAGGTCGAGGGCCTAAAGAACCCTCGCGCTAAGTTTTTGTCTATAAACTCCTGGAGGGCATCCATTTCAGCTGGTGTCATTGAATAAATCCTGGGCTTGGGTAGTTTAGTCTCAGAAAGTATCTCGATGGCACAATCAAAGGGCCTGTAGGGTGGCAAAATGTCGCACTCCCTCTCCTTTAAAACATATTGTCATGCCTTGTATTCCACCGGCAATCCTTTCAGCTCCCCTTGGACTAAAGCAGTCGTGCAGTTCCGTGAATTGGCCTCTAGAGGGACTCCTCCCCCTGGGGAAGCTCCCCCCACCCAGTGCTCCTGCACACACACAGGATCTGCAAAAGTCATTGTCTGTTTTACCCAGTCTATGGTGGGGTTGTGGAACTTTAGCCAGTTTAGGCCCACCACTGCATCAGGAACTAACCCTGGGGCAATCACAAATTGAAGTTCCTCCTGATGATTCCCCATTCTCATGCATATTGGGCTAGTCATTCGCCTCACGGGGGCCCCCTTCATCATCCCCCCATCCATCTGTGACAGCCACACTGGCTTGTCCAGCTTAATAGTACTAATGTCCAGTTCACTGACTAGGGAGGGATGTATTAGGACTTGGGTACATCCGCAATCAACCATTAACATTACTTTTTGGGTGGCCCCCCTTTCCAACCCCTAACCTGGCTTTTATGAAAAAAAGGGTTTTCACTCCACTCACCACAGCCTCCAGGCACCCTTCGGGGTTAGCCCGCCCTCGGGCACTTAGTAGGGCAGGCTGGAACCGTTTCCCGCCAGCTCTGCATCGGAAGAATAAGATCCACTGTCATCTGGGTCATCCGAGGACTCCCCCACTGAGTGGCCTGGTAACAAGGCCCGTACTGCTGCTTTAGGCTTGGGCTTGAGTGTGGTTCTTGACGACACCAATCTCCCTTCACTCCGCTGGGGCTTTTCGGCTGCTGCTGATTTCTGAGGGCTCCTTTCCGGGCATTCAGCTATGCAATGGCCTCCTTTTCCACAGTGCAGACATAAGCCCTTTCTCATCCTTCGCTTCCTTTCTGACTCTCCAGCCGTGGTTCCACCTGGGCAGGCCGGTTTACCTTTCTTTCGGTAGACCCAGTGATCTTCCCCTAGGATCCTTGCTGGCGCCAAACCAGCTTGACGCTCTGTCTCAGCGCCTCCACTTCTCCGGCGAGCCGTACCCACCGCAAGAGGGTCTTGGGGTTCCCCTGGAACAACGCCCACTCGAGGATGTCTGCGTTCAGGCCATCCTGGAAAAACTGCACCTTTATGTCCTCTGACCAGTCAGGCACTTGACTGGCCAGGCGGTGGAACTCAGTGGTATACTCTCCCACGGTTTTCAAACCTTGCCTCAGTTGCCTGAGATCCACCCGGGCCCTTTTCACTCTCAGGGGGTCTTCAAATTGGGCCCGCAAAGCTAGCAGGAACTCATGGAAGTTTCCTAGTTCTGGGGCTCCCATATCATAAAGCCCCACCAACTACTGCACCGCCTCTCCTCTAGCTGGTTGGATACATACTGCACTTTCTCAGCCTCCGTCTGGAACTCCTCATCCCACTGGGACATAAACCCCACCACCTGGATCAGGAAGTACGGAAGCTTTGCTGCATCTCTATCAAAGGTCGCCTTTAAATCTCGGTGCTTCAGGCCCTGGGGTCTTTCCCATGGCTCGACCGGTCCAGCCCCTCCACGGGGGGATGGTCCAGGAGCCGGCGGGCCAGGGACCTTAGCAGGCAGGGCAGGGCCCCCTGCCCCAGGTGCCGGGGTGGCCTCTGGTTGAGCTTGGGGAGGCTGGGCCCCTCCTGGGGTGGGTGGTGGCAGTGGTAACCTCTGCAGGAGCTCTAGGAGGCTCGTCTGCATCACCCCCATTTGCTGCTTCAACTGCTGGACCTCAGCTCCAACTTCTGCCAGGGAAAACCTCACCCCTGGCTCTCATTGCCCTTTGGCCAGGGGCCTGTCCCACCGATGGGACCGAGTTCCTACCAGCTTCGGTCGCCTGGCCAAGACCAGCTGGCCCCCAGGGCCGTACCAACTCCTCACTCTCGAGTGCCGGAGAGTGGCAGTCTGCCCCTCCCCGGGACTTGCTTGGCTCCCAGCTCCATTGGGTCGAAGGGATGAGTAAATCTCCCAGCTCGCCGGCGGGTCCGGCTCAAGTCTTCTTCCGAAGCTGCTGCAACATCCCCTGACACGCCGGCCCCCTCCCCCAGGGCACCGGCTCCCTGGTCGCCGTTTGCAGCCAGGTCTTTCTCCGTCTGGGTTCCAGCCTCCATGTCTTCTGACATTGCGTGTAGAACCACTCAAAAGGATTAGGTATTGAAGAAGAGTTTTGGCTTACTGTGATGTACCAAGCACACACGCTCACATTCAATCAATAAATTGCTTTATTGACATGGATTCATGTGTCAAGAACATAGAACAAACCGAAACTGAGTACAGCCAAAGCAAACCCCCAGATAAACCCCACAGCGTGAGAAAAGCATTTAGTGAGGATTTCTCAGGGCGCCTTGCAGCTGGGAATGCTGACCTTGAGCTGCTGTGGAGAGCAGCGTTCCCAAGCCAACCAGGCGGGTTGGCCTCTCTCCAAACCCTTCAGGGGCCTAGGCAGGGAACCAGGCCAGAACCAGCCTCATGTCAGGTCCTCCATGAATTCTACTCCAATTCCCAGAATTCAGGGACTAGCCTGACAGTGCTACTGCACTGTCTTCACCTTTGCAAGAATTACTAATACATTATTAAATTCTTAGATGCCATTGGCAGTGTCATATATGGCAGGCAAAATACAGAGGTGATTGTAATTTACTACCTGAATAATATTTCTTCAGTTACTGTCTTTTAAAAACACACTGAATTAAACATGATGCTGACTAAGTTATGCAGTGGCATCATGGTAAAATCAACACCACTGCAGTGCTGAAGGTTTGCATTGAAATTTCCATCTACTCAAGGATGCTTCCCCCCACTTCAAATGGTCCATAGTTCTCTCTGAATGAAAATTCAGTGTAATTCTGTACTGCATGAGAAACAGAGTATTTTCTACAGTTCAGTTGAATTCAGGGAATAATGGAGCTATGCAAGTAGAAGATTGCAGCACAGGCTGGATAAGCAGGTGGGAGATCAAGACTAAAGTACCATACTCATACATGCAGGAGTAAGTTCCATTGAACTTAGTGGGTCTTACTTCAGAGAAGATATGCATAGGATTGCACTTTTAAATTTGGAGTTTGGTACAACTACTCGCCAGAGAACTTATGGTATAAATAATGGGAAAGAGATGGGTCTGTGTATTGTCCCAGTTTTTATCACTTATTAGGGAGGGGTTAAGGAACAGCAGCACCGAATTCCAGTTCTTTCTCCTTTCATCTCATCTCTTCTTACTAATAAGAAGCTCCTTGGACAACTAATCTAATTGTGGCAGAGCAGGGGAGACTACAGATACACAGGCAAGATGGTGAATGTGGGGTTTTTTTCAGCAAACTCCAGGAGCATAGCTATAAGGGGAGGCAAAATTGTTGCCTGCCCTGACACCCCCTCCCTTCCAATAATGCATTAATTGGCAATATGTCATAATTTGGCTTATATAGACACTTCACATGGTTAGCAGTAGATCAGGACTGCCCCAAACATAGGGACTAGTAAGGGTTTGCTCAAAACCTAAGAAGAGGCCTTGGAAATTTCCTGAACTTGGACACACCGAGGAAGCAATTATGCGGAGCCCCTTCAGACTGTAGTTAGGGTGGAACGTGCTAATTCTCCTGTACACACTTGGCAGTGAGTCATACGCTAAAACAATCAAGTGGCCAGAACACCCAGGACTCTGCAAATGGTTTGTCTTTACACTTTTCCTACACACAATAGTAGGTTGACTGAAAACCCATCAGCCTTAATGTTTCAGCCATTAACAACCATTAATGGAGCCAGAGCTTCCATTTTCTAACTGTGGGAAACTTACCCCAGCATTGTCTTCCACTCATAACACCCCTTAAGAGTAAATATCAAGTATAAGTATTACCCCAAAACACAGCCAAAGTGTGCACATCTCCTTTCACCTTGTCACTCTGCTGCTTGCTGTGTGATCCTGAGATCAACATCGGAGTCCTTTTCTGCTGCACAAACCTCTACTTGATGGACAAGTATAGTATAGCCCATCATCCCAAATTCTATTTCTCTATCCCAATACTTCCTTCTTTCTTCAATAGCTTTGTGTGATTGCTAGAAGCATGAGAGTATCTGTGAGTGGTTCTGTGATTATTTTTCACTAAAAACATTTTATTTTACTTTCTGGATTGGGGTCTCATTAGTGAGTACTGGTATACACAGGTCAAAAGGTCCTGCATTTACCCAGCCTCTTGCTGTCATACTGAGCTAATTAAAATTCCCCATATTCATATCTTTTTATGTTTGCCCAAAGTAAAGATTTATTGTACAACAAGTAAGAAATAAACATCTAGCCTCATGTTAGCTCCATACACAGTCTAACGTTAACACCTTAGTGTTAAAACAAAGTAACACTTCTCCCTGAACAATTTTCCACACTCTTAGCTCCCAGCAAGCAAGCAAGCAAACAAAAAAGAGCCCTCCCTGTGGAGAGCTGGAATGCATGCAAAAGAAGGAACCAGGGAACCAATCCCAACACAGGGAGCTGTGATGGGAGGGGCCTCTGAGCGGATGAGATGAGAGGATGTGAGAGCCAATCAAAGTGCAGAGAACTGTGATGGGGGGGTTGGAGAGTATGATCTGCGTGAATGTCAGTTAAGAGAGTCAGTAGAAGTTAAGAGAGTGTCAGTAGAAGTTGTGAGAGACAGCATGGATGAGTCTATTGTCTGAGAGATAAGAGTGTCATATATGAAGGCAATTTTGTTAACATAGTCAAGAAACTAAAGTATTAGCATACAGTTGTCCCTCCATATCCATGGATTTGGTATCCATGGATTTAAGCATTCATGGCTTGAAAATACTCTTTAAAAAACAATAAACCAAAAAGCAAACCTTGATTTTGTCATCTTATGTAAGGGACACCATTTTGCTATGCCATTACATATAATGGGACTTTAGTATTCTCAGATTTTGGTTTCCACGGGGGGTCCTGGAACCAAACCCCAGTGGATATGAATGGACAACTGTATATGGTTAAAGAAATCATTTGTCACCAAACAGTAACAATAAGAGACACTATGAAAAGAAACAATGTTATATACAGAGTATTGAACAGTTAAAGTTTGTAACCTTCAAGATAATAAACCAACCAGTTTGTTTTGTTAATTGTTCACAAACTCATTGTGCTTTATTACACTCACTAGAAAAGGTAACAGCCACTCTATCCAAAGGAAATCACACTAATACCTAATCTATCCACAGGAAGGGTCACCTGGAGACTCAGCCCATCCAGTTAAGGGATTTAGGAGATTGGAGATTTTCAGACAGGCAAAAATCTCCCCTTGCCGCGCGAGCAGCCTCCCGAAACTGCTGCGCGGCAAGGGTCTTTTTCGGACCGCGCTGTGCCTGTGGCGAAACCGTCCGTGTCACTTCCGTGAAGCTTGGGACGGCTCCGCGTCATATTTCAAGCACGGGCAGCCTCCGTGATTGAAATATGGCGCGGAGCCGTCCCAAGCTTCACGGAAGTGACACGGACGGTTTCGCCACAGGCACAGCGCGGTCCGAAAAAGACCCTTGCCGCGCAGCAGTTTCGGGAGGCTGCTCGCGCGGCAAGGGGAGATTTTTGCCTGTCTGAAAATCTCCATTATCACGCTACCCTGTTATAGTGCTACTATTCCACTTTAACTGCTATGGCTGCTTTCTGTGGAATCCTGTGATTTGGAGTTCAGGGACAGGCATTTAGAACTCTCAGCCAGAGAGCTCTTAGGCCTCACTAAACTACAAACCCCAGAATTCCACAGGAGGCAGCCATAGCAATTAAAGTGGAATAATAGCACTATAACAGGGTAGTGTGATAAAGTCCACAAAGGGGGAACTGAAGTAAGCTGACAGTGACAGGCAGCCAGGCTGTGTGTGTTAAGGCAAACTTAATTCAGGACTGGCAGATCCGTCACACTCCCCAATGAAATTTTCTTCAGTCCCCAAATTTCTAGCTTTGCAGTAAATTAAAAATTCGGTTTTAAGCATTTGGAAATATAGTTTAGGCATCTAAAGAAGAAGGGCAGGTGAGCACAGCAAACATAAGAGTTCTAAGTGTGAACAATTTTCAATGTCACCGTGCAGTGGCTGAAATTTGGCCACTGAAGGAGTATTTCATGGGGAGCGGGCAGAATTCTTATTTGGGAGAGCAATGCTCTTATTTTGATTCTGCTATAACTACACCCCTGGCAAACTGCAAGCAGCAGAGGCAGTCAACTCCTGTGCCTATTATGAAAAACAAATGAAGAGACTCATCCAGATTTGCCAAAATATATATATATATAAAAAAGAGTATGTGATGCAGAATAGAGAGCTCCTCAATTTGCAGTGTTTCATATTTGAGAACTCACGACGAACAAGTCTTGAAGAGAAACAACAACGCAGAAAGAATCACAACCCAAAAACATCACCCAAGGAGACCTTCTGCTGTGCTTTTTGCAACCGGACTTGTTTATCTCGGATTGGCCTTTTTAGTCATCAGCGCGCTTGCAGAAAGCGCGGGATGAGTCCTTCCTGAATCTTCATTTGTGAAGAAAAGCCAGAGAGAGATGCACTAATCAAACACCTCAGCATCACTTCTGCAAGACAAGGCTAATGCAGTATCTGTTTCTCTGGAAAATTTGACTTGGCCCACAGAACAGTCTAAATCATCAGCTATCAAATGAGCAAAGTTAAGCTGAATGCTGCCAAGAAAGGGTGACATTGCATCTTATGACTTCATAAGGTAGCCAGATAGACTCTGGGATGTGAGGCAAGTAGTAAGCTCTAGTCCAGGCATTTTGTAACAACCAAGTGTAGGGACATGGGATAGAAATCTAAAAGTTTGTAGCATAAGTATAACATATAAGATCATGAGCTGTGAGCCTAGAACTTTCTAGTATGAATCTTGTTTTAGCCATGGAGTTATTCTCTGGCTGTATAAAATTACCCTCAGCTAGAATGGACCAGGGGGGCATAAATATTTGGGAGGTACAATGGGAGGGAATCACCAAGCTCTGAACTGTTTTGAGAGCCAACTGGAGGTTCTCATCCAAAATTTGAAATAGTTTGGTTAATGCAACCTCACCTGGAAAGCTAAACAGCAAGCACATTTTCATATCCTCCAACAGTCCTGATTTGGCAGGGACACTCTGCCATCTCACTTTATCAGCTGTTTTTAAAATGTTCTAGTTTCTCTCTCCTCATTGCCTCAGCTTACTTCAGTTCAATGCAAACTGAGTTCAAAGTGCAAAAGTAGTTGCCCTCAACTCAGCAGGGGGAGAGGAAAGGAAGGGGCAGAATTGTTTTCTTTTCAGTAGGCTCAGGCAAAAGCAAACTGCTGCCACCTCTCCTAGTTTGTCTGTTCTTTCTCACTGATTGCTCATTTCTCCCTCTTGAGCACAATTTGATATTACTTGGCCTCACATGTTCTGCTTTTTATCTGTGAAATGGTGGAGGGTATGCATTTCTGCTAGAACTTGCATCCAGCAAAAAAGTAAATAACATAGGAGATTATCAGATGCAGCAAATATGGCATGATAATGATGACAGGATACCGTGAAAGGGCTCCCCTATTGCATGGCATTCTCTTTCTCATGTTCTGCTGCTGAGAAAAAGGCATTCTTTTTTATTAGTGGGCCAAGCTGCCAATTGATATCCCATGGCTTTTTTTGCACTATTGTTTATGTGTGAAACTGTGTCTCGTTCTGCTGCCGTGATTACAGCATCAATAGGCAGTCCCTGTCAGAACACTTCTGGGTGAATGCGAAAACTAGGTTCTTTTTATGAACCTCCCCATTTTGCTGGCAAGTTTTTAAGTGTGTTTCAGTGCTTGTGTGTTTGTTTTGTTTGTTCAATAGGTGTTTTCAGACTTTTAAGCATGCTCGCGTCTTCTCGTGAGAACTGCTGAAGTCTCACCCATGCAAAAACACGTAAGTAAACAGTGCTAGTGGTTGTGTTGCAATAATTCAGGAGTGGCTCTTTCTCATGATTACAGCAATGTGTGATTAGAAGTGTTATTACGCCAGGATACGTATGCTTTAAAATGTCATGTTATATGGTGCCCACCTACCCTTACAGGATAGTGGGACAGTTAGCAGAGTAACAGCAGAAACGTGAGGTTTGGGCAAAAATTGCATACTTTGTGTAAAAGCATGGAGACAGACGACCAAAATGTCTTTTGGTTGCTTTATTGAAAAGCTAAAACAGCTAAGTAAAACAGACTACATCTGATGAAGAAAAGCCAAAGTTACAGAGCTCAAGAAAAAATCATCTTGCTTCTCTCTCCCTCTGAGAGACTCAGCTGACTGCTTAAACATACAGTTTACACACACAGAATTTCCCCCTCCCTCCAGTAGAACTCTTTCTCAAAACATTCCAGTCTAGTTCTGTGTGAACTAGGGAGATAAGAGGACATCTGGCTTCCCAGCCACAGAGAGGTGATCTCACTTTACTCTAACCTTGAAGGCAAAACACAGGAAATCAAAACAGAAATCAGTGAGGTCTCTGCGGCCTAGCAATTTACAGGCATCTCTTTTGCCTAGGGAAAAATCATCTCAGGACCTGTATATTTTTCGACTGCAATACCCATTTTCCCTGACATAAAATATAGTGGGACAAAAAATTTTTAAATGCTCGTCTGATAATCTCCATAAATACATTTATGCTGTTGGGTAAAGGTGGATGGCTACAAATGTAGGAAAGGGCTTTTCCATACAGAATATGTGGCCAGACTGCTTTTGTGAGAAACCAGGTTGCAAGCTGTATGACAAAGCAAATGCAGTGCAGGGAAAGTGTAGTATGTGGGGAAATAATCATTGTAATGTAAAAGCAATCTTGTGTACCTCATTCATATCCTAAGATAAGTCTAGGGTTTTTCCCTGCATGCCTTTTGTTTTCCCAAGTTCCCTTTCTCTTATTTGACTGGGCACTTCCAGCCAACTGGAGTGCTGGCTCATTCAACACATGACCTAATTTAAATTTTATTGCTCTGTGTAAGTTCTCTTTTAAGTTTGAGTCTCCTTGAGGCTGGAGCCATCTTTCGCCATCTTAATCTTAAGCTATTCCTTCTTTCCTGCAACCATGCTATGATGTTTACCATGCAGCCTGTAGGCTAGGTGAGTTTTCCTACCCTAAATACCATTAGTTAGTTAGGAACCTCTTTTTAAAGTTTGTTTTAGTATGTAGATTGAGATTGATATACCTTCAGTAAACTTTGGATTTGCATTTTAAACTGACTCCTTTGTTTTGTAATGAGTCTAATTTAACTGAGTCATCTCAGACCTCTGAATACACTTTTTAAATGTTAATTGAGCTTAAGTCAGCATTCTTAAGTGCACTCTGCATGATGTTAAAAGTAAATGAATGATTTTTAACTCTCTTTTTAAAGGAGATAATTCTTGTTGCTTTTTAAAAGGACTAGATCCTGGAATTTTTAATACGCTTTTATTTTTAGACTCATTACTCCTACAGAAAGCAATGTCATCATTGTACCAGACTGACTCACTGTTTTCTCTTTGGCATTAATGCTCAAACAATGAGTGATGCATCTGGTGTTGGGAGAAATGTATTATCTATAATATTTATGTTTTCACCAGTCCAGCCATGTATTTTGTTACTGACTCAGTACCAAGGTTCTCAATGAACAGTGTGTCAGGATTTGAAGGCCTGGGGACAATTCATATGATTTGCTGAATCATATAAGTTAATGTAGTAGAACAAAGTCAGCATCTGTCAAAATTACTTGAATAATAAGAAACCCAATGTTGGATGCTCCCCCCAAAAAGGCAGTGTCTGGAACTGGTAGAATAAATGAGTGGGAGTTTCTGATGTCCTCCCATGACGAAATGGTTGTCTAGACTTGCCTGTACAGAGAGAGCCAGTGTGATTTGGTGGTTTGAGTGCTGGACTAGGGGCTTGTCTACATTGGTGGGAAATCTGCGACTACCTTGTAGCTGCAGTGGATTTCTTTGATCCACAGCAGCTACATAAAAAGCACATACACCAGGCTTGTCCAGTTGTAGATTGGAGTATCCCGCCACACTGTAATCCACACCAGAGTAAGAAGATGGTCCTATGCAGATCACACATCCTATAAGTCATACTATTTCCAGCCACATGGCTGGGGATAATCCACCCCCCCCCCCGTTTGCTTGTGCATGCAGATAAGCAAATATACATGATCCCAGAATACTATATTACTGGATAAATGGAGGTACACTTACCCAGATATGCGCATAATTGCAAAATAAATAAGAACCAGAATGGAGTCCTGTCTGCCAAAAATCCCACCTCGGTTATGCTCTGAAGCCAATCTTGGCCACCGCAAAGCCAGAAAATCAGGTTTTCCCCTCAGATGCAGAGCAAAACCACAAATCTTATAGATCTGGAGTTTCCTGAAGAATCTCTGGTGAAAATGCACATTGTTGAAAAAGTCATGCATCAATTGTGCCACAAATATGGGGTGAGTACAGCCCCCCCCCATGTAGACAAGCCTCAAGGCTCCAGGAGATCAGAGGAAAGCAATGGCAAACCTCCTCTGAACAAATCTTGCCAAGAAAACCCTGTGACACACATGAACAACAAATCTGTACTGGGTTGTAGCTATGGGGTGGTGTTGGTGTTGGCATTGCATTCCTTAATAAGAATTCTGCCCCCACATGTTCCTTTACTCTCCAACTACCTCACATTGCAATAGCTTAAACTCAAGTCTAAAAATAAAATATAGGCATACAAAGAAAAGATGCCAACAAAGTTACCAAGCAAATACAATCATTCTAAGTATGAACCATTTTTAATCCCTCTCTGCCTGAAAAGCTAGAAATTTAGAAATTTCATGTGGGGGAGAATTCTAATTTGGAGGGCAATGCCCTCACATGCACCCAATAGCCACACCCCTGAGACTGAAGTGGCTTCAAGGCAAATAAATCAGTGTTAGACCACATACTCTGCATTCAGAAAGTCCTAGGCCCAATCCCAGGCATCTCCAGTTAAAACAATCCTGTATCAGAGGGGTCAGGAACTTGTTATGTCAAAAGCTGCATTCCCTTGGTGATTATCCATCAAGGGACACATGCTGGCAATGGATGGAGCCAAAGACCACAGTATGTGAGCTGATCTTCCTACCACACTCCCACTACTTTCTCTCTTCTCTTCTTTCCCATGCAGAAGGGCATACCCTCTAATATTTCACAGATGAAAATCAGGATGCATGTGTCAAAGCAACATTGGAGTGTGGTCAAGGTGGGAAGAGTTACTGATGAGGAAGAATACACAAGCTAGGGTGCAGCAGTTTACTTTTGCCTGAGCCTATAGGGCAAGATACCACCACTTCCTCTCCTCCCCCAACCCTGTTGCTATTCCTCCAAAGTTTACAGCTATAGGAGTAGGGAAGACCTCTTCCTGATAGCCACTGCCAGTCAGAATAGACAAAGTTGGGCCTAGATGGACCAATAGCCTGACTTCTTGTGTTCCTGAATATCATTTAAACAGTTTGTGGCTTTCATATAACTTCAGTGGAAAGGCTAAGAAATTCATATGTCAGTGATTCTCCTTTAAGTAAGTGCTGCTAGTTTGCATCCCATTCCAGAGGTATGACTACTGACTTCATTATAAACCTACCTTGAAAATTAGCCTATGATTGTAAATTTTAATTAATATGTGTTTCATTGGGGATGTCATTGGGAACAGTGTTTCCAAGGGGACAGCAAAGCCATGCAGATTGAATAGATGCTTCCCTCCTGCTGGTTACATGACTATTTGTTATTTCTTGTCAACTTTCTCCAGTTTCCAGTCCTCCCACAAAATTTAGCATTCCTAACTACAGTTTATCTCTCCCTTTTTTAATGAAGGGCTTGCTGTAGTGCTGATAAATGCTGCCCTAGTTAATGTGTGTGGGTGTTCAAAGTCACAGTGCACTTATACATATCCAAATAGGCAGTTTGTGTGTGTGTGTGTGTGTATCTCTCCCACAGGCTACTGTAGACTCTTCGATTTGCAAATCTTTGCCTGCAGCAGAGATTTGAAGATTAAGGCAGGGACAAATAAGGAAAGGATTCATGGGAAGATAATCCTTTTTGAGGGCGCAAGCACTTGTGGTGAAGAGATTACAAACAATATACTGATGTTACAGCATAAGAAGCAAAGTTTTTAATGTTGCCCTTGTTGGGCTTATTTTTCTTCCATCTACTTTCTGTATTATATAGGGAAGTACATCATTTCATTGACCTTATTCAGCCATTTATCTGTCATTTCGGAGGGCTGTTCTTAAGAATTCCAATTTTGCTGCATTGAATTTACACTTTCTAGATTTTGTTCCCAGTGGTTTATACTCAGAGAAGGGAAACTCTTTTGGGTCAGGGACTTCAATTTTTTAAATTATTTTTTTGTAATTTTTGGCTTGCATTTTGTTCAGTAGCTTCAAGATCGTACGCTGTATTTACTCATAATTACTGTGGTTTCACATTTACAGTCATTAATGACAGAATGTGAGCCCCCAAACCTACTTTTTCAGCCTGGTTCTGCTCCAGCTGTAGGATTTCCAAGGCACTGCAGATTGGGTCACAGGAAAATTATGACTGCAGCACTTGCACAGTTGTGGGGCCTATTGAGACAAGCAATTGGGCCAAGAGAGCACTGTGAACTGCAGCAGCTTGAAAACCTGTCAGCTGGGGCACTGTCATGCTGAAAAGTTAGGTTTTGGGGGGGCAGGGGGGTTGCATCATCAGAAATAACAATTGGCTAATCTAGATAGGCTATTTATCCAAACTTCCACCCACCCCCATCTTGGAGCCCTGCAGTCCTCACAATGCCCAAGGCAAAGATGGGGAGAATCCAGGATAAAGCACGTAACACCATTTTAATAAAATATCTGGGTAAACCCGCATCATTTTTTAAAACCTGGATCAGGCCCAGCGGGATTGCAGGAGTCCATATTGGCATGCCAGCCTGTATCTGCAGCCACTGCCACTGGCAATGTGCCAGGAAGGAGGTCCCTGCATGTGATCAAGACCCCCTACATGTGACCCACCTTGATCACATGTTGAGAGCCTCCTTCTTGGCTTCAGAGAGACACTAGCAGTGGCAGCGATGGCAGCTACAGATACTGGCCAGTTTGCAGGTATAGACTCCTGCCCATTTCATGCAGGTAAGGTAAGGGTGGAGGGAGCATGCTAGATCAAGGTCCAGTTTACATTGGCTAGAAGCTGGCATATTCTGGCAGGTCTAGACAAGACCTATGACAATGGAGCTCTGTCAGTGTATTTATGTCCGACAGTCCAGGATCTTGGCTTTTTTAAATTTGCTTTTGACATGATAAAACACCATATATACCACTCAGGGCTGACTCTACCATTAGACAGGGAGAGACCACTGGCTCAGGCAGGCGATGCTGAAAGCTTCTGGCCAGCAGAGCTGTATGGGCCTGGAAATTGGTTTGTATTCCCCCATGCTAATTCTTGGCTGTAGCGGAGGAGGCTGTGCCATCCAGAGTATTGAAGGAAGATTAAACTGCCAGTTTGGTTCATTTCTATACATGGAATGAGTGAGGTGCCATCTTGTCCTTTGCTTCAGACAGCAAAATCTTTTGTATTGTGCAAAATAATGATGTCTATGACAATGACAACAAGAGCAACAACAACTGTGTATCCTACTGTGATTTGTTCCGAAGGAAAGGATTTTGGTTTATTCATCATATTTCTCAAGTGCTTTGCTTCTTATATAGCTTCATTCTACCTTTCTTTTTTCTTTCTTTTTTTCTAAACTGGGGAAATACTCATGACATTCAGGGTTTTATTTTTATCAGTCTTCTCCTTTTACTTTATCTCCCAAAAGCAGCCTTAACATTTTAACCACAGCTGGTAATGCTGCAATTAGAATAGCCAGACATTTAGTGGACTGACATTTAGAGGCCAGACATTTAGAAAATAAGATAGCAGTGCCTTCCCCCAAAATGAATAAGTCTGAAACTTCCAAAACTTGACACTTGCACTATTTGATACAAATAGCCAGATGTAGTAAAGCTCTTGTATCTGATTTTGGAGGCTAGGTTTAAAATGTATTGACAAGCAAAAGCTGGATGTTTGAGTCTATCCACTTCTGTCCCTGGTAATTTTGTTAATTCTGTGGATGACAGTATCATGTTATGTATCTATTGACTGCTGTCACAAGGCTGTAGGGTGAAGAAGAGGCTTTGCTAGATGGGATAATTAATTGAGGAAAATAGGACATTAACTCAACATCGCAGCAGCATTCATTTGCCTCCACAATGCATTCACAAGATTGCTGGCATGGGAAGCAATCTGTGTTTGAGGTTCACGCAGAGGTTCATGCCCACAAGTAAAGATCGTGGCCACAAGTGAATTACATGTGTTATTATTCTCCCAAAGCTCCTACCATTTCCCTGCCCACCCGCCGTTAAATCAAAGACATGGAAGAGAGATCTTCTGATTAAAAAAATATATATTTTTTGCTCTGCCACTCAAAAATAGCACATGATTATTTCCATGAAAATCAACAATGGTGGCTCCGGCCACTTGGTTGTCGGTAAGCCAACCCCCGTGCACGTTCAGTCAATCACATTTTGAAGTTGAAGGCTTTCATAGCCAGCATCCATAGAATCCTTGTGGATCTTGGGAAGTCCATACAGTCTTGGTAGGAGAGGCTCAGATCTGCATAGATTCTGGCATATGATTGGCAGAACTGGTGAGTTCTTGATCAAAGTTTTTGTTTTTCTGGTGATTTTGTTGGTTGGGTCTTGCTTGAGTTTTATGTATATAGCAGATCTGAGGCTCTCCCACCAAGACTGTATGGACTTCCCAAGGATTCCATTCTATTCCAACCCATAGTGAGTACCACTGGATCCCCCACATATGACTTAGCCAAGTTTCTGGCCACACAATTACAAACCCACATAGGACAAACCCCCCACTACATCAAGGACTCGGCTCACTTCATAGAAAAAAATCAACAACCTCGAAATGAAACCTGGAGACATACTGATTAGCTTTGATGTGGTCTGCTTGTTCAACAAAGCCCCCATAATGGACACTATGGCACTCATACAACAAATATTTCCAGAAGACATCACAGCTCTGTTCAAACATTGCCTCACCAAAAGCTACTTCCAGTGGTATAACGAATTCTATGAACAGATAGATGGGACAGCCATGGGCAGCCCTCTGAGCCCCATGATAGCAAACTTTTACATGGAACATTTTGAAAAGCAAGCCCTGGAAACTGCACCAAAAAAGCCCACAACATGGTTCTGATATGTGGATAACATTTTCACCATTTGGAGCCATGAAGAAGATTCGGCCGCATTTCTGAACCACCTTAACAGCATCCACCCAAATATCTAGTTCTGAATGGAAAAAGAGAAGGAAGGATCACTGCTGGTCTTGGATGTCCTAGTGTCCACAAACCAAACCAATGGTTGGGCCACAAGGTATACAGAAAACCCCCACACATGGACAGATACCTACACAAAAACTCCAATCATCACCCAGGACCAAAAAAGGAGCACAATAAAAACATTTGTAGAGTGAAGCCTACTACCTGGAGGATGAACTGAAGCACCTAAACTGGGCTCTACAGGCTAATGGTTACTCCAGATCAGACATAACAAGATCAGCCAGATCCAGAAAAACCACAGGAATGAAGAAGACAAACAGCCAGCCAAAGGGAAAGTATTTTTACCATACATCAAAGGAGTCACAGACGGAATAGGGAAACTGGTGAGGAAGCACAACCTCCAAACAATCTACAGAACAACCAAGAAAATCCAAGAAATGCTACTCTAGCGAAGGACAAAAGAGACCCTCTCACAGCATTGGAGTTTACCGCATACCATGCAGCTGTGGACAAGTTTACATAGGGACCACTAAACAAAGTGTGCAAACACGAATCAAGGAAAATGAGAGACACTGCAGACTGGGCTAGCCAGAAAAATCAGCAGTAGCAGAACACATTATAAACCAACCTGGACACAAAATGTTATTTAAAAACACTGAAATTCTGGACCAGGCCAACAACTATCATGTCAGAATGCAGAGAAGCTTTGAAATCCACAAACAACTTCCACAGGAAAGAAGAAACCCTTAAAGTAAACAAAGTTTGACTACCAGTCCTGAAAAACACCAAAATCAAAACTCAACACATGCAAATGAACTTCACCCAGGGACAAGGGGATTTCTAGCAGACAATGGACCATTAGCCAGACACAAATCCTCCTTGCATATCCTCCCACACTAGGAACTAGCCATCCAAATACACAAATTTACATATCCTCTCCAACAGAGACTCACAGTATATAAACCCCCCACACCCCTACCCCACCATTCTCTTAAGATGTCAGCCACAGATGCAGGTGAAACGTCAGGAATAAACTCTTCCAGAACACAGCCTCACAGCCTGGACAAAGCCCTCAGAAAACCTAATCTCATTTTGACTTCTGGGATGTGCCCCAATTTGAATCGGTTGTATGTGCTTTTCTGCATATTTAAAAAAAAATTGTGATAACAGCGGAGGCTGTTATTGTGAAGTACTTGGAGTTTTTCCCCCTCCTCTTTTTGAATATTTCAAATCATTGCAGGAGCTCATCCAGATAAAAACTACTTCCCTCACATTCTGAGAGCATTTTTTTCTTCACCATTGTAGATAACACCAAGGACTTTTGGATACTTGGATGTGAATTATTTTCACCCCATTCTAGTGCTTTTCCTTTGTTTATCATTTCCCTCTTTTTTTCCTTAATTTTTTTTTTAAGATATGACTTCTGGTTATGTTTCTTTAACAACATGTCCCTACTTTTCATCCCATCTTTCTGTTCTCACATCCCATTCTTAAGGGTGTGCCCACATAACAAATCTGTCTGAATAAGCTAACACACATACACATACACATACACACACTGCTAGTCATGTGGAAATAGCCAATATATGAAGCTATTTTAAGCATGTCTCTAATATGCACAGGCCTCAGTTCTTGTTACTTCCTTCTGTCAGTTCTCACCTGCCCACTCTTCTCAGTCATCTCTGACCTTGGCCAATATATATTACCCTTGATAGCAATGGCTTACCCTCTCTCCTGACTGGGCCACTTCATAAAGCAGATTCTTCCCGCCTCCTGTTGGGTCAGCGCCACATATTGAGAAGAGTGGGAAGGCAGGAGTACATGGAATACATTTGCTGCCGTAGGAGTAGAGAAATAGCCAAGCACAACAGAACAAGAAGAGATAACAAGTGATACTTCTTTTTGCTCACTGCTAAAGCATTTGCTAGAATATACCAAAATAATGCCATGCTTGTCCAAAAGGCAGAAGAACTTGAACTGGCCCTCTTGTTATTTCAAAATGAAAGTGTATTCTTAATTCAATTAATATTGCCAATATTTATTAGTATTATTAAAACTCTGTGAACAGAGCTTGGAATTAACACCTAACAAGTAAAAGAACTGTTACATCCTCTGTATTTAGAAAATGCATATAGTAACATATAGGCTGAAATCCTGTTATTAGTCCCAACTAAAGTAGATTCATTGAAGCAATTAGATTTACCTATGTATTGATTCACCATTTAACAACTGATTGAATGGGTCTACTCTAACTGGGACCAGCCAGCAGAACTTCAGCCTATATTAGTAATATGTATTCTTTTAAGGTAACAAGAGCCTTGTCTACATGAGCAATTTACCCTGTCTTAGAGCCCTGCAGTCCTGATGACACCCTTTGGTCCCCAAGCAGTCCTCACGACCCCTGGGGCAGAGATCGGGCTAAGACTGGGGGCGGGGGAAGATGGAGTAGGGCCCATTACAGTGTTTTAAGATAATACCTGCTTAATTCCGTTCCAGCTGGCAAAAAACAACTACAGATTGGACCCCGCGTGACCACAGAAACCCATTCCAAGCCCATCACTGCAGCTGCCCTCTGCCTCACTCTTCTGTTGCCAGGAAGGGAGCCCATAGTACATGACCAAGGTTGATGACATACTTCCTGCTGTCAGAGTGTGACACAGAGCGCATCAGTGGTGGCTGCAAGCCCAGGCTCATCTAGACTTGCAACTGTTTAATGCTGGTAATGGGAGAGAGCAAAGGGCCAGATCCATGGGCAGAATATGCCGGCAGGGAGCTACAGGACATAACAGTTCTTTTTCAATCAAGTAACAACTGGTAATCTCATAAGTAACATTATTACATTACATTTTACCTTCCTTTTTGGGAGAATGCTTACCTGAGGCCTATCTTGAGGAATTTTTTTCTTCCAGGTTTTCGGACATTTTCATATCTTTTTGGATATTTTAAAAAAACCCTACAAAATGAAAGTACATAAATATTTTTTTAAAAAATGAAAAAGTAACAAGTAATTGAATGAGTAACACAGGTTTCTAAAAAATTGTAACATTCATTTTTTTAGGTGTTACTTTGGAAACTTTGAAATAAATTGCCCAATTAATTACTTTAAAAAGGAACTTTCAAAGCTCTGCCCTGGACAAGAAATTTCAGTTTACTTCTTAATGAGAAAATCCAGGAAGAATTTCTATAAGTATGTGACGGAATGCCTTTCACTAATCTGATATACTACCCTGTTACCTACTGTGACACCCCCTGCTCCATATCTGTAATAGTTTGCAATATTTAATAATTTGGCCAAATGTGGCCTTGCAAGCAATGTGGTATCAAAAAAGTGGGAATTCCAAAGAACCAGGAGTTCCAAAAGACTAGTGTTCAGACTCAGGACATTTTCAGACGGGGCCTTTTGCCCTGTTCCTCCCTCGCTATCCCCAGTCCCCTTCCTGCCATGCAATGAAGGAAAATCTTTTAGTCACTTACCTTGATCCCATGGCACGAACGTCCTCCCCTTCCTCTTGCTGGCCTGGAGTAAATGCAGCCGTCATAAGGGTGCATTTATGACCTGGAAATGAAATCCCAGATCGTGAGAAAACTAAACAAAGCATCAACATAAAAAACCAAGCCCCAAAATAATTTTTTAAAAAAGTAACCTGGGGAGGGGAAAAAAAGGGTGCCACTTACCTCCTCGTCGTGATCTCCACCGGAAGTGTTCTGAACGGACTTCCTCCCACAGCTGGCATTGCAGGACAGGAACAGGGCTCCTTTTCCCACACCCATGATTCCATGACAGAGATGGGATGGGTGTTCTATTCATGATGTTTCATCATGAATACTATATTCCAGGAGCAGAATGGGGACAGCACAGGGGCAGCACAGGACAGGTCGATATTGTCTGAAATGGAGACCCCTTTTCAACACTGTTCCATGCCTGCTATGGAATATAGAGCCCATCTGAAAATCTCCTCAGTCAAGTATGCACTAAGGAGGGGCCAGCCCAAATTCTAAAGAAAGGTAATGCAAGGCAACTTTTTGCCTGAACAGCTGGCTAATCCCATCAGCCTAAACTGAGATACTCATATTTGTAAAGATCCCTCATACCTCTACCTTCCCCCAAATAAGAGAGTTGCTTCCTCTATTCAATTACAAAGGACTTTATCGGACAACCCCTTTTAAGATGTTCTTTTGCCAGCATAGAACAACCAATTTCTATGCTGGCAAAAGAACACTCCCCACACACTTACCTTCCACTCCCAGCAAAGTCTCCCTGGCAATAAAGAGGAAGTGAATGGATCCTTGCTCAAAATCCCGTGAGACTTAGTCATGTGGGAATGTAAAAAATAAAAACAAAATATACACATAAAAAGTTACACTAAGCACCTAGGCATGCTTTAAAAGTCCCAAGTAATGTGGGCAGGGTCATAAAAAAAGCAAAACTTACCTGGATGTCCCTATCCCACCCGGAGGTGTTCGTGCCAGACTGGCCACTCTCATTGGAGTGACGAGAGTTAAATGGCCAGAGGTTTCACATGCCGGCAATGACAGCACAAAAGCAGCATGGGGATCTATTGACGGCTTAAGCCGTCAATTAAAAACTATGGGATTTTGACAGGGCATAACCACCAAAGGGTGATGTTGTCTTTCCCTTTCACAGTTATGTGGCGTTGATATGATACATATTTTGTTCATCTGATAAAGTCAAAAGGATCAAGCACATTAAAGGTCATCAGCATATCCAGAGAGCCTCCAAGACACATTTTATTTCACTCTAAATTCCATCCCCTGAAGGAAATTATTGATAGGGAAGTAATAATACCACTCTATTCTGCTTTGGTCAGACCTCACTTGGAATAATGTGTCCAGTTCTGGGCACCACAATTCAGAAAGGATATTGAGAAGCTGTAACATGACCAGGATGGTGCAAGGTCTGGAAGCCATATCCTATGAGGAACGGCTTAGGGAGCTGGGCATCTTTAGTCTGGAGAAGAGGAGGTTGAGAGGAGACATAATAGCCATGTTTAAATATTTGAAGGGATATCATACTGAGGATGGGGCAAGCTTGTTTTCTGCTGCCCCAGAGACAAGAGCATGGAACAATGGGTTCAAACTACAAGAAAAGAGATTTCACCTAAACCTCCTGATAGTAAGAGCTGCTTGGCAGTGGAATGCACTGCCTTTGAGTGTGGTGGAGTCTCCTTCTTTGGAGATTTTTAAACAGAGGCTGGATGGCCATCTGTCGGGTGTGCTTTGATTGTGTATTCCTGTATGGCAGAGGGTTGGACTGGATGGCCCTTGTGGTCTCTTACAACTCTATGATTCTATGGTATATAAACCTTTCCAAAACAGTTCTGCACAGTTCACCTTCCTATTGACTCTGCTTCAGACTGTGTAGCTGTTCTGGCTTTGGGACGCCTGCTCTGCTGGTTTCTTCCACAATCTCATCTCCTCTGATCGGTATAGTATCACCAGAAAACAACCTCCCTTCTCTGTTCCCAATATTTCCTACTCTTTTTGCTAGCCTTGCATGAATGCTTGAAGTCTGAGTGTGTGTGTGAACATTGTTCTTATTGTTTTCTCATATAAAGACCAAAGAACCTAGCTTAACGTCTCCTCCTTGTTACTGGTATACATAGGTCAAAAGGTCTTGCTATCTCTTGCCCACTCTTGCATAGCCAAGCTGAGTAAATTAATTCCCCAAATTAATATTGATATTTCAAGGGTCCTTAAAGACCCCTCAAGCATTTAGGGTAACAACCCTGCCCATATCTTAAAATCTGGAAGTTCTTAGGATGCCTTCTAGTCACTATGTGATACTTCTCTCTTGTGTCACTTCATTTGTGGAACCTGTCTGTTTGCTGGGCATATTAAGATGGCCAGTCTCCATCACCACTTATTATAGACTTTAATTGCTGTTTCATCATAGCATTTTATTCTTTTTATTAACATTTTTGTTGTATTTTTGGTTCATTATTCTGAAGGGCATCTATGAATATCTGCATAGATAGATGGGAAGATCTATGAGTGCTTTACTGGGTCATCTACAAACAACCTCATAAGCAATGTCAGTTGTGAAGTTATTATTTTTTTGTTATTTTTAATTAAACAATTTCCTCCAAATTCTTATGTTATAATAACTTTATTTGGTCATAGATATGAAATGAAGTTGTAAGAATTAGTTGCACAATCCTTCAGGGATTTCAGTCAAAGGAACTATTGTTCCAGAGTAAATTATGTAAAGATTGGAGCACTAATTACATGACTTGTGAGTAAAATCTTACATCTTTTTTTCTGTCTGAGATTCACAGAATTAAGCTTGTTTTATTGGAAACAGGAGAACCGTAGTTATCTTCCTAGAGCTGTGTATGAAACTAAGGTTTCCATTGTAATTGTATCATAGCACCATCTAGTGTTCCTAGAAGAGTACCAAGGAGTTTCTGCCAGCTTTTTTTTAATTGCTTAACTTGCACCACAAATATCTCATCTATTGTAATGCTTATTACAAAGGAGTGTGTGTTCAAAGACATGAACTGCAGCTGTCATTTGGTTATATCAACAACTCCTTTCTCCACTCCTTCCTCATCACACCTATGCAGTGTTTTTGTTTATATTTAATTTATTACATTAAAATTAATCAGAAGTTTATAGTATGATTACAAAGAAAAGGGGAGAAAGGAAAAGAAAAAAGAGGAAAAGGAAGGGGGAGTTAAGGGGAAATACATAGGATATGAAAATGGTGTAGGCATCCATGTTAATATAAGCAGACCATGGGCTTGTCTAGATCAGCCAGAATCCGCTGCTGGTGGCGTATTCTGGCCCTGGAGCTGCCCCCCCTCCCAATTGTCATGGTGAAATGGGCTGGAGTCTGCACGGGCACAACGACCACCATATGCACATGCCAGCTGGTATCAGCGGGCATCTCCCCCGCTGTTGCACGTCACAGTCTCTGAAGCCAGGAAGGAAGCCCACAGCATGTGATCAAGTGCTGGGGGCTTCCTTCCTGGCTGCAGAGTGAGTCCAGCAACACTGGCTTTATGGGGTGGCATGCAGGTTTGGACCCTGCATTCCCTCACCAGACCCATCTGAGTTTTCCTTCATAACACGGGTTTTCCCAGGTGTTAATTTAAAATGTTTTAAAAGGCTTTAACCCCGGCTTTGCCTCAGGCATCGTCAAGATTGCAGGGCTCTAAGGCAAAACGAGGAAAGAGTCCTGCATCATTCAGACTACCAAGACAGGGGGATTGATGCCCAGGTAAATTGCCCATCTAAACAAGCCCCATAGCTGAGATCCTGCATCACAGAGACATAGAGCAAAAGTTCTGCAAGCAGAACCAGGGGTACAGTTATGAGCAGCAGAGCAAATGAGGGCATTGTCCTCCAAATGGATTTGTCCTTCAGTCCCCAAATTTCTACATTGCAGAGGGTGAGAAACTGGAGATTGTTCAGGAGGAGAACTCTTATATTTGCTACATTTGCAAATTTCCATTTCCATTTGCATTTGCATTCTCTTGGTAATCTCACATGCCTCATTTCTTTGGATGCCCAAGCTGTATTTCTAAATGGCCAAGTGAAAATTTAAGTTATTCTAAAGCTAGAAATTTGGGGACTAAAGGAAAATGTTATGGAAGGGAGAATACGCATTTGCAAGGGCAATGCCTTCATCCCCCCCCCCCGCCATAGTTACAACCCTGACCAGAACTATGTTGTGGCCAATGGAGAGGGGGGGGGACATTGGAGAAGCATCTGGGTGTGCCTCTGTAGCAAGACACAGAACAATGAGATCATCTGCTGAAATTGTCAAGCACTGCAGCAGCTAAAGGGTGAGTCCTCGGGCTGCGTAGGGGATTTTGGTTGTTTTATAAGATGAAGAGAGAATTGCAACATCTGCAATGACCAAAAATGATGGTGTAAGTCCAACTTATGCCAGTCTAAGTCACTAACAGGATGCCAGCCTATATTGCACAGAATATATTTCTTTGAAGTTGGTGTCAATAAAAGACTTATATAGCTAAAGCAGTAAGATGTTTTGACTCTTGAATGATAAATGGTGAATGTTTTTTCTACACTTGGGCAGTAAAAATAAAAAGAACAGATATAGGATGGGTGACACCTGGCTTGATGACAGTACATGCGAAAGGGATCTAGGAGTCTTAGTGGATCATAAGCTGAACATGAGTCAGCAGTGTGACACAGCAGCTAAAAAAGCCAATGTGATTCTGGGCTGCATCAATATGAATATAGTGTCTATATCAAGGGAAGTAATAGTGCTACTCTATTCTGCTTTGGTCAGACCTTACCTGGAATACTCTGTCCAGTTCTGGGCACAACAATTCAAGAAGGATATTGACAACCTGGAAGGTGTCCAGAGGAAGGTGACCAAAATTATGGGAAGTCTGGAATCCATGCCCTATGAGGAGTGGCTTAGGGACCTGGGTATATTTAGCCTGGAGAAGAGAAGGTTAAGAGGTGACATGATAGCCATATTTAAATATTTGAAGTTTGTCATTCTGAGAATGGAGCAAGCTTGTTTTCTGTTTTTCCAGAGTCTAGGACATGGAACAATGGGTTCAACTACAGAAAAGAGATTTCACCTAAATATTAGGAAGAACTTCCTAATAGTAAGAGCTGCTTGGCAGTGGAATGCACTGCCTCGTAGTGTGGTGGAGTCTTCTTCTTTGGAGGTTTTTAAACAGAGACTGGATGGCCATCTGTCGGGAATGCTTTGATTGTGTATTCCTGCATGGCAGAGAGTTGGACTAGATGGCCCTTGTGGCCTCTTTCAACTCTTTGATTATATGATTGTATCGTTCCAACCTTAGAGCACATGTTTTGTGTAACAGTAAAATACAGGATGCAACCATATTCACCTTTGGTTTGAGTGCAGGATGCAAGGCTATGTGATTAATTTATTAAATTTTAATATATCATTTTTCCAAGGAGTTCAGGGTGAGGGACATTGTCCTCACAACAAAAATCCCCTGAGATAAATTAGCCTGACAGGGGTTGACCAATTTAGTGTCACCAATTTGCTCCTGCTCCAGAGGGCATTTGACTGAATTTCTGGCTAAGGGCAGAACTGCATGTGTGAAGAGACATGGTATCTGCTGCTATGTGTCTCCCTTTCTTGCCCCCACCACCCCAACTTTCTTGCTAATGTTTCTCAAAGGGCATAGCATTGCTCAGTCTCTGCCACTGACAGCTGGCAATGAAAGGCAGGAAGGTGAAACATGCAGTGGGAAGATATCACATTGTCTCCTGTGTCATACCAGTTCTTCTGAGGAAAAGAGAAAAAGATACGGAGAAGCAGCATTACCATGCCTCTTGTAGCAACTAATAACATCTAAGCCCAGGCCATCACACTCTATCAGTATGGCCACACAATTTCCCCCATTTTTTCTCTGATTCACTTTCATACCTTGTTCTACCCCCACAGTTCAGTGCAAGTAACAGAAACCTAAGTACACGCTCATGCATTAGCAGACCAATGCGGTCATTAGCATGTTGGGCAAGGCCTGGCAAGATTCAGGTTCAAATTCTCTCAACTACAAAATTCACTGAATGATTTTGGGGCAATCACAATCTCTCAGCCTAACCTATCTCATATAGCAATTAAGCATGAAAGGGGGATCCATGTGTACTTTCTTGAATGCCAGGCTATACAGTATATATACTGAGCCCTTCAAATCGGCTGAATTCTTCCAATTTGGGGTGGGAAATTGCTGTAAAGTGGTCCAAAACATGTTCACTCCAACCCTACTCACTCCAACCCTCTCCCCAAACATACTTGTAATGCAGATAATTGGCAAAAATCCTGAAAGTGCAAACAAGAGGTGTCTCGCACTCCCTTCTGGGGTGCATTTGGCAAATTTTTAGATGGATATATGTTAGTGAGGCGTGCTAAGGTAGGAAAAATTGTCCCTGCCACAACTGCCCATGCCGTTTTCCTCCATGTGTTTGGTGAAGTAGACTACAGTCTCTAAGGCTTATGCCAAATAAAACTTGTTTGTCTTAAAGGTATCATAAGAGCCATTTTTAAGCCATATCTTCTCTATTACTTTCCTGGCTGGTGCTATTTTTTCACCCATTCTTTGTAATCAGTATTTTAATTTGCATTTTTATCCATAAAAAGCTATTTATGCAAGAGTGCTTACATGAGCACATAAGCACCCATCAAAAAAATCAGCAGTTTTTAAAATGTACAAAGTGGTTAATGATTCACTGAATTTTTCTTTAATCTTTATATTAGCTGCCAAGTGCATGTTCAAACAGTTCATTTATTGGGGCTCCACTTCATAGCAACCTACACAGTCTAAAAAGGATAGTTGAATAATAATAATAAAAAAGTTAATGTAGAAAGCTGAATAGTCATGAATAAGGGATGCAACAGCTGTGTACATATAGACTATTAAGAATGATGAAACCACATTGCCTAGAAACACTGAAATGTGACTGTTATTTTAAGCAGAATCTGGTGGTGGTTGGGAGACCAGTGGCCTCTCCTCAACTTTATTTTTTTTGTAATAGTCTCCACACTTTAAAGCACTGCTTGATTCAATCCTTATGGAGAAAAGCTAAACTGTCTGGCTGTTTAATCTCTCAGAAATTTAAGAAATGAAACTTCAAAATGAAATTTCTTTGCAGCATGCTCACTGAGCATACTTTGTGCTTTATTAAAAGGAATGATAAAAATGGTATAGCTCAGAAATCTGGCTCTACTTAATCAATTATAATATACAAATGAAATGTCAGCTCAGATCTTACAGTGATAACAGAACTGACGAGTTCAACATGCATAATTCCTGACTTAAAAGTCATGGATGAAATCTGCTCCGTGAGCTGTTTTTCATGAGTCTCTTTCTCTAAATATGAGCATAACTGAAAAAATGTGAACCATTTTGATACTTAGGTGCCCCCTATCCCCAGATTTCTAGCTGAGGCCAGGTGAAAATACTATATATGTAGCAGGACAGGGAATTACTTTAGACAGATGCATTGATTGGGTTCAAATGATAGTTTAAATGACAGTAATGAAATGTCAAATGCTATATTATTCACATTTTGTTAGCCACAAAATGTTTCCTGGTGTTCATTCAGCTTGTCGTTCCTACAAGTTACTTTCTACATTTTCTGCTACAACGGGATGGGCAAAGTGTGTTATGCATCCACTCCTATGCTACAACAACTAATGGCAATGAAATTATACTACACTCTAGATACCTGCCAAGATGGAAACTCTGGATTGATTGATTTATTTTGTAGAAGCACTGCGCAAACCTAATATCAAGCAGGAAAACTTGATGTAAAATGTATATGATGGTCCATTAGTTGTAGTATGATCTGTGGCAATAGTGACTTCACCTCTCGAAGTAGCAGAAAACATATAACCTTTTTGAATTTAATGTACTAGCTGTACTAATTAGCTAACACACATTGAAAACTGCTTAATGCAGTGTAGATGTGTAAATTGCTATTGCTTAAAAACAATTTGTAAGCCGCTCTGATAGCCTTGTGGCTGAAGAGTGGGGTATAAATAAAAAAATAAATAATAAATAAAATAAATACTAGCCTAGTAGCCTTTAGTCATCAATGTTCATTGAAGAAACACCTTCAGCTAGTTCTAGATTTATCAGGGGGCTATCCAGTGTGGCTTCAAGGTAGGTAGGGCAATGAATCTTACTGAAAGATTCTTACTTTAAGATTGCTTACTTAAAGTTTGTCCATATTTAAAAGGAACAAATCCAAATTGCCAAACCCTAGCCCCAAAATAGCTTTACCACCATGAATAGCTCCTTTAAAGTTAGAACTAAAATATGGAAGGGATTCACTGCTCCTCTGACATTGGAACTCCCAGCTGCCACAGTGGCTATCTGCATTTATTAGTAACCAAAAAAAGCTGGAGGGCGGGAAATCAAAGTGACTCACCACCACACAGTAGCATTGCCATAACAATAACCAGCAAAAGATAAGGCTTAAGATAAACCCCACATGGACTTTTGTCTGAATACAGCATATTAGATGTATTTTTGCAGGCGAGTTGAATGGTTCTCTTTCTTTTATGATTCAGCAGAAGGTAAATAATGCTAGCAACTAACCCAAGAAGGAAAAGGACAGAAAATAAAATGTGGTTTATGGGGAGAAGCAGGGAGCCTTCATATAATAGGGAGCCTATTAAATAATGAGACTAATACAATAACCCATCTTTATGTATATGTATTACAATTCTAATGCTTGTCCCCTTCAATATACTCCCCGTTCGCACTCACACACCAATGTAGTCTTGTTTTCCAGTGGCTGAAGGCGTGGAGCAGATCAGTTTCTGTCAGCTGTTTCAACACATCTGCCATTTTATTCTTTACTGCATCAGTTGACTCAAAATGTGTTCCTTTCAGGACCAATTTCACTTTAGGGAAAAGAAAAAAGTTGCATGGTGCCAAATCTAGCATATATGGAGAATGTTCAAGTGTAGTAATGCATTTATTAGCCAAAAACTTCTTCCCAGATAGTGCTGTGTGAGCAGGTGCATTGTCTTGATGAAGAATCAAACCATTTTCCCACAGTTCTGGCCTTTTCCCCCTGACTCTTTCTCTCAGCTTTGTCAAAACCTTATAATAATGCTGGTTCACTGTTCTGCCTTCTGGAACCTATTCTGCCAAAATAAATGAACATGGCTTGGAATGTGGACTTGCTTTCACGTGCTTTTTTCATTCTTGGTGATGATGGTGTTTTCCAGTGCATTGACTGTCATGTTGTCTCATGATCATACTGGAAGATCCAGGTTTCATCCTAAATGATGATCTTTTGAAAAAGGTTTGGATACCCCTCTGCAGAATGTCAGCACAAATTTCCTTGGGGCACTCTTTTTGCTCTGGTGTGAGAACCCAAGGGACCATCTTGCCACAAACTTTTCTCATGTTGAGATCCTCATGCAAATTTTCCACGCAGTGTCTTTGTCAATGTTCATGACTTCAGCTATCATTCATACACTGAGTCAGTGGTCTCCTCAAACAATCTGGCTGATTTTATTCACAATTTCTTCCGTTCTTGCGTTCTTGAAGTGGAAGTTCATCCAGGGTGTTCATCCAGAGGGGCGGGATAGAAATAAATTTATTATTATTATTATCTTCCACATTCTCATGACCTTCTCTGAATCATTTGTGCCACTCAAACACACACACAGGAGACATGCAGTCTTTCCTTTAGGCCTCAGTAAGCATTTGAAAAGATTCCATTGGTGTTTTGTTCAATTTTACTAAAAAATTTCAAACTGACATGTTGCTCGATTTTTAAACTTAGCATTTTTTCAGTATACAACAGGCAACACAACTGCTTTAAATGATGACTGACAATTAACTGAACGGCCGAGAGTGTTGATGTTTGTCATGCAGGTTCACACATGTTCAAGGTCACCCATCAAGCATTCACAATCAGCTCTCCCTGATTTGTCTGATAGGTAGAAATGCAATCTCGTTATTTAATAGACAGACCTCATATATCATACAAGAGGCATAGCAGATATATTATAAGGAGCTGCTTTTGATGAGGTGAATAATAAATGAAGCAATCAAATATATTTTAAGCCCATTAATCACCAAGATTATGCAGATGAGTTATGTTTCCCTTCTTACTGAACTTCTGTAATCACTATAGCATTTATGAAACATATATATGATTTACAAGGTAACATATGAATCAGCCTGATTAATCACTAAGCTAAACATGGCACTACAAGAACCATGAATCTTTAGAAAATTATTTTGTGCTGGGGTGCTGACATGGACCCTGGAACAGGGGAAAGGGGGAAGCTTGAGCCTCCACCCAAGACTAGACTAGTGGGGGCTGACCCCTCAGGCAAAATGGACCCCATGGTTGCTGTATAGTCAGGCCTCCTTAGGAATTAGCAACCAGAAGTATGCTAAACCCAGTCCTCCCACAATAACCCTCCTCACCACACTTACCTCCTCTCCCCTCAGTCAGGCAGCCCAGGAGTAAGTGGAGCTCTAAAGGAGCTCTGTTCATGTCCTGGATCGAAATTTTGCAGATTCTCGCAAGAAGATGTGAGAGCGGGAAATTCAAAAAGAAAAAGAACACCGAAATAGTGACAGCAAGCAGAAAAACACACTTTATAATGCACAAGTAACCCAGGGAAGGTCTTAAAAAGTGTGTCACTTACCTGGATATCCTGATCTCACCTGGAAGTGTTCTGACAGGGACCTCCCATTGACACTGGGATGTCACCAGCGAAATGGGGCACCTTGTCGTACACAGGAAAATCCATAACAGGAATGGAACGAGGGATCTATTGGTGGCTTCTCCTGTCAATAAAAAGCAGTGCAGGTGGAATGGCAGCAGAACAGGTGCATAACAAGGGGGGGGACAATGACGTCTGATATAGGAGCCCTTTTGCGATCTCCTGGCATTGCTGTAACACCACTTTTAATGCATCTGATAATCTCCTTAGTCCAGGCTCATTGAATAATAGATAGTGAAAGTAATCCTCCCACTTTCTGACTGTGCCCTCTAGCACTATGGTTGCTGTTGTGATGGCTTGACTGGGGAGTCCCACAGCCCTTCTCTTAAAGTAGTGTGCTGATGGGTTAGGACAAAGCTATTCAAAGTGGTGGCCCATGGACTGGTGCTGGTACAAACCAGCTGCCAGTCCCTGGTGAATTTCTAGGAAAGAGAGAAACAGATAGTAGAACTATGGCACCATTCCCCAGCACATTGGAGAAAACATGGCAGTCTACCATATCAGAAAGCCTGAGAAGCACTGTTCTGATTACAGGTACCTTTACATTACTTATTAGAGTCTTACATATTTTCCCCTCTTCATTCAAATGGTTCATAAGTGGAAGTTTTTTTGTGACACAGTTCTCACATTCAGCGTTGAGCAAAAGTGATTAAAAAAAACAAGCACACCACAGAGTAAATGCAGAGTTTCAAATACATTTATGCTAATTATATCCTGACAATTCAGTGTCCAGTCTGAATTGTATCTGTCTGTCTCCTCTGTGTGTCCATTTGGAAACACAATTTTTTTAAAAAAATGCCTTGAGTATGGCTGCAAATGGACATGTGTCTAGGCTCAGGTCTCTTTTGTCCTGCTGACTCAAATGGTTACATAAGCACCAGTACGGTCCTTCACTCAATCATGGTTTCTCACAATCTCACTTACTATAAACTGTGGTTCAGAATTTGTTGTGGTGCCAACAAGGAGCATATAATATTGCTGCCAAGTTCTCAACCTGTACATTCTCATGAAAGGAGCTCTGTTTGTTTCAGCTGGGATTACCATCCAGGGCCTAAAATTTGCAATGTTAAGACATTGTGAAAAGGAGCCAGTGTAATTGCACAAATAATTACCAGGGCAGTGTCAGCACCCTGGTAATTATTTTGGCAACTGTCGGAGTCCCAGTGTCCTAGCAGTGTTCACCATTGGTGCTGGCCCTGGCTTTCCTCACACCTCATGGCTGTGTCTTCAAGTCACCTCTCACATTAATTAACCACAACACCATTGACATCTGATCTGCCATTTTAATTTCCTACAATACTCTGAAGTAACACTTTGTTGGCAGCATTATAGATAAATAAATGGTGGGCAGCTATCTGATGTAGATCACAGTTACTGCTACCCTCTGCTGCCTTATGCAATTAGCGTGTAAGCCTGCTGAGGGTGAGTGTTAATGTAGAAGATAGCCCATCAGTGATCACTTTGTTGAAGCTGCCTTCAAAGGGCTGAATGAGTAAGCTACACTGAACACATGTAAAAAACTTCTAAATATGCATTGTGCTTGTAAGAGTTTTCATATTTAAGACTGTTTTGATGATAATGGATAGGAAAAGTAAATTGCCCTCACCTTGAAAGTAGACAATGAATAGCAACCTGTTCAGCCCCTCCCACCTTAAATACAGTTTCAGGGGCCATGGCTGGAGGTGACAGTTTACCCAAACTGTTGTATTGTCTATTCTCCTTTATGCATCTGAAACATGGGTCACCTATCGCCACCACCTACAACTCCTCGAACGCTTTTATCAGCGCTGTATACGCACAATCGTAAATATACACTGGACTGACTATGTGACGAATGTTGCTGTCCTTGAGCAAGCAGGGATCACCAGCATTGAGGCCATGATATTGAGAACACAGCTGCGCTGGGCAGGGCATGTTTCTAGGATGGAGGACCATCACCTCCCAAAAATAATACTCTATGGTGAACGCGCCACGGGTCAGCATAAGAGGGGTGCTCCAAAAAAAATGATACAAGGACTCCCTGAAACAACATCTCAGGCTCAGCCAAATTGATCACCAACAATGGTCCACCCTGGCCTCACATCTGGAGGCATGGGAGACACACTACCCACAATGCTGCAGCCTTATTTGAGAACTCACACTGAACAAGTCTTGAAGAGAAACGGCAACACAGAAAGAATCACAACCCGGAAACATCACCCAAGGAGACCGTCTGCTGTGTTATCTGTAACCGGACTTGTTTATCTTGGATTGGCCTTTTCAGTCATCAGCGCGCTTGCAGAAAGTGTGGGATGAGTCCTTCCTGAATCTTCGTTTGCGAAAAAAAGCCAGAGAGAGAGAGAGACTTCTAGCCATGAACATCACTGTATCCCATGGTCTTCTGAGGCATTCTCATGGAAACCTCTGGACTGTGCCATTATTTCTGAAAATGTATAGGATTCTGAGCCACTTTTAAAATATTCACCAAACTTTTTCTATATTCAATGTCTGTGTTAATCCAGACAGAGCCTGGGGAAATGTGGAGGAAGATATTTAGCTGCCATGCCCTGTATTGTTTGGACTGCAGGGCTCTGGAATGGGGGCAAACTGGAGTATTTGGCTGGTGTAGACAAGCCCTGTGATTTTTCACAAACCACGATCAGTTGACAAGCCATGAAATCAAGCCAAAGATTCCCTTGCCTCCTGAAGCCCTCTGTACTGCCTGAAAACTGGCTTTGGGGGGTTTCACATTATTTTGGGAGGTGCATAGGGAAATGCAGAGAGGGAAGAAGATCACTCCCATTCTGATTTCAGTGAGAGAAGCAGTTCGATCAGGGACATCCCACATTAGATCCTGGTCTTATCTCTTTGTGTCCTTGTTTCTTAATTAAATAGGGTTCATACAGATTTGATACAAATCATGATTTCCCATTGTTAGATAAAACAAGAAATGTAGCTCTTATACACTATAAATAGAAGCTCCAAATTTTCTGAGCATGAATAATGAACAAACCCAAACCTCTACATATATAGGCCTAAATACATCACTGAATCAAATACATAGTTCCCCACTGAATCAACTGCTATGTGGTTAGTCAATACTTATAAAAATTCCATTGCTTCAGTGGGTCTACTCTAATTAGGATCAGCAACTGCATTAAGGCCATATTGGCAAAGCATACTTTATCATTACAGTCGTCCCTTCACATTCGCGGGGGTTCCGTTCCGCGGACCCCCGCGAATGTGAAAAATCCGCGAATAACTACACCCCTCCCCCTCCCTCCCCAGGCCTTCGCGGGGCCTTAGGCCCCGCGGAGGCCTCACCGGCCCTCCCTCCCACCCTCCCCGGGCCTTCGCGGGGCCTTCCTAGGCCCCGCGGAGGCCTCACCGGCCCTCCCTCCCTCCCTCCCTCCCCGGGCCTTCGCGGGGCCTTCCTAGGCCCCGCGGAGGCCTCACCGGCCCTCCCTCCCACCCTCCCCAGGCCTTTGCGGGGCCTCCGGAGGGCCTCCGGGCATCCCGCGAAGGCCTCCCCACCCCTCCCCAGGTATTTCACGGGGCCTCTGGAGGCCCCGTGTCGCGGTTTTGGGGGGGCCCGGGGGGGCCCTCCCAAAACCGCGAATAACCGAAACCGCGAATGTCAAGTTCGCGAATGTGGAGGGACAACTGTACACCTGTATTAGGCCTATTATTTCCTATTATCCTGTTTTGGTCACCTAGATATAAGCACTGAACCTTATCCTTAGGTAGCAAATAATTATCAGGATCCAGATTACAAGTTGCATGGTTGTATGTAAAACAGATTTATATCACAATGGATTTTTGCTCTGGTGGTGCAAGAGCACCCCCAAGGTGCTATGATGTTTCTCTTGTAATACAATTGTAAAGTGCTTCTGAAATGAGGATTTATATACCAGTATATAATTCCCACTCTTATGTTATGTTTAAAATTCAGGACAGTATTATATAATCCTGCAAAAGAAGCACTCACCATTTAATATTTGTCTGCTGTTCTGTGATTCACTCCACTAGGGAAGTAAAGTGTGCTGTTAATATTGTTCCAGTCATATGATCTGTTGTGTCCTGGAATACATTCTAAACTGAGTCTGCAGAACCTCTTCCATGCCACTAAAAAAATAAAATAATCTGTATCCTCATTTTATGCATCTTATGCAGGGTTACCCTACAGTAAGTCCCAGGGATTTCTGTAGGAACTTGCTTCCAGGTGTTTAGGATCAGAGGCTGGAAAAGGTATTTTATTGGACAACAACTCCCAGAATCCCCCAGCCAGCATGCAAGCTGTTGTCCAATAAAATAACTTTTCCAAGCTCTTTTGTTAGGATAGCAACCGAACAGCACAATCCTGCTGATGTTATTCAGAAGTAACTTCTGCTGTGTTCCCTTGGGTTTACTCCCAGCTCACTATATTTACTACAGTCTAAATCAATAACTGGGAAGAAATAAGAAAGGTGGTCTTTATATGCCCATGACTATAGCCAAGTCTGAAACTTTATTATCAACTTTGTACTGTAACCAAGTGACCAACTTATATTAGATCCCCTTTTGCCATCTTGCTCCACAGCTAGCATTCTACTGGAACGTATGTCAGTGACTAAAATAACCCAACTAATTTCAAGTGGCAAGTGTCTAGTGAGTTACAGTCAGAGAGCGTGGATGACTGAGAAAATATTACAGTGTTATAGTAGCTCACAATTTTCAGGAAAAGGGGAAAGGCCTAAATTTAATCTGAGAAATAACCTGGTGCCAGTGCAGATTCTTTTCTCAAAAATAAATTGCTCTGTTTTGAATTTGTTTCTTGCAAAGCAAAAGCAGTTGCCCGAGAACTGAAAATGGATCTGACTGTGACTTGTCTGGATTTTATATTGGCATGTTTCCTGAATTGCTAACTCAAAGTAACTGCTTTGGCCAAGAAGAAGGGGGGAAAAGGGGGCTGTTAATTTTCTGCCATATGGATGGATGAAAATTCTACTTTCAAAACAATTAAGGTAGGACATGGTGTAGTGGGAAATAAATTAACAAAACATGGGCTTTGGACACAGATCTGAGAATGTCAGATTTCAAAGTCTAGCCTGCAAATGCATTCTTGTACTGTATCTTTTCAAAGGTCTGTGTGTGTGTGTCATATTTCATGTCTACGAACATTTCCTTAGTGCTGAAGAATTTGCTTAATACCTTTGCAGTTTCTGTCAGGAGAGACTAGATGCTTAATTGCTGTATATTTTTGAAAGTCCCCCCCCCCGCCTTATTCTTTCTTTCTGATTTAATAACTGGTCTGTCAAGCCTCTGTGATAATTTCAACACAATCTCTGGTTGTTTGTGAGATCATGTCTATGTGAAGAAATACCACATTCCTACATTTTACTTTGCACTAATTCTTAAAGTGTGACTGTCATTGTTATTGATAGGGACGCAATAGATTTTTCCCCCTTCTCACATGGGTTGAAAACAAATAGTCATTCTTTAGTAGAGTCTGCTGCTGTGCTATTTATAGCCGATTAAAAATAAATGTTGTTGTATATACTATTGCATTGTTCTGGCTGCAGCAATTAGCCTGCACTGTGGAGTGTAATTTTCCTTAGATTTTAACAAATTCATAGTAAAAATAACTGAATCTATACATTGTGGAGCATATTGCTTTATTATTGCATCTACATCTCATTCCAAAAGTTCACAAACCACAATTGAAATGGATTGATGGCAAGCTAGACATTTTTTTAAAGGACTGGTTACAGTAAAAGACAGGGTTCTGTTCCATCAGCCCCTATTTTGTTTTATTTGGGGGGGGGTGAGATGGTATAAAAGTATTCTTCTGGCATCCTTATGTCTTATCTCTAATCATTCATTGTAGTCCTGATTGTGGACTGCAATATTACAGATTGTAGGTCTGCTTTTTCTTCTAGCTATTTGTTCCACATATGTACTTGTTTTATACCACCTCTGATCAACCAAGATAAGGGAACAGCTTTGCTAGGTGCCCTTCTTCATAAATTTCCACTGAATGAATGAACGCAACGAAGGCTGCAGTTATATGCTCACTTTGGGCCCAACTGGACACGACATTAATTGTTTTAATATGATTACTATGGGTTTTTTAATGAATGTAATGTGCAGAGCCAGCGTGGCATAGTAAAGGACTACAGCTCTGGAGACCAGGGTTCAAATCTCCACTTGGCCATAAAAATCCACTGGGTGACCTTGGGCAAGTCACATACCCTTAGCCTCAGAAAACCCCATGATAGGTTCACCTTAGGGTCGCCAGAAGTCAGAAACAACTTGAAGGCACACAACAACAATCAATGTGAATGATTTTTGCACCCACTGGGAAACCTGAGGAACCTCAGGATGATGTAGGGTGGAGAAATGGAAGGTTAGTGCTTTCTGTTCCTTTTAACATCTGCCCAAGCATCACCTCTATGAAATAACTATTTAAAGGGGGGGAAAGAGTTAACCTTCCATTTTGAAGTGCAAATAGCAGCTTCAGAGAGGGGACTTTTGTGGTAACCTTGACACAGAGAGAAAGTGTTAAAACTTTTTCTACATCCTTCCACCCAGAAGCTAGATTTGCTCTAGCTTCTGGGCTTCCCAAGCTGGTCTCAGCTACTATTTGCTTAACAAAAAGCTTATTAACTGTATGCATATAATTAATATCACATCTATTCTTGCCTTACGAAAGGACAATTTTTACCAAGGGCACTTGGACTTCTAAGTAAGCATCAATATGATCCAGTTACACATCACCAGAAAGGTGTGTATGTATGAATTTTCTACAGTGTACCAAAAGAGTTTAGTATATCTGGACAGTTTTCAAATAGAGAGGATGCAAATAGGTATGGAAAATGACCCCAGATTTAGGGAGATTAAAGGAGGTGAGGTGAGAGAGATGTCCCGTTCTGACTCAGATGGCATTAGGAAGATTTCCAAAGGAGGAATCTATCACATCTTCAGCAGTGGAAAATTAGGTAGTCACATTTGTTTCCCGTCAGTCATATATTTAAGTTGTTGTTGTTGCTGCTGCTGCTGTTGTTTTATTCATTCATATCTACCCTTTCTTCCAATAATGGGGCTCAAGGCAGCTAACAACATATTTAAAACAGTACAAATTAGAAACAATACAAATTTAAAAATAACAATCTAAATATAACATTTTAAAAACAAGTATTAACAATTTATAAGTTAAAACATTAAACATTAAAAGTTCTAAAATACATTTTAAAACTCTATAAAAACCCTTAAAAATCTTAAAAACAGCACCACACAGACTTAGAAGCCTGACTTTGTCAGTTTGCAAAAGCCTGGCAACACAAAAAATGTCTTTTGGGGGATCCATTCTGGCCTCTCTGGGAAGGGAGTTTCAAAGTCTGGGAGTAGCCACCAAGAAGGCCCTCTCCCTTGTTCCCATCAAATGAGCCCGAGAAGGTGGTAGGACAGAGAGGAGGCTTCTCCAGATTATTTGAGCTCTATTAGGCTCATATATATTAATGATATGATTTTGGCTTGTGAAACAAAGATGGCTTATAGTAAATTTCCCATATAGTTGTCAAGTGAACTATCAATTAATGTGATGTGATGGTGCCTTTCTGGAATATTTATTATCCTGGCCAGTGGAGAAATAGAATACAATTGATTATTCTTATAAATATTTTAACCAGACAAGAAAACTAGTGTAGATTAATGGGCCAGAAGAGGGGACTTAGTAAAGAGATATTAGACTGCATCTCAGATTTTAAAGTGCAATGGTAATGGAATCTGATGCATTCCAGAGACCACAGTATCATGTATAATTCAATAGGCTGAAAAATGTTCACTACCTATCAGAGCTAAACTGGTATTAATTTGAAAGCTGTTGACTGTAGTTTCTCATATGTACATGTATGAGATATGATTACACTGCTGTGTATTTTGTTATTTGAATAGCATAAAATAGCATTTTATTTTCTGTTTGTTATTTGAAACCTCATTATTTCAAGGGCCATAGTTGCCTCACCCGGAAATATCTCTCATACCACCAACTTGGCACATTTCCTCAAGGGGCAGCTGACATCCAGTGGAATTCCTGTCTAGTTCTATTGAATTTAGGAGTAAAGGAAGCCTTACAAGAAGTCACTGCCCAAACTGCATGGTAGCTGAGAGTGACAGTAATAGAAAAAATATAATTTAAATGTATTTTAAAATTGGCCATCAATGTTCATTCTTATTCTTTTCCATCTGTCTCATGATGGTGCCTGAACAGAAAAAATATGTATAATACTAGCTGACCCAGCATAACATATGCCATTATAGTAGATTTGAAAGGTTCACACGGTTCAGCTACACGCTATTATTTTTGGAATCAAATCTCAAACAATATCTTACCCTGTATAGGTGATATTAGGTTAACTTATGCACTTTTAAAGTTATATGAGCAGGGCACAAAGTTCATGTGGGTGGTGAGTGGCCGAGGGAGTGAGAGGTGGGAGGGGCCCTTGTGAAGCTGGGGGTGTAGATGCAGATTGAGTGGCAGGAGCGGATTGTGAGGGGGAGAAGGAATTTGCAGGTGGGTGGTGATTGGCTGAGGGAGTGAGGGGTGGGAGAGGATTGGTTGGGTAAGCTGCCAATAAGCACACTGGGAAAGGAAACATGTCTTCAATAGTTACGATGAAAATAGCAAGATTTTTGTACATGATAGTTTCATAGTATAAATGGGCATACCAATCTCCTTATATAAGATACTTGAACATTATGTCCTTATTCAAAGGTTCAGACATTCTTCATGTACAGAGAAGAAAGCAGCAAGATTGTGCTTTTGGTCCCACTCCTAATTGACATCCACAATTTTGGCTTAGACGTGTGTGCAGAGAAACTCTGTAGGAGAATAGCTGTTCATGCACCAGCTTTCCCTCTGCAGATATTTGCACTAATGTGTGGTCTTCCAGGGGACTTGACTGTTGCCATGCAGGACCAGAGGAATGGGCCCCACAGCACAATCGTATTGTCCCCTGCTGTCCATGTAGGTTCTACATTGGAGAACTGTGGGTTTCTCTTGATCTTTATATTGCTTCATAGTAAGCATCTTTATCTTAGGAAATAACAACAACAAAACAAGAAAGTTTATCCTGGCTTTTTCAAAACCCTAGATCAAGAGTGGGAAACATGGTGCCCTCTACAGAGGTTGTTGGACTACAACTCAGTTTTTCTCATCATTGAGTATGCTGCTAGGGTTGCTAGGATTTGCAGCCCAACAGCATCTGAAAGGCCACCTGATTCCCATCCCTACCCTGGAGAAAAGAAAAGATAGTGATGAAGATCCTAGTGCCAGTCCCACTAGTTGCACTAAACATCAAATCAATGGGATTTACCTATGTGTCGACTCATCATTTACCAGTTAGTTCAATGGGTTTGTTCTAGGTATGACCTCCCAACAAGATTTCAGCCAACATTTCTTGTTCTTCTTCGTTTTATTATTTGAATGTTCATATTATGATTGTATCACTGGAACAAACCAGTGGTACACCTTTGCCCTTGCATGCTTCAAGCATATTTCTTGTCCAACATATGCCACCTTTCTGAAGTTTATAGCACTTCATTTTTGCAAGCGAGGGGCTTTCCTTCATGAGTTCATCACTGTTTTTATTACAGAGTGTTCATAGAATGACTCATTGATACATGCCAAACTTGTCATCACAGGTTTTGATATGCAATAGCTGATAACAATTTTGATGGGAGAAGGAAGAACATAAGTATGTGTAATGCAACTAAGAGACTGAACAAGGAAAGTCCCCCTGATGATTTTTGCCTTTATCACAAGTTCACTCAGGGCTTGTCTATACGAGGCTATAAAATGTGGATTGGTGCACACTAATGCTAATTCACAGCAGCTTTCATTTGTCTCAACCATTTTTGGCAAGATCGCAGGCATGCGAAGCTATCCACATTCATTGTTCAAATGGGCATGCCTGAGAATCAAGATGGTGGGCACGAGTGAATTACTCGTGTTTTTATTGTCACCAGTTGCCACCTCCAAACAGTTTTTTAAAAAAAGCATATTCAAGGTATGGAAGTGCGAAACTCTGCTTAAATTAAAAAATAAAAGACTGTTTTGACACCTCAGTGCATGATCACTATGATGAAAATCCAATATGGGGGTTTGGGGCACTTGGCTTGCCAGCAAGCTCCACCCCCTGTGTATGGTGGGCCAATCAACTTTCTACTTCTGCTCTTATTGGGAATGCACAGCAAAGCAAACTGGTTGTCCCAGTAAGCGGGAATGTGCATTCCCCATGGAGCTTTTTAAACACTTCAGAAAAAGCTGTGAAGGCTTTTCCTGCATAGTTTTTGGCATTTTGGGCCCACCTCCTTCCGAATATGGTGGATTGATGTGGGATCTCATTAAGAAAAACTATATTCTCCTCAAATTCTATGAGGTGTATTTTCAGTGTATAGACAACCCCTGAGTACCACTTCCTTTTCACAACATGGCACACAATATAGCCTTCTCCAAGTAGGTGCCTTCCAGAAGTGTAGGTCTATAGCTCCCATGATCCCGGTATAGTACAGCATAACTGTAGGACACTAGGTTAAGAAAGGTTGCCATAATGAATGAATGAATGCACATAGAAGCAGACACGGTTGAATTAAATTTGCTCATTCAAGTCTGACCTCCGCATGTTTCTCAAAACCTGTATATAAAGCCCATACCCATGCAAACTGAATGAGTGCCTGTGTATGTTCTAACAACACAGTTGGTTACAGACTATACAGACTGTGCAATCATATCTTTGGGATGTCTGCTGCCTGCATGTTAGACCAGTGCTTCTCAAACTATCTGATGTGGTAGAGCAGATATTTTTGTTCCCCAGTGCATCAAGCACTACTGCCATATCAGTGTATTGGCAGTTTCCTAGAAACTTGCCCTGGACCAGCAACCAATGGCTTGGACCAGCAATGGTCTGCAGACCACCACTTTGTGTAGCAATGCGTTAGATTGCATTAATAGTTTTAGATGAGCACACACAGAGAGATGGGCAAATCCTGAACTCCACTGGTGCCTTCATGCTTTCATTCATTCTACATTGTGGTATGGAAAGAGCTTATTTTTCAGCTTCAGCCTTTTGTTAGCCACCTAGAGATTAGAGAAAGCCAGAGAGAGATATTAGGGTATAAAAACTAAAACCAGATCTCTGTGAAACCCTGTGAAATTATGGGGTTGTCATAAGTCAACAGGCAACTCAAAGACATATATGCATATCATATTAATACCTGGTGAGTGCTGACTCCAGCTTTTGTGGCACTCTTGAACAAGATGATCTCAGCAAGCTTGACTCCTGACTAAATTCATCATGTCCTCAGTTGTTTTCATTTTATCCTTTCATTTGCCCTTTCCTTCTGGGATCAGTTTTGTACAACTGCCCAAAAGGACAATGAAAGGCAAATAAGTGCTGTATCTTCTTCATTGGTTCACTTCTTGCCTGTGGAGCCACTAAGAATGGTGTCACCCCTTCCCCCAACTGTGTCACCGGGTGAGGTTCGGCCTCTCCGTATCCCCCTAGTGCCACACTGCTTCTTGCATGTTCAGAGAAAATAGGCAGATAGGAAGGAGAATGAGGATGAGAAGATGATGGAAAACCTGGTCATTTACAATGAAAAACCTTCAAGGATACAAATTTTGCTGAACATGCAATTATACCTCTCATTTGGCACTATGTGCATGTGTGTATGTCTTCAGGTCACCTGTCAATTTACGAGTTTCATAGGGTTTTCTTAGGCAAGGAATACTCAGAGGTGGTTTTCCAATTCCTTCTTCAGAAATATAAACCTATAGCACCTGGTATTCATTGGCAGTCTTCCATTCAAATACCAGCCAGAGCTGACCCTGCTTACCTTCCAAGATCAAGCAGGATCTGGTGCCTTCTGGTATTCAGGCTCCAGTATTATTATTGTTATTCCCTTATTCTGACAATCCTTGTGGCATAATAATCACCGATAGCTTCATTTACAGTGATGTGATTGTGTTAATAACTTTTCTTTCCTATTTGAATCAGTAAAACATCAACTTTATAGAGTTATAACGCCATATCAAGGGAAAAACAGTATTTTTCGCATTTTTTTAAAAAAGCAAACATACTATGATGTTTCCAACTTCAGCTTGGAATTTCTATCCCTGGAGAGATTTATAATATTATTAAAATAAAGTTCAAGGAGACAGACAGGCTCTTAAACCATGAATTTGTTGTGTGTGTAAACCTGTCATATGCAATGAGTGAAGGCTTCTTTCTAGCAGGTGGTTTACCCCCAAGATCAAAGGACATAAACCAAAGTACATTTGCTTCTGTCACTGTTGTTAACTGTGGTAGAAAAACCTAGATCACAGCAGCCTCAAGAATCTGTAGCTGTGAAGAATAAATCCCATAGCATTCAATGAGATATACTTCCGAGTAAGCATACTTAGGGTTGGGTTGTTGGTATGTAAGCTCTTGTTTTCAGCAATGTTTATACTGTTGTGGGTTTTTTTCATATTAACATAGAGAGCTCTGACTTTAGGTGACAGATAGTAGCAGCTGTACATGACTGGGTCAGCTGTCTGCTGGACTGAGTTAAGTGGACAGTTGGTGTTGTAATGGATTCAGCCTCTATACTCTGAAAAATTCCATGGTCAGAGAAGTTTCTGTACAGCCTGTCAGCTCAACATGAAAAACAAGGATTTATAAGCATGTGCCTGAATTATTTTTTAGATTAGAGCAACTGCATGAGTCTGTGAAATGCATCATATAACTGAAGATGAACTCTGTTTAAGAACAACAATCATTTTTTCACAGTAATCATTCCAGTGTGGGCAAAGCATGTGCTGTGATTTTCAGTTCTCATGTAGAGAATTTAAATTTGTGTGCTGGAATGCCAACTACATCTGCTTGCAGTGGGAGCAGCTGAACAAACCAAGAACCTTAAATTCTGCTATAATGTGCCCATTCTGTCAGATGAGAGTCACCCCTGTAAACTTTGGTCTGTAGTTTACTGTACTGCACAAAGTTTACAGGGGTGACTCTCATCTGACAATCCAGAGAAATATATTTTATTTCTCTGGCTTGTCCCTCCCCTGACAAGCCAGAGAGCCAGCTAGTGCTCAAGTTAATACAAAGCACCTAGTTCATTAAGAATTTAGTTACATGGACCCCAAACCTAATGCAGGTATTGTCATTGATAAGGATTTTTTTTTAAAAAAGTTGATTGTTAAGTTAAACATTGGTCATTTAAAAAAAATCTCAGGAGAAAATGGCATGTTTTACTAGGGTTGACACCACTGTCCTAGTGGCACAGTGTGTTGTATGCACTTTGAAATTGGCTCTTTTTGTATTGTACTGTATTATAAATTGCCTTTCTCAGCTTGGAAGTTTCCAAAAGTCTACAAACGTTATGATTCATTTAATGGCCAGGAATGATGATATTTGTAACCCGACACACCTGAATACTGCCAGGTTGGGGAAGGCTATCCTCAACCATGGTATCTAATGACCTGTCCATTACATGTTATCACTGATCTGCATCTCCGAAGATTATCAGATGCCCCAAATATCCCACCACAGGGATGAAAGGGGATCCCAAAAGGGCTTCCCTTTCAGACATTGTAGACCCTGTGGTGTTATGCTCCCATGCCCTTTCCGTCCCCTCCCCCACGCTCCTTTCTATTCACGGGCTAAGCCATTAATTGACCCGTCATTCTGTAATGGAACAACGGGTGAATGAAAAGGTGCCCCATTATGCTGGCGCGATGCCAGCTGCAGTGGGAGATCCCTGCCAAACACTTCTGGTCGAGATTGGGACATTGAGGTAAGTGACACACTTTTTCTTACCCTCCCTGGGTTACTTGGTTTTTTAAAAAATGTGTTTAGATGCTTTGTTTTAGTTTTTGACATGTATCTTACTTGTTAAAAAGCTTTTACTTTTTGAATTTCCTGTGCGATCTTTCTCTCATGAGAACGGCTGGGATTTCCTTTCCAGGAAGTGAATGGGGCTCTGTGAGAGCTCCATTCACTCCTGGACTGTCGGAGGGGAGGGGGGCGCTTTTTACAGTGCTTTTTAAGGTAAGTCTGATTTTTTAAAAAAAATGTTACAGGGATGGGAGTCGGGCAGGAAATAGCTGGCGAGACAGGGACGTTGTATTTGTCCCCCATCTGAAAAAGTCCTCTGTCTTTTGACCCCCTGCCCGTAACCACCACCCCTGGCAACATGTATATTATCCTCTCAGCCATCAAACATTGTGAGCTGTTTAGATTACAGAAGGCTAATAGAGAATTAAAGTCTAGTCCAAAAACAATTGTAGCATAAGCTTTTGTAGACTTAGGAGATTTTCGGACACCTCTTTCAGCCTCTTGCAGCGCAAGCAGCCTCCGGTGCAGTAACGAGGCTGCTGCGTGGCAAGGGGCCCATTTTGGACGACGCCGTTTCTCTCTCGGCGTCGTTCGTGACTGTTGCGGCTAGCATTGGAGGTGGCCGCACTGTTTTTCACTCACGGAAGTTGTCCGTGAGTAAAAAAAACAGTGCTTCCGCCTCCAATGCTAGCCGCAACAGTCACGGACGCCGCTGAGAGAGAAGCAGCATTGTGCAAAATGGGCCCCTTGCTGCGTGGCAGACTCGTTACTGCACCAGAGGCTGCTTGCGTGGCAAGAGGCTGAAAGAGGCATCCAAAAATCTCCTAAGTCTACTTCCTCAGATGCATGGAGACAATTTAACTCTGGTAAATTAATGTTTTAGCTGCATCTTTTAAATTATTGTAAGAACCCTGAATCCCATTTTTAGGAGAAAGTTGGAATCTCTCTGGCTTTTCTTCGCAAATGAAGATTCAGGAAGGACTCATCCCGCATTTTCTGCAAGCGCGCTGATGACTAAAAAGGCCAATCCAAGATAGACAAGTCTGGTTGCAGAAAGCACAGCAGAAGGTTTCCTTGGGTGATGTTTCTGGGTTGTGATTCTTTCTGTGTTGTCATTTCTCTTCAAGACTTGTTCGGCGTGAGTTCTCAAATAAGGCTGCCGCTTTGTGGATAGTGCGTCTCCATGCCTCCCGATGTGAGGCCAGGGCGGACCATTGTTGGTGATCAATTTGGCTGAGCCTAAGATGTTGTTTCAGGGAGTCCTTGTATCGCTTTTTTGGAGCACCCCTCTTACACTGACCCGTGGTGAGTTCAGAAAGTTGGAATATAGAGTCAGTAAATAAGTAAACAAACAAACAAACAAACAAACAAATGAGCCTTCCCATCTTCCCTAAGGAGCGAGTTCCAAAGTGTGGGAGCAGCCACAGAGAAGGACGTCTCCTGCATCCCCAGCAGCCGTGCCTGTGAAGTTTGTGGGAGAGGGAGAAGTGCTTCCCCTGCCGATTTTAGAGCTTGGACAGGCTACATGGGAAGATACAGTCCTCCAAACAGCCTGAGCTGTATAAGGCTTTATAGGTCAAAACCAGCACTTTGAATTCTGTGCAGAAACAGGCTGGCAGCCAGTGGAGCTGTTGCAACATTGGACATTGATTGGACATTGTGTCATTCCATTTAAACCAAACCCTGTGTCAATTAATTACTGTATCAAAATCCACAAACTTTCTTTGATGTTTCTTCCCCCCCCCACTATTTACTATAAAAAATGTAAAAGGCATAAATCATTGGCCCACATCACCAACTTAGTTACAAATGCATAACTAAGTACTGTCTCCAGGGCTGATCCCCCAAACCTACCTGGACAGCCAGCAGCCACGTCAAGTGATGCAGATCTGTTCTGCTGGTGTTTTCAACTCCTACCAGTGATCTGTGGTACAATGAGGAATTGTGACAGGTGTCTTGCTTCTGATTATTGCAGGCTCTTTTGCTGGCAGGAGGGGACTGGAAACGTCATCCCGCTGTGCCTCGATCTCCAGCAGAACAGACCTCCATCCCTCCAAGTGGCTGCAGGCTGGAGCATTTACAATTGTGGCAATAGTGCCACCATCACAGATAGATATTATTTATGAATATGGAGTAGTTATGGATCTGTAACTCTAGCTTATGGTTCCCTGACTGCAATACAGGATGCCAGCCAAAGTGTTTAAAAATTCTCATGACCATACAGCCATGTTATCTTACATCTGCCCTCCAACTTTTAATTAAAGCAGACCAGAGATTCTTAGCCTTAGGACTGAGGGTGAACTAAAGTATAACAATTTTTCAAAAATGCATAATGAAACCAATAGTGATTGATATGAATTTGAAATAAAAAGTAAAATTAATCTAAAATTAACATTCTTATTCTGTAGCAGAGTTCTAGATTTGTAACATGGTTGTGTAAGGAAAAACTCAAAGCAATAAAATAGAAAGTCATAGGTTCTTTAACACACACACATGTGTCAAGCCTATGGATCATTACCCCTTCCTTTTGGTCCATGTGGGAACCAATGATACTGCAAGGCACAGCTTTCCGAAGATCAGAAGAGATTATGAGGCTCTGGGAAGGAACTTGAAAGAAATGGATGCACAGGTTGTCATCTCGTCAGTTCTGCCAGTTGAAGGGCATGGTCCAGGAAGGGAGAGGAAAATAGCTGACATAAACAACTGGCTCCGTAGATTTGGATTCTTGGACCATGGGCTGCGCTTCCATGAGGGGGGACTTCTGGCAAGAGATGGGGTGCATCTTACGACAGTTGGAAGAAACATTTTTGCCAACAGTCTCAAGAATTTGATCAGGAGGGCTTTAAACTGGGTCATATGGGGGAGGAAGATAGTATTCTGGAAGGCAAAAGGGCTGGAGAAAATAGTCAAACTGTCATAAAGGGAACAAGGCAAACAACGCAAGGACCCAACAGTGGAAGGCAAAAAAAAAAACTTGCACAGGCAGCAAGTAAAGGGAACACATGGTCTTAGATGTCTCTACACTAATGCGCAGAGCATGGGAAATAAGCAAGATGAACTTGAACTCCTAGCACTACAAAACAAATATGATATAATAGCCATTATTGAAACCTGGCGGGATGAGTCGCATGATTGGAATGTAGGAATAGAGGGGTATAACCTTTATAAGAGAAACAGGCCAAACAGGAAAGGCGGAGGAATAGCATTATATGTCAGGGATATTTATACCAGTGAAGAGATCCATGACATCAATACTGGAAGCCAGGTGGAGAGCATCTGGATAAAAATTAAAGGGGAGGGAAACAACAGGGATGTTATTGTGGGACTCTACTACAGACCCTCAAGTCAGACGGAGGAATTGGATGATACCTTTCTAGAACAGATGAACACACATGCAGAAAGGAGAGATGTAGTAGTGATGGGTGACTTCAACTATCCTGATATTTGCTGGCAATCTAACTCAACCAAAACTTCAAGGTCTAGCAAATTCCTTACTTGCCTGGAAGACAATTTCATGGTCCAAAAGGTGGAAGATGCAACAAGGGAGTCAACTATTTTAGATCTGATCCTAACCAACAGGGATGACCTGGTTAATGGGGTGCAAGTGGTGGATCCTTAGGTGAGAGTGATCATGTTCTCCTGGAGTTTGTTATACAATGGAAAGGAGAAGCCAGGCATAGTCAGAGACACATTCTTGACTTTAGGAGAGCTGATTTCAATAAACTCAGGGAAATACTGGGGATGATCCCATGGTCAGGAATACTAAAAGAGAAGAGACCTCAAGACGGATGGGACTTTCTCAAAAGGGAGACACTGAAGGCACAATTTCAAACAGTACCATTGAGAAAGAAAAATGGGAGGTGTCTCAAGAAACCAGGATGGATGACTAAAGAACTTTCAACGGAGCTAAGTTTTAAACGGAACATGTAAAGGAAATGGAAAAAGGGGGAAATCACCAAAGAAGAATTCAAACAGATAGCGAACACATGTAGGAGTAAAGTCAGAAAAGCTAAAGTGCAGAATGAGCTCAGGCTTGCTAGAGAGGTTAAGAACAATAAAAAGGGTTTTTTTGGGGGGTATGTCTGCAGCAAAAGGAGGAAGAAGGAAATGATAGGGCCACTACGCAGAGAAGATGGCAAAATGCTAACAGGGGACAGAGAAAAGGCAGAATTACTCAACACCTTTCTTGCCTCGGCTGTTCGGCAGTGGAACACACTCCCTTGGAGCATGGTGGGGTCTCCTTCCTTGAAGGTCTTTAAACAGAGGCTGGATGGCCATCTGTCGGGGATGCTTTGATTGTGATTTCCTGTGTGGCAGGGGGTTGGACTGGATGGCCCTCATGGTCTCTTCCAACTCTACAGTTCTATGATTCTATGATTCACACACACACACACACGTAAAAATCATTTATTGATGGCTATACTTGTTTGGTATTATAATGCTTATCGCTTAACACATTTTTCTGCTGTTGAAACTAACATTGAAACATCACTCTTCCTTGTTTGGTATTATTACATAGCCAGAAGTACTGTTAAGAGATAAGCATTACTTTCCCAGTATATTTTTTAACTGTGGGAAATTTTCTAAAGCAAAGGCATTGACTTAATCTTCAACCATTCTTCATTAGTCCAGCTATAATGGCTAATCCATACTTCTACGGCTTTCTTTCAATCTTGTGCCTTATATTTTAGCGTGAAAGGCAGACTCTGGCCTCAGTTATATCCAGCACAACTGTGAAGGTCCATCTTAGCATCCTTTAACCAATGCCTCTGTTCACTGGAATTATCAGCCTTTAGGCCTTGGTCAGATTTTTATTTCCATACAGTGCTCCAGAGCATAATGGATACAGTTCTACTCATGTCCTTCTGGTGGGTTTTCATAGTCAACTTCTTGACTGCTGTATAAATAGAATATTGGACTAAACAGGACTTTAGTATGACCCAGCAAAGTTCTTTGTGTGTTCATTTTTAGAAAATGAGTCCAAATTAACATCATTATTTTGAGGAAACAAAAGTAATACTCAATGTAATAAATATATAATTATTGTGTCAATTGCAAATGTTAGTTAATTCTTATTTTAAAATGGAGTGTCTGGAATTCATGAGATCCCTGTTGTATCAATATTCCAGTAGTAAGTGAGATGTAATAGCAGTGTTGGTTGAATGATTTAGGAATTCCTATTGTTTCCTTTGCATTTAAATAGTCTGCCCCTTTGAACCCTAATGCCCTGCTATTGAAGCTAACATTGAAAATGTCACTGTTCCTTCTTTTCATTCTTGAGGATGCACACTTAGTTGCAGGTCATACTTTAGATATTTGGCATACCTTTGAAGCAGGCAGTGAATAAGAAACCAAGAGGAGGCAGACAGTCAATTGTTCAGTTAATATTATACACGCAGTGCTTTTTTACAATACTGTCATCTGCAGATGTGTTAGAAAATAGCATTACAAAATAACATCCAGACACTACCATACAAAAAACTACCCCCACGTGAGAGCATTGGTTTGGTATCTATGGTGGCTTTTATCATTTTTTTAACTACCACTCAGAGGAGGAAGACTTTGGATGAGAAGTGACTTAGGACTTTATCAGGCAAGCCTCAAAAAAAGTTCTTTTGGCATCATATTTTATACTGTTTTTATAATGGCAAAAGAACCCAAAATATCAAACATTGCCCTGATAGTGTGAAAAAGCAGCGTCATACTTCTGTGTTTGCTGCTGAGTGTGATCTTGGCGGTTCTTGTGAGAAGACACAAGCATGCTTAAAAGTCTAAAAACAGCTAAATTAAAAAACAAAACATACACTCAAGCACTGAAACACACTTAAAAACTTGCTCGCAACACGGGGAGGTTCATAAAAAGAGTGTCTCATGGCTAGGTTTCACGTTCCCACCCAAAAGTGTTCTGGCAGTGATTGTCCATTGATGCTGGAATCGTGGCAGCAGAACAGGGTGTGATTTTGGACGCTTGCAATTGTGGCAAAAAAAAAAAAAAAAGCAACATCCGATCTAGTGATGGCTTGGTCCAACAATAAAAAAGAACACCTTATTTTTAACACATAATTGCAAAAGTACAATGTCATCTGGTATTGGTGCACTTTCGTGTTCATTAGGTCATTGTGATGCTATATTTGCTACATCTGATAAAGACCTTAGTAACTGGGATAGGACAGAAATAATATTCAAAAATATTCCAAGAAAAGTTTGATTTTGTGTGTGTGTGTGTGTGTGTGTTGAGAAACCCTGACAAGAAGGATTGTGGACTGATGAGAATCTTTGCAGTTTGGGACTTATTTGGCACAAAATTTGTACATGGCTGTTTTGCACAGAAAACAGCATTTTCCACATAGGAAACAATATTTTCTGCATGAAAAATAATGTTTCAATGCAGAAATATTAATTCCTGTGCAGAAAATGCTGTAATTGGGGATTTATTCTATGTAAAAATCACATATGGGTAATTTGCATAGACAACAGTATTTTCTGCACAAGAATTAATATTTTTGTGTTGAAATATTATTTTTCACACAGAATTTGCTGTTTTCTGTGCAGAACAACCACGTGCAAATTTTGTGGAGAATAAATCCCGAATTGCAAATCACTTGAAAAAAACTGTGTGGTTTTCTAAGATTTTCTTGCAGTGGGAAGAAAATGCTGAAATTGTTGCTTCAGTCAAGAAGAAACTTAGTGAAGAGTTATATCCCTAAATTGGGGTGAGGGTATGGGTTCTGGCTTCATATGCTTACTTCAGAATAAATAAAAAGTCGAGGGGGGATCACTTGCCATCTAATTAACATAAAATGTAGTTGTTTGATCCTTAATTGTAATGGAATACTATTTTTTTCTGGGGAGAAAAGTGTGTGAGGTAGAACAGTACTCCTAACATCTTCACTGTTGGCCTACGTTTGAGACATCAATGTCTAACTGCCAGAAGAGAGACAAATACTGACACAAGCATCTTTGGGTGGGGTGGAATTAGAATGGGACAATGGTGAGCAGAATGTATCTTCTTTGGCATATAAGGACGTAGCTGAAGATTCAGTCCTTGGTCTGTTATGGTTTAACCTGGCTTGCTTGGGGGCATTTGCTGAGAGTAAATTTGTTTTTTGGGGGGTGTATGCATAAATGTGTACACATTTCTGATCAGTATTATACTGTTAATGCCCTGCTAAAAGTGGAAGCAGTAGGAGAAGAGGAAGACCACATTAGAGATGGATTGACTCAATAAGTGAAGCCACAACCTTGAATTTACAAGACTTGAGCAGGGCTATTGATGACTCATGGAGCTCTCCCATTCATACAGGCTGTTGTACGTTGAAGCCAACTTGAGGGCAAATAAGGATAATCTACTAGTATGAATTAGTAATGGATTGCTTAATTTTGTATAATACTGAGTCTCTTGGTATAACTTGTCTTTTAAAATATTGATTTTCATAGGATCCTAGAATTGTAGAGTTGGAAGAGACCACAAGGGCCATCCAGTCCAACCCCCTGCCATGCAGGAATACACAATCAAAGCATCCCTGACAGATGGCCATCCAGCCTCTGTTTAAAGACCTCCAAGGAAGGAGACCCCACCACGCTCCAAGGGAGTGTGTTCCACTGCCGAACAGCTCTTACTGTCAGAAAGTTCCTCCTAATGTTGAGGTGGAATCTCTGTTCCTGGAGCTTGCATCCATTGCTCTGTGTTCCAGTCTCTGGAGCAGCAGAAAACAAGCTTGCTCCATCCTCAATGTGACACCCCTTCATATACTTAAACAGGGCTATCATATCGCCCCTTAGCAGTCTTTTTTCCAGGCTAAACATACCCACAATTTTGATATATGATGATATAAGTTGATATATTGCAATGAATTCTTTAGAAGTATACAGTGATATATTTTGACCTGTGTCATCATCTTGCTTATAATTATTATCACACTCAGATTTTGCTATGAGAATGGTTTACTGGGGAGAAGAACCATACAGACAAACTGTCTCAAATAAATAAATAAATAAATAACTCATGGTAGTTAGTTTAATCCTTCGCAGCCAGGATTAAGTCTAGTATGTTATAAAATGAGTGTGAAGGGATCAGAATATATTTTTGCCAGCATTCACCAGCTTGCTGTAGCTGAGCTGACAATTATGAGAATTATAATTCATCACATCCAGAGTGCATAGGGATGGGAAAGGCTGCTATAGATCAAACCACACAATTAAATTAGAATGTACTACACAGTTCAGGTAAACATCAGATGTTACCTGGAAGGCAAATATCTATAGTTTACTCAAGCAAGTGAGTCAAATTGTATGCATGGGGGGGGGGCAGCCCTTCTTCACAAGAATCATTTCCCCTAGAACTATCTTAGTTGCCCACCCCTTCATAGAGAAATTTAAAAACAGAATTAACATTGTTGAATCAGATTATTGTACAACTGGTGGATAATATTCTCTTTCTTCTCCTTTTCAAAGGATATATGTGAAGATATCTCTGATCACGTTGAACAAATCCATGCTCTTCTGGAGACTGAATTTTCCCTGAAGCTTCTGTCTTACTCTGTCAATGTGATTGTTGACATCCATACAGTACAACTTCTTTGGCACCAGCTTCGAGTTTCTGTCTTGGTTCTAAGAGAGAGAATTCTACAGGGACTGCAGGATGCCAATGGGAATTACACCAGGCAGACGGATATTCTACAAGCCTTTTCAGAGGAAACAAAGGAGGTATGGGAAATAAATGTAAGAATGTACTTTCTGAACTCTAATCCTTAGTTGTATTTGCACATTCAAGCTCTTTTTTAAAGGAACTTTTGCTACTACTGAAGAAATTGCTTAATTCATGCAAATGAGGTTAACTCTTGGCCCAGTCTTGTCAGTCAATTTTGGGGTGCTGAAGTAAATCTTAAATTAGTGCTGCCGGCATCCATTCAGAGTGACTGAACTAGCTTAACTAAAGTGTGGGTTTGTCACGTGTGCTTCAAAGCTCCCATACCTGAGATAAAGCTAAATGACTGTAGAACTACAGGCAAAGCCACTATAAGCCTAAGCTGTAAAGCACATTGACCATAGCTATGCATATTACTTACATTCTGTGATCAGCACAGAGTTGCATGCATCAATCGTAACATTTTCCTTAATGGAAAGTTACAGGTTCACATTAAAAATGTTGCTAAAAGAATTTTTTATCACAGCTAATATTTTCAACACGATTGCACAAATGTGCATGCATTCTTTATCAGATAGATTATCTTGCAACACTAAAACATGCATCATAAATCTTACTTAAAGGACTATATTCTACTTAGAATCAAATGTGTTTTACACCACAGTCCTACAGATGGGCTACATTTAGGGTGTACTCAACACACACAGACCATATTCTGAACAGGGATGAAACCTCACCCGGGAGTGTCCCCTGAGAAACCCTCCCTCACTTGGACCATGGGCTGCCCCAAATACTTAAGATCATCTATAATCAAATCCTGCCTATTCATCAGTATCACAATATTTTTATGTTTATTTTAATTAGGAAAACAATCCTCCACATTTCATGCTCACATTAGAGAATGTGAGAATGTTTCCCCACACTGAGTGAAATTACTAGGGGCTCAGTTACACGGCAGTTTTTATTGCGATAGTTTGTGCTTTAGCGCCTTTTCGCACCAGTGCCGGGTAGTTTAGATGATTATTGGGAAATCGGTTGCTCTCTTTATTTTTTCGCTTTCTGGTTCAGACAGGCAAAGGAGTAGGGGTGGCCTCCCAAGCACATCTGGGGGAAGATGAGACGGAGGGAGGGAAAGAGAGAGAGAGAGAGAGAGAGAGAGAGAGAGAGAGAGAGAGTGCTCTGATCTGTCCCTCCTCTGAGGAATGCCTGCTAGTTTTCATGCCTCTTCTTCCAAAAGCCCTTTCAGCCACGGAGGAGCTATTCCCCTCCATCAAGCCCCCCTTCACACAAATGTGATCAGAGGAGTGTGAGCGAGCGAACAGCTGGAGGAGCCCATCGCCACTCAATCTCCCCCCCTCCCCCCCCTCTCACACACATAGCCAAGCAAGCTGCAGACAGCTTTCTGGATTTTTTTCGTGGATGAAAACAACAGGGGTTTGATCTGTTCATTTCAGGCTCCTCCATCTCAAGCCCACCCCCTCCTTGGACAGCCCAACCAATCACAGCACAGCTCTGATGTGACTGTATCAGAAAGATTGCTGGTAGTTCACACCGACTTTTCAAAAATGGTAATTCACACAATCAATAATGCGCTAAGTCGTGCTACTTTTGAAAAAAGTCAGGAAAAGTAGTGAAATCCCCTATCATGCTACTTTTGAGTTTTTGAGCTCCCCCCCCCCGTTCTGAATGAGGTGATACTGTGGCGTGATGCGTGGGAATGATTAGGAATCTTAGCGATTTATTTAAGGGAATATTTTGCTGTGTAAGCGGGGCCTAGGGTTTTTTTGTACGAAAATTAAATTGCTGTAGTGCAGAGGTGAAAAATCTGGTAGCACTTGCCAATTGGTTTACGAACATCAAGGTAGTGTCTTTATGTCTTTAAATATTTGCAAATATTCTTAACATTCTCCTACTTCAGGAGAGTCCCCACAGCTTCCTTTGTTAACAGAACTGAATATCGCTGGAGACCTACTGTTATTGCCAAATGTAGGGATGTGTTTTTATCAAATGTTTTAATTGTTGTTTTAATTTGTAAATTGATTTAACAACTTTTTAAGGGGGGGGAAGGGAGTATATTGTTTTACTTGTATGGTTTTTTAATGTTGTGAACCGCCCTGATTGAATTACCAAAGGTTGGTATATAAATAAATTTTATTATTATTATTATTATTATTATTATTATTAGGAGCATCTCAGGCCCTGAGATATCATGACCAAATCCTGAAAGGGTGGTCCCCTGGTGATGTCATAGTGGCAATCCAACCAAAGAAAGTTGTCTGAGCAATTTTGAGCAAAGTTTGTCAAACAAGCTCCAGGTATCCACCTCTCTCTCTCTCTCTCTCTGAAGTCAGCACTCTCTCCCTTAGATTCCTCCCACTTACTCTTAGGACTGGAGACACCGAGCCACACCCTGGGAACCCTAATCCCTAATTTCAGTATTTTAGGCCACTTGATATAACAAAATATCTAGGCAGTTTATCTTAAAATGCATGTATAACACAATCTAAAAACCAATATATTGCATTTTAAAACATTTCAAAAATAAGCAATTTAAAATGTTCCAACAATCAATACAAAAAGCTTTGGACTGTATGCTGTAGCAGTCCCAGATCAAAAGCAATTTAGAAATACCCCATGGAATTTGTAAGTCTATGACCAGTGTAAGTGTGATGACTGCAACATGGTGATCAAGGAAAACTCACTGCTGCGCAAGAACTCCATAGATTTAAAAGACTGTTGCCCCATCAACCAGCCCATGAACATGTAGCACCTCCAGGCCATTGTGATATTTTCTTGAACAGTAGATGACTGGCATTGAAGCAGGTATGAGGGTTGTTTTTTTTTAAATACGGTGCTAGCCAGCTGCTTCTGATTCTGACAGAGAGGTTTCTATAGGAACTACAGGATGCTAAGGGAAATTATGTCAGCATTCCATAGTTTTACTCCTGTTCACATTTGCTCCCTCAAAAGACACCCTGTCTTAATCAGAAAGCAGAAATGACTATTCCAAAGGTACTATAACAACTCCATAATTAAGAATCCTTTGAATATCACCTAATGCCTTTTGAAGTCTTAATCACAGAATTCTACTACTGAAGATATACCTCCCTCTTCTGTTCCAAAATTCAACTGAATGCATAAGGATGAAAGGTGGGTAGGGTTAACTGGTGATACCTAAGGCTGCAGTAAGAGATTTGGATTTTATCTAGTGTGCAGCAAACCCAGAAAAAATGTTGTGGTTTGACAGGATCAAGTTCTTGGACAACATCAATGATGTACCTTGTTCAGATTCCTGAGTGTGAATTTTAAAATCCAGTCTCCAGGCAAAATTTAGCAAGTTGAGGCTGATCTTTAGATCTTCCACTTTCAATCAAGAGCCTAGTGCTAGAAAGCTGGACATAGAATATATGCACCAATTTAAAGTTCAGAAAGTCTCTTTATTGCTCTATGTTTTACACAGGCCAACTCAACAAAGAGCGTATCTATACTACATGCAAATGTTCTCCTAATACACTTGGATAATTTTACCAAACTACTTTTTTTTAGTCTTTCAGTCTCACTCTCTCTCTCTCTCCCACCCAGCTAGAGGTGTTTAAACCTGCCTAATTGTAATGACACTCCAGAGTGATACAGATGATAAAAATATCAATGACTTCTCACTGAACTTCTTCAGAAGTTGATCTGAAGAGAGTAGGTGGCTCCGAAACTGAGATGAAGATACATGCATGGGCCCATTCACTTCCTTTCCCTCCTCCATTTCCTGTTTACACCCACTTTTCACCTGCTATTGCTTCAGATCTAGTTTTGGATGGTATGCAGCTTTCCTGGTATTATTCTTATTAATAACAATATCATCATCATCATTATCATTGTTATTTCTTACCCACCTCCCCTATGGATCAAGGCAGGGATCAACCGCAAATTAAAATGACATCAGTGGATAAGTCTGCTGGAAGAGACTGGTCTTTAATGCTGATTTAAGTTCAAACAACATCTTCAGCTGTTAAATCTCTTCTGGCAGGTCATTCCACAGTCTAGGGGCAGCTGAAGAAAAAGTCCTCTGAGTGACTGTTGCCAAACTAGTTTTGGCTGACTGGAGTAAATGTTCCCCAGGGGATCTGAATACACAGGGCAGATTATTAAATGGGAGGAGGTGATCCCACAAGTAACCTAGGCCCAAACCATGTAGTGCTTTAAAGGTAACAACCAACACTTTGTAGCTTGCCAGAAACTAACTCGCCACCACTGGAGTGATTTCATTATTAGTGTAATATGAGCACTCCTAGATGTACCAGTAGCCAGTATAAACACCTGCATTCTCAAGAAATGGTTTTCTGAGGAGTAACTCTAGATTAGCATGATCAAAATAAACTTTCATACATTAATAAAAATTAGCCTAAATGAAAACAAAGTTTGTCAGTCATAAATATTAATGAATCATTTATTCATTGTTAAACCTGTTTGCAAAGATTCTGGGCCTATAAAGCTCTGGCCAAATGTGCAAGCTTGATAAAAGTTTTATTTTCCAAGAGTTTATTTTGTAGTACAGTTCGACCCCTGTATCCATAGATTCAGTATCCATGGTTTCACTTATCCACATCTGAAAAAACATGTTCTCTCTAGACATTAATAGGTTCTCCAATACTATTCTATGGTCAACCTCCAGCATTCATCTCATTGAAAATAATAGGGTTCTCTATTATCCACAGATTAAGGTATTCACAGGGGGAGGGTCAGGGAATATATCCCCTGCGGATATGGGGGTCAACCTGTACTAAATGTGCTATATCTTGTTCCAGGTTGCTTGGACAGAATTTAGCTCTAAGCAATAAAACTGTGGCCGACTCAATTTCAGCATTGTCCCCTTTACATATTAATAGTGTGTGGGGAGGGTGGGGGTGGGGTGTCATCTGAGCCGTCCTCATTATCACTAGCCTGGCAATATGCCTTTGTCCAAAAACGGAGACTCAAGAGACCTTACAAAAAGTAAAATAGAGTAATATAAGGGTAAAAAGTTTTTAAAAACTGTCACCTGCCCATAGAACAAAGGAGGGCAAAGTGTGACCTTAGGGGCACATGTAGCCCTTGGGACCACTATCTGCAGCCCCAGAAGCCCCCCAGAAGCTCTCAGCCCTCTTACAAATTTTAATTTTGGGAAGACTGGTTTTCAGGCAATTTTTTGGCCTGAAAACCAGTCAAAAGCTGCCAAAACTGCCTGGAAATGCAGCAGTTTGCTTCCTCTAACCTCTCAGAGCCCTCCCAGTGCCCCCCCCCACAAAAAAACCCAAAGAAAAAAATGGTCCTATGTAATCCATAATCATGGCCGGAAGTGATGTCATACAACTTTGGGCTTGCTAAAATGGGTTGTTGCAGCACACTGGATGAGCACAGGGAAGAAAAATGACCACCAGCCTGTGCAGTTGCCCTGCCCCTCCAAAGAAGGAAATTAAGAATGTAGCCAATCCCTAGGAAGGGTGTTCCAAAGCCTGAGACCAGCCATGGAGAAAGCCCTGTGAAAGGTAGTACTGAGAGAAGAGGGCCTCCTTTAAGATCTCAAAACACAGGCAGGATCCCTATGAGAGAATAGCCCTTCAGATATCTTGGCCCCTAGCCATGTAATTTCAGCTGAACAAAATTCTTGCTACAGTCTGCTGCTGAAGTTTCATTCTTTCCAGGTAGACTCCCAACCAGCAGGAGTGGTTTTTCTGATTCATAGAGGGGCAGAGTTTTGAAGCGCCCTTTCAAGAGTCGAGATCATCAATCACAATCATCATCATCATCAACTGATGAAAATGAACAATGGTCTAATTCTAAAGCTTGCCTAATTATGGGCACATTGATCTTTCTCCCAGTTTGACATCCAAACCAGTCTTATACAGATTTCTCCAAGGCAATATACCAGTAAAAAGGTTCAGGTCTCTGAATGCCAGATGGAGTTTCTGCTCTATTATTTGATTCTAAAGTAATTCATTACTTTCATTGTACTGTCAATTTTCAGTGCAGTGTATAAAATAATGTGGCAGTCTTATTTTATGATTTTTTATAGAAGAAAACTGTCCCCAGTTTTGCATTCATGGTGTTTAATATGATGAGTTTAAAAAGACATGGAATCAGTCTTCAGCTCATAGAAATGATGTGTTTCCTCTTCAAAATAATAACAAATCCTATTTATGTTTTGTTGCAGGATCGTCTTGACTCTTTAACAGAAGTGGATGACTCAGGACAGCTAACTATCAAATGCTCTCAAAATTACTTGTCGCTAGATTGTGGAATTACTGCATTTGAACTGTCAGACTACAGCCCTAGTGAGGACTTGCTTGGTGCTCTTGGTGACATGACCTCCAGTCAGGCAAAAGTGAAACCATTTGAGTCTTGGAGCTGCAGTGAAATGGAAAAAGACTTTCCAGAGCTTATCAGAAGTGTGGGGTTACTGGCAGTAGCAACAGATTCAATTGCCTCCAAATGTAATGAAAGTGTTAATGGGAAAGAAATCCATTTACCCCTAGCAACAGAGCACCAGGAAGAACAGTGTTGCAACGCATCAACAGCTGTAGTGCCCACTGAACTTGCAGTCTCTCATATTTCTGGGAACTTGCCTCTTTGTAAAGGCTCTTGTGTGAAGGAGTCTGTTGGATCAGCTGATGGCAATGCTGTCTTATTTAGTGAATTAGTGAAACAGAAGCTCAGTCCATTACCCTCCAATGGAGGACGAGGCAAACAGCATCTTCAGGGTGAAAACCCAACTCCCAAGCGATCAATAAGAGACTGCTTTGATTACAATGAAGATTCTCCCACACAACCCACCTTGCCCAAGAGAGGTTTGTTTCTCAAAGAAGATATATTTAAAACAGACATGATGGTCAATGATATAAAAAACCAGATCTCACTGATGTTTAAGACAGAAATAAGTAGGAGCACACCCTCACTATTAGATCCTCCAGACAGATCAAAGCTTTGCCTGGCTTTACAAACAGCATATAACAACTGTCCCTCAGCCATCAGTCAGTCATGCGATTGTTTACACAACATAAGTGACCAGAATCTCAAGTACACAATTCAGAATCACTTGAAAGAAAATTCCATGGCTCTAGTGAAGTCTAGCGACAGCATAAGAAGGGAGAAACTGAGGAGCAAGAAGTCACACGACATTCCTGAAGAGGTAGAATCATGCAGGATATCTGGTATTGTATCTGATGCTACTTCAGCAAAGCAGGTGAATAAAAGAGGACTCACTGCTTTGAGGAATGGAATTCCTTTTGGTAGCTTGCAATCCATAGAAGGAACAGAAAGTGATGCCACCTCCACATCCTCTGATCCTTGCAAACAGCAGGAACTGGATGGCCAGTGTTACATTGGAAGAGATTCTGCTTCACCCACTCATAGCCAAGTGAGTGGCTCTTCAGCTGCTTCAGAGTCTGCAGTTTCTTCATCCCCAGTTCTCCCAAGAAACGAGAGTGAAAAGACCCACTCATCTTCACCAGGTTCTGCCAATGCAGATGGTAAAGCTGCTGAGGCTTGGTATGGTTCTGATGAATACTTAGCGCTTCCATCACACCTCAAACAAACTGAAGTATTAGCTTTAAAATTAGAAAATTTGACAAAATTGCTTCCTCAGAAGCCTCAACGAGAAACCATTCAAAACATTGACGACTGGGAACTCTCAGAAATGAACTCAGATTCTGAGCTTTACCCAACATATCAGATCAAAAAGAAGCACAAACGATTGGGTAGAGTTTCACCAAGCTCTTCAAGTGACATCATATCCTCAATAGGAGACAGTATTGAATCTGGACCTCTTAGTGACATTCTTTCAGATGAAGAACTTTGTACATCCTCATCTAGCATTAAAAAATACCTAGAAGACAGGCCAGGAAAATCATCTGTAACCCAGTCCTCTGAGAAAAATGAAATATGTACTACAAATAAATCCGCTTTAATTCAGCAGCTGCTTCAAGATATACAGCACCAGGATAATTATGAAATTATATGGGAAAAAATGGAGGTAAGGAACAAACTGACAGTGTACTTGAATCTCTACTAATTCATTTCTATTATGTCTGCAGCAGGAGGTCAAAGCTGGTGGCAGGTAGGGATAGAAGGATCAGGGTGTTTTCAGTCTGTGGCTGTTCTGTCCCATGTCTGCATTACTGTGTGGGCTCTTGTGGCAGAAATTAGCATGACATTTCATATGCATTTATGATGTAATGTGTATTTTTATGTGCCTTTTATTGTGGAAAATGCATTTTAGGGGTCAATCAGGGTAGAAGGACGATGTACAGAAAGCTGCTTTATACCATGCCAGACCATTGGTCAGTCTATCCCAGTATTGTAAAGACTGATTGGCAACCACACTCTGAAGTTCTAGGCAGAGGTTTTTCTAGTCCTCCTGCCCTGCAGACACCATGGACTGGACCTAGGATTTTCTGCTTGTAAACTATGTGCCCTGTCACTGAGTTATAGCCCATTTTTTGCTACTTAGGCTCCCCATCACTAACAGTGTGAGAATGCTGCTAGTGTACCAGACAAAAAGTGAAGTGGTATATTAACCCCTTACCTTCGAGGCTCATTGAAGAGGATTCCCAGGAGCAGTAGCATTGTAGCTTCAATGTGCGTCCACTTGTGATGGAGAAAGCACTAAATTTATAGTATGTAAGTATATCACATAGCTGGTATCACAAATAAGATGAAAGCCCTGGGCTTCCTGCTTTCAGACAGTCAGTCAAAATTTCCTTTCATCCCTAACTGGCAGAAAACCAATGCAAATAGCAAAGGAATTTTCAACCCCAAGGTACACAACATTGGCAGGTTGGAGGGAGGAAGGGAGGGAGGTGGCAAGACAGCACCATGCCTTTGCCCTACATTTGGCCCCTGGCTAAGTGTCAAGAGCAGCAGACTAGAAAGTTCCCAACCTGTACCATCCATAGAACAATCAGTGCCATAATAATTAAAGCAGGGGTGGGCAAAGTGCTGTTTTTATGGCCCTCAGTTCCTTTCAACTCCCTAGACTGCCCTTTTTCTTATGGTGGGGGGGAGGAGTGTGAATTGCTGGGAACCATCTAGGAATACCCATTCACACTCTACATAGGTTATAGGCTTGATCTTTCTTTCCTTCCTTTTTTCTTTCTTTCTTGGATTTATATCCTGCCTTTCTCCCTGGAGAGGATCCAGGGAGAAATTAAATTAAAAGGATTTGTTTTTAATTTTTTTTTAGTCCACGTAGCCCCCCCCCCAATACATCTACAGGCAGAAAACTGACCCCCAGACCTACAGGATAGCTGCCCATCCCTGTATTAGAATAACAGCATGCCCTTCATGTTAGCATGTCTAAGCAAGCAGCTCTGCTTCGGCATTACCACCTTTGATCCTTCCATTCACTACCCACAAACACCAAGCACTATAGGTAACATAGTTGGAAGCTTGAAAATTTCTTTTATTTATATATGACAGGCATAGGTTAAACTATTTATGATATGAGAGGTGTTCTGCTACAATATGTTGCTCGTAAATGGTGAGATATCATTAACACTGTCTATCGTTTGTGAAAACTGTAGGATTTATCCTCAAATGCATTTCATACAGATCCCAACTTGCACTTTTCTAAAGCTTGCAAAATTTACAGCGGAGGGGGGAACTTATGTTGCTGGCCCAAAGGCAAGATCCATGTGTGCCTGGTGAAATGGTGGTTTGATTTTGTTGTACTTTCCATCTGCTCTGCTGCTGCATTTAGTGTCCCCAGACATGGTGATGTGGCACCCTCTTGAGGCTTACTGCTGCTAGTGCAGCTCTTTTACAGTTGCATTCTGTTTTTTAAAAAATTGGTTTGAGGTACATTTAGCTCAGGAAATTCTATCTATTGCTGTAGTGAAAAAAATTAACTCAATATAGCACTAATTTCAACACTGGTGGAAGAATACCACTGAAAGTAATGGAATGCCTCTACACACTAGGGAAGCATGTGCACAATGTACCATTAAGATTTTACAGTAAAGACATGCTCCAATAACACAGTTAGATTTAGAAATAGTTTTAACTTCTTTGTTTTTAATTCTGAGCCATATTTCTTGACCAGTAGTCATACCAAGTTCAATTAATCAATCTAGTAATCACTTTATTTATATCCTGTCTTTCCCCAAGGGTCTCAAGCTGGCTTAAAAGATTTAAAAAAAAACAAACAAACAAATAAAATCATGGGTGATTTAAAAAGCAAGTAAAACCACATGTGAGAATCAGCATGGTATAGTGGTTTGAGTGTTGGGTTAGGACTCTGGGAAACCAGGGTTCAAATCCCTACTCAGCCATGGAAATCCACTGGATGACCTCAGACAAATCACACTCTCTCAGTCTCAGAGGAAGGCAATGGCAAAGCTCCTCTGAATCATTCTTGCCAAGAAAAACCCTACAATAGGGTCACCGTTAAGTTGGAAATGGCAAATGGCATGCAATAATAACAAAAATCACTTGTAACTACAGGCAGTCCTCCGTATTCATGGATTCTTTATCCATTGATTCAACTATCCATAGCTTGAAAATATTCCAATATTTTTTTAAAAAGACCCCAAAAGCAAGCCTTGCTGTTTGCCATTTTATAAAAGGGACACCATTTTACTACGCCATTGAACTTGCCACGGGTCACTGTAAGAGGGGCGCTCCAAAAAAGTGATACAAAGACTCCCTGAAGCAACATCTCAGGCTCAGCCAAATTGATCACCAACAATGGTCCGCCCTGGCCTCACATTGGGAGGCATGGAGCAGCCTTATTTGAGAACTCACGCCGAACAAGTCTTGAAGAGAAATAACAATGCAGTAAGAATCACAACCCAGAAACATCACCCAAGGAGAACTTCTGCTTTCCACATCTGGACTTGTTTATCTCGGATTGGCCTTTTTAGTCATCAGCGCGCTTGCAGAAAGCGCGGGATGAGTCCTTCCTGAATCTTTGTTTGCGAAGAAAAGCCAGAGAGAGAGAGAGAGAGAGAGAGAGAGAGAGAGAGAGAGAGAGAGAGAGAGAGAGTATGATGGGACTTAAGCATCCACAGATTTTGGTACCCATGGGGGGGGTCCTGGAACCAAACTCCAGAGGATAGCAAGGGCCCACTGTAAAAATATACAATGAATTAAGATTAAAATAGTATTTTTATTTAATAACAATAAGGTTTTATTTATATCCCGCCTCTCCCATGAGGATCGGGGCATATTAATCTGCCAGTAGAATTAAAACCATTTAAAACCATTTAAAACAGTAATTTAAAAACATAGAAAAAAGAACAATAAGCAAAAAGCCTTTTACATGTAAAACAGTCAGTGTCCAAAAGCCTGTTGGAACAGAAAGGTCTTCTTCACCAATTAGTGAAAGGATAGCAAAGAGGAGACCAATCTAGCTAGTCTGATGCCAGCCATGGAAAAGGCATCTCCATGATGCCTTCTCAGCCACCAAATTCTAGTGATGTCTTCTTAGCCTCAGCATTGTCAAATACATGTTTAAATTATTATTTACATGCATATGTCTCCCTTCTTCTAAAGATTTAAAGACGGGCTCTTCCCCTCCTATTTTATCATCACAACAGTCCTATGAAGTAGATTAGACTCAGAAAGAGAGGCTGACTGAAGGACACCTAATGAATATCATGGCTGTGCAAAGGCTGGGATTTAGTACCCAGCTTGTTGGGGGCAATTAGCTAATACACATTGCAAATCGCTTAGGGAGTGCTTTGGCACTGATAAGCAGTATAGAAATATCAGTGCTATTGCTAATGCTATGCTAGCCAGACATCTCATGCTCCAACCACTGCACCACACTTTTTCTGCATTTCTTGTGTTCCTATCCTGTTGTGCTTCCATTCCTCATGCTCTCCTTTCTTTCCTCCCCTTCTCATTCCGCATCCATTCCTTTCCACCCTTTTGTCTGAGCACACCCTGGATCCTGGTTTTGCTACCAGCTCTTATCTTTTTTGTGTTGACAGTGAACATGTTATATGACACTCACTACTGGTGAGGCAATTAGACTCTCCTTGGGAGAAGTTCAGCTCAGTCCTGAATTAAACTTCCTTCTTTAAAGGCTCTTGCAACAACCTGTTACAGAAAGATCTAGAAAATGTTCCCAAGTGCTGAGAAGTGCCACCCACTAGACCACCGGTTGGTTCTCTGTGTTATCTATATGTTGGGATGAATAAGTGAAGTACAGCACGACCCCTGTATCCACTGATTCATTATCCACTGTTTCAGTTATCCACAGGACACAAAACAGCACACCTACCATAGAGTCTTCCTAGAAAATGTGTCCTCTCTAGCCATTTTCTAAGTCCTCCAAGGCAACTCTATGGTATTTTAAACCAGAAGTCCCATTATTTTCAATGGCATTTGCTATTATCCACAGCTTTCAGTATCCACACACCCCGAACCATTCCCCAGCGGATACAGGGTCCTGCTATAGTTCCAAAAGGTGGCGATTTTATTTTGCCTAAAAGATTCTGCTCTGATCCAGATTATCTTCACAGTTTTAATAAAATACTGCTTGTGATCCATTCCCCCACCCTTTCACAATTCACAATTAGCTTTGTGAAGTCGAAGGCTTGCATGGCCAGCATCCATAGGTTTTTCGTGGTTTTTTTCCGGGTTGTGAGGCCGTGTTCCGGAAGAGTTTATTCCTGATGTTTTGACTGCATCTGTGGCTGGCATCTTCAGAGGATGCTGGTGTGGGGTGTGTGGGATTTATCTACTGTGATGCCCTCTTGGAGAGGATATGTAAATTTGTGTTTCTGAATGGCTAGTTCCTAGGGTGGGAGGATATGCAAGGAGGATTACTGTCTGCTTGGCTCATGGTCCATTGTCTGCTGGAAATCCACCTGTCCCTAGGTGAATTTCATTTGCATGTGTCAAGTTTTGATTTTGGTGTTTTTCAGGACTGGTAGCCAAACTGAAAAACACCACCGGGATGGGTGAAAGGGCTGGAGGCTCTCTCTTCCTCTTCCTTGCTGTGGCCTCCTTGTCATCTCTGGGCGCTGCCTTTTTTGAACATTTAAAAAAATAAGTTTAAAAAGTACATGATCAGGCACCCTTCTGAGTGCTTGATGGTAAGCCTGCCCCCGCACATGTCTGACCAATCAGACAGTCAGCTCCGCCCTGTCCAGACTGCACAACTAATTGTGTTGCTTGTCCCAACGATCAGGAATGCACATTTCTTGTGGGGTATTTTAAAAAGTTTGGGGAAAATTATGAATGCTTTCTCCATGGAGTCTTAGTCCCCCCCCTCCTTTCAAATACGTCGATTTACCACGGGATCCCATTGGGACAAAAGGTATTCCCCTCCCATGAGGGTTTTTTCATCATCTAGACAATACCTATGATTCAACTTTAATTGCCATGGCTGTATCTGGTGCAATCCTGGGATTTGTAGTTTGGTACAGCACAATTTATTTATTTAAATATCTATATCATCCCGCTCTCTAAACATCGAGAGCCAGCATGACATAGTGGTTTGAGAGTGGTTGGAGACCAGGGTTCCAATCTCCATTCAGCCATGGAGGCCCACTGGGTGACCTTGGGCAAGTCACATTCTCTCAGTCTTAGAGGAAAGCAATGACAAACCTCCTCTGAACAAATTCTACCATGAAAACCCTGTGACAGGTTTGCCTTAGGATCACTATAATTTGGAAATAAGATGAAGGCACACAACAATTATATAAAGATCTCAGGGCAGCACACAATAATAACTTGAGTAATTTAAAACAGTGTAAACAATAAAAATGATTTTAAAAGGCTAACAATAAAAGCAGACATCTTGTTTAGTAGGTACAAGCTCATAAACTGGACTTACGAGTTTGTAACTCCTGGGGATTCAAGTTTGCAGTCATTAAAAACTGGACGTGACCCCCAAACCATATCATTTCAGCCTGGCAGCACTTCAACCAAAGGTTTTCTAGACACCGCAGATCACTCTTCCAGTTTTGGGATGCCCTGAGAGAAGCAGTTGTGACAGAACCCTAAGGGATCTCTCCAGCTTCCTGATCTCAACCTTAGCCCACAACTGGAAGAGTGCTGCAGATGCCATTTCACGGTGCCCTGATTTGGCTGAGTGCACAGTGGGAAAAGTTCTTTATGGATAAGGAACATGAAAAGATAATGTCCAGGTATTTCCAAGATGTGTCTTACCAGGATGCGATTGATCCCTTGGTACTAGAGGATCTCCTGGCTTACATAACCATATGCTAGCTGCACAGTTCATTGAAAGTACTGGATTCTGATCTATCCAGCCACTTACTACTCCCTTTTAGTTCTGAATAACAATTCCTTGTAAGACCTTCAGTAAGGGCTTTTTCTTCTTTTTGCCCTGTGCTAATGTGAAGCCAAATATGAAGCTGAGCACTTTTGATTTCTGCTCCCTGCATCACTTCTTGCTCACTCCTAGGTAATAGGAAGGCAGGGGGGAAAGTCCACTTTAGTTTCTCAGAGCTTGTCTATATGGTCAAAATAATATGAGCGGGATGTGAACGTATGGTGATCTGTTCATACGGACATGCACATAAATGTGTGTCATTTGGAAGGGGAGCAGCGAAAGCCACTGCAAAGTCCGTGTGCATTACATCTGGGGCTTCGTACAGATTTTTTTAAAAGCTCTGTACAACATGTGAATATGTGATCATTTGGATGATTGTATTTGCACAGATATGAACAGGCAGCACAATCTGATTCGTTGGATGAGGATGGGGTGGGGCTAGCAAAGAGGGAAAGTGGCTGTGGCTGCCATGTTGGATTTTTGGCTAAGCAAGCATCTGGTAAGTCGATCAAACGGCAATCTTATACTCTTTTCTTTCTTTCTTTTTTTTGTAAATACAATCATAGAATCATAGAATTGTAGAGTTGGAAGAAACCACGAGGGCCATCCAGTCCAACCCCCTGCCACGCAGGAAATCTTGATCAAAGCATCCATGACAGATGGCAATCCAGCCTCTGTTTAAAGACCTCCAAGGAAGGAGACCCCACCACACTCCGAGGGAGTGCATTCCACTGCAGAACAGCTCTTACTGTCAAAAAGTTCCTCCTAATGTTGAGGTGGAACCTCTGTTCCTGGAGTTTGCACCCATTGCTCCGTGTTCCAGTCTCTGGAGCAGCGGAAAACAAGCCCGCTCCATCCTCAGCGTGACACCCCTTCAAATACTTAAACAGGGCTATCATATCGCCTCTTAACCATCTTTTTTCCAGGCTAAACATACCCAGCTCCCTAAGTCTCTCCTCATAAGGCATGGTTTCCAGACCTTTCACCATTTTAGTTGCCCTTCTCTGGACACGCTCCAATTTGTCAATATCCTTTTTGAATCGTAGTGCCCAGAACTGGACACAGTATTCTAGGTGAGGTCTGACCAAGGCAGAACAGAGCGGCACTATTACTTCCCTTGATCTAGATACTATACTTCTATTGATACAGCCCAAAATCGCATTGGCCTTTTTAGCTGCCGCACCACACTGTTGACTCATGTTCAATTTGTGGTCTACTAGGACTCCTAGATCCCTTTCTCATGTAGTCTCGTTCAGCCAGGTCTCGCCCATCCTATAACTATGCATTTCATTTTTCCGCCCTAAGTGCAGTACTTTACATTTCTCTGTATTGAATTTCATTTTGTTAGCTTTGGCCCAGCTCTCCAGTCTCTCCAGGTCATTCTGAATTTTGACCCTGTCCTCTAGGGTATTAGCTACTCCTCCTAATTTGGTGTCATCTGCAAATTTGATAAGTATGCCCCTAATTCCCTCATCCAAGTCATTGATAAAGATGTTGAATAGTACTGGGCCCAGGACAGAACCCTGTGGCACCCCACTGGTCACATCTTTCCAAGATGAAGAGGAGCCACTGCTGAGCACCCTTTGGGTTCGGCCAGTCAACCAATTACAAATCCATTGAACAGTTAACTTGTCTAGCCCACATTTTCCAAGCTTGTTTGCAAGAATGTCATGGGGAACCTTGTCAAAGGCCTTACTGAAATCAAGGTATGCGATATCCACAGCATTCCCTTCATCTACCAAGCTGGTAACTTTATCAAAAAAAGAGATCAGATTAGTCTGGCATGACTTGTTTCTCTGAAACCCATTTTGACTTTTTGTGATTATGGCATTGCCTTCTAAATGTTCACAGATTCTCTGTTTAATGATCTGCTCTAGAATCTTCCCTGGTATTGACGTCAGACTAACTGGACGATAATTGTTGGGATCCTCTTTTTTCCCCTTTTTGAAGATGGGAACAACGTTTGCCCTCCTCCAGTCTGCTGGGACTTCTCCTGTTCTCCAGGAGTTCTCAAAGATTATTGCCAATGGCTCTGAGATTACATTTGCCAGCTCTTTTAATACTCTTGGATGTAGTTCATCTGGTCCTGGAGATTTAAATTCATTTAGATTTAAGAAGGTATTCCTGTACTACCTCTTTGCTTATTCTGTGCTGGAATTCCCCTATTGTGTCCTCTGTTCCTTTATCCTCAGGTTGGTCACTCTTTTCCTTTTCTGAAAACACTGAGGCAAAGAAGGTATTGAGTAATTCTGCCTTTTCTCTGTCCCCTGTTAGCATTTTGCCATCTTCTCCACGTAGTGGCCCTACCATTTCCTTCTTCCTCCTTTTGCTGTGGACATACCCCCAAAAAACCCTTTTTAATGTTATTAACCTCTCCAGCAAGCCTGAGCTCATTCTGCACTTTAGCTTTCCTGACTTTACTCCTAGACATGTTTGCTATCTGTTTGAATTCTTCTTTGGTGATTTCCCCCTTTTTCCATTTCTTATACATGTTCCATTTAAAACTTAGCTCCATTGAAAGTTCTTCAGTCATCCATCCTGGTTTCTTGAGACACCTCCCATTTTTCTTCCTCATTGGTCCTGTTTGAAATTGTGCCTTCAGTATCTCCCTTTTGAGAAAGTCCCATCCGTCTTGAGGTTTCTTCTCTTTTACTATTCCTGAGCATGGGATCACCCCCAGCATTTCTATGAGTTTATTGAAATCAGCTCTCCTAAAGTCAAGAATGCATGTCTGACTATGCCTGGCTTCTCCTTTCCATTGTATAACAAACTCCAGGAGAACATGATCACTCTCACCTAAGGATCCCACCACTCGCACCCCATTAACCAGGTCATCCCTGTTGCTTAGGATCAGATCCAAAATAGCTGACCCCCTTGTTGCCTCTTCCACCTTTTGGACCATAAAATTGTCTTCCAGGCAAGTAAGGAATTTGCTAGACCTTGAAGTTTTGCTTGAGTTAGATTGCCAGCAAATATCAGGATAGTTGAAGTCACCCATCACTACTACATCTCTCCTTTCTGCATGTCTGTTCATCTGTTCTAGAAAGGCATCATCCAATTCCTCCGTCTGACTTGGGGGTCTGTAGTAGAGTCCCATAATAACATCCCTGTTGTTTCCCTCCCCTTTAATTTTTATCCAGATGCTCTCCACCTGGCTTCCAGTATTGATGTCATGGATCTCTTCACTAGTGTAAATATCCCTGACATATAATGCTATTCCTCCTCCTTTCCTCTTTGGCCTGTTTCTCTTATAAAGGTTATACCCCTCTGTTCCTGCATTCCAGTCATGAAACTCATCCCACCAGGTTTCAGTAATGCCCATTATATCATATTTGTTTTGTAGTGCTAGGAGTTCAAGTTCATCTTGCTTATTTCCCATGCTCTGTGCATTAGTGTAGAGACATCTAAGACCATGTGTTCCCTTTACTTGTTGCCTGTGCAATGTTTTTTGCCTCCCACTGTTGGGTCCTTGTGCTGTTTGCCTTGTTCCCTCTATGCCAGTTTGACTATTTTCTCCAGCCCTTTTGCCTTCCAGAATACTGTCTCCCTCCCCCATATGACTCAGTTTAAAGCCCCCCTGATCAAATTCTTGAGACTGTTGGCAAAAGAGTGGCACTATACGAACTATTGCTTGTTCATACTATGGGAAACTAGTTTTTTTAAAATTTGGTGGCAGCAAATTTAAAACTGTGAGTAGATAATTTGTGGCCACCATCTTGGCTAGGGGGTCATGCAGAGTGTAGGGGGGCTCTTTTAATCATGAAGACAAGTCGCATTGTTGCGAATGCCTGCCTTTTCATACACATTTGTATCCCCCACCCCCGTCCATGTTTGTGAGATTCTGAACTGAGATCAAGTAAAGAGATTCCTTCTAAAATATATGTTTAGTTTTGTGGTCATTCCTTCTCATTTTTATTTGAGATACAAATAGGAAAAGTGGAGCAGGTCTAATTTTCAGGAGGTTTAGGCAAACTGTTTAGATTTTTTTTTAAATTTAAAAATTTTAAATTTAGTTATTTATACCCCATTTTTATGCCGGCAAAAGAACACCCCCCCTCCTGCTCTTACCTTCCTTTCCTGGCAAAGGCAGCTTCAGCAATAAAGAGGAAGTGAACAGAGCCCAGTTCACTTCCTCGTTCAAAATCCCACAAGACTTTGTCATGTGGGAAATTCAAAAATAAAAACACAAATAAAGCATTAAAAGTTTTTAAAAGGACACACACACACTTTAAAAGTCCCAAGTAACCCAGGGAGGGTCATAAAAAGACAGAAACTTACCTAGATGTCCCAATCTCACCTAGAAGTGTTCATGCTGGACCGGCCATTGACGCTGCAGTCACAAGAGTTAAATGGCCAGAGGTTTTGCACACTGGCAATGCCAGCACAAAAGCAGCAGGGGGATTAATTGACAGCTCAAGCCGTCAATTAAAAGATACAGATTTTGGGCTGATTTAACTGTGAAGGGGTGATGTTGTCTGATCTGTGCACCCTTTCACGGTTATATGGCGTCATTATGATGCCTTTTTTTGAGTGTCTGATAAAGTCCTATGATCGTATGGGTTTGTGGTTGATCTGTATGTGTTATTTTATACCATAAAATTGTTGTTTTTGTTTTTGTTTATGTGTTAATAAATATATTTTTAAAAAGAAAAAAAAAGAGGAAGACTTAATTACATATGGATAGACTCAATGAAGGAAGCAATGGCCCTGAGTCTGCAGGACCTGAGTAGGGTATTGATGATAGGGTGATTCGGAGGTCTCGTCATTTATGTTTGTGTTTGTATGTGCCTTCACGTTGCTTGTCAACTTCTGGCAACCCCAGAATTTCATAGAGTTTTCTTAGGCAAGGGCCTTATATAGATAGGCTATTTACCCCATCACAGCTCCATCTTGGCTCCTAATGATTCAGGGCTTTTGCCCTGTTTTGCTCTGGGCAGTCCTGATGATGTCTGGGGCAAAGACAGGGAAAAGCCCATTAGACTATTGTATTATAACACCTGCAAAAAACTGTTCCAGCTAGGGAAAAACCAACTGGACCCTGTGTGATTGCAGGAGCCCATACCGACATGCTAGCACATTGTTGCAGCTGCTGTCTACGTTGATCTCTCTGAACCCAGGAAGGAGTCTCGCAGCATATGACCACAGCTAGTCACATTCAATGGGTCTTAATCACATGCTGCAGAACGTCTTTCTGCCTTTGGAGATGGGACGCTGATGGTGGCAGCTGCAGGGACAGCCCACTGTGGCAGTCTGGATTCCATCCTGTTTCATGCTGGTAATGTGGGAAGAATGGGCCAGATATGTGGCCAGACTTATTCTGGCCGATGTAGATGAGCCCAAGGAATACTCAACGGTGTTCCCCCCGCCCCAGTTCCTTCTTCTGGAATGGAATATAGCCTAAAGCACCTGATATTCCTTGGCAGTCTCCCATCTAAGTACTAATCAGGGCAGACCCTGCTCAGCTTCCAAGATCAGATGGGATCTGGTGACCACAAGTGGAAGTTGACTTGACAGCAGTTAACAACAACAGGGAGATCTTAGCAAGAACCCCTAGGTCAATATAAGGATTCTCTGGGTCTGTATAGAGCAGGGGTTCTTAACCTTAACCTTCATAGTCTGGTGGTCTATGGACCCCTTCTCAGAATAGTGACAGGTCCATAAGCTTCCCCTTCCTTCCCTAGTGGCAGGTGCAATAACTACAGTAATTTCAAAGTAGTGATGAGCACAAACAATATATGAGGTATTTTCAACAACTCTAATGTGATATGAAAATTGTTGTGATCTCTTGGTGACAAAGTCACATGTAGTGCTAATACAGCTGAAATCTATCCACAAACTCCTATCTGTGGACTCCAGATTAAGAACCCCTGGTATAGACCTTACTGAAATTATATGCCTATAAGTACAGTCCTCCGTCAACATTTGTGGCCTCCACACTCGCGGTTCTGCATATTTGTGGTTTGCTGGAGGGGAGGCCGTGGAAAGTGGCGACAGGGCATCTGAGGCCCCATTGCCACTTTCAGGAGGGAGTGGGGAGGCGTGGGGAGGCGACCTTGGGGCCTCCAGAGGCCCCATGGTCACCTGGGGAGGGAGTGGGGAAGAGTGGGGAGGAATGGGGAGGCATGGGGAGGCGACCTCGGGGCCACCAGAGGCCCTCCAGAGGCCCCGTGGTTGCCTGGAGAGGGAGTGGGGAGGCATGGGGAGGCAGCCTCAGGGCCTCTGGAGGCCCCGTGGTCACCTAGAGAAGAAGTAGGGAGGCGTGGGGAGGTGACCTTGGGGGTCTCTGGAGGCCCTGTGGTCGCCTGATACGGGAGTGGGGAGGCGACCTCGGGAGGGAGTGGGGAGGTGTGGGGAGGTGGCCTCGGGGCTTCCGGAGGCCCTGTGGTCACCTGGAGAGGGAGTGGGGAGGTGACCTCAGGGCCTCCGGAGGCCCCGTGGTCGCCTAATAAGAGAGTGGGGAGGCGACCTCAGGAGGGAGTGGGGAGGTGGCCTCTGGGCCTCTGGAGGGCCTCCGGAGGGCCTGTGGTTGCTTTGGGAGGGAGGGGGAGGGCAGTCTTTATTCGTGGAAATTTCACATTTGAGGGGGTCTGTGGAACCTAACCCCCACGAATGTGAAAGGTCGACTGTAGTTGAGATAAGTATGGTTTGTTTGATTGGAATGAAGTGTAGTAGAGGATGCCCTGGAAGAAAAGGTAGGAATAAAACCATAACATCTTATTCTAGATCTGGACCAGACATTTGCTTACATGAGAAAAAGACACAATAACACTCCCTCCCCATTTTAGGTAAAGAAGCTAACTGAACTGTCAGTTGACAAATTGTGTGGCATACACAACTCTGTCCAGCCAGGAAATTCAAAAGAGTCAGATCAGAGAGGTCACTGCTGCACCTCAGAGTCTGTTACCTGAGGTGATTTCTTCACTCTGCCCAATGATAGGGTTAGCCCAGTACAAAGTTATTTATATAATTATTCTTATCAACATGTGAGGTGCTTCATTTTGGTGGTTTTCCATTATCACTCCTTGTCTATTATAACAATGGCTTCAATGCAACTCTTGTCTACTTTATGATGAATTTCTATGCAAATCTGTTAAGTGTCAGGATGGAGAAGAGACCCTTCCTGTAAGACGGAAGAGTCACTCGGCAACTAGCACTTGATGTGCAAACAGAGTACAGGTTGTCTCTTTCTTATCTGGAATTCTGAAATCAATCCAAAATATTCCAAAATCCTAAATTCTCCACATAGGTGGCTGAGGTAGTGACACCTTTGCTTTCTGATGGTTCAGTGTACATAAATTTTCTTTCATGCACAAAATTATAAAAAAATATGTTTAAAATTAACTTCAGGCTATGTGTAGAAAGTGTATATGAAACATAAATAAATTTTGTACAGTATTTAGACTTGGGTCCTGTCTCCAAGATAGCTCATTGATGGTAGATGCAGGAATAAGGAGACCAGACACAAATAACGAGACCACACATATAGCTGGGATATAAAGGGCCACTTTTATTTACCTATAACCTATTTAACCCCTTTCTGAGAGATCTGCAATGGGGGAGCAATCTAGTGTGGGATTTGTTGGGGCAGGAAATTAACTCCAAGATCCCCTCCCCAACTTCCCTTGGGCGAAAAGACCTGAACCCCAGGTAGAACCCATAAGCTGGGTTGCTCCCCAGTCAGTCCACATCTGGAAGGCTGACCCAAAAGTCCCTCCCTCAATTTGCATAAATTAAAGGGAGGGGCTTATCCTTCAGGCCAGCCCCAAAGGAGGTCACTTTCCCCAGCCCTCAGTTCGCAGGAACTAAAGGGGCAGTTCCAGCTCCCGCCTTCACCTCCAAAAGGGGGCGGTGCCAAGGTGCTCACCAAACTACCAAAATTTCCGCCTCTACCTGCCAAGTGACCACCTATTTAAGACACCACCCTAAGCTAATTGTCAAGTCCACATCCACAGTGTAGGGTAGGCAAAAAGACCCCAGGTAAAAGGGCAAAAAATTCCTACCTTGCCCCAAAGCAACCAATTAAATCACACTGATTCAGCGGCCAGAAGGTGGGTCGATCAAAGTGATGAAAAGGAGGAGGCAGAGGGGGGTTGCACTTAAATCTCTTCTAGCCCCTCTCCCTGCTCTCCTGGCAACAGCCCAGGGGCTGAGGCAAAGTTACAGGCCTCCATCCTGCACTCCCTCAAAAGGAGTTCCTATAACATAGTCATGACCATGCTGGGAATCCTAATATGTATACACAAGTAATGTATTCCAAAATCCAAAATATTCCAAAATCCAAAATATCTCCGGTCCCAAGCATTTTGGATAGGGGTGACTCGACCTGTAATTTACTCTTATATAACACCATTTAACACCAATTAACCACACCCATTGCTCCAAATGAAGTCACGTATCACTGATATCGTTCACATCAGTTCCTGGCTGTTACTACCTGTTGGCCCAAAACAAGCTATGGTTTGGACTGATGCCTGGTGGGATTCTGGGATGACTTTGTTATTGTGTGCCTTCAAGTCACTTCTGACTTATGATGACCCTAAGATGAACCTATCACACAGTTTTCTTGATAAGATTTATTTAGAGTGGGTTTGCCTTTGCCTTTCTCTAAGGCTGAGAGAGTTGTTACTTGCCCAGTGTCACCCAGTGGGTTTTCATGGCTGACCAGGGATTGGATCCCTGGTCTCCAGAGTGATAGTCCAGTGCTCAGCCATTACACCATGCTGGTTCTCTTCTAATGACTAGAAGAATGCTAAGAATGTGTGTACTATAAGGCTTTCTCTGTATGTAGCTATACTATGGTTAAGCCTCCAGATGGTGCTGTTCCCTTAGACAATGGGATTTAAGAATTGGACAGTTACCCTTTCTCTAGTAGTAATTTTCAGTGGCAGGATTTTAGTATTCTAAATAATTTTCAATTTCTACAGTTGTTTTCTTTTGAACAGTCTCCATAACATTTTATAGACATCATCTGAAAAACAGTGGGATTATAGTGCTTTTATGCTTTCTACTAGAACATGGATTTTCCCTCTCGCTACAATGGATAGTCATTGTAATATTTCCCTGCTTTTATGTTTCTTTCTCCAGATTTTCTTTTATTATTTAATGTCCATTACCCGAACCACATCTTCTCATGATGGTGGCATTACAATTTCTGCTGATGATGCAAGGGAATGTTCATATTATTTAACAAACAATCAATCCCAGGGTTGTTCTTGTTGTTTTTCTTTTTTGGTCATAGTAATGTTGGTTGCTTAGAGAGCCAGTGTGGCACAGTGGTTTGGGTGTTGGACTAGGACATTGGGAGACTAGGGTTCAAATCCCCTCTTGGTCATGGAAACCTACAGGGTGACCTTGTGCAAGACATACTCTCTCAGCCTCAGAGGAAGGCAAGAGCAAACCCCCTCTGAACAAAATCTACCCAGAAAACCCCATGACAACCTTAGGGTTGTTGTAAGTCAGAAATGATTTGGGGCTTGTCTAAATGGTGAAAACACTCCTCATAGAATTTGAAGAGAATCCTTTTGTCCCAATGGGATCCTACATCATTTCACCATATTCGGAAGGAGGTCCCCCCAAAATGCTATATTCTCAACACGAAAAGCCTTTGTGGTTTTCCTGAAATTTAAAAAAAAGAAAAGTGAGATGGAAATGCGCATTCCTGCTCATTGGGACAACCAATTCACTTTGCTGCACTTTCCCAATAAGAGCATTAGTGGAAAGATGGGCATGCATGGAGGATGGAGCTTTCCAGCAGGCAGCACCCAGAACTGCCATGTTGTATTTTTGCCATAGCAATCGTGTGCCGAGGCAATGAAGCACCCTTTTCCACCTTGTTTATTTAAGCTGCAGGTCACACTTCCACACCTTGGATTTGCTTTAAAAAATACTGTTTGGTGGTGGCAACTGGTGAAAATAAAAATCTGAGTAATTTACTTGTACCGTTTTAAATCTTGATTCACAGGCATGCCCATTTAAAATGCAGATAGCTTAACATACCTGCGATCTTGGAAAAAAATGTGGAGACAAATGAAAGCTGCTGAGAATTGGCATTAATGTACACCAGCCCACATTTTACTGCCTCATATAAACAAATCCTTGAAGGCACACAGCAACAACAATGGTTGCTTATGCACATCCAGTGCTTATGCCCTACAATCACAATGTAAATATTCCCTGCAACTATGTTTTTCATGATGTAATTTTGGCATTAGTTTGTTTGTTTTAATAAGCAAGGGAATGAAATATAGAAATACTGGTCTTACAAAATGTTTAAATAAGATCATGCAGACATGATATTTATAGAATGAGAATCAGTCCTAAATCATTACTTTAGATATAATTATAGATTAGGCTGCACAAAGTTCCAGATAGCACTTTCTACTATTCTTATTATGAACTGTTTTAGGAGATATTTATGCATACAACACATTTTCCATTCCTCTGTTATGAATGGCACCTTCTCATTGCATGCAGACCTCCTTTCCTATCTCTCTAGAGGCCATGAGCACTGAGAAGCAAGTTTTGCCTTGTCAGTAATGGGTGAGGGAGACATTCACAGAAACAGCTGCTGCATTTTCTGTGATTCCACCAATCACTGAGATAGTTGGAGCTACTACATGCTGTTAGGGCCAAATTGCAGCTGCAGTGGCAAGCTATTTCAGTGTAGCTCATGGGCTTCATGTAGCCCCCTGAGACTGGTTTTATAGACCTTATAGAGTCTCCTGATACTTCCATACCAGAAAGAAAAAATAAGTCACTTTTTGCTTCAAGGAAATGTGGTTGTTGTTTTTTTTTTGCATAAAATAAATTATAACCCTTTCTGACCACCCATTCCCCTAAAAAGTCAAATCTATCTAACTGCTTCATTTTGATACTGAGGGGGAGTAATTTCCAGACATATTGGAGTCTGCTGAGCCAGTGGTTGGTGCCAGGGCAAAATAACAAACAAATCCATAAACAAAACTCAGCAACCTACCAAAGTTGCCTGTCATTGAGTTATTTGGAAAGGGAAGAAAGGGACTGAGTTTAACTTTGCCCCTTCACTCCCCCTCCCCCAAAAGACTTAATGGAGAAATGTGGCTGTAGGTTAATGGCAGAACACATGATTTGGATGTGGAAGGCCCCATGTTCAAACCCTGGCATCTTCAGGTAATGCAAACCTGCTTTACATCTGTATTGAAGATGCTGAATTAATTATACCAGTGGTGTGATTAGAGATGTGACAGCCTGGAAAAAAACTGTAAAAGTTCAGAAAAAAAAAAACCATCCCCCCCCCCCCAAAAAAAAAATTCTGAAGCCTTTTTTGGGATTTTTTCCCCAAAAACTTGAAAAAATTGAAAAAAGGAAGAAATGTTACTAATGTTGATGATTTCTTCTAGTTTTTTTTTAAAATATTTTTTTTGCCTGCTCCACATAAACTAGCAAAACTAAAGAGGTTCCATACAGCTCAGGAGGTTGTTGCTCCATTTGTTACAAGTAAAAAAATAAAAATAAAAGTAAATTCCATTTATAATAATTGTTTGAATACACTGTATTTTTAATATACCAATTGTGATAATTTTACCAAATCAAATTGTACATAGTCTATGGCCCTGTCTACAGAAGGGGCAAAAAATTGGTACAGGGGGTAAAAAGTCTGAAAAGGCAGGTGTTTGAATGTCAATGATCTGCCTACATGGTTTTTTACCCCCTGTAAAGTCCGCATGACCTGGGAGGGAGGAGGAGGATAGTGGCGGTGGCAGTGGGGATGGGAAGTGGAATTATAGTGCTACAGTTAAACTCGGTACTGCACAAAGTGAGCTGATTCCCATTTGCAAAGCCACCACAGATGAGGAGACCCCCCCACCGCCTCCACCCCCTTGCGTCTTTCCCAGGACACCCCCTTCGCTCACTCTTCTCCAGGACCCCAAAAGGGCTCTTCGCTGCTTAGCCCACCGGACTGAAGGTTGCAAAACCGATCCCAATAGGAAGTGAGCTGGAGACAAACACACATATCCACACACCCTATTAAGCTCTTCTGCCATTGGCAGGCAGTCTCTGAGGTCCTCTAGAGGAGGAGGAGGAGGAGGAGAGCAGTGGCAGTGGTGGGACTGTCCTGAAACTAGGGCCTGGGTGCTATGGAGGAGGACGAAGGAGGAGGAGAGCAGCGGTGGGGCTGGGAAGGGGTCTGGAGCCAGGGCCAGGGTCCTACTGAGGAGGAAGAGGAGGAGGAAGAGGAGGACAGTGGAGGCGCCTTCATCGCATACCTTTAAAAAATGGTGGCTGCCGCTGATTCCCCTCGTTCCAAGCCCCACCCCCTCTACTTGGCCAGCCAATCAGATCACACTCCTTTTTTGCATCTGTGCAAATAGGAGTGTTTAGACAGAGAAACATTCTTAGGAGGTTCTGCAGGCAAAACCTACTTTTAAAATCTCCGTTGTCCTTTCAATAGTACCTCTTTGCTTGTTTGCTTGTTTGAGCTCCCAAAGCAATTAGAAATAAATATGATTAATTATAGTGAAATCATGGTAAAATACAAAAGAACCGGGAGTTAAAAACCAGAGTACTTGTCATACATGCAAAGTCTTTAGGGCAAAGTCACATGTCTTCGTATCAAACTTAATGATACTCATGTAACAGAACTGTTAGAGGTGTCAATACCAAGGCTAATTGTATACAGTCGTCCCTCCCTATTAGTGGCTTTCCCTTTTGCGGTTTTGTGTATTTGCAGAAAGCCGCTGGGGGTGTGCTCTGGCTTCGGCTCCCCCCAAGGGAACATGCATCTTTATGGCGAGTGCCAGGGGTTTCCTTGGCCTTCTTCTCTCTGTGTGTGTGGGTGAGCCGAAGGCTGAGCAAACCTCCGTTCTGGCTGCCAAACCGCCGAGGGTGTGCTCAGGCTTTGGCTCCCCCCCTCAGGGAATGTGCAGCTTTGCGGTGAGCACTGGGGGTTTCCTCAGCCTTCTTCCCTGTGTGTGTGTGTGTGTGTGTGGGGAAATCCAAAGGCTGAGCAAACCCTTGTGCTGGCTGCAAACCCACCAAGGGTGTGCTCGGGCTTCGGCTTGCCCCTCCAGGGAATGCATGGCTTTGCAGCCAGTGCTGGTGGTTTCCTTGGCCTTCCCCTAACCCTCCCCCCACAAGGAACGAAGGCCAATGAAACCCCTGGTGCTGGCCACAAAGCCGTGCGTTCCTTGAGAGGGCTTAATTGATTTGCGTTTTTTCAGTTTCACGGTCATGCTCCGCCTCTAATCCCTATGAATGGGAAGGGAGGACTGTATAATCAACTTCTGTTGTTGCAACTTAATAGAGACAAAGTCTGTGGAAGGCTCCAGTCAACCAAATGTATACTCAGTCCTGTCCTTTATGGCTTGTGACATCAAGGCAGGATTGCCTGTATGTATGGATTAATGACCACTGAGGCCGAGAATCATGCCAATAGCTTGAAAGAGTTTATGGTGCATATTTCTGAGACCTGTAAGAATTACAGTTATAAATATCCCTCCTTTGGATAAGATTCTCAAGAAGGAACATTTGGAAGAAGCATGTCATTTTGATCCATTTCAGTCTGGCTTTAGGCCTTGCTTTTTTGCAATCTGGTTTAGGTCCTTAGTGTATTAATTAGTTTACTACTTGGTTTACTACTGTAGAAATCTGTGGGTCCAAGGTCCATTAATGGGTGCATTAATGGACCTTGGAGAGCCCCACCTACCCTTGTTTTCTTTTCTTTTCTTTTCATTTCTTTCCTTTTTTTTTTTTTTTTTACTTTACAGGAAGTGACTTCCAGTTTATACCCTGCTTTAAAAAAAATCAGTTCCTGAACCTAAAACATTCTGAGGAGGGGCAAAAATGTAGTCAATAGGGGCCATTTTGTACTTTAAAAAACATGTTGTTTTTCAACAAAATGTTCTTGGGGTAATGTGAGGGCCTTTAGGTCATCAAAAATGGCAGCCCATTGGCCACATTTTATCCTTGGTTCAGTACCAAAACAGACTAAAGGATGACTTTTTACCAGACTGAGAGAGTGAGAGAGATGGGAGAGTGTATTCCTCCTGATTCTCCTGGAACTTATGACCGGTGGAAATGTGAAATGTTTTCTCCCCCAAACCCTTTCAAATAAGACCAGAAGTACATCTGTCTACTAGAATATAATTTTACTAACAGCTATGTCTTTTTGTTGTTGTTGTTCTTTTTTCTCATGGTTGAAGGGATTTGTCAGCAAGCTGGATGAATTCATTCACTGGTTAAATGAGGCTATGGAAACAACTGAGAACTGGACTCCTCCTAAAGCAGAAACAGACAGCCTTAAACTCTACCTGGAAACACACTTGGTAAGAGAAAATTATTGTCTTTCAAGTCACTAATAAAAAGAGACTGCCTGGCTTTCTGTGTTTTTAAATTAATTTTCAGTGCAGATCAATTTTAAGGAAAAACATACCATAGCCTTGCCAGTGGTAGCAACTGAAATTTCAACAAATTTATCTTTTGAAAAGGAACCAGCTGTCCCCTTAAGCAAGTAACTTGGAACAAAGGCTACTGCTGAGTTTAGGAGCCAATTATTATTCCCTAAATTCCCAGAGTTTAGGAACCAATTATCATTATTCCCAGTAAAACAAATTTCACTGCAGAAAACAAGTAAAAAATAAATAAATTTCACTGGAAATAGTAAAATTTAAACAAGGGTTCTGCTAATATTGATTATCTGATATTATTTATCATTATCAAAAAATACTTCATTTTCTGCATTTTAAGGCTTGATCATTGGGGAAAAAAGCATAATGGAAAATTTGAAAGAGAAAAAAATGAATTAGGGTATATCCACAAACTCCAGTCCATTGGTGAAAGTCACATCTGAAACAATGATTTCTTGGCACACTACACTTATTAAAACATTAATTGTCATCAGAGCTCCTCAGGACCTTCATGCCTACAACATTTGACTGGTCTTGTAACTGTAAGAATGAGCTACACCAAGCATTTTCTCCACTATTCATATGTTTATCTTCTTATCTTGGCTTGTATGCGATACCTGTATCATACCTATCTTTTTTCAATTATACTTTATGACCAGGGGTGGGCGACTGTGGTGGTGGGGAGCTGCACTACCATCCAACAAACCTTAGAAGGCTGCACCCCTACACATCCTCAATTCTTTTTTTTTTTCAATGTTCCCAAATGCCCTTTTGGGAGCAGGTGGGGAGCATTTTCATCATGCTTTAGGATTTTATGTCTGGGAAAGGCCTTTTTTTAACTATAGGAAGTAACGAGAGTCACTTCCTTTTCACTTCCTGTTTTAACAAGGCCTCTCCTGAGCCTGCCTCTATCTGTCTGTCTGTCTGTCTATCTATCTATCTGGCATAAATGCCCTCTACATCTCTTGAATGGCCTTGTTGGGGGGGAACAATACTGGGAAAATGCAGTTATTGACCTCTGGATGGAAACTAGGGCCACAAAAATGTCCCATCGGCCTCACTTTGCCCACCCTTGCTTTTTGACCATCATTGAGACTGAAATTTTCTCCATACCCTTGTTTTTCATTTCTATTACAGTTCACATCCCTGCCCTTACCCCCCCCCCGCCTGTTTGCGTGCACGTCCGCAGAGGTTTCACACCATGCATCTGATGAAGCTTTATATATATTTATACTGAGAAAAACTAACAAAGCAATGTCTTTATACATGGTCAGTTCATCTCTACAGCACATGCACAGTACAATGGAGCCAAATTTAAATGGCATATAGATTAATATTGAAAATGAAGGCCTGGTCACTTGAAAATGAAATATTGTGGGTCTAAATATAAATAGAAGAAAGAAAGAAAACCTATTCTTTTCAGAACTGAAATAAACCCTGCAATTGTGGTGATTGTTGTGTTTGACATGAACCCCAATGACTGACACAGAAGTGTGTGGGGGACATGTGTTATGTGGGGGGGGGGGACATGTGTCTCCAGATGTTATTGTACTGAAACTCCTTTATGTTCTTGCTGGCATATCCAGTGGTGAGTAGATGGAGCGAATTGCAGCCCAACATCTGTAGGGCTAACTGTCTCCCATCACTGCCACTACACTGTCATAGATGGAGTCTGATGGCTTCTTTATTCACACCAAATTGTTTCTGAATGCATATTAGGTTATTGGGTTCCTGAAACTTTGTAGCACGTTACAATACGGGGGGGAAATGCTCTCTCAAAATTTCTGGTCAAAGCCAGGAAATTGGTATGTGATATGGTATTCTTCTGATGCATGTTTATCTTATGTTACTTGGAACAGAATAGGATTTACTTCTTAAGTAGACATCATATTATGTTGTAATGCCAGTTGATGAATTGTGGTACGAAGTGTATAATTTTATGTCAGAAAAACCCATAATTATTTAAATGTTATACCGTAAAGGCACCAGATCCTGTCTGATCTTGGAAGCTAAGTAGGGTCAGTCCTAGTTTGTACTTGGATGGGAGACTGCCAAGGAATACCATGAACTGTAGGCTATATTTCAGAGGAGGGAACTGGCAAAACCACCTCTGAGTATTCCTTGACTTAGAAAACCCTATACAATTCATGGGGTCACCATAAATCAACAGGTTACTTGAAGGCACATATTGTCTATTACCTGTGCTAGTGTGCAGTTTGAAACAGTGTGTGCTCTTAAAAAATCCTATCAACCTTTTTCTTTTTCAATATAAATTTAATTCCCATCATGATTCAGGCTCCAATCCTATATGCACTTATCATGGAGTAAGTCCCATTAAGCTCAGTAAAGCTTACCTCTGAGTAGGTGTGCATAGAACCACTCAGTAAATTATTTCAAAAGGCAGAGGATAATTTGTAATTGGAAGATATAATCATTGCATTGTGATCTATATATTTTTTAATTGGAATGTCAACTTTTCATTTGGTATTGGTCTTGCAGTACTGTAATTCTAATCTGTGTTTAAACAGAAATCTAGGAAATTAAGTTCCCATTAAGTGCAGTGTCAAAATTATCTTGATATAGTATTTGCATTTGGTACTAACCAAGCAGAGGAAGGGGCAGGTGCTTCTGCCATCATCTTTTTTGTGAGTTCTGAGACCACATCCTCACATGTAGCTTTTGCTTAACCCATCTTGCTGTAGAAGAAGTTCATTTGTAATACCCAGTAGGACTTTATTATTTGAACAAAAGGAGCGGATGTGTATGTTTCCCCCTTCACTCACTCTATTCACATTACAAGAGGTGAAATGAATGTGTGTGTGTGTGTGTGTACACACAAACACATGCTAGCACAACAGAGACTGCATTTGTGTAAATGTACTATATGCTGAAATATTTGTAGGATAAATGGACATTAATATTAATAACAGACTTAGAATAATCATCACCTGTATTCAATGGTAACTTTGCCTAAGTAGCCATCACTTCCATTTCCACATGCCAGGACAGAGGTTGGAAAAGTTACTTCTGTGGACTACAGTTACCAGAATCCCCTCTCCAGCTAGCATACTGCTTTACATTTCTCTGCCAAAAATGGCTCTTGAACATTGGTAGAGCCTCCTCTGCAAGATGGAGCTGTAGGAGGTGAGGGATAGTTAGAAACTGGGGACTTTATCAGACACAGCAAAAGCCACATCACAGGAACGCACAGTAACAAAAATGGTGATATTACCAGACGTCATTGTGCCTCAGCAGTTCCAGGGGTGTAGGGCAGGTGTGAATAATGTGTCACTTTTTATTGACGGCTTAGTCCATCAATAGAAAAGGGACACAATTTTCATGCCCACACTATGCCCCTGGAATGCCAGAGGGATGTCTGGTAATGTCGCCCTTTGTGTTCCTGTAGTATTCCTGTGATGTGGTTGGGGATGTGGTTTTGTGTCATGTCCCCCCTTGTGTCTGTTAAAGTCCTGACTGTCCCAGCTTGCATGAGCAGAAATAGTTTTTGCTAAGGCAAGGACCTCATTATATAAAATCCACTTCATAAACATTGAGAATTTATGTACAGACTCACAACTAACTGATAATTATTTTTAGGGCATTTAAATTCTGTTTTCATCAAGCTTTATATATTTAAACCATCTCTATTCTATCACCAACACCACTTCTACTACCATTATTATTGATGTTGTTATCACCGCCACCACCACCACCCTCTCCTCCTCCTTCTTTAGCCAATGATTCCTAATTCTATTTCAACATATATTTGTTGCATACATACTTGTAAGTTAGCATTTGTATTCAGTCATTTGATAGTCTGAAAATCTTTCCTAAAATATTTTTAAAAGAAGTATTTTAGTTTACTTGTAAATGGCATAAAGCATATTAACTAAGGCCCCTTTCACACTGTACATTTATAGCACTATGATTCCACTTTAACTGTCATACCTACATCCTATGGAATCCTTGGGTCTGTAATTCGGTGAGGTGCCAGAGGACTCTGAATGACTCTAATCTAAGTACCTTTCCCCGAACTGCAAATTCCAGGATTTCATAGAATGGAACCATAACAATTAAAGGAGAACCATAGGGACACACTTGCATAGACTGAATCTGGCTGAGATGCCTAAATAATCTTTATTAAACAAAAATAATTACAGAAGGCTGGTAAAATTATTGTGAAACATTTACTGGAATAATTTTTGTGGAGCGTGGTAATATGAACATTAACATGAATAAATGCAAGAGGGGACAGAGAGGGAGAGAGGGAGGGAGGGAGGGAGGGAGGGAAGATGCTGTGGCTCTTCCAAGGCTGGACCATATCAGAATGTGGGGGGGGGGGAAATCATGTATATGACCCTTGCTATATAGAAAAAAGATTCCATGCTTGAAGAAACAAGTATATAAGGGTAATGGTTAGACTATAATTGTTCTTTTTCATGTGCTATCTTTCAACAGGCAGAAACATATTGATGTTGTTTTATATGGGGGTGGGAAAGAGAAAGAAAGAGGGGTAGGCAGACCCCCCCCATGTGACAATATCCTTCCCTCAGTTTCAGGGGTGAGAATCCTATGATCCTCCTGGTGTTATTGACTTCCCGCTCCTATGTTGGTCAGGGCTACGGAGATTTGTAATCCAACAGGATCCCTGACCCAGCTCTATTTTGTATATTCATTTATGTGCCCAGTCAAAAACTGCACCAGATGTACATAAGGAGAGCTATCTGAAGACTTAGCAGGGGTGAACAGGGAACAGAGCCTAGAAACAAATGGAGGGATGTAAGAAGCACCTTTTTGGGACACTGTATGAGGACCTGTCCTTGTAAACTTGTTCACTGTTGACCTGGACTTAGGAATGGCTGAGCAGTGAAGCAGCCAAGTTTATGGATGACACCAAATCATTCAAGTTCATAAAAGCAAAATAGATTGTAAAGCACCCCATAGGGATCTCTCTGAACTGGGTGAATGGATATTAAAATGGCAAATGTGGCTCAGTGTTGTGTTAGAGATGGAACTGAACTCTGTTTTCTCCTGTGGTCTGTAAGTATATTCTGCAGTTGTGGCAAGGCAAATAAATGAAAGTTGTAACAATATATTGTATTTTAAAAAGTGCTACCATCTGGCCCTTGGGGAGAGAGGAACAAAGCATAGACCTTATCATGTCATGTAGAAACAAAGACAAACTGTAAGAAGAAAAGCACTGGAAAAGAAGTATTACTATAAACAGCAGTAGCACGAGGAAGTAAAATGGAAGTGCACCTGGATCGTTTCGGCTTCCTTTCTGCCTTACTGCATGATGGTGTAGTTTCCCAGTTCTGGTCCCATGGGAGACGGGTGTAAAGCAAGTCTTTTTTTCTAACTGGAAAAATCCATTAGGAAAAAGACTCATTTTTACAACCATCTCTCACAAGACCAGAAATGAAGAACTTAAAAACTACAGTGTCATGTGGTAAGGCAGAACAGAAGGCAAAATGATCCGGCTGCACTTCCACTTTACTTCCCCATGTGATAAGCCTCATAATAAATGTGCATGTTTAGTTATACTTTAAAATAGAATACTATCATGGTAATAAGGACTTGCTTCTGAATAAACATGGATAGAGGAAGCCTGTAAATGCCACTGACAATCAAATCCTAGATGCATAGTATTTCATTTATGAACCACTTCACCCTTGTATATAATAATTGTTGAAAATACTAGCATAATTCATATTTATTTTTTTACAAGTTGTCTGGTTCAGGCATCAGACATCCCAACCTTTGGTCAATAAACCACAATTTATTGATAAAAAAATGAGTGGTATTCCTGCACTTGACAATTCCCTTTCCTCCTCCTTTCAAAGGATCAGCTTTGGCAGTTCTGTCCTGTTAAGCTACAATATTGTGGGATGTTGGAATCAAGAAACTATGGTTTGATTTTTCCTTCCAAATAATGTCATGAAACCAGAATCAGATCTCAGGAAGGCACGAAAGTAATAGAAGTACACACACAATTGCCATGCAGGATACCACAGAAATGAAGTCACTTGCCCTAACAACTATTGAAGACACGTTGGCATATTTGTCAAGAACATAACACGTCTCACTCTGCTGTGTTAAAAATGAATTCTGGCATATTGAACTGGGAAAAGAATCCAGTTATTTGACAATATTTACTACACTCTTGGGGAAATATTACTAGCTAAGCATGTCAATGAGCCTCAGTCTTGCCGGTATATTTCAGCACAGGCAAGTCAGGAAAAAGCTGGTAGGAATTGGGACAACAATATCCAAGGATGATGACTTACAACAAACCAATGGCATAAATGAATAGCATTTCTTAAAAGATACACAGGAAAAGAATATCAAATTGAACAGGGGAAAACTCAGGACATTATCAGACGATCCCTTTTAAATGTTCTTTTGCTGGCATAAAAAAATCCATTTTTATGCCAGCAAAAGAATGCACCCCCCTCCTCACTTACCTCTAACCCTGGCAGAAGGCTTCCCTGGCAATAATGAGGAAGTGAACAAAGCCCCATTCACTTCCTCCTTTGATAGTCCACAAGACTTCATCATGCAGGAAATTAAAAAATAAAATAAAAAATAAAACATAAAAAGTTACAAAAAGCACATACACACACTTAAAACTTCCAAGTAAACCAGGGAAGGTTTTAAAAAGTGTGTCACTTACCTGGATCTCACAATCTCACCCAGAAGTATTTTCACCGGACCGGCCATTAACGCTGTATTCACATGAGTTAAATGGCCCAAGGTTTCACACAGCAGCAATGCCTGCACCAAAACAGGATGGGTAATCTATTCACGGCTTGGTCCATCAATAAAAAGAAACACCAGAATAATGAGAGTGGAATGCAAAAGGATAACATCTTGTGCTATTGGTGTCCTTTTGCATTCCGCTGTTGTTATTCTAGTGCCACATTAGCATCTGCAGACCAGACTCGATGGTCATGTCTACACTGATAGGAAACAGATAGCTGCAGTGCATTTTTCTGGTCTGCTGCAACCCCATTAATACCACCCACCACTGTGAGATCGTAGTTGCCCACCATGCATTTCCCTCAGGTGAACTCATATCAGTGTAAAAGGGCAGTCCCATGATAATCACATGTCCTATACTTCACAGTATTTCCAGCCACACAGCCATAGCCGCTCCACTTATTTCACCCCCCCCATCATGCGTATTTCCAGATTAATTATCAGCAACCAGTTGCCTTTTGTGCCCCACACATCTGCATGCCCATTGGATGTCTTGTACAGCTGGGCAGGCATACTGCAATTTAAGTTAGTTCATGCACATTATCCAACTGCCATTGCCCTAACTGGCCATTGTCATTGTTGCTAACAGTCACTGATGAGGGGATTGCAGATATTGCAGCAGTGTTCTCAAATATGTTGATGTTTCTGTGCGACTCCTGCAGCTGTTCCTGAACCTTCTCCTCCCCAAATGGTGATGCGGTCAAAGGTTTCCTCCCTGCTCCATGAAATTCCTCTGCCTCCTTTCTTCAGCCATCCTAGTAACTGGAGGTGCACTACTACTGATCTGCTGAAATACTGATCCACAGTTATCCACACACTCACCCACCTAAAAAAATGGTGATTACAAATCACTGAAGCTGAAATTCAAACAGTACCACTGCCTAGTGGGAAATCAGATGACACCTGGCCCTCCCACCAGCCTGTTCCATCCACTGAAAACTCCTCCCCCAGTTCCACTCTGATGTTGCCTCAGAGCGCTGGCCACACATATGATTATCCAGATTTTCCAGCTTTTTTTTTTTTTTGAAAAGCTTAACATTGACTGAAAATCATCATGAACATCATCTGCCCAGGTCACAGCAGCTATGAGGTGAACATCGGTTTTTTAGACAGTGTATGGCAAAAGGCAACCATCATATAAGGTAGAGATGGACAGCAGGCACATTCTGAGACAAAGCAAAGACTTCTATTCGAAATAACAGAGGCATTGGGTGATGCCATGAACTAGTATTTGTTCAGAAGAAACTGTCATGGTCAGCCAGGACTCTGAGGACTCAGAAGGCGAGGAGGCTGAGCCAGTCGCAGAAGAGCTGGCTGAGTCTGAGTCTAGCCCTGAAGAACCCAGGGCTCAGCAGCCTAGCCCTCCCCCAGCACAGGGTCCAATCCTGGGAGACATAGTGGAGCAACAGCAAGAGATAGAAGAGCAGGTACCTAACTTTAGCCAAAGAAGAGCAGAGAGGGTGTGGCTTCGTCGTTCCTGGACATTAAGAGACAGAAGCTCATCAATCACCCAGCAGCTGGGAGTTGGAAGCTGGGCCAACATAAGCAGTTGAGGGACGCTGAATTCCTTGTCTCAGGCAGTCTGTGTTTCCTGGAGGACACCTCTGCCTTTGACTCTCCTGGCTCTTGGAACCTTGCTCTCTTGAAACCTCGGATATCTTGACCTTGAACTGTCTTCATTGACCCACCTGCCGGAATCCTTTTGACCTTGGACTGCCTCTTCATTCTTTGCTTTCTCTGGACTCCTGACCCTCTAGGACTACTACTGACAAACCCAGGTACTGTGCTTGCAACTGAGTTGTTGTCAAGCCGGGCTGTCTTATCAGCTGTTTGACTTGGCGACCCAACAGAACTGCCTGAGACCCTAATTAAGATGGCTGAGTCTGCTGTGATCCAGGAACTGTTATCCCAAAACCAGCAATTAGCAGCCCAGCTGGTACAATTAACTCAAGGCTTGGCTGCACTACAGAACAAACCCCCACCCCAGCCCCGGGGGAAATCTATCATTACTTTACCTGAAAAGTTTTCTGGTGATAGAGCACTATTGGACAGTTTTATAGCAAACTGCAAGCTGCATTTAAAAATCAGAGGGGCTGATTTCCCCACGGACACTCATAAAGTGGCTTTCATTATCAGTCTGTTAGCTGGTCCTGCAAGTAAATGGGCTACTCCCTACCTGAATGAGGATAGTCCAGTCCGCAACAGCTTGCAGGATTTCCTGCAAGAAATGAGAGCTACCTGGAGTGATCCTGCAAAAACTGAAACTGCTGAGCACCGGATTAAGACCCTCCAGCAAGGCAAAGGCTCTGTGGTTGAATATGCCACCGCCTTCCGTCTCATAGCCCAGGACTTGACCTGGAACCAGAGTGCCTTTCAGGCCCAGTTTTGCTGGGGGTTGGCAGACCCCATTTTGGATGAGCTGGCCTGCTCAGAGCCTCCAGACACCTAAGCTGCATTGATAATTCAAGCAACACACATAGACTGCCTCTTCTCAGCTCGCAGGCAGGCCAGGCGTTCCAACCTGCCCTCTTCCCCAGTGATTGCACCCCAGACACCGGCAACTTCCCCTATGGCTTCCCCGCCTGCAGAATAACCAATGCATCTGGGAGGGGCTTGGCCGTGGCTCACTGTGGATGAGAAGGAACGAAGGAGGAGAGAGGGGCTCTGCCTGTACTGTGGTCTCTCAGGGCATTTTGCCAGAAATTGCTTGGCCAAGGGACAGCTGCCGGGAAACGGGCAGTCCCAGGTGTAGAGCAGGTTCACCACCTGGGAACATCCTCATAACCTGCTACCCCCAGCATGACCTGCAGCAAAGACCCGTTGTTGGTGGCGGCTAACCTTAGACTGCCTTCCATGGAGCTTGTCCCCCTGGGAGCCATGATAGACTCGGGAGCCTCCAACAATTTCATGGACTTAGGATTTGCCACCAGCCATCAGATACCACTGGAGGCCCTAGCTGAGCCTAGACTCGTGGAGACTATTGATTGGCGGCTCCTGCAGTCGGCTGAGGTGCCTCACTTCCCTTTGGTCCTAGGGATGCCCTGGCTCTCCAAGCATGATCCGCACATCTCGTGGGCCAGGCAGGAGGTTCTGTTCGCCTCCGAGTTTTGCCAGGAACACTGTTGGCCGGAGCAGGTCCCGGCAGCCACGGCAACAGACGCCAAGGAGTGCTTGGTGATGCTGCCTGAGAAATACCGGGATTACGCCGATATCTTTGACAAGAAGGAGGTGGATCGGCTCCTGCCGCACAGACCGTATGACTGGGGCCCCGATCCCAGCGGGACGCCTCTACTCCCTCTCAGAGCCTGAGCTGGCGACTCTGAGGGATTTCTTAGAAAAGAACCTCAAGAAGGGATTTATCCACCCTTCAAAGTCTCCTGCAGGCACCCCTGTGTTGCTTGTGTGGAAAAAGTGTGGGGAGTTACATCTCTGCAAAGACTACCGCGCCCTTAACCAGATCACCATCAGGAACCGGTACCCCTTGCTGCTGATCCCGGAACTATTGGAGTGGCTCTGCCATGCCAAGGTCTTCACTAAGTTGGACCTCAGATGGGCCTACAACTTGGTGAGGATCAGGGCCGGAGACGAGTGGAAGACGGCCTTCCAGACAAGGTATGGGCATTATGAGTACACCGTCATGCCATTTGGCCTCTGTAATGCCCCAGCCGTCTTCCAGCACTTCCTTGGCCTCCTTCCTTGGAGGTCTTTAAACAGCACTTCCTTGGAGGTCTTTAAACAGAGGCTGGATTGCCATCTGTCAGGGATGCTTTGATCAAGATTTCCTGCATGGCAGGGGGGTTGGACTGGATGGTCCTCGTGGTCTCTTCCAACTCTGCAATTCTATGATTCTATGATTCTATGATCAATGATGTCTTCCGGGACTATCTATCTAGATGGCTTTGTGATCATCTACCTGGATGACTTTTTGATTTATTCTCCCAGCCAGGCTGCCCATGACGCCCATGTTCGGGCCGTCCTTCAGCATCTTTGGGAACACCGCCTCTACACCAAGTTGGAAAAGTGTGCCTTTGACCTCCAGGAGGTGGACTTCCTGGGCTACCGAGTTTCAGCTCAGGGGGTGGCCATAGACAACTCCAAGGTGGAGGTGGTGTTATCATGGCAAACTCCTCGCTGCCGGAAGGATGTCCAGCAGTTCCTGGGGTTTGCCAACTTCTAAAGGAAATTCATTGTGGATTATGCAGCCCTGGTGAGCCCAACTGCTGCGGGGGAAGACCCGCTTTCAGTGGACACCTGTGGACCAGAAGTCGTTTGAGGTCCTAAAGGAGAAGTGCATGTCGGCCCTAATCCTGCACCACCCTGATCCACGGACACCTTTTGTGGTGGAGGCAAATGCCTCAGACGTGGCGAGTGGGGCTGTGTTGCTTCAGCCCACGGAGGCCGAGGGTTGCCTGTTGCCTTGCGCCTTTTATTCCCGTCAGCTGTCTCCTCCTGAACGCAACTACATCATTTGGGAGGAAGAGCTGTTGGCAATTAAGGCTGCCTTTGACACGTGGTGGCATCTGTTGGAGGGGGAGGCTCATCCCATCTGGGTCCACACTGACCACAGGAACTTGGAGCATCTCCAGACAGCCCGGAAGTTGTCCCAGAGGCAGAAGCGGTGGTACCTATTTTTTGGCTGCTTCAATTTCCAGCTCCAGTACGTTCCTTGGGCCCAGAATCGGGAGGCCGAAGCTCTCTCCCAGAAGCCAGAGTACACCATGGAACCAGAGGGGAAGCTTCGGTCCACCATTCTGCGCCCAGAGAATTTTGCTGCTGCTCCAAGGGAGGCTACACTGCTGGACCAGATTTGTGACCTCCAGAGCTGGGACCTGTTCGTAACCCAGTATTCGGCGGAGGGGGATGCCTCTCCTTTTGAGTTCTGAGATGGCCTGCTCTACTACCAGGGCCGCCTTTATTTACCAGCAGGCCCATGTCGGGAGGCGGTCCTGCGGTTGTGCCATGCTGCTAAAACAGCGGGGCACTTTGGATTTTGCAAGACCCTGCATCTCCCCACCCGGGAGTTTTGGTGGCCTTTGGTCCGTGCGGAGGTGGCCCAGTATGTGGACACTTGCCCTGTGTGTCACCGTGCTAAGGATCATCCGGGGCGACCTGCGGGCTTACTGCTGCCTCTTCCGATGCCTTCGGGGCCCTGGAAACTCATCTCGACGGACTTTATCACGGACCTGCCCCCTTCTGCGGGCTGTACCACCATTTTGGTGGTGGTGGACCTGTTCTCCAAGATGGCTCACTTCGTGCCTTCCACTGGCCTCCCCACGGTGAAGGAGATAGCCCGGATGTTTGTACAGCACATCTTCCGGCTCCATGGCCTTCCTGAGGGAGTAGTCTGTGATCGGGGAGCCCAGTTTATGGCCCGGTTCTGGACAAGTCTGATGTGGCTCCTGGCCATCGTGCCTCACCTGTCTTCAGCACACCATCCTGGGTCCGATGGCCAGTCAGAATGCACAAATGGGACACTGGAGCAGTAGATCTGCTGTTACTCCAGTTACCACCAAGAGAACTGGGTCGACCTGCTGCCGTTGGCCGAGTTTGCCTACAACAACTCCGTTCATGCCTCAACCCAGCAGACGCCCTTCTTTACCACCGGTGGTTACCATCCATGGGGATTTTCGGCTGTGGCCCCTGGCTCGGCGGTCCCTGCGGCAGACCAGTGGCTCCAGGAACTCAGGCTGCTCAGTCCTTGCTATAGGAACAGCTTGAGGTAGCCAAGGAGGCGTATAAGCGGGGCGCAGATCGTCGTAAGCAGGAAGGTCCTCCTTTGCAGGTGGGGGATTCAGTCTGGCTGTCCACAAGCCATCACCCGCTCCAGCGGCCATGTCAGAAGTTGGATGCTCGATTTGCAGGGCCCTACAAGATCATGGCCCAGGTGAATCCTGTGGCTTTTCGGCTCCAGCTTCCGTGGACGTGGCAGATCCCAGTCTTCCATTGTTCCCTACTGCTTCCGGCTTCGGGGGTTCATCCCGACACTGGTCCCGCACCTCCGACCGATCCGGTTTTGGTGGATGGTGAACAGGAATTTGAGGTGGCCCAGATCTTGGACTCTTGTCGCCATCGGGGCCGCCTTCAGTATCTGGTCGACTGGGTTGGCTACGGGCCAGAGAACCACTCCTGGGAAGATGCCTCCGATGTACATGCTCCCTGCCTGGTTCGGGTGTTTCACCACTGATTCCCGGACCGGCCTCGTCCTCCTCCGGGTGCGGGGGAGGATAATGGGGGGGGAATGATGTCATGGTCAGCCAGGACTCGGAGTACTCAGAAGGCGAGGAGGCTGAGCCAGTCGCAGAAGAGCTGGCTGAGTCTGAGTCTAGCCCTGAAGAACCCAGGGCTCAGCAGCCTAGCCCTCCCCAAGCACAGGGTCCAAGCCTGGGAAACATAGTGGAAAAAGAGGTAGAAGAGCAGGTACCTACCTTTAGCCAAAGAAGAGCAGAGAGGGCGTGGCTTCGTCATTTCCGGAGATTAAGAGACAGAAGCTCATCAATCACCTAGCAGCTGGGAGTTGGTAGCTGGGCCAACATAAGCAGCTGGGGGATGCTGAATTCCTTGTCTCAGGCAGTCTGTGTTTCCTGGAGGACGCCTCTGCCTTTGACTCTCCTGGCTCTTGGAACCTTGCTCTCTTGAAACCTCAGATATCTTGACCTTGGACTGCCTTCGTTGACCCACCTGCTGGAATCCTTTTGACCTTGGACTGCCTCTTCATTCTTCACTCTCTCTGGACTCCTGATCCTCTAGGACTGCTACTGACAAACCCAGGTACTGTGCTTGCAACTGAGTTGTTGTCAAGCCGGGCTGTCTTATCAGCTGTTTGACTTGGCATCCTGACAGAAACAGACAATAATCATGGAATCATAGAATTGTTAAGTTAGAAGTGACCTCCAAGACAGTCTTTGTTACGTACATGTAAGATAATAGTCCAGTGGAGATGAATTCTTAAGAAAAGACTCCATAGATGACCTACCCTGAGACTAGAGTGTATCAGCATGGCACCTGAAGTTCGTCATCACTGAACCAGGCACATTTGAAGTTTGTCAGTGACTGAAAGACCTGCACATCAGAAAGACTATGAGCAAATTTCATGATGCAGCAAGCCAGGGATCCAAGATCCACCTGTGTTTGCAGGAAGAAAAGTTAAACAAACCATGGAGCTTGGGTTTATAGCTGGCTGACAGATCATGTCATCTGTCAGAAGCCGGTGTGTGTGTGCTAATTTTTAAAATCTGGTTTGCTGGGAGGAAACTAGCCAGAGAAGGGTAGCTGGCCACTTCCAAATGACATATCAAACCAACAGACTGAAGAAGGCCGATAGTGTGTTTAACCATTCCCACTACAAGCAGGGCTTATCTGGTTATGTGCATGAGCATGTTGCTCAAACAAACAAGGAAAGGATCTTGATTTATAATGTCACATGAACTCCCCCTATGTGTAATAATCCATTTATAAGTCCCTTCATTTTAGAAAGTAGTAGTGCCTGTGATGCTCAAAATGCTACAACAAAGATTTTTACCATATATTTACTATATATGGAACAAGAAATGCCAGATGTTCAAGCAGGGTTCAGGAAAGGAAGAGGCACTAGGGATCATATTGCAAACATACACTGGATAATGGAGCACAGAAAAGAATTTCAAAAGAAAATCAGTTTGTGCTTAATAGATTATAGCAGAGCCTTTGATTGTATAGATCATGAACAACTATGTATTGCTCTTAAAGAAATGGGTATGCCATGACATTTGATTGTTCTGATACATAAACTGTACTCAGGACAAGAGGCTTTTGTTAGGACAGAATTGGAATGGTTTCCAGTTGGCAAGGGGGTCGGGCAAGGATGCATTTTTTATCACTCTATTTGTTTGTTGGTTAATTTGTTGTAATAAATAAATACATATCAGTTAAAATTATCTGTTTAACTTATATGCTGAAAATATTATACATAAAGCAGGACTAGATTGAAAAGCAGGAGGCATGAAAATTGGAGGAAGAAACAACAACAATCTAAGATGTGCAGATGACATCATACTACTAGTGGAAAATAGCAAGACCTGGAATTATTACTGAAGAAAGTCAAGGCAGAAAGTGCAAATTCAGGTTTACTGTAGAACATTAAGAAAACAAAAATTATGACCACAGACAATTTACATAGCTTTAAAGTAGACAATGGAGATACTGAAATAGTTCAAGATTTTTCATACCTCGATCAATCATTAATCGGAATGGAGACTATAGCCAAGAAAGCAGAAGAAGACCTAAGGACTTTATCAGACCATCCCTCTAAACCCCATTCTTTTGCAAGCATAACTTCTGCTGTTTTTATGCCGGCAAAAGAGCTCCCCAATGCACACGTACCTTGCAGCCATGCTAAAGGCTTCCTCGGCAATGAACGAGGAATGAACGGAGCTTCGTTTGCTTCCTCTATTGAAACCCCACAGATCCTCACTAGAATACCTAGCGTGGGGATTTTTTTTTTAAAAAAAGAACACTCAAAAAGTTTTTAAAAGCACAAAAAACACACCTAAAAACTTACAAGTAAACTGGGGAGGGTCATAAAAGGAGCATCACCTACCTGGATGTCACAATCACACCTGGAAGTGTTCTTGCCGGACCAGCCATTGGCACTGCATTCATGTGAGTACAATGGCACATGGATTCAAACACTGGCAATGGCGGCACAACAGCACCACGGGGATCAATTGATGGCTTGGGCCATCAATAAAATGTACATTTTTTTAAACTGGACATGATCGTGAAAGGGCAACGTCATCTGGTACGCACACCCTTTCGCGATCATTAGGCATCCTTATGACATTGTATTTGGATGGTCTAATAAAGTCCTAAGACTTGGAAGGGCAGCTATGAAGAAACTAGACAAGATCCTGAAAGTTAGGATGGTACATGCCATTGTATTCCACATTTCTATGTGTGGTTGTGAAAGCTGGACAGTGTGAAGAAAGCTGATAGGAAGAAAATCAACTTATTTGAGATGTGGTGCTGGAGAAGAGTTCTGTGGATACCATGGACTGCTAAAAAGACAGATAAAGGAGTCCTAGAGCAAATCAGGCCTGAACTCTCCCTAGAAGCCACAATGACTAAACTTTGGCCATATCCTGAGAAGACATGGCTCACTAGCAAAGATGATAGTGCTTGGTAAAGTGGAGGCAGTAGTAAAAGAGGAAGACCACATTCCAGATGGATAGACTCAATCAAGGAAGCCACATCCCTGAGTCTGCAAGACCTGAGCAGGGTTGTTGAGATAGGTCACTTGGAGGTTTCTCATTCATGGGGTCATCAAAGTTGATGGCAGTTAACAACAACACTGCCTGTAATCCACCCTTTTTTTCCTGTGCACACACCTATGTGTTCATATTGACATGGGAACAGGAAACAGTTTTATTGAACCCTGTGGGATTTTACAGATGAGCACTTTACTTGTATTCCACTAGACTGAACTCTATCGATTTCTCATTCTTGAAAAAATACTGGTGTTTTACAGTAAGCAAATTAGATTCTGGAGCTCAAATGTGGCCATTGCTTAGAAGTATCCATCTGTTTATCTTCCCATTTGTAAAACTGTCTTCTTGACACTAAACGTGCTCAGTCTGTTGATGTCAGATTATTTTCTCTGGGAAGTGACAAGCTCAACTTTGATGACTGAGGAAGAAAAAGACACACACCTGAGTGGAAATAATGTAACAAGAAACCAACTACCATCCATTTCACTCTTGTTTGCTGTGATGCTTGCAGTCTGTGAAAAAAGACTTTTCCTCTTAAGACCAATGTGTTATTGGTTAAGCTGTTGCTAGATTTAGCTATTTGTGCTTCTGCAGCAAATTAGATGCCAAGTCTGAATTTTGTGCAACTGTAAAATTGCAAATCAAGCCCCAGAGTTTTGGCCCATCTTTATTCATCATATTTTACTTCTTCAGTCAACATTATTACTGGTTAATAGGTGCACCTGTAAATCAAGCTGCATTGTATACTTGATATGGTATGTTAAATGAATCTTTTCTAGGGCAGCAAGTCTATTTTTTCTAATGAAGAAGAATACCTCATCTTTTCCAATTTTCCTATCAAACACATCCACATCATCTTGAGGCAGCACCACATCCAGCTGCATCTATGCTCTGCTTCAATTACATGAAATTACCCAACCTACTCTTGGGTCCTTTAGGTTTTCTTTTGCTACATGAGGCACCCACATGGCACATCTCTTGTGAAGTACATGATTATAAACTATTCAACACAAGCCTGTTTTAAGTAAACAGTAAATTAAATCTTGCCATGGCTTGGTTCAGGCTTGCTTGGATGAAAAGAACTTCTAGAAAAGGTTTCATGAAAAGTGAAGCTTTAAGAAAAATAGAACTACACAAAGAGTAATGGTGTTCCCTTTCTTTTGGGTCCTTGACCCAGTTTATATTTTGGGCTTCACTTCATTTTCATATGTTTTGGGCAATAAATAACATTTTAAAGAAGTTACCGGTGGAGGGAGGGGGAGGATTACCCCGGTTTTAAAAGTGGATATTTCTAGTAAATTAAAATGTTTAAATTAGGTTCCAAAAATACAGAAAGGAGTAATTGTTTTCAAGTTGTAAATGACAAATCAAGTGTCATGCTATATAAAAATAGCACAGCATGGGGTTTGGTTTGGTGGGTTTTTTTTTAGCATTGGCATGTTATTGTTTGAATCTTGTAGGGAAAATTCATTTCTGTTGTTAACTCCTTATTAGTAGAACTTGGAAAACCTACTTTTGGGGCCCTAAATCCATTTGCTAGTCAAAACTAGAGTAGGCCCACTGAATGCATAGAATGTCAATAAGTATTGACTTAATGACATTGATTCAATGTCTAGTTGAATCAATGGTCTAGTTGGAACTATCAATTGAATATAGAGCTACGAATACATATTCTAGAATCCCCAGCCATCTTAGGGGATTCTGGGAGTTTGGGTCTGTTTTCAAGCTCTGTGTTGGAGCAGGAATTCAAGTAAATATTAGCTTTTCTTTCTCACCCAGTACAGGAAGCTGTATTTGACTAGATTCCCCTTTTTGTGCAACTACATAGCTTTTAAAGGATTAAAGCATTGCATCTCTTTGCATGTAATATATGTAGACCTTGCTGACATATCTGCAGACAAGATTCTAAAGCAGCATATTTCCAAAGACACTGGCTGCTTCAACTCCATCATATTTCATAGACACTGTCCATGAGACCAATTCACAGAACTAGCACTCTGTCAGTTTCACTGCTCCCTGTTAGATTTCAGTGCAATTGAGGGAGCTGTTGATGTCTAAACCATATACAGCATGTAGTGAGTTGACCTGACCTTTCCTATGAAACACTTTCTCCGTTTATGATGTTCTAAAGGAGAGGTCCTGTTCCATTTGTTTTTTCCATGGTGCTACTAAAGACACAAAAGAGACCCACTTGTGTTTTGCTTCTAGTGGGTGGAAATTGCAGGGAAGCTTATATGACCTACAAACAATTCGAAACTTCTTGACAGTGAGAACTGCTTGACCCAGGGACAGATTGTATCAAGGGGTGGTAAGCTCACCTTTGTTAGAGATACTTGAGGAGAGGCTAGGTGGTAACCTGTTCAGGTTGCTGCAGTTAGCTTCTGCGTTGCCAATCCTACCACCGAGTATGAATTTGAATTGGATAAACTTCATAGTCTCATCTCATCTCTATGATTCTGTGAGAATCATTTTTGCTCTTGGTAAGTAACTGGTAAACAGCATTTATATAGATAATCATTGGGGGCCTATTTGATTCTCACATTCTGAAATTTGGTTTTAATACTTCATGTTTTATTTGCTTTCCAATACTATGTTTACATAGAAATATTTGTAATAGATGTGTCATAGCCACCTAGGTTTTCAGAAAGGAAAGGTAGAATACTAAAGAGATAGAGACATGCATGTTATCATGATGTAAAGTAAGTCCTCATTTGGTTTGCACCGAATTTTAGTATTTAATCAATTCTATTAACTGTCAGGGATAGTCTCACCTTCTATCTGATCAATATTTTGATTATTCTCTAATTAAGCCATAAAAAATGTCATGCAATCCAGGAAACCTGGAGCCAGCTGCAGACCAACCTTTATGGAAGTTGATTGATTTACATATGATTTAATTTACATATCACCATTGATCAAAGAAACTTATTGCTAATATTTGCAAGTCAAACCTGTCTGACAGCATTTTCTGGTTTTCCAATAACATATTTCTAGTTCCTGCTTTATCTTCTCTAGAATCCATCAGTTCTGTACACAGACATCACAGGTTTTGGCCTTCTTAATGGTTCAGATATTAGAGGCTTGCCAGTAACTGATTGATATGGTAATCAGCTAAAGTACTAACTTTAAGTGGATACATTTGATTCAGGGATTGAAATAAAGATTGTTCCCTGGAATTCTGCTGAAAAGTAGCTTTGGGAGCACAAAATGTCCCTTCATTGAAAAATATCCATAAATGTTTGATTTGCCAGCACTATGACATCAGCACTTGGCTTCTTCAAACATTAATGTAAGGATGAAGCCAAGAAGACAGCTTATTCTTCTTGCTGTGGAATCAGAGGACTAAAAGGAAAGGGGAACTAAGAAACACATTTGCTCCATGGGTAAACCTGGAGATTGACACTAACACCCCTCTAGATTTCATAAAATCATAGAATCATAGAACTGAGACCACAAGGGCCATCCAGTCCAACCCCCTGCCATGCAGGAAATCACAATCAAAGTATCCCTGACAGATGGCCATCCAGCCTCTGTTTAAAGACCTCCAAGGAAGGAGACCCCACCACGCTCCAAGGGAGTGCGTTCCACTGCCGAACAGCTCTTACTGTCAGAAAGTTCCTCCTAATGTTGAGGTGGAATCTCTGTTCCTGGAGCTTGCATCCATTGTTCTGTGTTCTAGTCTCTGGAACAGCAGAAAACAAGCTTGCTCCATCCTCAATGTGACACCCCTTCAAATACTTAAACAGGACTATCGTATCGCCCCTTAACCGTCTTTTTTCCAGGCTAAACATACCCAGCTCCCTTAGTTTTATATTGCTTCTTATTAACTTCTAACAAACAAGCCAATTGAAAAACCAGTGAAGTTTACTTCTTGGTGGTGTGGAAAGAAAAGCAAGACTCAACAGGGTGACAAACTTAATTGAATAGTTTGTAAGGTGAGATCCCATGCTTTAGGATAGTCTTTCCTAACCTGATGTTTCCTATATGTGTTGGAGAAAAAAATTCCTATATGTGTTGGGGAAAAAATTCAGGTTGGAGGAAGATACCCGTTTTAAACATTTAAAGGACAAAAAGAGACCCTTTAGAGGACCCAGTAACAAAATGTATTCCCCTAATACCAACAGTAACAAACTTGGTGTCATTCTTGGTAAACCCCCAGGACCATTGTGAGAATTGCTTTAATAATGAGTCAATCAACAGTAACTCAACTAATAAAACTATTCCACTTATTAGCATTGATGGTAGTGAATTAATTTGCCAATTTCCAAGATTAGCCAAATGTTCTGAGCTCTGGAACTAAGTTGCCATAAGACTTTAGCTATCTGAACCTCCAGGCAGGGAACAGCAGTCATACTTGAAAAAGATTGGCAGACAACTGGGGAAAAATAACACAAGTGAACTAAGTGTTTTTTAAAAAAAATATTTTCCAATGTCCTATCAGATACTCCAAACTTTTTTTTTTTTAAAAAAAGCATATTTTGCTCCTTCCTTACACCCTGTATCAATGGTAGTTTTCATAGATATTAATCTATGCTGCATCTATTTATATCTGGACAGCTTATCCAGTAGTATGTGGAATATATCTGAAAAAGAGAAACCATCTGTTGTGGCCAAGTTATTGACATTGCTATTCCAGATATAGTGTAAAGACTTTCCATAAAACCTAATGAATTTCTAGATTTGTAAGGGGTTTCAACACAGATGCACTTTGCTAATCTCACAAAAACATTCCAAGCTCAGTTTCAAATATCAATAGCTTTTAGTATTGCAAATGAATGTGTCTGTTGGGTAAATGGTGCTGTGGTTCTTGATAAAAGTAGCAAATAATTTTGAACATGGGTCTCATGTTAAAATGCCTTTCCATCATTTGATACTTATATAAATATATGGATAACATTTTTTTCTTGCAGAGTTTTAAGCTGAATGTAGATAGCCACTGTGCTTTGAAGGAAGCTGTTGTAGAAGAAGGACGCCAACTTCTTGATCTTATAGTATCTCACAAATCAGGTAAATCCTTCTGAAATATTGCAGGTCTTTATGTCTCCAGACTATTAAAGAATAAAGAAGCATTGCTGTAAATTACTGCATATATTCACATCCTTATGTATTATTAATATTTACATTATCAGTTTGACCTTCAAGATTTATAAATGTTTCATATACTGCATACAATGCTGTGATACTTATAAAATGAAATATTGCCAGCAAATAGTCTGTTCATTTTATTTTGCTCTCACTGCTCAGCTGAGTTTCAATTGAAATTACATCACTGAAAACTTCATGCTGACATATTCTTTGATGTAGGTGCTATGGAAATAACATTAAGATGATAAATTAGGACTTCATATCTATACATATATATTTTTTTACATAGCAAGCATGAGTAATTGCACTGGTTAAAGGCTCCTTTGCCATTTAAGCTAATTCTTACTGCAATTTTAACGTATTTATTAGGAAAGATTTTAAAATGAGGAATAGTTATTTTCTTTAGTTATGCTTGTCCTTTTCAGAACAAGCCTTAAGTCAGGATGAATAACAACTTTTGTCATATTGTTGGAACTTGGCGTGACTAGTTTTATAATGTGGTTTTAATCAGAACATTCTGCAATCCCAGCAATTGCTGGCTTTATTTTGGATTGCTTGGAAAGCCCCCCTCCTTTTTAATATATATAAGTTGTCCTCTAGGTTTCCATGTGATTATTATTCAACTTCTTGCATCTGTTACTTCTGTACCTGCACATCTTCTCTTGAACCTAAACCAGACGCACACACCCTACAAACATTGATGTTATAGTAAATCATATGGCTGATTTGCATAATGCCCTAGAGGTTGTGGAATGGTAGCAAGCTCTCAAGAACTGATGAGTAATATGTCATTGCATATTTATCAAATGAGGTTTTTTTTAAAGGCACACAACAATGAAAATATGTCCTGAACAGTAGGCTAAAGCCTTAATTTTTGTACCAGTGCTTCTGCACTCAAGTGACAGATTATTTATTACTTTATTTCTCTTTGCTGTCTTCAATCAGAGCTCAACATGCCGTTTCCATGTCACGTTTTGACCCTGTCCTATTGTTTACTATATCACTCCGTTGGAATTCCTGATCAGCTTGCTCAGTAAAGTGTGCCAAAATAATTAGGAAGGAATTGTCATTGTTTTTGTGGGGGTAGTGGGGGAAGAGGGGTAATTGTTCACTTCAGAATTCTTTGCTGCCCTTTGTATAAATAATGTTATTGAAAGATGAAATTGAATGTATGACAATTTTGTTTGTCTCATTTTGGAGAAGGACTGAAGGACATGCTGCAGATGATTGCAAGTCAATGGAAAGAACTACAGAGGCAAATCAAACGACAACACGGCTGGATTCTTAGGGCTCTGGGTATCATCAAAGCTGAGATACTGGCTACTGATGTGTCTGCAGAGCATGAGGAAGGGACTGAGAGCCCCAAGGTAAGTGGCTTGAAGTTTCTCTTATTTCCTCTTATTTCCTCCTTCTTTTGAACTCGGCACCACTGAAGTTTTCTTTCCACCCTAAGGCTTTTCATTTCTGCTGGGTAAATTTTTCTATAAACAAAATAAAATGTCATACTTTGAAACAATACCAAAACAAAACAAAACAAAACCTCTATCCAGAAACTTTAAATTTGCCAAGAGAAATCTTTTGCCCTGTACAGAAGTTTTCTCAGAGACAGAAATAGGATGGAAAATATTTAGTAAACAAAACATAAAGAATCTTTAACATGAATAATCAGAATGGTTTTAAATTGTTTTGTTGCAACTATAAATCACTATAATCAGTGCAATCACTCAGCTCTGACATCCATTAGCCGCTTGGTTACAGCAAATTAACAAAGAAGAGAGAAAGTGATTCATTATCTCATTCCTGTTAATGACTATCAGATGCATTGCCTAATTAGGGGATGGCCATTGCGGTGGGGAGAAGGTCATATGCTTTGCCACAAATCTTTTTTGCTGGGGGTTTAAGCCTTCCATATAGTGGTGCATGTGCTGAATACATCAAGACTTTACAAATAAAGTATTGATATCCATATCTATTTGGTGAAGACTTCCTTCACAGCATTGAAAGCAGTTTCCCCCTTACTGATGAGGAAAAAAGAGGCTTGCTGCAGGGTGAAACTTGCTGTGGAGAGAAAACCCATTTGTTCCAGAAAGAAAGAAAGAAAGAAAGAAAGAAAGAAAGAAAGAAAGATGGATATGTATCTCAGGGGAAGCACATACTTCAAAGAAAAACAGGAGGGGATTATTGGTGGGCTAAATTAACTCTTTACGTTTATCAGCTGAAGTCCTGTTGGTTCATTACAACTAGAGTAGACTAATTCAATCTATTGTTGACTAGTGAGTCAACATATAGGTAAATCCAACTGATACAATGGCTCTACTCTACTTGGGACTAGTAATTATATATTTAGGTTATCATGTGCTAAAATGTAATCTGAAAAATCAAAATTTGTGAATAATGTGGAGAGTTAGTATACTATTCATTGCCTGTGACATCAGGCAAACTATCTAGTAATAGTTGATCATGTGCATGGTATTTCAAGTTACTTGTCGATTTATCATGACTCCTTGAATTTCATAGTTTTTTTTAGGCAAGGAATATTCTGAAATATAGCCTACAGCAACTGGTATTCATCAGTGGTCTCCCTTTAAAGTACTAACCTGTGCTGATCCTGCTTAGGTTCCAAGATTAAATAGGATCTGGTGCATTTCTGGTGGTATTAAGAGGAGCTGTACTAACCGGCTTCTTCTTTTAGGGAGAAGATTTTGACTTTTCAGGTTACAGCCTGAGACACTACTGATATCAACAGCAACAACTGGAAGCAAGCTCAGTCTGAGACCAAACTGTAACCGGAGGGGGGTGCTGAATACAGATAGCCATAAGAAGAGAACAATAACACCACTGATTCTCTTTATATGCTCTTGTTCATTACCCAAGATGAATAGTGCATCATATTCCCCCAAGAATCCCTAGCTGGGAGAGCATTTGGGGAGTTGTAATCCAAAAGGGAAGTTTTTCAAGCTCTGACCTCACTTAGGAAAAAAGAACCAAGCTTTCAATAAGGTTTGTTTTAGGACTTAGGGTGACATCCAATATCATATGACTAGAGTTGTACTCTCCTTCCCACCATCTGAACCCAAGACCCTGCAACCTTCTGGGATAGATTTTAGTGTCATGCGGGGCAAAGACCACAGGGGAAGGAAGAATCTGTTCTGCCAATGGTAGAGATGTACTGTAAATCTTCAACATGTGAGGACAAATAATTACAGCAGTTTTCTCCCTGCTCTATGGAGAAACTTTCTTCTGTGGGAAAAAATAAGTGTTCCCCTGTTGTTTTCCCCCTGTATTCAAATGTCCTGAAATGTTGTGGAGGAATTATTGTGAGTAGGAAAATGCATTTGTTTAGGTGCAAACATCCTGTTTTCTGTACAGAAAAGAAATGTTTCCTGCACAAAAAAACAGTGGTTTCTGTGCAGGAAATAGGTTTTTACTCACACACACCCTGAATAATTATTCCACAACACTTCCAGACATTCAAATCCTGGGAAAATTGTGAAAAGTTCTCACTTGTCTATTATTCTTTTGAACAGGTTTTCCCATCTGCAGGGAAGCCTATTTTTTCCACCTATATAAGAAGTATTCTTTCCATCCTTAGCCAATGGCACCCATTCCACTGACAGACAGATATCATTTACATTTACCTGTCATCCTTGACATTGTCCATTTCCTTGGTGGCCTGCTCTCACTAGTGCGGAGCTATTTCATGTGAAGGGAATATCTACATGCAAAGACTATCATGTCCCTAAGGTCTATGAGAAGAAAATTACCAAAGTGAGCTATGAACTTTTGAAGATAAGTTGGACTTACTTGTTTTTAAAAGCTGTATTAACACATCAGTATTATTATTTCCAGGATAGCTTAAAATGGGTAGGATTTATTAGTATCTTTGTTCATTTTGATTTTTTTTAAAAAAAAGCCTCAAGGCAATTTTCATAATTTAAACAAAGAGGAACTTGTAGATAGCACAAGTAATGTTTCCTCACTTTGTCTGTGGGCCTGCCCTTCTGTAGTTTCCTATTACAGACTGTTGTCTGGTGGCATCTTGTGCTACCTTAAATGCTTGGGGGTCTTAAGAACTCTCCAAATATTGATATTAATTTGGGGAATTAATATACTCAGCTTGTCTATGGTATTTGAGAAAACAATAACAGCAACATTCACACACGCACTCAGGCTTCAAGCATTCACACAAAGCTAGAGAATAAAGTAGGAAGTATTGGGATAGAGGAAAAGAGAAGGGAGGTTGTTTTCAGGTGATACTATACCAATCTGAGATGAGATCATGGAAGAAACCAGCAGAGTGGGGTGGGTTCCTGAAGCCATAATGGTGACACAGTCTGACATGGAGCCCAGAAGTAGGGAAAATGTGCACCTGTCTACACCGACAGATGTAGTGTCCACAAGAAGGGAATCTGTGCACATTCAAGTGGGGTTTTGAAAGGGTTTCTGTACCCAATAATTCCCTTCAGGGGATGGAATTAGAGTAAAAGACAATGCTTCTCAGAGGTTCCTAAGGCAAGACAATGGAGACTCCAGATATGCTAACAACCCTTAATGTGTGGATACTTTGTAACTGAATAAATAAAGCAAACTTCTTTAGATTTTCCTTGGTTTTTTTTCTGGGCTGTGAGGCCGTGTTCTGGAATAGTTTCTTTCTGACGTTTCGCCTGCATCTGTGGCTGGCATCTTCAGAGAATGGTTGGGTAGGAGTGTGTCTGGGGTTTATATGCTGTGAACCCCTGTAGAGGAGTATATGTAAATTTGTGTAATTGACTGGTTAGTTTCTGGGTATAGAAATGCAAAGCTTGTTAGTGTCTGTTTGGCTGATGGTTGGTTGATGGGCCATTATCTGCTGGAAATCCCCATGTCTCTGGGTGAAATTCCTTTGTAAGTGTTGAGTTTTAATTCTATTGTATTTCAAAACTGGGAGCCAGCTTTTGTTTACTTTTAAGGTTTCTTCTTTCCTGTTGAAGTTGTCCAGGTGTTTGTGGATTTCAATAGCTTCTCTGTGCATTCTGACATGATAGTTGTTGGCCTGGTCCAGAATTTCTGTGTTTTTAAATAACATTTTGTGTCCAGGTTGGTTTATCACATGTTCTGCTACTGCTGATTTTTCTGGTTGGCCCAGTCTGCAGTGTCTCTCATGTTCCTTGAGGAATCATGTTCCTTCAGACACTAACAAGCCTTGCATTTCTATACCCAGAAACTAACCAGTCAATTACACAAATTTACATATACTCCTCTACAGGGGTTCACAGCATATAAACCCCAGACACACTCCTACCCAAGCATTTTCTGAAGATGCCAGCCACAGATGCAGGTGAAACATCAGAAAGAAACTATTCCAGAACACGGCCTCACAGCCCGGAAAAAAACCAAGGAAAATCTATGGATGCCAGCCGTGAAAGCCTTCGACTTCACACGCAACCTTCTTTGTTTGGGGGAAGGTAGAGGTATGACAGCTCTTAACAAATGTGAGTATCTCAGTTTAAGCTGATGGGATTAGCCAGACGTTCAGGCAAGACATTGCCTAGCAGATTATCTCTCTTTGGAATTTGGGCTGGACCCTTCTGAGTGCATACTTGACTGAGTCTCAACACTAGTCTTTTGGGATTCCTGGTTCTTGGGATTCCCCAGTTTACTGGCCACACTTCGTAGAAATCCACATTTGGCCAAATTATTAAATATTGCCAGTTATTACAGATATGGGGTGTCCAGGTAGGTTACTGATCTTGTCAAACTGTTTGTTCATCTTGCAGTCCTATACATCTTTCCCTGGCCAGGAGTAAATCCTATATAGAACTAGGAAAGAAGTTAATTAGGCTTGCATTTTTCTATCAGTTTTGGACCTTCCGGGACTGGCAGTTGGGTGAATCACACCTTGCCTGTGAAATCTGTGCATTTCCAATATTTGCAACACATTTCAGCAAGGAAAAATGTGCACAAACCACACATATAGCTGAAAAACGTGCATGACTACAATGTCTATATCTGAAAAATATACATACAAATGCTTGGCAAAATGCATTTATATACCAACATTTAAAAAGATATACACAAAATATGTACATTTTGAGGGGAAAGGTATGGCCAAAATGTGTGAATTTCTGTAAGGGAAATGGGAAAAGAAATGATGTAATTTAATACAGAATTGGGATGGAACAAGAATAGTACTGAGATTCTGAAAAATTCAACCAAAACAAGACCATCAGATTTTCACATTCCTAGTTCCATCAAACTCAATGGGACTTACCTGTAGGTAGAAATATACAGTGTGGTGTTAACTGGGTTGGCTTTGTATTTTTAAGTATGCCTTGTGAAAATCCTTAAATTGTGGTAACCCTATGTGATACAGGGCAATACTCTTATGCCTAGGTGGATCAGAAAAGGAAAAGGAGGACCAACCTGAGGAAAATGGAACAGAGGACACAATAGGGGAAATCCAGCTGAAAATAAGTAAAGAGGTGGTACAGGAATACCTTCTTAATCTAAATGAATTTAAATCTCCAGGACCAGATGAACTACATCCAAGAGTATTAAAAGAGCTGGCAAATATAATCTCAGAGCCATTGGCAATAATATTTGAGAACTCCTGGAGAACAGGAGAAGTCCCAGCAGACTGGAGGAGGGCAAACGTTGTTCCCATCTTCAAAAAGGGGAAAAAAGAGGATCCCAACAACTATCGTCCAGTTAGTCTGACATCAATACCAGGGAAGATTCTAGAACAGATCATTAAACAGAGAGTCTGTGAACATTTAGAAGGCAATGCCATAATCACAAAAAGTCAGCATGGGTTTCAGAGAAACAAGTCATGCCAGACTAATCTGATCTCTTTTTTTGATAAAGTTACCAGCTTGGTAGATGAAGGGAATGCTGTGGACATTGCATACCTTGATTTCAGTAAGGCCTTTGACAAGGTTCCCCATGACATTCTTGCAAACAAGCTTGTAGAATGTGGGCTAGACAAGTTAACTGTTCAATGGATTTGTAATTGGTTGACCGGCCGAACCCAAAGGGTGCTCAGCAGTGGCTCCTCTTCGTCTTGGAAAGATGTGACCAGTGGGGTGCCACAGGGTTCTGTCCTGGGCCCAGTGCTATTCAACATCTTTATCAATGACTTAGATGAGGGAATTAGGGGCATACTTATCAAATTTGCAGATGACACCAAATTGGGAGGAGTAGCTAATACCCTAGAGGACAGGATCAAAATTCAGAATGACCTGGATAGACTGGAGAGCTGGGCCAAAGCTAACAAAATGAAATTCAATACGGAGAAATGTAAAGTACTGCATTTAGGGCGGAAAAATGAAATGCATAAATATAGGATGGGAGAGACCTGGCTGAATGAGACTATGTGCGAAAGGGATCTAGGAGTCCTAGTAGACCACAAGTTGAACATGAGCCAACAGTGTGATGCGGCAGCTAAAAAGGCCAATGCAATTTTGGGCTGTATCAATAGAAGTATAGTGTCTAGATCAAGGGAAGTAATAGTGCCACTCTATTCTGCCTTGGTCAGACCTCACTTAGAATACTGTGTCCAGTTCTGGGCACCACAATTCAGAAAGGATATTGACAAATTGGAGCGTGTCCAGAGAAGGGCAACTAAAATGGTGAAAGGTCTGGAAACAATGCCTTATGAGGAGAGACTTAGGGAGCTGGGTATGTTTAGCCTGGAAAAAAGACGGTTTAGAGGCGATATGATAGCCCTGTTTAAGTATTTGAAGGGATGTCACGCTGAGGATGGAGCAGGCTTGTTTTCTGCTGCTCCAGAGACTGGAACACGGAGCAATGGGTGCAAGCTCCAGGAACAGAGATTCCACCTCAACATGAGGAGGAACTTTTTGACAGTCAGAGCTGTTCGGCAGTGGAACACACTCCCTCGGAGCGTGGTGGGGTCTCCTTCCTTGGAGGTCTTTAAACAGAGGCTGGATGGCCATCTGTCGGGGATGCTTTGATTGTGATTCCCTGCGTGGCAGGGGGTTGGACTGGATGGCCCTCGTGGTCTCTTCCAACTCTGCAATTCTATGATTCTATGATTCTATGATTTAATATGCTCTGGTAACTGTTGGAAAGAGGCATGTATCCCTGAGTAATTTCAAATGCAAAGAAGTATTTCTGTTTCAAATTCCTAGTTACACTGTGGTGTTCAGAAAGTAAACCTGCTATGGACTCATGGTAGCAAGGTGTGCAAACCATTGATGACTTGTAGAATTTGGCAAGGATTTTCTTCCTCACTTGTAGATTATGAAGATGTCATCAGTGCATCTCAGAAAGGTGTAAAAAGGTGGATTCAATTTGACTAGAAATTCAGAGTTCTTGTTTCAAGAGTTAGGCTTAAATGCAATGTCATTTCAGTGATAAAGAGGGTTTTTATCACTGATAAAATCATCTTTTCCTGATTATTGTAGAATGAAATGACATGTGCTATCACTTATTCAAAGCACTGAGATGATAGCCTTTCCCTGTTACAGTGAGTATTCTATCGTAAATCTATAAGGAATTAGTGTGTTGGCTTTTAAACTTTCACCTTGACTGGATACACTGAACTTTAATGGTGTTGTAGTGTTTTGCAAGTTGCCAGTTTTATATTTGGATATAATGATATGATTGAACAAAAGCAATTTAATTATCACCATGTTCTTTTGTGGGTGAATGGGTGATGAAACCCTAAGAGCAGAAGACGTAATCTGAACACAACTATTGAAAGGAGACAAGCTAATATTTAACACATTGTCCTTGAACACTTTGGCCTCAGTGTCTTGTTACTGTGTAAGTACTTCTCCTATCTATTGGTCTCAACAAAATAAAATGGATTCTTTGTGTGAAAACTGTGTACAACTGAAGCAAAAATGAAGAAAATGCAGGTATGTCAAATTAAACCAGGTGGACAAGACTGAGACTAAATTAATTTCACTTCATGTCTATTGAAATCTTTTAGGCATGTGTTAACTTCATGGGATCAATGTTTGGGAACTGGTAATACATTCAGCATTGTCATTAGAAGCTCAGGTAACCCATGGGACTTGAAGCACCTTTTATCACTTTCAGCTGATATGTCAGCTGCAACTGTATTTGCATGGAGATAGCATGGTCACAACCACCCAGTCATAGAATCATAGACTCATAGACTCAAAGAATTTGAAGAGACCACAAGGGCCATCTAGTCCAACCCCTTGCCATGCAGGAACACACAATCAAAGTATGCCTGACAGATGGCCATCCAGCCTCTGTTTAAAAACCTCCAAAGAAGGAGCCTCCACCACACTTGGAGGCAGTGCATTCCACTGCTGAACAGCTCTTACTGTCAGGAAGTTCCTCCTAATGTTTAGATGGAATCTCATTTCCTGTAGTTTGAGTCCATTGCTTTGTGTCCTAGTCTCTCAAGCAGCAGAAAACAAATTGCTCCAACCTCAATATGATATCCCTTCAAATATTTAAACATCATGTCCCCTCTAAACCTTCTCTTCTCCAGGCTAAACATGCCCAGCTTCCTAAGCCACTCCCCATAGGGCAAAGTTTCCAGAACTTTCACCATTTTGGTCACCCTCCTCTGCACACACTCCAGCTTGTCAACATCCTTCTTGAATTGTGGTGCCCAGAACTGAACACAGTCTCAAGATGAGTTCTGACCAAAGAAGAATAGAGTAGTACTATTACTTCCCTCAATATAGACACTATACTCCTATTGATGCAGCCTAGAATCGCATTGACTTTTCTAGCTGCTGCATCACACTGCTGACTCATATGGAGCTTGTGGTCCACTAAGACTCCAAGGTCTCTTTCACATGCACTGCTATCAAGCCAGGTGTCACCCATCCTATATCTGTACATTTCATTTTTACTGCCCAAATGTAGTATCCTACATTTCTCTCTGCAGAAATTCTTTTTGTTAATTTTGGCCCAGCTTTCTAATCTGTTAAGTTCGTGTTGAATACTGTATCTGACCTCTGGGGTATTCGATACCCCTCATAATTTGGTGTTGTCTACAGACTTGATAAGAATGCCCTCTATTCCTTTATCCAAATCATTGATAAAGATGTTGAATAGCACTGGACCCAGGACACAACCCTGTGGCACTCCGCTAGTCACTTCTCTGCAGGATGAAGAGGAGTCATTGGTGACTACCGTTTGGGTTCTCTCAGTCAGCCATTTAGGACTTTTTTGGACGGTGATTTGTAACGCAAGCAGCCTCATCCCCATTGTGAGGCTGCTGCGCTGAGGGAGGCCATTTTGGATGATGCTGTGCCCGCGCCAATACTGTTACAGAAGAGCTGGGAGGCTGCAGCACCATATTTGGCCATTTCCTAATCACGGTCAACTTTTGTGATTAGGAAAAGGCCAAATATGGCACTGCAGCCTCCCAGCTCTTACGCAACATTATTGGCACAGGCACAGTGTCATCCGAAATGCCCCCCCCTCAGCGCAGCAGCCTCGCAATGGGGACGAGGCTGCTTGCATTACAAGTCACCATTCAAAAAAGTCCTTAGACTCTTGTAATGTGTTGCATGTGGAGTTGCCTTTAAAATGGACTGGATTCCTGGAGTTGATCCACAACAAAGGTATCGAAGTATTAACTAGCACTGATCAATCATAACATGCCAGAGCTTAAACACCTGTATTGGCTTCTGGTCCATTTCTGAGTCCAGTTAAAAGTCCTAGTTATAACATTTTAAATTCTAAATAGCTTGGAATTAGTTTACCAGAAAGAACACTTTCTCCTATACATGTATAAGGAGTTTATTAGACGTGGCAAATATGGCATCATAACAACACCCAAAGACTGCGAAAGGATGCCCATTTCTCATGACGCCGTGTTATGGTGTTCTGCTGGTGTGAAAAAGGTTTTCTTTTTTTTATTGATGGGCCAAGCTGTCAATTGATCTGCCGTGGTGTTTTTTTCATGGCATTGTGAGTGTCTGAAACTGCTCCCCGTGTGCCGGTGTGATTACAGCATCAATGGGCAGGCCCCAGCAGAACATCTCCATGTGAGAACGTAAAATCTAGGTACGGGATGCTTTCAAGTGTGTTTCAGTGCTTGTGTGTTCGTTTTTTTCTTTTTTTTTAAATTTAGCTGTTTTAGACTTTTAGGTGTGCTGGCTTTTTCTTGCGAGAACAACCGAGATCATGCACACCCACCAACAGTGCTGACGGTTGTGCTCTCATAATCACAGGGCTGCTTTATGATGCTATTACGGCAACATTTGATAAAAGGGTTCTTTTCTGGGACACTTATGCTTTAATATATGGTGGGTGGGACAGAAATGTTTTAGAGGCTCATCTGATAAAGTCCTAAGGAGATTTTCAGACCGCGTTTTACCGTGGCTCATGCGGGAGGAGCTTCCGGGAGAGGGACGGCGGTCTTGCGCAGCAGAGGGTCATTTTTGGATGCCACCGTCCCTCTCCCGAAACCATCCGTGTCACTTCCGTGAAGCTTCGGAAGCCGCAGAGCCATATTTTAATCACGGAGGTTCCCTTAGGCCCTTTAAGCAAGAACTGGAAAGGCAGAGAGAGAGAGAAGGAGAAGGAAAATGATGAGTATAGCTAGGAGAACAATGGGCAGAGGGAGAGAGAAAGGAGAGAAAGTGGCCTGGCAAGAGAAGAAGAAGACATATGTAGCCAGGAGAATTTGGAAAGGGATGCAGGATAAGGCAAGTGAAGTGAGGGAGGGAGACTAGGGGAGAAGGGAAAAGATTAGTACAACCAGGATACTTGGAGAGGGGTGAGAAGAGAAAGAAAGAAAAAGAGAGGGTAGGAGTTATCAGTGGGAAATTGTCGAATTACTAAGGCTGGCATCACCCATCTCTCTGATGGTGTCACCTGATGCAGTTTGGCCTCTTCGCACCCCCTAGTGCTATCACTAGTGGGGAAGGAAGGAAGGAAGAAAGGAAGGAGAAAGAGTATAAGAAAGAGAGAGAAATGAAATAATGAATTAAAATGGAAAAGAACCAAATGTTAAGGAGAACTGAAGAGAAAGACATTCATACCAGGATCTTGCTACCCATATAATCTGTGTGTGCCTCAGACCAAGAAAGAAAATTTTATCGTGGCTTCAGCCATTTAGGGTAGGATGAGAAAAGTGGGAACCAAACTGGAAAATTTCGTTTTATTATCTTATTTTCCTAATTGGTTTTCCTTTAAAGGAGGAAAAGCTAGAAAGCAAAAGTCCTACATAGTTGGCCCTCCACATTCACTGGGGTTAGGGGCACAGGAACCCTGAAAAAGTGGAAAAAACTTGAATATCTCTAGGCCCTCCAAACCATGTTTAGCACACAAAAATGTATGATCTCTGGATTCAACCCACCACTGATGCTTTGAGGCTGTGGGGTTCTTTCACAAGGCAGAAGCAGGTGGCTGGCAGGGCTTGTTGCCACCTCTGCTGCTGCCCTAAGCCATTTTTAATAGAGACTTATAAGCCCCGCTGTACCTTCACAGACTCTCTCAGTCTTGGGAGGGTGGTTGCATAGGGCAGCAACAGAGGCAGCAGCAAATAATCCATGAATAATCAAATCCACAAAAGTTAAACCTGCAAATGTGGAAGGCCAACTGTATTAATTCAGGGGCTCCTAAGGTCACTATTGTCCAGTGTTGAGTGCTCCCTCCCACTAATCTCTGGTGGTGGCTATGGACGAAAGGAAGGGAAAGCTACCAGATAGACATAGCCACTAGGAGGTATAGCAGTGAGACCATGAGTATTTCTTTTTTTAAAAAAATCAAGACAGAACTCTTATGCTGACATTACTCCCTTTTCCTCTGAACACTGAATAAGGGGGGGGGGCAGGTCCCATGACCTGCCAGCCCTACCATCAAAAGAGAAAAGACAGATGACTGCTAAGCAAATGGACCTATGCACGATGACAACCTGGTTACCTTCCTCAGAGAGGCTCATCAGACATAATCTAAATGGTATTTTCTAAGTTAGGTGAGTAAAAAAAAAAACCCTTAGGTCCTTTAAGCAACCAACAGTTTCAAGAAATATAAACTGTGTAAACTGTGTTTTACTTTTTGAAGACTATAAAGTTTGAAGAATAGGGGAGGCAGTGAATTTATTTGAGAACCTCTTTGGGCTGCAATCCATTTTTTGGAGGCATATTGGGGACTGCAGGCAGACATAGATTCAGCAAAGAGAGCTTCTTCCCCTATTTCACTGGAAAACCATCAGTGACTTAAAAGTATCTATTCATGGAAGAAAACCTGCCATTGGTAGGAAGATTCTGCTGGGTCCAATCAATATTTCCATCATCATCATCATCATCATCAAACAGACCCTTTCCTCCTTTCCTTTCCCTTCTGTTCCTTTGTTACGAGATTCCATACACAGTTTATCAGGGAAAGTAAGGAAATTAGGCAAATGGATTTCCCTAGGCATCTTCTCCCCTCTTAATGAGCATTAATTCCCCCTCATTTTGTAATTCTGTGTAAGGTGCAACTTTTAAATAGATAATGCTTTCGGTGTGTTACAATAGTATGAATCCTCCAACCCTTGGTAGGCTGAGTGAGTAATCAAAAAAGAAAAGAGAGACAATAAGAAAAATAACTCTAAATTTTCACATAAGCTTACTTCAGAAACCTTAAGAAAGCTGTGAAGTATAATAGAAAAATCTAAGGAATATATCTAGGGGGTATTTTTCTTTTTTTACTTTGAGAGACAGCAGAAGAGAGCTGGTTTTACAAATCTCCAAAGAAGCCAGAAATAGTAAGAATTTCAAAGTCTCTGGGAAACTTTTCCCTTAGGACATTTTAAAAGTGTTTTCCACACTACCATGGGGGATTTTTATAAGCACACAAGGAGGGCAGAAACTGCAATTTTAGAAATATATTGGAAGCATTCACATTCAAGAACTCAGACTTTGCATATACAATTATGCTTTTTATTATGTGACAGGTGTTTTGCTTATTCATAACTAGAAATAGGGTTTGGGACGTATTTAGTATGGAAAACAGTTTCCCCCCAACACAAACTATAGTCAAGACCTTCATTGGTAGCATATCCTGTCCCTGACCTTTAAATATGAAAAAATAAAATAAAGACAGGAAGGAATCTCTAAAGTTCACCTGGAAAGGCGTTGTAAATTCCAGATATAATTAATATAAACATTTTAAAACTAAAACTACTTACATTTTAAGGAATGCTTTTTTGTTCAAAAGATCCATTTAGATAAAAGAGATTCAGGTAGCAATTCTACATTCACATATCTGAAAATAAGTCCCACTGAACATGTTGGGACTTATATCTGCGTAAATACGTATAGAACTGAACTCAAATAATAAATCAAGGGATATAACAACATATACACTTGATTTATTAAGACTATTTATAATACAGTCGAATTGCTGTATTCACAGAACCAATATCCGTGGTTTCAGTTATCCATGGGATACAAAACAGAGACACACAGCATAGAGTTGTGCTGGAAAATACCTAGTGAGGCATCCTCTCTAGACATCTTCTAGGTCCTCCAAGACAACTCTATGGCTCTAAGAACTCTATTACTGGAAGTCCTTATTTTAATAGGCTATGCTGTTATTCATGATTTCCAGTATCCATGGTAAATCCAGGAACTGAACCCCTGCATATATGGGGATCTAACTGTATTGTTGTTCTTTCAGAAAAGACTGCCTTAGCTTTTCCCAGCAGACCTCCATCCATCCCATTCTTTTGTTTCCCTTTATCTTCTGTACTGTTCTTTAGCAACTTACTTATCTGAAACAGAAAACTGGGTTTTCAGTGGTTCTCAAGACGCTTAAGACTATGAGGAAGGGCAGAGCCCAGTGGTACCATGCATGTTTTGCTTGCAGAAAGTCCCAGGGCTTGCCTATATGAGAAGGAATAATACACATACCTGCACGTTATAGGCAATTTGCAGCAGCGTTCTTTTAGGAGATTATCAGACATGTAAAATATCCCAGGACAGGGACGACAGGAGATCGCTGAAAGGCTTACCTTTTAGACGATGTCGTCCCTCTCCTGGGATGCTCCTGTTCTGCTCCTGTTCCTCCCCCATTCACAGAAAAATCTATGAATAAGAGGCCCATTCTGTTATTATAACGGAACAATGGCAAGTGATCAGGAGCCCTGTTGTGCTCCTTGGATGACGACTTGATGTGACATCACCGGGAGGTCCCTGCTGGGCACTTCCAGGTGCAATCGGGACAGAAAGGTAAGTAAAAAAAAATCCCTTCCCTGGGTAGCTTTTTCTTTTTTATATGTGTTTTTCAGCTTGCTTTTGTTTTTGACAGCTGGGGGGGGGGTCCTTTTACATTTTGCTCCCGGCGAGAACAGCCATAATTTGAGTTCCTGGTTGTAAAAGCAGCCTTGTGATGGCTGCATTTACAACCGGGCAGGGAAGGGAGAGAGAGTCCATTTCTGTTGCGGAATACAGGTAAGTGTGTGAAAGTTTTTATTTATTTCATGGCAGGAATGGGAGAGGGGCAGGTGGGGGTAACGGGAGAGAAACAGACCCAAGGGGTCCATCTGATAATCTCCTTAGTCTCCACAGTGATTTGGCAAAAATGATAGTATGCAAAGTTCTCCGCTGTGATATTTACATGGCCGTGAATCAAGATGGTGGCTGTGTTGTTGTTTTGCATGGTGGGGGACAAGGAGGGTGAAGGGAGACAATGAGGAGGGCAGCTACCACAAGGAAGATAAGAGCCGTCCGCCCAGCCTCTGATTCCAGCTGCAAAGGGATGGGAGGAACTGCCTGGCTGGTTGTGGAGAAGGAAGAGGAGGGTGGCTCTTCACCACTCCAGCTTCATCTCACCTTCTCTGGTTGGACTATTCATTCTCTCATGGCTGTCCACCAAGCTCCATGTCAGACAGGCTCCTCCTGTCCATTTAATTGCAGCCAGAATCAGAGGCCACCGCTGGGATGGGTGAAGGGTGGGCAGCCTGGTCTCTCCTCCTCTTCCGCATGGTGGCCACCCTCCTCATCACTGCTGGCCGCTGCGGTTCCCTTTTGACAGTTTTTTTTAAAATAGAAGTTTTTAAAAAGTGCACAGTCAGTCGCTAGTGCTTCTGGATGCTTAATGGCAAGCCTGTGCCTGCGCACGTCCGACCAATCAGATGTAGAATTCCACCCTTTCTAGACTGCACAACAAATCGCAGTTGTCCAAATGAGCAGGAATATGCATTTCCATCAGAGATTTTTAAAAAAATAAAGGAAATGTCACGAAGGCTTTTCCCACAGAGTATTTGGAGTTTTTGACCATCCTCCTTACCAATATGTCAAATCACTGCAGGATCCCATTTGGACAAAAGGTATTCTCACATTCTATGAGGAGATTTTTCACCATTTAGATAGCCCCACAGATTAGGTCCCTGCTATCTCCAGATAGGACAAGGTCCCTGCCTAAAGTCCCAGAGATCGGCTAGCAATTTATGATGACAATACTGAGTAGTGTTGTCAGATTTTCAAATCAGCAGTAAGGAACAGCTGAAATTCATGACAAGAAGGTTGACAACGAGGAAGCAGCTATTAATAAGTTCATATTCCACTGAAATATGAAATGAAAGTATTGATTTCAGTTAACACAGCCATGTATAACATACTGTCCACATTCATAAATTACATGACGCACACATTTATGTCTTTGTCAAGGCTCCACACCCCAAAATACAGGAATTTTTGACTTCTTGTTCAGTCTATATAAAAAGAATAGCCAGTGTGGTTAGTGGTTTGAGTGCTGGACTACGGACATTTTCAGATGATCCTTGCACCGCAAGGATCAAGCAGGAGAGGTTCGTAGCAGCAGCGTGGCAGGGGGTCGATTTCGGACGATGCCGTCCCTGCTGCGAAATCGTCCATCTCTTTTCCGCTCAGGGTTGGAGGCTGCCGTGCTATATTTGGCCAGATTTTGTTCACAGACAACCGAAATCGACCCCCTGCCGTGCTGCTGCTATGAACCTCTCCCACTGCAAGGATCCTCTGAAAATGTCCTGTGACTCTAGAGACTAGGCTCACCCCACTAGGTGATCTTGGGAAAGTCACACTCTCATAGTCTCAGAAGGAGGCAAAGGCAAACCCCCTCTGAATAAGTCTTGCCAAGAAAACCTCATGATAGGTTTGCCTTAGGATCACCATAAGTCAGAAACAACTTGGGACCACACAACAACAGGAACAGCAACAACTTATAATAAGGGACATCTGGCAACCCTAATACTGAGCTAGATGAATCAATGGTTTGTCTTTTATAAAGATTCTTTCTATGTTCCTGTGTGAAAATCAGTCTGTCTTGACCTTGTTACATTTATCAGAATCCCACTAGCATTCTTGTTCAATTCTAGTTCTCATTTTCATCTTGAAATTTGTTTAAATTCGATGTGCATCTCCCCCCACAAGGTTTATGTATTCTGGTATGAAGTTTTAGAATGAATACCTTTTGGTATACATTTTCCCCACTCCCAAAAGTGTGTATGTGTCATTTTTTAAAATGCTTTAGGAGTGCACAGTGGTTTCTTGCACATCACACGCACACACACACACACTCTGTCCCACTGCTGGTATTGGAAGGTGCAAAATGAGTTTGGTAGAGCAATGCAAGCTATCTAATCCCTACTAACGCCAGGGACATGATGCAATTATCGAAAGTCTCTGTCTTCCCAATCGTTTTATGTTTCCTATTTGTTTCTCAACATTTTTGTTCTATCGTTAGTTATAACCCATTGCCTTCATTTCTAGTATAAATTATTCTTCTTATTATAGAAATTTGGGTAGGAGACTACTGAGGGGAATCCTTGCATAAAAATCAATTTAATGCATTCATGCAAAGCAGAGGTTGATCTCAGACAGAATGGTAAACCATAATTCAGAGGGCACAGCAAGTCTGGCACATCAAAAACAGAAAGAAAAGCATCTGAGCATTTGTTGTGGTTGTGCTAGAGAAGGAAGGAGGACAGTCCAGCCGAGGGCAAAGATAGGGTCATTCTCATAACACCAAACTATGGTTTAGCAGAAAGAGGGGCAAACTTAAGCTTTCCAGATGTCTTAGTTATAATTTCCCAGGGATCTCAATTAGCATGGTAAATGGTAAAAGTTTATGGGAGTTGTAGTCCAAAACCTCTGCAAGAGAGAGAGGTCCCCACTCCTTTGCAAGCCCAACATGTAGTTTAAATTACCCCATCATGGAAGTAGAAGGGAAGAGCCTATAGTTAAAGAAGGAGCACCAAAGTGTGTAGGGCTGGACAATCCACAATTACTCACTGTATAAAAGTTCAATAAGAGTCTACTGAGGCCTCTCAGGAATAACTAACCTAATTTAAATTTAGATGACATAGACTCGATGGGGAGTGTAAAAATAATTTGAAAATATTGTGGAGCCTAAATCTAGTTAGAATTCCTTCACATAAAGGCTAAATATGATTAAACTTTGTGGGGGGGGGGATGAAAATTCTCACATAGGAAAAATGGAGGCATGGAGCCAAAGATCCCATTAACACACTGTAGAACTCCCACCCACTTAAATTTCACGATGGATTCAGCTTGCACAGTTAGAAGAAACCCATGTAAGTTTGTCTCCAAGGGAAATAAAATGGAAGCAGATGCCATGAGAAGTAAAATTTCTACCATCTAAAGAGATGGAATCTCCTAATATGCTTACTTGAGTGGTACAGTCTATTCTAACTGGTAATCCTGACATGGAAAAACAAAATTTGACAGGTAAATTTAGTAGGCATTTGTAAAATTGCTAAGAAAACTGAAAGCATAGAAAGAGAGAATAACTACAATTTGTCAGTCTGTGGTTAGAGATTCCAATGCAACTTGATGGTTCAAGATACATTGTTGGTTTAAGATGCTCTTTCTGTGATGTTTAAGATTAGTATTATGATACTGAAAAAGTACGAGTGAATTGATCTGGGTCTTCTGATCAATAAAGAGAAATGTCATATACGTGAGTAGATACATTACTTTTCGTTAGTTCATGTAAAGCTCCAGATTTCTAATCTCCAAAGGCTCATATTACAAAGTATTTTCCATTGAAAAAAAGTTATTGCAGAAATGACTTATTAAGTAAAGGAGCAATGCTATACTGCATACCTGGGAGTCATTCCTATTGAAATAATGAGGCTTCCTTTTGAGTAGATACAAGACTAGCATTGTACACTAAGGACTTTATCAGATGCACAAAATACGGTGTCATAATGATGCCACATAACCACAAAAGGGTGCGCACATCAGACAACATTGCCCTTTCACAGTTATGTCCCCACCAAAACCCATAGTTTTTAAGTGACGGCTTAAGCTATCAATTGATTCCTCCTGCTGTTTTTGTGCCAGTATTGCCAGTGTGTGAAACCTTGAGCCAGTTAAATCTTATCACTGCAGCGAGAATGGCCGGTCTGGCACAAAAGCTTCCAGGTGAGATCGGAACATCCAGGTAAGTTTTGCTCTTTTTATGACCCTCCCCAGATTACTTGGGACTTTGTAAGTGTGTCTTGTTTTTATTTTTGAATTTCCTGGGTGACAAAGTCTTTTAGGATTTCAAACGAGAAAGCTAACAGGGCTCTGTTTACTCCCTCTTTATTGCCAGAGCTGCCTTTGTCAGGAGAGGAAGGTAAGTGTGGAGGGGAGCATTCTTTTGCCAGCATAAAAATGATTTGTTTGTTTTTATGCTGGCAAAAGAATGTTTTCAGGGGCTCATCTAATAAAGTCCTAAATTACAGAAATCAGAAAGAGGAATCTTATTTATGATAATGATTTTTCATCATACGGAAAAAGATTTGTGGTTTAAAATTCATTTTGTGGTTTATACAGATGTGAAGAATAAAAACAGGTCCTTCCTCTCCCTCCTTAGCCGGTGTACGGAATTTCTGCAAATCATATTCTTTTTAACATTTCTCTTAGCTTCTACAACACGATAACAGTTTAGAAAACCAACATACTTAACCTAGAAAGAAAGCAGACTTGCCAGATTTCTAGAGATCACTTAGATCCTCATGTCTCCAAAGTCAAGATGGCTTTCATTGGGGTGATAAACTTGTGTCTGGGCTGAATCATTCCAGCTGTAGATACACCTGCTATATTATTTCAAGCTAGAAGAGGAACTTCACGTAATTCAGTGTTCTTTGTAGACTACCTTCCACATGACTTCTCATTTCTGTGTGGAGGGTTTGTTTTAAGTGGAGAAACATTAAGATGTACAGCCTATTATCAGCAATTTATAATGGCACAGCCCAGATATAGTATTATTGTATCAGTGAAAACCAGGCCAAAGTTAAAGGTTATTCTTCAACACTAAAAGGCCAAGTAAAGTTCATAAGGATGCTTAGACATTTATGGATGTCTCAAACTTTCGGAGGCTCATTTTTCATCAGCATAGGTAAGCATCTTGGTTTTATGAGACAAGTAGAGTAAAACCTTTGAAGTCTGGTGTGCTGTCCCTCCTCAACCATCAGAAACACAATTTTGCCTTTTGAGTTGACTCCTCTAATTCATTTGGATTATCAGAAAATTTATCAGTTGTCATTTTAATCAATTCCTAATTTTTGTTAATTGCTATGCTGGCTGATCCAATAATTAGGGGAAATGTTTTGGAGAAGTTGGCATACAATGTAATTTTCTGCAACGGTTCAACATATGGTCTTTGAAATCAGTTATGATCTACATCAGCCACTGTCCTGTATGTTCATAAATGTTGGTTTTGTTTTTCAAAATGCATGGAGAAAGATGAACTTTTTAAAGAGCCATTGTACTGTCTATTCTCCTTTATGGGTCTGAAACATGGGTCACCTATCGCCAACACTTAAGACTCCTCAAACACTTTCATTAGCACTGTATATGCACAATCCTAAATATACACTGGACTGACTATGTGACAAATGTTGCTGACCTTGAGCAAGCAGGGATCAGCAACATTGAGGCCATGATATTGAGAACACAGCTGCGCTGGGCAGGGCACGTTTCTAGGACGGAAGACCATCGCCTCCCCAAAATAGTACTCTATGGTGTACTCACCACGGGTCAGCGTAAGAGGGGTGCTCCATAAAAGCGATACAAAGACTCCCTGAAATAACATCTCAGGCTCGGCCAAACTGATCACCAACAATGGTCTGTCCTGGCCTCACATTGGGAGGCATGGAGACGCACTATCCACAATGCTGCAGCCTAATTTGAGAGCTCACGCCAAACAAGTCTTGAAGAGAAACGACAATGCAGAAAGAATCACAACCTGGAAACATCACCCAACGAGACCTTTTGCTGTACTTTCTGCAACCGGACATGTTTATCTTGGATTGGCTTTTTTAATCATCAGCACGCTTGCAGAAAACACGAGATGAGTCCTTCCTGAATCTTTGTTTGTGAAGAAAAGCCAGAGAGACCTGCACATTGTTACAGACTTCATCATTTTTGTTAAAGAAGTTTTCCTTTCACTTACAAGAACATAGCTTCTGTCATATTATTGTAATAATATTGCACTGCTGAAGAAGAAAAGCATTTCTTTAGTCTGTTGGCTGGCTGGTGACTAGCAAGTCGGTGCACTTTTTTTTCAAAAGCATTTTACACTTTTATTGTATTTGTGTGTTAAATTAAACATTCACATCTGCAGAATAGACCAACACCTTATAAATATTACTGTGTTTAATTAGCAGTTTAGTATTTGAAATTTTGCTGTTACGGTTGATGTTGAAGAACAATTATCTATGTAATACAGACAAAAGAAACATTGATGTGAACAAAGATACTGTGAGATAAAAGCACATTTTAGGTTCTGCATCTTAGTGTTTTTTTAAACTATTTTAATTACTTTCATACTTTGCCTGGTTGGGTAGCATATTTGCTTTTTCTCTTCACTTTTTCTCCAGTACCAGCCTGTTTTAGTCTTTCAGCACAACATCTTATAGCAACCTTTTTATCTGTAGAATCTTTTAGTTCTACTCCCAGCAGAATACATAAAACACAACTATTCTCCACCAGGGTGGGCACAAAGGGAAAAACAGGTAAAACAATGTTTGAAGACAAAATCTATTTGGACATCCTGAATTTTATATCTGGCAGACTTCACAATGTTTTATGTTGTGGCAGAAATGACAAGTAGGCTTCATGGTGGAAGATTTTTGAATACTGTTAATCCATGGGAGCCCAGGCCTCCATAATGACAGCCCTTTTTTCAGTATCAATAATGTAATGATCAGAATGTTCCACATTAAGAAACAGCATGCATTTGGTCTCCCAACAAGCTGAGAATATATGAAACAGTGACACATTTTTTATCATGGACATCAGACATATTGTGGAAGCTCCTAGCTTCCAAATTTACCCACACCTTCCACTTACTTACCATGGATTGTGTAGTGTGTAGCCTAGATTGAGATATAAAACTTTGAGGGGACTGTTCTAACTGTAAACTACAATTGTGGAGAGTAATTAAGGACTTTAGCAGACCACCCTCCTCAAAAGTTCTTTTGCCAGCATAAATTGTGGCAATTTTATGCCAGCAAAAGACTGCCCCCCACCAGACCTTACCTTGCTTGCATTAAAGAGGCAGCCTAGGAACTAATGGGGAGTGATCAGAGCTCTGTTCACTTCCTGGTTTCAAATCTCACTGATTCTCATGAGAAGACACTAGCATGGGAAAGTTAAAAATAAAAGCCAAACACACACACAAAAAGTACAGCAAAGCACAGAAACAGACTTTAAAAGTCCCAAGTAAACAGGGGGAGTGGTTCATAAAAAGAGTGTACCCTACCTGGCTATCCTGATCTCACTGGGAAGTGTGTGCCCATTGATGCTGCATTCATGTGAGTACTATGGCATGCAGATTCAAACACCAGCAATGCCAGCAACAAAGTGCTACAGCCAATCTATTGATGGCTTGGGCCATCAATTAAAAAAGTACAGCTTTTTAACAATATATAATTACGAAAGGGCAACATCATCTGGTATGCGTGCTTTTTCGCTATCATTAGGCATCCTTATCATGCTCTATTTTCTTGGTCTGATAAAGTCCTAAATCGGTGCTTTTCAGGATATCTGATACAGGGCACCAGCAATAATCCCTCCCCCCGCCCAGTCTCTCTGAGACTGGGACCATATTTGTGTCCATCACCTACAATTGCTTTTTTCTTTCTTGGAAACTCACCAGGAATTGGCAGCCAATGGTTCAGAAACCAGCACTCAACTGTGGACCACTACTTTGAGTAGTACTACACTTACACCCATCACATTTGCACAGAAAATAAGACAACCATAAGCCAGCAAAATAATCAAGACAAGGCATTAGGTGTGTACATTTTCTCTCTGTATATACTAATAAAATGAATTAGTTAATAACTACAAATAGATATATATTTGCAGCAGAATTATTCAAAATATCTTATTTATAGCTGGATATCAACACCTTTTTAAAATTAAAATATAATTGTTTTTAAAATGAAGCACTGCCCTCCTCTGGGCTAGGATCCTTTTAAATTGAATGAATGCTATTTTAAGGCCCAAGGTTTAGGGCTGTTATAGGTCATAGTTTTGACCCCGCTACAAGTATTTCATCACGGTATACCTGCAATGTATTCAGTGGATTTCTTCTTGATTTACTTTGGCATAAGTACCTGGGAATATAGAACAATCCTTAATTAAAATAAATCTAAATCACAGTAGGAAAATGTTGATTTTTGTTTTTTGCATGCAGTGAGCCCTGTTGCTGTAGAGAGTTTGTTTTTAATTCTTGAAAAGCATATTAAAATTAACTTTTTCCCCATTTGCCTAATGTGTATATAACTAAACTTCCTTCCTACTGTGAGACAGTTTCATTTATTGCTATTTGCAAACAGCTTAAAAAAGATGCATAGTGGATTGGACTAGAAACTCCTTGAACAGTTTCTTTTGAAATAACACTACATACGTTAAGCTCAATTACACATCCAAACAGCCACAGCACACTTTTGGTAATTTATTCATTGATTTAACATAGTACCCAGAAGAGTCATGCCTGCTGTCAATTTTGTAATATATTATATTTTAAATATACTCATGCTCAGCCATGCACACCATTAAGGTGTGCATAAACCTGTGTTTTTCTCTCTTGACAGCTATAAATGTTTGTTATTATTACACAAAACATATGTTCATGTTGTTTTTGTCTAAATTATTCTATCTGGGGCTATAAAGTTTTAATGTTATTAGTTGCCCTTAGAATTTTAATGTTTCACTGCTGTAACCTTCTTAGGGTTCCTCTGCAATTAAATAGAAACTATTTTAGTACAGCCTGAAAGAATAATATATTTTATACAAATAATAAAAAAAAGTCTTACTTTTTGTGTGTAGTACAGAGTCTACTCAATGACAGTTTACATAAAGGAACCATTCAGATGCTATTTTCCAGTGGGCCTTTTGTAATTTTGGTAATTCTTTCCCTAATTTTTCCATTTTTTCCCAGGGAGGGAGGGTACAGGCATTTTGAACAGTTTGATCAGATGGGTGAAGAATAAATTTTAATTTCCAGTTTGGGGAAGGAGTGTACATGTCCTCCAATTATCCTGACTTGCCAGGGACAATCCCAGTTAATCATCTGCTATCCTTTTTTTTTTTAACTGCTTTTAAAACATCCCTATTTCTCTCTCCTTTTCCCACCTTCCCACTTTATCCTCAGTTTACTTCAGTTGCTGCAAACTGAGTTCAAAGTACAAACATTAGCTGGAGGAGAGGAAAGGAGAGGAGAAGAAACAAAAGACTCAGGCAAAAACAAACTGCTGAAGCCTCTCGTGGTTTTTGTTTTCTTTGTCATTAATCATTTTTGCCATCTTGACCCCACTCTGCTGTTGCTTGGCTGTGTCCAGGCTTTCACCTGTGAAATGTTGAAGAGCATTATGTCCCACACTGTCCCCTCCATCTGACTGTTTGATCCAATTGAGGCTTATGTGAATGGAAAAGGAAAGAGAAATATTTTGCTAATCCTTCCTTCCCTCTGAAGTCCACTACCCACTACCTCATCTACTCCTAAGACCTGAGTGACTTCCTGTAACAGTGCAGGAATCAGCAGGTGGGGCAAAGGAGAAAGTCTATCATATAATCATAGAGATGGAAGAAACTAAAGTATCCCTGAAAGTTGACCATCCAACCTCTGTCTAAAGACCTTCAAAGGAGAGTCTACCATCCTCCAAGACAATCTATTCCATTTTTGAAAACCACCACCCTCCACTGAGAGTCACCTGTGAACAGGACAGCATTGGAGACAACTAACTGTATCTACAGTCAGCCCTCTGTACCCACAGATTTGATATCTACAGATTCCACCATCCATGGCTTGAAAGTATTCTCCAAAATAGAAATTGCAAGAATCGAACCTTGATTTTGCCATTTTATATAACGGACACCATTTTACTATGCCATTGTATATAATGGGACTTGAGCATCCACAGATCTTGGTATCTACAAGGGATCCTGGAACCAAACTCTAGGGGATATCAAGGGCCCACTGTAATCATTTATTAATTTTGCTGTGATTCAGTTGTCTCCAGTGCTGTCTTGTTCACAGGTGTATCTCAGTGGAGGGTGGTGGTTTTCATAAATGGAATAGACTGCCTTGAGCATGGTGGACTCTCCTTTGGAGGTCTTTAAACAAAGGTTGGATGGCCAACTTTCAGGGATGCTTTAGTTGTGCATTCCTGCATGGCAGGGGGTTCAGTTAGAGGGCCCTTGCAGTATCTTCCACCTCTATGATTCTACACAATCCAGATTTTATTCAAATGTTTCCCATTATGGCTGGTGGCTCTCATGTCAGAGGTGTGGTGAATCTGCTTCAGCTTTTAGTCTGAACTTTATAAAAGAGCTAATCAAGGTGCTATTTTGAGTTCACCACCCAGTGGTGCCAACTACTACTGAATGCTTCGCTGAGATTTTCTGCTCTCACCCTCCCGTTTCCCCACTACTCCCATCGTCTATCTATCAAACTTGAGTATAGTTTAAACATTTCATAGGCTTAATAAGAAGTTCCTTTCTGGGGAGTAGTCGCTCATATTAGCATGTGTCCTGGGCTTCACACAACCTTCTTTCTCTCCCCTCACATGGAAAAACATATAGTTTTTTTTTTAAAAAAAAACAGACTATTTAAAACAGAGAGAGGGAGGGGAGAGAGACAGTGGTTGAGACAGAATCAAGCTGAACCAGAATGGCATGTTTCTGGATGGAACAAGTATCTAGTATATATAGTTCTTAGAGAAATATGACACAGGCTGCATCACTTGTTACTTCCTCACCTGAGTTCTTGAAATTCTAACCACCTCAAGATTTCTCTGCATAAAACAAGTGAACAGCCCTTGTATCTCAGATCTATTGTATCTCAGTTAAGCCATACAGATGATGCGTTCTGCTTGTATATCAGAATCATCATCATCATCTTTATTTATACTCTGGCTTTTCCCCCAAACCAGGACCCAAGACAGTCAAAGAAAGTTCACTGCACTCCCTTTAATTGCAACACCAGAGTTCTCTAGCAAAGAATTTCACATGCCTCACTAAACTACAAATCTCAGGGTTCTCTAGGATGGAGCTACAGCTATTAAAATGTTAGCAATCTGCTATCTCTAGACAGTAGTTTCAGGACAAGGGTTTTGACCACCTGCAAGATCTAAATCAATGAAGTGGAAACATACATCATGACCACTTGCAAGATCTAAATCAAAGAAGTGGAAACATACATCATTCCAACATGGGACCATATATGATGCTACTGTAAAGTCAGCTATAGTTTATGGAATCTATCAGCTTTCAGTATTTAGACAGCATGTAACACAGGAAGTTGCAACAGAATACATAGGAACCATTGAGTTAATCATTCTAGGGTAGAGATTAATCTGGAACTGTGTCGATTCCATCTTTCCATCACGTCAGGTTTCAGTCTTAAAATAATTTCAGTCATCCTCTCACAGCCCACACCACCCAAAAACATGGTCACTGGAATCTCTATGTGTGGACTATTTGTGACCTTAATATTCAAACTTTTAATATTTGTGCTAACTATTCAGTAAATGTACACAGGGGTGGGGGGAAGGAATCCTTTGAAATGTTCCTTCAAAACTGAGGTGTCTATTACATATAACTTCTGTTAGAAAATAAAGATGCCAAGCAAAAACACTCTACCAGACTACCTGAGAAAACAATATTATCTTATGGATTTGTTGAACAATTTCATACAGGCTATATGGAGAGGAAAGTTTCCATGTGAAAAGAGGTGCAGGAAGGTCAATTATCTCATGGTAATGACCGTAGCGGTCATTAATGCTATTGGGGACACAAATTTAACTTTTTATTGGAGTTTTTATTAAAATTATATTAGCTTTGATTCAACTTCAAATTGCAGTGCAACCATCCAAGTTCATGAGTTAGAAACCAAGAAGCAATGAACATAAAATTACATGTTCTTCTGAAAAGCTGATGGGGCTTTAATATATTGTAATCTTAAGCATACCCTTAGAGCTGTTATTAGTACATATTAGATACTATTAGAAGCTGTTCAGCAACTTTTCTATTAAAAATTGGGGTCAGTGTCTGATTCATTGAATAAGTCCTAGTCAAAAGCAGAGTGTATGTTTTCTAAGCCAGAAAAAAGCACCTTTTAGGTATACATCTTTCCCCAGAATTCCTTGCCAGTCAAGATGGAAGAAGGCCTTACACATGTGTCTTATTTAACAACTTATATAAAGATATTGTTGTTAGGTTATTATCAGCATGCTTGTTTTCAGCCTTAGAGCAATTTGTACTACTTTTTTTTTGTGCCTTAGAAGAATTTGATATGAGGGAGAGAACTTCTAAGGGGCAGCAGTGTTAGTTCATTAGCACAAGAACAACCTGTGATACTTTAAAAACTAATAGATTTATTATAGTATCATAGCATTTTTATATTGTTATAGCATGAATTACAGCCCATTTCATCAGATGCATTGCATACTGCCCAGAATTACAGGAGGACATGTCTGTTTCAGGGTGGGTGTAGACAATGAGGTCAGAGAGAAATTAAATACAGAAAGTAGTACCAAAAGTTACAATTTCATTCTTTACATTGTTCATTCACAAAAATGTGGTTGATAATACAAACATCATGACGGATAAGCCAAATAACACTGATTTTTCTTTGTGTGTGTGTTTGCGTGTATGAATGCACAACACAAGTATATACATACACAGCCAGTGGCAGCACTAGGGAGGTGCAGAGAGGCCAAATTGCACCAGGTGACACCGTTGGGGGAGAGGTGACACCAGCCTTAGTGATGCCACAATCTACATCTTATAACTGATAAGTCATGAGTGCAGTGTACTTCAAGCACAAATTCAACATTTCTATTTTAAATAGGAAAACACCAATTAATGTTATGTTATTCCTTCTTGCCATCATTTTCTATAACAGAGAACTTCCACCCCCAATATATCCCAGCTGTAAGTTTGTACTGTAGGCTTATGTGTTCAGACAGAAGTATCCGGAAAATTACTAAACTGCCCAAGTCTGTTTCTTTTCAGAACAAATGAGCTAAGGTGGCATGCAAGAGCTTTTGGGTTTTGTGGGGTTTGTGAGGAGGACATGTGGGTTTTGGAGGAGGACAGAAAGAGGCAAAGCTGTATTATTTTTTTTAAAAAGTGTTCCTACATGTGCCTTCCTACTTTTAGAAAACAACACTGCTAGCAACAGATGCTCTCAATAGAGGCCCAAAGGTCATCAAAGGGGCCATAAGAAGAAGTAGTACTACCGGCTGGCATTGTGTTAGGTAGTTATGATGTTGTAAGCTAGATTTATGACCTCCCAACTCTTTGGTATTCACCTTTATGATGATGGCACCATTGCCAGGACTGCAAATGTCTCCCCCAAGTGCATCTTAAAATCCAGACAGCTATATCAATGGATGGAGTTCTGTGGTGCTAGTGAGCATCCAGCCCCCTCTTGCCAGTGAACCATGGGGCAACAAGAAGTTGTGACAGATGCCTGCATCTGCTTGTCACATCATCACTGACTAGTGAAAGTGGGTTCATCTATATGAGGCAATAAAATGTGGATTGTTGTGCAGTTATGCCAATTCGCAGCAGTTTTCATTTGTCTCCACATTTTTTTCAAGATCACAGGCCATACACATTGGATGTACAAACAAGCATGCCTGTGAATCAAGATGGTGGGAATGAGTGAATTACTTGTGTTCTTATTGTCACCAATTGCCACCAAACAGTATTTTTTTAAAGAAAAGCAAATCCAAGGTGCTGAAATGTGATCCTCTGTTTAAATAAACAGAAAAAAAGAGAAAAAGAGACTGCTCCATCACCTCAGCACACAATCACTATGGCTGAAATCTAACATGGTGGTTCCGGGCATTTGCCTTTCCAGCAAGCTCCACCCCTTGCACATGTCTGACCAATCAGCTTTCCTTTTCTGCTCTTGCTGAGAATTTGCAGCAAAACGAATTGCTTGTCCCAATGAGCGGGAATGTTCATTTCCTTCGGAGTTTTTAAAAACACAGGAAAATCCACAAAGGCTTTTCTTGCAGAGCATTTGGAGTTTTTGCCCTCTCCTTCTGAATATGGTGAAATAATGCAACATCCCATAGGGACAAAAGGGATTCTCCTCAAATTCTATGAGGAGTATTTTCGCTGTATATACAAGTCCACTGTGTGATTGCAACATTGGTCAGGGTCCCACTCACCAGCCCTAGAGAACTCCATCCCTCAGTACAGCTGCTTGGATTTTAAGGTGGGTTGGGGGGGCTGTATCAAGAGATAGAACATAGCTACAACATCATAGCTACATGTCCAGTACAGGATCTTGGCCACCATTTTTTAATGAAGCTCCAATCTCAGTGAAGGAGCTCCGGTATTTTGTTCCTTATCTTGGCATATTTTAGCCACTCTGGAATTTTCTTTGATGGCTTTCTTTCCCCCCACCAAGTTGGAATTCTGACCATAGAAGGGGCAGAAAGGTTGAGCTGCTGTTTGGGGAGGGGAAAGAGCCAGATCTCAGCTTTGAACCAGAGCAATGCAGAGGTGCCTCTGAGACTGACTTCTTTCCATTTTTCATTTAAACTAAAACTTAATGCCATGGCTAGCTCTGGAAGTACTCACGTTTGCTGGCAAGAGCATGGAAGACCGCAAAATGAAATACAGCCTGTCATGCTCCTCACTCTTAAGATTGGTTCCTAAATTCACTCACAATGAACTAAGTGGTAGAGATATAATATATAGAAAGCTACTACATTTTTAGCCAAATGTTCCTACTATTTTTCTTCTAAGATGGTGAATAGTTTCATGAAAATAATATTCTGCCCTCCCAAACCTTATGAGACTTCTTTGATGACTGGGCAATCCAAAATATCTGTGCATATGTTGTGTCTGCTTCTATTTCTTAGGAGGTATATTTGGTATATGAACTGATAATGGTTCATTTCCTAGGCAAGAAAAATGAGAGAAAGATACAGAACACTCTGTTTTTGGGGAGAGAGCCAGCTTTTTGTCATTTATACATGCCACATTATTATAAAAACATCATGCATGATAACACAACATAACAATGTGATTTTTGTAGATGCTGACCTTCTTAAGAGAAAAAAATGCAAAAGAGAATGCTTGTTTTTCAGAAAGCTACTGTTTGGGTTGCTGATGCAATTATGTGAGTTTTAGACTCTTAATTCCTAAAGGACAGGCTCATTTGGGGGAATATAGCCAATCTGGTCTTTAAATAGATGCTGAAAGAACCTTAGACTGCAGTCTCATGGTGCTTACCTTAGAGCAAGTACCTTTGAACCCAGTAGGATTTATTTCTGAGTAATATGTAGGATTGCACTGTTAGTTCCTTGTAGCAAACACAGCAAAGACCCTTGTGGCACATAGAACATGATTATATACAAACCTTTTTCAAAACACAAATTCTGTTTTGAAAGAGTACTGAGAATTATTTGTTAGACATCCCTGTTAATTTATAACATTTTAAGCTATGTTTCCATCTGGTGAGAGCACTTCACAAACAGTGTACAAAGCAACACATTGTTCTACAAGCTACACAATTCAGAATTGTTGTGGTTTTGGGTTTGTTGAAGCCCCCAGTATCAATTAAAAAAACAATTCATCACTTAAAGCAATCCCCTCACCCTTCACTGTTGGTGATCACACTTAAAGCTGATGGAAATGACAGTCCTGCAACATCTGGAGAGCTACATATTCCCCAGGCCTCCACTAAATTATGCACCCTCCCTCTAATGAGTTGTGGAGGCAAGCAACAGTTAGGTGCAGGGATTATTCTCTATGAGCTTCCTGATGATGTAACTTTAAGTGAAGATCTTATCATACTTAGTAATGTAGTTGGAGAGATACAATATGCCAGTGCGAATTTTTGTCAGGTTTGCCTATACATCAGCATCATGAAAGGAGAACATCATATAATTCACAGGAAAGAAGTCTGGCTTTTAGTGCTGGCTCTGAAAGGAAAGCTTAGGTGTAGTGCCTTATCTATTGGCAGAAGGCTCAGGGATGCACTTGTTAAACCCAGTACAGAGTCTGAGGAAATGCCAAAGGTATCGAATTCCTGTGCTAAGCTATTCATGTCAGCAAGTAACTTGAAGATTGCTCTTAGATCAGTTATATAGGATTCTCCTCTGCTGATGCCTCACTGAAGGGGCTTCTAAATTATACACTCCCAGGGTAGGAAGTGAGAATAGGAGATAGTCCAGTAGCTGGCCCAGAAATGGCAAAAGATTTTTTTCCAGACAGAAAAACCTAAAATCAAAAACATCCAATAAAGCAATCAAAAAACAAAAGGTGACATGCCTCAAGATGCTGAAGAATAATCTTCAGTAATTAAAAAGTCTTGGGCTTGTCTAGATGGGCAGTTTACCCCCGACTTCCCCCATCTTGGAATCCTGCAGTCCAAACAATGCAGGGCTCTTGCCCTGTTTTGTCTCTGGATGGTCCTGGTGATGTGCAAGGCAAAGCCGGGGCAAAGCCGTTTAAGAATGTTAAAAAAAAAAAAAAAACCAAGGAAACCAGGAAACCAGGAAAACCTGTGTTATGTGGGAAAACCTAGATGGATTCAGTGCAAGAACACAAGGTTTATACCTGCACACTGGCCTCTATTGCCGGATGCCAATGTCATTGCTGCTGGTGTTGCTCTTCAGCTGGGAAGGAGGACCCCAGCATGTGATCAAAGCCCCCTGCAAGGGAACAGCCTTGATCACATGCTGAGAGCCTCCTTCCTGGCTTCAGAGAGTGCAATATGCAACAGCAGAGGAGGCACCCACTGATACCAACCGGCATGTGCATGCAGCGGCTGGCGTGTGTTTGGACTTCTGCCCATTTCGTCATGGTAATGGAGTGGGGGGGATTCCAGGCCAGTTATGGGACCAAATATACCGGACATGTATTCTGGCTGATATAGACAAACCCCTTGACACATTATGGCCTGTGGATATTTTAAGGCCTTGTTCAGAAGTCTACAGAAATTTCTGATCTGAAAAACTGTGATATTCTTTGCTGGATACGGATGTAGCTGGCAACTGATACCAGAAAATCATATTGAAATTCCTCAAATCAGAAATTTCTGCACACTTTTAATTAAATCTCTGAAGAAGTTATTAAAATGTCCACAGGCAGAAATGCAGTAGGCTTTTTAATTATCAACTATCATTCTTCAGGATCTTGAACTGTGTCTCATATTTCATGTACTTTTGGACTATAGCTCCCAGAAACCTCCAGTCATCATAGCCAGTGGCCATGCTGGCGGATGTATGCTGGGAATGTTACTCCAAAAAAAGGACCATATGCAACCAGTGGGAAAAGCCCCCCAACACCTAGGACCCTTTTATACTACACAGTTATAGTGCTATGATTCCACTTTAACTGCCACAATTCCATCCTATGGAATCCTGGGATTTGCTGTTTAGTGAGAGGTATTTCAAATTCTCAGACAGAAAGCTTTTGTGCCTTGCCAATTACAAACTCCAGGAATCCACAGCATACCTTCCAGGTGTTCCACTTTGGCAGGAATATTCCTAATTAATCCCCCATCACCTCATTTTTTTCAAATGCTTTTAAAATGTCCTCATTTCTTTCTCCTCCTCCTCCATTTCCCATTCATCCTTTCAGATAACTTCAATTCCTGAAAAGTGAGTTCAACGTCCAAAGGTACTTTGCACTCACTTAGCTCAGCAGGGAGGAGAGGAGAGGAGAGGAGTGGGTGGAATCTTGCCCTTCCCAGTTGGCTCTGGCAATAGCAAACTGCTTCAGCCTCTCCTAGCTTGGTGTTCTTCCTCATTAATAATGTTTGCCATCTTGACTGCATTCAGATGTTGCTTGGCCGCATGTGTCACAATTTTAATCAGTGAAATGTTGGAAGGTATGCCATAGTGTGCAGCCATGGCAGTTAAAGTGGAATCATAATGCTATAATTGTATAGTGTGAAAGGGCCCCTGGGCATTTGCTTTAAAACATTACCAGAACAGCAGTTCCAACAGTGCTGCTTGAAATATACAAACCAGCTTGTGTGGCCTTGGGCTAGTCATCTCTCAAAATCTGCCTCACAAGGCTTCTGTGAGAGGAAAACATAATAAGACCAAGTTATTATGAAGTCCCTGATCTGGAGAACTTCACTTCTTCCATGGTACCTGTCACTGTTAAATCCTACATTTGCAAGACAGGAATGATATCAAGGCCTTCTACTTTCCTGTAGCTCCTGCAGTTTCATTCTGTAACATCATAAAAGACTTGGTATATTAAGGACTTTTTCGGATGGGGTTTTACAACGCTAGCAGCCTCGTCCCTGTTGCGAGGCTGCTGCGCTGCAGGGCGTCCCTTTCAGATGACACTCTCCCCTGCTGATCCTCTGCCGATACTGTTGCGTAACCGCAGGGATGCTGCAGCGTTATATTTGGCAGTTTTCTAATCACGAAAGTTGATTGTGATTAGAAAACCGCCAAATATAATGCTGCAGCGTCCCCGCGGTTACGCAACAGTATTGGCAGAAGATCAGCAGGGGAGAGCATCATCCGAAAGGGACACCCTGCAGCGCAGCAGCCTCGCAACGGGGACGAGGCTGCTAGCATTGTAAAACCTCATCCGAAAAAGTCCTAAATTGGGGGTCGGTTCCACGGCAACTTCCAAGTTGCGCAATGTATCGCATTAGCGCACTTTTGATTTTGCATCGCGGAGTTCCCACGGGAAAATTTCGGATCCTGTTTAGTTCCGCGATGTAGTTCCGATGTGATTATAATGTGAAGTATATTATGGTGCGAATTTCTACACATCGAAATATTTCAGTTCCCATGACGTCGATATTCCGCATACTTTGACAACCCAACCTGTCAATCAACAAAGTACGTCATTCTTTCTAGACGTACTTCCTTCGGGAATTCCCGCCACCCGTACTCCCATTGGTCATCTACTTCCCCCCTCCTGCACTTCTGATTGGGCATCTCGTCATCTTTTATGGTCTTTGTTCTCTTCAATGGTGCCAAGTAAATTGTTGCAGCCATGGAGGTTTTAGCTACACTCATTTCCTGCTTGTATTTGGCTATTAGAGTACTTTCTACAATGGTTTCATTCTCTGAGAAGTGTCATTCCTACCAAAGAAGAATCCTTATTAGAAAAATCAAAAGACTCCGTAAAGAACAAAAATATTTGACAGAGCTGCTCCTGTACTTTCTTTCCCCCCCAAAGATCCAGTAAATCTAGAGTTTCGGCATGACTCCAAGCTATTCCTCTGCCCCCCTTCTTTGTTCTCTGAACTGACTCCATTAGGAAAACGAAAGATGTTTACAGGGATGCTTCAAAGCAGAAAGGAAAGCCGGATGTGTAGGCGGGTTTCTGTGGCGTCACAATAAAAAACCACCCACATCCCTGATTTTTAACATCCTGAATTTAAAAATGATGGACAGTTCCCAAATGCGATAATGCGCAAATTTGCGGCACTTTTTTTAAAAAGGCGGAAAATCAGCGGTGTCATTAACTGCGCCACTTATGGGTGTTTTAGACCCCCTCCTTCCAAAAAGGGCACTGCAGATGCGGAACATGTGGGAGCTATAAGAATTCTAGGCAAATTCTTTGAGGATTATTTTTTCCATGTAAACGACCCCCAGGTTTTCTTTTCTCTGCACTCACCATCCTTCATTTCTTTTGTGTCATGCTTCTCTGATTACTTTTGTAGTGTCTTTTTTGCCATTTTGTTAACCTGTAACTGCTTTAAGCAGTTTGCTGGGAAGGTGACATAAAAATTATTTACTTATTTATTTTATTTGATTTTATTTATATCTCACCTTTCTCCCAACATCTATATATGGGCCCAAAATTCCAAATGGAGTTTTGCCTGCATGCCCCTGCATTCACTTCAAAGCCCTGTACATTATTATTCTCCTCAGGGTCATGGAGTACCTTGTCTTCACTTTCCCTGTGGAGTTTTATCCACATTCACTGCCATTTCCACCGCTGCTGCTGCTACAACCACATCAACCATAATTTAAAGCTTAGGAGGCAGTTTTCTACCTTCCCCTGGCTCAGCAGCACTGCCTCTGCCCACTCTTCCATTCTCCCATTGCAGGAAGAGGTGCTTGAGGGAAGCAATGGGCGAGTGGAGAGTAGGCGGAGGCAGTGCTGCCAAGCCAGGGGAAAAGAAAAAAATCTCTTCCTTCAGCTGGGAACTGCCTCCTTAGCCTTAAAATCACCACAGTGGCAGGGGCGGTGGTGGTGATGGCAGCAGCAGTGGTGGCAACGGTGGTGGACAAAAATGCAGAAAAAAACCCCAAATCAACAAAACTCCGCATCTAAGTAAACTACCCCAGAATGCCCCAAATCTGAGTCATGCAACGTGTGGCATGATTGCCCCAGATTAAGGGGAAAGGCGATACGTCATGTGGCTTGATTGCCACAAATTCAGAAGAATACGCAGGGGGAGTCGGGATTTTTAATATTGTAGACAAGCCTAAGGGGCTTAAAAATATACAGTTAAAATAATGGGTAATACAAAAGGTTTTTTCAAAAAATTAGCTAAACAAAAAAAACATTAAAAACATTAATTTAAATCAGTTTAAAGGGGCAGTGAAAATACAGTGAAGGCAGTGAGAATGTAATAAAAAAAATAAAAAAAAAATAAGTTGAGCGATGTAACTGGCTACACCTATAAAGCCCTATATGGCTTAGTTCCAGGCTGTCTCAAAGACTGTGGTGATTACCAGACACGGTGAAATGTGGCAAAAACCACATCCCAAACCACATCAAAAGAACTTTATGAGAACACAAAGGACGACATTATCAGATGCCTGTATCCTCAGCTGTTCCCAGGGCGTAGTGCTGGTGCAGACAAGTCTTCACTTTTTTATTGACAGGGCTAAGCCACCAATAAAAATGGACACCTTATTCATATCCGTGCTATACCCCCATAACATTGAATGGCAACAATAAATAATAATAATAATAATAATAATAATAATATTTATTTATACCCCGCCCCTCTGCTAAAAACAATCAGGGTGGCTTCCAACAATTAAACGACATCTGAAAATGTCAGTTTCTGTTCTTGTTACAATCTTCTGACATGGTTTTTGCCACATCTGATGATCTCTTGTATCTCCTTAACCAAGCCTACCTGGGTTTTAAGATTTTTGGCAGAAGGCTTTCTCTTGGTTGCACTATTATCATAGGTATAGCTGATGTGGACCCAGGAGAGTAGTGTCTCAGTGGATGCTTCTTGGCTATGGGACTCCCTGCCAAAGGAAGCTTGGTTGGCCCTCTCCCCTTCTTTTTGCTGGTAGGCCAAGACCTTATTTAAACAGGCCTTCAGCTTTTAAATTGTTTGGGTAGTGCAACAAGTAGATTTTAACGTGTCTCTGGCCCCAAACAACTTACTTCCTATGTGGCTGCTGTCAGTTGGGTAGTCTGCCTGTACAGTAGTCCTGTATTCATGCTGTAATATATGCCTAGTCCTGGAAAGATCTCTTGTTGTAAAATAGACATTCTTATTGTCGTGTGCCTTCACATCACCCAGTGGTTTCCGTGGCTGAGCAGGAATAAAAACCCTGGCCACCCAGAGTCCTAGTCCAACACTCAAATCACTACACCCTGCTGAAAATACAAATATAAGTCATTGTCTCAGTTTCCAACCAAGTACCTCAAAATGGCATTTTATATCTTGAAAAGTTTCTGATTTGCTATGCTTTTTCAGCCTCATATTTTTAATAAATATATAAATAAACGAGTGGAAATAAGATTTCTATCACCCAGCTTGTTTATCCTAATCAGGATTAGCTTTATCCTAATCAACAATCTTAGATTCAGTTTTAATGATATTTCATTAGCTTCTCAGAACTACCTTTCCTGTCTAGATCTAATTATATCTAATGGAATGTATCTCAACTCAATATATTAAATCATGTTAAAGAACATTTTAAAAAATTATTACAGGGCCTTGGGTTGGAGTTTAGGAATGGGAATGGCCTGCTTTTTCTCACCTCGAGGACCAAAGGGCTTAATAGATGTGTCTGCATCAAGACGTTAAAAATTGTGACAAATTCATTTCTCCCTCTGCCACATGTAATTTAGCCTAAGGAAGGCTCACTCTATATTTCTTTCAAGTTAGAACTGAAATTATTATTGACCCAAAAGGGTGCAGAAAATGTTCCTGACCTTTAAACTAACGTATGCTTATCCAAGCTGACTGTAGATTTTTTTTTCTAAAGGAAGAGTATGTTTGTGCCTACCCTTCCAAATGGTAAACTGTTCACTCATTGGCCCCAATCCAATATCTCATTAGTGTAGCCTAAATACCTGCACTTGCAGATACGCCATGTAGTGCTATGTCATGCAGAACAGCAACATTGTGTAACACATGCTAGTGACAAGGTGCCATTGCATTATGCACAATGCACAATCCACAACTGCTATGCAGATTCTAATTACATGTAATGCACAATGTGCAACTTGTAAAGACAAGGTACAGATGAACATGCTGTCTGTGCAACTCCAATTCTGCTGCTCTCAGAAGAATATGTCCATTGTGCAATGGTGACTTTTTGGCCCTGCATGTGTAGTGCAACTTACACAGGTGGATGTCTCTAACAGAATTATAGCCATTGCCTTAACTCAGGGCTGAGCAATTGCAGTAGGTGTGAGGCCCAGGTTATACCTCTGCAGACCCATGGCAGGTTGCATCACCGCATTTTCCACTGAAAATTTTACTCGGCAATAACTGGAAATCTACTTCCAGTTTTGCATCCCAGTACTTAGCTGGGTTGTCCACCAATTTCTGGCTAGTTTGGGTGGTTTGGGACAGTCGGGGAGCTTAGGGTTAAACCCAGGGGGGCTCTAAAAACATTGGGGGAAATCTTTCTCTTAGTCCCCCCACCATACTTTTGGTGGAACAAAGGAGTCAGCCTTTTCAGTGGCTCCTCCTAAGCTTTGAACTCCCTCCATGGGAGACTGGGATGATTCCTTCCTTGTTGTCCTTATGTTACCAAGTGAAATTTTTTTAAACAAAATTCTAACAGGCTTTCAGGAACTGATTGTAACAGATATTTTTGTTTCTAAGAGGTGTGCCATTTTGTTGACTTTTATCTTCTGCCTTTTAGTGGATTTGGAATTATTTTAATGCTGTAAGTAGTTTACTTTTATACATTTTCATTGGTATTTTTGTATGTATTTCCATCTGTATTTGTTTTTATCATTGTAAGCTGTTCTGAGTCTTAATATTGGGGAAAGGACTGAGTCAGCAAGGCATAGTGATCTGAATGTTGGACTATGACTCTGGAAAAAAGGGTTCAAATCCCCGCTCAGCCATGGAAACCCACTGTGTGATCTTGGGCAAGTTCCACTCTCTCAGCCTCAGAGGAAGGCAAAGGCAAACCACTTATGAACAAATCTTGACAAGAAAACCCTGATAGGTTCACCTTAGGGTCACCATAATTTGGAAATGACTTGAAGGCACATAATAACAACATTGGGAAATGGGCAGGAGACGACTGGGTGGGTAAGTAAAAGAAAAACAAACAAAAAAACAAGCACTGCTCCACAAACAGTTCTTGAACATTTTAGGGTTTGTTTTAAAATGCAAACAGGATTTTTTTTAAGGGGGGGGTCCAGGGGGCAAGCCACAAGAAGGACCTGTGGTGACATGTAACCCACAGACCACACTTTTTTCCATACCTGTCTAAAACTGTAGGCGAATAGCAACTTCCCTGAGTAAAGTAGTGTGAAGGGAATATTTCTCGATAGGGCAACTCCCTCTGAAATATCCTGCCTGTGGAGATGGGGTCTTGGATGTTTCAGAGTAGCCAGTTCAGTGTAGCATGGTTCTGCTTGTGTATCAATTGAGAATTGATCATTTTGTCTAGAAAATGCAATTAAAATAATTTCTGATTGGTTGGGATTGTCTTGCAAAACCATTTGGGTAAGGGTTCGGGTTAAGATTAAGGTAAGGGTTAGGGTTATTATCAATTATCAATTGATACCGAAGTCAACTGGAAAGTGAGTCGTGGCTCAAAAGTCCCACTCATTTCGTTGGGAACGAAGAACTAAGAACAATTACCTTGGGCTAGATGCCCGTGAGCACATTTCTCATGTCTTTGTGTTTGGCTGTATAATGCAAGTTCCTAAAAGTTAAATCTGCAGATTGAGGGCGGAGTCACATATTTAATGTGCACACATGGAAATATGCAGGGACAAACATGACAGATCCCATTCACATTACACCATCATAGCACTATGATTTCACCGTAACTGCCATAGCAACATCCTGTGTACTCCTGTGTTTTGTACATGGTGTGCTGAGGTGCTAGAGCTGTCTGACTGAGAATTCTAAATACGTACTCCCAAAACTGCAACTCTCCAGATTCCAGGGGATGTTATCATAGTTGTTGAATGATATCTGTGTAGTATGAATGGAACAGGGCATAAAATGGCATGGGAAACAGTATGGAGAAAATGATAATAATCTCCTTACTGTTCCCCATGCCACTTTCCACCCTGTTCCAGAGGTTCCTCCAACCCTCCAGAGCAGAGTTTACAGGGGAATAAACTAGAAGGAGCCAACAAAAATAGCTTCCTTCCCTTTTCCATCAACAGGATTCCTGTGTTGGATTAAAAGCCCAAATTTTCCTCATGTCAGTGGCAAAATTCCAAGCCAACCTAATATCAGAGTGTAACTTAAACTGCTGACCAACCTGAAAATAATGAGCCAGATACAGAGACGGAATTAAACAGGGCCACTTTATTTGACCTACAACTGAATTAATGAATTGTACCTGGGAGAAAAATTAGGAGGGGGGACTAACGTGATATGGGTCTGGATGAGGCCAGATGTCAACCCGTGACCATCTCCTCAGCCACCCGTGGGTGTCACAACTGACCTCAAGGGCAATCCAACATTATTGGTTTGCTCAACCCAGCCGATCCAATCCAATCCAATATCAGAGTGTAACTTAAATTATCAGGATATCAACAAGAATGCACATTTTCATGCAAATGTTGCGGAGGTATATTTTTGACTCTGATTTACATCCATAGAGCAGAACCCTCTTCCTAGAGTTCTGTGCAGAACAACAACTCACTGTTACAAACATTATCATTCAGCAGAAAGATAGCTTGAAGACAACCTGGATGCATCCCCAGTCGAAACAATGGCACCTCATTGACTATGTTCTAGTCCGCCAGAGAAACATTCATGATGTCCATCATACTCGAGTGATGCCCAGTGCAGAATGCCAAACAGATCATCACCTCATAAGATGTAAACTAAATCTTCATCTTAAATTGAAACCTAAGAGGAGTGACATCTTAAAGAAGAGACTCCAAGTCAACAATCTTCAACAAGCTACCATGAGAGACAACTTCCAGGCAAATCTGCAAACAAAACTTGAAGACCATCCTACAGATCCTTCTCCTACAGTGCTTTGGCAACATATCAAAAACAGTATCCTCCAGTCTGCAGAAGAATCCCTCAGGTTCTCCCACAAGAAAAATCAAGACTGGTTTGATGAAAACAACCAAGAGATCCAGGAGCTGTTGGCAAAGAAGAGAACTGCTCACCAGGCATACCTCACCCAGCCAATTTGCCATGCTTTCCATCTCACATGTAGTAAACTTCAACAAAAACTCAGAGACATGCAGAACAAGTGGTGGATCAATATAGCAGAAAAGACACAACACTGTGCACATCAGGATGATCTTAGAGGATTTTATGAAGCTCTTAAAGCAGTGTTTGGACCTACTTATCAGGTCCAAAGCTCCTTATACAGTACAGATGGTCAAATATTAATTACTGATAAAGCCTCCATCCTGAATTGATGGGCTGAACATTTTCAAAGTCTCTTTAGTGCCAACCGAGTATTCCAAGGCTCAACTATCCAACATATGATACAAAAACCGATGAAAAATGAATTGGACACAGCTCCCACTTTGGAAGAGACCCTTAAGGCCATACAGCAGATGAAAAACGGCAAGGCAGCTGGGATTGATGGAATCCCACCTGAAGTTTGGAAACACGGAGGTCATGTACTCCATGATAAATTCCATGAACTCCTTGTGAATTGCTGGGAAAAAGGGGAACTGCCATCAGATCTCCAAGATGTAGTCATCATCACCCTGTACAAGAAAAAAAGGAGCAAAATCCGATTGCTCAAACTATTGAGGCATAACACTGCTCTCTATTGCTGCAAAAATCCTTGCAAGGATATTCATGAACTGATTAGTTCCTGCTATTGCAGAAGAACTTCTTCCTGACTGCCAATGTGGCTTCAGAGCCAATAGGAGTACTACAGATATGGTATTTGCCCTTAGACAACTGCAAGAGAAATGTAGAGAGCAGAACAAGGGTCTCTATGTAACATTTGTTGACCTCACCAAAGCCTTTGACACTGTGAGTAGAAAAGGTCTGTGGCAGATCCTGGAAAGACTAGGATGTCCCCTCAAATTCCTTAAAATGATTATCTTGCTGCACGAGGGCCAACACGGTCAAGTCAGATATGGCGATGCTCTTTCAGAGCCCTTTCTAATAACTAATGGAGTGAAGCAAGGTTGTGTTTTTGCTCCAACTTTATTTACAATCTTCTTCAGCATGATGATCCAAAGGGCTATGGCAGAGCTTAAAGAAGAAGACGGTATCTATATATGTTACCGTACTGATGGTAGCTTGTTTAACTTAAGCTGTCCGAGGGCTTGCACTAAGACTCTAAACTATCTAGTCCGTGAGATGCTCTTCACTGATGATGCTGCCCTTGTTGCCCACATAGAAGCGGCTCTGCAGCGCCTAACATCCTGCTTCAGAGCTCTTTGGGCTGGAAGAACCTGAAGAAAACGGAAGTTCTTTACCAGCCTGCACCACAGGACGAACACCATCATCCCCCCATCTGCAAGTCTGTGCTTCAGACCATTCAGCAGTTCACCTACCTGGGAAGCATCATCTCCTCAGATGCCAAGATTGACAAAGAGATCGATCACAGATTAGCAAAGGCATATAGTGCATTTGGAAGACTTTACAAAAGAGTTTGGAATAATAAACACCTGAGAAGAAGCACAAAAATCAGTGTGTATAGAGCCATTGTACTGTCTATTCTCCTTTATGGGTCTGAAACATGAGTCACCTATCGCCAACACTTATGACTCCTCGAACGCTTTCATCAGTGCTGTATACACACAATCCTAAATATACACTGGACTGACTGTGTGACGAATGTTTCTGTCCTTGAGCAAGCAGGGATCACCAACATTGAGGCCATGTTATTGAGAACACAGCTGCACTGGGCAGGGCACGTTTCTAGGATGGAGGACCATTGCCTCTCAAAAATAGTACTCTACAGTGAACTCGCCATGGGTCAGCGTAAGAGGGGCACTCCAAAAAAGCAACACAAGGACTCCCTGAAACAACATCTTAGGCTCGGCCAAATTTGGTTTGCCATGGCCTCACATCGGGAGGCATGGGAGACGTACTATCCACAATGCTGCAGCGTTATTTGAGAACTCACGCCGAACATGTCTTGAAGAGAAACGACAATGCAGAATGAATCACAACCCAGAAAAATCACCCAAGGAGCCCTTTTGCTGTGCTTTCTGCAACTGGACTTGTTTATCTTGGATTGGCCTTTTTAGTCATCAGCATGCTTGCTGAAAGCACGGGATGAGTCCTTCCTGAATCTTCGTTTGCAAAGAAAAGCCAGAGAGAGACATCCATAAATCTTCTAATATGGACTAAACAGGGTTTGAAATTGCAGGTGAATACATTTGAAGGGTCCTTTAAATATTTGCAGCAGATGAGCCCTATTAGGTAGGAATGAGCTTTGTAACTTGTTTGTGTGAACAGAAAGAACGCTATTTAGGTACTTAAACTAGGAAATATGTTCTGACACATTGAACAAGTCAAATCTGATAACAGATGAAGAAACCTGAAAGAGAATGGGAAAATGTCAGCAATAGTTTTCCAGATAGAGAATATAATTTTCCAGGAAAAGAGATGATTAATATAGTCATTGTACTTGAGAAAGCTATTTCACAAGATAAAACACTAGTAATCTAATTACTACCATATCTATATTATTTCACTTTGTTTATTTCCGTTTTGCAAAAGAACTTCAGTGCTATCTTGTCCTTTTTGTTATTCTCAGCTAATTATACATCTATGGTAAGAGTGCATAGTTAATGTGGAAAATTATACTGCAACTGCTACTGTTTATTTTATTTTATTAGCATAGGTATGTGGCCAGTGGGACTGTATGTATTTAGAGCTGGCTGGGTTTCTTTGTCAAAGCAATTTTATCCATAATAGATTTTTATCTGCATCAGACAAAAACTTTTGTTTCTATTTAAAACTTTAATGTAATTCCTTCGTTCTCTAATTTGGGCAAGAGAAAAACTTGTACTGACATTCTTTGGCAAACGTCTGTTTCCCTTTTTTCTATTTTCCAATATTGATTAAATTTAATAAAAAAAATACAGTACAGGGGGCTACAATGAGCTACATTTTTAAAAATGGGCATAGTGGGTAATAAACAAAGCCTATTTGTGAAACTTTGAAATTACTGTTAAAAATATTACTGTGAAGTTTACAAGTATTACAGTGATGTTTACAAATGAATTCGCTAACACCTTATAAGTCCACTAAGCAACAGGGATGTGTATTCTTATTCCAGTTTAGTCAAAAGTTGTTTTTATTTACTAGGGAAAATTGCCTGTCAAATTTATTTTAAAACAGGGCTAGTGATGGCTTAAATTATGCTGATATATCAGCAATATGGGTTTACACCAGAGGTGTGATCATTCTGAAAATTCAATAGATGAACTGTTTGCATTTTTTTATTATTGTCATACAACCCACACACTCACATGCACATTGTAATATATTTTTAAAGACTGAAATGCCCATATGTGTAATGCCTAGAGTGGTGGTCAGTAGTGCGGACCACCACCCAGAAATGAAAAGGGGGTTTTCAAAGAGTCAAAGTGGTGTTAAAAGGAATCACAGCTAAAATCATTTACACTGTAAGGGTTTTTACTGATGTTCCCATATTTGTGACACTTAAGTAAAACTTTTATTAAACCATGAAAATACAATTTTTCTTAATTTAAAGAGTTGAGGAGTTCTAAATTTTATTTTTTAAAATATCATTTCGAACAGTATGAAAACCATTGAGGGAATGGATCCCCCTGCCGCCACCTCATTCACTGGAAAATGATGCTTCCACACTTTTTTGCAAAGCCATGACATGAGACAGAAAATTGAATTCTATAGACCTTCATCCATGAAAGGAAAAGTAGCAGTTAGTGGAGAGCTACTCTTTCCTGCTTTCATAAACCTTTTCTGAAATGTTGATGGTAAAAGGGGCATCACCTCTCTATCCACTGAAAGCAATAGCTAGAAATTTCATGATTCAACTGGCCATTTTTCATTTTCTTTGAAGCCACCTACACAGTGCTTATAACTGAGATTGTTTTAATCTTGTTTTTGCAAATGAAGGATATAGTGGAGGGGCAACCCCCCCCCCCAAGAAGTGGGTTGAAATTAGGGACACATTTATTTAGCTGCCAAGATGATCTGCAAAAAAGCAGCTCAAAAAAGCAGCTCTTCCCCCTCCTGAGTACAAACTACTTTTGCACTTTCAAGCAATGAACTAAGCTTGAGGACAAAGGGGAAAAGTTGGAGGAGTAGAGAGACACTGGGACATTTTAAAAGCATCTAACATCTGATTCTAGGCTGTTAATAAATGAGTCAAGACCATACAGATGCAGCAAGAGAGCCTGGTGGTCACAACTCTCTGGCCCCACTGATTCTAATATAAGAGGGCCTTCCATTCCTGGGGCTCCATAACTCTGACCAGGGGCTTAACTACATTGGTGGGAAACCCCACACCTACCTCATAGCTGTGGCTAATGTTTCTGATCCGCAGTGGTCCCGTAAACGCCACACTCACCAGGCTTCTCCAATTGTAGACTGGAGTGTCCCACCAAACTGTAGTCTGTGTCAGAGTAAAAGGGCAGTCCTATGCTGATCACGTGTTCTATACGTTGTACTATTTCTGACCACATGGCTGGGGTTGCTCCAATTTTTTTCCTTCTGTTCGCTCATGCATGTGAATATGCGAATATATGTTGTCCCAGAGTACTGTAGTACTAGATAAGCAGAGACACACTTATCCAGATATGTACACAATTGGAAAAAAATCAAAAGTTTTAAAGAACCAGAACAGAGCCCTGTCCACCAGAAGTCTCCCCCCATCCGCTTTGCACTGAAGCCAACCCATGGCTGCCACATCGCCAATAATCCAGGTTTCCTCCTCAAATGCAGAGCAAATTGTGAATCTTTCAGATCTTTTCTGCAGAAACCCCAGTGAAGATGTAAGTTGTCAAAAATGTCATGTGGCAACTGTGCTGTGAATATAGGGTGATTATGTGTGGGAGTTTTGCCAGAATAGACAAGCCTAGATGAGCCAAAAGGGTCCATACCCTGGCCATGTGACCCATGCTTTGAGCAGCAAGCCTCAGGAATATGCCTACTCTATGTCCCACTTGCATTCCCTCACATATCTCCCAGGCCATATGTGACTTATTTAATCTAAACCCACTGCACCATAAGTAAGAGGTTTCTCACCATAAAGTTAGTGCAAAGTAAGCAAAAAGTAGTAGCTCTCACTGTCAATTAGGAAGCAAGTTTAAAAAAAAATTCAGTTCTGATACAACCATCATCCTCTGCAGTGAAGACAGAGAGGGAGGGCAGCTGCCAGAACTGCCAATAGTCCAGGTCTTAGTGGCTTTATGTATACTCTCCAACATTTCACAGGTGGAAAATGGGACGTTTGGCCCAGCAACATCATCGTGTGGTCCAGATGGCAAAAGTTATTAATGAGGGGAAACACACAAGCTAGGAGGGGCTACAGAAGTTTGCTTTTGCCTGAGCCTACTGGGAAGAACAAGTTTCCATGGCCTCCTCTTCCCCCTCCTGAGTACAAACTACTTTTGCACTTTCAAGCAATGAAGTAAGCTTGAGGACAAAGGGGGAAAGTTGGACAAATAGAGAGACACTGGGACATTTTAAAAGCAGCTGAGAAAGTAGAATGACAAAGGATTAATTGGGACTATGCCTGCCAAATCAGGACAGTTGGAAAATATGCTTATATGAGTCCCACATAACACCTTCCTTAAGTATAAGAATTGCTACCAGCATATTAATGTCCTTGGTGCTTGTTCTGCTTTGACTTTCCTTTCTGAATTGCTCTCTAATTCTCACTGGTCAATAGGTAAAGAGGAATGATATTTCTGAGGATATCCTCAAACATGATCTATAATTTAGCCTCAGGGTTTCCCCCCCTTCACTGAAAGGAGGGGAAATGGTAAAATATACCTTTTCCTCCTCAGACCCATCCCATGTTTTTGCCTTGTGTACAGAAGGATGAACAGAAATCTTTAATTTTACAAATGTTCCCTGTCTCTATTGAAATATAAATTCTGTAGTAGAAAGATACATGTAGGCTACATAACCAGAGCTTTTAAATTAGGTTTCCGTGTAGTAATAAAGCACTATTTTGTTGCAAACCAATATACTTTCATTGTTATAGCAACCCATTAGTATACTATACACACCTTTTTGGGAAATAAACTTTCATCACTCAAAGAGTCTTTATAAGAACCCTCTTCAGGTGTTCAGGTTCTGTGCTGAATAAACAAACAAGAATGCACTTGGGTCACACCTTCCACTGTAGTTGCCATCACCCTTTCCCTGTGCAGTGTGACATTCTCAAGAGGAGAGTCGTGTCTACCTGTGATGGTACTCCATATATTTTGTAACCACATGCTTACCCCTGTCATTTGCCAATCCAGGATTCCAGAATACATGGAGTCTCCATGGACAGAGAAGGCCCTCCTCTTTAGAAACTCTCACACACGTCACTCATGTAGAAGGAAACAGAAATGGTGACCTGAGGTGGTGAGGCTACTGTGTTCCCCTTCTTTTGTTGAGTATAATGTACTATGCATTCATTCTGAACACTCAAAGAGACCCACAAGCACTCAGAAACCCCAATTTATCATTGCTCCCTTTTTTCCACAGCTCGCCATTTGAATTTTTGCAAAGCCAATGGAGGCTTTTCAAGAGGTTGATTGGAATACTCAAAAATCCTAATTTATTTTGGGAATGAGAAGTGAGACTGAGTAACATCTCTAGTACGAATGCCAAGTACAATCCCATCAGAAATCAGAACTTGGGTGGAGGATGCACAGTAATTTCCACCCAGAAATAGAGGATACTTGTGCACTCCCTGTCCACAGTACAATCATGTCTCAGTTCTTCCCCTCCTCCAGTAAAACCGAATGATAGTCACCATCATTGTACAAGCCTAATGTTGCTTTTCTGCTAGAAAGGAATCCCACAAGCCTGGCATGTGATATTTAGTGCAATGCTTTGCTTATGCAAGTAAAGGAGTTACAGACTAAGTTAAAAAGATTTGTTTTCTCAGCAGAGAGTTGAACCTAAATCGTTGATATTATTATCTTTGCTATAAAATGTTTGTTGACATATTTGCACAGCGCTCCTGTAAAAGAGAAATGTTTCCTTTAACTGGAAGACCTTTTCTGTTAAAAGGTCAGGCGGAGTCAATACCATCACGCCTCAATGTGCCTACGGAAAATAATTAGATCATAAAAAGCTGTTAATAATTTTTAGACATAAAAGCTGAGCACATTATTGAAAAGTACCAACTGGAGGAGATTTTAAAGCAGTGGCAACATCTGGCAAGCTGTGCAGAAATGCCATACTTTACTTAGAGCCTGCTCAATGGTTGAGAGTATTGTGTGTATCTTCACACACACACACGCACACACACTACTATCCACTTCCCATCCAAATTATACAAAAACCTAGAATCCTGGGAATAATAATTCTGTAAAAGTAACTTAAGTCCAATTGTTTCATATAATTGTTTGGTTGCTTTCACAAGAAATGCATAATATTGGTTTCTGTTTGCTTTCTCCATGCTCATGCACAAGGGAAAAAAAAAAAAACTACAGGAAAAGAGATTTCACCTAAACATTAGGAGGAACTTCCTGACAGTAAGAGCTGTTCGGCAGTGGAATGCACTGCCTCGTAGTGTGGTGGAGTCTCCTTCTTTGGAGGTTTTTAAAAAGAGGCTGGATGGCCACCTATCGGGAATGCTTTGATTGTGTATTCCTGCATGGCAGGGGGTTGGACTAGATGGTCTCTTCCAGCTCTAGGATTCTATAATTCTATGATTCTATGACACCATATTGACCCGGGTTAGTTTGGGAAATACTATACTCCCATGCGGATTTTTCTGTGATTTTGTGTGGGGGGGGAGAAAGAGACAATGTATCCCTTTGATACAATTTTACTGGACCAGTACCAACAACAAAACCACTAATGATATGTGCTGGAATAGATACCTTACAAAAGCAAACAACAGTTCTTTGAAAATAGGCAGAAACAATCCTGTGAAGCAAGGGAGAGCTTCTGAGACTGCAGTACTGCCACTTTCAAAGCCTATAGGGGAGTGGATTTTTAAAAATTCCTTCTCCCATTGATTTTAGTTGAAGAGGGGGGGAAATACTATGCCAGACCAGAGTTGGTATTTAAAGCTTCAACTATTTTGTCCTTATGTATGAGGAAAGATAATTTCCACAGTTTTCCTCTTGCTGAAGGAGAAAACAAATATTTCTGCACAGTATTCATTGGAAGAAATTCTATGCAGAAATGCAGGTTGCCCCCCCCCCAGAAAATACTTTTTGTACAAACAAAACAAACAACTGTTCCCAGAAATGCATATCTTTTGATGGTGTGGTTTGGGTGAGGGGAGTCAACTTCCTGGTACTCCCTCTCTTTCTCCCTTTTTCCATCCCTCCATTCCAATCTTGTTGCTATCCATCATGTTTTGTGTCGCTTGCAGATGCCATCCACTGTGGAGTAAGAACACTTGGGACGAGCAATAGCAGAGCCATATCAAGCAAAAATGCTGTTCCCTTCCCCCTTATTCCCAAGAGATTACCATTAAATCCATAAATGACATTGGGAGAAACATCACTTTATATCAGGATTTTAAATTATTCCTCCTCCTCCTCCTCTTCCTCCTCCCCTCCTCCTCCTCCTCCTCCTCCTCCTCCTTCTTTAATGAATTAGCATAATCAAAGTCAAGGCATCTCTGTGCCAGACACAAGCCAGGCAACATTTTCTGGTGGGGGATTTGTCAGGTAAATGAGGGCACTTACAATCCGAAAGATCTTGAGAATCCTCAGGACCTTCAGCTGCCCTTGACATGCCAATTAAAATGGGTATTTTAATACTATAATTAATTTAATTTGTATGGTAGCGTATATAATTTATTGTGTTTTTATTGCAATCTTTAAAAAATTGTGTTGGAAGCAGCTTTGTATCCCAGCCTTGGGAGAAAGTGGGACTGTAATTCAAGCTAATAAATAAATAATGCTCTCTGAACACCTCATGTTAGCCCCATCACTAGATTGGGGTTAACCACCTGCTTAACATTGACACATGCAGATCTTGAAGCAGGTATACTGGGGAGGTTTCCAGTGATGTGCCATCTTGCTAGGATTCCTTCCTTCCCACCAAGAGAATGGCACTGTAAACTGCTGTCAGACTGTAACATAAAATGGTTTTGTAGTATCCCTCATGAAGAAATTCTTGGATGTTTCAGATGTTTCACACCACTGCTTTTCTATGTATTCCATAGTTGAACCATAGATAGATAGGGATTCTGATCAGATGATTCAAAGTTATTCCTTCCCATTCTGTGGAGCTAGGATTTCATTTATGTATTTGCTCACTTGTTTTTAATCATAGGCTGCTTTTTGGCAAAGCTCTTAAATCTAGGGGAAAAAAAGTCACTGGCTTTGGAACCTGTTTTGAGTCATGAGAACTTTCAGTGACCCTGGGACTGACAGGACCAACATTAAACTAAACTACTTATGGAGTGCAAAAAGCTATTAGAAGGCTATCATGCAGACAGGCTGTCCTAAAGCATGGGACAGAAGAACCTGTTAAATTAAGCTATTAAGCTTTGTCACTAATCTCTCTCTCTCTCTCTCTCTCTCTCTCTCTATATATATATATATATATATATATCCCTTCAAATGTTGTGGATTATCTGCCTAGATTGGATAAGGCAGATAAGGACTGATGCATTCATCCTAGTTTAGAGAACACCAACTTTATTTGCAATCTTCTTTAGCATGATGCTCCAAAGGCTTATGGCAGAGCTTGAAGAAGACGACGGCATCTATATACATTACCGTACTGATGGTAGCTTGTTTAACTTAAGCCGTCTGAGGGCTCACACTAAGACTCTAAACTATCTAGTCCATGAGCTGCTCTTCGCCGATGATGCTGCCCTTGTTGCCCACACAGAAGCAGCTATGTAGCGCCTAACATCTTGCTTTGCAACAGCTGCAGAGCTGTTTGGGCTGGAAGTACCAGCCTGCACCACAGGACAAACACCACCATCCCCACATTGCCGTTGGCAAATCTGTGCTTAAGTCCATTCAGCAGTTCACCTACCTTGGAAGCATCATCTCCTCAGATGCCAAGATTGACAAAGAGATCGATCACAGATTAGCAAAGGCGTATAGTGCATTTGGAAGACTTCACAAAAGAGTCTGGAACAATAAACACCTGAGGCAAAGCACAAAAATCAGTGTGTATAGAGACATTGTACTGTCTATCCTCCTGAATGGATCTGAAACATGGGTCACCTATCGCCACCACCTACGACTCCTCGAATGCTTTCATCAGCGTTGTCTACACACAATTCTAAATATAACTGGACTATGTGACGAATGTTGCTGTCCTTGAGCAAGCAGGGATCACCAGCATTGAGGCCATGATATTGAGAATGCAGCTGCGCTGGGCAGGGCACATTTCTAGGATGGAGGACCATCACCTCCCAAAAATACTACTTTACAGTGAACTCGCCACGGGTCAGCGTAAGAGGGGCGCTCCAAAAAAGCGATACAAGGACTCCCTGAAACAACATCTCAGGCTCGGCCAAATTGATCACCAACAGTGGTCCGCCCTGGCCTCACATCGGGAGCCATGGAGATGCACTATCCACAATGCTGCAGCCTTATTTGAGAACTCACGCCGAACAAGTCTTGAAGAGAAACAACAACGCAGAAAGAATCACAACCCGGCAACATCACCACAGGAGCCCTTTTGCTGTGCTTTCTGCAACCAGACTTGTTTATCTCGGATTGGCCTTTTTAGTCATCAGCGCGCTTGCAGAAAGCGCGGGATGATTCCTTCCTGAATCTTCAACAGTGTGATGCAGCAGCTAAAAAGGCCAATGCGATTTTGGGCTGTATCAATAGAAGTATAGTGTCTAGATCAAGGGAAGTAATAGTGCCACTCTATTCTGCCTTGGTCAGACCTCACCTAGAATACTGTTTCCAGTTCTGGGCACCACAATTCAAAAAGTATATTGACAAATTGGAGCATGTCCAGAGAAGAGCAACTAAAATGGTGAAAGGTCTGGAAACCATGCCTTATGAGGAGAGGCTTAGGGAGCTGGGTATGTTTAGCCTGGAAAAAAGACGGTTAAGAGCCGATATGATAGCCCTGTTAAAGTATTTGAAGGGATGTCACACTGAAGATGGAGCAGGATTGTTTTCTGCTGCTCCAGAGACTGGAACACGGAACAATGGATGCAAGCTCCAGGAACAGAGATTCCACCTCAACATTAGGAGGAACTTTTTGACAGTAAGAGCTGTTCGGCAGTGGAACACACTCCCTCGGAGCGTGGTGGGGTCTCCTTCCTTGGAGGTCTTTAAACAGGTGCTGGATGGCCATCTGTCAGGGATGCTTTGATCAAGATTTCCTGCGTGGCAGGGGGTTGGACTGGATGGCCCTCGTGGTCTCTTCCAACTGTACAATTCTATGATTCTATGATTCTTCATTTGCAAAGAAAAGCCAGAGATCTACTACAATAGTGAAGTGCAGCTGTAAGTGGCCAGAAAGATCAGTTGGTGAGTCAAGGCTGAAGGAATCTTAATTAGAAATATTTTTGTACCTCTGAGCATATGCAGAGATTTGTCTGCACTGTTGAAGACATTGTTCTTGTCTTCACTCAGAATTTATAAGCATAGCCTGCAAAGATCAATACTATTGCACATGTTTTGCATTCAAAGTTCAGTAACTGAAAATTCAATCTCTCCTATCTTCAGTTCCTAACTATGCTCAATTCTCAAACCTCTTATTCACTTCACTACATGAACAATGAGCAGTGTTAACCATTATGCCTACTTTTTAAACCACGCTGAGGAAGGGGGAAATCAGTTAACAAATAACTAATTAAATTCAACTTTCCAAGCTCTAATGGAGAGTGCTTGTTAACCAACACATTATTGTGTCCTAACCTGTTACCAAAAGAATAAAAGATTTAATGTGGGCGTCATAATTGGCATGCCACTGCTGAAGAAGCTTCCTCTCTGGTCACCATTCTGCCTAACCTTAAAGGGAGACATTTGAAACAGATCTTAAAGATCAGGTTGGCTTTAGATTATTTATTTATTTTATTTATTTATTGCAATTTCTACATACTGTACAATCTATACACACAGTGTTAATTCCAAGTAGGTTCCACGGATCAGATTTCTGAATAGACATGTATAGCACTATATTCTTAGGACTTTATTAGATGTGGGGAAACACGGCAAAAAAAGCATCCCAAATCACGTCATAAGGATGGGACGAGAACACAAAGGGCAAAATTATCAGACACCCATGTTCTTAGTTGTTCCCAGGGCATAGCACTGGCATGGATGAGGCATCACTTTTTTATGGATGGGCTAAGCCGCTAATAAAAAAAGTGATGCCTTATTCATGCCCGTGTTACACCCAGGAACAGCTGAACAACAACAAGGGATAATTTTGTCTGTTTGTGTTATCATTGCATCCTTATGACACATTTTTCACATGTCTGATAAAGTCCTTAGTTAAGTTAAGGCACACACACGTGTAGAAAACTGAGCCAGAAATTGTTAGCCTACAGTGAAGGAACCAAGCCTTTTTTTTTTTTAAAGCAGTGGATCTTGATGTAAGGATGCATATTTTCTACTGGACTAAGCTACATCATAATGTAATTAATTTTTAAGTGCTCCTATCATACTTAATTACTTTTGGAACACTCCCAACTTTCAAGAGTCATTACAAAGTAAATATCACAGTTTCAGTTTTTGTCATGAGATATCTGAATAACTGTTTGTAATGTTATACAGCTCTTTCAGATCTCCCGTGCCTTATAATTTCCCCAAAGATTGTAAAAAATAAAACTATAAATTCATTCTGTGAAGAATGTGCTCCATGTAGGCCAATCAGTATAATATTGCCGGAGGGGGAGGACTTTGATGACCTCAAGGAATTGAGGCCAGAGTCTGAGCTGTTAGGGGGTGGGCTGGGGTATTTAAGTCATTGCCCACCCCCCTCCCAGCTCTTCTTTGGATCTTCACATGACCCTCCCTCAGTGCAGTGTGAGTTTCACTGGATGCTTCACAGCAGGGTAGCAATATTTTTCCCTTTTGTTTTCTAAAAGGGTTCCCCCCCTATCCCATACTATATCTGGGATAATTGGTGCAGGGAGATGTCATTAAATAGGCTGTCCTTGGTAGATATCAAGGGGGGGGGGCAAACATTGGTCAGTGTACACTTTGATGCCTCCTTGTGGTGAAGGGTGGGGCCCTGGAATGGCTTCTTTTGGTCATGGGACCTGACGGGTTGAGAAGGAGCCTGCTCTTGGGGCTAACCTGGGGAGTTTGCTCTCTCTTATAGGGTCCTGGGAGTTTGGAGGGAGTGTCTCAGGTTTGCCTTCCAGATAAGACCAGCCGGGGTGAGCAACCCAATAATGTTGGATTGCCCTTAGGGTCAGTGTGTCACCCAAAGGAAGGCTGAGGGGGTAGTCACGGGTTGACACCTGGCTTCAGCCAGACCCCCATCAAGTTGCTCCCCACTTCTATGCTTTGCCCCAGGTTCAATACTTTAATTAAGTTGCAAGTAAATAAAGCATTGATTATACCCCCTGCTGCCCATCTGACTGCACCTGAAAGTTTCCCGCTCCTGTTTGCTGACAAGGAGTAGAGAAATGGCACCTGATAGGACTACTAAAATCCCACTGTGCGCCTCTCCCCGCCCCACTGTATAACTGTACTAGCAACAGACCCAGTTCCAATCAGCAGCCCAATCTGTTCCCATCACCAATCATATGGATAGCAGAGATGGAGGAATCTACTTAGCTGGGCCACTTGGAGGCTGGTCGAGGGGCACAGATTGCTCATGTCTGCCATGAATAAACAGATCTGTGAGAACATGAAGAATGGCTTGGACTGACCTAAGAAAGGTGGCATACTGGTCTAACAAAATAGAAAATGTCTTTCTCACTGTGCTGCTTGGCAACTGCAAATTTATTAGATTGATGGTGGCGTGCCTTAGGTTTTTGTGGCTATATAGATGTCACATCTCTGACACTGGAATTTTTGATTGTTTCTTGCATTTACACACCCTGGCCCAGCCATGGAAAATCTTGGTACCATCAGTACATTTCATGTGATAATACTGTTTTTTAAGTGATTCAGTAATGCAGAGCACTATGGTTGCACTAACACAGTGATTCTCAAACTTTGGCCCTCAGGTGTTTTGGACTTCATCTCTTAGAACCCTAACCACCTTGGCCAACAGTCAGGAATTCTGGGAGATGAAGTCCAAAACATCTGGAAGACCAAAGTTTGAGAATCACTGCACTAGCATAACTATTAAGGTGAGGCTGTTCATGCTGGAGAATTCAGGTAGTTGTAGTTTTTTAAAAAGCTTACAAACTATGGGTATAACCTCTAATCAGGTATCCTAGAATGAGGAAATGAGCTGAAGGTCATAGCCCTGTGCCAGAGGAACATTTCCTAGGAGATAAATTTCTTTGCATTTCAGCACATATAAACATAACAAGTAATATCAGTATCAGTGCTTTGTACTGCTAGATATGGTAACAAATACCATCAGTATGACAAGCATCATGTTGAAATGGATATATATTTCAAAATTTGACTAATTCTAAGTGCTTTCAAAACATATTTTTGTAGGAGCCTCAGAAAAAAGATACATAGTAATCATTACCTGAGTAAAAAAAATCCAAGTATTTTAATATTGTTTTAACTTCAACATCCATTATTTCCCCGCATGTAATAGCTGAACTAGCAACAATAAAGATGTCCAGGTTTCAATGAAATATATTTCATAAATTAGCTTATCATTGCACTGATTTAGCATGCCTAGCAGGTGAAAGACAAAAACATGTGTTATCTTCCCTAGGGAGCCTTCAATGAATGTCATTCCAGCTTCATATGTCTTTCTTCTTTCCCCTTCTTGAACTGATATAAAATTCTAATGTGTGCCCTCTGGTTCCATCTTCATTGAAATCTAGCAAAACCGCTGAAGGTAAGATAGTGGCAATGGTGCATGCAAAAAGCAAAAAGGAATACAGTGATTCATAGCATACTTGAAGAAAGTTGCCATTGTTAACAGCACTACTTTTGTATGTAGACAGGTTAAAATATGTCACATCAGTGTTAAGAAATGAAGTTATTCATTTTGTTTAGTTTCTCAAAGTTCAGAGGCTTGGTAATAAAAACTCCAAAATGTGTATGTTTATAAATTATTTGACATCTCCCTACAAAACCAAACATGTGCAGCATTGCAGACAGAAAAAAATAGGGAAGATGGCAGATTGTAATGTCTCACCATTAAAAGGACAACTACAACTATTATTTACTTAACATTTATTAATACCAGCAGCTTGCTGGGTGCCAAATTCTCCCCATGTACTTTTACATTTATTTAGCATAAGCCTTATTGAACTGCAGCTCAGTTGATTAGATGCATGGAGGAGACAGGCTTGTGGGGTGGGGTGGAGGTGAGTTCAGTTAATATCTCCTGGAATCTGTCTTTTGACATTATTTTCTTCAGTGTTGACCATCTTGTGGTCAGGGATAGAACTTCTGGGGATATTGAAATATTGCCCTAATGGTTTTTGAACATTGCCATTACTGATCTCAGACTTACATTCTTTTTCCCCCAAAGAGAAATGTTATGAGGCTGCCCAGCATTACCATTCACTCAGCAGCATGCAGAACATGGGATGCAGAATTTCCACCCTTGTTGTGGACATATATGATACTCTGCATTAGTGGATGCTGCTTTCTTCATAAGAGGAGCATCATTGTTTGCAGCTCAGTATTTTTGGTATTGTGCTACACTTTATAACCGAACATGCTGCTAGATGTGTCCTTAATACTGTGACTGTGTGAGTCTGTTTTTGTCCAAATAATGTGCTCTATTTTATTTAGTATAAAATTCATGGATTTTGTTTTCATTTTCCCCTACCTGTTAGATTGCAAAAATTAAACTACACATTCTTAAGTAGTGCAGAGTACAGCATTCTGAAGTGCTCTCTTTCACATAGGGTGTATTAAGGGTTTGTATTTTAAAATTTCATAAATAAGCTATATAGAACAATTTTATATGCGGTTAATGAAGAATTTCATGCTGCCAAAGCAGCAAAATGATTTTGCTGTGGAAATAAGTATTGCATAGCTTTCATCCACCCATTTCTATTTCCCCACCCTACCCCAAAACAGTAAAAGAAAAGAGGTCCAATTCTACCCCTCCCCCACCCAGTTTCAAAATTTCCAGAAATTACACTTCTAGGTATGAGCAGACATGTGAACACCTGATGTTGTGGACAACATTATTAGATCAGAGCACTTGTCACTTTTGTGGGAGGGAAACAGCTTGAAGAGTTAAGGGGCCTGGCAGGCACACTGAGGAGTACACTATGGGACAACCATTTTCATATCCTTACACTACATCATTTTTCACAGAATATTAATTTCCTTATTATTCTTAGAGGACGCATCAATCCTCAGTTAAACAAATGCAATAAAGTAGCCTGTTTACAACTTGATGCAATGAGCTGTTCTAATGGCAAATAATTATTTCCAGTCTACTGCAAGGATTGTGATATAGCCAGTGGTAATACTACTCTGGTTCAATCACACTAGTGTTTCAGTAGTAGATGTACCATACAGTAAAGTATGCCTGTGATACTGTGCTGGATCCAACTCACCAATAATATTGAAAAGTCTTCCATTTGGTGGCCAGTGATTAGGAGGAAGCATGAGAAATGAAATCTAATATGACTGACCAAAAGCTTGTTTAGGTCTAAATACAGTGTTGTGCTAGTGCCCACAAGGGAGTTTTCTTCCCCTTGCCTTTTTTTAAACCCCTCTTTGTTACCCAGATGTTCTAGTTCTTGAGGAGGATATGGTGGCATGGGGGGGGGGTCTGCAGTAAGGGGATGGGGCAACTGACCACCTTCCAGTTCTGCAGACACAAAAATTTCCATCACTGGAATGGCCCTTTTGAATTCCAGCCAGAGATATTATTATTTGCCTATTGTGAGGCCATCAAAAAGCCCCCATCTTTGACATCGTTGCACAGAGACGCAGTAATATTTATTGAAATACCCAACCACATGCAAAGTATTCTTGTCGTGCCATCAATATACAATTGTCTTCTTTTAAATATTTTATTCCGTCTTTTTAGCCTTAAATTCATCAATACAGTACAAATGACAAAATAAAAAAAAGCAATTTTCTCTCATACAAATGAAATGAAACAAATCACACATTTAAATAGGAACACATGCTTAAATTTGTTCATTTTGAGTAATCAGTATTTTGGGAAGTATTATTTCCTCTTTATTTGCAAAGCTGCTGTTTTGAAGAATTGCAGAGATTGGAGTGTGTTATTTCATGAAGATTTTTGTTCTAGTTTATATTAATAAACTTTAGTTCTGTATGAATTATTTGTTTGTGCAGGGATAATTTTTTAGCTAGTTAACAAAATAGGTTTATAAATAATCAGTGACAACTCAACGTATTACCTTTACATTTCTGTGTAAGCGCTCAGTAACGTGCATGCTGGGATGAGGGGTGAAATATCTTGGTTGTCTCTTCTCTTGGTTCATCATAACATTCAATTTAGTATCATCGTCTGTGATGCCTGTTGAGATTCTAAAGCAGTTTTTTTAAGACAGACTGGATGGACTATGACAGTAATATAAGTTGCTTATTGGATCTGTAATGTGAAATGTACATTGCCCAAGTAAAAGTATATTTCGGCATGCCAAAGCTAGTGATATGTGTGTTATTAATTTATACAGCATATTTGGAAAAGCTTGCTCCGTGTTTGTTAGGTTAATGTTTCTGAAAGCATATGTGATGAATTTCAAATGTACAGCCAAATAAACCTGCATTAGTCATAAGCATATGTATTCGCATATTCAAATGTACAAAATCCAATTAAGCACCAGCTCTTCATACTTCCTCATTCATGAGACGACATCTTTATGACAAAAGCAAATAAGTAAAAAGTTTCTTTTACCCCAAATATAAAAAATAAAATATAAGTTCGAAGTTAGTCTTCCACAGATAGCCAATTTAATTATGCTAAAAATGACATTTTTAATTAAACACCAAGGTAAGCATAAATGGATTTCAAAATAATTAATCAAACATCAAAAAATTGAAACCTTTTTCTGCTTGAGCAGCAGAAATGAAAGAACCAGTCTTCGGGTCTCATAGAGATTCAATCTAATTTAATTCTCTGTCTTCTCTAAATAAACATTCCTAAAACCTTTTTTTCATCTGGGGGAATAAGGATGAGAGGGGTAATCAATATTTCTAGCATTTTAATTAAAACCGTTAGTGGAATAAATCCATTTAATTATCAGTTAATGAAATACAAGGTCATTTACCTGACAGGAACTTTGAAGGTGGATTACTAGCTGGAATAAAGTAGACGCACCCAATGTCACAGCCATTTAGCTTCTGTCAAATTTAAGGTTAAAATCCTTTTAGACTGTTTAACCTATTCTCTACCATTTTTCTATTATGTATGCAAATTGGGAAGAGGAAATACATGATCAAAACTTATCTTACATTTAATTTGTCTCCAAAGTTTCTATAAAGTTTCTACAATTTTATTGCTGTTTTTCAGAGGAGGAGTGCTAGTGTAGCAGAGGCCAAATATAGAATACAATTTATTTATTTGTTTTAAAAATGGCATCAAAACCTATATCACAAATATACTCCCTCTGTTGGGGAAAGGGGCAAGAACAGGACCATACCCAAGTAATCAGAAGCCTAGTTTAGCATAAATTTTAAGTGTTGACTTACTGAGGCCCTTTCACACTACTCAGTTATACCATGTTTCCACTTTAACTGCCATGGCTGCTTCCTATACACTCTTTGGGTTTGTAGTCTGATGAGGCCCCAGAACTTTTTGGCTAAAAATTCTAAACCCCCACCCCCAAACTTCAAATCCCAGGATTCCATGGCAGTTAAAGTGGAATCATAGCACTATAATTGTGTAGTGTGAAAGGATGCCAAGTTTCCTTTGATTCAGTGGATTTAGTTAGTCATTACTGTACTCTGGTTGGGACTAACAGTGGGATTTAGGCCCTTGTTTCCAAGAAATTCCCAAATCTCCTCATATTGCCAATTCAAAAAATCCCAGATACCAAGAGTGAAAAAGATAAGAGCTTTTGAATAAATCTGTTATCACAGTAGACAGTGCCAGAGTAGATAGCCCAGTTTTGGGGAAAGTTACTTTTTGGACTACCACTAGAATCTCCCACCTAGCAGGGCATGCTTGGTGGGGGATTCTGAGAGTTCACAGAATCATAGAATCATAGAGTTAGAAGAGACCACAAGGGCCATCTGGTCCAACTCTGTCCTGCAGGAATACACAATCAAAGCACTCCTAAGGTGTAGTCCTAAAGGTGGCTTTTCCAAGTTTCGGGATCAGCCAATGGCAGAATGTAGGAAACTTCCTCCTGTCAATCTAGCCCAACCATCTACCTAGCTCAGTACTGTTTGCATGCTGACTATCTCTCCAGGGTGCCAGCTTTTCTTGGAGAAGCTAGGGACTGAAGCAGGGACGTTTTGCATGAATTCTGCCACTGAAAGATAGTCTTTCCTTGTGGCCTAAAGCAGCTTCCTATATATCATGCACCATATAGACACAATGAACTGTGTACCCTACAAGCACAAAGGAAAAAGATAGATCTTTTTTTGGTGTGGTTGGGATCCTAATTTCTGTAGTGCTATCCAAAACTATATTTAATGCTTCAAAAGGATCTAATGTAACACAAACTACCAGAACATCTAAGTGCTAGAGTTTTTTGAAAACCACAAAAAAATTACAGTGCAACCTTTGGTAGGACCCACCCCCTGCAGGTAGGAAAAAATGCAGGAGCTCAAGCCCCATATTAATCAATAGTTGCATATGCATGTGGCCATGCACTGATGCACCTGTGTGCATGGGCCACTATTGAATAATATGGGGTGTGGCAATCCATAGAAGCTCCAATCAATGGATGGGTAGCCTGCCAATACAGAGGGCTTACTGTAATAATGCAAAAGGGGTACTGGGGAAAACTGAAACATGGAGGTGTGTTTAACACACATATACACACAATTTTAAAAGAAGATATGCATTCTTTTTAAAATATTGTACACAGCAGCAGAAAATATCTGCTAAGGACTGAGCAAGAGTTCATTTTGTAATAAAAAAACCCCTGATAGTTTAAAGGCCCATTCCCACTTAGTTTCAGTAAGGTCAACATCACGTGTTTAATATAGTGTGAGAAGAGATGGTTCATTATTAAATTTGGCTGCTCAAGCCCAGAGACAATCCCAGGGAACTAAAAAAAAAAAAAAAAAAAAAAAAAAATTACTTCTCCTGAACATATGAGGTGCCTCTTTCAGTAAGCTTCACAATACAAAATCAGTTCAGTAAAGGAACAAGATTTGGGAAGAGCTGTACGATCCAGGGCTTCATCCTGGACAAGCAAGCTGACCTTGCACATATAACCGGAACCTGTTTAACTGAAGAGAGGAGTGTCAGCTTGAGCTAATTATGCCCACCAGGTTTCCAGATGCAGCAGCAGGCAAGATCTGATGGATGGGGAGGAAGAGTTACAGTGATCTATCATGAGTCCATTCCTCTATTGAGGTACTCTGTCTGACAATCTCCAAGGTTTGAGAGCATACACCTGGTGATGAGATGGAATGGGATTCTTGTTGGTGTACTGTCCATCCTGTTCCCAACTGTCTCCCTTCCAGAGCTGCTGGAGGTGATCTTACAAGTGATATTATCCTCCCCCAAACTTATTGTGTTAGGGGATTTTAACATCCATGCCTAGGCCAATATCAGGGTGAAGTTAGGATTTCATGGCTTCTGTGAAACCATGGGCATGTCTCAGTTAATATCTGGCCCTTCAGATGTAGCAGACCACACACTTGCTCTGGTTTTTGCTGGCCAGGATGATGGTGATCTAGGGATAGGAAATTTTGAAAGAACCCATTGTCATGGATAGATCAGTATCTGATAGGGTATACTCTCTAATCTCCCCTTTCTAAGTAAGGCCCTAAAGTGAGTGGTGGCAACACAGCTCCAGGTTTTCTTGAATGAAATGGATTACCTGGACCCATTCCAATCTGGGTTCTGGTCTGGTTATGGGACAGATACAACCTTGGTCATCTTGGTGGATGACCTACACCAGGAGTTGCATAGGGGAGTGAGTCCCTAATGGTCTTCCTGGATTTTCAGCAGCATTTAATATCATCAATCATGGTATCCATCTGGGTCAACTTACTGATATGGGACTTGGAGGCATTGCTTTGCAATGGTTCCAGTCTTTCTTGGCTGAACGTTCTCAAAAGGTGGTGCTGGGGGCAGGATGTTGTTCAGCTTTTGTCAATAGTCAATACTGTCCCCTGTGCTTTTCAACATCTACATGAAGCTGCCAGGAGAGGTCCTCTGGAGCTTTGGGGTTGGGTGTCATCAGTATCCAGCTGATGATATCCAGCTCTATCTCTGTGGTAGTGCTGAATTGTCTGGATGCAGTAAAGGATTGTATGCAGGTGAATTGACTTAGGCTCACTCTAAACAAGACAGAAGTGCTGCTGGTCAGTAGGAAAATCAGTGTAGGATTGGGATCACAACCTGTTCTGCGTGGGCTTGCTCTCTCTCTCTGGAAGGTCATGTTTGTAGCTTGGGGGTGCTTTTGGACCCAGCACTGATCCTGGAAAGCCAGGTTACAGGTTTTTGTCTTCCACAGGGAGAGGTGGTTAAGAAACAATAGTAATTACTATTATTCACTACATGACTGTCACTGCAGAGTTTCGTCCGCTGCTGCTACTCCTGCCACTTGCCACTCACCACTATCGCTGCTGCAAGTGGTCAGATCCTGGCAGGTGTGACCATTCTGAAACTCAGGAGGCAAGTTCCTGGCCAAAGGGAGAGATTTTCTCCCTCCTCCTGGTTTGGCAACACTGCCTCCACCAGCTCTCCCACTCACCTGTTGCAGGAAGAGGCGCTTGAAGCAAGCGACATGAGAGTGGAGAGTGGGCGGAGGTAGCACTACCAAGCCAGGGGAAGGGAGAAAATGTCTCCCTTTGGCCTGGAACTTGCCTCCTGAACTTTAAAATAGTTATGGCAGCAGTGGCAAAGGCTGCAGTGGTGGCAGCAGTGGACAAAAATCCAGATAAAACCCCAAATCCTAAAAGCTCCACATCAAAGTAAAATACCCCCAAATGCTCCGAATCTTGACCTGATGTCATATGGCCTGATTGCCCCAGATTCAGGGGAAAGGATGTATATCATGTGGCCTGGTCGCTGCAGATTCAGGATAATTCAGTGGGGGATTCAGGGATTTTAATAGTGTAGACAAGCCCTAAGTTACCTACCTCAGATTTACACATCTTACAAAAAATATTGGTGTGTCCAAAACTGCCAGTCTTAGGAGAAATTGCTGGGGCATTTAGCAATAGTACTCCCTTTCCTGGGTCAAGAAATGTGTCATAAAATAACATGAATGAAACTGGATGTATCTGTTGAGGAAATAGGGTACACAATACCAAACTGTCCAGTCTGACAACTTTCTGCTTGTTCAAACAGGAAACATAGGGATCATTTGCTATGTTGTAAATCTAGTCATTCAAGAGAAGTTACAATGTTTGAAAGATATCTAAACAGTCAGACCATTGGTAGTCTATGATGTAGATTGGAAGTCTGTGATCATAATAATCTATGATGTAGCACACACTCTTGGATTACCGTATTAGGTTTTTAAATAATTGAGAGGGGAACACTGGAGAAAGCCTTTGGCAACTAACTTCATTTGCAGCAGAAGTGTGGGTGGGCTTTGTACTTTCCATCGACTGGTCTGGTTTATCCATGTGTTTTATGATTGTATTCATTTTATGTTTTAATAGTATTTGTTTCACTTAACTGAAGTTGTTTTCAGTCTCATGTTTGGGTGAAAAGTGGGATTTAAAAAGAATTAAAATCAGATTAGAGCATACACATATGTGCGTTTAATGGTGTAGGCTCTGATCTAATTTTTTTTATTTTTGATTGTTTAATCTCTTTTAAATTTTTAAATTTTGTGAATTTTTGAGTATGTGTTTTTTTTAAAAAAAATGTTGCAAACTGGTTAGAGTCCCAAATGGTGGGATAGAAATAAATATCATCATCACCATCATCAACAATAAAAGGAATAGGTACGGAAGTCTAAGGACTTTTTTGGACGAAGAAAAATAATGCAAGCAGCCTCTCCAGCTTGCGAGGCTACTGCGCTGCAAAGTGCCCCTTTCGTATGACGCTCGCCCCAGCCGGTACTGTTGCGGTACCACAGGGAGAGCTGAGCGTCATATTTCATTGATTTTTACTCACGATCAACTTTCGTGAGTAAAAAATCAACGAAATATGATGCTCAGCTCTCCCTGCGGTACCACAACAGTACCGCTAGAGGGCAGCGTCATCCGAAACTGACACTTTGCAGCGCAGCAGCCTTGCAAGCTGGAGAGGCTACTTGCGTTATTTTTCTTCGTCCGAAAAAGTCCTAAGATGCAAAGGCTAGAAAGCTGCATTTTCTTGAGAATGAAACCTGAGGGTTTCAAAACATAGAATACCAAGTTCCACAACTGTGTAACAGTTTCATAGCCTCACAGTTTAATAATCACATACCTATAAGTCTCATACTTATCAATGCACTGCACACATTTAAAATTGTATGTTTAACTTAGGACAACATCTAACTTGACTACATGTACTTTCCTGTTTAGCCAATCCTGGATCTATATACCACAAATTTGTTTATTTTTCACATTCAGCTAAAAGTCTATAGTCATGGCACAGAGGGAGCCTTGCTGTCAGATACTTTATTCTCTTCTCATTGAAGAAAGGAAAAAGATGTTTAGCTCTGATTCCAGTAAATAATGGAATAGTTAGAGAAATTTCTGCTGGGAGCCAAATATCTCTGTCTTATTTCTTTTGAGAATTTACTTCAGTAATCTTCTCTAGACCATATTCCCAGTGCTTTGAGGTTTGTAGGTCTCACAACATTTCACAAAACAGCCTGCAATATCACACACAAATGTTAGTAAAATGCACAGAGGGATTGATATTTTTTTAAAAAAATAAAATTGAAAGGGCTGCCAATTTTGTAGATTCAGATTTTACATTTGTGTGTATGTATGTATGTGCACACTGTGAATATGAAACATAGCATAAAGCTTAGCCTCCCCAAAACATAGAATTTAGCCCTACATACTAATTTCACTATGTGCATTGAAGACTTTTTGCCCTGAAGACAATCGTTTTGTTAGTAAATCAGGCCTTTCTTCTTTCCTTCTCTTCTGTGGGTCTTTTCTTCTGAAATGTGTGTTTCAGGGGAAAAAATTGACTTGGTACCTCTGGAGACTTCAATCAAAGACTAGTTCTCCTCTCAGTGTATGCATATTATTGTCTGTTGCTTTAGCAGGTGCGGTTCCTTCAATTCCTATACGAAATCTAGCCTCCGATGTTCAACTTCATTGGGAATACTGAACAGAGGATAATCTGGGGTCCTTTTCAATGGGCTGACTTGCACGGTGCTTTCTCATGCACTTCCTTTTCAAGTGAAAATGCAATCGGCAGTTGTGACTTATGATTAACAATAAATTAAATGGCTTGGATGCAAATGTGGATTTTCATTCATGTCCTCCATCTGGATAATCAAATTCCATGATTGCAAGTCCATGAAATGCATTGTTCAAACCTGTAAAGCATCAATGCCTTCCTTTAAAAATAACCTAAAATAGTATTCAGAGTTCACAACTGCGTATGGATTGTTTTTAATCCATTTTTTTAAAAAAAGGTTCAGAATCTGTGCTTAATGTATAAGTGTTTATACATTTGAATAACTGCAGTTGTTAAAGAGTCTGCAAAAAAATGAGGTTGTGATTTCTAGCTAGTGTTAAAAGTGCTATCTCAGGTTTGGTTTTTTTTAAAAAAATAATCCTACACATGTTGCTTCATAATTCTGCAGTAATTTGGAGTGAGTGTGGAGTCATTACAGTTGTTTGTTGTTGGTAGAGTCAATAGTTGTCATATTGGTTTACCAGATAAAAACCAGAAAAATTACCTTTTGTTGAGAAAGTATGCATTCTTTTTGATTACGCAGGACTTTTCACAAAGAAATTAGGAAGATAGTTGATGAGGATTTCTATGTAATTCAAAAGATGGCACATACTTAAAAAGCATCTCTTAGGAAAAAAAATATAGTACATAGGCATTTTGTACATTTTTTATTACACTTCTTGAAGAATTTTAAAGAATTTATATTTTAAAAAAATCTGAATTATACATATCTCACTGTAGTAGTTTAACAGTATTTAAAATATTTACATTTAATGGATTTCAAGTAACTTATGTATTGAATAAAATATTACTTTAAACTGTCAATGTGCTATGTGATTTACAGCCCTGGGAAAAAAAATAACATAGAAGTCATAACTTTGCGGGTTTTGTGATGCATGAAGATCAGATTTTTTAATGTTGGTTAATGCTTTACTAATTAAAGTGTGCATGTTAATTAAAGCAGAGGCTAATGTTAATTACCTATATTAATGGAATCTCATGTAGCACCTGCCTGAAGCAATGGGTTCAATTTTCAAAATATCTCAATTAAGGCTGAAACTTTTGATTTGCATCTAGTAGGGTTTCAATTAACTGCATTGCAAACTTAAATAACACACTTAAAGGCATAATATCACAAATCACATGCAGCACTGCAGAATTGGTCGGTTCAATTAGTGAGCAGGGCTGTGAAAGCTTTCACAGTCAGTAGGTGAAGGCCATAATACTGGCATGTGAATATAATCTAGGTCCATAGCCATCTCAATGACTGTTTCAAGAGGAATGTTAAATATTTCATTGGCGTTGATGGTGATGAGAGCTCCATCACATATATAGCAATGTGCAGAATTTAATGGGGAAGAATAAAATCAATGGACCTTGCTTTCACATAAAAGTATATAGGATTGGGGTACAAAGTCATTCATCAATTCAGAAAACTGCCTGATCTTCTGACAAAGAGTTTTGTTTCCCAGTTTTCCTCTCAGTGTAGCTTAAGCAGTGATTATATTCTAGATCAGCTCTTTACAAACATAAAGCCTATGAGCTGGTTTCAGCCTGTTGTCTGATTATTTGTGGCCTTTCCACAACTTTTTTTTTTGGTGAGAATAACTGAGACTATTGAAAGTGGATGCTGGAGACAGAGGCATATCTGCATGTTTGCTTTCCATTGCTCTCTTCTCCCTGGATTCAGACCAGAGCTGTGAAATCAAGTATTTTTTTTCCTCCCTCTCTTTTTGGATTACAACTCTGAGACTGCCCCAGCTAGAATGGCCAGTGGTTGTGTTGGCCGTGAGGATTCATGAACATGAAGGCCAAAAAAGTAAGTTTTCCACAGAGACTGGAACCAATGTGTTAATATTAATTCTGTTAACTTTGGGGAGGTTTGGGCCACAATATGAACAACCCCTCCTTTAAAAAAAAAGGCATATTTTGTATGGCTAGCATGTTACCCACTCTCACCAGCTCTCCTACCAGACTCGATAAGAGTTTTTCACTCCATGGGAGATGACAGCTGTGGCAAAGAGCAGCATATGTGATGGACAATATGAAAAACAGGGAGGGAAGAACAGAAAGAGGAAACCAACATCATGCTCACCACCCCCACCCATAGAGTAGAGCTAAGTGAGTGAAAGGAAGGTAGGTCTTTGCAGAATATGAACATGGGGAGAGCAAACATGCAACAGCTAAGACAAGACAAGAAAAGGGGGAATAGAAGAAGAGAGCCATGTAGAAACAGAGCAAATGAAATCACACAAGACTAGAGGCAAGTAGAAGAGTGGAGAGAGCACACAGAAGGAGGAGAAGTCAAAACAAAATAGTCATACAGACATATGGGAAAACGAGTGTGAGAATCTAATAAGGAAGAAGAGTGGTGAGACAAGAGGAAGAGGACATAGAACATGAGAGAGAAACAGTGGCAAGGAGACACATGGACAAATGAAAAATCAATGAAGAGGAAGAAAGAATTGCATATTCTGTTGGTCTGGCTCTGCTTATTTAACAGATTTATGAGATTTGTTCTTATGGAGTATTATTGATGGAGTGGTCTGGAATTGTTAATGGGTGTTAGTGGGATGACACGGAATGGGTCTGGATTATAGTTTATATGTATAGGTAAAGGGTTTTGTTGCCTCCATTTCACCTGTGTATATGTATTTCTTTTAACCTCATGCATTCTCTTTCAGTGGGTAGGTGGGTGAGAAATGGGATTTCTCCGAATGTTATGCAGCTATTTCCTTTTTCCCCAAGCTCAAAACAGGGGGCAAGAGGGCAAAAGAATGAACTCAGGAGTAAAATTTTTCACTGGCATTCTGCTAAGGTTTTCCAGCCACCTAGCTTCCATGATTTGGAATAGTGTATGTTGGAGGGGCATTATTTGCCTTCCTGGAAGGAAGGAAAAATAATTATATCAATGCTTTGTGTTGGTGCATGAGACAGAAGGAGGAAGGAGTGTGAGGGGTTAGGGTTTGCCCAGGATTTAGCAGTGGCCAAGAGTGCATTTGTACAATTAAAATTGCTTTAAATTAAGGATTTTAAGTGGATCATGTTTAATGCTTTTTTAATTTTTGAATTTCAGACTGTTTTATCTGTATTGTTTTAACATGTGGTGTGAGCTGCTTTGGGTCTCATATGGGATGAAAGCAGGACAATAACTAACTAACTAACTAACTAAATAAGACCAATCTCCCATGTAGTTCTGGAATATTTCCCTACTCTTCAGGGCAAATGGGGCTGCAGAGATTAGAAAGATGGGCATAACTGGCGTCATCCTTTCAGCATATGTAATGAAAGAAATCCTCTCCATGTAAGCCTAAGGTCAACCCATTCTGTCTTTTTGTTAACGCACACAAGGAGGCGTAAGACTGAAAACATGCCTTGAAAAGGGGAGGTAAAGGAAGAGGAAAAGGAGGAATGTGGAGCAAATGTGCAGAGGGACCCAGGAAAGGAGAAATGAGCAGGCAGATGGTCCCGTGTGCATGGTAAGGAAAGTGTGGAAGCAGTGTGGAACCCTGTAGGAAGGAAGGAGACAGTGAGAAATCAGTCTGCTGAAAGACCCAGATGGGAAAGGAAAAGAGAGATGGGGACACAGAAGCCTGTGATGTGACAGAAAGAGAAGAGGTTAGGATGCAGATAGGATAAAAAGGAGATAAATGAGCTAAGGAGGGCAGATCTGTTGTAGTGGAAAGAAAGCGTATGTTACAGGATATGGTGCTATAGAATGAGAGAAGGAGGCATATAAGAGATTTGTGGTGGCTCAGAGAGAGAGAAAGAGAGAGAGAGCACTGTGGTGGCAGAGAGAAAATGTCTTCATTTGATGACTGGATAGAAACTGTGAATTTGTCATAAAAGGGAGAAACAGCAATAAGTATGTATTATAATAAACATTTTTTTTAAAAAAAAAGCAATAATGGAACAGTGATGATTAGCAAAGCAAAACAAGTACAATGGTTTGCACATATGTGCTGATACACCTTTGGCTTTCCCCAGTTTATTTCAAAGGAGAGGGTAAACAGAAAATTATGCACAACAGAGCTGCAGTGTCCATAAGAGTCTGCCAGATTTGAGCAATGTTATTTATGCTTACATACAGCTAACATACAAAGTTTACATAAAATTGCTTCAAAATACGGATGAACAAATCTGAGAGGTTCACTTTCTCCCACAAAATAAATAAATAAATAAGTGTGTGTGTGTGTGTGTGTGTGAAGTCTCTTTCCATCCCATGTATGATGAATCTGTGGACTTGGAGAATTTCTTTTTTTAAAAAATGAAATTCTCAGCCATCTGCAGGGCTGAATCTAATGGGTACATCTATTCCTGGCATGATAGCTACATATCTGCCATGTACAGTTGTCCCTTCACATTTGCTGAGGGTTGGTTCCAGGACCCCCTGTGGATACCAAAATCTGTGAATACTCAAGTCCCATTATATACAATGGCATAGCAAAATGGCATCCCTTATATAAGATGACAAAACCAAGGTTTGCTTTTTGGATTATTATTTTTTTAAGAATATTTTTCAAGCCATATTCTTAAATCCATGGATACCAAATCCGTGGATACAGACGGACAACTGTAGTTATTAAAGATCAGGAGCCTCTCAGGGAAAGAGTGGGGGGATGACAAGAAACATGGTTGAATTCACAGAGATACAGACTCAGACTTACAAGAGTCAGTCTCTCGATGCCCTCTGCCAAAATGAGCAAACTTGTCAGTTTTGCTTTCTCTTACATTCCATTTATCTAAATTCTCATGCTCTCTCCCGAACCCGTCATAACAGAACAAAACTCTCACCTATCCCTCTTTCAACAACACTAACTGCAATTAAAGCCCCCCCCCCCAATTCGTGGGTGATATGTCCTCAGACTTACCATTTGTAAATGAAACTGTGGATAATAATGAGCCCTATTAAAATAAAGGACTTCTGGTATAAGCATACCATAGAGTTGCACTGGGGGATCTAGCAATTCCTAGAGAGGATACCTCTCTAGGTATTTTGCAGTACGACTCTATAGTATGTGTCCATATTTTTTCAGCCATGGATAACTGAAATCACGGATACTGGTTGTGCAGATATGGGGTGGGGAGTGACCTGTACCTCAGAGGACCAACAGTATATGACCCAGGTAGCATAATTCTTGTCATATTCATATATGTGTGATATATGTTCTCACACATGGTTTGCAGGAAATGACAACATGTGTTAGAAAGGGAAGGAAGTACAGTTAACCACAGCATCTGCAGGCTGGCATATCTGAAGGGCCTGATCTGAAGCCTGCTCAAAGGTGGATTGGTACTTTGGATCCAAGGCCATCTCTGCCTTACCACAAAATTTCCCATTTGGGAGCTTTCCATCCATGGGAACACCACTAATGGTAGATTTACACCTGTGCTAACACAGGCCTGTTGAGCAGACACAGCAGTCCAACCAGCATGGCTCTCTTTCATCAGTGTAAGGTTGCCAGCCATTTTACCAGTGTATAGGGGTTGCTCGATTATCTGTGATTAAGGGCCATTGAAGTCAGTGAGATTTACGCCTGAGTGGCCATATTTGCACTGTAAATTGCTTCAATATTATTTCTGAGTCACTTTGGGAGGGCTTTCCTTCCCTGTGAGAAAGAAAGAAAAATCGAAATAAAGAATAAAAGTACATTTTCAAAAGTCGAAAGAAAGAAATAAAGAAAAGATAAATCTGAATAGAGTATGAATCACGTCTTCCCAAAAGAAAAATATTTCAAATCCCATCTAAAAGTAAGATTCATCTTAACTTACCTTTGCCTCTTAGACACACACAAGGAAAGTGTGCATCAAAATTAACTTAAAGTGGAGAGATAAAAGGTTTCCATTAGATTTCGTATATCTTGATAATGCAATAAAGTGGGATCACATTACTATCATGGCCAGACTGAAGTGCCTAACCTATATGAACAGAATTTAGATTTGTCAGAGAAAAGATGTTAGAAAGTACATATACTCTTTTTTTCTAATTTTTTATATGTTTTAATTGGGTTGTGGATTTTAACACTTGCCCTATACTGCCTTTCCTTGTGGTGGCAGATCACTTCTTAATACAATATGTAGACATAAAGTTAGGATTTAACAATACATTTATATTCTCATCTTTTATTTTACTGCATGTTACAGCCTGTCTCTAGAGGCATAAAGCATTTTTATTTTCAAGTAAATGTATATTAGCTACAGTCTCCAGCTGTTTTAAATATAGCATCATTTCCTGTTGGTTCTGTTTCCAGGATCACTCTCTTCCCCCCCCCCCACACCTCTCCTTCTCCCTATCCTCTCACCCACCCCACAAAATGAAAAAGAAAAATGTAATTTAACAAAGACATTCTGTAAGTGCCTTTGTATTCAGCAATCTAAATATTTTATTTTATTTAAAACATCTGCTTGCATAATATCTCATAACTGTACTAGCAGATATCACTCTTCTGGAAGTCATCTGCTGCCACTTTTATTTAATTTATAAGAAGAAACCAACAAAATTGCTGTTTAATTTAAGGCCCTTCTACTGAGTCAGTATAAATTATTTTTGCAAGGCCAAAATTGCTACCATTTACAGACCTTCGTAAACCAAACCAGTTCTTTTTTAAATATGGTGCAGCTTTTAAAGAATCACAATGGAAGCACTGGCTTTGGGTAGAGTTTAGTTATACGGTTTAAAACCCCTTATATTACAAATGAGCGCACAGGTTGAGATTTTCCTTGGTTTTTTTTCTGGGCTGTGAGGCCGTGTTCTGGAATAGTTTCTTTCTGGTGTTTTGGATGCATCTGTGGCTGGCATCCTCAAACAATGGTTGGGTAGGTGTGTGTGTGTAGTTTATATGCTGTGAACCTCTGTTGGGGAGGATATGTAAATTTGTGTAATTGAATCATTAGTTTCGGTGTATAGAAATGCAAGGCTCATTAATGTCTGTTTGGCTGATGGTTGGTTGATGGGCCATTATCTGCTGGGAATCCCCCTGTCCCTGGGTGGAATTTCTTTGGAAGTGTTGAGTTTTGATTTTACTGTATTTCAAAACTGGGAGCCAGATTTTGTTTACTTTTAAAATTTCTTCTTTTCTATTGACGTTGTCCAGGTGTTTGTGGATTTCAATTGCTTTTCTGTGCATTCTGACATGATAGTTGTTGGCCTGGTCTAGAATTTCTGTGTTTTCAAATAGCATTTTGTGTCCAGGTTGGTTTATAACATGTTCTGCTACTGCTGATTTTTCTGGCTGGCCCAGTCTGCAGTATCTCTCATGTTGCTTGATTCGTGTTTGAGCGCTGTTTTTTGGTCCCTATGTAAACTTGTCCACAGCTGCATGGTATGAGGTAAACTCCTGCAGCCAGGGCCGGTTTAACCAGTCTGCCAAATCAGCATTGGCGGGGGTCCCCGAGGTCAAGAGAGCCTCTTTAATCTGATGAAGGAGACAGCCAGGAGACAGCCAGTAGGAGCCCCCTCCTACCCTCCTCCTCCAAAAACCTCCCGCAGGCTTTTTTTTTTAAACAGTGTCTCACAAACCCAAAGAGAAAGCGAAAGAAACAGCAGCCCTCCATGGCAGAAGCTGGAGGGAGAGGCACAGAGAAGTTGAGTGTGTGTGTGAGTAAGAGAGAGACAGGGAATTTGAGTGTTGTCTCCCTCAGAAAGGATTTCTTTCTTCCCTTCCCTTCCCTTCCCTTCCCTTCCCTTCCCTTCCCTTCCCTTCTTGGTTCCTCTCCCCTCCTTTTCCCCCTTGGTCTTCTTCAGCTTCCTCCCTTGCAACTGAGTTCAGCCTGCAAAAGGAATTTGTGTGTTTGCCCATGTGCCTTCAAGTCATTTCTGATTAAGGCAAACCTACCATGGGGTTTTCTAGGCAAGGTTTGTTCAAAGGGGGTGTGCCTTTGCCTTCCTTTGAGGCTGGGAGAGTGTGACTTGCCCAAAGTCACCCAGTGGGCATTCATGGCTGGGTAAGGATTCAAACCCTGGTCTCCACAGTCATGGGGCAATGCTGAAACTTCTACAACACTCTGGTTCTTTTAACAGAAGAATATAAAGAATATAAATACAAATTGGAGTAATATTACTGGGAACAATGGTTTTATTGTTGTCACTAAAACACCAGTATCCCATTAGTGTTATGTGAGAGGCATTGGCCTAGAGCAGTGGTTCTTAACCTTTTCTTTACCAGGGACCCCCTTTAAATATCTTTTGTTGCTCCAAGATTTAACTCAAGATTTAAAACCCTAATAATAGCTAACAACAACAATAATACAATTACACCATCCATTAAACTTTCCTTCAGAGGCACTCTTGCTTCTTCCCAGAGGGCCTTTTCAGTAATCCTCCCCAAATTGTGGAATGACTTGCCAAACGAGATCTGTCAGATAACAAGCCTGAGTAGCTTTAAAACAGCACTAAAGACGGATCTCTTTCGGCAGGCCTTTCCTAATTAGATCCCGGCCTCAGGGGATCCTGGCTTCTTTTAGTCCGCTGGCCACTTATTGTATTTTATTGTATTTATTGTTTTTAAATGTGTTTTTAGATCAGTTGGTTTTAATTTATAATTGTTTAATTTTTTTATGGGGGAGGGTGGGGGTGGGGGGTGTTTGGGGATTTTATCTGTATTGTATTTTAATTTTTGTAAGCCGCCCTGATTGTTTTAACAGAGGGGCGGGGTATAAATAAATATTATTATTATTATTATTATTCCTGCAAGTTTGTGGCTGGAGTGGATTGAATGGCAATGTGCAGGCCAAGCCAGCCAGCCTTTGCCTTGGTTCCTGTCATGTGGCTGCTCCACTACAGGGAGGAGGTGGGCCAAGCAGCCTTCAAGCCTTTTTGGACCGCCTGTGAGGACGTTGCTGACCCCAAGTTAAGAACCACTGGGCTAGAGAATGCTGGAAAAGGAACAATGCAACCAGACCTTGACAAGGGTGCTGGCAGGGGGATTCTGGGAGGTGTAATCTAAGAATAACTTTCCCAGGCTCTGATTGCAGCCTAGAATCATAGAATCATAGGGCTGGAAGGGACCCCAACAGCCATCCCATCTGATCAGCTTCTGCCCTCCAGGAACACACAATCCAAGCATTCCTGACAGATGGCCATCCAACCTATGTTTAAAAAAACCCAAAGAAGGAGACTCCACAACACTCCAAGGCGGCAGTGTATTCCATTTCCAAACAGCTCTTTCTGTCAGGAGGTTCTTCCTAATATTCATGTGGAATCTCTTTTCCTGTAGTTTGAACCCATGGCTCTGTGTCCTAGTCTCTGGAGCAGCAGAAAACAAGCTTGCTCCTTCCTCAGTATGACATCCCTTCAAATATTTAAATATGGCTATCATGTCACCTCTCAACCTTCTCTTCTCCAGGCTAAGCATACCCAGCTCCCTAAGCCATTCCTCATAGGGCGTAATAACTTCCAGTCCTCCCACCATCCTTCTCAGTATCTTTCTTGAATTATTGTGCCCAGAACTGGAAACAGTATTCCCGGTGAGGTCTGACTAAAGTAGAATGGAGTGATACTGTTACTTCCCTTGATCTAGACACTACTCCTATTAATGCAGCCTAGAATTGCATTGGCGTTTTTTGCTGCTGCATCACACTACTAACTCATGTTTAGCTTGTAGTCCACTATTTCTTTTATTTGAGGAAATCTACACCATTACGTTAATTGATAATAAACAAAAAATATTATGTTAGTGCCTATAATATAGTTTTTAAACTAAATTATTGGTGGCAAATTATGTAATACAGTAGGCCCCTCTTATCCACTGGGGATTGGTTCGGGTGTGTGTGTGTGTGGATTCTGAAAACCATGAATAATAGTGAACGCCATTGAAAATAATGGGACTGCTGGTTTAAAATACCATAGAGTTGCCTTGGAGGGCCTAGAAAACGGCTAGGGAAGACACATTTTCTAGGAAGACTCTATGGTAGGTGTGCTGTTTTGTGTCCCATGGATAAAGAATCCATGGATACGGGGGTCCTACTGTAGTGTAAACATCATGTAAGGTGAATAGGTTAGGTTACATTGACCTGAGATAAACATATGGGGGCCCCAAGATAAAGCATTGCAGGGGCCCCCAAAATTCCTTAAACTGGCCCTGCCTGCAGCTGTGAGGGGGTCTCTTTTGTACTTCGCTGAGCACAGCATTTCTTGGATTTTTTTGGTTGGTCTATAAATTGTTTGGAGGTTGTGTTTCCTCATCAGTTTCCCTATTCTGTCTTTGACTCCTTTGATGTATGGTAAAAATACCTTCCCTTTGGATGGCTTTTTTTCTTCTTCATTCCTGTGGTTTTTTCTGTGTCTGGCTGCTCTTGTGATGTCTGATCTGAGCACAGGTTGAGTTTCCTTATCCTGAATTCCAAAATCCAAAATAGTCTACATGGGTGACTGAGGTATTGACACCTCTCCTTTCTGATGGTTCAGTGTACACAAACTTTGTTTCATAATGCACAAAATTATTAAAAATATTGTGTATAAAATTATTTTCAGGTGTATAAGGTATATAAGGCGTATATGAAACGTAAGTGTATAAGGTGTATATGAAACATAAACACAATATTTAAACTTGGATCCCATCTCCAAGATGTATTTGTATTTGTATGCAAGTATTCTAAAATCCGAAATATTCTAAAACAGTGGTTCTTAACCTGTGGTTCGTGGACCCCTAGGGGTCCGCAATGTCCTCACAGGGGGTCTGGGAAGGCTTGAAGGTTGCTCAGCCCATGTGAAAGGAGCCAAAGCAAAGGCGGGATGGCTTGGCCTGCACATTACCCTTCAATCCACTCCAGCCACAAATTTGCTGGACGAAGCAGGAGAAAACTATTCCCTCCCTTCCAGTGCCTCTGGAGGGAGGGTTAATGGATGGTGTAATTGTATTATTATTATTATTAGTAGTAGTAGTAGTAGTAGTAGCTGTTGTTAGTGTTTTAAATCTTGAGTTAAGTCTTGGGGGTCCCTGGTAAAGAAAAGGTTAAGAACCACTGTTCTAAAATACAAAATACCTCTGGTTCCAAGCATTTCGGATAAGGGAGACTCAACCTGTATATATCTTATAAAAACAGCAATAAAGCTGCATCTTAATTGTTCAGCCTTTTTTGAGCATCATGTTTTTGATATTCAATAAAGTAATAAAGTTTTCGACCTTATTATAGCAGCCAGCTAAAATTTGACTTCATTTGTCAGAAATATCCACAGAGAAAATACAATTTTAAAGCTCTTTGTTCCTAAGTGTTCCCAGAATTTCCCTGAGTTCAAGCCCATGTATAAATTGTGTTTCTTGGGAGAGCCCCCAAAATAAAACAAGCATTTAGCTTTTAATGGCTAGTATCAGCTGAGACTGTCTGCTCTTCTGAAAAGAATAAAACACACAAGCATTCTATGGGATGTCTAAACAAGACAAGTTTACTTTTTCTGGGGAAGTAAATCAAACTATTCCCTTTCTGGAGCAGTAACAGTATGAAAGGGAAATGATTATGACTCCCTGCTGGCACCCTGTTATGACTGACAGGAAAAACCAACAAGTATGCCATTTGGGATGTCTTATTCAGGAACTTTCTGGAGGGTAGTAAATTGGTGTTGGCACAAACACAGAAAAATAAAACGACTTGATTCAGCAGTTTTCATTTTGAAATCCCCGAGTGCTAAAGAAAGAAGTAAATATTCATCAAATGATCAAAATATATATTGATTTTTATTCTACATTAGCAGCTCAAAGTCAAGATTCTTGACAGGGTGGATGTCGGCTTGAATGATTCTCTTTGAAATAAGGATATAGGCACCAGGCTGAGTGTTACCGTGCATTCCTGAACCATAGGAAAAAGACTATTAAGACCATAGGAGGTTAATTTTTTTAAAAAAAGAACTCTATAAAGTCACGCTTGTCCATTACTGTTTTGATAACCAAATAGTTGTTATTCAGATGTAAGATAATTCCTGTTGTTCCAGCTTTTTTCTTTCCTTTCTGCCATTACCCAAGGAGGACTGTTTCAGTGAATTTTTAATTAATTTTGGTAGTTTATATAATATTTAAGGGTTCTGGAGAGATTTATTTGTTCCCCATTTTTAAGTGATCCAGCCAAATTCACAGCCTAATTCAGATGAATGTGCAGATCAGAACACAGGAATCCTTTGGATTCTACACCTCTCCAAATTTGATGATGCAGTTCTTATCCTAAAAATGCATACATTAGGGAAATTTACATACAAAAATGTGTATTTTACGGAAACACACACACATGCATTTATTAGTGGGGAAGTCTACAAAATACATTTTCATGCTTTTCAGAATGATACAAAATTTAAACTTGTGCAGCTAGTGACTGAAGTCTGACAAATCTGATAGACTGATCTGACAACCCTAGTAATATAGTTTTATATATTTTTACACCTTGTGTCCCAATCTGGGAGAAATGGGACATAGAAATTTATTTAATTAATTAATTAATTAATTAATTACTATCAAATGAAGCCAGCATGGTGTAGTAGTTTGAGTGCTGGACTGGAGCTTCAAGATACCAGGTTTAAAATTTCTGCTTAGCCGTGGAAACCCACTGGTTGATCCTGGGCAAGCCACACTCTCTCAACCTCAGAGAAAGGCAATGGTAAACCCCCTCTGAACAAATCTTGCGAAGAAAACCCATGGATAGGATCAACTTATTGTTGCAATAAGGCAGAAAGAACTTGAAGGCACATGACAACAGGAACATTGTAAGAGAATAATTATCATTTTCAATACAGTATTATGTATCATTGTAGTACTATGTATCATTGTAGTAGACTATCCTTGAAGAGAAGCAAGCTTTCTTTTTATTATACCTGTTTATTTGTTAGGTGCTTGTTTTTAACCTTACAATATACTAAAGTGGTAGACTATGCAAAAAGGAGAGTGGGTATGGATTTTCACCAGGACCAGACACAGTAGGCCCAGGAATATTGAGAAAAGCAATTAAAGAAGCAAAATTGTTTTAGAAGGGTCTCTTATCTTATGTACTAACACATAAAAATGTACCTGGGGCTAAAATATAAGTAAATATTTTATTGAATTCAACATTATATTTTATTGAATGCAAAATATTGAAAATAAAAACACATGCTGCCTTCATTACTGCATTTCTGTGATAAAAATTGTTTTTAAAAACATCTTATTTTGCATTAAATTCTCATTCGTGTGGTAAAATATTAAGGAGTTTACTACCTTCCATACCCAGGCACAAATAGTGTTACTATCAGAGTGTTAACAAATTTCCCAGCTGTCAAAGATGCTTACCATTCAGCAAACATCTTTAACAGCACAGCTTTAAAATTAAATTTTCTAAACATTATGGCTAATGCTTTAATGGTATGCAGATTGCTAGGAAATTCAGCAGCAGCAGGGAGGCTGACCTCTGAACAATACAAATAGTTTCCCTTATAGAATCATGAAGTTTTCTAATGTGGCTCTGGACATCACAAGAGGCTCTGACAGCAGGATGTGCAAGTGACATACCTTAGTAACAATCAAAGAAAAAAGTGGTGTGGAAACAATTTGAACATATCCTTCAGAAAGGGTTAGCTGGATGAGCTGCCAGTTGGATACACTTCTTCAATTTGATGCCCTCCACACGTTTGGGACCACAGCTTCCACCATTCCCAGTCACTTGCTGTGGCTGATAGGTGTTGTTGACTGAAGGATTTGGAGGACACCAGGTTGGAGTATGACAGAAATATTTTCTGTGTGCTTCTAGTGATGGCTAGCACTTCAGAAAGATACCCAAACTTTGTTCTATATTTTTGGGCTGTGATCCTATCGACTGGTGTAACTATGCTAGTATAGATGGTAGTGTATGTGCGAATGATACATTGTATGAGTGGATTGTTCTGGAGTTCAACCAAACTGTAATGGTCTCATTAATTTCAGTGCTGGAGAATGTTTTGCATGTCCTGAAGAATATTTTGGACTGCAGCTCCCATAATCCATTAACATTTGGCCATATTGCCTCGGGCTCTTGGGAAATGCAGTTCAAAATAGCTTCAGGGTTAAAGTTTACCTACCCTTGCTTTAAAATGTGTCTTGCATCTTAAATTCCCTTCCAGTCATGAGATAGCACTCATGGAATTGAGAGCCATTCTAATCTCTGAAAATATTGTCTTCTCTCAACTTTCTACAACTTCTCTCTGTCACCAACTCTGTCTCCCTCTACTTCTGAGAGCTAGATTACTTTTTTAAACATTCTTGTTGTATTCTGGAACTAGGTATAGTTCCAGTCCTCCCCAAGACTTTGGTACTAAACACTGAAACATTGCTGTTATAAGATATGCTTTACAGTAGGACCCCCGTATCCACTGATTCATTATCTACTGATTCAATTATCCAGGGGACACAAAACAGCACAACTACCATAGAGTCTTCCTAGAAAATGTGTCCTGTCTAGCCATTTTCTAGGTCATCCAAGGCAATCCTATGGTATTTTAAACCAGAAGTCCCATTATTTTCAATGGTGTCCGCTAATATCCATGGTTTTTGGTAACTCCCCCCCCCCCGAACCAATCCCCAGCAGATACAGGGGTCCTACTGTATTTGTAATTGTTGCTGTTCCCCACCTTGATCCCTGGGGAGAGGTGGGTAAGAAATAACAATACCCCATTATATTCTTGCAAAAAGGTTAGTAGCCTATGGGCTAGACAATGCAACTGTTAGGTGGATTTGTAATTGGCTGACTGACTGAACCCAAAGGTTAGTCAGCAATGCCTCCTCTTCATCCTGGAGATAAGTGACCAGTGGGGTAACACAGGGTTCTGTCCTGGGTCCAGTGTTATTCAGTATCTTTATCACTGACTTGGATGAGAGAATAGAGGGTATGCTTATCAAGTTTGCAGACGACACCAAATTAGGAGGGGTAGATAATACCCCAGAGGACAGGATCAGAATCCAAAATGACCATAACAGATTAGAAAGCTGGGCCAAAACTAACAAAATTAATTTCAACAGGAAAAAATGTAGGATACTACACTTGGGCAGTAAAAATGAAATGCATAGATATAGGATGGGAGACACCTGGCTTGACGGCAGTACATGTGAAAGGGATCTAGGAGTCTTAGTGGACCACAGAGTAAACATAAGTCAGTGGTGTGATGCAGTCACTAAAAAAGCCAATACAATTCTAGGCTGCATTAATAGGAGTATAGTGTCTAGATCAGGGGAAGTAATGGTGCTACTCTATTCTGCCTTGGTCAGACCTCACCTGGAATACTGTTTCTAGTTCTGGGTACCACAATTCAAGAAGGATATTGAGAAGCTGGAATGTGTCCAGAGGAAGGTGACCAGGATGATGGGAAGTCTGGAAGCCATGCCCTATGAGGAGTGGCTTAGAGAGCTGGGCATGTTTAGTCTGGAGAAGAGAAGGTTGAGAGGTGACATGATAGCCATGTTTAACTTTGAAGGGATGTCATACTGAGTATGGGGCAAGCTTGTTTTCTGCTGCTCCAGAGACTACGACATGGAGCAATGGGTTCAAACTACAGGAAAAGAGATTCCACCAAACCATTAGGAAGAAATTCCTGACAGTAAGAGCTGTTCAGCAGTGGAATGCACTGCCCCATAGTGTAGTGGAGTCTCCTTCTTTGGAGGTTTTTAAACAGAGGCTGGATGGCCATCTGTTGGGAATGATTTGATTGTGTATTCTTGCATGGCAGGGGCTTGGACTGGATGGCCCTTGTGGTCTCTTCCAACTCTATGATTCTGTTATTGTTGTTGTTGTTAGTAATAGTAGTATTGTTGTCAGCAGATGCTATACAGTAGAGAAGCACCTTAGCCCTTTCACCGACACTCCAGTATCCCCTTATAGGGGATACTGGCTAGGAATCCAATTCTCCATGGCCAGCTATGGGGAGCCTATGGCGTAGAGTATGTAGATACACACACACCCCGATGAGGCTGAAGGAAGATGAACTGCAAGGGATATATAGTGCTGAAACAAACAAAGAAAATTAAAGTGTGCAAGGGTGACCCATCTTCCCTACCCATAGCTAAGAGAAAGTTCACTCTCCCAGTCCATTTTCAGCCTTTTACACCTTTCTGCAGCTAAGTAACTGCCAAGTTAAGCAAAAAGTATCTAACAAAGGACTTTTTCGGATGCGTCAAATATAACGCAAGCAGCCTCGTCGTGTTGCGAGGCTGCTGCACTGCAGAGCATCGGTTTCAGATGACGCTCTCCCCTGCCGGTACTGTTGCGGTACCGCAGGGAGGTTTAAGCGTCATATTTCGTTGGTTTTTAATCATGATCAACTTTCATGCTTAAAAATCGATGAAATATGACGCTTAAATCTCCCTGCGGTACTGCAACAGTACCGGCAGGGGAAAGCATCCTCCGAAACTGACGCTCTGCAGCGCAGCAGCCTCGCAACGCGACGAGGCTGCTTGCGTTATATTTGACGCATCCAAAAAAGTCCAAAGTCAGTAAATACAATTTCAGTCTCTCTATGCCTCTGGACAGTTGTTAATATTTGACCATGATGCTTGGAGGACTTTGACCGGCCGAACCCAAAGGGTGCTCAGCAGTGGCTCCTCTTCGTCTTGGAAAGATGTGACCAGTGGGGTGCCACAGGGTTCTGTCCTGGGCCCAGTGCTATTCAACATCTTTATCAATGACTTAGATGAGGGAATTAGGGGCATACTTATCAAATTTGCAGATGACACCAAATTGGGAGGAGTAGCTAATACCCTAGAGGACAGGATCAAAATTCAGAATGACCTGGATAGACTGGAGAGCTGGGCCAAAGCTAACAAAATGAAATTCAATACGGAGAAATGTAAAGTACTGCATTTAGGGCGGAAAAATGAAATGCATAAATATAGGATGGGAGAGACCTGGCTGAATGAGACTACGTGCGAAAGGGATCTAGGAGTCCTAGTAGACCACAAGTTGAACATGAGCCAACAGTGTGATGCGGCAGCTAAAAAGGCCAATGCAATTTTGGGCTGTATCAATAGAAGTATAGTGTCTAGATCAAGGGAAGTAATAGTGCCACTCTATTCTGCCTTGGTCAGACCTCACTTAGAATACTGTGTCCAGTTCTGGGCACCACAATTCAGAAAGGATATTGACAAATTGGAGCGTGTCCAGAGAAGGGCAACTAAAATGGTGAAAGGTCTGGAAACAATGCCTTATGAGGAGAGACTTAGGGAGCTGGGTATGTTTAGCCTGGAAAAAAGACGGTTTAGAGGCGATATGATAGCCCTGTTTAAGTATTTGAAGGGATGTCACGCTGAGGATGGAACAGGCTTGTTTTCTGCTGCTCCAGAGACTGGAACACGGAGCAATGGGTGCAAGCTCCAGGAACAGAGATTCCACCTCAACATTAGGAGGAACTTTTTGACAGTCAGAGCTGTTCGGCAGTGGAACGCACTCCCTCGGAGCGTGGTGGGGTCTCCTTCCTTGGAGGTCTTTAAACAGAGGCTGGATGGCCATCTGTCGGGGATGCTTTGATTGTGATTTCCTGCGTGGCAGGGGGGTTGGACTGGATGGCCCTCGTGGTCTCTTCCAACTCTGCAATTCTATGATTCTATGATTATGATTCTATGAAACCCAGCTGCTCAGCAACAGAGACCCAACTCACTATAATTCTTTTTGGTAATTCTTTGAGTAAAAAAATATTCAGAATACCATGTTGTTGGAGAAAATGGAGATGGGTAAAAAGCAGGTGCCCCCTTTGTGTGTGTAAAAGTGGTTTATAATGAGGAGCCAAATTTATATTACCTATTCATGAAAAACCCCTATGCTGACACACAGACTCTGTAGCTAGTGTCTAAAATGATGTGGTCTGTTTTTGGTTTTTTTACAGTGTGAAAAGATGGCACTTGAATGTTGAGCATTCTTTTCAAAGTGACTTTGGTCTGGGGCCATAGATATTTTTATGCCCACTTTTCCCACTTGGGCCATACTTTGTCTCAGATTCCATCAGTTCTTAGCAGCAGGGAGGGTAGAGCAAATCCCTTTCTGTTGGTCTGTTTTGATGCATTTATGTTTTTAATTTTTGCATTGACCTCCTTTATTCCAGTTAAAAATGAAATGAGTTTTTTAAAAGACACACACATTCAGTTAGGGTTTGGAATGTTACTGTTTTTTAAAAAATAGCCCTTTACTTTTAAGACAGTAACACACCAGAGTTACTCATTGTTGAACAAGTGCTGCTGCATTATTAGTAGTGCATACTATTTTTGATGTTTTTTTATTGATCCTTTATAAACAAAAATATACTTTAATATCCCCCCAAATGACTTTCCTTACAGCAGTATTTTAGAAGTAATAAATAAACAATTCTCCTGACACGAAAAATATAACAAAGTTATTCATCATTGTTTGTAATGGGTTGCTTCCAAACTCTTGTACAAATTAAGACAGCTCTGCTCTTATTTCTATAGCAGGTTTTTCAGATGGTACAGGTGCTTTGCTATTCATGTCTCATTCATACTTACAACAAATCCTTATTACAAATCTTTGGGAGACAGTGATTTTGACCACAGACACCCGGTGAACTTCAGAGCAGAGCTAGGGATTTGAACTCCCTTGTCTTGAATATTCTATTGATAGAAAGGTAGGAGAGAAAAGTTGAAAATGAATAAATATTAAATAATAAATCTGGTCTCCAAAGTTCAGGCCTAAAGTTATACCATGCTGGCTACAAGTCATGCCCAAAGGTTACTGTCCAAGGAGAGTATATAAACACAGAACTTGTTTCTGAGTACTGGAGTGTGACATCCGAAAGCTCAGACCAGCTCATATGGAAGGGTACAGTTCTTCAGGTAGCTTGGCCCCAACCTATGTAACTATGGTATTGGATGGTTGATACACCTTGAAAATTTAAAGAATGGGAATCTGGATCTGCTTTAATTTAACCGTGCTAGTCTCTGGAAGCAAATCCAACAGAGTCTTTGTAGGCATGTGAAACATCACTCAACTCCACATTAAATAATTTCAGTTATTTTCTTCTGAAAATACAATAGTTTCTCCTCAATTTCAAGCACTATTTATACAGTTAGGCCCCTGTCTCCAGGGAACCAATATCCACAGTTTCAGTTACAGTTGTCCCTTCACATTCGCTGGGGTTTGGTTCCAGGATCCCCTGTGAATACCCAGATCCATGAATACTCAAATCCCATTATATGCAATGGCATAGCAAAATGGTATCCCTTATATAAGATGGCAAAATCAAGGTTTGCTTTTTGGATTATTATTTTTTTAAGAATATTTTCAAGCCATGAATACTTAAATCCGTGAATGTGGAGGGACAACTGTATCTGCAGGACACAAAATAGGGACACATACCATGGAGTTGTGCTGGAAAATGCATAGAGAGGCATCCACTCTTGGAATCTTCTATGTTCTCCAACACAACTCTATGGTATGTTCTTACTAGATGTCCTTGATTTTAATAGGGTTCACCGTTATCCACGGTAAGCCTGGGAACCCATGCAGGAGTCTGATTGTACTTTGGAACTTTGTTCAGGAAAATGCATTTGTGCAAAGAAAGACATAGTCTTTCTGTACAAAAAACTTTTTTGTGTGTGGAGTGGAAAATATATATGTTTTTGCACAGAAAGCATTTTTGCACAGAAGTGGCTGGCATCCTCTTAGTGACATATGCATGCATACATTGCATATAGTTCAATGGACATATTCTGCTGACCGTAGAGGAAGCAGAATTGCTCACACAGGAACACTGTGTGTTGTGGTTCTGCATGGTGCATTTGCAGTTTGACATTGTGCTCTGCAGTTGTGAATTGCACATTGGAGGTGTACATTGCCCACTGTGCCTTTGGTCACACATTGAATTGTTACCCTAAATGCTCAGGGTCTTAAGGAGGTAGGCTTTTTAAGATTCCAGCCCACAGGAACTTATGAAGTGGGCTGCACTCCGAAAAACCTTCACCAAATAAAATACAGTAGGCTGAGATCCTGCATTGGGAGATGTAGCTATGAAGACTACCTACATCTCCCAATGCAACTCCGCCAAAACTACCTTGTTAGCAAGACAGCCCCTCCCCCAAAACATGCCCATATCTGTGTTGCCAGAGAGCAGCAGGATGGGTTGAAATATGCTTATCTGGACATGCTGCACAGGCATCTATGGGAGTCCTGCAGGTGCTTGTTGTAGCACCTCCAGTTGCAGGAAAAGAGCTGGGTGCATCTCCCTTCATCTTCCCACTCTCTGGCAACACAGAAATGGCTGTGTTGGGTGGTGGCTGGCTGCACTGCTGAACAGGTAAGCTTTGGGGGAACTCTTGGTTGTTGCATGTGCAATGACCATAAAAGTGAATTGTGATAGAACAAGGCAGACTTATGACATTATAGTTACTGAAGAAGATGTCAGCACCTAGTCTTTCAGGTGCCACAAGGCTCTGTGTTGACTGAGCTCTATAGGGCTTATATCTGTTGTTTATAGCACTATACTATTATTTATAGAACTGCAGTGAGATGTTCTTTTTTAAATGACAGTGATATTCTCATTAGCAGCACCTGTTTTGCTATATCTCGTCTGCAAGTACTGTAATTATTATTTTACTTAATTATTTTATTCATTTATATGTCACTCTTTCCCCAATAATGGGATTCAAGGCCACTTGCAACTTATTAAAAAAAAATGCAGATTAAAAACTATGCAAACATCAATAAAAAGTATAAATATTACAGCTGCTGTGTTTTAAAAAATTAAGCAATCTGTACATTTGAAAATATTAACATTCATTAAAAGATGATATACAAGCCAACAAAACAACACAGCACACCATTAATAGCCCATCTCAGTCAACTTGTAAAAGCTTTATGGAATAAGAATGTTTTTACTTGCCATGGAAGGAGGGAAGGAAGGAGGGAACCATGGCCCTCACAACGGGGGCTGACAGGGCTCTAGCCTGGAGGTCCAGGATAAGGAGGGGGGCCAGCGTGATATTATTGTAAGTTTTTATTTTGTAAATCCATTTAGTCTTAAAAAATAAATATAAATATTAGTTTGGTGTCATCATTTACACTGACTTATTTTAATTTTTATCCTAAAACCTGTAGAGCATCTCACTGCCCTTAGCCTCAGCAGTAGGTAGGGGACTCACCAAAGATCCTGGACTGGGGGCCAGCTTATATTTATATATATATATATATATATATATATATATATTAGTTTGGTGTCATCATTTAAACTGACTTATTTTAATTTTTATCCTAAAACCTGTAGAGCATCTTGCTGCCCTTAGCCTTAGCGGTAGGTAGGGGACCCACCAAAGATCCTGGACTGGGGGCCCTCTTCAGGATGTGGGGGCCATGTAGGGAACCATTCTAGTCTCCTAGGAAGGGAGTTCCAAAGTCTGGGAGCAGCCACCCAGAAGGCCCTCTCCTTTGTTCCCACCAAACAAGCCTGAGGAGGTAGTGGGACAGAAAGAAGGGCCTCTTCTGAAGATCTTGTGGCTCTAATGGGCTCATATAGGGAGATGCAGCCCTTCAAATAGCCTGTAAGGAACCTGTGCACCAACAATGTGCCAAATATACAACGGAGACAAAAATGTTCATTAAATTTATTCTATTGATGTACTAAAGATCTACAATATGAACTTTCCACCCTACTATGCTACCATAAAGAAATGTCTACTAAATTAAAGCATTGTGTTTTGAAGACAACGCAGAGGGCACTTTATGACCTACCAAACCTTACACAACTTGGAACCAGGTTATTTGAAAGATTATGTTCTCCCCTTGGCAGGGCTTAGGTTTGTGAGAGAGGTTCTTCTAAATGTCTTACAAAACCTGAATCACATCATGCTTTAGCAGGAGCATGAAAGAGCCTTTTCAGTGTCAGCTCTGAGGTTCTGGATTCCTTACCAATAGACCTCATGAGTAATGTTGTAAATATATTGTAACCTTGAAGTTTTACATTCCTCGGTTTTATATTTATTGTGTTGTATTTTGTCACTTTTTAAAAAAATTAGCTAAACTTCTAACCAGTGCTCCAAAGTGGGATGAGGATGGTGGGAAAGAGCATCTCGTGGCGTCCTCAGTTGTCCACCAGACATGAGCACCTGCAGATGACACTTATTCAGCCGCATTCCACCTCGATCTATTATGTGCTAGCAATGTCAAATTCCTGTGGTTTGCATCTAGGGACATGCAGTGTCTCTGTAAATGCTATCTACATGAATTATGCTTGCATTCCTTGTTAAAAATGACTGTACATATATGATACTAAAAAGTGCCATGGGGTATTTAAAAGATCTATTTATTTTTAAGTTTCCACGAGTGGAACCAAACATTTAATCCAACCATGCTTATGTGTATATTTCATCTTAATAACTAATAAAATATACCAACATATAACAAAAGACAAGAGCTTGTCTAAATGCTTAATTCACCTAGATTTTCCCAGCACACTGAGTCCCAACATCAGAAGTTTTTCATTCAAAATCCTGAATATCATGCATTTAGTTACCTTCTGGAATTGTAGGACTATTCATTTTCAAAACAGTTATCTTTTGTGTCAGCTGGTCATCAAAGTAATTCATAAGTGGTCCCACACAGTTCTCTAGAAGCAGGTTCATCCAAGTTGCAAAGATGCATACCTTGGTTTGTAGTTCATAAAGGCAAAATTTGCAGCAGATATTTCTTCTCTCATTGTACCACACCAAAATCCATTTTTTCCTTGAAATCCAATCTTTTCCACATTCTTTTTTATTGCTAGCTTAGAGGGGTTTTGTATTGTGATAGGCAGGCACCATCAAAAATTATCAGCAGCCCTTGACTCAAGCTGGATATTTGGTTGTGGGGACATTATCAGACGTGGCAAAAATTGCAGGATTATGACATCAGGGTAGCATGAATGGGCCCCACTATCACACGACATCATCGTCCTCACATTATTACTCTGTGCTCCAGCCACAAAAAAGGTATTCTTTCTCATGGGACAAGTCATCAAGACAAGCTGTTTTCGCACTATGGACTACGTGCAAAAACATGTCCCGTTGTAATTGCAAGATTACCGCATGAATGGGCAGTCCTCAGCACAAAAACATCTAGGTGAGAACACAAAAATGAAGCAGAGGACACTCTTTTTATTAACTATCTCCTGTAGTTTGTACGTTTTTAGATTTGTTTCAGTGCTTGTGTGTTCATTTACTTTGTTAATTATGGGGTTCGGGAGTTTTAAATGCTCTCGCATCTTCTCACTAAAATCCCACTGAAATCTCACCCATGCCAAATTGCAGAAATAAACTCCTGTTCTTGAAATGCTAGTGATCTTTGTGCGATAATTCTGTGGCATTTCTTTTGTGTGATTAAAGGTACATGCGATAATAAGTATAATGCCACGATGTTCCCTCTGTCTTCATTCAAGGAATTACAGCATTGTTAGACACTAGTCTGATAATGTCCTGGGTCCCTTTTCACTTGTGAAGAACAGGAGCAGACAAAATGCTACTATGCTGATTGCCAAAACATTTTTTATAAAATAACAAAGATGTAAAACTCATAAGTGGCCTACAACATCTTTACCATTACCATTGGTAAACCATTTCCATTGGTAAAATTTTAGATGGTTGCTTACCACTAACCATCTAAAATGTTAATAACCTTCAGTAGATTTACCCATCTCTCTCTCTCTCTCTCTCTATATATATATATATATGGTTGCAGCACAAGTTTTCTTGACTTCTGAGACTTACATTGGCCTCTGAAGAATATAGGATTTTTTTTTAAAAAAAAAATTAAACTAATCAATACCTACTTGAGGTTTTCAAAGCCTCTCTGGAATTGCAATGATATCAGGAGAAGATGAGAGGGTAGAAGCAGGGCGGGGGGAGCCTATAAGTACAGAAGCGGTGCTATAGATTACTTTATACAGAAATCAGAAAGATCTGTTTGAAGCCCACCACTGCCCAGATTTGTGCATGCTGAAAATTTTTGCAGTACCCAAAGAAAGCAAATTACATATAGAATTAGTGGTGGGACAGATGATTGCCAAATGATAAAATGGACTACTCCTGAACGCAGTTGAGTAACCTGTAGATTCACTGGAGGCTCTTGGAGATGGGGAAAAGAAGGGCTGGTCATCTTCTGCAGGGGAAATAGGAAATCAGCAAGCTACCTAGGTCAGGAGCCTACTGAAGGAATTATATTTAGGCAGCTGTAGACTGTTTATAGTTTGGAAGTAATAGGTTACAAGTGAGTAATACCGTTACCTGCAGGCTTCTGGGAGGCAGCGAGGATGAAATGAAGATGCATTTCAGAATGACCTCAACTAAATAAATTGTTGACTACTTTTGATTGTGCTTACTGAGGGTTACATCTCTGGTTCTATGTACTTTTTGTCCAGAGTTTATAATAGTGTCTAATCAAAATCAATGTTAGAACAGGATCACAACTTTCTGAGCAGTGAGTTGCTGGCACAGTCCTTTCTCTCGAACAAATGTGTGCTTGCATGGCACATGAAAGGCAGGAATTTGTTCTTCGCTGTGTGGGTTTGCTTTCTCAACAACTACAAGTCCCAGAGTTCCTTGTGCCTAGGCTAGACAAAATGCTCTTATTGATCCTAGGGATAATGGGAGCTATTGCGGCTCACACTATTTACAGGCCCACAGTATACAAGAGTAAATGTTTTGTTCTCATTCATGACTTCAGATTCCCCCTCCCCCAAATCAGGCAATCAGAAATGTCAGAAGGTGAAACAAATGGGGTAACACTAAAGGACACCTATTAATCTTCCAACTTTTCAGAGCGGCTAGAACTTTCTGCAGTCTACTTCCAGCAATACACCAACTAAGGAAATACACTGGGGAAAAAAACAGCAATAAAATGATTTCAATATATAGGACTTTAAAAGATGAGCCCCTTAAAGAGTTCTTTTGCTGGCATTAAAAAAAAACATTTTTATGCCACCAAAGGAACACCCCTCCACCACACTTTATCTTCTTTCCTGACAAGGGCTTCCCCAGCAATGAAAGAGGACATGAATGGAGCTCCATTCACTTCCTCCTTTGAAATCCCATGGATTTCATCATATGGGAAATTCAAAAAACAAAACAAAAAGAGCATACAAAAGTGACACAAAGCACAAAAACAGACTTTAATCTGGGGAGGGTATTAAAAAGTGCACCACTTACCTCACTATCGTGTTCGCACCAGTCTGGCCATTCTCGATGCATTGACATGAGTACAATGGTGCAAGGTTTCACATGCTGGCAATGCCGGCACAAAAGTGGTACGGGATCAATTGACTGCTACAGCCATCAATTAAAAAGTACGGGTTTTGGCAGGGACATAAACGCAAAAGGGCAATGTCATGTGGTACGCACACATTTTCGCATTTATGTGGTGTCATTACAATGGCCTATTTTATGTGTCTGATAAAGTCCATAGAATCATAGAATCATAGAATTGCAGAGATGGAAGAGACCACGAGGGCCATCCAGTCCAACCCCCCTGCCACGCAGAAAATCACAATCAAAGCATCCCCGACAGATGGCCATCCAGCCTCTGTTTAAAGACCTCCAAGGAAGGAGACCCCACCACGCTCCGAGGGAGTGCGTTCCACTGCCGAACAGCTCTTACTGTCAAAAAGTTCCTCCTCATGTTGAGGTGGAATCTCTGTTCCTGGAGCTTGCACCCATTGCTCCGTGTTCCAGTCTCTGGAGCAGCAGAAAACAAGCCTGCTCCATCCTCAGCGTGACATCCCTTCAAATACTTAAACAGGGCTATCATATCGCCTCTTAACCATCTTTTTTCCAGGCTAAACATACCCAGCTCCCTAAGTCTCTCCTCATAAGGCATCGTTTCCAGACCTTTCACCATTTTAGTTGCCCTTCTCTGGACACGCTCCAATTTGTCAATATCCTTTCTGAATTGTGGTGCCCAGAACTGGACACAGTATTCTAAGTGAGGTCTGACCAAGGCAGAATAGAGTGGCACTATTACTTCCCTTGATCTAGACACTATACTTCTATTGATACAGCCCAAAATCGCATTGGCCTTTTTAGCTGCTGCATCACACTGTTGGCTCATGTTCAACTTGTGGTCTACTAGGACTCCTAGATCCCTTTCGCACGTAGTCTCATTCAGCCAGGTCTCTCCCATCCTATATTTATGCATTTCATTTTTCCGCCCTAAATGCAGTACTTTACATTTCTCCGTATTGAATTTCATTTTGTTAGCTTTGGCCCAGCTCTCCAGTCTATCCAGGTCATTCTGAATTTTGATCCTGTCCTCTAGGGTATTAGCTACTCCTCCCAATTTGGTGTCATCTGCAAATTTGATAAGTATGCCTCTAATTCCCTCATCTAAGTCATTGATAAAGATGTTGAATAGCACTGGGCCCAGGACAGAACCCTGTGGCACCCCACTGGTCACATCTTTCCAAGACGAAGAGGAGCCACTGCTGAGCACCCTTTGGGTTCGGCCGGTCAACCAATTACAAATCCATTGAACAGTTAACTTGTCTAGCCCACATTCTACAAGTTTGTTTGCAAGAATGTCATGGGGAACCTTGTCAAAGGCCTTACTGAAATCAAGGTATGCAATGTCCACAGCATTCCCTTCATCTACCAAGCTGGTAACTTTATCAAAAAAAGAGATCAGATTAGTCTGGCATGACTTGTTTCTCTGAAACCCATGCTGACTTTTTGTGATTATGGCATTGCCTTCTAAATGTTCACAGACTCTCTGTTTAATGATCTGTTCTAGAATCTTCCCTGGTATTGATGTCAGACTAACTGGACGATAATTGTTGGGATCCTCTTTTTTCCCCTTTTTGAAGATGGGAACAACGTTTGCCCTCCTCCAGTCTGCTGGGACTTCTCCTGTTCTCCAGGAGTTCTCAAATATTATTGCCAATGGCTCTGAGATTATATTTGCCAGCTCTTTTAATACTCTTGGATGTAGTTCATCTGGTCCTGGAGATTTAAATTCATTTAGATTAAGAAGGTATTCCTGTACTACCTCTTTACTTATTTTGAGCTGGATTTCCCCTATTGTGTCCTCTGTTCCATTCTCCTCAGGTTGTGGCAATCGATGTTGAAGACAAGATACCAGATGCATCATGCACTTCCAGGGCATTGCTTTCATAAACTAGCCAGATTAAATATTGACATTAACACTAGGGATAGAGGCAAAACCATACATTTCACAGACAAAAACTGGGACACATGTGGCCGTGCTTCTTCAGAACATGGTCAAAATGGCAAACATTCCACCCCTCCTCTCCCCTCCCCCTTGCTTTTGTTCTTTGAACTCACTTTGCAGCAATTAAAGTAAGCTGAGGACAAAGGGGAGGGATGAGAAATGGAAAGTGGGACAGCTAAAAAAGTGCAATGACAGAGAATGTATCAGGATTGTCCCTGCTAAACCGGGACCATTGGAGGGTGTGTGCGTTTGTGTGTGTGAATGCTTTCAAGTCACCTGTTCTTATGGTGACCCCATGAATTTCATAGAGTTTCTTAGACAAGGAACAGAGGTGGTTTTGCCAGTTCCACCTGCTGCAGTTGGAAGTTACAAGAATTTAATTTGGTTTGTATTTTAATGCCAACTTAACTAATTTTTTCACTTTGAAATCAAACTGTGAACTAAAATTCAGCCATCTTTTGAAACTCACAGTTCTCCAGATTTTGCAAAGGAGTTCTTCTCTCAAAAGATGGATATGAAACTACAGTATATATATTTGGGGGAAAGTGAATACAAAAGTGTGTCTATCAGTGAAAGTAATGTTCAAAAAGCTCTATATTAAGTAAATTCATTAAGTAAATAGACCAAACAACATATATTAGGAGAAATGCTTACAAAAATGCATATCAATTTTTGTGCAGATTTTTTTAAATGTCAAAATTCAAGACAAAACAACTTAAGGTTGGAAAAATTATAAATTGAGAGTGAATAAAATTGACTGATTAGTCTATAATTAGTACCACTATGTCAAGAAGGTTTACAAAAAACAGAATACTACACCAACTTAGGCTGTTGACACAGTGCAAAAATAATGCAGTTTGACACCACTTTAACTATCATGGCTCCATCCTATGGAATCCTGGAATCTGTAGTTTGTTGTGGCACCAGAGCCCTCTGACAGAAAAGGTTAAATGTCTCACAAAACTACATATCCCAGGAGTCCATCGCATTGAGCCATGGCAGTCAAAGCTATGTCGAACTGCATTATTTTTGCACTGTGTCAGCAGCCTTATTATCTAAAGGTTCAGGCTGATGGGTTTAAAACATAGCAAATCATTAATAATTTTACAGTGAAAAAAATCAGAAAAATAAAATATGGGCTATTTATAACATGTTTGCAGCTGCCATGTTCTGTAAGATTAAAAAAAAGAAAATCAAGCCATGTACACAGTAATACCTTTATTAGGTCCAACAAAAAAGTTACAATAGTGTCAGCAGGCTTTGTTGGACAATTTTCAATTTGCAGGTTACATTAAATAAAAATAGCAAGATGGATAGTAGCATGGTAGAAAAGTCTGTGTGGGCCATGGTATTCCTGTGTGAACAGGGGGTTGGACTGGATGGCCCTTGTGGTCTCTTCCAACTCTACAGTTCTATGATTATATTATTCTATAATCTCATAAGCACAAAATACGTAACTGCACAATTAAAAGCAAACTTTGATTTCATTCCTCATGAGACTGAATATATGGTATGGAATCATGGTATGTGTTTAGGAGCAGGGAGCTGTGATACAAATTTTTATGGAGTCTGGAACAATTATGCCTGGCCCTGCCAGTGCCTATAAAATTTATAAAAGAACACCAATAAAATGTGAATCATGATTAAAACAATCAATAAACTCATACACAGAGAAGCAGTATAAAATTACACAACCATCTTAGAACAGCCATGGATAAAAGACCTCCAGTTAGTTGAGAATGCATTTGGAAAAGCCTGGAGTACAGCTGGCATAGAAAAAGCCTTCACTGTTAGGGCCAGGGGAAGCTCTACTGCAGCTTGGACACTGGTACAGAGAAAGCCAGACTCTGACCCTCATAGTCTGATCTCTAAGAAATAGTGAACACAAAGCAGAGCAGCCCTATGAATGTATTACACCGGCTCCAAAGTCTTTGGGGCTTTAAAATTCAGCATGTGAACTTTGTATTGGGTTCAGAAGCAACCAGCCCATGAATGGATTGAACTAGGATGGAAAAATTCTAAAATATTAAACACTCTGCATTTCCTTTGACAGATTCAGACCACATTACAAATAGTAGGTGACTTTTTGACCATTGAAGTCTAAAGTACTACTTGAATTTGCTTTGTGTGAACTTTGGAAAATCATAATAAACTGATTTAGTTGATGTAGATTTTTCTTGGTAAATGAATCATAGCTTCTGTTTGTTTATGTGTTACCCATTTTCCTATGGTTTTTCCCAGTCCATGTTTATGAATGGAGATGAAAAGATAATTAGAAAGACTGAAGGCCCAGAATTTGAAGACCTCCCCTTTCAGAATAGGAAATTAGAAAGTTCTTCTGCATCATCAACAAATGTGAAATTTGAAATATATGTAGCCTAAGAAATTTTGGATACAAGGAAAGATGTAAAGGATTGGATTTATTTCCCTCTAGAAATGTGAGGCATTAGTGTACTACAAAATAGTTCAGAATTTCAAGAAGTCAACAGGAAAAAAGTTGATGTTTTGTATTTATGTGACCAAAATCTAATTATTAAGAACACAGCAAGCTGCTTTATACACAGCTATAGAAATATAACAGCATTGTCCACTTTGACTGGCAACAACTCTCCAGGGTTTCAGACAAGAATTTTCCCTATCTCAACAGGAGATGCATAGTATTCCCTAGGATCTCCCATATCGTTATTAACCAAGGCCAACCCTGCTTAATGTCCAAAACACAATGAGTTTAAGTGTGTTCAGAGTGGCATGTTGAACAGAAGAAGATGTGAATATGGGACATAAGACTTGAAGCTTGCCTCCTAATATACACCAGCAATCCAGTCCAGAACAATCCAAGCCACATACATGAGAATATGGTGTAGAAGTTGACTATTTACATATTGCATTCTGCCAAAGTATCCAACTTGGCCTACAATTTACAATGTTAAGAGGGGCAGAAATAATACAGTGGGCCCTCGGTATCTCCTGGGGTTTGGTTCCAGGACAATCACTACCATCCCGTGAATACAAACATCTATGGATGCTCAAGTCCAGTTACATACTATGATGTAGTAAAATGGTATCCCTTATATAAAATGGCAAACAGCAAAGTTTGCTCTTTGGAAAAAAAATCCAAATATTTTTGAGCCGTGGTTGGTTGAATCTGTGCACGCCAACTGTATACCAAAAGATTAAATAGTCAAGTTGTTTCAGACTGTTGGTGGTCTCCTTAGCAGTTAAGGACATGAACTTCCTGGATTGCGGTTTCTCCTTTTCTGCCTTTACCTCAAAATTGTAAGCAGTCCAAAAGAAGTTGGGCATCAGCTGCTCCATCAGGTCTCTTAGGCAGACTGTTCTGCATATCATATCATGAGGTGCTGATAGCATAAGCTCTCTTTATGGGACACTTGGGACATTTAGTGATGTTTGCAGAAAACAAAACCCACTTTATAGTTTGTATATGTGTATTTATGCATGTGCATGTGCATTCTATAATATGTATATTCCATAATATTTATAGGAAAATATATAAGAATATGAATGAATGAGAGTAGCATTACATTTCTTGGGCATTTTCCTGTGAGTTTTCCTAAGGCATGACATTTCCAAGGCCCTGGAAAAATCTGAAAACAAAATTGATAACTGCAGTAGAAAATTTAATTTGAGAGGATACTTAATTTTGGAAAGTTTACAGTTACTGACAACATGTTTATACTAATGACAATCACCAAAAATAATTAAAAAAAGTAGTTAATTGACATCCTGAGAAGCATAATTCGAAAGCTGCAAAGCCTGCTATGAACAATGCCAGCTACCCAAAGCTATCAAACTAAATCACACTGGAGATTTGTGAGGAAGCTCTTTGAGAAATAAATGTAATTTGGATTCCACAGAGAGAAATTTGGACCATTAAATAAACATCTGATTTTTCATTTTTTGTCATCATTTGTGGATTTTTCTTAAATCTAGGCATGCTTCCAAAGAATACACATAATTATATACAACAATTCAACTGTTCCTTGATGAAATTGCACAGTATTGTAATAATTTAGAAGTATGCAAAAGGTATATTTTGCTTATTTCTGCACTGATTTTATTAAGAATTGGTATGGTGTTTATCAGCTATGATTACCCTGATGTGTTTTACAAGACAACTTTTTGTTTTGTGTTTTTGTTTTGTATTCTCCAGATCTTAATTCATTTTTAAAAATATTTGTGTTCTGCTCTTTGGCTACAAAACAGAATCTTAGGGTAGCTAATAACAGTAAAAAAAAAAAATGAAAACCAAGCAAGAATTCTAAACAAGACTATAAAGAAAAAGCAGTGAGTGATACCAATAACAAATCATTAAAAACATCAAGCGGCCATCAAAACTATTTAGGTAAGGCATTTACCAGACAAGGGAACTTGTGCAAAAAACCCTGCATCATTTAGGATGCAACAATGACACAAAAGGTTAAATTATCAGACACCCTCATCATTCAGCCATTCCAGGGGTGTAGCGCTGGTGCAGACGAGGAATCACTTTTTATTGATGGGCTAAGCCATCAATAAAAAGTGATGCCTTATTCACACTCATGCTATGCCCCTGGAACAACTGGATGATGAGAACATCTGATAATTTAAGCCTTTTGTGTTATTGCCACATCCTTATGATATAGATTTTGCTACATCTGAGAAAGTCCTAAGTTGCTAGCTAAATTTCTCAAAGCAGGTTGTTCTCCAGTCTTGAATGCCAAGAAGACCCTGATCTCTGTGTCTTCCAATCACTCTATACGTAAGCAGGAGACACAGCATGACCCTGTTGGAAGACCAAAGGGTATGGACAGGTTCAAATAAACAGAGGTACTATTTGATGTATCTGTGTCCCACACTAAGTATACTGTATATTCAAAGGCTAAGACCAGTAATTAGAATTGAGCGCAGAAACAAGATTGAGAGCAAATAGTTAGGACTACAGCCTTCTAATAAAGCTTGTATTCCATTCTGACATGTTGTCTTTTCCTACTAAAATTAATGCAATATGCACAATATCAATGAATAATTATAATGAGGATTGGAACTTTAGCCCACATTCAAGAGCCAACAGTGTATTTTGTAAATGGAACTAGGACTTTCTTCTCCTCTTCCTCCGCTAAAGCTTCTGCAGTGCCAAATACCTACATGAAAGGGCTTCCTGAAGAGGAGGGGCTTGTCTACACTGGGGGTAAAAATCTGATTGAAATTCGGAGTACTTTTACCCAGAGATGTGCCGCATGAAATTTGGATGACTCCACCGCACCTTACCTGGCCAAAACCCAAATCTGCACTACTTGTTACTGGGCTTGTCTACACAATGAATCATCTGGGTTTTTACCTCCAGGCACCTCTACAGCACCATCCCCCACTCCTTGATGCCACTGCCGCTGGTGTGCAGTCACTCGCTCTGAGGTCAGAATGAGGTAGGCAGCCATGAGTGGCTAGCCACTCATTCTGACCAGAGAGCAAGCAACTGCTCCAGGGCTCTGCCTTCCCAGCCAATATTGGAGTGAGGAAGTGGTGTCGAGGGGGGAATGACAGCATCTGTCTGGCAGTGCTTGTCCTGCTTCCCCACCCCCTGAACTGAGGTATGATCCTCTGTTCACACTACAATTTTCTCTGGAGTTTCAACCAAACTTTGGAGAAAATTATGAGTTTTTAAAACCCGGATTAAGGTGGCATATCCCAAGTTTGGTGCAGATAGGGCCATACATTGTGTAGCCTTATTGCACCAGATTCAGAGATAGGGCTGCGTAGCCATCTGTCAGGAATACTTTGATTGGGTATTCCTGCATGACAGGAAGTTGGACTAGATGGCCCTTATGGTCTCTTCCAACTCTATGGTTCTATGATTTTATGTTGTGTGGCATTATTGGGACAGATTTGGGTGTGTGTGGTTTTTTTCCCCACTGGTGTAGACAGGGCTGAAGTTTGTAGGATTCAGAGTGCTATGAAAGGATGGGGGATTGACAATTATGATGAAGGCAAAGTGCCACTGGAAATATACCATCAGCGCTTGGCCGAGTTAGAGGTGGGAAAGACTTCTGAGACCTGCTAATACTGAGCTAGGCAGAATATTCTTTCAGGGTGGGGGAAGGAAAAAGTATTACACAACAGAGATCTTGAATGTAAAATTATCACGTATATCCTACAACGGATGGCACATGGTGTGGCCTAAGCAAAGGAAACTTATACTGAGTCAGAATATTCTGCCTAGCTCAGTATTATCCACACTGACTGGCAGCCGCTCTCCAGAGTTTCAAGCAGAAGCCTTTCCCAGCCCTAACTGAAGATGCCAGGGATTGAACTTGGTACCTTTCTGCATGCAAAACGTGTGGTCTACCACTCAGCCATGACTCTTAGCTCTATTCTCAATATGTTTACAGATTCCTTGTCCTATACCTTTACCTCTGTTTTCTAATATCTCATGAAGAGTATTTCATAGCTCAAATAGAAGAATATTTTCTCTACCTGACATGGACTGTTAACTGTAGTTTTATTGTCTAGTTTTACTTTTATGTCTTTTGTTTGAAATGCTTTTAAGTCTATCATGAATGGATAGTTTAATTGTATTTCTGAATAAATACAATTTACTCAGGCAGAAACTTTGTGTGTTTTTCTGATGTCTTTGTAAATGGTTTTAATTGCAAACACCAGTATCCTGGGTTGGCTACTTAGTTACATCTGCATAACAAAGTAATGTCTGCTGGTCCAACTCCGTATGTTTGCTGGTCCCCTCCTGCCATGAGCAAAGCTGTGGCAAGGAGTTGGGTCCTGCTTCTGATTGCATTGTCACTGGTGGGAGGGGTGGAAACATCCTCCTCCTTGCTCTGTGATCAGAAGCTGAAAGGACCTCCTTCACCGAATCCAGCTTCTGGCTCTTAAAGTGGGCTCAGCTGTCATTTACATAGGTTAACACTAAGGATATGTAGTCTTGCTGAATAAAGATCAGTTAATGGATCCATAACCATTAGAAATCTGTAGGTGCAATACTGAATACCATCCATTATGTTTTATCTTTTGTAAGCTGGCTTAAGTCCCAGTTTTGGGGGAAAGGCAGGATATAAATGAACATCATCATCATCACTGGATCATATAGTTAGCATGAATGTAAACAGGAGTCCCTCTAGCAGTTAAAGACATGTGTTTGTTCTAGCATGAGCTTTTCTCATTCCTTATATCTTGCAAGTGAACTTGCTTTGTTTTTTGATTAGTAAACAAATACTTAATTTGCAAATCTAATTGCAGAGGCAGATGTCTCCCAGGAAAACCCATTGTTGGAGTGAAAAAGTACAAACTGGAGGCTATATGCACATCACTGTAGTGTCTTGTTCAGCCCAAGATTAGCAGCACTGATGCTGCCTCCTCTCTACCTGCATCTGCAATCCTTCCTTCTTAATGTAATAGCTTGTTAGAGAATTAAGTTGCAAAGTGTTCCCACTTTTTGAAGTTCATTGTCATTTTGATTGGTGTGTTCATATTTTAGTGGAGCATGTTGTAAGAAGAGAATGCCATATTGACCCCAAAGTGCTCTTGAACTCAACTTTGCCTATGTAGTCTTCCCATCTACCCAGGGGCAAGCAGGGCAAATGGCCAAACCCATCCCTCTGTCATCTGGTGCTCAGAGCTCTAGACTCCAGCGCATCAACACAGCTGCAATACATAAAGTATCTACTCAATGGGTTCTGAAGCCAAATATTATTCAACATTCCTTTGACCAGGAAACAGTCTAAAAGAAAAACACCAGGACTAATGCACTTCAGGTTGCTTAAAGCTGAGGTTGCTGAATAATCTTTAGAAACTTGGTTGGTGAAATGAGACAGAGCTCTCTGTGCTGTTGTTTTTATTGACATGGTTAGTAAAACAAACAATCGAGCAGGGAGAATGGCAACTGCTGAGTAAAATGTAATCCCAGGGGTAGATGAATAATTCTTAGGGAACCAGGCTCACATAATCCTGACATCCATATGCTTGCATGTTAATGACTGTAACAGTCATAGCATAACTGCAAATAAAACTATATAAATATCACACACTACATTTAGTACCTTGAAATGAATAGTAATATTCCTAGCATCCCCCATATCTCCAAGTAGCCATTGGGAAGTAGCATCCATACCTGACACCTGATGTCCTTGATTAATATTCCCCTTTGTTGAGCCTTTGATACATGGAAACCTAGCTGAGTATAGCACAACCATCCAATTTGCCCATGGAGAATATTTACACAGTCAGATGTTTGGATAGATGGAAATATGTTTACCACTGTATCTTTTCTTATGAGTGGAGAGGGTAACAGTGTCCTCTGATCCAAATTCCATGTGCAGTCTGGATGAACACACAGAACTTTTTTGCTGACAGTTCTTATTTGAATGGAACAAATGGCTTGGCACCCACATCCCTTGTAAGGTCTGAGCATTCCCTCCTTTTGACATGAATTGGAAAGTTGTTGCGAACAAGTGCTACTGCCTATACACCAGAACTCTTGCAGTATTATGCAAATATGGATTGAAGCAAATTAATTTGAATAAACTACAGGGCTGATATAAGTGAAATATGGATGAAAAGGGGAAAGTGCATGAAAAGGTCCCAAACTGAGAGTCACACACCTGGATTCAATATACACGTGCCTGTACATCTGGGCATACGTACACAATATACAGGGTTGGAATATACATATATATATATATATATGAGCTCAAATGTAAGGTGCCCTTCAAATTGGACTCTTCAAAAATTGTTCTACTTTTCATCAGTCTGGCAGGGGGAATAAAAAGGGTAGAGGTGTTTGCAGCATGACTAGGAAATTATGCTTTCATCCCCTTCTACATAGACATCATTGGCATCTGGTGCAGTGGTGGCACTAGGGGGTGCCGAGAGGCCAAACTGCACCAGGTGACACTGTCGGAGGGAGGGGTGATGCCAGCCTTAGTAACACCACAGATCTGGTGACCTCCCTGTCAGCAGGCTGGTAAATTCAGTCCAGGTTTTAGTCTGGACTTTAAAGGCGGTATCCAAGGTGATGAACACTATGTCCAAAATAGGTTCTGCAGCTTGTATCATTTGTTTAAAGTTTAATCTAAAGTAGTGAATCTAAATGGATTCACTGCTCCACTGACATGGAACCCAATAACTGGCTCCAACACATATACATATCAGAACATACTTTAAGGTAATACTATTTCCCCCAGTATCTGAAATTTGAGCAGCACTGATTCTTCAGGATCCCCTTCCTTCCTTCCTTCCTTCCTTCCTTCCTTCCTTCCTTCCTTCCTTCCTCCCTTTTTCAAATTAGTCACCTGCATTGATTGGAGGGGGGAGCAGAGCCAAAAGCAGCCAATTTGGTCCCTAAAAATCTGAAACTGAACAGGGAGGGTAGCACAGTGAATGTTTGTAGGCACTTCTCCAACACATATAAAACTATTGGATAAAATCCAGCCATCACACCCCAAAACACTTTCTGGGATCACTGACAGAGGTTTTGTATTCCATCCAACGTTATTTAAAACCAATACGAAAACTGGTTTTATGATAATATTTTATATCATTGTGAATGATAACTTTTGGCTGAGTTGTTCACTAAGTCTGTAAGCAGCAACTGTATAAATGCATTCCTTATGAATTAAAGCAAAGACTTTGTTTCTTATTTTTTATTTTTCTAGGCTGACGTTCAGCTATGCTATCTGGAAGCACAAAGAGATGCTGTTGAACAGATGTCCTTAAAGCTGTACAGCGAACAGTACAACAGCAGTAGCAAGCGAAAGGAAGAATTTGCGGATATGTCAAAAGTTCACACAGTAGGAAGTAATGGGTAGGGAACTATTCTTTTTGTTGTTTTATTCTCAGTGATCTGTATCGTCTTAGTCTTTTTTTTAAGATGATCGTCTCTTTCGCCCTACTATGTTAGTTGGAAGGATTTTTCCTACTAGACCAAAAAAGACAAGGAATCTCTCTCTCTCTCTCTCTCTCTCTCTCTCTCTCTCTCTCTCTCTCTCTCTCTGTGTGTATGTATGTGTGTGCACACGTGCATGCACACATATGTATATGTTTATTAACATGAAGATCAATTTTGTGACTCATTGGCCTATATCAGTTTATCACTGTAAGGGCAAACTAACCACAGCTGCTCATTATTTCAAGCAGAATGCACAGAATGTCCTCAGATTTTAATGTATGGTACATATTAAAGCCTTTGCCCTTTATTTCTTTGGATTCCCTAAGGTTCTCTAACAGTACTTTATCAAAGACCAGAGACAGATAGACAGACAAACAGACAGACAGACAGAGAAAGGATTGCTTTCCCAAAATGTTGATCTTCTCTGGCACTTTTACCCCAGTGATGGCCAAGTTAATTCCCCTGAGAAATTGATGATCAAGGCATGTTGAAGCTAGACTGATACCCACTGCTAATTAATCACTAACATCATTCCACCTAATGACAGGGTGGGAAGCCCCTGTGCCAATCACCCTGGCAGCAAAATGCCCCCCCCCCCACAAAAAAAAAACCCACACAGAAGTGGTGGAATATTCAGGAAACTCCAACGAGGCAAAGAGTATGGCTTTTTAAAGCTCACCCCTCATACAAGAAGAAGAGAGAGTTAAAAAAAGATGAATGGGAGTAATGCATACATGCGGTGGACCTTATCTTCATTAGCATTCTGTCTGTTCCAAACACTAATGTCACCTGTGAAGTCGAAGGCTTTCACGGCCGGCATCCATAGATTGCCCTTGGGTTTTTTCCGGGCTGTGAGACTGTGTTCTGGAATAGTTTCTTTCTGATGTTTCACCTGCATCTGTGGCTGGCAACTTCTGAAGATGCCAGCCACAGATGCAGGTTAAACGTCAGAAAGAAACTATTCCAGAACACGGCCTCACAGCCCAGAAAAAACCCAAGGGAAATCTACTTATGCCACCTGTTTTTCTTTAAATCCTCAGTAGGACAAGCTGGATAGTCTGTCCTCAAAATGACAAAATGACACATTGGTTTGTTGTCCCCATCAACCTACACATTCTGGACATGCGTATATGTTTTAATATACAGTTGTCCCTTCATATTCGCTGGGGTTTGGTTCCAGGATCCCCCATGGATACCAAAATCCGTGAATACTCTAGTCCCATTATATGCTCTCTGGCTTTACTTCGCAAACGAAGATTCAGCAAGGACACATCCCAAACTTTCTGCAAGCGCACTGATGACTAAAAAGGCCAATCCAAGATAAACAAGTCCGGTTGCAAAAAGCACAGCAGAAGGTCTCCTTGGGTGATGTTTTTGGGTTGTGATTCTTTCTGCGTTGTCGTTTCTCTTCAAGACTTGTTCGTCGTGAGTTCTCAAATAAGGCTGCAGCATTGTGGATAGTGCATCTCCATGCCTCCCGATGTGAGGCCAGGGCAGACCACTGTTGGTGATCAATTTGGCTGAGCCTGAGATGTTGTTTCAGGGAGTCTTTGTATTCCTTTTTTGGAGCGCCCTTCTTACACTGACCCATGGCGAGTTCACCATAGAGTAGTATTTTGGGGAGGCAATGGTCCTCCATCCTAGAAACGTGCCCTGCCCAGCGCAGCTGTTTTCTCAATATCATGGCCTCAATACTGGTGATCCCTGCTTGCTCAAGGACAGCAACATTCGTCACATAGTCAGTCCAGTGTATATTTAGGATTGTGCGTAAACAGCGCTGATGAAAGCGCTCGAGGAGTCGTAGGTGGTGGCGACAGGGGACCCATGTTTCAGATCCATAGAGTAGGATAGACAGTACAATGGCTCTATACACACTGATTTTTGTGCTTTGACTCTGGTGTTTATTGCTCCAGACTCTTTTGTGAAGTCTTCCAAATGCACTATATGCCTTTGCTAATCTGTGATCGATCTCTTTGTCAATCTTGGCATCTGAGGAGATGATGCTTCCCAGGTAGGTGAACTGCTGAATGGACTTGAGCACAGATTTGCCAACGGCAATGTGGGGATGGTGGTGTTCGTCCTGCGGTGCAGGCTGGTAAAGAACTTCTGTTTTCTTCAGGTTGACTTCCAGCCCAAACAGCTCTGCAGCTGTTGCGAAGCAGGATGTTAGGCGCTGCAGAGCTGCTTCTGTGTGGGCAACAAGGGCAGCATCATCAGCAAAGAGCAGCTCACAGACTAGATAGTTTAGAGTCTTAGTGTGAGCCCTCAGATGGCTTAAGTTAAACAAGCTACCATCAGTACGGTAACGTATATAGATGCCGTCTTCTTTTTCAAGCTCTGCCGTAACCCTTTGGAGCATCATGCTGAAGAACATTGTAAATAAAGTTGGAGCAAGAACACAACCTTGCTTCACTCCATTAGTTATTAGAAAGGGCTCTGAAAGAGCATCGCCATATCTGACTTGACCACGCTGGCCCTCGTGTAGCAAGATAATCATTTTAAGGAATTTTGGGGGACATCCTAGTCTTTCCAGGATCTGCCACAGACCTTTTCTACTTACAGCGTTGAAGGCTTTGGTGAGGTCGACAAATGTTACATAGAGAGCCTTGTTCTGCTCCCTAATTTTTTCTTGCAGTTGTCTAAGGGCAAATACCATGTCTGTAGTACTCCTATTGGCTCTGAAGCCACATTGGCTTTCAGGGAGAGGTTCTTCTGCAATAGCAGGAACTAATCTGTTCAGGAGTATCCTTGCAAGGATTTTCCCAGCAATAGAGAGCAGTGTTATGCCTCGATAGTTTGAGCAGTTGGATTTTGCTCCTTTTTTCTTGTACAGGGTGATGATGACTGCATCACGGAGGTCTGATGGCAGTTCCCCTTTTTCCCAGCAATTCACAAGGAGTTCATGGAATTTTTCGTGGAGTGCATGACCTCCGTGTTTCAAACTTCAGGTTGGATTCCATCAATCCCAGCTGCCTTGCCGTTTTTCAACTGCTGTATGGCCTTAAGGGTCTCTTCCAAAGTGGGAGCTATGTCCAATTCATTTTTCATCGGTTTTTGTATCATATGTTGGATAGCTGAGCCTTAGACTACTGGGTTGGCACTAAAGAGACTTTGAAAGTGTTCAGCCCATCGATTCAGGATGGAGGCTTTATCAGTAATTAATATTTGACCATCTGTACTGTATAAGGAGCTTTGGACCTGATAAGTAGGTCCAAACACTGCTTTAAGAGCTTCATAAAATCCTCTATGATCACCCAGATCTGCACAGCATTGTGTCTTTTCTGCTATATTGATCCACCGCTTGTTCTGCATGTCTCAGAGGTTTTGTTATAGTTTACTACATGTGAGGTGAAAAGCTGCTTTTCTTACATGGCAGGTTGGCTGGGCAAGGTATGCCTTCTGAGCAGTTCTCTTCTTTGCCAACAGCTCCTGGATCTCTTGGTTGGTTTCATCAAACCAGTCTTGTGGGAAGAACCTGAGGGATTCTTCTGCAGACTGGAGGATACTGTTTTTGATATGTTGCCAAAGCACTGTAGGAGAAGGATCTGTAGGATGATCTTCAAGTTTCGTTTGTAGATTTGCCTGGAAGTTGTCTCTCATGGTAGCTTGTTGAAGATTGTTGACTTGGAGTCTCTTCTGTAAGATGCCACCCCTCTTAGGTTTGAACTTAAGATGAAGATTCAGTTTACATCTTATGAGGCGATGATCTGTTTGGCATTCTGCACTGGACATCACTCGGGTATGACGGACATCACGAATGTCTCTGTGACGGACTAGAACATAGGAAATGAGGTGCCAATGTTGGGATCGGGGATGCATCCAGGTTGTCTTCAAGCTATCTTTCTGCTGAAAGATTGTGTTTGTAATAGTCAGCTGTTGTTCTGCACAGAACTCTAGCAGGAGGCGTCCGTTATCATTGCAATTTCCAACACCATGCTTGCCTAAGACACCTTTCCAGGCTTCGGAGTTCTTTCCTACTCTGGCATTGAAGTCACCAAGGATAATAATTTTATCTTCTACAGGGACTTTTTGTATGAGTTGGCGTAGGTCTGTGTAGAATTTGTCTTTCTCTACAGGGTCGGCTTGCATAGTTGGGGCATATATACTAAAGAGAACATCATGTGGGAGGCGTAAGGAAATAATGCGATCAGAGTGTCCTGTTGGCAAGGTTTCGAGTTTGGAGGCAATGGAGTTTTTAATCATAAAGCCTACTCCTGAAAGATGTTTTTCGGTTTTGGGTTTGCCAGACCAGTAAAGTGTGTAGCCGGTGCCATGTTCTTTAAGGCTGCCTTCCTCATGGAAGCAAACTTCACTAAGAGCAGCAATGTCAATATTAAGCCGTGATAGTTCATGGGCTATTAGGGCAGAACGACGCTCAGGCCATCCACTATCTTCACAGTCTTGCATGGTTCTGATGTTCCAGCATGCAAGTGTCAGTTTATTTACACCTTTGGAGGCCGGTGTGTGCCTTTGTTTCTTTGCCTTGGTTTGACCGCATCAGAAGATTCCCGTTGACCGCGGCTAGCCAACCAGGTAGTTGGGGATGAGTTTTCTTTAGGCCACCTTTTCTAGGCTTGGTCGTTCAGGATGCTGCCGAACAGGACTGTCATCTCCTGGGTCAGCCTCAAGCGACCAATGTCCTGAACCGCCTGCATGCAGGGTTGGTGCTGCGGCTTCCAGGGCATCTTTACACCTGCCGTTTCGTCCCTCGCCTATCGCTACAGAGCTTTTTTGGAACTGGATTTGTCCTTCGAGCCTGTGCAATGGATTTTTCTGGTGGAGCACAGCATGCACAGAACTGGCCTCACCCTTTAAACCAAAGGTTCGTCTGCTGGCCTTGCAAGCATGGACGGTAGCAGCGAGGTCCTCGGGCCATAGGTTTATATGCAGTGCCATGGATACCAAATCTGTTGGATAAATGTATTCATGTACTTTTTCCCCACTACGTGGGATAAAGCCAAGTACTGTCCTCCTGCTTTTGGACCTGCTCCTGTCAGTAGAAGAAGGGATGGGCAATTCCTCCTTGCCTTGAGCTCCGTGCACTTCTTCAAAACCAGCTCTGGAAGGCTGAGAATCCGTAGAGCATGTTTTCAGGTGTGGAGAACTGTGATGGGGAGCGGGGAAAGTCCTGGCCACAGTAGTAGGCGAACACTACTACAATGCCTGGTTTAAGCCATGCATTATTGTCAGAAATGCCTTGGTAAAATATTTCTGGCTGTAGTCCACAAAATTTTTCATATCATGCCACAAATAAATTTGTTGATCTTTAAGGTGCCACATGACTCTTTGCTGTTTCATGTAAAGGTCTGAGTGACAGAATTGTTACGATTATTACCTGTCAGCCTATCATGTTAACTAATATCTATTCTGGATCTGTAAGTACTAAGAGTGCTGTAATCCTCTCTATATATTCTCACAATTAAGTTATATGGTGTTTATTGGAACATACTCCTTAATAAGGGGCTGAGACCCTGCAGTAGGAGATGAAGAATAAATTTCTGCCAAGGTAGAACTCACTGTTTCTCCCCTCTGTCCTACTGTAGGACTCACCTGTCTCTTGCAGCAGACTCCTGACACAGCCATTTAGTGGCCAGTGGAGAGTCAAGGTGTGTCCCTTTCAGAATTTCTGGGGCTCTCTGGAGTTTCTGGAAGATGTCTTCATCAAACAAATACAGGTTGACCCTCGTATCTATAGGGGATATGTTCCAAGATCCCCTGTGGATACCTGAAACTGTGGGTAATGGGGAACTCTATTATTTTCAATGAAACAAACACCAGAGGTTGACGATAGAATCACATTGGGAGACCTAGAAATGTCTAGAGAGAACTTTTTTCATATGTGGATAAGTGAAACCATGGATACTGAATCTGTGGGTATGGGGGTTGACCTGAAATGAATTTCTTGTAATGAAGTCCTTTCATAAATAAAGAAGATGGCCAATAGTCTGTATCAGTTAGAGCTTTGTCACACTCTGAGAAAAAGCAGCAGAAACATTCCATCTTTCCTGCTCCCTTCCCACATGATGTCGGCATCCTTCTGGTGCCCTTTCGTTCCAGTCCCGTGGAGGACCAAGCTAAAATCATTCCTTTTGCAAACAGGTTTTTCTGGTTAGCAAAAAGGCACAATTTTACCTTGGTCCCTTAGGGGACCAGAATGAAAAAACAACAACACCCTGTGGGAAGGCATCAGGAAAGACGGAATGTTCCTGTTGCTTTGCCACTTTTCCTCGGAGTGCGGTAAGGCTCTTACATAGTTACGTACACTTTAACTAAGTAACCTCTCCTGCCCCACCACTACCAATTTGACAGAAACATCATTCCCCCATGCTCTGATTGCCAGCAGAATGAATCTCTTTCTCCCCATGCAGCCGACGCATGGTAGAGTAAGTTGTAGTAGAGGGTGAGTTATAATCATGGTCTCTCTCTGGCTTTTCTTCGCAAACGAAGATTCAGGAAGGACTCATCCCATGCTTACTGCAAGCACGCTGATGACTAAAAAGGCCAATCCGAGATAAACAAGTCCAGTTGCAGAAAGCACAGCAGAAGGTCTCCTTGGGTGATGTTTCCGGATTGTGATTTTTATAATCATGGTAATAGTGACACAACTGTGACTAAGTAATGATCATGAATACAGAACAGTTACAAATGAGTAAATCTAAGTAACTGTTCCATATTCACAATTACTGTTTAGTCACAATTATGACACTATTGCCATGATTGTAAACGCACACACACACACAAACACACAACTTTATTGGGCATCAACAGCATGGAGAAAGAAGGACGTCCATTCTGCTGGTGATCAATGCACAGGTGAATGGCATTTCCATCAGGTTTGGGAGAGTCGGGCCAGGAGAAGTAATTAAACAGCTGAACAAAATACTGGCCAATATAACTAAATTACAGTTGTAACTTAACTTCCTTCTTTTTGTGGTCCAAACTGCTATTTTTCATTACTTTTATATTTAGGGGGGAATGGAGAAGGAATATCACATGGTTCAAGTGCTAGCTAACACTGTGCATCGTGCTGTTGCCTCCTACTCTGTTCTGGATGATGAAGCAGATAAAAGGTGGACAGGAAGAAAGTGTGTTTTGTACCATAGGCCAGCAGATTTTGGAGATTTTCACACAGGGGAAAAAAACCCCATGTAGATCAGAAGAGAAACGGGGCTGTTCCGCTGCCAGCGGTCTGTTTCGCACGCCCCCCTCCTTCTCCCAATCTCCCATTATCCTTCCTCCGTCCTGCTTCCATTTTCCTCCTGATACTTTTTACTAATGAAAGTTCTTCACTAGTAAAAAATAGCAGAACATAGTGGGAGGAAAATGGAAGCAGGATTGAGGGAGGATTACGGGAGTTCGGGAGAAGGAAGAGGGCATGCGAAACGGAGCACTGGCAGTGGAAGAGCCCCGTTTCTCTCCTGATCTCCGTGGGGGTTATTTCCCCCATGTGAAAATCTCCTTTAAAACTGCTATTTTGGGAGTGGGGGTGGGGAAAGATGAATAAATGTACAGGTTGACCCCCATGTCTGTGAGGGATATCCTATTATTTTCAGTGAGATGAACACCAGAAATTGACCTTAGAATCACATTGCAGCACCTAGAAATGTCTTGAGAGAACATATTTCGGATGTGGATAAGTGAAACTGTGGATACTGAATCAGTGATCAACCTGTACCCATTTTAGTTGCTTTTGATAAATTGGAAAGTAATGAACTATTTTAACTGTAATAAAATATAACTAGTTGGGGACCTTTGAATTTTAACTGTAACTAGTTACTTTTCAAGGGTAACTTCCCATTTTCTGCTGGTTTTAATCAACTGATAATCTGGCATACAGTGCTTTTAAACAATGTGACTTAAAAATAATATTGTTACCATAACCAATCATAATCACAATAATAGTGAAACCTGAACAGCAATACCAGAAAATATTCAAAATATTAAGCCTGAACAATCACTGAAGGAAAAAATCCAGTTTTTTGTTTATTAATAGTACTCATAAGATGATTTCTCTTAATAAAAATTCACATGCAATTTCATTTTATATGAATTAATGTCCACACCTTAAGAAATATATTTGCATTCAGAGAATTAGGAGTGCAACTCTGCATTTATGATTACCTGTCCACCAGGTTAAAATAGATTTGTTACAACTTAATTCTGCTATTCATCCAGTGGGACTAATTACATTTACATTCATATTCTTTAGCTTAACATGTCGCCCATGGTGTTTCAGTTATTATTTTAGAATCAGAGAAAGTGGACTCAAAACGTGTCAAACAATTGTTCCAACTAGCCCAGTTATGTACACAGTGGCTGGTAGTGGATTGCCAAGATTTTTTTCCAGAAGCAAGAAACTGAACTTTGCACATTGCACATAAACCTCCACTGAGCTACAGCCCTTCTCCTAATTTTAATAATTTTATGATAAACATTTGATTTAATACATACTTTTGCATCCCTTCTTGGCAACTATTTTTGCATCAAATTTATCTACAGTAGATCATTCATTAAGTGCAATGCAACTGCTGGAATATTTTTTAAGGAGCACAACCATAACAATGCTTGTGCACATGAATGCTCTTTGTGTGCTAAGAACCCTATGAAATTCATGGGGTCACCATAAGCTGACAGGTGACTTGAAGGCACAGGCGCACACACACACACACACACACACAGATATATTCCAGTTGCATGCTGATGGATGTGGTAAGTCAAATGCTTTCATCAGCAATGGCCAAATCTACATTTTCATCAGTAGCATCACTGGCAGGTGTGGGGGGTGCGGATCACATTGGGTGACACCATCAGAGGGGATGACACCAAAATGGCTGTGTATAATTTTTTTCTGCACTGTTTCAGGATATATATGTATGTATATATATATATATATATATATATATCTCCCTGGCACCATGTCCAGCCAAATGAGCCTTCTTTCTTGTTCCTCCCTGCATGTAGGTTTTTGGTGACACTCAAAGTTGTGTACAGATGGCATAGATTGTTGGAAATATAGTTTCCAGAGCCTCCTCTTGGCACTGAAACTAAGGATTCTGTATGGTCTGATACAGGAGGTGGTCTGTGGAGGTGACACCATGAGTTACTTGCATTATGTGCCACCAACCCTAGTGATGCCACTGATTTTCAGACACACTAATACTAGATGCCTATTTTTCCTCAGAATTTTTTAGGCTGATTCTTTACTTCCTCATCAGTCTGCTTTGCTCAGCTTAGCACCATATCTGAAGGCTCTTCTAGACTGGTCTAAAGAACCGTGAGTTCTTCCAATAGAGCTCCTTGGATTTTGTTGGGGTATGCCAATTGTTGTCACCTCCATTCATTCCATTCCATTGGGAGGCTGTTCATAGCAATTTCTTGGATCTGTACAAGGTGTCTTCCAAAAGACTTTTTAAAAACTGGAGCATGTTTTCCTCAGGTGGTCCTACGATTTGAAGGGCAAAGTTTCTTCCCTCTGAGGTGATAGATTTATACAGTAGTGTGAAAGTGCTACTTCATTGAGGCACTATAACTTTAATACATTTTAAAAAGAAAGGAAGAGAAGAGAAGGGAAAATATTGTTTGGATATGTCACAAAATTAATAAGAAGCCCACATGATGGTAGGAATAATTTGCTGCGGCTGATTTCAGGAATCTCCAGGAAACAGTCCAGGCTGACAGAAGCATTGTTTAGATTTGTTTGGGGTTTTTTTAAGGACCACACAACAAATACGGCAGCCTCCCAATATGTTTACCCCATCTGGAGGAACCCTGGCTTGAGACACAACTGCTATTGTTACAAAGGACTCCACACACACAGTGTCACCCATTTCTTCGGGAGAAAAATAAAAGCAATTAAACAGGAAGGTGTTACAGATTTACCTTCTGAAAGCCCAGAGATCAAACATCTCACAGAAATGTGTGCACTATCTCTAGAACATAAGGGGCAGCTGAACAAATGTGCAGCTATTTCATTGCAGAGACTACTCTACCATCTAGCAGGGGGCTATTAAGTCAGTGGGTGAAGAAGAGCCATCCCTTCCAAGATAGTCATTTATAAATGCTTCAGGGAGGGTGACAACACGCTGTGCCAATCTGCCATTTTCTACTCTCTCTCTCTCTCTCTCTCTGTATGCCTTCAAGTCACCTGCTGACTTATGATGAACCTATGAGTTTCATAGGGTGTTCTTAGGCAAGGAATATTCAGAGGTGTTTTTTCCAGTTCCTTCCTCTGAAATATAGCCTACAACACCTGATATTTGTTGGCAGTCTCCCACCCACATATGAACCAGAACTGGCCCTGCTTATCTTCCAAGATCAGATGGGATCTGGAGCCATTAGGGTATTTGGGCCCCTCTATTGTGGCATAGTGGTTTACTACTCTGGAGACCAGGATTCAAATCTCTGCATGGCTATGAAAACTCACTGGGTGAACTTGGGCAAGTCACACATTCTTAGCCCCAGAAAGCCCTGTGATAGAATCATCTTAGGGCTGTCATAAGTCAGAAATGACTTGAAAGCACACAACAACAACAACAATTTTTGACTAGCCTGCTGCAAAAAAGGAGGCATTCTGAATACAGCTTTTCCCAGCTCTCACTTCCTTTCCAGTCAATACTGCAAACCAGACATTATCTCTGTGATAGTGGCACAGGACTCAATAAATGAAGCCAAAGCCCTGAGGAGCAGGGTTGCAAGTGACAGGATCTCTTGGAAATTTCTTATTCATATGGTTTGCCTTCAAGACAGTGACAGGAACTAGCAGCCATTAGCTGTCTATATAGCTGCAGCCCCAGTTCCTGGAGCTCGGCGTACTGAAGCAAGGCTAACAAGCGAGGCCAACAAGGGTGTTTGGCATGGGTGTTTAGTGGGGGAGTTTGAGAGGGAGTCCTGGAGTTCTGTTTTAGTGCACACAGTCTCTGCGGAGGAGGTTAGTTCCCATACACAGGAGGTAGACACTTGGAGGAATGTGATACCTAGAAGTAGAAGGAACAGGGGACATTCTAGGTGTTACAGAATCAATTGGAAGCTCTCTCCCTTATCAGTGATGGTAAGGAACAGCAAAAAGAGCAGAAGTGTCAGTCCTCTGAGAATGTGTACAAGATGCTGGAAGGTTCAACCCAGAAATTGGTTACTGCCAATCCTCAAAGGAGGTGTGTGGTGGTGGTAGGGGACTCCTTGCTGAGGGGTACAGAATCAGTAGTTTGTAGGCCTGACAAGATATCTTGAAAGGTTGTGCTGTCTCTCTGGGGCAAAAATCCTTGATTTAACAGAGAGGCTGACAAGACTCATTAAGTCAACTGACTGTTATCTTTGCTTTTGGTCCATGTGGGAACCAATGATACTGCAAGGCATAGCCTTCAGAATATCACAAGGGATTATGAGGCTCTAGGTAGGAAGCTGAAGGACTTGGATGCATAGGTAGTCAATTTCGTCTGTCCTTCCAGTTGAAGGGTAGGGAGAGGTAAGGGAGAGAAAAATAGTAGAGGTGAACAACTGGCTGCGCATATGGTGCCACCGGGAATGGTTTGGCTTCCTGGTCCATGGTGTGAAGTTTCATGGAGGTGGACTTCTGGCAAAGGGTGGGTTGCACCTCACATCAGATGGCAGGAACATTTTTGCTAAAAGTCTGAAACGTCTGATTAGGAGGGCTTTAAACTGGATTGTGTGGGAGAGGGAGACAGTATTCTTGAGGGCAGGAATTCATCAGTTGCTGGAGATAATAGCCCAAATGTTATACAGAGAACAAGGCAAATAGTACAAGAACCTAACAGTGGCGGGAAAAGATCCTTTACAGGGCATATAGGGGGGATGGCACATGGTCTTAGATGTCTCTATACTATTGCAAAGAGCATGGGAAACAACAGGGTGAACTTGAACTCTTCGCGGAGGAAAACAAATATGATATAATAGGCACCACTAAGAAACATGGTGGGATGAGTCTCATGACTGGAATGTAGTAATAGATGGGTTTAACGTATTTCAGAGAAATAAACCAAAGAGGAAGGAAGGTGGAGTAGCATTATACATCAAGGATGTGTACACCTGTGAAGAGATCTATGACTTAAATCCTGGAAGTCAGGTTGAAAGCATCTGGGTAAAAATTAAGGGGGAGAGAAAAATCAGGGTTGTTTTGGGGGTGTACTACAGAACTCCAAGCCAAATTGAGTACTTGGATGATGCCTTCCTGGAAGAGATGACCACACATTCAGAAAGGACAGATGTAGTAATGGGGAATTTCAACTATCCTATTTTTTGTTGGAAGTCCAATTCTCCCAAAACTTTAAGGTCCAACGAATTCCTCACCTGTCTTGCAGACAGTTTATTGTCCAGAAAGTGGAAGAGGCAACAAGGGGGTCAGCTATTTTAGATCTGATCTGATTAGTGATGATCTGGTTAATGGGGTGGAAGTGGCAGGATCCTTAGGCCTGTTCTCCTGGAGTTTTGTTATACAGAGGAAAGGGAAAGCCAAGCATAGTCAGACATGCATTCTAGACTTTAAGAAAGCTGATTTCAGTAAACTTAAGGATTTACTGGGGTGATCCCATGGTCAGGAATACTAACAGAGAAGAGGGTTCATGACGGATGGGAGTTTCTTAAAAGGGAGATATTGAAGGCACAATTTCAGACAGTTCCAATGAGGAGGAACAAGAGGAGGTGTCTAATGAAACCAGGATGGATGGCTAAGGAACTTTCAACTGATCTAAGACTTAACAGGGACATATCCAAGAAGTGGGAAAAGGGGGAAATCACCAAAGTAGAATAAAAAAAAAAATAGCCAGCTCATGTAGCAGGAAAGTCAGAAAAGCTAAAGCACAGAACAAGCTCACACTTGCCAGAGAGGTTCTCTCCTTGAGAGAAGTGACTAGTGAGGTGCCACAGGGTTCTGTCCTGAGCCCAATGCTATTCAACATCTTTATCAGTGACATGGATGATGGAGTAAAGGGCATTCTTATCAGGTTTGCAGATGATACCAAATTAGGAGGGGTAGGTAATACCCAATAGGTCAGAAACAGAATCCAAAATGACCTTAACAGATTAGAAAGCTTGGCCAAAACTAACAAAATATGAATTTCAACAGGGAGAAATGTAGGATACTACACATGGGCAGTAAAAATGAAAAGCACAGATACAGGATGGGTGACGCCTGGCTTGATGGCAATACATGTGAAAAGGATCTTAGTGGATCACAAGCTGAACATGAATCAGCAGTGTGATGTGGCAACTAAAAAAAAAAGCCAATGTGATTCTAGGCTGCATCAATAGGAGCATAGTGTCTAGATCGAGGTAAGTAGTAGTGCCACTCTATTCTGCTTTAGTCAGACCTCACCTGGAATACTGTGTCCAGTTCTGGACACCACAATTCAGAAAGAATATTGATGAGCTGGAGCATGTCCACAGGAGGGTAACCAGGATGGTAAAAGGTCTGGAAGCCATGCCTATGAGCAGCAGCTTAGGGAGCAGGTTATGTTTAGCCTGGAGAAGAGGTGAAGAGGTGATGTGATAGCCATGTTTAAAATATTTGAAAGGATGTCATATTGAAGATGGAGCAAGCTTGTTTTCTGTTGCTGTAGAGACTAGGGACTTTTTCAGACAAGGGAAAATACCCCGAGGAGGTCGTGAGAAGAACGGGGCTGTTTCACTTACAGAGCCCCTTTTCAGACAGCCCAGTCTTCGTCTGTCCTCCTCCTGACCGTCCCCCACACTGCTGGCATTGCTTTTTATTGAAAGAGAACCTCCATCAATAAAAAAGCATGCTGTCTGGGTTGTCTGAAAAGGGGCTCTGTAAACAAAACAGCCCCGTTCTTCTCCCGACCTCCTTGAGGTATTTTCCCCATCTGAAAAAGTCCTAGGACACAGAGCAATGGGTTCAAACTACAGAAAAAGAGATTCCACCTAAACATTAGGAAGAACTTCCTGACGGTAAGAGCTGTTTGACAGTGCATTGTGCTCAGAGTGTGGTGGAGTCTCCTTCTTTGGAGGTTTTTAAACAGAGGCTGGATGGCTATCTGTTGGGAGTGCTTTGATCAGGTATTCCTGCAGAGCAGGGGCTTGGACTAGATGGCCCTTGTGGTCTCTTCCAACTCTATGATTCTATGACTGTATGATTCTGTAAGTCAAAACCAACTTGACTGGACATAATATGAAGTTAAACAAATATGAGGCTAAACCCTTTGGAATATTGCTCCCCCGACCCCAAGTACATACTTTCTTTCCCTAGTAAATATCAGCCTTGAGACTTCCTGTCAAGATGGCTTCTCTACAACCTGACCAAAAGAATGATTCCAAAATCTTCAGAAAGCTCTTGCACTCTGACCAGCATGTTTTTTTTTCATATGGGGGTGTGATGAACAGTGCAAGTAACTCTGCTGATACAACTGATCATGACAGTTCATTACATGTGTGAAAGTCAGTTTAATAAATATATAAAAAGAGAGGGGTTGAATCAGTGTTGTGCTATCCTGACATGTCAGTGCAGAAGGTGTGTTTTCTCCCTGATGTACATATTATGATGTAATGGAGATCTGTGGGACCAAATGACTTCTCCAGGTAGAGCTCTGAATGTAGTACTAGTGAGTATGAGGATCTGGATAGGAAGGCAAAGGACTTGGTGTTATCACAATTTAGGAAGACAGAATTATTGAAGTGAATGGCTAGCTTTACGAATTGTGTCAACGTTGGATTGGTTTTCTTGGACCATGGTCTATGTTTTGCTGGTGAAGGAATTTTGCAAGAGATTGAATTCGTCTCCCATAGCTGGGAAGAAAGTGTTAGGTGGAGGTTTCACAAACTTGACCAGGAAGGCTTTAAACTGAATTTTGCAAGGATAGGCTATGAAATATTGAAGACAGCCTGATACCTAATACTAGAGACAGACAAAAAAGAGAAAGCATACAATGTCACTGAAAGCCATACTACATCATCTTGAAGTGACAATATGAGTGCTGTTCCTTAGATTTTAAAAGCAACCTACAGCCATAGCTTAGTGCTGCAGGTTGCTTTTCTGTAATATTAAGTAAGAAACAGATGGAAAATCCTCTTAATCACCTCATAATATTTTAAGCATTATTCACACCTAAGGTTTACCCTTCCAAATGAATGTCTGCTTCCCTCTGATCACTAGGTGAATATTCACCCTCATGACAGACCACTAAAAATACCAATAAATTATACCAAGGTAAACATATACATCAGCCCCAGGCATCACCTATTCAAAAGGAAAAGGCCCAATAGGCAGGGGATGAACATTATAGCGATGCATAGGCAAGAAGATCTATGAATCTGATTGTGGAAGGTTGGTTGAGACTCTGTGGGTAAGAAAAAAATAAAAGTGGGCAGGAAAAAATAGTAGAAATCTACTACAGATTGCTAAACCAGGCCGAAGACCAGACAATGCCTTTGAAGATCAGATTACTAAACCTTCAATGGTGAAAGATAAAATAACTGGAGACTTCTGCTAGCCTGACAGCTGTTGGAAATCCAATTCTGGTTAGTATTAAAAGTCTAACACATTCCTGAAATCTCTTGATTGTAAGAGATTAAGGTGGAACCAGAAACAAGGTGATTAGATATCATCACCAATATGCTGGAACTGTGTAATGAGGTAAAAGTAGAGGGACATTTGGGTGGAAACCAACACATCATCCTGGGATTCGTCATACCAAGGAAAAGGAAAACTGAACATGGATAATGCATCCTGGATTTTATGAAAGCTAATTTCAATAGGTTTAAGGGAAATTGTTTGGGATCCATGGATCAAAAAAAGAAACAAGGTGAGTAGAAATATCTGATCAGCAAAATATTGAAGACATAATCACATACAGTTCTAAAAGGAAGAAAAATAGAAGGCATGCAAATAAAGCAGTTACCTGCATTATTTGAATAAGAGGTTTCCTGGTGAACTCATATTTAAAAGAGGACACTTAAAGAAAATGTAAGAGGAGGAAACCACCAAGGATAAGAACTAAGAAGGAACCAAAATTTACAGGAAGAGTGTTAAGGCTTAATATGAATTTAGGATTGTGAGGCATGCTAAAGTCTTTCTTTGGCTATGTTTGGAACAAAAGGAAGAACAGAAAGAGATAGGTACATGGAGATAGAGAAATAATAGCAAGTATCGGAAAAAAGTCCAAACTGTTTTAACTTCTACTTCTCTTCAGTCTTCTTTCATATGGGAAGCTCTGCTTAATCTGAAAAAAAAAAAGTAGATCAAATAAAGGAAACAAACTACAGATTTTGATAGATGAAAACATAGTATGGGGACACTTGCTGGTCTAAATGAGGTTCAGCCATTGGAGCCTGATGAATTGCATTTTAGGGACCTGAAGATGCAGACTGGAAATTCTTGGAGTACCCTTGAAGTTCCTTGAGACTAGAGGTGAACCACTTTTGATCCCGTTGTCAAAAGATGGGGGAGAGTGTAACCTGGAAAAGAGATTATCTGTTCTACAAGCAGCATAGCCATTTTTGAATTTTTGAAATCCTGATACACATATAATGTTTTTTGTTGTTGCTGCTGCTGTTGCATGAACCTGAAGCAAGAGATTCAAATTATCATAAAGGAGATTTCAGCTAAATATTCAGAGGAGCCTCACAATGCTACAGGCTGCTCAAAACAGAACATACACTTTGGAAGGTGCATGAACTCTCCATCTGAGGTTTTAAGCAGGTTTTTAAGTATATTTACCTATCAATAGAGAATTTTGAAGTAATGGATTTTGAAGACTGGCAGGGGTTAGGCTAGATGATCTTTGAGATACCGCTCAATTCTGTGATTTTTGAATGAGTCCATTATTCATCAAAGGATAGGAATGAAATAGTTTACTTTCACTTTCTCAGCCAGCCTTTTTCCATAGTAATGATAATGGTGATTAATTCCATGTATTATCTTGTCAGAAACTTTTAAATACTCTTTTTAATTACTGCTGCACCTGGTTAGATAGCCATTCACATGGGACTGCCATGGAGTGCACAAATAATAAGCATTAAATAAGCAAGTGGTAGCCATGGCAGAACTGCACAGATCTACCTTCATTAACTGTTGTTCCATGAATTAATTGTCATAATCACGTTAATGACTTACATATATGTAACTCTGGGTGATACATGCATAGAACTCTGTTTGGACATATAGTGCAAGAGGCTATTTGGTAGCTCTTTCCTCTCCATTCTAAGTTCCCCAGCATTTCCCTGTGGGCTGCTGATGCTCTTATTTACCAGGGAGGAGGAAGGGAGGGGATCTTCATCTAGAGGATGAAGATGTGGCTGGATTTGGCCAAGGGGGGGAAGCGGAAGGCTGCTTCCTCATACCCAGACCAGCCACTTCTTCCTCTGAGTTATATTTCTCCATCCCTGACCAGTTGGCAAGTTTTACCAATACAGCACCTAAAAGATTTTCCAGAAGTTACAGTCCAGAGACTCCTTGAGAAATTCAGTGTTCTCTGCCTAAGAAAGGAGCAGTTAGCTTCCCACTGGACATGGAAGGGAAGTTGCTTTTCTGTTGCTAACGGAGTTCAATTTCCAAATAATACAACACAAGGCAGACATAAATCTAACTAATACATAGCTATACTAACTGAGGGAGGGAGGGTGAGTCTTCAGCTCCTAAGAGCCAACTGACTTGAGCTGCGGTCGGGCCGGGAATATATACCCAGCGGCCGGACCATGAAGAAGACTGGCCCCACCTCCCAGCCAATCAGCAGCAGCGTACGGGCGGTGGCCCTGATTGGCCGGGGGATAGCAAAACCAGCCAATCAGGGAAGACCTGGCTCTTCCTGATTGGCCGGTCTAGAATCCCCTTCCCAGCCCAGAGCCTGCTGGGAAGAGGGAGCCAGCTGGCATGGCGGATGCCATGCCAGGCCACGCAGGAGAGCCCGGGCGCCAGAGCATCACCGGCCACAAAGGCAGCTGCCGGTAAGTGCCCGGGCAGCCGGATTATGTGTCTTTTATTGCCCTTTGTCCCTAGGCCTCACATGGCCAAGAAGGGGAGTGGCCTCTGCCTGCATTGAAATCCCTCAATATCATAACTGACAACAGAGTTAAAATCTGAGACAGAATGTAGGCCTGTGACTCTAACATTGTCACCCTTTTTCTCCTGTATGATTTTAAACACCTGTGTCTAACTAAGAAGCCTGTGGAGGTTTAAAAGCTTTCATGATGTATTTTTTGCTTTAGTGTTGGTCCAATAAAGGTATCACTACTTGAGGATTTTGGATTTTGTTGTATTTTGCTGCATGACCAATATGTTTCCTGAGTTATAATAGAAGATTTTTCCAAGAGTAAGGACGATTATCCAACTAATTTGGGAACTTCCCCATACCAACACACCTTTACAGTCAACATTAAGGTTGTCTGCCAACTAGATGTCCGATACTGTAGATGTCCCAAAACTATCTGAAATCTCTCTATGGCATGGTTTATAAGATGACAGCTCATTATTGTGATTCTATGGAAGAATTGTATGAGCATCATAACTGTGGTATCAGAGGTATCTTGAATAGTTTTGGAATAATCAAATTTAACCATTTGTAGCCATAGATTGGCTTTTAGAACACATTTTTTATTGATGTGTATGGGCAAAAGTGGTATGGTGGAATGTGTTACCTGTACACAAAGACAATCCTATGCTCTTAATATAACAACAGTCTAGTGTCTGGAATCACCATTAAATTTGTTATCTAGAATTTCCCAGAACAAACGGTCATGTCTATGCATGCTTGGGGGGTGGGGTGAAATCCTAAACCATTCAAATATTCTTGCAAAAAATAACCCTATTATTTTAGAAACAAGTGTAATCAAATATTACACAAGTGCTGATTTGGTTTTCAATCTAGTTCAACATCAGTAGATGCACATCAGATATTTATGTTCAGGGTACTAATATTACCCCTCTTCTGGGTTGCACTAATTCCCCTGCGGTATACAAGTAGCTTAGTGGATATCACTGATTTCAGTTTAAATACTTGTGGTAATTAGTTTGGGTAAGCAGTAATACAATATATATCACATGCTACTGTATGGTCCTTAGTCAAGAATAACGTTTGGAGAGTTACAGGTTAGTTCCTCTGAATGATTCTTCTTTTAAAGTGATCTGTCAGAGAATTTTGCAGTTATTCCATGTGTACCCTCTTTTCTTTTTTTGTATCACAGTATTTTACTTATTCACTAGGCTTTCAATAGAGAATAACATTAATCCTTTTAAGCTCCTTATTCTAATGATTTATTTTGTTGGAAACTGTTGTGATCCTTCTTTGAATTTTAATGATTGCTGGCTATTCAAGGATTCATTGTTTTGACTTCCTGTCCTTACCTTTGTTTCTAACATGTCTGTAGGGAACACCTGTCTAATACTGTATCTGGCCTTGGTTCTCACTGGCTTACCGTATTCACTCAAGCCTATCTTAAAGTGTTATGTTGAAATGCTAGCTACTCATGCATGAAAATAAACGTAGGATATATATTTGTGGAGATAGGCAGATAGACAGGAGAAGGATGGCTAAATGGATTGAGTCATTTTTCTGTAAAAGTAGTATTTTTGGTGCAAATAACAGCACATAATGCTCATTGCAGTGAAGTTTGCTAAATATGTTAGCACTTCAAAAGCCATTAAGCAGTTCCATATGTAATCCCTATTTCCTAAGTTTTTGAAGCAAGTGAAATATGTCTGCTGTTGTTGACAGAACCTAGCATAATTTGCTGAGATTTAGGTCATGGTTTATACGGGAGTTGAATTTTCATCCATCCTCTTGAAATAAAGAATCTCTTACACAACAGAGCCAAGGAATAACATACGTTTTCCAGAATATCTTATTCTAATACACGATTTTAACAGCTATTCTCTATTATGCATAATACATTTTTTCCTTATCTGCAGCCTTTTGGACTATGATTCAGAATACCAGGAGCTCTGGGATTGGCTGATTGACATGGAATCCATAGTGATAGACAGCCATGACCTGATGATGTCAGAGGAGCAGCAGCTGCATCTTTACAAGGTTAGAGCTTCCGTAGCTGCCTTTACCTAGCTATAGAAGATCTGATTAGTTTGACAAGTCTTTCTCTCACAGGATAGCCCTGCGTTCATTGTATATATCATGGTGTCTATTAGAATTCCCTTCCCTGTCCCCAACCTCATTTCCATCCTCTCTGGGCTGACAGCCTGCACCAACATCATAATTGTGAGAAAGTTCCCTTTATCATACTCTATTTGGTGGAATTCTATAGGAGGACAAAGATTTGCCTTTGGAATGAATAGAAACAGATGAAACTGCATTCATAAATAGACTGAAACAAAGCGAAGGGGGGTGGGAAATGATAGTAGCATTTAGAAACTGTGCTGGAGCTTTCTTCTGGATTTTATCTATCATTTACACCTCTTTACTAAAGAAAAAGGATGTTAAGTGATTGCTTCCAGCATATAAGATTCTTCCAATTTAATTTGTTGGAATATAAAAAATAAAAATATATAATATATAAATAATAATATAAAATAAATAAATAAAATAGTAAGATAGATAGATAGATGATATTCTTTTATGAAGACTATAGAGTCCTTACAAATTAAACACAGTAATTATAAATATGTGGATTTGTGCACATCTTTTGTCTAATACAAAGAGGTACAGACACTGTTTCTTTTTCTTGCTATTGCTATTAGACAGGAGGCCTGATCGCTTCTGCTTAACAAAGCATTAAGCTAACTTCTTCAGAAGCTGCAATTTCACCTTTAACTTCAATTCTAGACTTTGGTATGTGATGTAGAAATCTGGGGGAGGGGAATTGGGGGGATGGAGGAGGGGCTTTCCACAGAAATGTCAAGATGTAGTAAATCTTCCTCATTTAGGCCATTTTTATTGGACTAATTCTGACAGTTGTCATCCTTGAATTGCTTTGAGCATATGGCATATCTCAAAGAGCAGATTGTGAATCATAAAAAATAAAATTAATAACTAACCACAGAATCAGCAACACTATAATGACAAGAAACAAGTACCCTCTAGCTTTTTAAAATTTCATATTGAAGAAATGAGACACTCAAGGTCAACTTGAAGTTGTTTTCTTTCTACTCTGTTTGTATTTTTGATCATTTACTCCAACATGTTCCTTTAAAAAAAAAAACACCCTTTATTTCATACTCTGTAGTTTCAGTGAAACTTTCTTCACAAAACATTTGAACAGAGAAAATGGTAGAACACTTGTTTTTCAGGCAGAGGGTACAATCTCCTTGACATCCACAGATTGGCGAGGGGGGGGGCAAATCCTGCCCCAAACCCTGGAGAATTTTGGACAGGAAGTGTCAAAATAGCTGAGCTGCATCAACCAATGGTCTGACTGAATACAAGGTAGCATTCCATGCTCCTGTGTAAATATGTTGTTAAAACAGGTTAACTGTGTCGGTTCCTCTGAGGACTATTAATATCACAAAACCCATATGCTATGCACAACTGTTTTATCCTTTCCTATGAAAATTCTGAAGAAAGCTTGTTAATTTAGGAGGAAGTCACTGAGTTAGTCTGTTTCAGAAAGAATGACTGAGTATTCTGGCACCTTAAAAGACTAAGAAGTTTTATTTGACCTAAGTGCTCATGGAAGTCAACCTACTTCATCTGATGTATCTGACAGAGATCAAAACTCAAACTCCTCCCATCTCTCCATTTGTCTTCTCTCCCCTCCATATTCACCACTTCCTCTTTAGTCTTTCCTCTTGTCTCTCATCCTTATCTGAATTAATACCCCTCCCAATTTAATGTGTTCTGACTTAATTCACACACACTAAGCATAACATAATTATTATGAATGCAATCTCCAATCTCTGTCAGACACATCTTATAAACTAGGCTGTGGTCCACTAAAGATTAAATCAATAAAACTTGTTAGTCTTTAAGGTGGCAGAAGACTCTTTGTTGTCATTAATTTAGATTTATCTAAAAGTGTCACTGAGTTAGCAAATAAGTACTTAAGATAAGGTTACCATACATCCTCCTTTCTCCATATATGTTCTGTTTTTAAGCTAAAGTTTCTGTCCATAGGCCTTTTTAAAATGTCCAGGTTTTCTTGCAAGGTCCCCACCACCACTTCTGGAACTCAGAAGTAAGCAGCCTTTGTAAATCTAATTATTGAGGATCTATGGGGCAAAACAGCACACCATAAAGAGACTATCCTATAACTAGGGTTGGCCTAGATAGTAGCTTGTGAATGTAACATCATCACCATGCACTGATGGGACTCAAAGCGAGGGGTGGGAGGAGCAAAGAAGAATAGGTAAGACAACAGCTCTGGTGAGTAAGGAGCTACTGTGGTGTGGAGTTGTTGCCGGCTTCTTCCCTCTCCTCCAGAATATCCAGATGTTTATCTCCCCCCCCCATTTCCAGTTCTCAAGACCTTCTATCTTGTGTCCCTTTTGTCATCCATTGCTCTTCCTTTTAGTCCCCTTGATACTTTCCCCTGCTGCCACCCTACCTCACAGGGTTGTTGTGGGAACCTGCCATGCTGGAGCAGTGGATGAGCCAGCACAAGGGCTGGGCCTCTAATCCTAGTTTTTATTGGGATATTGCTGATATAATCAGATGAGTTGTTGGTATTATTAAATATCACTAAATAATCTATTAAAATGGTTGTTATTTAAATGCAATGGAGATTAGGAATATTTCTAGCAACATTTGTAAACTTTATCGAATTTCTAGCAGCAATTTATCAGAGCTTATATAGTAGAGATATTTAAAGTGGGAGTTATAGCGATCACTGGTTTGAAGTTATCAGTTGGTAAATCTGTCCCCTGTTTGCTTTTCAAAATATGGTAATCCTAACATGCAATTGCTCACAGAGACCACTCCTCTGCTACACAGGAAATCATTAGAACATAACTATCTGAAAGAGAAAGCATGATAAAGACAGGACTATACTATACTCAAGTGACATGCCAAAATAGTTTCCACCCTAGATCAGCTAAGTAGGTACCTAAAATAAATTCATTTTATATGCCACCTTGATTATGATATGATAGGAGGCCAGAAGTGTTCAAAGAAAGAAAGAAAGAAAGAAAATTATTGTAAATTTATAAACTTAATGAACTGTCTTGTAAATTTATAAAAATAAATTATAAATTGAGACATACTTACAACAAGGATGCGGAACCACTTTCAGACTGAGGACCACATTTGATTGCAGAGAAGATACTGGGGATTTCATTCCAGTGGCAGAAGATGTCAAGGGCAAAATTATGGGATAAAACATACCAGTGTAATTTAACTTGAAGCTTTTACTACAGTTACTAAGCCTTAGGAAAGGCATTTTAGTCTTTCAAAATGGGAGAAAAATTGTGTAAAAGGGATGGAACCACCAAATCCTGCTGTCATGGGGAAATGGGTATGGCTGGCCATCTGGAGAATCTCAGATTGGTGCCCTAGGGGGGCTGAATTCTGCTCTGAGGCCTGAGGTTAACTTGACAGAGTATATTAGAATATATTAGGATTCCCTTGTAAAATTTGTGTACCTACAGATCCACAGTTTTGTCTCACACACACACACACACACACACACACACACACACAGTTTTCCTGCCACATTTGCAGGGTTTAAGGGTGCAGGACCCCCACAAAATTGGGAGAACTGCAAATATCTCTAGCCCTCCCCCCCATATTTCACAAACATAAAAGTACTGTGGATTATTTGCTGCCACTGCTGCCCAACACCATTTTTAATAGGGACTTCAATGACACCAGTGTCCACCTTCAGCTCTGTTCAGTTAAGTCAGGCTTAATCAGTGGTCAAACCTTTGGTTGCTGGGAGGAAATCAAAGGTGCACATTCCCTCCCTCCCTCCCTCAGTCATGTGGGTGGAGGGAAGGGGATGGCACAGGGGAGCAGGAAAAGGGAGGGTGGGTGATGTGCAAGTCTCTGGGGCAGATGGAGAGAGTAGAACTGGGAGGGAAGGAGAATAGAGCCAGGGTGGGTGGAAGGGTGGCTGTGGTGGTAGTGGGCAAAGGGCAAGGATAGTGGGAAGAGGCTACTGTTATGATGGCAGCCTCAGTGGATCTGGGTATTTAATAGGGATTTGTAAGTCTTGCCTCTAAGCCCAGACCCTCTAAGCCCACTTCTCTTACAGCAGCGGACTTGGTGGGTCTAGGTTTAATAGGGAACTTATAACTCACCTCTAAGCCCAGACCTGCCAAGACTGCTACCATAAGAGCAGCTGCCGCAGCTCCTTCCCACTGCTCTTGCCCTCCTCCAACTGCTGCCATCCTGCCCACCTATCTTCTCCTCCCCTCTCAGTTCCCCTCCCAGTTCCCAGTTCCTCCCATTCCATCCACCACAAAGACTGGGAAGAGCAAGCTTTTTTCCTAATGCTCCAGATACTGTGACATGAACCAATGAATTTAAATTACAGGAAAGAAAATTCTGACTAAACAAAATTTCCTGATGATAAGAGTCATGCAGGACTTCAATAGACTGTCTCAGAATAGGATGGACTCTCCTTCATTGGAGGTCGTGTTTTAATTGTAATTCATACACTGACAAGGAGTTGGACTAGATGACCCTTTGGAGTACCCTCCATCTCTATGATTCTGTGATTCTATGAAAATTATCACAGCTTCACAGCACGGTATGTTACAGATATAGAAATAATAAATCAAACACTGAGGATTAGTAATACATACTGAAAATAGCAATAGGATTTCATTGGAGAAATATTATGTTGCATCTAGTTTCATATGTAAATATTCTCATATGTAAATATTCAGAGACAGTAGAATGAAAATATCGAATACGTACAGAGATTTAGGGAGAAAATGGCATCAATTTAGGAATTTGTTGTGGATCTATTAGAAAATACCACATGTAGTGGGTTTTGCTTTCAATGAATCAAAGCATCTAGACTCTAGATGTGAGTAACCTTAATGTGTTAAGGTTCATAGTATCTAAAATAAAAATCCCAATACACAGCTTCAGCAAATATAAAACGATGTGACACTGGACTGGGTGAACCAACGGTTTCACACAGTATAAGGCTGCATCCTATGTTCTGCCTTCCATCAGCCTGCTTGCCTTCATGGAACTTCTGGTTAACTATCACTACCAGGGAGCTTGTTATATACAAGAGTAAAGTAGTCTGATGGAAATGAAAAGCTCATATATATCAGCCATGGTTACTGTGATGCACAAAGAAAAATAAAACCCTATAAATTCAGTTTCTGATGTTGACCTAACTGAGAATTATGAGCTTGGGGGTTCACTGTTCCTGCAAGTATTTTTCTTCCATGAATGAACTTAGTAGCTGAAAGGAATATGTGAATCAATCCAAAACAGGTTATACTTAATTCATCATTGTGCAGCACAGAGTTGTACACTTAGATACATGTTTCTTGCTTTAAACAACAATATTCAAAAATGAATTAGGAGCAATATTACACAAATATTGAGAGTTTTTCTAAGGCCAGCCTTTAAATAGGTTTTGTTATGCTTCCAGGGATATATGATAATCTGTTAATAAATGTTCACACATTACTTTTTGATGTGGCAAAGTCATCTAAAGATTACTATGTCAGGTTCACATGGTGAATACTTCTTGTGGAGGCATTGCCATGTGGTGCCTGCTGGCACTTGTCACAATTGGAAGAGGATTCATTCTGAAGCCTCTCTGATGATGTGGTAGATACTGATTGCCACCACACGAGGGCTCATTTGAGTGCAGAATTTGAGTTTAAGTGTATAGATTGTGTGTCAAAATTTACATATTATTTTTCCAATCTAACTCCTCACAGCTTTCCATCCTCATAGACTGAATATCGAGTTACTGAATTATCCTGATACAGAATCGCAGGATAGGTACCTTTTGGAAGGACAGGGTTCATAGCTCTCACATCCTTTTTAATTTATGATGCAGCACTACAACAACCAGTCCATTGTGTTTTCTCTTTTCTTGAAGTAGGTTTCTTAAATCTTCAGAATCTTCTTCCCAGTTATTGAATTGATATGTAATTGCACCTCTGAGCCAGCTCAGCAAACCTTCTCTGCCAGGTTACCTGCTGTGTTACCACTATTGCCAGCAGTAATCTTTGCCTCTAAGGAGTCTATAAATGGGAAAGATCTATAATAAAACAAGTACACTGCAAAGCAAGAGCATACATTAAAAGCATAATAACAGTATAGACATACCAGAACTAGGTATGAGAAAATTATCTGTATATTCACAGTTTAGTGTATATTCTCAGTGATGTCTTTCTCAAATTCCATACCGATTAAAGCCAATCTTTCTGGCTCCAATATTATACTGAAAGATATGACAGCCTGCCTTTTAAATACTGATATACAATTCAGTTGTAGTTTATGTTCTCTGTTGGTTCTGTCTTTAATTTCATCTTGGATCCAAAAAGAATTCACCTCCTTCTGCCTCCAGAGGGCATTAGAATACAATTTTATTTAAACAAACAAACCTGCAATTATTTTTTAAACCTTTGTTTATACCTTTATTTATATTAATATATTTTTAATAGGTTGAAGCATGGTGTAATATAAAAAGTAAATCTCACAGGGTTGTCAGTGCTCTGTGTGCTATAGTTCGGTATTCACTTCTGTGTCTAACACACTGGCATATCAAATTACAATACATAATTTTTGAACCTCCCTTCTTCCTAGGCTACCTGGTCCATACTGTTACCACTTTCTCTGTCTTACCCTGGGAAACTAAATACACTGGGCCCATGGTATCTGCTGGAGTTTGGTTCCAGGACCCCATCTAGGTGTCAAAATCCATGGATGCTCAAGTCCTGTTATATACAATGGCATTGTAAAATAATATCCCTTATATAAAATGGCAAAATCAAGGCTTGATTTTTTCAGGGGGAAACTGAAATAATTTCAAGCTGCGAATGGTTGACTCCATGGATGCAGAATCTGTGGATACAGAGAACCGACTGTACATGAAATTGTTGCCTGAGACAAGCGCTCAGTCCAATGTAGTTTAAACCAAGGTTTCGAAATAAGTGAAGGTTTATTTGCTTAAATTAAATAGCTGTAAGCCACTTTGTTTTCCAGATAGAGGAGTAGTAGTCAGCATTTGTAGCAGCTTGGCAGGCAAGAAGATGAGAGGAGCAAGAATAACATAATTACGTTCTCTGGTGTACTACAGACAGCCCTTAGTATTATAAGACTAATGACAGAACAGGGATGTGAGCTTAATTTTTATGTCTGTGTTCAGCCTTAGGCTAGGGATGGAAATAATATTAGAAAACATTTTTTAAATGGTTGCAAACTATGTTTCTAGAGTGTCAGGAAACCATAATGAGGAGAATCCTAGACAGACAGGAATCTTCACAGTTCAAGATTTACCTTTTGCAAAATTCACACATGAGTGTGTTGTTTTTGTTTTTGCACAGAACACAGTATTTTCTGCACAGAAACACTGTGTGCAAATTTTGTGAAGAATTAATCACCAAACATAACATTTTCTGAACAGAAAACAGCATTTTCCCCCCAGTGGAAAATAATCTTTCTGCAATTAAAAAAAAAAGTCTTTTCACACAGAAAATGCTGTCCCTTAGGCAGAAAATAATGGGTTTTTTGCACAAAACACCTATGTGTGATTTCTTTACAGAATAAGTCCTGAACTGCAAACTGTCTTTGAAAACCACATAGTTTCCAAACACTGCTCTCAGCAGGAAGAAAATTGCTGAAATTACACTTTGCTTGCTTTGAGGAAAAAATAGTGAAGAATTACATTCCTACCTCAGATTCATCTTATGTTGCCTAGTTATCCTTTTGTCATTATACTATATTTTGAGAAGAATAGATCAATCTTTTGTACATGTGTGGATCCATTTAATGCACAGGTAAATGTGAAAATGGCATCATCTTACATTCTAATATCTGGTCATGAACTCACAACCATTCTCTAATGATGTTGTTGTTCTCTAAAGATCCAGTCATAAACAGCCTACATAGGATTTATAGGATCTGACCCAACTGTCTAAACTCCTCTCATTAATCCTTTAATAGAAACCTCTGTATTGATGCAAGATTTCTGCCTGGAGTGTTCAAAAATTAAGCAAATCAGGGTTTATTGGAGCTGTGGAGATTAGAAATGGATGTACTACACAGAGAAAATTAATGATAATTCCTTACATTTTCCCCAGAAGATTAATTGTGTGCTAGATTAAAACCCCATTAAATTGAGTAAGATATGATTGTTAAAATTGTTAGCATGGAGGGAATAAAATTAACCAAACATTTCTTTACAAATATAAAAATGTTGGCATCTCCTTTGACATTTGGAAGGTTGATTATAAAAGCATTTAAGGTGCTTGAAATACATACTGCATAAAATGTATCCTGATTAAATCTTCCACAAGGATGTGTACCATGGTGGGTACAAGAAATACCGGTAGAGTCATAATGATTTATAAGGAAACATGTTGGTTTAGCAACAGGAAAACTGTCCAATAAAATATGAGATGTTCACTTGACTAAATTGCATTAAAATATTTATCAAACAAATCTAAGGAAAGATGGAGAAAAATTAAACAAGGACATAAGATATCTGCTGTATCAAACCCATTTAATCCAGTAGCCAACTGTGAATGCAACACTTCCTTCCCAATCGTGTGCCCCAGCAACTGGTATTCAGAGACATGCTGCATACAATACTGACGACAATATGCAGTCATCATGAGTAGTAGTCACTGTTACTTTCAGTTTCTATGAACTGGTGGCCATGATGCTATAGTGGTTGGTGGCTCCCAGGTCAGTGGACAGTGAATCCATTCCAGGCTTTGCCTAGCATTAAAGGAGTTGTCCATGGTGATGAACCTATTTAGGACTATAGTACAGCACCCCAGAGAGCTCCTATAAAGCCTGGATTAAAATGTGGAATGGATTCAGTGCCCCATTGACATAGGTACTACCAGCCACCACTGCTGTGACCACACCTTGTGGAAGGAAATTCCTTAGTCTAACTATGCACTGTGTGAAAAAGCATCTCCTTTTGTATGTCCTGAATCTGTTGTTTTCTTTGCATGAGACTAAGGACTTTATCAGATGAGCCCCTTAAAGCATTTTGCTGGCATTAAAAAAAAATCCATTTTATGCCAGCAAAAGAACACTCACCCCCGCGCTTTCCTCTAATCCTGGCAAAGGCAGCTCCGGCAATGAAAGAGGAGCTCCGTTCACTTCCTCCTTTCAAATCCCATGAAACATCACAAGACTTCATCACGTGGGAAATTCACAAACAAAAACAAAAAATAACAATTTTTTTTTAAATGCACTGGAACACACTTTAAAGCTTACAAAGTAATCCAGGGAGGGTCATAAAAGTGTGACACTTACCTGGATGCTGCGATCTCACCTGGAAGGATTTGTGCCAAACTGCCACTGATGGGGTAAGTACAGGGTGGGGGGAAGATGCGAGGTTTGTCTGGCAAAAAAAAAAAAAAAAAAGAGAGAGAGCAGGGGGAATCAATTGACAGCTTAAGCCATCAAACTTCATATGTGATCCTGATCATCCATTATCCATAATAACCATGTCACCTTTGTGTATCGCAGACTAGGCAGATGGCTGCCAGGAAAATAGCCTTCTCTGTCATGACACCCTAATGTCATAAACTTTGTCTCAGGGCTGTTTCCTTGGCATGTGGGTTGATAAGTTTTGTGCACCCTATGTTGCAACTGTTTTTGTTTACCCTGACATTTACATTGTTGAAGCTTTTACACCTATTGAAGTCTGGATTTTAAATTATTGTGGTATTGATTCTTGTTTTATGGTGGTTTTATTTTGGTGCTATTGTATTCTAAATGTTTGGGTAGTGATTTGTGGGCTTTTTTGTTTTGTTTTTCTAATCTATCTCAAAAATGTTTTTGAAAAGATAGGATATAAATCTTTCAAACAGAGTTCTACTTCAAGATCATGTTCCTGGAGAATCACAGCTCAGTTACTATTTTCTCCAGTGTGTATCTTTTTTCACTTGTCTGATTTCCTTCGCCATTTAGTGCTCCATGCGTTCACTTTGGACAGGCCTTTTTTGAGCTCAATCTAAGTTTTCAGTTACACTGCCAACTAATTTGTTCACATCTACATTTTGGCTATCTCACTTTATTACTCACTTCTGATTCCATTTATGAGTGTTAAATATAGCCATTCCCACCATTTGATTCCCTCTGGGTTACATGTCCATGTGTTTCCTCTTCTCTGTTAAACTACTCTTTAACCCTTTAACTTTCCCACAGCCTGTGCTCTTACCTTATGACTGTTACATTTAGGTAAGTAAATTTTGGTGAGGGTATTCATCAAACTTTTTGGGAAGCCACACATATATAATGCCTATCTCTTTAGCGCCAACCGAGTAGTCCAAGCCTCAGCTATCCAATATATGATACAAAAACCAATGAAAAATGAATTGGACATAGCTCCCACTTTGGAAGAGACCCTTATGGCCATACAGCAGATGAAAAACGGCAAGGCAGCTGGGATTGATGGAATCCCACCTGAAGTTTGGAAACACGGAGGTCATGCACTCCACGAAAAATTCCACGAATTCCTTGTGAATTGCTGGGAAAAAGGGGAACTGCCATCAGACCTCCGAGATGCAGTCATCATCACCCTGTACAAGAAAAAAGGAGCAAAATCCGACTGCTCAAACTATCGAGGCATAACACTGCTCTCTATTGCTGGAAAAATCCTTGCAAGGATACTCCTGAACAGATTAGTTCCTGCTATTGCAGAAGAACTTCTCCCTGAAAGCCAATGTGGCTTCAGAGCCAATAGGAGTACTACAGACATGGTATTTGCCCTTAGGCAACTGCAAGAAAAATGTAGGGAGCAGAACAAGGGTCTCTATGTAACATTTGTCGACCTCACCAAAGCCTTTGACACTGTAAGTAGAAAAGGTCTGTGGCAGATCCTGGAAAAACTAGGATGTCCCCCCAAATTCCTTAAAATGATTATCTTGCTACACGAGGGCCAGCGTGGTCAAGTCAGATATGGCGATGCTCTTTCAGAGCCCTTTCTAATAACTAATGGAGTGAAGCAAGGTTGTGTTCTTGCTCCAACTTTATTTACAATCTTCTTTAGCACGATGCTCCAAAGGGCTATGGCAGAGCTTGAAGAAGACGACGGCATCTATATACATTACCGTACTGATGGTAGCTTGTTTAACTTAAGCCGTCTGAGGGCTCACACTAAGACTCTAAACTATCTAGTCCGTGAGCTGCTCTTCGCCGATGATGCTGCCCTTGTTGCCCACACAGAAGCAGCTCTGCAGCGCCTAACGTCCTGCTTTGCAACAGCTGCAGAGCTGTTTGGGCTAGAAGTCAACCTGAAGAAAACAGAAGTTCTTTACCAGCCTGCACCACAGGACGAACACCACCATCCCCACATTGCCGTCGGCAAATCAGTGCTCAAGTCCGTTCAGCAGTTCACCTACCTGGGAAGCATCATCTCCTCAGATGCCAAGATTGACAAAGAGATCGATCACAGATTAGCAAAGGCATATAGTGCATTTGGAAGACTTCACAAAAGAGTCTGGAGCAATAAACACCTGAGGCAAAGCACAAAAATCAGTGTGTATAGAGCCATCGTACTGTCTATCCTCCTTTATGGATCTGAAACATGGGTCACCTATCGCCACCACCTACGACTCCTCGAGCGCTTTCATCAGCGCTGTCTACGCACAATCCTAAATATACACTGGACTGACTATGTGACGAATGTTGCTGTCCTTGAACAAGCAGGGATCACCAGCATTGAGGCCATGATATTGAGAACACAGCTGCGCTGGGCAGGGCACGTTTCTAGGATGGAGGACCATCGCCTCCCAAAAATACTACTCTACGGTGAACTCGCCACGGGTCAGCGTAAGAGGGGCGCTCCAAAAAAGCGATACAAAGACTCCCTGAAACAACATCTCAGGCTTGGCCAGATTGATCACCAACGGTGGTCCGCCCTGGCCTCACATCGGGAGGCATGGAGACGCACTATCCACAATGCTGCAGCCTTATTTGAGAACTCACGACGAACAAGTCTTGAAGAGAAACGACAACGCAGAAAGAATCACAACCCAAAAACATCACCCAAGGAGACCTTCTGCTGCACTTTTTGCAACCGGACTTGTTTATCTCGGATTGGCCTTTTTAGTCATCAGCGCGCTTGCAGAAGGCGCGGGATGAGTCCTTCCTGAATCTTCGTTTGCGAAGAAAAGCCAGAGAGAGATAATGCCTATCTACAGTGCACAGGGAGGTGAGGTTCACCTTGAATTGGTGGGTACATTATTGGATGCCTATGTTCTTCCATCCTGGGGCCCTTTCACACTACACAATTATAGCACTGTAGGCTTGTCTAGACTGGCAGAATATCCTGTCTTGCCCCCATCTCAAAACCCTGCAGTCCTGATAACCCAGGGCATTTGCCCCGTTCTGTCACTGGGCAATCCTCACCACCCCAGGACAGATATGGGGCAGTGAAAGGGGCAAGCCAGGGTAGGGCCCAATAAAGCATTATAGCAGAATACCCATCTAAATCTGCCACTGCTGGCCAAAACTCTGATCAGGCCCCACATGTCTGCAGGAGCCCATCTGGCACACAGGCCCTTGCTGCCACCACCAGCTCCCTTGCTCTCCTGGAAGCCAGCCACGGGCCCTGCAGCATGTGACCAAGGCTGATCACATGTAGGGGATCTTCTGCCACATGTTGCAGGCCTCCTGCCTGGCCAAGATAGGAAAGAAAATGGTGGTAGTGGTGGCTGCAGGGATGGACAATGTTCCTGTGTGTACTCTAGCCCATTTCATCGAAGTAACAGGGGAAGGATGGGCCAGCTCTGCAGCCAGGATATGCCGATGGGGGGCAGGGATATCCTGACTGGTGTACATGAGCCCACAGCTTTCAACAAATGCATATAAAAATCTACCAGGAAAATAGGTGGCATTCTCCATACTGTGAATCCCTTGAGCCACCACAACTCCACTTCAAAATACTTCCTGGGTCCCTATTGAGCTTGTGACTGTAAGAGTCTGGCAAAAGTAACTTTTTCTTGTTCTGCTATATCCAGTATATGCATCTGACAAAAGGAAGTCAACACCCCGTTACTAATCAGTGCAAGACTATTGCAAAATTAAATCACTTACACAAAGAAGAGATTTTAGTCAGATGTAAATATGGAAGGTAGGTGGAGGATAAATCTTAAGGGAGAGCTCAGTGGTGAAAAGAATAGAGTGTCTCTTTTTGCCCTGATGAGATGTTGGAGGATCTGTTATTACTGTTACTTCCAAACACGTAATTCATTTTCTCCTCTGGGTGTGCTGCTGCTCCATGTGCTTTTTCTCCCTGGTTCTATGCAGCACTGTGGCCTGGAGTGGATCAAACAAACCGTGGTGAAAGTTTCCCTCATTTGCATCCCTTCTAGACAGCCCTGTCTTACTCTTTGCTGACAGGAAATCACTGTCTTTGTCACCTTTCTCCAGTGATCTCCTTTTGGCAGGGATGGTCCATGTGACCAGGATTAATCACAACAACAATTCTGGCTCAGAATTCAATGACATGTTTTGCTCTGTACTCCAATAACAGTGTAGGCTGGAGTCAGTGGGAAATGACTACATTAATTTCAGAGTGAAAAGATAATTAACACTTAAAGACTAACATTATAAGCTATGAAGTATAATTCAAATTAATGAAAATGTGGGGGGGGGACAGTTATCTGCTTTACTGTTTCTTTCTTCTTTTTTAGAGGACCTTAAAAGGGCGGGAGAGAAAGCAAAATATATTTAAAGGGGAGGGAAAACATAAGCTATAATACTTCAGTGTTGGAAACTGCAGGCTGAAGTGTGTGTAAAGTGCTTACTTAGATGATATGAATAGGATACTGGCAAACAAAAGCAGCAGTGTGTGCTCCTAGAATGCTGTGCTTAAAGGAGTTTCCTTGGCAACAGAAATGCAGTTCCAAAAGTAGACAGAACTTTCCTCAGAAAACATGCTATTAATAACAACCTTCCGGAACAACCTGGAACAATTTGACTACTTGGCAGGGGTAATGCCAAGTGTTCTGCAAATTAATGTAACACAACAGCTATATGTTTCTCTTTGCCCATAATTCTTCTGAACTTGAAGTCTGGGTTCTGTGATGTTTGTGGATATGAATGCAAGAAGCTATTCCAAATGTTGGCAAAGTGAAAGAAAGCTGAAATACAGAGGCTCAACTAATGTCCTCAATTGTATCGTTTGATCTACAATTAGATTATGCTGTTATAATTGGGAGGAAGGGGTCAAAAAGGAACTATATATCTATTGATATCATATGCACAAGTAGTTTTAATTTTATCACTTTATGGCTGGATAAAACGTACTAAAACTCAGAATTTATGAAGGCTGAAGAATCCAGCTTATACTCATAATATTTTACTCTTAAGCCTTGCTTCATTTCTTTAGTTGTGTAAATGTGCATATGTGTGCACACATGTGTATGTGGCTAAATAGTGGAGTAAATCCAATTGTCAGCCCTATTTGGAAAAAGGTGGGATATGAGTAAAATACAACAATGATAATGATAATAGAGTAAACCCACTGAATCAACATAAACTTGGTAAATCAGCATTTACATAAATCCCAATGAGTCTACTTTCATTGGGAGTGACTATTGAATTTAGATAAGTATCTCTGTGAAAGGAAGTTCAGGTGTTGACGTGCTCAGAGGCGAAAGGAGAGTCTGAAGCTGCACAACACATATTATAGGAATATGGAATGTGCGAAGCATGTAAAACAAGAAAAGGAACATATAAAGATTGCAGTACTTGGGGAGAGCGAGCTAAAGTGGACAGGAATTGAACATTTTGATTTCATTTCAAGAAATGAAAATCTGAGAAGAAATGGGATGGCATTTATAGTGAGGAGAGATGTAGCAAAAGCAGTCAAAGAATATAATGCAAAGTCTGACTGACTCATGTCAATAAGACTTCAGGGAAAACCTGTCAATATAATCATAATCCAAGTTTATGCTCCAACTACAAAGGCAGAAGAAGGTAAAATTGAAAGATTCTGTGCTAGAGTCTAGGAGGAAACTGATCACACACCAAAACAGGACCTCTTATTAATCATAAGCAATTGGAATGCCAAATTAGGATATATAGCAGAATGAAAGATTGTAGGAAAATTTGGTTTAGGATGAAAAAATGAAGCAGGAGAGTGACTGACTGAATTTTGCAAGGCCAACATTTTGTTCATCGCAAACACATTATTCAAGCAACCCAAGAAGCGACTATATACATGGACATCAGGTATACATTGACTGTATACCTGATGGCCAAAATAGAAATCAAATAAACTACATTATTGGGAGCAGTAGATGAAGAAGCACCATTCTCTCTGCAAAAACAAGACCAGGAACAGATTGTGGCATAGACCATGAACTATTAAAATGAAAGTGAAGTCAAGGGCTTTCATGGCTGGCATCCATAGATTTTCCTTGGGTTTTTTACCCGGGCTGTGAGGCCGTGTTCTGGAAGAGTTTAAGAAACCCTAAAAGTAAACAAAATCTGGTTGCCAGTCCTGAAAAGCACTAAAATCAAAACCCAGCACGTGCAAATGAACTCCACCCAGGGACAGGGGATTTCTAGCATATAATGGACCATTAACCAACCATTAGCCAAACAGACACTAATCCTCCTTGCATATCTCCTCCAAGAAACTAGCCATTAAAATACACAAATTTACATATCCTCCCCAACATGGGTTCACAGTATATAAACCCCACACACCCTCCTACCCAACCATTCTCTGAAGATGCCAGCCACAGATGCAGGCGAAATGTCAGAAATAAACTCTTCAAGAACATAGCCTCACAGCCCAGGAAAAAAAACCCCCAAGGAAAATCTATTAAAATGAAAATTTAGAGTAAAGGTAAAGAAGAACACTAGACCAACCATCATGCTGAAATACAATTTGAAGAACATCCCCATAGAATTTATAAAGGTAATGTGAAAAATAGATTTACCCTATTAAGCATAATTGACTGGGAACCTAAAAACTCGGGACATTGTCAGGAAGGAAACAAAAAAAGACACAATCTGCAGCCAAAAAGAAAGAGAAGCATCAATGGATGACAGATGAAACTCTTCCAACAGTTAAAGACTGATGAGAAGCAAAAGTAAAAGATGACAGAAATAGGGTTAAAAACCCTGAATGCAACTGTTCAGTGACTTGTGCACAGGGACAAGAAGAACTATTATAATAATCAATGCAGAGAAATAGACGGTGACAACAAAAAAGGAAGAACAAGAGACCTCTTCCACAAGATCCAAGAAATTAAAGGGAAATTTAAGCCAATGATGGTGATGCTCTGTGACCAGCAGGGGAACACATTACATCACCAAGTAGAAATAAAAAGATGATGGAAACAATACAAGGAAAAACTATATAAAAGAGATGAAAGGGTGACAGATTCATTTGAGGAAGAACCATATAAAGACAAGCCTCTACTTTTAGAAAGTGAAATGGAAGATGCACCCAAATACTTGGGAGAAATAAATCATCAGGAGCAAATGGCATACAAATGGAGCTGCTTAAATCTATGGAGACAACCTTACTTCTAACTAATTTTTTGTCAACAAATATGGAAAACAAAACAGTGGTCTACAAATTGGAAATGTTCAATATACATTCCAGTTCCCAAGAAAGGGGACACCAGGGATTGCAGTAAACACAGGACCATTGCATTAATTTCCCATGCAAGCAAAGTCATGCTCAAAATACTACAACAGAGACTTTTAATGTACTGGTATATGGAGCAAGATTTAGTTAGTTCAAGATTTTCCAGACCTTGGCTCAGTCTTTAATCAGGATGCAGACTGCAGTCAAGAAAACAGAAGACTAGGACTTGGAAGGGCAGCTATGAAGGAACTAGACAGGATCCTGAAGTGTAAATATATATCACTGAATATTAACATTAGGATTGTCCATGCCATCGTATTCCCCATTTCTATGTATGGTTGTAAAAGCTGGATAGTGAAGAAAGTTGATAGGAAGAAAATCAACTCATTTGAGACATGGTGCTAGAGAAAAGTTCTGCTGATACTGTGGACTGTTAAAAAGATGGATCCTAGAGCAAATCAGGCCTGAACTCTCCCTGGAAACCAAAAATGACTAAACTGAGACTGTCATACTTTGGACATATCATGAGAAGACATGGTTCACTAGACAATAATGCCTGGTAAAGTGGATTTGGGTGGGGGGAATTAGGATTTTTTTTTTTTTACTGAAATAAGACCATTCTACTGACAAATACACCCGACCACAAAAGGCAGTAACAATAACACACCCCAAAAAGTTTTCCTCTTTTCTTTCTAATACAAAAATAAAACTATCTATCCTAACACTAATACATTTTTCCTCTTAATCTAAACACACTATAATCACTCTTTTTTCTTTTCCAATGAACATTATATTTACACCTTTATACTAAAATTAGAAGTTACACATTACAATTATACATATTTGGAAAAGAAAAAAAATAAAAATTAGTAAAAATAATAATACAAAAATAATACGAAAATGGATAGACTCAGTCAGGGAAGCCAGAGCCCTGAGTCTGCAAGATCTGACCAGGGATGTTGAAGATAGGGTGACTTGAAGGTCTCTCATTCAGAGAGTCACCATAAGTTGAAGTCGAGTTGACAGCAGTTAACAACAACAAAAGTCTATGTGTGCAGCAAAAACAAGAAACATTTAGACATATACTTGGTATGACAGTTCCTCTGGCTACCAGTATAATTTGTTGGGAGTGCCTTACATACTAAATACATTCAGATATACTCTTGCTATCACAAGTCCTCTGGCTACTGCTCTGTTTCCAGGCAAAATGCTGGTTATGAACTATAAAGCTCTATACAGCCTGGGCCAGGGATTTCTAGCATATGAGCTCCTGAGATCCTTCCTTCCTTCCTTAGGCAGGCAAAGACTTTTTTTTTTTAATTCCAATGGGCTTTTGAGAACAAACGTTTTTTCACAAAAAAGAAGGACCTTTTAATAGAGTGTTGTTGTTGTTGTTGTTGCTATTGTTGTGCACCTTCAAGTTGTTTTCGACATATGGTGCTCCCGACGTAAACTCCTTCATGGGGTTTTCTTGGCAAGATTTATTCAGAGGAGATTTGCCATTGCCTTTCTCTAAGACTGAGAGAGTGCGACTTGCTCAGGGTCACCAATCAGCTTTCTGTGGGTGAGCAGGGAGTCAAACACTGATCCCTCAGAGGCCTAGTCCAACACTCAATCCACGACACCACACTGGCTCTTGATAGTGCTGTTTTTAATTGTACTGTTTTTGAACTGTGGCCTTGTCTAGATGTGATGGTATTCTGCGAGTGGGTGTGTATTTTTGCCCATTTGCAGCAACGCTGTTTTGTCTCCATTTCTTCTTTTTCTTTTTCTTTTTCCTATTTGCATCCATTCACATCTATTTGAATGAAGCGTCCACATGCTCTGAAAAAGGACACTAGAGCAAAAATGTGCAGCAATGCAAATTTGGATGTTCACATGTATGAAAAGACACATCTTCACACATTTTCTGGAAAACTTTGGGGAAAAATGCGAATCCTAGTACTGCACAGTTTGTGGAGTTTTTAGCCTCCCCTCCTTCCAAATACTGTAAATCTCATTCAGATTGTATTGGGACACATCGTATTCTCTGTCAATTCTGTCAGGAGTATTTTCATTGTCTGATCAACCCCTGTGTTTTATTATTTTAATTATAAGATTTAATTGCTTTTAAAGTTATTGATAACTTAATTTTGTTTTAACATTGGCCTATGTGCTTTACCTATATCGTATTTGTTAATTGTAAGCCACCTTGAGTTCCAATTTTGAGAAAAACATGGGATATAAATTAGGTCAACAACAACAACACTACCAGAAAACATGCCAACCTATTTCACCTATGAGAATGGTGACAACATCTGTCTTATTATTTATATCATGATTTTGTTCTTCTCTGTCTCTATGTGCACTAACAAAACTGAAGTAATCATTTGGCCTCTGTGTGCTTTCAACAACTTTGAGAAGTAAACTTGCAGCAGAAAGTACAAAATATGCTATCCATGCAGATTTTCCAAAATATGTCATAACTTCTGTCTGCCAAGAGAATAAACTAATTTCAGTTTTGCCTTGCCAACCAGAATCATTAGAATTCTGTTAAAGGCCATAAGTTTACTAGACAGGAAAGGTAGACTACTCTACTGCCTTGACCTTTCTTGAATCCTTAGATCTAAAGGTTAAAAGTAATCAATATCTCATTGTGCATCCTGGTAATAAGTAATAACCATCATGTTAAAATCTAAATGATTGCAGATCACACTTAAGCATGTTGACCCATTTGGGAGCCTTTTTAATTGCAATCAGGATAGTCATTACGGTTTGCTAATAAACTTTTAGCCTAAATGGCAAAAATTGCAGCCTTCAGCTTTTTATAAAATATGACTCCAGTCTCTAATGCTGATTGAAAGGAGTGCGTTGCAAGCTAAAAAGCACATTTCTCTGACACAGACCTAGATATCCTTCATGTCTCTTTTTGGAAATGATACAGAACATTTAAGCAATTCTAATGAAGCTATTGTTAACTTGTGTTTGTTTTTCTTGTGGCCACATTAGACACTTTGCTGACACACTCTTATATAAATGCATTGCCTACTGTATAAACTCTGGCAATGGTTTCTCAAAGGGAGATCCTGGGAAGCCAGGTAGGGAGGGGTGCAGGAGATGTAAGCCAGTTTAAGAATGTTATTAAAAAACACAAATACAAATCCCTGAGACAAACACACTTTTGGATGCTGGACCATATAGGTTTGTGGTATGGTCCATTATGGTTTTACCTTAATTTTGAAGCAAAGGTAGCAGTTTTGAAGCAAAGGTAGAAGTACATGGTCTTCTCTCATTTCTCGTGTATCCTGAGAAACTGGGAAGCCCTCAGCCACTTTCTCTGTGATCCAGTTGATTAGCTAGGAGGTGAAATAAAATCCACTGTTTTTTGTACCTCCAGGCCAGTTAGCACTGCTCTTAGGACTTCCATGCCACTGACATTACTGGAGTATGAGGGAGTTGAATACTTCACAAAGGTTGCATCTACACTGTAGGTATGGTATAATGCAGCTTGACACTACTTTAACTGCTGTAGCTCCATCCTATGGAATCCTGGGAGTTGTAGTTTTACAAAGTTTTTAGCCTTCTCGGTCCATGAGTACTGGTGCCTCACAAAACTACAAACCCCAGGAATTTGTAGGGTGGAGCCATTGCAGTTAATGTGGTGTCAAGCTGCATTATTTCTATAGTGTAGCTGCACCCCAAGTCTCCAATGATCCCACTGCTGAGACTGCTATTTCACTATTACAAATAGAGGTACAAAAAGAGCCATCTTAGTGGGGATCACTGGAACTGTGCAGCCCAGTTTTAAAGTGTACTTACATCTGCATATAAGGGAGGGGGGTGTTTTTAGTCCATTTCTGTGCTGCTTAAAGTAGCCAGCAAAGAAAAAGGGGGTTAACTGCTATCAGCACTTTTTGCTGAAAATCTCCAAAATACCTTCTTGAGTAATGGATGAATTTGTTTGACCCTCTTCACAATGTGTCATTTTCAGCAATGAAGAAGAAAAAACACTGTAAAGTAATTCATCACATCTGTTTTCAAAGATATTTCATTTTCACAGAGAAACAAACGAGAAATTGTGATAACTTTCATTGAACCAGACTATTTTGGTGATAGTGAAGGCCTCATGGAGATGCCCTCTGACTCATTGTCCAAGAAATGGAGTCATCTTTACCCCTTATGTATGTTTTAAGTACCTGCAGATACAGTCTAGTGGAAAAGCTGTTGACCCTGCCTCCTAAATACTGAGACATGCACCAGCAGTGACACCAATCCTCTCGGCAATATGTGATGAGCATATGATTAAGAAAGGAGAGATTAAAAACTCACAACCATAAGCAGGAACACAAATGTAACTATCATCCACCAAAAAGCTGTGCACACATTGTAAAATTTACATCATGCTGTGCCTTTTTAAACCTGAAAGTCATTAACTGAACTAAACATATCATTCTCCCATATTCATATATATATATATATATATATATATATATATATGGTACAGGTTTACATCAAAATTCATAGAAATATACTGAAATTAATAAACCGAAGAAATTAAAGGTATACAAAAAGGTATATAAAATTGCATAACTCTATGCAAAGCTAATATGTATTATTGATTTAAATATCCACCCTCAACTCATTGGTTAATATAGGACTATAAAAACAGCCAGATTCAAATTTAAAATAATAAAATGTAAGAAAGAAAGATTTAAATGATAGCACAACCTCAAAAGAAGCTTTGCATGCATTTTCTTTCTTTCTTTCTTTCTTTCTTTCTTTCTTTCTTTCTTTTATATCCTGTCTTTCTCCTAGCATGGGACCTAAGGCAGCCTCACAGTTAAATATACATTATTTCATCTAGAAACCCTTGGCACATGTTCTGTTTTTAATTAAACTGGTACTTGATATCAAAGATTGAATCATGAAAACATGCTAACAATCATATGAAGCTAGTAAGGCCTATGATCTTTTCCAGAAAATACACCACCCTGCTATCATCCTTATAAATAGGTCTTCAAAAACACTGAATAGGATCATTGTGGAAATGAGGCAAAGAGTGTCACACTGGGAAAGTCAGTGTTTCTGATCCAGTTGTGCATTAGTCCATTTAAACTACCATAATCCCAGAGAAGATGTGCTTCTTAATTGGCATCAAATCGATCCAACTGGTCTAGTAAAGCCTAGAGAATCTCAAAATGAAGATATGGGTTCATAAGCAAATGCACATTTGCATCATTTCAGCAGCATGTGCAACAATCTACTTGATTACAATAGATAATTTTTACTGGTTTGGGTCTATTGTGTGCAATGAAAACTGGTGGTGGTGGTGTACCTTCAAGTTGTGTCTGACTTACATTGACCCTAAAGTGACCTTATAACAGGGTTTCCTTGGCAAGATTTATTCAGATAGGGTTTTTCATTGCCTTCCTCTGAGGCTGAGAGAGTGTGACTTGCCTAAAGTCACCCACTGGGTTTCCATGGTTAAATAGGGATTTGAACACTGGTCTCCAGAGTCCAGCACCCAAACCACTACACCATATTGGGTCTCAATGAAAACTAGAAAGAGGTAAATAATAAAATTTTAGTAAATGAATAACAATACTGTAGTATCAAACTCAGTTTGTAGAAAATGTCAATATGGAAGCAATAAGTAATCATGCATATTGTAAACTTGCTGAGGGAAGGAAAAAACAACAACGTCACTGTTTTCTCTCCCCATTGCCAATGTGATCTGCAAAATGTAAAAGAGAAGCACACTTGGTCTTCTGATGCCCCCACAACTTAATGAAACAATATAGAATGTATAGCTGGAATATTACCATTGGACCAATATTCAAGGTTTATACTTTTTAAAAAGTTTTTAAAAAGTTAAAAACACATAAAAAGTAACTACATAGATTAAAATGAGCTGACAATTATTCACACACCCCCTTAAATACTTTACTACTCATGGAAATACTGATTCATTCATGCTGATCAATCATTATTCAGTCTGTGTTTATATATAACTGAATATTCAATGTACTGAAATTGACTTTAATTAACCTGATATTAGCCACTGATATAGAATTAAAAGGAGCTAAACTGACTGTGATGTTGCCCATCCCATTGATGACAATGCATTTAATTTCCTTCCCCACAGACAGTTTAACAGCCATTCTAAGCCCTTTTACCCTAGTGGAACCCTTGAAACAATTTTCAGGTCTCAGGGAACCCCTGCCTAAAAATTGTTATACCTACAGTTCAAAAAAAAAATTTTTTTTTCATTCTCAGTATCTCACGGAACCCCTAGCAACCTCTTATGGAACCCTAGGGTTCAAGGGACTCTAGTACATGCAAAGGTTTGCTGCTGAATCTGTGCATCAAACCTTAATGTCAAATTAAAAATAATTTTTTGGGGGGCACTGGGAGCTGCAAACTGGGGTTTGGAGGTCATATGGTGCATGGATTGATCTTTGCCTACCTCCTGGGTATAAAGATAGATTACTCATAGATGTTACTTTTAATGTTCAGACTTTTTCGGACGTTTAAAAAGTAACGCAAGCAGCCTCGTCAGCTTGAAAGGCTGCTGTGCTGCAAAGCGTCAGTTTTGGATGACGCTCGCCCCTGCCGGTACTGTTGCGGTACCGCGGGGAGAGTTGAGTGTCATATTTCCTTGATTTTTAATCACGATCAACTTTCGTGAGTAAAAATCAAGGAAATATGACACTCAACTCTCCCCGCGGTACCGCAACAGTACCGGCAGGGGCGAGCATCATCCAAAACTGACGCTTTGCAGCGCAGCAGCCTCACAAGCTGACAAGGCTGCTTGCGTTATTTTTCAGCATCCGAAGAAGTCCTTCCTCTCCTATTGAATCTAGATTGGATAATGGTTACTAGGGTGAACAGCTGTAAAGGAAAACAGCCTACCTTGTTTTTAAAACCTGTGTAGAAGAGGCAATTTTTCAGTCACACCTTGTAATGCAAGAGTAAAAAGCTGTATGTGCTGATATTGGCAAAGGATCAAGCATTTTTTTCCAAGTGCTGTTTAAGCAAAATAAGATAGATGTCACTAATATAAAAAGATTCCTCTTTCATAGCTTGTTTTCTTGCTTTCTGCCTCTCAGAGAGTTCTTCGAGATCTAAGAATTTCTCAAATAGCTCCAGAAGGCCATCAGTCTCACCTGTAACGTGAGACTGATTGTCTCACATGTAATGTAGTGTAATGTCATTGCCCAGCCCAAGAAAATGTAATAGTTAAGGAATGTTGATTGTATCCTTTATACACTCCATCAGATTTCTTCCTTTAAACTCAGAACAGCACAAGTTGTCCTACAGAAACCTTGTGTGTGTGTGCGTGTGTGTGCGTGTATGTGTTTTGTTTCTAGATCATTTATGTATTCCAATTATTGTTATTTTTTACATTTTTATACTTTAATTCATGGCTATTGAGCAATTTTTTCTTGTCTCTTTCAAGTTTAATTGATTTATTTGACCACCAGGTGGCCTCCAACACTGCATTGTGCATTGTAGTTCTGCCCAAGTCATAAAAGTTTAATAATACAACGATTTTTATTAAAATGTCCTGTTGCCCGCTTGAATTTCTTTGTAAGTGTGATATAATGGAATCTGCAGTGTTCACCTCAAACTCAATGGTCCTTTTCTGAACCTGTTCTACTAATGGAAATTATCTGCCTGTTGAGTGAAGAGATGCAAAACTGCAAACTGCAGAATAATACCCTTAAAGATTATTGCATCGTTTAAATATTCTTGCTTTTTTCTTAAGTGCTTAATTGCTTTACCAAATGACAGCTAACTTCTGCCAGTGTCACTTTGTCCAACAGATTATTTAAAATGCAAAGAACAAAATCAATATAATGGCAATTCTTCAAATGTCAGTATCTAATGCCAATCACCATTGGCCTGAAAAATTACATTTAATAGGGTCAGTGTATTACCAGTGTGGCCTATTAATGTATAAAGTACTCTAGATTCTCCTGAAATATTTATATCTTCCTCTCATTTTTTAAAAAATATATGCCATATTAATACTTTATACTATAACCCTTACTGAAAAATCTGACAGGGCAATTCTATATATCTCTTCTCAGACTAAGCTTAGTGGAACTTACTCCCATTGTGTAGGACTGTAGTCTAACAATGCATCCCTAATAATTTGGCTAAAAGTAAGCCTCTTTGAAACCAATAGGACTTATTTCTAAGTAGACATGTGTAGGATTATACCATATAAAATTTATAATGTTCTCCTCAGCACACTTACTGAAGAGTAAGAGTTGTCGTCATATTGTTACTTGGACTAAAAACATTTCTTTAAGTTTAGACTTACAAGAATATACCAAACAGGAATGCTTTTTTAATTTATTTATTTTTTCACACAATTACTGAAAGAATCAATCAATGTGACAGTGGAGTCAACGCTCCATTCATTTATTTTACAAATGTCATTCTTTGTGATATTTTTGAATGGTGGGCATGATCCACTTAAAACTGAACACTTTGGAGCGCCATTGGTTTCCATGACAATTTAAATCATGCCCTTGAGTTTCTGTTGATGATGGAGCAGCTGTAGGAGGAGCAGTGGTTCAGAGTGGATTTCCTACCTCAGTACCAGTTCCATCAGCTGCCTCTGTCCTGACCTGAATCCTTCTTCTGTCATCAGCTTCTAATCCTCATCTTAGATCCCTGAGATCATCATCTTAGATCTTATCTACATGAACCAGGATACGCTGGCTCCCCGCCGGCATATCCTGGCTGTGGATCAGGCTCATTCTGCCCCCATTACCTGGATGAAACAGACCAGAGTCCTGACAGAATGTCAGCCCATTGCTGCAGCCACCACCAACATTTTCCTTGCTCTGTAAGGTCCAGGAAGCTGGCCTGCACGATGTGACAAGGCCCCCTGCATGTGACCAGCCTTGGTCACATGCTGCAGGTCTGCTGGCTGGACCTGAAAAAGTAAGGGCAACTGACAGCTAGAGTGATGGGCCAGCCTGTGGGGATGGGTTCCCATGGACTCGTGGGGTCTGATTCATTTCCTCCCATTGGAAACAGAGTAAACTGGATATTTTTGAAACCACTGTATGAAGCCATACCCCAGCTTTCCCCTGCCTGAGCCCCGATTCTCCCCAGGGGTTTTAAGGACTGCCTGGAGGCATATGCCCTGTGTCGTTTGGGCTGTAGGGCTCTCAGACGGGGGCAGAATAGAGTAAACAGCCCATGTAGATGAGGCCTTAGACTCCTAATTCTAACTATATTCAGGATGACAATCTTGTGATGGTCAGTATCTCTCTATCTATCATCTATCAATCGATCATCTATCTCAGTGGTTCTTTAACCTGTGGTCCTGGGACCTCCAGACGGCTATGATGTCCTCATAGGGGGGGCTGCAAAGGCTGCTTGGCCCACCTTCTCCCAGTGGAGTGGCCAAGGCAAAGGCTGGCTGGCTTGGTCTGTGCATTGCCATTCAATCCACTCCAGTTTACTCTGTTTCCAACTTGCAGAAAGAAGCAGGAGAAAAGTCTTCTCTGTCCCTACAGTGCCTCTGAGGGAAGGTTGAATGGATAGTGTGATTGTATCATCATCATCATCATCATCATCATCATCAATCATTGGCAATTACTGTTGTTATTGTGAGCCACCTTGGGTCCTGCCATAGGGAGAAAGGTGGGGTATAAATTAATTAATTAAATAAATAAAGATAAGATAAAATTATTATTATTAGGGTTTTAAATCTTGGGGACCCACAGCAACAAAATATATTTAAAGGGGGGGTCCCTGATAAAGAAAAGCTTAAGAGCCACTGATCTATCTTATCTGTATTTTCATTAAGCTCAAAACAGAGTAGAAAAAAAGTATATCTCTGTGTATATAGGGGGGGGGAGGGAAGGATGGAGGTGAGAGAGAGAGGCAGAAATACAGTTGATACAAGTTCCCAAAAGGAGAAACAGGAGATGAAAAATTAGAAAGACAAAAACACAAGAATAGCAGTTAAATCTTGCCACCCAAAGTTCACTAAAATCATTAAGAAACAAAGATGTAAAGAAGGGCTTCACACTTTGGCAGAAGACCATCAAAGATAGATGGGACTCTCTGGAAAAAAAGTCCTGTGTTTTCATTCAGGTGCTATCACTGAAAAGGCCCTTTTTTCTGGTTCTAGCCAGTTGGGATTTTGGCACAAAAAAGTCCTCTGTTGATGTTCCATGGTAAGTGGATATGAGAATATTTTGTTCTGTTGCAATGATAGTGTAACAGATTATTCCACCTGTCCTGTACAGGTATGTCATGATTGGTTGTACAGTTTGTTATGGCACTAACATTTCAGTCATAATCTGTTATGTCCACATTTGGCCTGTGGTTTGCTCCCACTGACAATTTCCTAGCAGTGCTGGGACACTCTGGTACCAAGTCTTGATTCAGGAACTCTTGGGATGTGGAGGAGTGGGAAAACCAGGCTTTAGTGCTAAACATTGTGGTCATTTCTAAACGTTAAGATCTGCATCATATCGTATCCCACTTGAGTTTAAATCGTTTTCTGCTTTGGAAAAACACATATCAACATTTAGTGGTAAAAAGCCACTAATGCAATACATATGGATACCGTTCACTTCTCATAGGTCTCATGTTTCTACAAATGTGAATGCAACTAAAAGCCAAACATTTGGATTATGGTTGAAAGCCTTGGTCTATGATTAGCCAAGGGATTCCATTTGTTCTGAGACGTTGAGCTTCAACACTTACAATAAGATGCTAATTGCAAGAAAAAGTTCAGTGTTTTTTTTTTTTAATCTCAAATTGTTAAAATTCTAGTATCTTAAACAGCTACCAGTGAGCAATCCATAATACATTCCACAGCATCCCATTAAAATATGCTATTTGGCCATGGTGCTACAAATAACAGGTAAATTGTCATTAAAGTGACTTAGACAGTCACTATTTCTGGGTAGTCCTGCAGCTGACATAATAGTGTTTGAGGAAGGACTAGATGTTTACTGCTCAGTTGAGTGAGAGTTGTGGATCAGGTTGTACATATTATTGATTTCTCAATGAAAAATATTCTTTTCTTTTCTTTGCATATCAACTATGTTAAGAAATACATACATTTGCATAAGCTATGCAAATATATGCAGGCAATTTGAATAATGTATAGGGATATTTTTTTTTGTATGTGCTTGAAACGTGCAAAATCAGCCTATGTAATGGTTGAAAAATAAAGGCAATATTGTTCGGTTGTGATATTTCCAGTGAATTAATACAAAATACAAAGATTTATGGAATCTAACAGTTCGATCTTCTGAGAGTATTTTCATATGTAAAGCTTAAATTGCTTCATGCCTTTCCCACACTTTTCTGCCTCTCCTGTCCAGCTTATGTGAAAGTGTGATCGTCAGTAATGTAGAGAAGAAAACAGAAGACAGATTTGTCTGAGAATAAGCAATCTGCCCTGTGTGTGTTTTACCTTCCCATGGCAAAGCAATATAAATAAATAAGAAAAGCCTTCAAGCCTCATGTGAACTTGCCTGAGGTTTTGTGCCAGCTGCAGTGGTACAATCTGTGGTTTGTATCCTTGCAAGTAAAGTGTGACAGTATCACTGATATTCATCTCTACTGATAAAAGTATTGTTACACTGACTTTATGATAGTTCTTGTAATGGACCAACACAGCTAGATGTGCTGCCATAGGTCTCTCAGCTTGTCTGCTTCAAATTACTCCCACAGTATGACGGTGGGGGTAACTGCTTAGAGGAAATAACCTTTGATCCTCCATATCCATGGTTACAGGTACTGCCTCCTGGCAGCGATTCACATGGACCATGGAGGCACATTCATTCTGCCACCAAACTTGCATATGTCGCTGCCAAGTAGTCGTGCTTGTAACAGTGTACACAATGGGTAAGCCATTACTTCCTCTACAGCAGTAGATCCACAGCCTTGCTCAGTATTTAGGTATTCCAAGGGGTCTGAAATGACCCATTGATCATAACCTAAGGATCAAACTTTGATATTTTGGCTTTATCTTCTTATAAACATTTTTCCTGACACAGTAACCAACTTGTTACAATGGAGTCCTGAAGCTAATGACATTGTGTTTCAAAATAATTTAGCAGTTAATTGCAATGTCCATCTATCTAGTGAATTAGGCAATTTTTGCCTCTTTTAATTGGATAGATCTGGTCCTACTATTTGAACAAAGAGAATAGTGCAGGCTAGAAATATATGAAAACTAAATCAAGGCAATGTATCTTGATATAGATTGAAGTTGTCTTATTTGCTTCAAGTGGACAGCCTCCAGAATAAAGCAACAGTGTAGCTTAGTAAAAAGAGATTTCATTAAAATCTGTATTTCTAGTAATATGGTTGGATGAATTTTTTTAAAAGAATGTGTTGCTGAATAACCACCATCAGCCAGTAGGTCCATGGGGCTTGTTCAGCTAAAAGCCACAACAGACTTTGTAATGCAATGATGTAATCTTGGCTTTGTGTCATAAAAAAAAATAATAATTCCTGAATAGACAAGCTCACAACAATATTGTTCAGTGTTGGTTTTTATCTGGATTGCTTCCAAATTGCTCACATGCCTTCACAGTACACATCATGCCTGCTTAAGTTTTTGCTCTGAATTCCTTACCTCGTATTTTATTTCGCTTTTTAATGTCTCAGTTATGTTTGGGAAACTAACCAGTCTGGCCACAAAATTAGGATGTATCTTGCAGAGTGCATTCATTTTACTTTTTGCATATTTTTCCTGAGGTCATGTCAAGGTTAGTTTGAATTCCATCCTACATTAAGACTTCTTTCACAGCTATTTAGCTCTGCAGCCTACTCCCCGCTGGGGTCTGCCCCTTGGGCACGTCAAAGCTTCAGACCTGACAAATCACACACAGATGAAGCTGTATGGTTTTTTAAACAGTTTCATCAGTAACATTTTCCTATACAATATACTTTTTTTTCATATAGAGAATGTTCATATGTTTTCTTGATTGCAGTATTGTGGAAATTGATTTCTGTATATGAAGCACTGTTTCATACAGACATCACTAAATCTGAGGCACTGAGCAGGACAGATAGAATTACATTTCATTTATTCAGAGCAAATGTTATTGAAACAAATGGGGTTACTTGTGAGTAAATACTCCCATCTAGACTGTGTTCTAAAAGAGAATTGATGAAAGACTGTGAGCTTAGATGTCCCTAGTTCACGTCTCAACAAAGAAACACTGGCTGGCCTTCTTAGACAAGATATTAACTCACAGTTTCAGCCCAATTACCTCTCTCTCTCCAGTATGGGGGAAATAGCATAGGTCTATCTTGCAGGGTTGTTGTAAGAATTGCGGAGACAGCAATCACTATAAAATTGTTTAACACTGAAAGTAATGCACATTTTTTTCAGTGGCAGATTATAACTCTAATACCCACCCTGAGAACTTTGTTAAAGAGTGAAATATAAATATTTAAATTAAATAATCAAGAAGTAAACAAGTAACTCATGTTACTCTTAAAAACTTTTGAATTCAGAAGAACAAAATTTAACAAAGCCAGGGAAATATGTAGTCTTCAGAGGAAATTTCTGTTGTCTCATTTAAGATGTTTTAATGAGTAATGAATTTTATGTGTTAAGAAATTCATATGCTTCTGTTCATTATTGCTTTGTATTTGTGTGTTTCATAAGTCACATTATCAAACCTATGAAATTAATAGAAAACCAGCTTGAAATTTTGGAGGGGGTAGTGTAAATGAAATGTAACTATTGGAGGGTATGTGTGTGTGGGGAAAACTCTTTAAAATAGACTGACAGTGCATTATATGATATGCATTTGGAAATGCTGTATGAACCTTATGATAATTGTATATCTAATAGTATAACAGCATTTCCTGTTTGAATAGGTGAGGCTGGAATTCTTGGCTTCTAGTGAGTATATTAGCGAACAACAATACACCCTTAACAGGCTTAAGCTGTTAAGGATTTTTAAAAAGCAGCTTACTGTCTTTCTCATTTTTATGGGACAAAATGTACTGCTTTCTACAAATTACTTGATTGACTGATGAAGTGCCATAATTATAGCTGCGCTGCCATTTTGACAAAGCCACAATAACAGATTGTAGTTTAGTTCCCACTCCAGGCATACCACCCTTTGCATAACAAAACCTAGTTTTACTGGTCTAATTCATATTCAGAACAAAAGACACCTGGAGATGTTAACTGTATACTAACAAGGAAACTTAGAACCTAGGGAAAAATAATAACATTGGAGTACAACTAGGGTGGGAGGGGGTGGAGGTTGTACAGTTATTTCAGAAGGAATGGTATCTAATGAAGAGTTGTCTAAAGGGCTGCTTGTTTGGAACTAATTAAAGACAGATCTCCTAAATAGCAAAAGGTTCATGGGAATTACATTAAGTGTCGGGAGACTTGTTATTCTTTTGGCACTCCAAGAGGATTGTTGAAGTTGTTAGTCTAGAAATAAAGCATCCTAATAACAAGTCTTGTTCCAAACCCACCCCACGCTCCTGCTTTTGGGCTTAAACCCATTGCATTTATGTTGCTGTGGGTGTTGCAATAAGATTCATAACAGTGGCCCAGAGTCCTGCCTGAAGAAAACATTTTTTTGCATGAACACATTATGGTGAGAAGAGTCTTGTGCTTTTACTCCATGCATTTTCAGCCTTCAATTAACGTGAAAGCAGTACAATGCCTATGCAACTTCTCTTGCCTAGTGGTGCACCATTTATCATTGCAGTTTTACATTGACCTTGACACCCACTTCATTAGAATAAAGATTGTCTACCATTTAGGTTACATTGTTCCTCTGCACAGAGACCCCATGCAAATTTCTGTTCAGATAGAAGAGCTGTGAGCCTGTCAGAGGTCATCTGCATTAAATGATTGCAGCTATTTTCCAACTGCTTCTTTTCATTCTACTCAATTCAGGCTAGGAGGATCAATCAAGCCTTCTGCCTGAAACAGTGGGACTGCTGGGAATATAACTGTTTTTGGTAGTACTGGATATGCCCTAAACAGTATTAAATATTTAATATAAACTCATTAAAGGGCACAAAAGATATTACAGTTACAGTAAAAAAAATTAAATAGTTTGGATCACCTTCCTTCACAAAAGCAGAGCAATTGATATAAATACTCTCTATTTTATTATGGACAAAAACGACTCCACAAAGTTATTAGACATTTCTTCCATAGAATTATATCAGTGATAGAAGGGGAGGGGGCGAGAGGTGGAATGACTGTCTAATTTATATATATTATACTCTACCTGAGACTTTTGAAACAAAATCAATTTTTTGTTTTGCAGTCATGGGGCCACTGAGCTTTAGTTTTTTTATATGAATAACATGATGAGGTATATTATTATTATTATTATTATTATTATTATTTGTTCACAAGAAAGATCTAATAGGAATAAGTTACTGGTCTCCTCCTTGAGTTTTCAGAGTGATATAATTGGAATTAAATTATTAATGAGAGATACTTTTAAAAAGATTGTTTTATGATCCTCTGTTAGGGGATTTGCAATTCATTTCAATATTTGTAGTTTGATTTATATTAAAAATAATGCAATCTATGTCCAATTAACAATACATGGCCAAAGTAATGTGATTTCTAGATCATGTGAATGGAATAAGCTAGAAGAAGAAAACAAATTCTTAGCCTCAGATGTAATTTGCTGTATGAGTTCTGGCAATTTTAAATGACATTGCATTTTCTAATTTTTTTTCTAAGGCTCGGCAGCAAATTTATCCCAATCAAGAAAACTTATTATTAATTTACAAGGACAACTGTAGGAGTTTTTATAATTTTCCTGTGCAATTATTTGCCATAAATTGATATAAGAGAATGCAAGAAGTTTGCAAGAATTAATGGCTGCTATTTGTCTAGACAAAACACTAAGCTGAGGACTTGAACACCACCCAGACATTCTAGTTGTATTGACTGTGTATGAAATATAACCAAGCCTCTGGACTGTTTGTAAAATGTCTCGCTTTGGTATTACGAAAAAGGTGGATGTCTAAGAGCCGTTGTGAAGGGTAGTCTGGCCTCTAGCAGATTCCTTCACTCTGCATGTATACAGCTGAGCTTTGGACCCTGGACTTTGGAATAAAAAGAGGCTTTGTTCATCAATGAATGGCATTAGGCATGGGCTTCCTGAGGGGCCACCATGAAGCTTAGGCATGAAGAGCACAAACAGTAGCCAGAAAACATGACATGAGCATCTATGTAGATAGATGACAGAGAAAATACTAAAATAAACATATGTGTATGTTTGAATGCAGTGAACACATGTGAATATAACTGGGAAGTACACAGGGCTGTGTTACAAACAATGAGCATTTTGCTTTGGGCAGAGAGGAAATGCCTCTCTTTGCAAATGGAGTGTGTGTGTGTGTGTTAGAATATATATGTATTTATGTGTGACAGTTATTTTCCTAGAGGGGAGTATCTTTCTTCTTTTTTTAAAAAAAAAAGTATGTTGAATATGTTTTAGCATGTTTCTTAATTCCTGAAATTAGTGAATAGTATGATGCCATTAAAAACCATTCTAAAATGGATTGGGTGAAACGTCAAAAAGAGGAAGAACTCTCCAAATAACGTAGCTTACTTCCAGCAGCAGAGAAATGTTCATTGGTTTAATTCTTCTCTCCTTTATAGCCATAGATCTGCTGCGTGTTCAGTATGTCTAGTCTCTTTTCACTATAACCAACAGAAGCACCATACAAAAGTCTTACAATGGATGTCTTAATCTCTCTGTGTGCTTTTAGAGCATTATTTTGAATTCCATCATGCAGCCTGCCCCCCCTCCTCCCTTTCCTCTTCTGAAGTTTTATTACAACAACAGAATTCCCAGGGAGCTTTAGGAGCAAGGGCCGCATAATATTGCCCTAACGTTTCGCTCCAGGGAGGGAATATGTATCTTGGCCCTGATCTTCTTTCTTTCTTTCTTTCTTTCTTTCTTTCTTTCTTATGACGTTTCTCTTTCAAAAAGTATATGCAGTGAAGTCTCACTACATTATTAAATGATTACTAATGTTTTGTTGCTGTTATTGTTGTCGTTGCTGCTGCTATTGTTGTTTATTGCACATTTGACATCTACAGATCTTTAATGATGATTTCTTTCTTTGACCTCTCAGTGACTAGGCATCTTGTTCCTTAACACTGAAGGAAGGGCGGAGGGATGTTTTAGTTGCTCAATGAGGGCCTTCTAGGCCAGTTTCAAAATGGCTTATTCTTCTGGTTTCCATGGTGACAATTAATGCTGTTTCAAGGCATTGTCCCAGTCTCTATTTGGACAGAAATTTGGGCTGTGATTTTTCACACACACACACACACACACACTTTGAAAGAAAAGTAGAAAACTTCAGGAAACGTGCATCAGAAGTTTTCTCTAGATAATCTTTTCTAATCTTTCCTAAACATCTTGGTTATGTTCCCACAAACAGGTTTTCTGGGGGGGGGGGCTTTTTTAAAAAATCAGAGCCCATATGAATAAGTGGCACATCTTTAAATAAATTAAATTGTTTTTAAAATGAGGAAGAGAAGACAAGGTGGGGAGGGGGAAAGGGGGAGTCAAAATTCCTCAGCTTCAATAGCATTTCTGGTCCTTTCTCAAGTAGATTCAAAATAAAGCAATCCCCATTTGTTCATATGCTAAATACAGCTGACTATTGTTATATCTTTCTTAATTCCTGAAATTAGTGAATTATTATTATTATTTTTGTCACATATATGGGTATATTTTTTTCTTTTTCAGGTAACTGCACTAGAGCATGAAATATTAATCATTTTATTTATTGCAGCTATTGTTGAATGGAGGGAAAGAGGAGAAAGGAAGGAGAAATCTTGTGACTTTTAGAATTCTTAATCTCATTTTTGGCTATTGAACAGTAATCTATATCATAACATTCTCAGCCTGTCACAATGGAGCAGCCTTTGCTCACTTAATGCTAAGGATAGAATGAATATGAAGATTAAATTATCTTCTCGCCACAGGATAAAGGAGTCCTACTTGACTAGGGTTGTGCAGCACTGATAGAGCTGGGTAGCTAATTTTGTATGAGAGTGTAGGTGTTTTATGGGTAAAGGGGGGGAACCATTAGCAATACCATGTAGAACTCTAGCTCAGCAGTGCAGTAGATACTTATCTCACATTCAAATAAATAACTCTGTTTTAATTCCTATACTTAAAACAATACTGACTGTTCTTTTCATAACCAGTATCTCTTGCAATTAAATGGATCCCCCCTCCTTTTGGCAGCTTTCCTGTCACTGTATAATACATTTTAAATCAGCCAGCATCTTTCATCATGCTGTTTATACAGTAAGTTACATGGTGACAGAGAGCATATAGAAAGTGGAACTTATTTATTTTTATCTTTAAAAAATATAATAATCTCTTATAGCCTCTGTCAGAGGGCGTCTTTGTACTAAGCTGCCTAGCAAAACCAGTTTATTTAGCACAAAAATTAAGTGTCATGTATCAAGTCTTTATGATAACATTATGACTAGGAAGTACATGTTACCTGTTTTGTTTAGTTCTTGATCTTTTCCAATTCAAGAGTGTCACCAAAATCCTTTGCAGCCAAAAGTGGTTGAATCCAGCCTATCATAGACGAAAATTATTAACTAGCCAAATCTACAACACATCAGACAGCTAGAGGACTCCCTTAGTCTATTAATACACTCGACCAATGGGAGAAAGAAAAACCTAAAAGAAATAAAACCAACTGGATTTCAGTGTCTAGCTGAAATGGACTTGGTTTTCTCTTGATATTATGCATACTTATGGAAATAATTATGTAAATCCTTTTCGGCTATATCATCTTTAAATAGAAATCAGATTACATAAAGCAGATTGTAATCTCCCCTAGTCAACCTTTCCAGCTGAAAAGGCAATCATATAGAGCCAACAAGCATACTTGTTGGCAATTTTAGCCAAGGAAAATGGTTATCTGCTGTGTGATCCACTCCCATAATTCCAAACCTGATTGCCTCTTGTTAATGCAAATTTTTAGAACTCTACAGCTTCTCATTTCTTTTTACATTTCAAAAAACCAACTTTCTGTTATAAATCTAGACAATCCCTTGGTTGCCTGTTACGCATATTCATGTTTATTTTGGATACACCAACACCTGATCAGTGTTCATTAATAATGAGAAATACTTTAAATCACCTCATTTAAAACATTTTGCTCTGTGATCCACAAATGACTAATATTTGAAGTTGGCAAAATATAAATGATGTTCATGTGCAGTGCAAATGAAAGATTAAAATATGAAACTAACAATATGCAAACATATTCATGCAAATTCTGAGGATCTATTAGCTGAAACAGCGATTTCACACCTTTCTTGTTTTCTGTTAAGTACTCTTCAATTGTATTTTTGTTTTGTTTTGTCAGTGAACATGTTCATGGATCTGGCAAGAGCACCCATGTTTTAAACATTCTGTAGTCTACACTGACTTTGTTATACTTGTCCTGATTTTAATTTTTCCTGCCTTGCAACAGCAACCTGAGTAGCTTTCTTCTCTGGGTTTGAAGGAAAGAAAGTATAATGTTTAGCATGCAATTTACTAATAGCTTCATGTGATTTATGTAGGCCTTTTAAATGCTTTTTGGATAATTGTGCTTCATAGTAGTACCGAAATAAAAGGTACTTATTGGCACAGTTTCTCCAACCCTTTTAAAAATACTGAACAGGAAGAATAAATGGGTATGTGAGAGGGGAAAAAAAAGAAACAGAGACACTGTACTAGTCAGAAAGAGTTTGATGAGACAGAAATAGGAATCTCTTGATGACTTAAACTGACATAACCAGGAGTTAAGCCAGTGTAAGTACTGTAACCAGGTGTTAACTCAAACTTTTTCAGACGCTATGCAAGGAGGTATCAGATATCTCCTTACATAATGCTTTTACCCTGGCTGTGCAAAGATTGTTTGTAGGGTGTGCACAGACATTACTCACCTGGCTGGAGCAGCAGGAGGGGGGGAGAAGTATCTAACATATGTAGATATGTAGAGCCAATAGAGCTTCACAAATCACCAGCACCGTATAGAATCTCATCCAGAGTAGATTGGCCATGATTAACAGAACTGTTGGCAATGAACAAAACCCACACATACACACCATAGGATATCCTTTTTGAATTTGAGGCCCTCCAGCTGTATGAACTATAGATTCCATCATCCCAGCCTGGCCAGTTCTAATCCAACACATCTGAAGGGCACTAAGTTGGAAAAGGGGAGCATAGAATCATGCATCCCCACCTCTAACAACACCCTGAGTGTGTACATTTACTTTCTCACACACACAAAAAGACTTCCACTCTATTCTCTGAGAAGGGCATTTTCTATTTTTCAATAGTGATAAAACCTGCTTCCATTTCAGTCCACGAATATCTAGTCATTCCCACAGGAGCTGGGGATTCCCAGGATTGGTGCAATGCAGCTTTCTGATGAGATGTCCCCACTCTTCCCACTCCAGTACACAACCCCCTATTTGTCCTCATAGTATGTGTGAACCCAGTAACTTACTAGGGATGGAAAGAATGTTTTAAAAAAATATTCAAGAATGGTCCAAAAACATGTTTTTTGAATATTGAGAAATCCTGACAAGAAGAATCCTGGACTGAAACTCTGCAGAAAATTCACACATGGTTGTTTTCTGTAGAAAACAGCAATTTCTGCATAGGAAACAACATATTCTGAAGGGAAAATAAAATTTAAACACAGAAACATTAATTCCTGCAACAGAAGACATTGTTTTCTGCACAATAAAAACTGTACTTGGGGATTTCTTCTGCGTAAAATTTTCACATAGTTGATTTGTAGAGAAAACAAAATTGTCTGTGTGGGAATTAATATTTCTCCATGGAAATATATTTTCCATATAGAAAATGCTGTTTCTTCCACAGAAAATATTGTGCATGGTTGAATTTTGCACAGAATAATCCCATAATTGCAAATAGCCTTCAAAATGTGTGGTTTTGGAAGACTTATCCCAGCAGGAAGAAGATTGCTGAAATTACTCATTGCTACCTTTGAGAAGAAACTTGGGGTCCGTCTAGATGAGGGAATAAAATGTAAATTGGTGTACAGAAACACCAATTTGCAGCAGCTGTCATCTGTCTCAATTACTTTTTCACAAGATTGCTGGTATGCAAAGCTATCTGTGTCTGCTGTTCACACAGAGGCATGTTAGTGAATCAAGATGGTGGCCATGAGTGAATTATTCGTGGTTTTGTACTCCCCAACTTGCCCTAGCCAAACAGTTTTTAAAAAACAAGACCCTATATCCAAGGTGTGGAAGAGCGATTTTCCACTTAAACAATGAAAAACAAGTAAAAAAGAAAGCCTGTTTCATCATATCAGTACATGATCACAACAGTGAAAATCCATCATGGCAGTTCCAGGAGCTGCCTTGTTAGCAAGCTCTGCCCCTGTGCACATCTGACCAATCAGCAGTCAGCTTTGGCAATGTGATTCGGTTGTCCTAACGGGCGAGGGTGTGCATTTCTATTGGGGTTTTTAAAAAACCTGGGGAAAACCCTGAGGTCTTGAAACACAAAGTTTTCCTGTATTTTTCTCCCCCTCCCACCAAAAACAATGGATCGCTGCAGGATCCAATTTGAACGCATAGGATTCCCTGCAGATTCTAAGAGGGTTTTCCCCACCACCACCATCTGGACTACCCCTTAGTGAAGAATTACATCCCTATCACTTACTATGATCGTTGACTTTCCTGTTCATTCCATCTCTTCTGCCCATTAATATGAGACCCCTGAGATGGTCTTTCTGGGTAGTTATACTCCAGTTGTGGACCATCCTCCTTCTGTTCTTCTTCTGGTGGTTGCCCACCATAGGAAGATTTCCCCCTTTTAACAGAACCCTGTCTCTTGGTGGCCTTTTTATTGGTATTATGCTGTGGTGGATTTTAATGCATTGTTTTATTCTGCTACTGGTTTTCTTGTGAATGTTTTCAACTGCTAGTTCTTAATGAAGTGTTTGTGTATGTCTTTGCCTTGTCTTAGGTGAGTTGCTTCTGTGATACATTCTGTATTTCATTTCAGATTTTTCCTTTTATTATTAGTTTCCTTGAACAATTAGAAAAGGTGGAATAAAATGTAAATAAACAAATACCAACAACTGGATCATACCTTTCTCTTAGAGGGTGGTCAAGAAATACAATCTATAGGCAGGTTATGCAGATTAAGAGGCTGGTCTGTTCCGACAGGGACTAGCTTGGGCTTTACATTTGGTTCAATTACATTCTGAGAAACAAAGAATTGCACAGCTAGTTTTGTGTGTACAAGGCTTAGAGCTGGATTTGAGTTTCTCAAGCAGCACTCCCTTTCCTTCCTTGTGACGTGGTCAGCCATTTCTGTTGCTGATGGCACTTTTTCAGAGATAAGCTGTGATTTGGTTTGAGATCTGATGATCAAAGTAATTTTCAAAACAAATGCTCCTAGGCATAGCTAAGTCCTTGTTTGTGCCTAAAAATTTTCTTTGTAACCAAACAGATTAAGTTGAAGTTGGGGAGCACTGGAGCAACACCTGCTTTCTCCAAGAAATTGGGGTCACAAGGGAACATTAGAGTCCACTTCTAAAGTGCCTTCCCATGCATCCATTTTCTCTCCCCAGTGTAAATGAATGGTCACCATTCTCTCTCTTAGAAGCACTCAAATGCAAAAAAGTAAAATAATGGATTTCAGGATATTGTCAAAGTGGGTGGGAGAGACTTTCCAGCATGTCTGTCAATAACAGCAGACATTTTGTAAGTCTAATGTTAAAGAGCTATACAAATATAGAATATGAACAGAGGAGATTGCCATCATATTTAAACATCTTGCTTTCTAAGATTTTTTGTAAAGAAAAAACGTTTTTCTTCTTATGGCTAACCCATTTGTTTTCCATTTTAGAGGTACAGTGTAGAAATGTCAATCAGACACCCCAAAAAGATGGAACTGCTGAGTAAAGTCGAAGCTTTGAAGAGAAGTGGTGTGTCACTACCCAACGATCTCCTTGAAAAAGTGGATTCAATTAATGAAAAATGGGAACTGCTTGGGGTATTTGCATTTTTATTACTGTTTGTCGGTTATGTGTACTTTTTGTGTCTTGAAGTATGCTGTCTGTCTCTTTTCTAATTTGATGCACAAATATCTCTTTTATTCAATTCACTTACATACATTTCAAACAAGCTACTCATGCTATTATGGGGCGGGGGAACATAGTATTTTCCTTGTCTGTTGATTTTTTTTTATTCCCTGCTTGTCTCTTGTCTGACTTTAATAATTTTAGTTCTTTAATACAGAAAAAAATGTAAGTAAAATATGCCATGTATTATGGGTTTGCACCAAGTCAACTATAATACAGTGTATCTGATATACACTGACTGTCATGCTTGAGTGAATGTTAATAGAATTTATTCTGAAGGTACATGTTAGAGACATCTACTCTTTAACTATTTACTATACCCTTAAGATGAAAAGTGGGGATGTCACTACATATTTCAGGTCATACTGATGGCTCAAAAAAACAAATATGCAAATTTTATATAAATCTAAAGTCTTGAGTCTGAGGATGCAGTCAGGAGACATGTCATGCTGCAATATTCAGCTCATATTTGACAAAAGCAGGGTGGGGGACAGAAAAGAAAAGGTTTCATATAATTCATTTCATGCTATAATGGTTCAGTCTGAGCCAAACATGAGATACAAGAACCTTGTAGAAAATGCTATATAGTTATTCTTTTACCCAGACACCAAAAATGTGTGATTCAGGAAGCATGATTGTTGACTGCTGTAAGACACATGGTATGACAAGAACACCTTTAATATTTATTCTTTTCTTAATTGTTCCTAGTCAGAATTAAAAGGTGGGATAGGTTGGTAAACAAACTGTTTAAAAGATCATTTAGAAATAAGGATTAAAAAAAAAAAACAGAGACTATATATCTGTACACTATAAGCACAAACTCTTAAAAACAATGAGGATGAACCAGTCTTCTCATTGTACCCCCACACTCCAGAATGGAGAGAAAGGGAAGGCTAAGTAATGCTGAAGATGAATGTTGTGATGGGAATTTAAAGAATTCTATGGATTCTTTAAAATGGCAAAAAAATAAGTTTATTTTAAAAAATAACATACAGTATGCAACAACTTATCTTTTTTAGCTTATTTTTTTTCTGTAATTTGAATAGTTTCCCAAATTTAAAAGTGCATTTTCCAAAATGAAAACAAGAATTTCTTTTTCTGCAAACACATGGAGTCTGCTAACACAGCCTGTACCAAAATACTGGGGAATTTAAATACATGGAATTTTAAAGCATTCCAATTTTAAAGGTATTTTAAAGTTTCAATATTACTCATTTGCCTTCCTAGATTATATATTAAAATTGATGTGTAATAAAGAAATATTAATTTAAATGATATTTTAATATAATTTAAAATTATATTAGATTTTAAAAGGGCACTCTAGGTAGTATACAGAAGAGCAATAAAGTATAATGAAATTCCACAAAATATAACAAACAAAAGGATAAATACATTATTGATACCCAGAAAAGACCAGAACATCAGAACAAACAGGAACAAAATCAGAATCAAAAGCCAGCAATCTCTACAAAATTAGGAGAACGAAAGTTAACTAAAACTGAAAGCTTGTCAAAATGTACTCATTTATTTTATTTATATGCCACCTTTCTCCCAGCATGGGATCTGGGAGAAAGGCGGTAGAAAGAAGATTATCTTCATTAAGCATCTGAAGGTCAGCAAGGAAGTCATCAAGGGAGAATCCTAGCAGGGAAAGAGATTCATGGTGATGCAACTCAGAAGGTTCTGTCCAGTGCTTGGTAATGTGTTGCAAGTAACTACATTATTTCTAACACATTACTTTGAGTGTAATGAAGGCATAATAATGTTTCCCCCCCACATTTTAGCATTAGTGTTAGCAGTTGTTGTTGCTACTGATGGGAAGAGTGGTGGTACAGTGAGTAATGTTTCCTCCATAAGTGTTACATTTTTAGGGTCATTCCAAAGGTTGGGTATTTTTCTATTTTAAAAAAAATAAAAACATAAATTAAAATAATGTGTTGTTTAATAGTAATAATTGAGTGCACTAATGCATTACAATATTTCAAAAGCAGTGGGTAACAAAAGGGTTTTCTGAATAGTATTCCAAGCTCTGGTTTTGTCTCACATTCTGCTTGATTTACAATTCTGATGGCAGTGAGACTCATAGAACAGCACTCTCTCAAAGACTTCAACATTTTGCATCAGCTACAGTTATACTAGAAGTCCCAAGTAGAGTGTGATACAATAGTTAATGTATATGTAACCAAGATATGAAAGACCATGATATATTTGCCTTTTTCTAGGCAAAATGCAGATGGTATACCAGCCAAATGTTCAAAATCACTTGTACTATCTGCTTGCATGGAATAAAACCATGTCCAAAAAGACATTTGAGCTGTGGGTTTGGTCTTTCAAGCACAGTAGAATTCAGTGGCAGCTGGTGGCTCCAATTCAGTGGAATGGTACATCTGTTGTCAGTTTTAGAAGCTATCCAAGGTGTACAGGACTCCTAAAGGAGCTATCCAAGTTCCTCTGTTTCAGGATAGTTTTAGCACATTGGATCACTCCTTTTACAGTCAGACTAAAACCCTGAACAGATTCATAATCCCACTGAGATGGAATCCACCAGCCACTATTGGTGGAATTCAATTCAAAACAGGTTGTACCTGATCAGCTTTCTTACTGACCAAAACAGGGAAGGCACAGTTCAGAGCCTACTGGGCCAGACAGTACCATTCTAGTCTCTACTGGAGCTCCAGGGAGCCTCACTACATTGCTGTAGTAACCATTTTATCAACCAGCAGTGACATTACATCACTCCCACTTACCTTTGAGGCCTTTTGGAGAGGAGGTCTTGCTATTTAGGGGTGGGAGGATGCCTGAAACAGTATTTCAAGCATTTTTTAAGCATTTAGGCATTTTTGTCACTGTAAAACATTTTTTCAACAAAAGAAAGTGCTTAAGGGAGGACACTGATGATTGGAGGGGTAAAGGTTGGTGAAGGGGGTCTCAAGGACTTCCCAAAGGTCTGTATGCAGCCCACAGGCTGCACAATTCCCACACCTGATTTAGAACAAACAACACCACACAGGGAAGTATAAGAGAAGCATATTGTAGAATTAGTGGCTGGAAGCTCATTTTGTATGAAAATTTGTTGGAGCAATTAGTGCTCAAACAATCTGTTGTATTTTGAAAAAAATGGTGAAAGACAAAAGGGTCTGACTCTTATTGGTAATCCTAACTACCGTAGACATGTTGAATAATGGGATTTACGTCTGTGTTGACTCACTCTTCAAGAACTGATTCAGTAGAAGAGGATATTAATAGGATACAGGCCTTACTACTTTTCTCCCAAACCTTGCTCGCTGCAATCAGTGTGATGTACAAACACAGACCCACCCAGCTGACCTCAGGACTTCATCTTGATGTCCAACTTTCCCAACAGGTTGGTCCTGACCATGTGACATGGGAAGGGACAGAGCTTGGGAAAGTTACTTTTTTGGACTACCATCTCCTAGACTCCCCTAGCCAGCACAGCCAATGGGAACTGGAAAGTTGACATCCAAAAAAGTAATTTTTTTGCAAGGTGAGGGTTACTTCCTAAGAAACTCAAACTGAAATGTTTCTTGGGCATATTGAATTAACTGTGCACATTTTAAAAGTCTCCCTCTAAGAGTTTCATCAACTTAACTTCAAGCACACACTTAATTCCTTGTTACCCTTGGTAGGTCATATGATCAATCAGATGAACAACTAATCAACTTTTCTTCATTAAAATAATCAGATTTTAAAATATAAACAAAACACTACGCTGCCATTTAAAATGACTTTTAAAGACTCTTTCTTTCTTGCATGCTAAGATCAAGATGCAGTTTTATATCACTTTTTCAAATTAATTTCTGTATTTACAAAAAGTTGCTTTTTTCTCTTAAATGAAATTTCATGTATAATAAGCAGTTTTTGATTGAGTTTTCTTTAATTTAATAAAAAAACACTGTGGAAACTAACAACACTAGGCATACTGTTTTAATTGGCATGATTACATTTTAATTGGCATGAAAAAAAATTAAAGACAAGGATTTTAACTTCTAACAATAGTAAAATAGAGAGATATGGTTTTTAATATTACTTTCATCTAAGGTGAACAGTGTGGAATGGAAATACATTAGAATGAAATGTCAGTGGTGCGTACAGTTTAATCTGTGAAATTTTGTCCCCTGTGCTGAATATTACTCAGTCTCAATTGCATATTAAACAACCCTATCAAGGCAGGCATTGGCATCTGCTGTGCTGACACAAATTGTGAATTAAATGAAATTGATGTCCTCTGTCGTATATTTATGAAGACGGACCATTCTCTGAAGTATTCTGTTTATGAAGAATTTATGATTGCAAACTGTTCCAGAACAAAAAAGTGGCAATAAATTCTTTTTTGTGACCCTACCCTCCAAGGGCATTGATTTCACCTCCTGCTGCTACTTTTGTTACAGCATAAAAACAATAGCTAAAGCTGAATTCCACCGAGAGCCTTCAAATTATCAATATTTGAGCCATCAAAATAGAAAGGTGTTGCCAAGAATATGTGTTGTTTTTTCTGTAATGATCTCCCAAAACACATTATTTGCACAGTGCTTTAGAACAGATGAGTATCTTGATTTAATTCATTGTGTGTTTCAAAGCTTACCCTTCACTGTAAATTCTCAAAACACTTCATCCACAGTCATCCCACTGACTTGAATGGGGCTAATCCAAACCCCATCCACCTTCAAAGATTCATTGATTAGTACAGCCTATAAAGGACCAACTTCTGAAACTTAGCTTTTATCACCCTTAATGGAATTTGGTGCAGTTCCCAAGCAATTGCTCCCACAGCCCTGATCATATCCTTTGTTTCTCTAGGGAAAACTAAAACAGAGCCTTTAATACATTATATTTTTGGCTCTTATCTAAACTAGCTCCAAGTCAAACTGAATGCAAGTGTTCTATCTGCAAATGAGATTGCAAATCCACAGAATCTGGAAAAGTTGCTTTTGTGGACTTCAGCTCTCAGAATCTTTCAACCAGCATGGCCAGTGACTATGCTGGTTGGGGGAGTTCTGGGAACTATTGTACAAACAGGTGACTTTTTGAAGCTCTGTGAAATCATCAGGATGAGCAGGTGATAATCAAATGAAATTCAATACGGAGAAATGTAAAGTACTGCACTTAGGGCGGAAAAATGAAATGCATAGATATAGGATGGGAGAGACCTGGCTGAATGAGACTACGTGTGAAAGGGATCTAGGAGTCCTAGTAGACCACAAGTTGAGCATGAGTCAACAGTGTGATGCAGCAGCTAAAAAGGCCAATGCGATTTTGGGCTGTATCAATAGAAGTATAGTGTCTAGATCAAGGGAAGTAATAGTGCCACTCTATTCTGCCTTGGTCAGACCTCATCTAGAATACTGTGTCCAGTTCTGGGCACCACAATTCAAAAAGGATATTGACAAAATGGAGCATGTCCAGAGAAGGGCGACTAAAATTGTGAAAGGTCTGGAAACCATGCCTTATGAGGAGAGACTTAGGGAGCTGGGTATGTTTAGCCTGGAAAAAAGACGGTTAAGAGATGATATGATAGCCCTGTTTAAGTATTTGAGGGGGTGTCACGCTGAGGATGGAGCAGACTTGTTTTCTGCTGCTCCAGAGACTGGAACACAGAGCAATGGATGCAAGTTCCAGGAACAGAGATTCCACCTCAACATTAGGAGGAACTTTTTTACAGTAGGAGCTGTTCGGCAGTGGAACACACTCCCTCCCTCCTTCCTTGGAGGTCTTTAAACAGAGGCTGGATTGCCATTTGTTGGGGATGCTTTGATCATGATTTCCTGCATGGCAGGGGGTTGGACTGGATGGCCCTTGTGGTCTCTTCCAACTCTACAATTCTATGATTCTATGATTCTATGAAATGAATAGACATGACTAAATAAAAATAAATAGATTATACCTAAGTCTACTTTGCAGATACCATGGCAATGAAAGATTCTTCTGTGATCTCACTGCCATGGCATAGTTGTTACATATTTTTAAAAATCATTTTAAATTTAAATTTTAATTTTAATTTTAAAACAACCATTGGTTACTTCTGATGCATGATGCGCTCTGATGGGCTACAATCTCATTCCTCAGTTTCTGTAATAAATGCATGCATCTATGACTGAACATCAGAAGAAGACAGGGACTGAGAATCAAATGGAATATTATAACCTTTAACCTTGATTTTCAATTGACATTCACTGCCATTGATCCCAAAGGAATTGATTTCTAAATATTTAGACTAAGAACTAAGCTACATGTTACCCAGTTCTTTTATGGTACCCAATGGTACTTCCACCACCATCTAAAAGAAAAGCAGATAGGAAAACAAGCTTTCAGTGTGAACACAGCTGAATGAGGGGGGGCTTAAGCACAATGTCTTCCCTTCCCTTCTTTGCTGAAAAGCCATTCCTTCCCAAAGATACTTCACAGTAGCGAAATATTTGTCAACGTTGGACATAGGCCTGCAGTGTAATCTGTATCTTGGTCCTTGGTTTGTTTTGCATTCATTCTTTATCCCAGCTAGCAAAGATCCATTTAATCAATAGAATGTGTATCAATGTTGACTTACCCAGTTCCCATTGATTTAGTGGTACTGCTCTAGTTTGGACTGATAATTGGACACAGGCTTCTGAAAGTCACGGTAATATCAGGTTTAGACAATCAGGATGTGCTTCCAAAGAGGACAATAGCAAGGCCAGCAAGTTCCACATGTTAGGTTAGCCGATCTCAGGCCTTGGTCTCTTTTCTGCAGTCCTCAGGGTGAGAACGTTGCCTTGAAAGGTGTGCACATTTTTTTTTTTGTCATTTGTTAGGCTTGGTATTTTTTATTTAAATGGCATATTGTGTGCAACTGTGGTTGATGCATAATGTATCCTGCTTACTGGCATCACCAGTGTAACACCATAATTATAATGTCTCCACGGCTTGCTTCTTCACAAGATAGCAGAAGAGATTGTCCCCTGATCTCATGTTTTGGCCCTGAAGTCTCAGGGGCTGGCATAATCCTGATCTGGTAGCCTTATCAAGCAGTAACTTCTGCCAAATTTCCACAGGGAAGGAAGTTACAAGAATCTTCTGGTGACCATAGGAAGTTAAATCTGTGGTTAATTTCAATGTCTGCTTCAATATTGTTATTTATCTAAGCATAACAAAACAACTGAATATTCATACTAGGCTGTTCATTTGATCAACTTGCTATCCTGAATATAATTACTTTCTCAGATATACAATTGCTTGTTATTAAAAAAAAAAAAACTTGAGTCACTATTACATGCATAAATATACACAAATATACTGTTGTCACTACAAAATGCAGATACACTTACTGTTTATTTTTAACATTTACAATTACTATTCTAAATAAACAGAGAACTACAATTATGGATTTTAAATCTTTCCAGTGGATTGGACCCAGGTTTAGGCATGCTTAGAATACATTGATTGAAATCCCCATTAATTTCAATATGATGCTTCTTGAGTCTTTACCCAGCAGTAAAAAAATGCACATTTTTAGAAATCCAATTGCTTTCAATATATTAATGTATAGGGTTTCCCCCCGCCATCATTCTAAAATTCTTGTTACAATTCCACTAGAATCCCTGCAAATCTACATTATTAAATGGTGAACCAGGTCACAAATTTTTATCATTATACAATCATTTGTGTCTTGTGGACATCTGATGTTAACAAAACAAAAGCTGAGATGCAAAATACTCTTGCATGAGCAGAAGGCACTTTTGCTCATTTAAGGTGATCCTCTTTCCCAATTCTGCCAGTTATTCTGAAGTGTTCCTGTGATGCCTCCCATAGTATTGCAGAGAGTCTCTCAGCCCTCAGGAGTAACTTGTTGGAAGAAGCAGGAAGTGTAATAGGGATGAGAGCACAGTTCCACGGATAGACCTCCATATCCATGGGACCATATCCGTGGATTCACTTACCCACATCCAAAAAAATATGGTCTCTCTAGGCATCTTCTAGGTCCTCCAGCATGACTTTATGGTCAGCTGGCTAGATAAGTGTTCTCTCTAGGCCTCTTCTAGGTCCTCCAATGCAACTCTATGGTATGCTTGAGCCATTCATTTTAATATGGCAAAACTATGATCCATGTTTTGCAGTATCCACGGTAAGTCTGAAAATGTATCTCTCACTGATACAGGGGTCTATCTGTACTTTTATGTCTTTGGCTCCAAGGCAAAGTTTTTATGAGTCCTTCTCTGGAGAAAGCCTTTGTCACTGATTGTTAAGGCAGTGGAAAGTGGGTTGAGATGTCCATTTTGCCGCACATTCTGTAACACAGTTGGTTATACTGAGTACTGAGGACGTGGACAAGCTACTTGGTAGGGTTAGGAAGACGACCTGCCCTCTCGATCCTTGCCCTTCATGGCTGGCCATCCAGGGGGGGACTGCCTTGATGATGTTCCTTAAGGACATCATCAATGCATCCCTCAGAGAAGGGTGTGTGTTCCATCTTGTTTAAAGGAAGCAGCCATTAGGCCGCTCCTGAAAAAATCTTCCCTTGACCCCCTGGACATGAACAACTATAGGCCGGTTTCTATGTTACCATTCTTGAGCAAAGTGATCGAGAGGGCAGTTGCGCTTCAACTCCAAGTGGTCTTGGATGAAACCGATTATCTAGACCCATTTCAAACTGGCTTTAGGACGGGATTTGGAGTTGAGACTGCCATGGTTGCCTTGACTGATGACCTGCGTCTAAGCATTGACAGGGGTAGTGTGACCCTGTTGGTGCTTTTAGACATCTCAGCGGCTTTCGATACGATAGATCATAGCATCCTCTTGGATCACTTGAGGGGGTTAGGAATCGGAGGCACTGCGCTCGAGTGGTTCCGGTCCTTCCTCTCGGGCAGGTCCCAGAGGGTGTTGCTCGGGGACAGCTGCTCCAGCAGAAAGGAGCTTACTTGTGGTGTTCCACAGGGCGCCATCCTGTCCCCGATGCTGTTTAACATTTATATGAAGCCGCTGGGTGAGATTATTCGCAGTTATGGGGCTGGGTGTTATCAGTACACTGATGACACCCAGATCTATTTCTCCTTGCCCCGATCATCGGCCTCGAATTCCGATGGCGTCTCTCCTCTTAATGATTGTCTTAAAGCAGTAATGGGCTGGATGAGGAAAAACAGATTGAGATTAAATCCAGATAAAACGGAGGTGCTCACGGTAGCGGCCCCCAAACCAGGAGTTGGGTTGCAACCTCCAGTCCTGGATGGGGTCACGCTCTCTGTTAAGGACTGTGTTCGCAGTCTGGGGGTGCTCCTTGATTCATCGCTTCAGATGACGAGTCAGGTGAATGCGACAGTCAGGAGCGCCTGTTATCAGCTTCAGCTGATACGCCAGCTGCACCATTTCCTGGAAGTAAGGGACCTCGAGACTGTGGTGCACGCGCTGGTAACCTCCCGTCTAGATTTCTGCAATGCGCTCTACATGGGGCTGCCCTCATGCTTGGTCCGGAAACTTCAGTTGGTACAAAATATGGCAGCCAGAGTGGTCTCGGGAACATCTCGGAGAGACCATATAACTCCAGTATTAAAATCTCTCCACTGGCTGCCAATCAGTTTCCGGGCCCAGTATAAGGTGTTGGTTATTACCTTTAAAGCCCTAAATGGCTTGGGTCCAACTTATCTCCGGAACCACCTCCTCCCATACAATCCTCCCCGTGCACTCCGGTCCTCTGGGAGGAATTTGCTTCAGCCACAAAAATCTAGGCTGTCTGCAACCTCCCAGAGGGCCTTTTCGGTAATCGCCCCCAAATTGTGGAATGACCTGCCGAATGAGATCCGTCAGATAACAAGCCTGAGTGGCTTTAAAAAAGCACTAAAGATGGATCTCTTTCGGCAGGCCTTTCCTAATTAGATCCCGGCCTCAGGGGATCCTGGCCTCTTCTAGCCTGCTGGCCATTTATTATATTTTATTGTATTTATAGTTTTAAATGTGATTTTAGATTAGTTGTTTTAATTTATATTTGTTTAATTTTTTTATGGGGGAGGGTGGGAGTGGGGGTGTTTAGGGATTTTATTTGTATTGTATTTTAAATTTTGTAAGCCGCCCCGATTGTTTTAACAGAGGGGCGGGGTATAAATAAATATTATTATTATTATTATTATTATTATTATACACTTGCACTTGGTATGTTGTAAATCTCTTCTTAAAACCTGATAGGCTCATTCAGATGGCTAAACCGTCTTGGGTGCAAATTCTGACCTCAAGACAATATATCTTTTTAAGCTTAGACAGCTCTCTTACCACGTGGCTACAGATGTACACTACCACTTTGGTAAATAGTTGCCTGTGTCCACCCAGGGTATGACACTACAACAGCAGTCCTATGCCTGCTTTCTCCATTGAACTCAGTAGGACTTGGGTTATGGAGATATGCATAGGACTGCACTGTAAATGACATAAAGAAGGAATTAAAATGACTAATATTGGTCATATCTAGATAAAGATACTGCTGGTCAGTTATCAGATGCACATCTTTTTAAACATGAGATTAATATGTGGTTTCTTTCTCTTTTCCATTAGAAAACCCTAGGAGAGAAGATCCAAGACACAATGGTAGGGCACAGTGGGTTAGGTCCACGTGACCTGCTTTCGCCTGAAAGCGGCAGCCTAGTAAGGCAGCTGGAGGTCAGGATCAAAGAGCTGAAAGGGTGGCTGAGAGATACCGAGCTTTTTATCTTCAATTCCTGTCTGAGGCAAGAAAATGAAGGAACAATGAATGCTGAGAAACAACTGCAATACTTTAAGGTAATAAAAAAAAAACCCACACATATAACTATGCAGCACTGATACAAGTTGAGTTGCTTTCTGGAATAAAATAAAGTATGAAGAGCATGTTTGTGTTAATTTCATGTCCTTGCATATTCAATCATACACACGTAATTTTATTCCTCCCCAGTTTGTATGGAAGAGATTGCTTTTTCAATAGTAGAGCTTAATATTAAGGATAAATCTTTCTATACATAAGCATTTACAAGGATCAAAATATCAGCCTTATATCTCAACTCCTTATAATTCTTTTCTTGTATTCTGTACTTTATTCTGTAGATTTTGCATTCAGCATAACAAAGACTTATTCCATGATTTTAGCACCTGAAGTCATAAATTCCTTTTGCGTAGGTTTAGGGTAAATAAGAAGGGAAAATGCTTATAACTGTTTCCTGTGCTTTGAATTATGGCAGCACCTTTGTTGCTACCATGTAGTCCAGTTCTCCCTTCTTATTGAGCAGGGATGTAATTCTTCACTAATTTTGTTTTGAAAGAAGGATAAAGTAGGTTTAGCAATTTTCTTCACATTGTGAGAAAATCTTTAAAAATACAATTATCATTTGCAATTCACTTGCAATTCAGGACTTATTCTGCACAAAATTTGCACAGAAAACAGCATTTTCTACACAGAAAACAGCTTTTTTATTTTTCAGAATAAAATATTACTGTGTAGAAATATTATTTTCTCTCCAGAAAGTGCTGTTTTCTGCCAGAAAATGCTGTTGCTGGTGTCTAATTCTGTATAAAATTTGCACACAGGTTGTGCAGAAAACCATTTGCATATTTTGTGGAGAATAATTCCTAAACTGTGAAGATCTTCATCAGTCCAGGGTTCTCCTTGCTGGGGTTCCCTGACACTTGAGAAACATATTTTTCAGTGCTATTGCAACTATTTTCTAATATTCTTTCCATACCTGTTCTGGAGTCATGAGCACTAACAAGCCAATGCTGTAAGAAAGCCAGGGTGGGGAATTTGTGTTTGCCTGCAGTTTCTATCAGCCAAAACCAGCATGGCCAATGGTGAGAGAGGCTGGACGTTACAGGCCAGCAACATTTGAAAGGCCACTGAAAGGTCACAATATTCAACTAAGTCATTTGCTGACCTATTCAGGGGAAAAAGGAAACCAGGCACATTAAGAGACCAGACACAAAAGATGGGATACAATAATTGGGCTTTATTTAACCCTGCCTATTTATTAACTTCTAAAGATCTTCAGTGGGGGGAGGCAACCTAGTGTGGGAGCAGCTGGGGCAGTAGATCTATCCCAGACCTTACTCCCCAGCTTCCCCAGGGTGAACACCTGAGCCCCAGAGAGAAACCCCAAGAGTTGGGGTTGCTCCCCAGCCAGCCCGCATCTGGAAGAGCAACCCAAAAAGTCCCTCACCAAAGTCACAAGAGTTTAGGTGAGGGTCTCTACTTCAGGCCAGCCCCAAGGAGAGTCCCATTCACCCCCAAGTCACATGACTTAAAGCAGAGTTCCTGAGACCCCCCCCCTTCACCAAAATTGGTTCCACAGGTGGATACCGAAATCTACACCTCCCCCTTCATCTGGCCACAGATAAGGGGCAAATGTCGACTTAGTCCCTATCCACTAGCTTGTCCAAGAGGTCCCTCAACCCCTGCTGATAATCCCCCCGAAATATCAGGTCACCGTCATCAGATAGATGTACCCCATCTGCTCGGTAGAGCTCTGGTCTCTGAAACACAATTTGTGGATGAGGAAGGTAAAAACCCAGCCCCCTTACAAGGTTGCTGCGTACCTTGCCCTATCAATCAGGCGGGGCTCCCCATCCACAGGCCATAATTGTCTTGGCAAAATGGCAGACCATAGGATAGTAACCTCAGCCCCCCATGACCTGATTACTTCCATATTGTGGATTGCCTGTAAAAATTAGAGCCTTACCTTTCAAAAGGCCCAGGTCATTCCCATGAATGTGAAGGACCAGAATGTGGGGTGGGGGCCTTTGGCACTCATCAAACAACAAAGGCAACATGCCACCGCAGGCCCCTCTTGCTGAGGCAGTCCACCATGGCCCTATTCCCCCAGACCCAGGTGAGGCCTGTCGTGACACAAGAGAATGAGGTGAGGGGTGGCAGGACCTTAAATAGCCTCTGGGCCTGCCCCTCCCTCTCCCATCATGGCGTGTGCACCATGACACAACTCTGCCTGGCCTCTCATCTCCTCTGCCCAGCAAAGACAGCTCCCTCCCTGGCACAGCTGCACTGGCCGGGAGGTGAGCCGGGTTTCATAAGCTTTGGGGGTCAATTCACACTATGTAATCCTAGTGCTATGTTCTACTTTAACTGCAGTGGCAGCTTCCTATGGAATCCTGGGGTTTGTAGTTTGAGTCCCGGGCCAGGAATTCTAATCCCCCCCCTTTCAACTGCAAATCCTAAAATTGCATGGCATGTTGCCATGGCAGCTGAAGTGGAATATAGTGCTATAATTATGTAGTATAAATGGGCCCCTAGTCTAGCTATACTCTATCCACATGAATCACATTGGCCATATGCCTGTGCTAGTTGGTTTGGGATCAGGGACTGGGACCAGATATGAGGTGTTACTTTCGCCCTCTCTTGCTTTTCTAGTTTATGTATTGGGGGACAGTTTGGAGTCTGCCTGGTGTTTCTCTTGCCCCCCCCTTCTATCTTCCCTTCTTAACTGTTGTTTCACACACTCCTTGATATGGTCAAATTGTCCATTGTAGTTGATAGTCTGGGAAGGATGGTTTACCCACCTTCCTTATTGTCCTTTGGTTCTCATGTTTTTTGCTACCCCACAACAAACTATATTTTATTTCCTTTGGCGGGGGGCCTCTTGTCTGTTGGCGTTAGCTAGGCTTTGGGTTCATTTTACCTTTTTTGTGTGTGTCAGGGGTGGCAGCTTGATTTTGATTTGGCAACTTGGTAATTTTGGCCAAAACTCTTAAAACAAAATGAAAGGAAAGCAGTGGGAATGAAAAGAAGAGCAGAGAAGAGAAAGAAAGAAAGAAAGGCTGAATCAATTTGAGGAGAGGGAGGCGAAAAAGGCTTACAGTTTGCCATTGTGCAGGCTTCTTACCCTTTTTCTCCCCACTTTTGTCATTTTCTAAAAACATACAATTTTTCTTCTTTTTCTTTTTAAAGCTATCTCCTTTGCCAGTGGCTTTGGCAGGCAGTCCTATAGCATCAGAGCTTCAGCCTTCACCATAGCCATTTGCTGCTGTGCTGCCCATTGATGGTCTTAAAATGTTTTTGTAAGAAAAATAAGGGGGGGAATGGAAATTAGTATTAGATGCACTGAGCCACTGATGTACTACTTACAATGAGACACTTCTTCTCTATATAGTAGTCTTTTTCTGAGTAGAGAATACCTGGGGGCATTGCCTAAAGGTGTATGGCACACTGATTTTCATCTTGTTGAGTGTTTTCCTGCATCAACAGGGAGCTATTCAGTGAAATTCATTGCCACAATACATGGAGATGCCCATTCATCTTAGGTTTATTTATTTATTTATTTATTTATTTATTTAAACAAGGATTTCAAAATCCAGCTTGAATTTTCTGCAGTGTATAATCGACTGCTGTTCAAAACAGACTATTTGCCTTATAAGAGAAGGTCATTCTTATGTTCCTTAATATCCTGTGTTAAACAAATTTATACAGTGTGTTAAAGAGGGTGGAATTTCTTCAAAGTCATGACTTGCAATTCTCTAACTGTAATTAAAAATGAACATATTTTTTTCTCTATGAGAAGGGCTCTAGCTTAGTAGTGGAACACATTTATCAATGCAGAAGGACCATAGTTTAATTTCTGGGACGTCCAGATAGGACAGGGAAAACTCTTACCTAAAACTTTGGAGAGATGCTGCCAGTTAGCATACCCAGTGTGGACTGGCTGCTGAAACTTACTTCAACATTTCTAGTTTGATAGTAAATACCATAAAGGGCACCAGATCCCATCTGATCTTGGAAGCTAAGCAGGGTAAGCCATGGTTAATACTTGGATTGGAGGCCACCAATGAACACCAGGTGCTGTAGGCTACATTTCTGGGGAAGACAATGGCAAACCACCTACGAATATTACATGTCTAAGAAAATCCTATGAAATTCATGGGGTTGCCATAACTCGACAACTTGAAGCCACACACACACTCACTGAGGTGGAAGTCTAGTTTAAAAGGCCTGGGACAGGTTGTGTAGCATCTACAGCTCTGTCTGTCCTTCACCAGAGATGAACTGCTAGAAAGTTCAGGGGAAAGGTCAGAAGGCTATCTCTAAGCATTTTCCATCTGAGGCAATCACTACACTCTGCCTAATGGTAAAGTCAGGCCTATCACTAGTGAAATAGTAAGTAGGCTTATATTGACTCACACATTTTTGTTCCAGGAGATCTTCTGTCTTCCCCATTTTCCCTTCTCCTGTCTGATGATAAATGGGCTCTCTACTGACCACACTCTCTAAATGGCCACACTCTCTAAGGCCTGTGCACAAATGACTATTTATGACTTAGCTTCAGGCTATTGAATAGAGATGGAGGTCTTGGTCCACCACCTCCAATTTCCTTCTCAAAGTAGCAAAACAAGCTGTTGATCAATGCCCTCAACCATTCATTCTGTTGTTTAATAGTTATAACACACTTCAGATATTACTTCTTTTTAAAATCAGTGCTATCAGAATATAGAAAACTATTACAGTGAAGCTGTGGCAATAATACTTTTTTACAGAGACTTCAGCAAAAACAAACGAACAAAAACAAGCTACCTTTGTCTCATTAAGTTTAAAAGCCACAGAAAGTAAATTTTCAAATCTCCACTTGTCTCTTGGGAAAATATACTTATACTTAACAATCTGAAGTGTATAATACATGTATTTCGGAGAACATGTTTAGAAAAAATTCAAGCACTTCAGGAGATAAACTTGCTCACTTTTTACTTAGCTAAAAATACAACATCATTAGTGTTCAGTATTTTATGCATATCATAGTTTCATAATAGAAACTTAAATATTATATTCTTGTTGGGTTCATCTATACAAGCTGGCATATCCTGGCTGCGGATCAGGCCCATTTCTCCCCCCATTGCTTCCATGAATCAGACTTGAGTCCAGATAGGAATTCTGGACCATCACTGCAGTCACCGCAGCACCATCTTCCTTGCCCTCCTGTCATTGAGGAAGCCGGCTGCAACATGTGTCCAAAGGCCTCTTGCATATGACCAGGCTTGGTCACATGCTGCAGGATCCCTTCCTGGACTTAGAAGCGACTGGCAGCTGGAGTAATGGCCTGGCCTGAGAGGACAGGCTCCTGAGGACATGCGAGGCCCACTCCATTTTTCCTCAGGGGCAGTGGTGTAAAGCAGGTATTATTTTAGAATGCGGTTGTTTCTGCCCCATGGGTTGTAAGGACTGCCAGGAGCAGAACAGGGCAAATGCTCTGCTTTGTATGGGTTGCAGGGCTCTCAGATGGGGACAAACCAGGGTAAATTTCCCATGTCGATAAGGCCATAGAGAGTATACATATAATAATAATACAAAGATGAACTTTTATTTCATCAAGCAATACATACAAAGACAAACTTTTATTTCATCAGCAATATAGTTGTTTAATTTTTACTTTTACATGGTAATGTTACATTTTAAATTTTCTCAGTTCGGTAGGAAGAATAATATGGAATTTTGGTTTTTATTTTTTTCTCAAGGTGATATAAAGAGATGGATTTATACTTTTTCAAACAGTTGAAAAAACCCACAAGGAGATCGGGAGAAGAATGGGGCTGCCATGCTTACACAGCCCCGTTTCAGACAGCCCCATCCTCCTCCATCCTCCTCCTGACCTCCTCCCAACCTTCCCCATGCTGCTCGCACCACTTTTTACTGACGGAGGTTTTAACTGATGGAGGAAGACTGCATCATCTGAAACGGGGCTGTGTAAGCGCAATAGCCTTGTTCTTCTCCCAACCTCCTCGTGGGTTTTTCCAACCGTTTGAAAAAGTCCTATGACTTTCAGAAAAAGTGAAAGTGGCACGAGCCTTATTCAGTTGTTCTCCTTGAGTTTAAATAAACACACCAGTAAGTGAGCATGTTAGCCCCACCCCCTGTATTGCCACTTTGCTTGCACGAAAAGTGTTGAGTCTGAAAAGGAGAGGCTCTTCTACACATGGAGGTTCTTTACATTATCCAGAACCCTGGAGAATCAGGATTTAGAACTGTGTTGAGACCATGCATGCAGGAGGCTCTCCTCTTCAGACTGATCATTTTGCATTTAAGGAAAGTGATGACAGAATGGGTGGGGCTAGAACTTTCCTTTTCTTGCATGTTTATTTAACCCCAAAGAGAACTACTGAATTACGATATACTGATATAACATGCAAATCAGAGTTTACTTGTGTAACACAAATGTGTTGCAGACTTTCACAAGAGCATGTTCCATCATGGCTAGGTTCATCTTAGTGTAGTTTCAATGTGAAAGTGTGAATCAGCTTTTATTTTTTCTGTACTACTACCATACCCCAATCAAGATACGAAGAGTGAGAACTGGAGAAATCATTCTTATTGGATGTCTAAAACTTATAGTTTCAGTTATAGCTTCAGAAATGATCCGGGGTATTGCTCTAACTCAGTGTTTCCCAAACTTCAGTCTTCCAGGTGTTTTGAACTTCAGCTCCCAAAATCCTTGAGGTGGCTGAGGCTACTGGGAGTTGACATCTGAAACACCTGGAGGACTAGAGTTTGGAAATCACTGCTCTAATACTTCATAATTTGGTCAACAAATTTGTACTAAAAGATAACATTGTGCATATCACATATTATATTTCAGTACCTATCATCTTTTTAAAGCTAGGCACGCCAAATAACATATGTTCCTTGGTTGCTAACAGATGTTCCTTGGTTGCTTGGTTGATTTTACCTTATAGGGACACTTGGAGAAAGGCCTCCAATGCAGATTTTAAGACTTTAGGCAGGTTCAGATAGCAAAGGCAGTCCTTCCATTTCCTTGATTCTATGCTATGAAGGCTTCTGAACATTAAAACCAGCCCTTTGACTTCATCCTGGAAAGCATTGCAATGTCAGTGGAAATCTTTCAAGATCAGTATTATATGGTCAGGATGGTGGCCATTTCAGAAGCCCAGCTGCCATGTTCTGAACCAACTGATGTTTCTAAATTGTCTTCAAGGATAGCCCCACATATGAGACATTTCAGTAATCAAAGCAAGTTATTGCAAGAATGTGGGTAAATGTACCAAGATTTCTAGAAGAGGCTGGAACTAGTATTTGAGATTAAGTTATTGAAAGGTGTGTATATTCAAAAAACATCTCCTAAGCATCTGAACTAAGGTCTGGATTTGGGGGGGAATCAGCAGACTCCCAAGAAAACTTGAAAGTGGAGTGCAATCTAATTCAGAAATGGCAAAACCAGGGGGGGAAAACAGGGAAGGGGATAGCCCACCTGGAGCAGGGACAGGTACATGACATTATCTGCTTGCCTTTCTGTCTCCTGTACCTTTTTAAAAGGCTGGTGGTAGGATGCTCTTTTGTGAGAAGGTAACTGCCCGTCTGGAGCAAGTACAGGCACCTGGCCCTGTCTTTCCCTGCATCCATCTCTCCAGTGTATTGGAATAAGTTGTAGGGAGAGGGAATCAGCCCAGTTGCTACTCTTTTGGCCTTGTTTTGATATTATATCCTCTGGATTTCTTCCCATAGGTAAATTGGAATTACCAGCATACGCCACAAGATAGGAGCAGGTATGCTTGGCACATGTGAAGATTGGCATATGATTTTCCACGCTTTTTCTTATATTGAAATGGATCAGTTTCTGTGGTCCTGGCCACTTTAAATGAGACCTTGTTGACTAAATACTCAGTTTGGGAAACATCACAGCAGATTCATTTTTGAAGCCTAATTGTCCATGTAGTCAAACAATATTAACTAGATCAAGAGTAAACAACAAGCTAATAAAACAGGATGCAACAACAATAAACTCTAAGCCATAAATTTTTATAAGAGAAGTACAAACAATCTGAAATATGCACACCTCACAAACGTGTATAGGTGTCTGTGTATGCAAACCATATACTGGAGAAAGTTCTCATGGTTTTCAGTGTTCTCAAGGTTACTTTATCCTTTCCTAAGCTCAACTAAGCAGGAACCAGGACTTAGAAAGGCCAAAACATGCCTCAGAATTTTGTAATATTTCTCTTTTGAACTGTTTTGTTTCCAAACATGGTTAGAGCCATATATCTGTCTGAGGAACAAGAAGAATGAAAGCTGACTTTTCCATTCTATTTCTCCTCTGTTGGCCTCCAGAGACACCCAAATATGTTCAATTAAGGACCAGAGGATCCCATTCTAAAGTAGGGGACTGAGGGAAAAGGGGAAGACTGTGGAAAATTAAATGGAAGTGCTTTATGAGTGAAGGAGGAATAGAAGAATTAGCAGTGCTTCCATCTAAATTACCTTGTTAACCTAAATGCTCGGGGGTCTTAAGGACCCTCAAAATATCAATATTAACTTGGGGAATTAATATACTCAGCTTGGCTATGTGAGAGGGGGCAACAGGTAGTGGGGTCTTTTAACCTATGTATACTGGTAATCAGGAGGAGACATTAAGCTAGATGGTCCAATAATTGCTCTGTATTTGAGAAAATAATAACAATGTTCACACACACTCAGATTTCAAGCATTCATGCAAGGCTAGTGAATAAAGTAGGAAGTATTGGGATTGAGGGATAGAGAAGGGAGTTTGCTTTTGGGTGATACTGTACTGATCTGAGGAGATGAGGTCGTGGAGGAAACCAGCAGAATGGGGATCCCAAAGTCAGGATGGTGACACAGCCTGACGTGGAGTCCAGAAGCAAGGAAGTTGTGCAAACTTGAGTGGGATTTTGGAGGGGATTTATATCATTAATAGTTTCCTTCAGGGGATGGGATTTCGAGTAAAAGACAATGCTCCTTGGAGTTGTTCAGGGAAAGACAATGAAAACTCCAGATAGTCTAATGATTCTTGTTGTGTGGATACTTTGTAATTAAACAGAGGAGGCAACCTTCTTTGTGGAAGGGTAAAGATATGAGGGATCTTTATAAGCTTGAGCATCTCAGCTTTAGGCTGATGGGATTAACCAGATGTTCAGGAAGAAGTTGCCTTGCAAATTATCATTTCTTTGGAATTTGGGTTGGCCCCTCCTTAAGTGCATACCTGACTGAGTCTGAACTCTAGTCTTTGGGATTCCTAGTTTTGGAATTTCCCCAGCTTTACTGGCCACACTGCATGGAAGGCCACATTTGACCTAATTATTAAATATTGCCAGTTTATTATAGATATGGGGCAGGGGGTGTCAGGGTAGGTAAGAACCTCAATCTTCCCCTTTCTCCTAAGCCTTCTAAATTGCAGCCTGTTCAACTCTCCAACACCTGGGGGAGCATTTTCCAGTGGAACTATGGCAGGTAAGAAGAGCAGGGAGCAGAGTCTGCTTTCTCCCTTCTTTGGGTGAATATTTAAATCCAGCACTGGCTGACATTCTGTTAGGGACATATACATGCATGAGTTTCTTTTCAGCATGTGTGTCCTTTTTGGGTGTTGTGGAGGTTGGTATTTCCTTCCTGCCTCTTCTGCTCACCACCAACTTAATGTAGAGCCTCCAAAGTTCCCCCTCATGTCCATTCTGAGCCTCATAGGGAACAGCAGGATTAGAGAAGCATCTGGCTACATCCTTGTAGTAAGATGTGAAATGATTACATCAGCATTGAGATCTTTAGAGGACCCCAGTGGTATATGGTTCATCCTAGTATAGGACTGCATGCAGAACTACTATGCTATGCTGAACCATATAGGATTGCAGCCTGAGAGTGAGTTCAGGTGCTCAGAAAAGTGGTGTGGGTAGAAGATGTTCAAATACCCAAATTTCTTGTCCTGAGCTTTAGCCCTACTCAAGTTTTACTGAAGAGGCCATAGCAGGAGGCCATAGAATATGACTGGATTTTCATTTTGGCTGTTGTGTATTTGTTTCTATCTCTGCTAGTTGTGAATTGGTTTTATTATAGGTACTGTATTTATATTGTTTTAATATAATTACCTGCCCTGAAATTTTAATGAGGATAGAAACAAAAGTAATTAAATAAATTGAATTGGGTGTTACTGTCCCTCTCTCTTTTTAAAAAAGTGCTTAGTGATCTGTCATCCTCTTATATTCAGCTTATGCCCAGAATAAGGTGAATCCAATACAATGGGCCCTCCATATCCACAGGTTATGCAACCACGGATTCAACCAACCATGGCTCCAAAACATTGGTGGGGGGGGTGAATCCAAAAAGCAATCTTGCTGTTCACTATTTTATGTATGGGACACTATTTTACTACGCCATTGTATATAATGGGACTTGAGCATCCACAGATTTTGGTATCCATGCGGGAGTCCTGGAACTAAACCCCAGCAGATACCATGGGCTCACTGTAATATATCTGACAGGTTGGCTTTCCCAGAGTTGCTTCAAGCAAGCACACTTTGAATGCCACACGACTGTGCTTTTCCTTGTTGTGAGATGCAACCAAATTTACAGGTGACTATTTAATAATTGGCAAGTTAATCAAGGTTTGAAAGTAATGACTCAGTAAGCTAATTCTATACAATACTATTCTGTTCTGTCAAGTGATGAAGGAAATTTATCAGAAACCTGAAAACAGGAGAATGGTAACACCCTCCTCAGCATTTGAAGGACAATACTGTATAGACAATTAATTTATCATGTGGTTACATTCAAAAGATAGTACTATCTGGTAATTTACCATAGTAAATTACTTTCTACTCTGTGTCCACACATAAGGTTATAAGGAAGACCCAAATCAGGGATGGCCAACTTCTGGTGTTGGGGGACACATTGGCCTCTCATGCAACCATGAGGACTGCATCCCACCTGCTCTGTCTGTGGACCTTCAACACTATTTTTTACTATAAGGATCTCCCTGTGTCATTGGGGAAAGCATTTTGCCATGGTTATGTGCTTCCCTGGGGTGTTTCAGACCCAGGAAAGCCATTCCCCCAAACCCAACCAACCAACCAGGAAGTAAATTAGAAGTCAGATGGTCAAAAACATAACAAAATGTATAGCTGAGAGCCTACATGGAACATGTAGCTAAGATGTTGTGTCTACTGATCCAGCTTTTAAGGTGGGTTTTAATGGCATTTGCAGGAGTGGCAATGGTGCCACAATTGTAAATGTGAGTACGAAACAGTTATGAAATCATAAATTAGCTTGCAACATCATAAGCCCTACATGGCTTGGGTCCATCTTATCTCTGGGACCGCCTCATCCCATATGATTCCCCCCCGCGCACTTCGGTCCTCTGGGAGGAACCTGCTGCAGCCTATGAAAACTAGGCTGTCGCAGACCTCCCAGAGGACCTTCTCTTCTACGGCTCCCAGACTCTGGAATGGCCTGCCGGATGAGATCTGTCTTATCACTACTCTTGATAGCTTCAAGAAAGTGCTAAAGACGGATCTCTTCCGGCAGGCCTTCCCGGAATAACTTCCCGGTTCCAGTGGATTGATTGCTACCCACCCCCTTGCCATTGTTGCCGTTATTTATTTATTTATTTATTTATCATATTTTATTCTTGATTTAACTTTTCATTAGTTTAATTTAGTTTTAAGGGGTGGGAGGGTTAGGATGGGGAGGGATTGTTTTAACTTGATGTTTTAATCTTGTTGTACGCCGCCCCGGTTGCTGAGCAGAGGGGCGGGTTAAAAATAAAAAATTATTATTATTATTATTATTATTATTACTTAACAGGATGCCAGCAACATATTTTTAGTTTTTAAAAAATGTAGAGGTCCTCAAAAAAGGTGTTGTGGGGCTTCATGGATCCCATAGGTCACACTTTCCCAACTCTTGACCTAAATCATTTTGTTGCTGTATGCCTTCAAGTCATTTCTGACTTACAACAACCCTAAGGCAGACCTATCATGGGGTTTTCTTGGCAAGAGTTGTTCAGAAGGGATTTGCCTTTGCCTTCCTCTGAAGCTGAGAGAATGTGACTTGCTCAAGGTCACTCAGTAGGTTTCCATGGCTGAGCAGGAATTCAAACCCTAGTCTACATTGTCCCATATATATATACATATATTCTAAAATATCTCTTCCTCTAAGTGCCCACTAGTTTAGTTTTCAGACAGCAGAATCTTTAAAACATTGGATATGTTGTAACAGATTATTGACAAAACTGCATTTTTATTCCAGGGAGATAGTGTGATAGATGCCAGCATTTCTGTAATGATATAAGCAATTGTAACCTATTATAATTTCCTTTCAGAATAACTTGATTTTAAATATTATTTTATATAACTAGAATTTTAACTGTGTTATTAATTTAGAAATAGAAGTATATTGTGCATTACTAATTACACAGGAACATGGACTAAACAGCAGCATGCCAAACTATATGCTTTAAATAACAAAGATTTTAAAAAGTGCTTAATCCAAGATAAGAAGTGGCACCAAGAAATTAAAAATGTCGTGCTTGGATAATCATAGCTCTTGTGCATAAAAACATTTTTTAAAGCATAAGTTTTAGACTCATTATCAGGCTCTGTCCATAGATTGTACTGTTGGACTCAAGCTGGGATAAATCCAGGTGATATTTATTGGCTAGCAGTGCAAGACATTTAGCTGTTTTGAAGTCATTTAAAGACAATTTATTTGTATGTCTGTTTGAAAGCTCATTATTTGACAGGAGTATTTAATGCCTAAATCACTCAAATTACACAGCAGTGATTCAAGTAGAATTCCTAAACAATCAAAATTTACTTAAAATACATTTATATTTAAAACAGTTTGATAGCACTTGCATTTTCCCCATGTAAGTAGAGTGAAAAGGAAAATAAGTTCATTATTAGAGATCTGGATATTTTTAATAATAAATGTCACATGCCATTTCCAAAGTTGTCAGTGAGATGGTCCACTCTTGGAAGAGAACCTGGGCAAGGAAAAGCTCCTTGCAGCAACTGAGTGGATAATAGTACAAAAGATATGTTTTGTAAATGAAAAACCAGTCCACTATTTTGAAAGAACTCATAATCTATTTTAAAGTGCCATTTCTGTTTCTGACTTGCAATTAGATGGTATTTCTAAAATGTCAGTCTGAGATTTTTCTTCAACTGTCATCCTAATAAAATCTGACAGCAAGAATATTATAGCTAATGCCCCCCCTCCCTATAATTAGCATGTAGGACCTCAAATGGGTTAATCAGGAAAGTTGTACAAAGGATTTCCAATGATTGGTTATGAAAGCAGCAGTATGGCTTTAAAAACCCCGCACTATGGGCAAGATGGATGGCAATCAAGAGACAAATGTAGAAGCAAAGCTGTTTGGAGAGAATAGTTTTGTAGTGTATGATGTATGTTACGCAAATGAGCTTATTAGGAGTCTCATCTATTTTATTATTGGTACCCAATTTAATAGAGGCATTTAAAAAACAATATTTCTGCCTGACTCCTCGGGAAGAAGATACATTGATATAATTGAAGGCAAATGATCACATGTTGTGGCATTTAATCATGCCATTTTTCAGTGGCTGTTTCTTGCACCTCACTGCATGCATATAGAATATTTAGCTTCAGTACCGATTAGGTCTTGCTATTGGCAACTAAGCACAGTCCTAATTTTAGGTGACCTTTTCCTTTAACTTTGAAATTACTTAAAGAACCTAGTGTTTTCTTTAGAAGGTGACATGTCATCATTTACTTCTAGTGTGTGACATCTGATAGTGGTCATGGCAGAGATGATAATAATGATGATTTTGAGAAATAACTTATGACTAGTTGTCCTTTGCAAGTCTGTAATGGAAAACTTTATTAAAAAAATATTAAGCACATCTAGCTAGTTTTTAGAAAATATAGGGCTTACCACAGCAAGATCTGGAAATATGGCTGAAATTCCACAGAAAATTTTAAATATTCTTTTAGCAGTACAGTATATTTTGATTATATATGATCAAGAGGCTTTGTTAACACAAACCAAAAAATACTGGAGCCAGTGTGGGGTCTACACACCATGGTATCATCTAACACTGCCCAACTTTGTAACTAAGTGTACCCTACAATCTGTTAACAAAAGCAGTTTTAGGTATAGCACAGGGGGCAAAGTGGTAAATGACTATGAAATTGTCCTTATGTATATTTACCTGGGAGAAAACCCCATTTAACTCAATGTGACTTACTTCTGAAAAGGCATACATAGGTTGACATCCCATCAGTGGTATATGAATGGGTAAGTTTCCCTTATGGCTGTATATGTCCTTTTTTGGGTACCATAAAGGTTGGTATTCCCTTCCTGGACTTACTGTACAGCTTCTGTAGTCCTCCCCTCATGTAGTTGTTCAGTGTCTTGTTGGGAGTGGGCAGGATCAGAGAAGCTTCTGGTTTTGTCTTGTAGCCAAATGCAAAATGAATACAGCAGTGCTGAGACCTCCAGAGAATCTCAGTTCTAATGTAATCATTTCATGTCTGGTTACAGGAACATAGCCAGATGCTCCTCTGATCCTGCTCATTTCTCAGTAGACACAGAATGGTTGTGCAAGGAGAGGGAACTCCAGAGGCTGTACAATAAGTCCAGGGGCTCAACCTAGTAGATCACCATGCCGAACAACTACACTGAGCTTTACAGGATTGCAGCAATGCAATTGTACTTTTATTCTATTTCTGCACTGTTATTCAGTTTATCAGTTTGGACTGCAAGTTTTGGCATCCAGAGTCTACTCTAAAAAAGTGAGATGACAAATTCCAGCACCTGGTATTCCCTGGCGGTTTCTCTGCCAAGCAATAACCAGACCTTTGTTTCCCAAATGAGACAGGATCACATGCTGTCATGGTATTTGGGCAGTCACTAGCATTGCCTAAATGATTTCTGGAGTTAAAGTGTTTGAGTTAAGAGTGCAGTTTCTACCAAGTTTAATCTGGATGCTTATGTGTATATTTTAAATGAACTGCCATTGTATTATGGCAGTTTAATCAAAAGTATCTGTGCAAGCTAGCTTTGGACAATGAAGAACGGATAGGAAACCAGAGCAGCAGATCTCAAATTATGTCACAATGTCTGCTTCTTGGAGCAGCCTGAATTATGAGCATGGAGTAGACACATTTCTTGGGGGTGGGAAAGAAGTGCATTCTTTCTATGCTTTAAAACAGAGCTTGGAAAAACTGGGGTTTTGTAGACTACAACTTCCAGAATTCTGCAGCTCATACAACCACTGGCCATGATGTCTGACAGATCCTGAAAACTGGCATCCAAGTAAATCAACTTTTCCAAATTCTGTTTTTAAACAATCCTAATTCATATTCTAAGACTAATTTGCAGGTTGGAGCACAACAGTCCCCTAGACTGTTCAGTTGTCTGAATTTTCCAATGGATCTCTTAGCTTTAAAAAAAAAAGTGTACAAAAATGCCCAATTAAAAGAGACATCATACACAAAAATGTATACTTTAAGGAAAATTTTGTACATAAATGTGTGAGACCTCTTTGATAGAACTCTCATTCGTATGTGACTCTCCTATTTTCTGGCTCTGAAAAGATGAGCAGTAGATTGGTTGGAGCTGGTCATAAATTTCTTCTGCCATCTCAGTTTCTTGATGAGGCTTCAGCCTTAGGGAAGCTTTAGCAACATTGACAATTCTGGCTTGAATGGAGTAACAGAAGATTATCAGATGATAGCCTTTTAAACATTCTTTTGCCGGCATAAAAAAAAAAAACCATTTTGATGCTGGCAAAAGAATGTTTCCCACTGCACTTACCTTCCTTTCCCAGCAAAGGCGGCCCCAGCAATAAAGAGGAAGTGAACGGAGCCCCTTGTTCAAAATCCTGCAAGACTTCATTGCATGGGAAATTCAAAAATAAAAACAAAATAAAGCCTAAAAAGTTATACCAAGCACCTAGACACACTTAAAATGTCCCAAGTAACCCAGGGTGGGTCATAAAAAGAGTGAAACTTACCTGGATGTCCTGATCTCACCCAGAAATTCACTCCAAACTGCCCATTGATGCTGCATTCCCGAGAGTTAAATGACCTGAGGTTTCGCACACTGGCAATGCTGGCACAAAATCACAATGGGGGATCTATTGACGGCTGTCAATAAAAAGAAATGCCAGAATAACGCCAGTGGAATGCAAAAGGCCAATGTCATCTGATATTGGCGTCCTTTTGCGTTCTGCTGTCGTCTTTAATGCACCACATTTGCTGCATCTGATAATCTCCATAGATAAAACAAAAAATGTTAGGAAGAATGAATGCGTCTTACACATAGACATGTTTGGATGGAAACCAACAGAGACACCAGAGCTTCCTTGTCTAAAATAAGCATACAGTATTCAAGGGTAGCCATGCTGGCCATGCAGCAAAATAAAACAAAATACAAAATCCACAAAAGAATGGTAACTTTATTGGCCAGCCAAAATGCACAAAACTCATCATGCAAGCTTTTGAAACTCCACTGGCTTCTTCATCAGGCAAAAAATGTTTTAAAACCATACAGGAGACTATTCACTGACAACAGAAGCAGTGGTATGTGGGCCTGACAAGATGACTCGGGAGGTGTGTTGTCTCCCTGGGGCAAAGATCTGTGATGTGACCGAGAGGCTGACAAGACTCGTCAAGCCTACAGATCATTACCCCTTCCTTTTGGTCCATGTGGGAACCAATGATACTGCAAGGCACAGCTTTCCCAAGATCAGAAGAGATTATGAGGCCCTGGGGAGGAAGCTGAAAGAAATGAACGCACAGGTGGTCATCTCGTCTCTTCTGCCAGTTGAAGGGCATGGTCCAAGAAGGGAGAGGAAAATAGCCGACGTAAACAACTGGCTCCGTAGATGGTGTCGCCGAGAACAAATTGGATTCTTGGATCATGGACTGCGCTTCCATGCGGGGGGACTTCTGGCAAGAGATGGGGTGCATCTTACAACAGTTGGAAGAAACATTTTTGCCAACAGTCTCAAGAATTTGATCAGGAGGGCTTTAAACTGAGTCAAATGGGGGAGGGAGACAGTATTCTGGAAGGCAAAAGGGCTGGAGAAAATAGTCAAACTGTCATAGAGGGAACAAGGCGAACAGCGCAAGGACCCAACAGTGGGAGGCAAAAAAACTTGCACAGGGAGCAAGTAAAGGGAACACATGGTCTCAGATGTCTCTACACTAATGCACAGAGCATGGGAAATAAGCAAGATGAACTAGAACTCCTTGCACTACAAAACAAATATGATATAATAGGTGTTACTGAAACCTGGTGGGACGAGTCTCATGATTGGAATGTAGGAATAGAGGGGTATAACCTTTATAGGAGAAACAGGCCAAACAGGAAAGGAGGAGGAATAGCATTATATGTCAGGGATATTTACACCAGTGAAGTGATCCATGACATCAATACTGGAAGCCAGGTGGAGAGCACCTGGATAAAAATTAAAGGGGAGGGAAACAACAGGGATGTTATTGTGGGACTCTACTACAGACCCCCAAATCAGACGGAGGAATTGGATGTTGCCTTTCTAGAACAGATGAACATACATGCAGAAAGGAGAGATGTAGTAGTGATGCGTGACTTCAACTATCCTGATATTTGCTGGCAATCTAACTCAGCCAAAACTACAAGGTCTAGCAAATTCCTTACATGCCTGGAAGACAATTTCATGGTCCAAAAGGTGGAAGAGGCAACAAGGGGGTCAGCTATTTTAGATCTGATCCTAACCAACAGAGACGACCTGGTTAATGGGGTGCAAGTGGTGGGATCCTTAGGTGAGAGTGATCATGTTCTCCTGGAGTTTGTTATACAATGGAAAGGAGAAGCCAGGCATAGTCAGACACGCATTCTTGACTTTAGGAGAGCTGATTTCAATAAACTCAGGGAAATACTGGGGATGATCCCGTGGTCAAGAATACTAAAAGAGAAGGGACCTCAAGACGGATGGGACTTTCTCAAAAGGGAGATACTGAAGGCACAATTTCAAACAGTACCATTGAGGAAGAAAAATGGGAGGTGTCTCAAGAAACCAGGATGGATGACTAAAGAACTTTCAAGGGAGCTAAGTTTTAAACGGAACATGTATAGGAAATGGAAAAGGGGGGAAATCACCAAAGAAGAATTCAAACAGATAGCAAACACGTGTAGGAGTAAAGTCAGAAAAGCTAAAGCGCAGAATGAGCTCAGGCTTGCTAGGGAGGTTAAGAACAATAAAAAGGGTTTTTTTGGGTATGTCCGCAGCAAAAGGAGGAAGAAGGAAATGATAGGGCCGCTACGTGGAGAAGATGGCAAAATGCTAACAGGGGACAGAGAAAAGGCAGAATTACTCAACACCTTCTTTGCCTCAGTGTTTTCAGAAAAGGAAAAGGAGGACCAACCTGAGGAGAATGGAACAGAGGACACAATAGGGGAAATCCAGCTCAAAATAAGTAAAGAGGTAGTACAGGAATACCTTCTTAATCTAAATGAATTTAAATCTCCAGGACCAGATGAACTACATCCAAGAGTATTAAAAGAGCTGGCAAATATAATCTCAGAGCCATTGGCAATAATATTTGAGAACTCCTGGAGAACAGGAGAAGTCCCAGCAGACTGGAGGAGGGCAAACGTTGTTCCCATCTTCAAAAAGGGGAAAAAAGAGGATCCCAACAACTATCGTCCAGTTAGTCTGACATCAATACCAGGGAAGATTCTAGAACAGATCATTAAACAGAGAGTCTGTGAACATTTAGAAGGCAATGCCATAATCACAAAAAGTCAGCATGGGTTTCAGAGAAACAAGTCATGCCAGACTAATCTGATCTCTTTTTTTGATAAAGTTACCAGCTTGGTAGATGAAGGGAATGCTGTGGACATTGCATACCTTGATTTCAGTAAGGCCTTTGACAAGGTTCCCCATGACATTCTTGCAAACAAGCTTGTAGAATGTGGGCTAGACAAGTTAACTGTTCAATGGATTTGTAATTGGTTGACCGGCCGAACCCAAAGGGTGCTCAGCAGTGGCTCCTCTTCGTCTTGGAAAGATGTGACCAGTGGGGTGCCACAGGGTTCTGTCCTGGGCCCAGTGCTATTCAACATCTTTATCAATGACTTAGATGAGGGAATTAGGGGCATACTTATCAAATTTGCAGATGACACCAAATTGGGAGGAGTAGCTAATACCCTAGAGGACAGGATCAAAATTCAGAATGACCTGGATAGACTGGAGAGCTGGGCCAAAGCTAACAAAATGAAATTCAATACGGAGAAATGTAAAGTACTGCATTTAGGGCGGAAAAATGAAATGCATAAATATAGGATGGGAGAGACCTGGCTGAATGAGACTACGTGTGAAAGGGATCTAGGAGTCCTAGTAGACCACAAGTTGAACATGAGTCAACAGTGTGATGCGGCAGCTGAAAAGGCCAATGCAATTTTGGGCTGTATCAATAGAAGTATAGTGTCTAGATCAAGGGAAGTAATAGTGCCACTCTATTCTGCCTTGGTCAGACCTCACTTAGAATACTGTGTCCAGTTCTGGGCACCACAATTCAGAAAGGATATTGACAAATTGGAGCGTGTCCAGAGAAGGGCAACTAAAATGGTGAAAGGTCTGGAAACAATGCCTTATGAGGAGAGACTTAGGGAGCTGGGTATGTTTAGCCTGGAAAAAAGACAGTTTAGAGGCGATATGATAGCCCTGTTTAAGTATTTGAAGGGATGTCACGCTGAGGATGGAGCAGGCTTGTTTTCTGCTGCTCCAGAGACTGGAACACGGAGCAATGGGTGCAAGCTCCAGGAACAGAGATTCCACCTCAACATGAGGAGGAACTTTTTGACAGTAAGAGCTGTTCGGCAGTGGAACGCACTCCCTCGGAGCGTGGTGGGGTCTCCTTCCTTGGAGGTCTTTAAACAGAGGCTGGATGGCCATCTGTCGGGGATGCTTTGATTGTGATTTCCTGCGTGGCAGGGGGGTTGGACTGGATGGCCCTCGTGGTCTCTTCCAACTCTGCAATTCTATGATTCTATGAACATTTTAGACAGAATGTAGGCCTGTGACTCCAGCACCATCACTTTTCTTCTCCTGTATGATTTTTTAAACATCTTTTGCCTGATGAAGAAGCCAGTGCAGCTTCAAAAGCTTGCATGATGCATTTCGTACATTTTGGTTGGCCAATAAAAGTATTGTTGTCTTGTGGATTATGGATTATGGATTTTGTTTTATTTGGCTAAAGTAGTGTTTGATTTGCTAGCATGCAAATTGTTTATGTAAACTGCAACACTGGTGTGATTTGTGTGTGAGAAGGAACATGCCTGAACCTCTGCTCTAATAATATGGCTTGGGTCCAACTTATCTCTTGAACCGCCTCCTCCCATACAATCCTCCCCGCACACTCTGGTCCTCTGGGAGGAATTTGCTTCAGCCACAAAAATCTAGGCTGTCTGCAACCTCCCAGAGGGCCTTTTTGGTAATCGCCCCCAAATTGTGGAATGGCCTGCCGAACCAGATCCATCAGATGACGAGCCTGAGTAGCTTTAAAAAAGCACTAAAGACGGATCTCTTTCGGCAGGCCTTTCCTGATCAGTTCATGGCCTCAGGGGCTCCTAGCTCTTTTTAGTCTGCTGGATATTTATTATTTTAATGTGATTTTATATCAGTTGTTTTAATGTATTTGGTTTAATATCTTTTTATGGGGGAGGGTGGGGTGGGTGGTGTTTGGGGATTTTAAATTGTATTGGTATTTTAATTTTTGTAAGCCGCCCTGATTGTTTTAACAGAGGGGCGGGATAAAAATAATTAGAATAATCCTGTATTAATTTTATCTGTCTTCCCATTGAAGTATAAGTGACAGTAATAAACCCCAGGAAAGTAAATATGGGTATGTTCAGGGAATATATGAAAATGCTGCACTACTATAAACTGAATAATCATGGTCATGACTATATTTTGCCATAAATAGTGATTTTGAAATGTGTCATCCAACTTATTTAAAATTCAAAAAATATTAAAGGGAGAGAGTTCCCTCGTTATAGAAATAATGGGATTCTGACTCTTACCAGAGTGAGGTGATTGAAACAGTTATAGAATATAAGTATAATACCTGTATGAAATGTCCACCTGCTGATAAACTGCACAGTGTTACTTTACAATGAAATGCACTTAATCATTTTAAAACTTCTCGCAATGAAGCCTTATTGGGATTAACATTTTGAAAACAAATACTTTTAAAGTGTTAAACTACCCATTCTAAATGAGTTTGCATTGTCTTGTTTACCTTTGTTCATTAATAAGCAATCTATACTATAAAAAGAGTCCAAGTGTGCTAGAGGAGCCTGATTAGTAAGTAATTCAGATATATTATGGATATAACCATAATTTTTGTTGAAGACTTTCAATTAAGCAATCACTATCTTATTATCAAGAGGCATAAAAAGGAATATTTCATATAGATATACTAGGCATTTGCACTATTCTTTTGGTTTAGGAATCAGCTAAATTTGTTGTTTGTTAAGGAGGGAATAATACTCTTTCTGTGTCCTAAATGTATATATTTAACCAATGGCAATATTTAGTTTTCTCTTTTGGAAATGATGTCGATTAGGAGACTACGGTAATCAGTGTGTTTTCAGTCGCCAGCATCTATAGCCAGCTCTGATGTTTCACAAGAAAACAACTCTTTTCACGCTGAACTGTAATTCCCTATCCCCATCCTGTGCCACTAAATTCTCCTTAAAAGGAAACTAAAAAGCTTAAACTTTCTCATGGGATTATGTGCTTTCATCTGTAGCATCCTGCAGAGTGAAAAAGATGCTGCCATGTTACACATTTTATATGGACCAGTAAGCTTATGAATGGGAAGAAATCTTCCATGCTATGATGTAGTAGCAAAATATTAGATCCACCCCAATTCAGAGAAGGAAACATGGCTGCAGGAGAGTAAGGCCAAAAGATTCTCCTGTGGCCTTTTTCCCTTCATGTTTCTCTTTGAAAAGTACTTAATACAGTTTCTGCAATGGTGACTGCAGATGTATGCAGGAGGATCAAAGAGAACTGTAGAATTGACAAGCATATCCTGGTTTCAAGTAGGCAAGTGCCAGGAGCAAAGTCAAGCATTCCAAAATCAGCATCAGCAAAGTCCTACACAGCCAGTAGACAGGTCAGACTGGGCAAATCCAAAGTCAGAATGCAAGGGTGCATTTACCCTGTAGAAATAATACAGTTTGATACCACCCTAATTTCCATCGCTCCATCCTATGGAATCCTGGGATTTATAGTTTTGTGAGGCACCAGCACTCTTTGGCAGGGAAGTCTAAAGACCTAGTAAAACTACAGATCCCAGGATTATATATGATGGAGCTACAGCATTTAAAGTGAAAATCAAACTACAATTTTCTACAGGTAGATAGACCCTAAGAAACTGAGCCAACGGGCTTGTCTGTACATACCCCCCTAAAAAACAGAGTTCCCCGCAGTAATGGCAATTTGTAACAGCTGCAATTTGTCTTAATGGTGTTTTTACCTCCAAAAACTTTGCATGCCCACCAGTCAAGATGGTGGCCATGAGTGAATTACCCATGTTTTCACCTACTGTAATCTGCTGCAACCTTTTTTGGTTTGTTTGTTTAAACTATTTGAACTGTGTGCTGGAGTGATATTTTGGCTTTCTCTCTCTCTGGCTTTTCTTCGCAAACGAAGATTCAGGAAGGACTCATCCCGCGCTTTCTGCAAGCGCACTGATGACTAAAAAGGCCAATGCGAGATAAACAAGTCCGGTTGCAGAAAACACAGCAGAAGGTCTCCTTGGGTGATGTTTCCGGGTTGTGATTCTTTCTGCGTTGTCGTTTCTCTTCAAGACTTGTTCGGCGTGAGTTCTCAAATAAGGCTGCAGCATTGTGGATAGTGCGTCTCCATGCCTCCCGATGTGAGGCCAGGGTGGACCACTGTTGGTGATCAATTTGGCCGAGCCTGAGATGTTGTTTCAGGGAGTCCTTGTATCGCTTTTTTGGAGTGCCCCTCTTACGCTGACCCGTGGCGAGTTCACCATAGAGTATTTGGCTTTACTGGGGAAAAAAATTCTCGCCTTAGCATTTGTTCACTAAGGTGAAAATCCAACACAGCAGCAGAGGGTGCTTGCCTTGTTAGCAAGCCCCACCCCCCTTCGTGCTCGTCTGGCCAGTCAGCTTTGTGCTTCCTCTCCTATGGGGAAGCAATTCAAAGCAAATCGCTTGTTCCAATGAGCAGGGATGTGCGTTACCCTTGCTATTTTTTAAATACTCAAATACTCTGGGGAAAGCCATGAAGGCTTTTCCTTCAGAGTTTTTGGTGGTTTGCCTCCCCTCCTCCTGAATATGGTGAAACAGTGTGGGATCACATTAAGACAGGTAGGATTCTCCTTGCATTCTATGAGGAGCATTTTCACCATTTAGACAACCCCAACATCACAACAAACACTGTCCTATTGGAGACCCAGGAAAGCTAAGTGGGGTGGGGGGGACCCAGAGCCAAAATATAACAAGAGTCTCAAATGAACCAATGAAACAAAATATTAAATTTTAAAGGCAGTGTCTAAAATGCAAACAACCGAGTCCACATTGCTTTTAGTAGTTTCTGCAGTCTCAGACTAATGCTGGAGCTATCTCAGCCCCACCCAAGTAACAACTGGCGCCTTTTAGAGACTTCCAGCAGAAGTATTCCTCATGTGAAATCCTTCACTGTCAAAAGTCCTTTGCTGAAGCCCAGTACTTCTCAGTATTGCAGTTATCTCTTGGACTTTTTCAGATGGGCTTAAAAAAAACCCGTGGAGGTCAGGAATGGATGGCACTGTCCCACTTCCAGCGATCGATTTCGCACAATGCCATCCTATTCCTGTCCTTCCTCTGTTCTTCCTTCATGCTGGAGGGACAGGAAAGGTACCACTTTTCATTGATGGATGTTTCCATCAATGAAAAGCAGTGCCTTTCTTGTCCCTCCAGCACAGAGGAAGCACGAACAAAGGATGGGAGGAGGACGGCATCATGCAAAATTGATCGCCATCCTCCTCCCGACCTCTGCGGGGTGTGTTAGCCCATCTGAAAAAGTCTGTCTCCCAAGGAGATTACATTTTCAGGGGTCTGGAGGTGGATTTGTCTTTGTCTCTAACACTAAGCTCTTCCCATCTTGATGGCTTTAGGCCCTTAGCCTTTCATCCTGAGGGTCCTAGCTCCTCCTGGATTCCTGGCTCTGCCAGCTGATGCAGAAGACTATGAGCTATGGGATTTAGGGACTCAGTCTTAAGAAGACTTCTCCAGTGTGGCCTTCACAAAATCACAATAAAAAGAACTGCAGCAGAAGGGCACAGACTTGGGGAGGGGGACGACTCTTAATTGTATCATTGGTAAAGTGCCTCCGTATCATAGATCTTCTTAGTGAAATCAAATATAAAATAATTAAAGCTACAATCTATATAATAGTTCAAAGGTTGCAATAATCCCTTATAAAAGGAATCCACAAAATCACAGAGGTAGTGAAATCATCCTTTTATTGGTACCTACAAATGTTCAGAATGTAGCATGGCTGTATCCTTTCTTCATTGCCAATTTCAACGACACATAACTCAAAAATGGGTATCCTCCTACATTCAAAACCTTGGCTGGAATCTTAGTTTACCATTCTTGCTGTTGCTGTTGCACTTTTCCCAAGCTTGGTCATAATACAACTACTTTTCACTTTGTTGATCATTAAAGAACAACATGGCATCACTCTGCAGAATGTTTTAAAAATACCCTAACAGAATATAATACACTGACATTGACTCTTTTTCTGTCCACAGTCCCTCTGCTGTGAAATTAAACAGAGACGCCGAGGGGTAGGCTCAGTGTTGCGTTTATGCCAGCACCTCCTTGACAATCAAGATACCTGCAATCTGAATGCAGATCACCAGTCGATGCAGCTGATCATTGTAAATCTTGAAAGGAGATGGGAAGCCATCGTCATGCAAGCTGTCCAGTGGCAAACCAGATTGCAGAAGAAGTTAGCAAAACATCCAGTAAGTTATGTTCTTTCCCTTCCATCCATCTATATGGCGCATATTTCCCCCCAATATCTTTTGACTTAATTTTGATATCTTTGCTATGTTTGCCAAATATTTAGGTTTCTGAAGCCTTTCCCAAAACCTGTCAAGAGAATCACCTCATTAAGGGCTGTGCACAAAGTACGCCTACTTTTGATTTCTGTATTTTTAACCACATAGATTCTGCTCTATTTAAGGCACTATAGAGGTTTTTCAAAATTAATGTTGGTGACAGATAAGAGTAACTGATTCCCTGTTAGTAACTGAAACATTTCTCCTAGACCATAACATGACACTGCACAGTCCCTCTCTAGAGTAAACTGTTTTTCTTCTGAACATGATGTTAGTCCATTGCAAGTACATATCTATCAGAGCTTAGAAAAGTTACTTTTTGATCTATAATTCCTATAGTCATAGTGGCCAGTAGAATGATAGTTGGGAATTCTGAATGTTGTGATCCAAAAAATAACACACACACCCCAAGTTCTGATATTTTGTGTGCTTTACAGTAGCCCTACACACATACACGCACAAACAAACACAGACACCATCCATCATCACTAATAGAATAAAAAAGCAGATAACAAACACTACAGGAGTAAATATTGACCACTTGGATGGCTTACTTGTGTATATGTTCCCCTATGGAAGCAGAAATTTTTGGTCCAATGCAGAAAATCAGCATTCACTGCAAGGTTGCAGAAGAAGAGCTGCACGTGTGCACATGTGTTGCTATTGTGCTTGCAGATGTGAATGTACATGCATATGTGCAGTCAGTTGCACATTCAGGAATGCATTTGGTTGTGCAACATCACCATTCAGCACAAGGATTGCATAGCACTGTCATTGCAGAACTCTGCATTAAGGGATTTACACCTTGTCTAGACAAGAAGATATAATGTGCACATTAACACAAATTCATAACAGGGTTTATTTGTCTCCATGGTACTTTGGCAAAATCACTGGTATGCAAAGCTATCCATGTTTGAAGTGCACACGCAGCCATGACTGTGAATCAATATGGTGGCCAAGAGTGAATTACTCACGTTATTATTCTCCACAAGTAGTTGCCACTGCACAGTATTTTTTTTAACTCTAAATCAAAGGTGCACAAGTGTGACCTTCTGCTTTAAAAAGCTGCTTAGTTGCCTCAGCACAGCAAAAAGTGCATGATTGATAACACAAAACTCCAAAATGGCACTTCCAGACACTTTATTGTTGCATACATCTAGAATTTGGAACCATCTAAAGCAAAGATCTGGAAGCCATGCCCTATGAGGAGTGGCATAGAGAGCTGGGTATGTTTAGTCTGGAGAAGAGGAAGTTGAGAGCTGACATAATAGCCATGTTTAAATATTTGAAGGGATGTCATACTGAGGATGGAGCAAGCTTGTTTTCTGCTGCTCCAGAAACCATGACACAGAGCATTGGGTTCAAACTACAGGAACGGAGATTCCATCTAAATATTAGGAAGAACTTCCTGACAGTAAGAGCTGTTTGCAAGTGGAATACACTGGCTCAGAATGTCGTGGAGTCTCCTTCTTTGGAGGTTTTTAAGCAGAGATTGGATGACTATCTTTCGGGAATGATTTGATTGTGTATTCCTGCATGGCAGGGGGTTGGACTGGATGGTCCTTGTGGTCTCTTCCAGTTCTGTGATTCTGTGATTCTGTGATTCATCCCCCCCCGCGCACATCCCCTGTGCATGTCTGACCAATCAGCTTTGCACTTCCACCCACATTGAGAATGCACTGCAGTAAGAATCAGATGTCAAAATGAGTAGTAATGTGCATTTCCATGCATTGTTCAAAAAAAAAAAAAAACCTTGGAGAAACCCTCAAAGGGGTTTCCCACACAGTAATATGAGTTTTTGGGGCTCCTCCTACCGAAAACTGTGAATATCAGCCGGGTCTTGTTGGGACAAAAGGTATTCTCTGTGAATTCTATTAGGACTATTTTTCACTGTCTAGACAATCCCTTACACTGGACAACCTCACATAAGATCTCAGGCACTTAGTTCAGGTTTAGAATAGTAAAGATAGAATAGTTCTCCATCTGACCTTGTTCAGCCTCTCCTGAAGCAAGCTATCCCATTTTGAAAAGCATCATAGGCAGATGCTAGCCAAACATTTCCTTTCCTTGGAATTCTGCTATTGGCTACCACAGTCAATGACTAACTGGTGGTGTGATTTGATTTGTGTCCTGCGTTTTGACTAGAGTCCCTAAAGCAACTCATAAAGTATAATAGCAGGAGCAGGTGTGTGCTGATGTCTTTGCCTGAAACCATCCCCCTAACAGAAAACTGAGGTATTACATGACCACTATGTGCATGAAAAGGGGAAATCAAGTTGAACAAAGAAAATGCATGCAAAGTCATCTTTGCCTGTCTCTATCCCATACAGAGCAGCTGGCCCTACATGGCACTGGTGAGGGAGGAAACAGGCCAGCAGACAAGTGATAATACAGTTTCTATTTTGTTTCACTTAAAACATCAGCTCCTGCTTTAATTTAATCTTCCAGAATTTACTGTTCTCTTTTGCCTGAAGCTGAGGCAAGAGACAACTATGGAAAAACTCTATAGGCTCCTGAACACACAGGTGTAAGCTGCCATTGCAACCAGAGCTATTCTCCACTTTCCCAGCTGAGTGGCTGCTGTGTGTACCCACCTTTCCTATAAATAAGACACTACGTGTTAATTAAAGGCTAGTGTTGCTCTTGCAGCAGGAGTGAAGCAGTCTTGTGGCTCTATTTGGACAGGAATTGATTGAGAGGTGAGGTAGGGGGAGTGTATAGGCACTGTGTGGTGGTTTTTTTTATGTCAGGATGCCAGAGAACTTCACAAGCACCACGCAGCTTTGTTCCCACTTTGCCTGGGGTAACCAAGACTGGTTGCTGGATTGAATTACCTTTTACCTGGTAGGGAATACAACTGTGTTTCTGCCAAGAAATAGCAGCCTTTAAAAACTCTCAATATAGTTATTTGTTTTTAATTGTAGGTTTCATCTTTCTTTTGGGGAGAAACCCTCACTCCCAAAATATGCATAATATGAAAATGTGGATATCTGTATATGAAGGTATCTCAGGTGATGAAAGAATTTTTAGACTCTGAATGCTGTCTTCGGAGCTGAATTTAGTCTCTATTGCATATTCTCTCCCTCTTTCTCTCTCAAGCTGGCATGCTACCACATCTCCTTTCATTCAGTTCCTGTGTAGTCATTTCTTGGGCTGATCCCAAGATTGCTTTTTCTGCTTTGCCTATCTGTCTGCACTTGATGATGTGCCAGTCTTGGCAGATGAATGGTATCCCTGGGAAACAAGGTTTTTTTGGGAGGTTTTTGTTGTTGTTGTTGTTATTATCTGAGGTTGCCCACAGTATACTGTAATATATGAAAACAAATGGGATGTGTTTACATCTCTGATGGCATCTGAGTCAGTATTGGCAAGAATCATTGACAATGAAAATGTTGGCCTGTATGATTAGATCATGTGTTATGGAAGCTCAGGGGCTGGTTCCATCTTTAGTCCTTTAATACATCTACCAACTTTGTCCTTTGTCCATTTTCCTTTTCATGGATTCCAGTGGCATACAATTATGATTTCTTAGTAATTATGTTGAAGTTGCTTGTACAGAGCTTGGAGAGTTCTGGTATGTGTGTGTGTGTGTGAGAGAGAGAGAGAGAGAGAGAGAGAGAGAGAGAGAGATTTTAAAATTACCTTTTCCAGATAGTTTACTGTTTATTTTCACAGTGCAATCCTATACATGTCTACTCAGACACAGTTGTTTATAGGAGCACAGCCTTAACTGTTTACTGTTTGTATCAAATAATAGTTCTATAATATAAGACATGAAAATCCTTGTCAGAAGTTATGGGGTTCTTTTTTTATTTATTTTCAGGCAGCCAAAGTCAACTCCAAGTTAGTCCAATGTAAGGTTTCTGTAAACTAGATGAGTGGATTTGCTCAAGGGAGGTTCCTGGTAGACTATTTTTCCTATAGTCAACATGTACCTAATGGCAGTTGGCATGCAATTGCCAGCTGGAACAACTCCAAACATTATTTCACCATTCAATCATTTGTTTCCTAAAGTCTATTTCTAGAAAGTTTAAATTCATTCATTTAATTGAAGTAACAAGAATCTCTGTGTTATTCTGACTGACAAACTGCAAAATTAATTTCAACCAAAAGAAAATTTGAAGTTCAGTACTGGGGTTTTCTCTGGTCATCTCCAAATAATGAGTTGCAGGACACCTAAAAGTGAGTCGTCAATTGTCCTGCGAGTGAAAGGTAACACAGCACACAAAGCTAAGAGAATATCATGTCCCGGCCAATGCTTTGTATCCATTCTGATTCAGATCCCACTGGACATGCAACTCATATATGGACATTTCTAGGGAATGGTGTGTGTTTCTGTTTATCGCACCAGTCCTCCAATGAGCTCAAGGTAGTGTATATCACTCTCCTTCTCCCCATGTGAGGTAACCCTGGGCCAATATGACAGGCTCAAGGTCACTGAGTGCAGTTCATGTGCCAATGAAGACTAGAACCTTCATCTCCCATATCCCAGTCCAACACTAATCTATACACCACATTGTCTCTCTTGGAAGAATTGTTTCAGTCTGAGGATGATGACAAAGTGGTGACAGCAAATAGGGTGGAAAGTTGCAGGCTATTGTCTGTATTTATAACCCTTGCCCTGTCTGCCGGTTGCATTTAACTGTAGGAGATGGACTGGTTATTATGGAGTGAATATTTCAAGGGTCTTAGACATCTTGAAAAAGACACATGTAAAACCACTCCTAGAAAAGCCCACCTTGGAATTACAGCCTAAATTCAATTGTTGGTGCCAGCTACAATAGACCCACTTGATTAAAAAAACTTAGGGCTTATCTAGATGAGAAGAAATAATCCCGATTGATGTGCACTCTCATAAATTTGCAGCAGCGCTAATTTGTCTCTTCAGTTTTTTTGGCAAAATTGAGTGTATGCAAAGCTATCTGTGTTTGAAGTGCATATGGAGTTATGCCTGTGAATTAAGATGGTGGCCAAGAGTACATCACATTATTATTCTCCACATGTGTTATAGCCACTGCACAGCAATTTTTTTAAACCTATAAATCAAAGGTGCACAAGTATGATCTCCCACTTATAAAAAGCTCTTTGGTCACCTCAGCACAGCAAAAAATCCACACGCAATGTGAAAATGGCACTTCTAGCCCCTTGCTGGAAAGCCCATCCCTCCATGCATGAATAACCAATCAGCTGTCTACTTCTGTCTGCACCGAGAGTGCACATCATTCTGAATTAGATGTCCAAATGAGTGATAATAGACATATCCACACATTATTTAAAAAACTTCATGAAAATCTGCAACGGTTCTTTCCATGCAGTATATGGTGTTTTTGGCCCCTCTCTTTCCGAATAATGAGAATCTCATTTGGATCTCATTGGGACAAAAGGTATTCTCTGCAAATTCTATGAGGAGTATTTTCACCGTCTAGACAACCCCTCACATAAATGTTGACTTACCTAGTTGTCAGTGATTCCTTGGGTGTACTCTAGTTGGAATTAACAATTGGATTCAGGCCTAAAAATGATTCTGGAAAACACTGGCATCATGAATCTTCACTTTTGGGGGACAGATATTCTAGAGGATGATGGCCAGTCACTTAGCTTTCCTGAGTGAAATGGGCTTCCTGAATGTCCCATGTTGATGCCCACAGTATTTTAGATAGAGCAGATAGCAGAGCAGAGCCTTTGACTTTAATGTAGGATTAGGCCTATATGGGAGAATGCAATGCTTCAGCTATCCGTAATTCAGATTAGGGCTTCAAAAATTAACCACTCCAATATATTCATGGCCACAGCTGGCACCATTGTTTTTCAGTTCCTCTAGTTCTCAAAGTACTAATCCAGTAATCATTTTTTATCTATTTGCCTATCCTTGAATTACTCTAGGAACTTTATCAAATGCAGCAAAACCCACGTCATTAGGATGCAATGATAGCACAAAGGGCTAAAATTTTCAGACAATGTTGTCACTTACCTGTTCCCACTTCACACTGGCATGAATGAGGCATCACTTTTTATTGATGGCTTAGCCTCATTTGCACCAGCACAATGCAGCAGGAATGGGTAAATGACGGGGATGTCTGATAATTTTGCACTTTTTGCTAATGTTGCATCCTAAATGATGTGGGGTTTTGGCAAAATTTGGCTCATCTGATAAAGTCCTAGGTCTTTCCTGAAGAGAAGCTAGGAAACATAGAAACTCCAGCTACTACTGGAATGTAAGGAAGAGATTAGCAAAGTTCTCTGGCTAGGCAGATGCCTGGATGCCAAAATTAGTACTTTTAAGGAGAGGCTTAGAGGTCCATGGGTAGATGACCCCAGAGACAAGACCCCAGCTCAAAGCCCTTTTTAGTACTTCAAAAGTGTGTTTGTTTAGTACATGTTTTTGTTCAGCAAAGAAGTGGTCAGGAGTAGGAAAAGCACTAGATTCCCAGGAATGAAGATCAGAGCAGGAACCAGCCATGACAAGAACGATGGTGATTGCAGTTAACAGGACCAAAAGAAGAACCAAGAGGCAGGAACAGAAGAGCTTCAGGAGTACAAAAACATGAGAACCTCTACAAATACATGGCAACAAGAAAGAGCAGAAGCCATACTAGAAGCAAGTATACAAAATTAGGATCCCCACAACAACAGTGGACACTGAAAGGTCATTCTTACAAGTGCAAACAGATTTGTCAGCCAAACAAAAGCGGGCAATACATGCTGGTTAATGACGGCCACCATTGTCAGGGTAGTTTTCTTTACTGAAAATCTAATCAAGACAGGAGCAGATTCAGAGCAGCACTGACTTCTTCACACATCCAAATACACGCAGAAGAACTGAGATGGGACATGGCAAAGGTCTCCTTGTAGGCAATCAGCCTGCCAACAAACAATTGAAAATAATCCCGCCTGACTTGTAACAACCACAATGTCAAGTTCAAGTATAAGTGGCTTTGTTTTTACAGTGCCTCACAAAACTATCATAGAGGTCCTCGATTGGTTCAAGGCTCTCCTTTGGCATAAGGATGCGAAACCCCCCCCCCGTTCTGTTTTACTATTAGTGTGTTTTTACAACTGTTTCACACAGCATTTCATACTCTGTGATAGACAGACATACAAAACTTACAAGTACAACACCATTTGAAGCTAATATAAAACAGTGATAGCAGGGGATGAAAGTTTTCTGGCTACTACTTCTGAATGTTTTAAAGAAATGCGTGCTTTACACACAAAAGCACAAATGGAATTTTAATTAATTATACAAATTCAAGTGAATGGGTAGCTTTCTCTTCTCTCCTTCCTAATCTCCATCTGAATATAATTTTCATCATTCTGGCTCTGAATGTTTGCTTGCTTGCTATATCCTGGTGTCTTTCTTTAGGAAAATATAAACTTTGAAGACCTGACAAAGGCTTAGCTTCCATGCTTCATCTGTCTTCTGATAGGAGAAGCAATGTAGACCTAAGGCCATTCCCATTTGTGCAAACATTTTGTTTTACTCCAAGCTATGAATACAACAGCCAATATATATGCCCCTCCAGTCCCATTGCTCCTAAATATAGGCACAATGGTCTCAGCCCTATGCAGACTTTCTGGGCAATATGCCCCCATGAAGAAAGTGAGACTTTACTTTCACGCAGCCATGAACAGGAGTGTTCTAGAAATAGATTTTTTCATCCAGATTGTTGTCTTAGATTGTTGTCTGAGCAATAGACTCTTATGGAGAGTTTATATAGAGCCAGCCTCATATGTCACTCTTCTTATCAAGATTCCTCCATCCTTTTTGCCTTCCTGCTCATATAAGCTGAATTGCCGTCACTACAGGATCTCAGGCAAAACAGCTCTTCCAAAAGAGAGAATAATTTGGTCTTTCCCATTCATTATTTGTGATTTCTCTGCCCTAGCCTTGAAATCTGTCATGTGTAAAAAGCCACTACCACCACCCCCCATATACCCTAGAAGCTGTTACTTTCCACTAGAGAAGGGATAGAAATTTCGAGTCAGTATCATTCAGCTTTCAGGTGCCCTGATTGGAATGTGTTACTGGTGCTCTGCAATATTCCTGACTCAGATTATTCATGTGGTTTAGAAAAGTGCTTCTTTTCCATCATGCAAATTTCCCTCTGCTGCTGAACGCTTCTGTAAGTACACTGTACTATGTGTCCAGCGCAATTCCCATGTGCATTGGCTTTGAAAGTATGCTGTACATCCAGCCACATAATTGAAAATAATAAGGCCACAATAAATGGGATGGCCTTAGGGTATAACACCCAAGGGATTCAATTGGTGTCGCTCTGCATCAATGTCCATGCATCATGGTAATTGAGGTAACATAACCAATTACCACATTTTAATTAGAGTTGTAAGAACTTGGAAAAAAATTGGCAATGGTGAGACAGCTTACTTTAAAAAAAAAAAGTGTTTTCTTTCCAGAAGCTTTTTTCTTGGATGCTTATTCTTAGGAGTCAAAGAGGCTGCTGAAAGTACCATTTGAGAGGAGGTTGGGAAAAAATCCCAGATTCCTTATAATGAATGAAAAGCAAACCTGGAAAACAAAAATGTGTTAAAATGCTGCATTGCTGCTAGATTGATATCCTCATTTACTTCTCATTTTGTGCTTCTGTGACATTTTAGGGGAAAGAAAAAGTTCTTCATAAAGTTGGACCTAAATTAAGTGTCCTCATTCTTTGCCTGCCTTGTTGGCATGCTGCTTTTTGCAGGTGGGGGTGGGTGGGAATCATCAATAGAATGATGCTCATTACACACATTTGGAAAAATCACCTATTTGAAGAGACTAATGCACTCAGTTATCACTTTGCCATTTGGGTACATGTCACCTCTACTTACTAACAGCGCTTGGCATCTGAAATGGCCTAATTGCAAATGAAATAATTATTTTGAACAGCAAAATTTAATGGGTGAAAGAAGTAGCATAAGAATTCACTAGATAAAGACTTCTTTCTGTAAACTGGTGTGAAAATAAGGAAAGAAAGATAGTCAGTATCCTGTACAAGTTATTCCTCCACTAGTATTCTAAGATTACCAAAGGTTTTATCAAACTATTCTATGAGTTCCTTTGTTTACAGCTGAGGAATTCTGAAGCTTGTAGTTAAAAAAAAATCCCTAGTTTCTACATAGAATTATAGTTATAGATAGGCATCCATACAGAGGGGTCTTCAGCCTTTGAACATTTTATCTTTTTCTCACCATAAAATGGATCCCTAAGTAGAAACTTTTTACTGCTTACTGATATATCTGTCTGAATCAAGATGTTTTTCTGTAAAATGTCTGAACTCATTTCATGTTCTTGTGAATCCAGGTTCTTTTCCAAACATGATGGTCAGAGCCATGCACAAGTAGTTCTGGTTCTCCTGCGTTTTTGTTCTTTTTGCTCGTATTGTCTCTTTGGCTCTGTAAAGTTGGTTGGGTTGGAATTTTCAAATGCACAAGCTGACAAGTAGCCATAGAAATTGTAGGACTTTATCAGACATGCAAAATGCGGCATCATAATGATCCCACATAACTGTGAAAGGGCATGCAGATCAGACGATGTCGCCCTTTCACAGTTAAAAAGAGCCCCAAACCCATACCTTTTAATCGATAGCTTAAGCTGTCAATAGATCCTCCGCTGCTTTTTTGCCGGCATTGCCGGCATGCGAAACCTCGGGCCATTTAAATCTCATACTTATCCCGACAATGGCTGGTCCGGCATGAACACGTTTGGGTGAGATCAGGACAGCCAGGTATGTTTCTCTCTTTTTATGACCCCCTCTGGGTTACTTGGGTCTTTTAAAGTGTGTGTGTGTGTGCTTGGTGTAACTTTAAATGCTTCATTTTTGTTTTTAATTTTTAATTTCCCACATAATGAAATTGTGTGAGATTTTGAACGAGGAAGTGAACGGGGCTCCATTCACTTCCTTTTTATTCATAGAGCTGCCTTTGCCGGGATTACAAAGTAAGTGCAGGGGTATTTTTTTTTTTTAATGCTGCAAAGGCACATTTAAAGGGCTGTGTCTGATAAAGTCTGTAGAGTTATCAATGACTGCTGATCTCTACTTTGATTAAAGATGCTGAATTGTGCCATCAAAATACAGTAGGGCCCCCGTATCCACTGATACAATTATCCACAGGACACAAAACAGAACACCTACCATACAGTCTTCCTAGAAAATGTGTCCTCTCTAGCCATTTTCTAGGTCTTCCAAGGCAACTTTATGGTATTTTAAACTGGAAGTCCCATTTTTTTCAATGGTGTTCACTATTATCCACTGTTTTCAGTGTCCATGGGGCCCCCAGGAACCAATTCCCAGTGGATACGCCGGCCCTACTCTACTGATAACTCCTGCCTGATCTACATGGTGGAAACAGCATAGGATGTGATTCTTATCAGAGAATGTGTAGGCAAAATAGACCCTGATTAAACAGAAAATATCTTAAGAAAAAAATAAATGATTACATCTCCTTGTGATGCTAAATGCTACTTCTCTTCTATAAAGGGGGTTTTAGTGTTTTCAGTCAGTGTTTTATAGTGTATTCTTTGCAGTTTGTTCTTTTAGTCTAATAGCACAATCTTATGCTTGTCTACTCAGATAAATCGCACTGATATGTATGATGATTTCAGCCTTATAGAATCATAAAATTGTGGTGTTGGAAAGGAACCAGTGGGTCATAGTCTTACTTTTGATAAAAGCAAAAAAATCAACAGCTAAAGCATTCCTGACACGAGGGCCATTTTAAAATCTCCAGTGAAGGAGGTTCAAGCCTCAATTGGAATTTCAAGCTTGCATAATAATCCATAGGTTGTATATCTGAGCCTCTGATTTTGAATTTCTCTAGGAAGCTTCCTACTGAATTTTGCAAGGAATACTTCCCACACACTCAATTTGGAGTTTACTTCTATTGATCTCCATGGGATCACTTCAGGCCAAAGTTTTGATTAATTTGTGCTGAGGGGTATGCTCAGAGAACATCTAAGCATAAACTGGGGGGGGGTGGAGGATTGAGGGCACTTTGATATGAAGATCCTGCTAATGAATGCAGTTATGAATAGGTAAAAGCATGAGTATGTGGTTGCTTCTGACCTTTGGTTCCTATTAGGATAGACCATCATTGTAGCATCAGTGTAATTTTCCATCAGATACATTATCATGTGGCCAAACATACAAGCATATGTGAGCCATTCAGAGATAAGATTAGACTTGTTTTGTTTGTCTTTCTTTACATTTTAACACATCAAATTTTGACAAGATGGGGGAAATCATTTCCAGAATATGTTCAAATAGGAATTACAGTTGTTTATATTTCTGTGTGTATATATTGACAGATAAATAAACAGGCAGAAAGACAGGCAGGAAGGCATAAACACACATACACGCATAGATCTGCAGTGCATCTTTTTTTCTCCTCATGTATTTCTAAAAGCACATTTGTATTTCTATATATATTTCATAGTAAAATGTCACTCATGAGAAAAATAAATTGATGGGTAGGTAGGGTTTTCATTTTCTTTATCTGTACAGCATTTGTGTCATCACAGGAGCTCTAATCCATATTCAGGGCTCCATGTTTGGTGTGCAGTAATATGTAAATTACCTAGCCAGCTGCATTAAGCAGTGTTTGTTTATTCTATTTCTTTTGGCACCACATGCACCTGAATCTCTGCCAAAAAAAGAAAAAGGAAAAGGAAAGAAATATGTGGCAGCTTCGGGGAACACTGTTCTGGAGAATGAAGTTTTGAATGGAAATGCACCTCATAAATGATATGGTGTTGTGTGAAAACAACACAATCAAACCCAATGTCCTCTTGCATGGAAATATTAGTATTTACCATATAAAATGATGTGCTTGTTATACTCTAAGTAGGAGCCTGGATCTCTTTTTAAAAGGCTCTGTTTGCACTGACTGAGTAAACATTGATGCTACCCCAAAAGGCTGCTGCATTTGGCAATGGGAAATTTGCTACAGCAACCCAAAGATGAACATGGGAAGTTTAAGGGAAATAATTTTCACACAGCATATTCATTTCTCTGAATGTGTGGCATTTGAGTGCATTTTTGGATTTGGACAGCTGCAGAGTTTAAGTGTTGAAAAAATAGCATTAATGATGCATCGAGGTATCTGCTTATGCTGACAGTCCTCCTTTCAGTCTTCCAGTCTGACACTTCCTCTTTCATCCAGCCAGCTAATTTCCCCTCTTTTGTGAGGAGTAACTGTTTTCACACTAGTGCTTACCCAGCAAGCCTCCTCATTGTTTCATGCTTAATTATCTTCTTGAGCTTCACCTTCTCAAGTGAGGAGAAAAAGACTTGGGCCTCCCCACAGCTCTAATGAAAGCTCGGGTTTTATAGATGCACTGTGTGAATAAATGCAGTGTCTGATCTACCAACATAATAAATGAGTTCCTAAAGTTTATGGAGTCATCGCTTATGTGGTTGGTTTGCTCAGCAGTGTAGAAAGATGCTGGATTTTTTACATTTCTAAAAGATGAAGAAGCAGCCTTAAAAAAAAAAAAGAGGGAAGAACTTTAGTTCCTTGTGGAACTGAAATATATGGGGGGGGGTGCAAATCCAAAATTGGTTCAAATTAGACTAAGTCCAATGAAATTAATTCCACTTGTTAGCCACCACTGATGTTAAGTCCCACTGATTTTAATTCATCTGTTCTAGTTGGAACTAAAATTGGATTTAGCTCCATGAATGTATTCCCAGACTGCTCATCATACTTAGTCTACTTCTGTTCAAATAGACAATAGAAATGTGAAATCGAAGGCTTTCATGGCTGGCATTCATAGATTTTCCTTGGGTTTTTTCTGGGCTGTGAGGCTGTGTTCTGGAATAGTTTCTTTCTGAAATTTCGCCTGCATCTGTGGCTGGCATCTTCAGAGAATGGTTGGGTAGGAGTGTGCTTCATATCCTGTAAACTCCTGTAGGGGAGTATATGTAAATTTGTGTAATTGAATGGTTAGTTTCTAGGAATAAAAATGTGAGACTCGTTAGTGTCTGTTTGGCTGATGGTTGGTTGATGGGCCATTATCTGCTAGGAATCCCCATGTCCCTGGGTGGAATTCCTTTATAAGTGTTGAGTTTTAATTCTATTGTATTTCAAAACTGGGAGCCAGATTTTGTTTACTTTTAAGGTTTCTTCTTTCCTGTTGAAGTTGTCCAGGTGTTTGTGGATTTCAATAGCTTCTCTGTGCATTCTGATATGATAGTTGTTGGCCTGGTCCAGAATTTCTGTGTTTTTAAATAACATTTTGTGTCCAGGTTGGTTTATAACATGTTGGTCATTCACAGCTGCAGGAGTTTACCGCATACCATGCAGCTGTGGACAAGTTTACATAGGGACCACAAACGCAGTGTGCAAACACGAATCAAGGAACATGAGAGACACTGCAGACTGGGTCAGCCAGAAAAACCAGCAGTAGCAGGACATGTTGCGGGTCTATGTGTGTAAGCACGCTACTTTGGATTTATCACTTGATGGATCTACCACTTGATACATTCCAGTGTCCATCAGAATGGGCATACAAGTGTACACCAGTGGATGCCCTGGGATGCAGGGTTGACATCTAAATAAATAATAAATGAAATATATTTCAAGAGCAAAACATTTTGGCTTCTGCCTTTGGACTTTATTAGACTAGCCCCTTAAAACATTATTTTGCCAGCATAAATGAAAACATTTTTATGCAAAAGAACGTTCACCTCCACACCTACCTTCATCTCCCAGCAAAGGCAGCTCCAGCAATAGAGAGGAAGTGAATGGAGCCCCATTCACTTCCTCGTTTGAAATCCCGTGAGACTTCGTCACATGGGAAATTTCAAAATAAAAACAAAAATAATACATAAAAAGCACACACACACACATGCACAGAGTAACCCAGGGAGGGCCATAAAGAGAGTGAAACTTACATGGATGTTCGGATCTCACCCAGAAGTGTTCGCATCGAACTGGCCATTCTCGCTGCAGTCACAATAGCAATAGCAATAGCAATAGCATTGATATTTATAAACTGCTTATCAGTGCCGAAGCACTCCCTAAGCAGTTTACAATGTTTCTTAGCTAATTGCCCCCAACAAGCTGGGTACTTATTTCACCTATGGAAGGATAGAAGGCTGAGTCAACCTTGGAGCCCTCTGGGATAGAACTCATAACCTTGTGGCTTGCAGTACTTACATTTAACCACTGTGCCACCAGGGCTCCATCACAAGAGTTAAGTGGCCTGAAGTTTCGCACGCCAGCAATGCCAGCACAGAAGTGGCACAGGGGATCAATTGACTGCTTAAGCTGTCAAATAAAAACTACGGGTTTGGGGATGATTTTAACCGTGAAAGGACAATGTCGTTTGATCTGCACGCTCTTTCACAGTTATGTGGTGTTGTTATGATGCCTTATTTTGTGTGTCTTATAAAGTCCTTTTTCAGTTGCCAAAGGTGAAAGTGATCTACATACAAGTTGGAAATTTAAAACACTTCATTATCAGCATTATTAGTGGATGACTGTATTCTCTTCTAAGTTGAGGACATGTGGTGTTGAAATTTTTAGTCTATAAACCCCAAAATTCTCACATTTGCCCAAAATGTCTGAAGGAGAAGGCACCTCAGTGCCAAACAAGGACTGATAAAACAGTCCTCTAAACAGCCACCTTGTATGTAGCTCAGTTTCATCTTTGGCAGCTTGAAGAATCGAAAACATTTTGCTCTTGATATATATTTTTCAGTTCTGTTTGTTAATCACATCAATAAATATACAGTATATATCTTCCGTGATTAACAGCATCCTTCTGGAATCCAGGATAAACTTCAGAGAAGTGCTGTCAGTTTGCTTTTTAATTACACACACACACACACATTCTTCTTCACATTTTGGTATGGTTGGTCATACATAAATATGTTTTTAAAGTGCAACCAGAGCTGGAGAGGGTGTTCATTTTGATCTTCTCAGGAAGGCCATATATCAAAGATCTTAATTTCTAAATAGAGACTAAAGTGTTTTTCAGATGCCCCTTACCGTGTAAGAAATCTCCGTAAAAGCAACAAAGCTGCTGCGTGGCAGAGGGTCCATTTCGGACAATGTCATCCCTCTCTCGGCATCATCCGTGACTGTTCTGGGTAGGATTTGAGGGCGGCTGCGCCATTTTTTACGCATGGAAGTTGTCCGTGAATAAAAAATGGCGCGGCCACCCTCAATCCTACCTGGAACAGTCACAGACGATGCTGAGAGAGGGACGACATCATCCAAAATGGACCCCCTGCAATGCAGCAGCTTCGTTACTGTTACAGAGGCTTCTTGCGTGGTAAGGAGTGTCTGAAAAAGTCCTAAAACACTCTGGGAAGGAAAGGAATAATGTCCATCTCCAAAAGCTGTCTTACAAATCCAAAGCATCACCTGACTTGTCCCCCTTCAGTCTCTACCAACAGAGGAACAGCACTGTTGGTGGAGAGTTCAGTGCACGGACATCCACTTCTAGTTGAAAAACATACTGAAAAAAATTCTAGGAGTGGAAATTGTACTTTTTCTTATTTATTTTTTTCCAGCAGAGGGGCTTCAGTGAGTCAGGAAGGGACACCATACTGAACACAGGACACATAGATCTGGACATTATCAGACACTGCAAAAATTGCAGGATTATGATGTCAGGGCAGTGCGAACAGGCCCCACTATCACACGACATTGTCATCCTCAGATAATTACACCATGCTCCAGCTCGAAAAAAAGGTGTTCTTTCTCATGCATGGGACAAGCCATCAATACATCATCAATAGCACTCTTTTCACATTATTGACTACGTGCAAAACCACGTCCCATTGTAATTGTGAGATTACAGCATGAATGGGTGGTCCTCAGTGAGAAAACCTCCAGGTGAAAATGTGAAAACAATGCATAGGACACTCTTTATGAACTGTCCCCTTTAGTTTGCATGTTTTAAGGTTTATTTTGTGTGTGTTCATTTACTTTGTTAGTTAAGGGTTTGTTTGTTTTTTTGAGTTTTAAGCATGCTCATGTCTTCTCACGAAAACTGCCAAAATCTCGCCCATGCCAAATCGCAGAAGTAAACTCGCGTTCTTGAAGTGATAGTGGTCTTCATTTGTTTCATTAGTGTGATTACAGCTAATGTGATAATAAGTGTTATAATACCTCAATGTTTCCACTATCTTCATTGTGGAAGTATAGCATTTTTAGACACTGGTCTGAAAATGTCCATAGGTTCCAAAATCCCACTCCTGATGTGAACAATGACACACACTTTCAATCTTTGTTTTTGTTTTTTATAAAGTTATTTGTGTATGCCATACTTATTAGAATTCTTCCATCTTAGTGTTCTTGAAATTTTGTCCTTGGATTCATTGAAATCCCAGCTATGCTACTGAAGAAGTTGTAAGCCAGAATGGTGAACTACAAAGACATCAAACATATCTCTGTTTGGTCCTCCACTTGTTTACATAAACTGACAAACTCTCCCTCCCCATACACAAAAATTTAGAAGCAGTAGTCCACGCATACAAACACACACAGTAAATATATACATTGAAAGGAAAGATGCCTTGTTTTATTTTGTTTCCATGAACAGCCTTTGTTGTATTTCTTCTGAAGGCTAAAAAAATGCATATATTGTACTTGAAGCAATGTTAAGACCAAAATGACATTCAAGTCTGTACACATGCAGACACACATATACCTGTCATGTAACCCCTTGACAGATGAAAAGCAAACTACAGAGCAGGAAAAGCAACTTCCAATGAAATGTGCTGTGTTGCCAGATATTATCAGCACAAATAAATCCCCTCTACCTATACAATTTGACATGTAAGCCAGTGATTGTCACTTAAATTGGTTTAAAATGTAATAGAACAAAAAGTAACTACTGTATTCTGTTATATTCTGTTATATTGTTTTTTTGGAGTCAAAATTTTAACAGGGCTTGAGTTGCCATACTGGCTTAACCAGATATGCCCAACCCAATTTGTAGAAACTGTAACAATCCCTTTTCTAAGTGACTGATATTTTAAACCATAGTCACAGGGAAGATGAGGGAAACTTCAAGAGGTCCATGGATCTCATCTTCTTCCACGATCACAATAGGCTGCTCCTGCCTATTTGCTCCCCCAGTTCCAATTTTGCGAGCTGAAATGGCCAATTGTGCCTTCTAGGATGGTCACTTTGGTTTCGGGGGGGGGGGGAATCCCCTAATTAAAACAGGCCAAAGAAAGGGTATAGTTTTAGTTCTCCAAAAAATAGGTTGTGTGGGGTATGGGGAGAGTAGAGAGGGATCAGAGGGCTGAAGGTTGTGGTTGGGACTCTGGCGCAATGGCATGTGGCCTGTTGGTCCCACTTTATTCACCTCCAATTGTGATGGCTCCCCTCTACAGACTGGCTCTGCAGTTCCAAACCCTTGGGGCTTCTGTCACTCACCTTGCCCCCTTGCCCCTCAAGTTCCCTCCCTGGATGAGCCTCAAGGTTATCCCTATATGATCAAGTGGATGTGTTGTTCAGTGGGTTAACTGTAGTAAATGTGACCAGACTCTCTAAGCAAAATTTGACGGGAAAAGACAGAAAAAGAATAAACAAGAATTTTATTAAGACACAATTAGATCACACATTAACCCCTGAACCATTTAATCATTCATAGTTCTGAAAATCCTATTCAGTTCTTCCCCTGGCTGCCTGCCCTGTCTCTATTACAGCATTTCCCTATCTCTAGGCCATCTTTCCCTTATCTGCCTTCTGTCAGAGACAAGCCTCAGTTTTGCATCCTTTCCCCTCTGTAGGCCACCCTTCACAGCATTCTCTGAGGTGTGATTGGCTGGCACCAACCAAGCTTTCCCAGCACCTCCCTTCACGCCAATGTTCTTCCAAATGTAAGGTTGGGGCCATGCTTTGGCAAAAATACAAAAGGCTGGTTAATTTCAGAATGAAAAAGTGATTTAAAGAAAACTTTTGAAGTAAATGTGTATTAGTCTGTCTCCCCTGTCAGGGCTGCTGAACAGATTTCCTACATCTGTAGGGGGCTGAAACAGAACAACTTTGCATTCTTTTCCACCTCTATGATTCTGTGGCCCGAATCCTATTGGTGACATATGCTGGTGTAACCATTAGTATCCACTGCCTCCTTGAGCAAGGTTTGCCCTCCTCAGCGCAATCACAGATTGATACACCATATAACTTCCCCAACTGTCAGGTTCAGGAAGAATCATTGTTCCCCCATACCTTCAGTATTACACTCCTATGGTCCCATCTACACGATTTAAATAATACATACGGCGTGCGGAAATTCACGCTTCAGATGCAAAAGAGGGGGGTGGTTTTCCACCCTGAAATACGCACACGCGGCATTTGGGAGGGAAAGCGGATTGCGAAGAGAAATCCGTACGCCGTTCGGATGGCTGACGGGTCTGTACGATCCATTCGCACACATACGAACAGGCAGGATAATCTGATTGGCTAGCCGAGTAGAGGGGCGGGGCTAGCACAGAGGGGAATTGTGAGCGGCCGCCATGTTGGTTTCCCGGCTAGCGAGCGTCTGGTAAGTCCGTGAATTTATATGTTTATTTATTTTTATTTTATATTGTAAATACGGAAAAACGACTGTCCGCAAACCAGGAACCTTTAAAAAAAAAGCGGCGGGAGATTTAAAACTGCCGCTTGGCATGCTCGCTCCAGCCAGCTTTGGGAAGAGGGAGTCATACGGAGCTTAGGGGGCTTAAAAATCGTATAGCCGGTTCGTATGCATACGAACGACAGGCTGTTCGTATTTTTTAACCCCATACAGATTTTTTTATGATCGTATAGCCGCACCCTATGTGTCATGCTGGAAGTCCACAAGAGTAAAAACTATAACTAGAGTTACCAGATGTCAGAGCCTGGCCCTGAGTCTCCAGTTTTCATCTCTAGGCTGGAAATGAGGGGGGAAATTATCCATTTTGGTGGGCTCAACTCCAGGCAAAAGGAAAGGGCTGTGTTCAGATCCAGCTCAGCTAGCAGAGCAGCAACTTGCTACAATTTGCAATGCCTAATTGATTTGTTGTTGATGACTGTCATTCACAAGATTTCCATAAGCTGAAGCCAACTTGATGGCAATTAACAACAACCAAATTGATCTGTTGCTACAACCTGCAAAGACTGTCCAGGGTGAAGTCGAAGGCTTTCACGGCCAGCATCCATAGATTTTCCTTGTTTGTTTTTTTTTCTGGGCTGTGAAGCTGTGTTCTGAAATAGCTTCTTTCTGACGTTTCGCCTGCGTCTGTGGCTGGCGAAACGTCAGAAAGAAACTATTCCAGAACACGGCCTCACAGCCCAGAAAAAAAACAAGGAAAATCTACTGTCCAGTGTCTCTGTGTATTTACTTCATTAGCTTTCCCCTTACCTCCCAGTCATTTTTGTGCCAGGGCTCACCCTCCACTCTGCTCTACATCCCCCTGATGGCTATAAACAAGTAGGCAAGATTAAATATTCCATAACCCATCTGCAAAAGTAAGTGAGGATGAAAAATTCCTTCATTTCACCTTGATCTGAGAACAGCCCCTCTAGGTAAGATGTCTGTCTTAATAGCTAAACAGGAATATCTGTCCTCTCTCTCTGTGTGTGTGTGTGTATATTTGAATGACAAACTCTGAGCAACTCAGGAATAGTAAAAGAGAAGAGACCTCAAGACGGATGGGACTTTCTCAAAAGGGAGATACTGAAGGCACAATTTCAAACAGTACCAGTGAGGAAGAAAAATGGGAGGTGTCTCAAGAAACCAGGATGGATGACTAAAGAACTTTCAATGGAGCTAAGTTTTAAACGGAACATGTATAGGAAATGGAAAAGGGGGGAAATCACCAAAGAAGAATTCAAACAGATAGCGAACACGTGTAGGAGTAACGTCAGAAAAGCTAAAGCGCAGAATGAGCTCAGGCTTGCTAGGGAGGTTAAGAACAATAAAAAGGGGTTTTTGGGGTATGTCCGCAGCAAAAGGAGGAAGAAGGAAATGATAGGGCCGCTACGTGGAGAAGATGGCAAAATGCTAACAGGGGACAGAGAAAAGGCAGAATTACTCAACACCTTATTTGCCTCAGTGTTTTCAGAAAAGGAAAAGGAGGACCAACCTGAGGAGAATGGAACAGAGGACACAATAGGAGAAATCCAGCTCAAAATAAGTAAAGAGGTAGTACAGGAATACCTTCCTAATCTAAATGAATTTAAATCTCCAGGACCAGATGAACTACATCCAAGAGTATTAAAAGAGCTGGCAAATATAATCTCAGAGCCATTGGCAATAATATTTGAGAACTCCTGGAGAACAGGAGAAGTCCCAGCAGACTGGAGGAGGGCAAACATTGTTCCCATCTTCAAAAAGGGGAAAAAAGAGGATCCCAACAATTATCGTCCAGTTAGTCTGACATCAATACCAGGGAAGATTCTAGAGCAGATCATTAAACAGAGAGTCTGTGAACATTTAGAAGGCAATGCCATAATCACAAAAAGTCAACATGGGTTTCAGAGAAACAAGTCATGCCAGACTAATCTGATCTCTTTTTTTGATAAAGTTACCAGCTTGGTAGATGAAGGGAATGCTGTGGACATTGCATACCTTGATTTCAGTAAGGCCTTTGACAAGGTTCCCCATGATATTCTTGCAAACAAGCTTGTAAAATGTGGGCTAGACAAGTTAACTGTTCAATGGATTTGTAATTGGTTGACCGGCCGAACCCAAAGGGTGCTCAGCAGTGGCTCCTCTTCGTCTTGGAAAGATGTGACCAGTGGGGTGCCACAGGGTTCTGTCCAGGGCCCAGTGCTATTCAACATCTTTATCAATGACTTGGATGAGGGAATTAGGGGCATACTTATCAAATTTGCAGATGACACCAAATTAGGAGGAGTAGCTAATACCCTAGAGGACAGGATCAAAATTCAGAACGACCTGGATAGACTGGAGAGCTGGGCCAAAGCTAACAAAATGAAATTCAATACGGAGAAATGTAAAGTACTGCATTTAGGGCAGAAAAATGAAATGCATAAATATAGGATGGGAGAGACCTGGCTGAATGAGACTACGTGCGAAAGGGATCTAGGAGTTCTAGTAGACCACAAGTTAAACATGAGCCAACAGTGCGATGCGGCAGCTAAAAAGGCCAATGCGATTTTGGGCTGTATCAATAGAAGTATAGTGTCTAGATCAAGGGAAGTAATAGTGCCACTCTATTCTGCCTTGGTCAGACCTTACTTAGAATACTGTGTCCAGTTCTGGGCACCACAATCAAAAAAGGATATTGACAAATTGGAGCGTGTCCAGAGAAGGGCAACTAAAATGGTGAAAGGTCTGGAAATGATGCCTTATGAGGAGAGACTTAGGGAGCTGGGTATGTTTAGCCTGGAAAAAAGACGGTTAAGAGGCGATATGATAGCCCTGTTTAAGTATTTGAAGGGATGTCACGCTGAGGATGGAGCAGGCTTGTTTTCTGCTGCTCCAGAGACTGGAACACAGAGCAATGGGTGCAAGCTCCAGGAACAGAGATTCCACCTCAACATGAGGAGGAACTTTTTGTCAGTAAGAGCTGTTCAGCAGTGGAATGCACTCCCTCGGAGTGTGGTGGGGTCTCCTTCCTTGGAGGTCTTTAAACAGAGGCTGGATGGCCATCTGTCGGGGATGCTTTGATCATGATTTCCTGCATGGCAGGGGATTGGACTGGATGGCCCTCGTGGTCTCTTCCAACTCTGCAATTCTATGATTCTATGACATCACCAGGGACCATCCCTAACTATAACGCAGGGGGGTTGGACTGGATGGCCCTTGTGGTCTCTTCCAACTCTATTATTCTATGAACTCTCAAGTCTTGGCTCGAAAAGCTTCAGGGTGTGGGATCATCCTCAACTGACAACCCTACAATTTTTTGCATTACTCAACTACAGCCAAAACAACGTGCAGACACACCTCCATGCTGTTGGCGACATATTGGCAGGTAGATGAGTAATCAAACTGCATTGTACAGTCATGGAAAGGGAAAGTCCAGCAAAGTGATACTGATGGAGCTTTACTGTGACTGTTTGATATCAACCTTTGCATTCTCTACCTACAATCCAACAAAAGGGTACAGATACACATGTAAGAGAATAGTGCTAAATAGAGGTGTAGGATAGTGTACATCCTAAAAAAATAAATAAAAGTACCATGGATCTGTGTGAAGTCGAAGGCTTTCGTGGCCAGCACCCATAGGTTTTCCGTGTTTTTTTCCAGGCTATGAGGCCATGTTCTGGAAGAGTTTATTTCTGATGTTTCATCTGCATCTGTGGCTGGCATGTTCTCTGAAGCATGCCCCTCTTACTCTCTTTTTAAAAATAAACATGCCATTACTAAGTAGCTTCTGCTTTCACTTTATTCACAGTAAGGATATGGCTCGAATTACTCTTTTCTCAAGAGGATTGAGAAAAAGCATAGCATTTATACATTGCTGTGGACGCAAAAACTGTTGCCATGTGAATGTCCTTTTGTGGTTCCTTCTGTGCTGATTAATAATGAGGTGTAGGTGTTGCACAAAGAAGACAGTTCTCTGTATGACTGTAACACAAGGAGTCTCATTTAGAACATAAACATGAGGGAAATAGAGGTGAAACGGGCATTGTAAACATGACCACTTCCCTCAGAAGAAGTCGCTGGCATGCTGGCATTTTTCAGAAGACAAACTCGTTTTTGTTTTTCATTGTTGCTCAGACATTCTTGGAGGTGGGGAAGGGTTTCTTTCCCTTGTATGTTTTTGTTTCTTTCTTTCCGGAACAGTTCAGCTGGTTATGTTGGACAATTGATAGCTGTTGTAAGAGAAATTGAAAGGTGGTTCTTATAATGGTTTAAATTCCTCATTGCCTTTGTAAATTGCCTCAACATGTGGGCATAGCATGGCAGGTTTCAGGTGTGTAGTTATGGAGGTTGGGCAAAATGAGGACATTGTCCCCTGAGATAAAAATTCTGCCCCACCCATGAAATTTTCCTTTAGTCCCAAAATGTCTAGCATTTCAATAACTTAAAACTTCAGTTGAGCAATTAGAAATAAAGTTTAGGCAGACAAAGTTTCTAGGGGAGTGTGAACACAGCACATATAGGAGTCCCAAGTATGAACAATTTTTGGTGTCTGATTCTCTGCAATGCTAGAAATTTGGGTACAGAAGGAGAAATTCATTTTGGGAGGGCATAATTATTATGTGGGAAGGACAGTGTTCTCATTCCCTGCTCCCACAGCTATGTCTCTGAGCTAGTCTGCAAGAGCCTGGATAGTGCTGTTGCTTCTGCTGAGGACATAACATGTGATCATCAAGGAGCGAGTCACTCTACCCTCTCTTCATTGATCACATGGGAACTGCATTCTGATCTCTGCAGAAGTGACAGTGACAGCCAGACTCTCGCAGCAAACGGCTTGGATAGTGATGTAGTGGCAGCAGCTCCAAAGAGGATCAATCCCCTTCCCTGTGCTGTTCAGCACACGGTAAGGGAGATGGTGCCATGATTGCGTGTGGACAACTGGATTGGGCCGAATTGAACCCAATCCAGCTGTCCAGACAGCAAAAGAACCAGAGGCACTCTGCAGTTTCCTGGAAACTCCAGAGCTTTCTGCGGTTTCTCTTAAACCAGATGAATGGCTTAAGGAAGCGGATTTGCAGTGTGCATCTTCTGGAAACATTGCACTGCGTTCAGGGTAAGTTTCATTTATTTCCTTAGTGTAGAGAAACCTTCAGACAGAATTGTCCATCAAGACATGAAGCACCTTTGTTGGAATGATATATGTATAGGGAAATGACATGAAAAGAATAATTGTTTGACTTTAGTAATGATTTACTAGAGAGTGAAAAAACTTCTATTTGAATTTGAGGAGAATATTTTTTTATCCATATGAGATCCTGTGGTGATTTGCCATTTTTGGAAGGAGGCAGTAGCCAAAAACTACGCCCTCCTTCCCAAAGTTTTTTTTTTTTTTGAAGGCACAGAAATACACATTATCACCCATTTGGATAAACAATTCGCAGCACAGCACATTCCAGAAGTCAAAATCTGATTGGTCAGTCATATACGGGGGCAAGCTTGTCAGCAACAAAGTGGCCAGAACTGGCATTTTTTCATTTCACAGTAGTGATCATGCACATTTTTGCAGTGGTGAGGCGACCAAACAGTTTTTTAAGTGGAAGGTTGCACTTCCACACCTTAGATTTACATTTTAAGAATACTATTGTGCAGCGGCAGCAACTTGTGGAGAATATTAACAAAACTAATTCACTTGCGGCCACCATCTTGATTCACAGGCATGCCTCCATGTGAACTTCAAACACAGATAACTTTGCATACAAGCAATCATCCCCAAAAATGTAGAGACAAATGAACGCTTCTGTGATTTTGTTTTAATGCGCAGCAATCCACACTGTATCACTTTACCTAGAAAATCCCAATGACATTTCTGAACTCTTCTGAAAAATTAAGTTGCTACATTTGTAGCTCAGCGTTTTGCTGTGAAGCTCAAAGGAGCGTTTAGGATCTTTAGTGTAAAAAGGAGGGTGGAAGAGAGAGGAGAAAAAAGGAGTGTAGTAGCACCTTTAAGACTAGCTTGTTTTTATTTTAACATGAGTTTTTTGTGGATATAAACCCACTTCTTCAGATGTAGTACATAGTGAAGAAATGAGTTTATATCCATGAAAGCTCATACTAACATAAAAACCAGTTAGAATTGGATTTGGATTCCCTCTCCTACCTCCTGAAGGCAGAAATTTCCAAGGCTGTTGCCTCTACAGCATTGGATTTCTAATTCTGGTAGAACCAAAAATAATATGGCAGTGTGTTGCGAGTGGATTGGTGTCCATTTTGTTACAATACAATTTCAATGGGAGGGATGTTGTAAAAAAAAAATCTGAAAAGGGGAGTAAAAAGTGTTTTAAGTGTTTTCAACTGTTTTAATCATAATAATACTGTTATTTAATTCTTTTAAACTTTTAAACTTAATTTTAGATCCAGCTAAAATTAATGTTTTAGATGGATCTTTTTAAAATTATTGTAAACTGCCTTGAATCCCATTTTGGGAGAAAAGTGGGATATAAATTCAATAATAAATAAATAATGTCACTGTTCCCACCCGACAGGATTTTAAACAAATCTTCTTTTTCACCTTGCAGCATTAGCTTTCAAGATGGCTTAACAAATGAAATTAAATAGAATTCAGCACTTGATGTTAATATTAAAAAGAAAATGAACTGAAAATCATAGATGACAAAATTAACCATAACAAGAATAATGAAATCAGCAATAAAAACAGAGGAACAGACAGAATAAAATAAATAATCAAGAGCTTCAACGCATACTGAAAATCAGAAAAAGTGTTCCGGATGAGTACTGCCCGATTTACTTCTGAAGCTGGCAACATCCAGAGAACACTGAGCTTGACTACACCAGTCACAAACCCTGAATCCCCCCTGAATCTTGTCCGATAATGCCAAGAGAATTCAACAAATATCTTAACAGAAGCCTTGAATCAGCAGTGCCAATTCTCACAGAGAGCCACTGGCTTGTGATCAGACAAACCACTGATGTAATTTGTACAGTTGTCCTTCCATATCCATGGATTTTGTATCCATGGATTTAGGTATTCATGGCTTGAAAATATTCTTTCTAAGAAATCAAAAAGCAAACCTTGATTTTGCTATCTTATATAAGGGACACCATTTTGCTATGCCATGGAAACCGTCCAACAATATTACTGGCGTTAATGGAGATATTCCTGGAACTAATACTTTTTTGTATTTACTTCATATATCTAGTATATTTTTTAAGGAGACAGACTGTATTATTTCCCTAAATTTCTTTTTGGTTTACAAAAAGTATATATTTCTTAATTTTAACTATATCTCTTGTTTATTTATTTCCATCCATTCCGTTTCTTTTATTTCCACAACACTATCAATAATATATCTCAATTGTTTCGCTAAAATATATAGCTTCAAATTGGGTAGGCCTAGACCTCCTTTTTTTTGGGATTTATACCATCTTTTTAAATTAATTCTTGATCTTTTGCCTCCATTACAATAATTATTTATCATATTTTGCCACTTTTTAAATTCCATCTTTGATATTTTAATAGGCAGCATTCTAAATAAAAAATTTATTTTTGGTAAAATTTTCATTTTAACAAGCGCTATTCTTCCAAACCATGAAAATTTAATTTTCCCATATTTCTCTATTTTTTTCTCCATATCTTTCCTTAATATAGTAAAAAAAAATCCTCTAGTTTTTCCAATTCTGCCACAATATTTATTCCTAAATATTTTATTTGCTCCTTTATTTTAACATATTTCTTTTTACTCTTCATAATTTTTTTTGCTCTGCCTCTGTATAATTAAATATCATCATTTCTGTTTTATTCCAATTTACTTGTAAACCTGTCATTTCCCCAAACATTTCCAAATGTTTCTCTATCTCTTGCATTTTTTCCAATGGATCTTGTATTGTTATTAAAGTATCATCGGCGAACATATTCAGCTTAATCTCTTCAATATTTCCTATCCCTTTAATACCTTCATCTTTTCTAATTACATTAGCTAATATTTCTATTACCATAGCAAATATTATTGGGGAAAGTGGGCAACAAATTTATTTGTTCTGTCTCACCATCATTTATTAATACTGTAGCTTTATTTTTTATATACAGTTGGTCAATCACACCCCTAAATTTTTTTCCAAATCCAAATGTTTTCATTATATTTTTTAATGCCGGCCATTCCACACAATCAAAGGCTTTAAATATATCTATGGCTATAAGCCCTGCTTAAATTTTCTTTCTTCTAATTATATCTATTATATTTATTACTCTTCCAGTTAAATTAGCCATCTGTCTTCCTGCTGTAAATCCGCATTGGTCTTTTTGTATATATTTGTGCATAGATTTATTCATCCTTTTCACCAATATTGCATCTTGATTTATTAATGATATTGGTCTATATGATTCTGGATCTGTCAGATCTTTATCTGGTTTTGGAATTAATATAATCAAAGATTGTTTCCACGATGGTGGGATCTCATCTCCTTTTAAAATGTTGTTCTATAATTCCTTCATTCTAGATATTAATATATTTGTAAATGTTTTGTAATATTCAGCTCCCAAACCATCTTCTCCTGGGACCTTTACCAGTTTCAATTTGTTTATATCTTCTATTTCCTCTTCTGTTATAGGTTGTTCCATTAATTCCTTCTCCTCCTCACTAATTATATCCTTACAATTTTCCTGAATATATTTCTCTAAATCTTTCAGTGGATCACCTGCTGAATATAATTTTTGATAATATTCTTGAAATATCTTTAATTTATCTTTCATCAAATTACTTTTTCCCCTTTTTCATTTTTAATAATTCCAATCAAACTTTTAGATTTCTTTGCTTGTGTGGCCCTTGCTAGCATTCTAGAAATTTATTACTATATTCAAAAAAATCTCTTTTCATAAATAGCAGATTTCTTTTTATTATTTCTATATCTTCCTTTTCTAACTCTTTTCTGTTTGCTTGTATTAATGTGTGCATCTGTTTATTTCTGTTTCTAAAATATTCTTTTTCTAAACCTTTAATTTCCTCTTCTAGTTTCCTCTTACTTTTTTCCTGTTTTTTCCATAATGTATGTGCTTCCCAGTTCATATGGTTTTCAATATCATCTTTATGCTGATGATACTCAGTTGTATTTCTCCACTGCAGAACTCTCTTCTGACATCAAACATCGTATTACAGCTTGTCATTCAGTTATCTCAGCATTAATGTTTCATTGTCATCTAAAACTTAACACAGCAAAGGCATAACTAGTTATTTTTTTTTCCAAAACCTTCTTTGCCATATACATTCTCCATCACTGTTAATAATGTTCCTATTTGCCTGTGAAGGAAGCACATAGTCTTGATTTTATTTTTTACCCTTTGTATTTTGTTCCTCACAGTGAGGCTGTAGCAAAGTCATGTCACTTTTTTTCTTTATAACATTGCCCAAATCAGACTTTTTCTTTCTGCTTCTTTCTGCTAAGACCTTAGTTCATGTCTTGTTCATTTCCTGCCTTGATTATTATAATCTTCTTTTGACTGGGCTTCTATTCTCTCACATTAGTTCTCTGGTTTCCATTCAACATTTTGCTGCTAAGGTTATCTTTTTGGCCCATTATTTTGCTCATGTTACCCCACTTTTGATATCTCTTTGTTCATTACCCATTCCTTCTAGGATTCAGTACAAGTGTCTTGTTTTAATGTTCAAAGTCCTATACAACCTAGCTCCCTCTGTCTTTCAGCCCTTATTTCTTTTTACTAGCCTGCTTGAGATGTGCATTCTAGAAACTCTAGGGTTCTCACCCAACCAAGGGTTTCCGCTTCCTTGGCTAAGCTTCATCCATTTTCACTCACTGCTCCATAATCTTGAAATTGCCTTCCTGAACATTTGCAGACTGCTCCTTTCCTCGTTATTTTTAAATCTCAATTAAAAACTTTCTTGTTTCCCAAAGTTTTTGGAACTTTAGTTTAATATTGTTTTATAATCTTGTATATTTTGATTACATGTGCTTTATACTATATTGTATTTTTTATTTTATCTGGATAATTTGTTTTACAATTGTATTGCATATTTTTATTATTCCTTCCATCTCTTTCCCCACCCCACGTGCGTGTATACATATATTTTAGATTGTATGCCTTTAGTAGGACCCAATGGTGGCTTTTTTTTAATTTGTAAAGCACCATGTACATTGATGATGATATATAAATAAATGAAAATAATAATGCCACTGAAAAAGTCTCTACACCACCCATAGAAGGATTACCTAATTACATACATAGAAAATTACTTCCAATTCCCTGCAGTTATGATTCTGGTAATCAGAAGTCAGAAAGGCTATAGGACATAAAACTAGGCCTAAGCATCCCAAACACTTTAAAGATAAAGGTTATCATAAATTTCAGCAACACTGTACCTCTTGATCTGCAGAGCAATGGTTTAAAAATCATCATCACCATCAATTATCATTATTACTACTACTACTACTACTGTTTCAGTGGGAGCAGTCTTAAGAAAAGTGTCAGCCATCAGTTGTGACTCTACAAATATTGTTGGACTACAATTCCCTTTGTTCCTCATCATTGGCTAGTCTGGCTAGTGCTGATGGAAGTTGCAATCCCATAAGAATCATGTGCTACCCACCCATTCTAAGCCATTATTTGCTGGTGCAGCAAGTGTCATTTCACTGGAAAATTCATATTTTGCACTAGATACATTAAAAAAAAACTTTGAGATTTGTATTAATCAGTCCAGACCACAAGTGCCTTGTCTTTGCCCATTTACCATCAGGTCCATGGAGACACTTGGTTGACATGACATGGAAAAGCCAAGTTGTCTGCCAATCCTGCATTGTCCCCTGTGGTCAGCATGAGAGAGCAAACCTCCTGCACAGTACTGTCAAGCTCTCTGCAGCGGTTCTGCCTATCTACCATAGATGCAGCATTCTCAGTTGCTTGCTTGATTTTGTGAAAGCAGAAGAACCCATCCTGGCCAACCATTCAAAAAAGGCAGCCTTTGAAAGCTTGGATATTTTTCTTTTAGAAAAGGCTCTGTGCAAAACTATATGCAGTTAAATGCCAAAAAGGAACAAAAGTAAGCTTTGAAATAAGTGAGCCCACAATTAAGATAAATGAGCTGGGGTTACATCATTGTGTGAGTTTTACCGTTGAATCAGCATGACATGCAGAGTAAATGAAGCAGGCAAAGGCTGATTTACGGTGGCAATGTTATCTTCCCAACCAGAAAGGGACCAACATTTTATATTTTAAAAACCAAACTTGATACTTGTTGGATCACAAAAACTGTGTGGAACCTGTCACTGATTTCCTAGCCCTACAGATCTTAAAATGCTAGCTCCTGCTATGGACTTCAGAATCTAGGAGATGTTTCCAGAATGCCACTTGGCAACAAATATGGCATACCCGCCAACTGTCCTGATTTGTCAGGAACAGTCCCAATTAATCCTCTGTTGTCCCACTTTTACAGCTACTTTTAAAATGTTCCACATTCTCTCTCTTCCTTCCACCATCCTCCTTTTTCTTCTGCTTACTTCAATTGCTGCAAACTAAGTTCAAAGGGCAAAGGTAGTTTGTACTCAATTAACTCAGCAGAGGGAGGGAAAAAGGAAAGGGAAGAATCTTACCCTTCTCAGTGGGCTCAGGCGAAAGCAAACTGCTAAAGCCACCTTATAGTCTGTGTGTTCTTCCTCACTTCTTCTTCTTATTATTATTATTCATTGTCATCATAAATTTTTATATAGTGCCATCTATGTACATAGTGCTTTACATTAAAAAAAGCTTTATGTTAAAACAAACAAACAAAAAAAAATTGGGTCCTACCAAAGGCATTCAATCTAAAATAAGTGTATACATAAGCACACAAGGAAGGAAGGAAGGAAGGAAGGAAGGAAGGAATAATAAACATAAAACTATAAAATACAATTGCAAAAAATAATCCAAATAACTACAAAAAATAAAACAAACTGACCAATACATGTGATCAAATCTAAAACAGCAATATATAAATACGTATATATAATGTAAAACAAACTGACCAATACATGTAATCAAAATGTGCAAAATTACAAAACAGTATTAAACTAAAATTCCAACTTTTGCCATCTTGACCACCCTCTGATGCTGCTTAGCCTCATGTGTCCCAGTTTTCATCTGTGAAATGTTGGGGGGGCGTACGATATGGTACCTTTGTGTACTTGTATAGAAAGTGCAAGCAAGAGGATGCTAGAAACTGCAGAATTAAAACAATCTTGGTTGCCATATAGTCCAACCTCCTGCAAAGTGTCTACTTAAAAAGCCAAATAAGGAAGGTGGATATTGTAGGAATCGTGTCTTGTATATGCTTCTCCATTGCACCACAGCCTTTGAAATGGCCTGCAGGAAGATGAATACAGTACATCTTAGTTAATAATAATAATAATGATGATGATAATGATAATGATAATGATAATGATAATACTTAGTTGTTTATTACCCGCCTCTCCCCTCAGGATCGGGGCGGGTACAACATCACAATATACATCACAATATACAATACAGTGCAACACAATTCAATTGAATACAGTTCAATACATACAATGCAAAGCAAATCTTATTTTCTTCCACCATTTTGTACACTTCTAAGAGAAAGAGAAAATTAAATGTTGTGTTACTAGCTTTTAAAAGAAGCATTAAAAGTAGCTACAGTATAAGTTTTCTATACCATAACAAGCAATCTTACAGGAAAGCAACAAGATTTTTTTTCTTTAAAAAAAACTTACTTCAGTATTCAACAGTTTTATAGAGCAATGTCAGCATAAGCAATATATGAAATTAATGTAGTATTTGATTAGACTGATGGATTGTTTTCACAGCTAAAGTCTTTCAGATTCATTAGTCATGCTAACCAGTCATTAATACCACCTTTATCAGCAAGCAAACAAATGGAAATTCAAATAAAAATTCACCACACTTGAGAGTACTGCATAGAAAAGAAATATTATAAGAACATTCAGTCTAGATAAATATTAACTCACAGGCTGGTTGTTCTGGAGAACTTCATTTGTGCTAAGGCCAGTGGTTTGAAGTACCACAAGGATGTTTGGCAACCATGGCTCTATCGAAAACAGGTACATGGTTCTCAACACATAGCAGAGCTTAGTCTGCATTGATATTTTCTGTTGGGGAATTTGCTTTATGAAGCTTTACACCACAGCAGAGCCTCTCTAGACTGTGTTTGAGGTTTATGTATGGGGGCAGGTGATCAATTGTGATCTTGCAAGATTTAATACTGGGTGAGGCTGCTTATCTTTATTACTGAAAACTGGCTGGATGGTTTTGATGAGCATTTATGAATCCAACATTTAGGGAACAGTTTTACATTAGTACAGAAGTGACAGCCTGAGTTGAGGAACTGCAAATTACTCATAAGGATAGCCTTTCCTTTACATGGACAAGTTGAAAGTCTACTCCTTGTGCTGGGTAAAACAGGGATATGCTGAAGATTGTAGTGGTGTAGTCTTAAGAAACTCCTTGGCTGAACTCATAAAACCAAGATGCTAGTCTCTCTGACTGTGGTTGTGCTCAGAACATCAGCTGATATTAGGACTATAGTGCTATATTGTTGCATTACAAACATCACCAGCAGCCAATAAATGTTGCAGATTTCCTGTTGTGTACTGGTTGGCTAAGCATAGAAGGGGTTGTATTGTTTGTTTGTTTGTTTGTATAATGATCAAGTTGTGACAAGGTTTTAGCGAGGATAGTAATTCCTACCTGCTTCTAAGAGCCAAAATAGGTATGGCACTAAACAAATTGCTTAGAAGCACATTAGTGTATTTTTTTAAAATAAATTAATAGCAGCCAGTGGGGGATGGGTGGGAGCCAATAATTCAGACTATAGCATGTAGGCAGAAATAAAGCTTCTGTCAGCACTTGCTCCATCCAGAACCAATAGTAGTTGGAGGGAGGGATTTTTGTTGGAAAGGGTTACATCTTTACTAAATTATTTTTAGTAAGAGTTATAAAAATTAGGCTTGTCTATACGAAGGGGAAAAAATGGACTGTTCCACAGTAACAGCAAGTTGCAGCAGCTGTGACCTGTCTTAATAGTTTTACAGCTCCCATAAACTTCGCATGCCTGTAACTGAGATGGTGGCCATAAGTGAATTACTCGCATTTTTAAATCTGCCACCGCTGAACATTTCTATGGTGTACACAAGCGATATTCCACCTTTCCAAGAGAGAGAGAGAGAGAGAGAGAGTACAAACCTCCATTTTATCACCTTAGCAATCACTTGCTAAAGCAAAATTGAACATGGTGGCAATGGGAGTTTGTCCTGTAACCCAGCCCTGCCTCCTGCACTTGTCCAGCCAATCAGCTTTGTACTTTATCCTGCATGGGGAAGTGATCCATGTCCAATAGCTTGTATTAACAAGCAAAAATGCACATAACACTGGAGCTTTTTTTAAAAAAAAAAAGCCGGAGAAAGCTGCAAACACTTCTTACATAGTCTTTCCTCTTTTTGCTGCACCCCCCCCCCGCCTTCACAATACAATAAGACAATGCAGGATCCCATTAAGACAGCTCAAATAACAGGTGGATTCTGTGAGGAGTATTTTCACTGTATAGATGACCCCCAGGTTAAAATGGAACATAAAACAGTATGTATAATCATATTAAAATCAATGAGGAAAAAGCAGCAGAAACAGCTGTGCTCATACCATTTGATATAACACAACAAACATGGAAGCAATCACATTAGTGCTAAAATGCTAACCCATTCAGTCCTTTCACATTCCAAGAACATATCTTAGCCATTGTTTCAATTTTTTATTCCTTCTTCCTCTCCCTCCTCCTCACATATACTCCCATTATCACCATTTTCTCCATCTTCTAGGTCTATTTCTTTTGTTCCTTCTTCTTCTGATACTATTCCTTCCTCTTTTTCTCCTTCTTCTTCTTGTTGTTCTTTCTCTTCTTTTCCTTTGACCTCTTCAGTTGTTCTTCTTCTTCCTCTTCTCCTTTCTTTTCCTTTTTCTGCTTCTCTTGCAAATTTATATCTTTTTTATCTTTCATTTCTCTTTCAAATTTTTTGCAAAAGTCTTTGGCCTTTTGTACTGAATCTATTCTATACCTCTTTTGTTTGAATGTGAAGGAAATACCCTCTATCTTTTCCCACTTGTAATAAATTCCATTTCTAGTCAACATTTGAGTTATACATCTATAGTCTTGTCTTTTCCTCAATATCGATAATGGAATATCTTTAAGTATTTTAATCTCCTCTCCTTCTATTTTCAACTTCTCCTTATAACTTTGTTGTAATATCTTTTCTCTTATTCGGGATCTTGTAAATACCATGACTATGTCCCATGGCAATTTTTTCTCCCTTGCTACCTGGGAGTTCACCCTAAATGCTTTGTCCACCTCCCCATCCAAATAATCTTCTGAGTACTCAATAAATTTAAACAAATCCAGTATTAACCTTTCTATCAGATTTTCATTCATTTTCTCTGCCAGACCTGTTAATATGAGGCACTTCTCTCTATATCTCAACTCTTGATTCATTATTTGGATATCTTCCTCATCTTTTGCCTTTTGTAAGAGTTTGGTAGTTTTTTCTGTTTCTTGTACTTTCTCTCCTAAGTCTTTAATTTCAGATTTTTTGTTTTTAATCTCTACCTTCACTTCTTCTAGCTCTTTATAAAACTTTTCCATCTTTCCCCCCAAAATCTGTTTCTTTTTTGTAATCCATCCTTATCTCCTTTCTCAAATCCTTCAGTTCTGCTCTAATTTCTTGTTTGAAATTCCTTAGTTCTGTTCTAAGTTCTTCCATGATCATTGCTTGCATTTCTGATATTTTCAATGTTTCAATTGAACCTCTTCTCGTCATGATTTGGGTTTGGGTTTGTGATTGTGATCCTGTTTTCCTTTGGCCTGATCCCATTCTAATTTCTTCCTTTTTTATTTTTCCTATTTTCTATCTAAACCTTTTAGTTGTTACCTTTACCTTCCCTTTTTTCCCCCGAAGTTGTCTTCAAATGAAATTTCTCCTTATTTTCTCCTTTATTTCTCTTACAACCAATTGTTTACCACCTTTTTCTCTTGCCCTTCCCCAAGTCACTATAATTACATAATTCTATAGTTTCTTATCTATTGTAAATTCCTTAATCTCTCATTGTAGACTTATAGATCTCCTAATTAATTTATCATACATGAATTCATTTAGTTATTCGAAATGATTCTTATTTCACTCTCAATTGAAAATTTAATTATTCCATAACCAGCTTCCTTTATAAATTCATCCCTTAATTCAAGCCTTAATCTTACTTAAACAGTCAATTCAATTCTCTTTTCGTTCATTTATCCGCTTCCTCATTATTATTAATTATTTCATTAACTATTTCATTAGTCAACATATACCCAATCACTGGTTTAGATTTAAATCATAAGATTAAGCTAAATTGATTATCAAATTGAATCAATTAAATAAATATACATGTAAAAAAGCAATTATTGTAATATCCTGTACCATACATTCTCTAGAATATCCTAAAAAGAAAAGAGACAAAAATCTATTCTAATTTTTCAATGTGCCAAAAATTAGTTCGATATTCAATGTTCTATAATCTCATGAATTCGTTTCCATATACAATTGATTCAATAAATCATAAATTTCTAATTCATTTATCAGCTATTGTCTCTCATATAAAATAATAATAAAAGCTATGGATTTATAACAAAAATAACTCTATAATTCTTCCTTTTCTTCTTTCTTCCTTTCCCTTCTTCCTTCTTCCTTCTATCTTCCTCCTCTTTCTCCTCTCTCCTCTTCCTATTCTCTGTTCGTTTCCCCCTCATTGTTACAGTCTCTCTTCCTGTAGCGCCCCAAATATTGCAGTCATGTAGTTGTTCTCTCTTACCCAGCTGTTTTAAACCTGCTAGCAGCTTTCCTCTCAAATTGTTTCCAATTCCTCTCTTTCTCTACTTCCCCATCTTCACGTCTTCTCTTTCTGGTCTGCTGATTTACACTTTTATTTTAAGTCTTATTATTATTATTTTGCTACTGCACTATTATTTTGCTACTGCTATTCTATTGCTATTAGTCCGCAGTTATTTTTCTCCTCCTCTCCAATCTACCTGTCTCCTCCTCCCTCTTCTCTCAGTCCTCCTTCTATTCTGTCTTCTTCTTTTTTTAATAATCCTTCAGCAGGCATTAAGTCTTTTACTATTTATTTCAAAAAACAAAGGATAAGAGTGGGGAAAAAACCCAGAAAAAAACAAAAACCACTCCACAAGTCCTGTTGTAAACTTATAGTCCTCTTTTCTTAATCACTTTAAGGGGGCTTTCAGTCAGCGCTCTTCTAATATTGTCTGTCTGCTACCTCTCTCTCTCTCCCCCACGATTCTTAAAGGGCCAGTATGCAAGAGGGAGAGGAAAAAGGGAAAAGAAGAAAAAGAGAGAGAAAGAGAAAGGCCAAGCTAAACAAATTTTCTTTCTCGAAGCAGCTCTTTTAAATCCAAATGGAGCAGCCCTGTTAAACTGGTTCTCTTGCTCCTCGTTTATGGAGTGTTCTTATTTCGAAGAAGTAAAAAAAAGTTCCTCAGCCCTCTGGGCTCTTACTTAATTCTTTGTTTAGCTCCATATCTTAGTTGCGGGTGTGGCTTTGGGTCTGGTGACTCTCCTGCAGCATGGGTCTGTTCCTTGCATCTGCCTTCTCCTCACAGTTAGTGGATCTCCATCCCCCAATTCGCATGGTCTTGCAGAAGCCCCATGGAAGTCCTCTTTTTTTCTCTTCTCCCCCCAAGAGAGAGGATTTTCTTTGGTTTTTCCCCTTTCATGCCGCACTTGAACGGAGCTGAGATGGAGCTTCGTCTTCTCACGTCCACCGGCCTCCCGTTCGCAACCAGAAGTTCTGCCTTTGCCTTCCTTTGAGGCTGAGAGAGTGTGACTTGCCCAAGGTCACCCAGTGGGTATTCATGGCTGAGTAAGGATTCAAACTCTGGTCTCCACAGTCATAGTGCAATGCTGAAACTTCTACAACACTATAGCTCTTTTAACAGAAGAATATAAAGAATATAAATACAAATTTGGAGTAATATTACTGGGAACAATGGTTTTATTGTTGTCACTAAAACACACCAGTATCCCATTAGTGTTATGTGAGAGCCACTGGGCTAGAGCAGTGGTTCTTAACCTTTTCTTTACCAGGGACCCCCTTTAAATATCTATTGTCGCCCAAGATTTAACTCAAGATTTAAAACCCTAATAATAATAGCTAATAAAAATAGCTAACAACAATAACACAGTTACACCATCCATTAAACTTCCCTCAAAGGCACTCTTGCTTCTTCCTGCAAGTTTGTGGCTGGAGTGGATTGAATGGCAATGTGCAGGCCAAGACAGCCAGCCTTTGCCTTGGTTCCTGTCACATGGCTGCTCCATTACAGGGAGGAGGTGGGCCAAGCAGCCTTCAAGCCTTTGTGGGCCCCCTGTGAGGACATCATGGACCCTAAGTTAAGAACCACTGGACTAGAGAATGCTGAAAAAGGAGCAATGCAACATTGACAAGGGTGCTGGCAGGGGAATCCTGGGAGGTGTAATCTAAAAGTAACTTTCCCAGAGTCTGAATGCAGCCGAGAATCATAGGGCTGGAAGGGACCCCAACAGCCATCTCATCCATTCGGCTTCTGCCCTGAGGAACACACAATCAAAGCCCTCATAACAGATGGCCATCCAGTCTCTGCTTAAAAACCTCCAAAGAAGGAGACTCCACCACACTCCAAGGCAGTGTATTCCACTTCTGAGCAGCTCTTAGTTTCAGGAAGTTCTTCCTAATGTTCAGGTGGAATCTCTTTTCCTGTCATTTGAATCCATTGCTCCTAGTCTCTGGAGCAGCAGAAAACAAGCTTGGTGCATCCTCAGTATGACATCCCTTCGAATATTTAAATATGGCTATCATGTCCCCTCTCAACTTTCTCTTCTCCAGGCTAAACATACCCGTTTCCCTAAGCTGCTCCTCATAGGGCATGGCTTCCAGACCTCCCACCATCCTTCTCAGTATCCTTCTTGAATTGTTGTACCCAGAACTGAAAACAGTATTCCAGGTGAGGTCCGACCAAAGCAGAATGGAGTGATACTATTACTTCCCTTGATCTAGACACTACTCCTATCAATGCAGCCTAGAATCGCATTGACTTTTTTTTGCTGCTCTATCACACTGCTAACTCATGTTTAGCTTGTAGTCGAGTCTTTCTTTTCTTTGAGGAAATCGACACCATTACATTAATTGCTAATAAACAAAAAATATTATGTTAGTGCCTATAATATAGTTTTTAAACTAAATTATTCATGGCAAATTATGTAATACAGTAGCCCCCCCCCTTATCCACTGGGGATTGGTTCAGGGGAGCATGGATATTGAAAACCATGGATAATATTGGATGCCATTAAAATAATGGGACTTCTGGTTTAAAATACCATAGAGTTGCCTTGGAGGACCTAGAAAATGGCTAGAGGGGACACATTTTCTAGGAAGACTCTATGGTAGGTGTGCTGTTTTGTGTCCCACGGATAATGAATCTGTGGATACGGGGGTCCTACTGTAATCTGAACATCCTGTACTGTGAATAGGTTAGGTTACATCAACCTGAGATAAACATATGGGGCACCCAAAATAAAGCATTTCAAGGGCCCCCAAAATTCTTTAAACCAGCCCTGCCCGTGCAATCAATGAGGGGGGTAGAGTAACCCCCTCCTTGTTGATCACATGTCCAGGAGCCCATTTCTGGCCTCAGCAGAGTCAAAGTTATTGGCCAGGTTCCCACAGGGACTGCTTGGCTGGTGAGGCAGCAGCAACATCAGGGACAACAGGATAGGCTAGCAAGGCTGATGCAGTATCGACCCAGCTGGCCTGGGTGGGCCACTACATGCCACCACACCAGACTGGGCCCTGTGCAAGTGGCCACCATTTTAGTCGACCCTGGGCCAGTCCAGAGCATAATGCTCCCAACTGGCCCCAGATAGCACAACCAGTGCAGACAAGGCTACAATCTAACAAATTCAATAATGTCAGCTTCTTTCTCTGTGAACTGTGATCCTGATGAAAACTGGTGTGTTTTTATGTTTGCTACTCCTTTTTAAGGAACTTGATCTGTTTCCAAGTGACACATTTATTTGGCCCTAAGCACAGACACTTTAGGAATATCCTATCCTGAGGATATATGTTTCCAATTAGTTTCCAGATATCTATGAAGAATGTTTCTGTTGTCGTCATCTGATGATTTTTATTTTGTAAACCTTTGGACTGGAAGCTGATCTTGTGTTCTGCACAGGTCATGTTAGACATCTTCAACCCATTGTTACGTCTTTGATCTAATTGTGTTTTCAATACTCTAGTGCAGGGCTATTCGAAGTGGTGGTCCCTGGATTACTGCTGGTCCCTGAGTCATTGGCTGCCAGTCCCTGGTGATTTTTCAGGGAAGAAAGAAACAATTGGAACCAATGGACACAGTCTCTAGAACACTGGCAATTAATAATAATAATAAGAATAATAATAATGGTGGTCCCCTACAACAGATAGCACTGCTCTAGGGGAAGGCTTGCAAAGACAGGCAGTTTTGAAACCCTGAAGTATACCAGCAGTTGTTTCAGAGTTGATTCTGGGAACTACAATTGACTCAGTGACAACGAGCAGGCTAAAGGCCAGTCTGTGCAAAATGGAGTAGCAGATGATGGCCTCTGGGTTTTGAAGAAGAAACAAATGCCTGCCTTTGATTGGATTCATCCTCCCTTGTGAAATTTAGGGATTCTGTTGAACATTCCTATTGCAGCATTCCTCGATATAGCAGTCCAAGACCAACTAAATGAGCTTCTTAACTGAACAAGGATTTGAATCCAGATTCCCATGTTCACACAATAATTATCTCTAAGCAATTCTTTCCACAGCCCCCCCCCGCCATGTTGTTTGTATTTCGTTTATTTGTTGCTTTTTTTTTACAGCTAGTAATTCTGTAAGTCTCTGTCTTCATAGCAGTGACTGATGAGCAATGGATTTTATTATTTTTTTAAAGGAATAAGGAATTTTATATTGCCTTTCCATTACAGGTAAATACAGTTAAAACTATGCTTGTGATTGACTGACTGTTCCATTGTTCTTTTTTTTAAAAAACAAAACAAAACAGGAATCCCTGACTGTTATTGATCCCGGCTTAATGGAACTAAGTGGCACAAATGAAGATGCTCTAGAATGGGATGAAATGGATATAAGTAGCAAACTAATTAGTATTAATGAGGAATTCAGTGAGTTTGATCAAGAACCAAAGCAGAATGGCACAAAGCTGAACTCACCATTTGAAGCATGTGCAGCTAATGGCAGTCCAAAGCAAGAGGGAAATCCTAGCATCCATGGAAATTGTCTCAACAGCCCAAGTATCACAGCTGCACCGAGCCCACAGGTCTACCAAGTGTACAGCCTCCACAATGTGGCGTTATCAGGGCAAAATCATATGTCTCTCATGAAAAAGGCATCAAATCCTCCCAGTCTTAGACACCCAGATGTTTTAAATAAACACACAAATAAGGATGCTCCATTGTCACCCACCAAACATTTACCAGATCTAACAGGTAGCACCATGTTGCCAACACCACAGAATTATATGTATCACAGTGGAAATGTAAGCAGGCATTCTGAGAGTCAGAATAAAATAGGCAATGAAAGCGATGCAGAAGCTACCAAAAGTTCTCAAATCCATTTGGTAGGCGATACTGATGGGAAGCAGGAGAAGTCTGTAATTAACATTTCACATTCCCAGTTAGGAAATACAGTTGATGAGACAAAGGAAAACTTTAAACAGGAGGGTGAAGAGAACCATGTTAACTTCTTAACTACTTCTCAGTCAAACCGCTGTGACAAAGTTACAGACCTGGACACTATTACCCATAACGGCCCTCAGAATTCAGAAAAAGAGTTACAAGAAAAACACAATGTCTTTACATTTTATGATTATTCATATCTTCAAGGTTCAAAGCTCAAGCTACCAATGATTATGAAACAATCACACTCAGAAAAAGTACTCAAACAATGTAGTTTGCTTCATGGGTTTTATTTTGATAAAATCCCCTTAAAATCTGACCATCATCCAATAGAACCCAAAGGGTGTGCATCTACTGATGAGCTTGCTTTATCCACTGAGTTTGATGATACAGAGCCCAAGTGCTGTGAATTTGTGGAGAATTTGAAGAAACTAAGTGATACAGCCAATGCAAAACAGCTTTCAACTTTATCTCATAGCTCTTCTTTAGACTCCCTTTCTGTGACAAATGATTTGTTTGGCTCAACTGTTTTTAGAAGTGGGGAAGGTCTTCATCGTAGCACTTCTTTGGAGAGTTGGTTAACGCCCTACAAAAGCAATGAAGATCTTTTTAGCTGTAATGGCTCCGGAGACCTAAGCGGAAGTAGCGATTCTGTTGGAGAACTTAGCAAAAGGACGTTGGACCTTTTGAATCGTTTAGAAAATATTCAGAGCCCTTTAGATCAAAAAATAAAACGCAGCATCTCTGACATCACACTCCAAAGCACTTCTCAAAGAATGTCCTTGACTGGCCAGTTATCATTAGATATTGCATCTTCTATCAATGAAGATTCACCTGCCTCTCTGACTGAGTTAAGCAGCAGTGATGACCTGTCTTTGTGCTCTGAAGATATTGTATTGCACAGAAATAAAGTAGCAGATTCAAATGCATCGTTCAGAAAACACCTCAATTGGTCTGTAGCTGATGAGAGTGATGTCAACGTTAGCATGATTGTTAATGTTTCCTGCACCTCCGCTTGCACTGATGATGAAGATGACAGTGATTTGCTATCAAGTTCTACCCTCACCCTGACTGAGGAAGAGCTGGGCATTAAAGATGAAGATGATGACTCCAGTATTGCAACTGATGAGGATATTTATGAAGACTGCAATTTAATTTCAGGACTTGACTACATAAAGAATGAACTTCACACTTGGATCAGACCCAAATTTTATCTGACAAGGGAGAAGAGAAGGAGCAACTTGGATGATGAAATTCAAGGCTGTAAGGATTTACGAAGTGATGAGACTCTGAAAGCAAAAGATTCACTGAGCATTGAAAAATTTTTGAATGACTCTATACGTAAGCTTTCAGAGAATAATGGCAACAGTAAGAATACATCTGATAGTCATGAGCCAGGGACAAAAAGGCAAACTAAAAATAATGGTTTTCAAGTTTCCAAAGATCACTTGGTGGATGATATGGAAAATGGAAACGTTGCAATTACTCACAAAAGTCCCAAAGAAGAACTTACTCAGATATCAACCACTGCCATGAATGTTAGTACACCTGATAGTAAAGGAAGTGAAAATGACTGCTGTATCTGTGAAGCATTTCCTGATAGTTCAAATGATTCACAAATGGATGGTAAGGATTCATCTGTTCAGTTGTCAGATATATTGAGCTCTCAAAAAGAATATAAAAAACATCTTCCACTGGATAGCTCTTCTTTTAAAAAATCTTTCACAGAATTTGATTCAGATATTAAAGATACAGATATAGCCACATCTGATATGGCAGTACTAGAATCAATGCCAAATGGTCAACAAAGCAGAACAGAATTTAGTGAATATGGGAGTGATTGCTGTGTATCTTTAAAGTCAAATGAAGCAGAAAAAAATACATCAGTTGGTAGTAGTGATTCATGCTGCAACTGTGAATCGGCTGCTATTGATAAAAGAAATGGGGAAGATTGCTCAGTGCATAACTTTGTCATGGAGATAATTGACATGGCCTCAACAGCATTGAAGAACAAGTCACAGCCTGAAAGTGAGCTGGCTGTTCCACACTCATTAGCCCAGATCAGAGAAAAGGTTCTAGAACATTCTCACAGGCCAATCCAACTTAGAAAGGGGGATTTTTATTCTTATCTCTCACTCTCTTCTCATGATAGTGACTGTGGGGAAGTAACTAAATATGTTGAAGAAAAGAGCAGTACTCCAATACCATTGGACTTTGCAGAAAATATTGAATGCTTTTTTGAAGCCTGTCCTGAAGAGGAGAGAATTGAGCAGCAAGCATATGGTGCTAATGAAGAAGCTGGAGCAACTTTGGCAAAATATGAAGCTCTGGATTTAACAGGTGGACCTGAAGCATCTGATGACTGTAGTGGCTTTTTCTTAGGAGAGGAGACAGATATAGGTGCACCAAGCTGTCTTAGTCAGATGGTTTTAGGTAATTTTAAAAATTCTGCTAGTAAATGTTCAAATTTGGGCATTTCCAATGAAAGTCCAGCCTTTAATTCCCTTCCAATTAACTCTAAAGAAATTGATCCAGGAACATCACTTGGAATTGCAAAATCAAAAGAAGATCTTGATTCTTCACAAAAGGCCTCAGTTGAAGCCATTCAGTTAAAGCCTGATAACTTGAAGGACCTTTTGCACCAGAACACTAAAACTCTTACATGTGAAGAAAATCTCCTGCATCTTCACAAAGAAAGGCACATAAATACACAGAGATAGAATGTAACCCACCCTGGACACACACTCCCATCATTTCATAAACAGGTAGGTACTAGACATTATGAGAACAGAATATGGCTTATTGATGAAATGATTGTATAATGAAGCAAAATGAAGTGTTGCCTTTCTGAGTTTTGGAGTAGATTATACTACTATGTCTCCTGAATTTAACTATAAAATGACAATTTGGGGTCACTTTTAGATTCAGGTATAGATACCCAAATATAAAATGTAAGGTTTTGGCATCAGCCAAGATTGGTAAATACTGTGCATGTAAATCACTGCTTTTATTTTCTTGAGATTCATTAAAGCAGTAACTGATCCTTCTCTGTGAACAGCAGCTAGTGAAATGCTGAGCTAAACCCAACTGCTTGTCCCAACTGGAGATGTGAAGGGTCAGGGAAAAAAAACTGGAAAAATCAGAAAAAACAGGTGTTGTGGTTTTTTTCTTCATTTCCCCCCCTGAAGCCTTTTTTGTTTTTTTCAAAAAAAAAAATTAAAAAGGAAGAAAATAGATCATGGAATGTTTTATTTTAGCATGATGAATAAAATCTTTAAGACAATAAAATCTTTAATATACCAATTGTGATAATTTTATGCCACATCTAATTGTACATAGTCATATTTTATGTTCCTAAAGTAACAGAGTGACTTTCAATCTGTAAAAAGTACTAATGTTGCATTTTTCAATTTTTCTGAAAATTTCCATTTTTTCCTTTAAAAAACTGGAAAAACATTTTTTCCATGGTTGCAAAATTTCAGGAAATTTTACCTCTCTAGTCCCAAATAGAGTAGATTAAATAAATCTATGGGAATTAAATGATTTGCCATTTAGTAGTTCATTTAGTCACTTTTAGTGGGCCTAATCTAACTAGGAGTAGCAACTGAACTTAACCCAATATTTTCAGTTGATGTGTATGTTGTGTATTTGGATACAGAAACACAATGTAAAGTAGGAACTAACCCTTATATATAACTCTTGGGTGCCTTTTCCCAGACATCTGTATGATGCAAAAGTTAACATAGCATATTCTCCCAACGACAATTAGTACCCACAGAGGTCACCTACACTCTGTTGCCTGCATTGATTATGTAAGTCTATTGCTGTCTTGAGAGCCCTGGTGGTGCAATGGTTAAATGCCAGTCCTACAGCCACAACTTTGTAAGTTTGATCCCAGAGGGCTCCAAGGTTGACAGCCTTCCATCCTTCCGTAGATCGGTAAAATGAGTACCCAGCTTGTTGGGGGCAATTAGCTAACACATTGTAAACCACTTAGGGAGTGCTTTGGCACTGATAAGTGGTGTAGAAATGGAAGTGCTATTGCTATTACTGTATTGTCTACAGCAGGGCAAGGTGACATGAAGTGACCCAAGGCAAAGCAAGGTGGAGCAGAAGAGGACAGAAGTGGACTTTCTTTATTAAATTGCCCTGCAATTCATACTTGAAGTTACCATCCTTGATGGATAACACCACAGAATATCTCTCATCACTATGGTGAAAAACTAAAAATAGCAGATCCAACTGGTAGGGAAGGAGAGTAAAGAACTGAATGTCTCTACCCACCATTTAAGTTTGGGATTTACTAGTTCACTAAATGAAGTAGAAAAGGGAACAACACACTAGTTCCCGTCCTATCTCCAGGCCCAATCTGCTTCATTGCAGTGATGGCTATATGAGATGAGATGCAAAGTGCCATACTGAAATAGCATACTTTTATAACCTCTATTGGTGATCTAAAACGTTGTACTTTTAGGCCTCGTATTAGCACCTGAAAAGTGGAGATAAAGATATCTTTCCTCGACACTGCAGATCTGCTGTGGTCTAAAGATCTCTCTCAGTCTCTGGGCTAAGAAATCCCATTGTCCTAGGTCCTAGAAGAATATTAGGAATTTGTTGCAGTTAATAGAATCTGCCTGCTGAATATGTGGCACCCCACAAAGAATCCCTGTGTTATTTACTTGCTAGTTCAGGAACTAAGGACATAAATTAGATGTGCATTGAATTGTCTGTATCATTTATACACATCACATGTCTTTCAACTGGATACACGTTCTGATACTCATCTCGATTGGAATTGTCCAGCAACTAATCACACCTAAGTGCCCTTTTAATTTGTAATCGGAGCTGGAATGGGGCAATTCTCTGTAGAAATGTAGAACCTCTATGTCTGGACATTTGTGTGTTTGTGCTATCAGGCCATGGCCAGCTCTGATAAAGTTCCTAATGAGCCCACTTTTTTCCTGTTGTCATCTGTGACCAGAACAATCCTGTTTATTAACACTTTGGCTGGTATCCTGTTAGTAACATACCCAGGTGTAACATAAATTTACACCAGCATAAATAACCTTTTTTGGTTGTAGCAGAAAGAAGAACTTAGCACTTCCATCTCCCACTCTGAGCCACTTGCCTGTTTTCTGGATGGTCCTACAGCCAGTAGCAAGAGGAGGAACAGGGAAGGATGAGGGCCAGCCAACCAGTTCCATTCCTGTAGCCACCTAAAGAAAGAAAAGTGTACCTTCCCGAGGTCCTAGAGGATGGCATCATCTTCTTGCTGCTGGAATGGAGCTGCCTGACTGTCCCTTGTACTCTCCCCCAGCCACTGAATGGCCATGGGGGAAAGGTGCTCAGCCAGAAAACAGATGGGATCTCAGCCTATATCTTAATAATATATTGTACAATGCAGATGCTGCAGAAAACACCTTTCATTACAGCTGCAATTATCCTAAAGACATTTCTCTAAAATCAATGTTTGTGAAATACTGAAACTAAAAGATGGCACAGTGCTTCCTCCACAAGAGCTACTCATGAGAGTAACATACTGGAATGGGCAGTAGAACATCAAATGAGGGAACTGATTACCCTCCTTTCTTGAGGAAATAACTGGGTATTACATATTCACTGCAGTTCAGATAGCATCCCTTACTTCCAAAAGCCTACTTTGAGCTCTCAGTTTAGATCTGGCAAAGCGATTTGTCACTTCCTCAGCACCCCATTGAACATGGAGGACAAGAAAGAAGAGGAGTATGGGAGGGAGGGATGGCAAAAAGTGAGTGGGGGGATGGCCCTGCACACTTTTGACTTTTGTCCTGTTTCCTGCTGGCTTTGGTCACAGCTACTGCTGTTCTAAGGCCCCTGATGCATTACCACCCAGGAAACGTGGTTCTGTGCTGGAAAACAAAAATGTTCACCACCTCTATCCTTGTTTAACCATCATGTCTTTGTGTCCATGCACAATGTGTTCTGTCCAAGTGGGCTTCCTCATTCACTTCAGTGGAGGTGGCAATTCTGTGCACTCATACTTTATTACAAATGAAACTGCTCCTTTGAATTTATCTGACTTAGGAAACCATTATATGGAGAAGTACAAGTCCCTTTCTGCATTGCTATGGACTCCTGGGTCAGGGTATTGCTTATATCAAGACAGTGAGAAAAAAACGGATGTGCTTCAAGCAATAGGATGTTTTTTCATCAAATCAAATTCTAGGAGTTCCTTCCCCCACTGTAAGAGCTTAGTTGATACTTTAACTTCATCTCTCATGCTATGGGAAATGAATTAGAGGCAATCTATCCTAATTTGTTAACTTATTCAAATAACAGTTATTATACTTAACTATGCTAAAGATTATCTTTTTGGTGGCAGATTGTTTATTTTTTTGATGAGCCTAATTACTGATTTTCCAAAGGTAATTTACATTTATTACTAATACATCTCTTAAAATGTGACAGATAAATGTTGTTCCCATAAGTGTATTATGAAAAAAGTTACTATTTAAAAACACATTATTTAATTTGAAAGATAAATGGCAAACACCGTTTTTTTTCTTGAGCACCTGTGCTCTAAGCTCATTAAAATGTGTGATTTTATGTGGGGCTGTGATACTTAAGAGAAAAATTATCTGTGGTATATGTGTACCCTAAAAATAAACTCAGCTCGCAAAGGTGACAGTATGCATATTTACCAACTTAGCTCAACTAATTTCATATGATTTCTGCTCCAGCTGCAAGCTAAAAGAAAGCTGTTCTGAGCAAATATATTTTGCTGCTGAATGTATCTAAGTTATAATCTCATTCTTTTATCAGTGTGCTATAAAATTGACCATTAAGGGCAAGTAATAGCAATTCTCTAAGCAGCATCAAAAAGTTCTATATCCAGAGCGATAATTCTGTCCTCTCAATCCAGCATGCTGTTCATTGGCAAAGATACTTTAATACTGTATAGTTTTATTTCTTCATGGAGGTGAGAGTTTATAAAGAATAAAAACAAAGCAGAGGCAACTTGTTTTGTTGGTTCATTATTATTTTTTGCTATCACTATAACCCCTGACCTTCCACACTACAGGTTTTTTCTTTAAAAGCTGCTTTATACCAGGTTCAACTTATTTGTTCATCTAGCTCTGGGTATCTCCAGAATGTCTGGCTTCCCATCTTTTCCACCTAGTCCTATTAAGTGGAGATGCCAGGGACTAGATCTTGTACCTCCCTTCAAGCAAACCATGTTCCATACTACTGAACTATATTCCCTCCCCAAAGGTAGAACTCCCTTTCCTTCAACAGGGCTAGAACCATATGAGATCCAATACTAGAGATGATCCACATACAGAAACCTGATTGCTCTCTCAGTTTATCTTCCTGGCCAGTTGATAACATGGCGTATAAACATAATGTATTCTTTCATTGTGTTTTTATTACCTTGGCTCAGATAGCAGCAAATTATTCCAGAATGCCTAATTACAACAGAATAAAAATAGTTATTTTAGATCTCTGTACATTTATAGCTCTACATGTTTAGTTGTCCAAAACACATACAGTCCAAGAGTGAGCCTTTTATTAAATTAAAAGCCCATTCTAACTTTAAAGAACGGATATGCTGCAAACTTTTCAATAACATGTGAGGGACTTGTTCAAACCACAGGCCTATGCTTTTTACATTTTTTTTTTTTTTTTTTGCAAACATCATTTTCTATAAAAATAGAGAGGTCAGTTCCAGCAAATAAGATCAAAGGAGAAGGTAACTGGATAGATCCAGCTATTTCCACTTAATTTGGAAGGCATATAATGCAAGCCTGGAGTGCCTCCTAGGAAATGCTTGAGAGAGGTACTTTGTACTAATCTCTTAGCTGTATTTCAACAGTTTTTTTCCATAATCCTCATCATAAACTTTGTTGCATAGGTTAACCCTAAACTCCAGGCCAATAAAATTCAACATTATGAAAACTTTCCAAGGCAGCCATTAACACAAAATTAAACACTATTTAATATATTCATGGTTCGTCTGTGTAAGTCCTCTCACCTATTTTTTGTTTGTTTGTTGTACTTCTAAGGGAACTATAAATGTTACATAAATAGGTTATGATTCTGTTTATGTAACCTATGTAACCTACTTACACCCAAAGCCTAAACAGATTACTTGGAAGCAAGTCCTCCTGATTTTAATGGGTCTTACTTCAATGTAATGGGTTTAGGATAGAAGATTATATAGGATGGTTGGCCTTTATTGAGTCTTGCATTCCTATTGATTGGTATACTTTCAAAAAGGTAAAGAAGGTAAGTTCACAAGCACCTGAAAGGATGGGATTGAGGGAAAAGGTCAAACTTGATTATTTCCCCTGTGCCTTTTGAAACTAAATCTTGTTTTATAAAAATCAATGAGGTTTCCACATCAATAAAAAGATATCTCTCTGATAGTGACTCAGGCTATGAAAAATTGTTGCTCATATACTGTTATGTTTGCATATAAAGACGTTGGTATCAGATCATAAGAGAGCTATTTGTTGTTATTCAGGAAAAGCTTGTGATTTAGAAATGAAATGTACTTTATGTAACATGCTATTACTTTTTTTCCCTTCCTTTTAGAAACTTGGCTGCATTTCAGGTGCAGACTTATCCTCTAAACCCTGGGATGACCTCTAATTCCATTGTATCACTGCCTTTTGTTACACTTGACTCCCAAGATGAATTTTCTTTCCAAATGTGATTTCTCCATGTTGGCTTTTGTGACCAGGATGCATATGCTGGTCGTATTTCAATTATCATTTTGCTTTGTGGCAAAACCATTTGCTTTTGTCTGGATTTTTCTCCTAAGCTACCTCTTAACAACCCACCCCTCCAAATTTGTATGCTTCTGTATAACCTCTCACCCAGTAACTTTTAAAAAAAGGATTTTGCAGTTCCACAGAGTATCTAGTTCACTGGCTCAAAACTGTAAAATGTCATCAACTCTCCTATTTTATGTATCAAATTTGGTATTTTCTGTGTATAATGCATAATTGTTTCTTGCAAATATTTTATGTTTAGAATGGAAGCTTTATTTGATTGCAGCAAAAGGAAAATAATTGATCCTCATTCAACATAACTAAAGTTCCATAAAATAAATACAAATTTATCCTTTGGGTTTTTTTTAAATCTATGCAACACTTCAAGATACAGCTACACACAGTGTTGTATATTAAGAACTGTTAGCATTCTACTGAATTAAGTACAACATTTTAGTTTTCTACTATGCTTCTTGAGGTGGTAATCAGAAAACCCCCCACATTTTTTAAAATGGTGCCTTGCTGTATTTCTTATACCATTTATTAAAAATCTGCTTTCACAGTAAAATTATGTTGGTTTGAAGAAAGGAAATAGCAAGGTGTGAATAATTTCTGTATATATGTATAACCAAGTGCAAACATTGATGTTTAATGACAGTATAAAATGCTTTAATGTTTGTGATGCCCAGTGGTGTGGAAAACATAAGCCTTAAAAACCACTAGATTGCATGATAATTAGAACTGGCATAATAAACATAGTTTACTGGGGAAAATTCAGAATTGGCTCTCATTTACCTGCATCTTGTCTAAAAACCAATAGTGCATGCATCTACCAGTAACTATCTACAGACTTACAAGGGCCCACTAGACCCTGTATAGGTTTGCAGGGATGTAAAAGGACAACAGTGTCTATCTCCATTAAATATTTGTCCAACAAGTCTAATTTTGAATTTCAAAAATGTTCTAAAATGTACATATGATGAAAGCAGGATATCCTTAATTTCTTGATACTAGAAGATCAAGAATGTATACATGTATATGTCACATGCAGCTTTCATAAACAAACAGCCTATTCACAATGTCTACTGGTCCAGCTATAGCTGGACTGATCGAGCTATAGCTGGTAAGGCAGAGGACTTTAACTGTCAATGTTAACTCACAGCAATTTCCTAACTTCTCTCCATGGACAAACCTACCTGCAAGGATGCTGTCTACAGTAGGGCAACTGTGGTTCTCCAGATGGGTCTAGCCTACAGCTCCCATCTGCTCCAGCCAGCATAGCTGATGGTGAAAGATTGTGGGGGCAGCAGTTCAAAAACATCTGGAGGGCCACAATTTACTGCAGACTATAGCACCTTAAAAATATTTATAGAATGTGAGGGGAGGGGAACGGAAGGCGGATCTAGCATCCTTCAGGAAGCCACTTCTATTCTTTTTGGCTGATCAGTCTACCGGTGGGTTTGTTTTGAAAAACTGAAATTAAAGGATCTACCCCACTCCTATCAGTCACTTCTTTGTCCATAACTACCAGAACAATAGGTTTATGCCTGAGATTTAGCTCATCTGAAAGTTGCAACTCAATAGGCAAAATGGTATCTTGTTGTCCCAGCAGCCATGTAGGTGTCACATACCACCAAAGGAGGACAAAGATCTTCATAAAGTCTTTCTTATCGCCAGCTGATCTGATGAGATCCCTGCATACAAAACATCTGCTCTTCCACTGAGCTATGGTGCCTTGGAGTGTCATCAAGGATTAACCAAAATGACTTGACTGAATCCTGATATTTAGTAAAATGTATCAAAGATAGACAAAAAAGGGGAGAGAAGAAAGCTAAGGAAGCCCATGTTGTCAATAGGTGTCATTTTCAGTCCATTTCAAAAAAGTACAAGAATTTATTACTAAATACTAAATTCTGAAGGCTGAAAATATCCCACTTGTGTGGCAACAAGATGTGGAGTAAGAAACGTATATGGTACATGCTCAAATCATTCTCTGCTTTTACAATCAGTTTCATGGGCCAAGTCTTGCCCCTGATTTTTTTTTCCAGTAGATTTTTTTGTTTGAGATCTGCTGCACATGAAGCCCTGTGTCTTTTTTGAAATCCCAGCACAAAAATATTTTTTCTAGACAATTTGCCATTTCAAAAATGTTTGGAACAATTGGAATTTAGGGCTACAGCATCTCAAAATATGACTGGGGTGAAAAAAATACATGCCAGGTCTATGTTCTTTTTATATATGATAAATAATTGGAACCATCAGATACTAATAATGAAAATGTTCTAACAGCGCGACCTGATGTGCTGTAACATTTGTTTGTATTATGGTGAAATTGTCACATTTAATCCAAAATGGATTGCTTTTTAACATGGCAAACTAGAAGCAAGATATTCCCCCCTCCCCAGCTGCTGACATTGTAGCAAGAATCAGTCCCTTTAGGTTGCTACATTCATACCAGTCCCAATTGATTAGCACTGCTTTTGGCAATGTCTTATTAGAAGAAAGCTTTTAGAAGTATTTTCCCTTCATACACAAGGACTGTTTTCATGTGCTAATCTGATTACAATTTCCCCCCTCTGTGCTCTGTTGCCACTATATGATCTATTCTGATTTCCTTTTAATTTTTTAGAAATAGATTTTTGAGACCACCATTTAACTATGGTGCATTGAAAGTATTCTCTCTTTGGTGTGCATCTCTGAATATAGCACAGGAAGCAATTCTTTGCTGTGTGTGTGTGTGGGGGGGGTGTTACTTGTAGTAAAATGGGACAATTCATGTAACTACCATAATTACACTTAGCTTTGTTTCCCTCTCTTGCATACAAAGCACATCCCATTCCTTGAGTTTTCAAATAACCTCTGATGCTTAGTTGTTAGGGTGTAGCACAAGGTCTACATACACCTTTTCACAGACACACAATTCAGAATGAGCAGAGCAAAATGCCCCAGAAAGGGAAGTTGGATGAGAGATACATGGAGGAACAGATTTTACAGGTAAATTTGTGACACACTTCCAGAACGGTGTGTGTTGTGTTGCATTGTGTTTGCAAGTACCTACAGAGAAGTAGTTGAATGGAGATCACACAGGGTATGTAGGGAGGTGTTTAGTTTTTCTTACCCACCCACCTCTAGCATTTCCCCATCTAGATCATACACCATGCACTTAAGATACTATTAGTTCTCAGCAGGTGGGAAAATACACACACCAGAGGTTTTATTCACCCCATGAACATTTACAGCCCCTATCATAAACCAAAAACCAATTAGGAGTAGGCCAAGATATTCTAAATGCTCTGTCATCCTCAAAGATCAGATAGACACAAATGTTTGGGTGGGGAGTGAGATTTTAAGGAGGGACTGGGAGATATTCTTTTCCTCTTAAAACTTTAAAGACTCTCCAAATAGGAAGCCATATTTTCCTTCAGGGATGCCCCTGAAGACCACAGAATGACATAATGTCATTCCCAGTGGCATTCTCACATTCATGTTCAAAGTGCTTGGCAGCCAGGCGGAGTGTAGCTAATCCACTACTTGGCAAAGCTTGGAAACATTACTTTTTTGGACTGCAAGTCCCAGAATGTCCCAACTGGGGGAAAAAGTACTGTTCCCAAGTTCTTCTGATTGAAACAATGTTTAAGGACTTATCTACATGGGCTAAATACCCCAGCTTGCCCCCATTCCAGAGCCCTGCAATCCAGATAATGCAGAGCATTTACCTCAACCTTTCCCCAGGCAGTCCTCACCACCCCCAGGGCAAATAAGGGGCTAGAACTGGGGCAATCCAGAGTAGGACATGATAAACCATAATATGAAAATACACAGTTTAATCCATTCCCACTCGATTGGGCCCATGCCCGGGGCAAGCTGTCCCAGCACACTATCCCTCACTGACACTGCCAGCTCCCTGACTGGTCACATGCATGGGGCCTTCAGTCATGTGTTACGGTCCCCCTTCCTGGCTTCCGCATTAGCAGGGAAAATGGTGGTAGCAGCAACTGCAGTGATCGGCTGGTGCTCAGTTCAGATGCCAGCACATTTTCTCCAGGAACGGGGGCAGAGGAGGCCAGATCTGGAACCATGATATGCTGGTGGGGAGCCAGTGTATCCTGGCTGGTGTAGATGAGCCCTTAGCTTGGCTTAAAAGGGGGATTTGACCCTCATCACCTCATCAACATAGGGAAATCCTCAATGCCATCAAATTTCCACCCCACAAAAATTCTCAGTATTCACCACTGTTTGCAATGGACAAAGTGGTATTTCTGGGACTAATATCACTCACCTAAAACTAATTATATGAATGAACCACATTGGGCCAAAGCCAGGCACTACGTAATGTATTATAGCATAAAATAGCCTCTTCATTGCACTACTTCAATATGAAGGATATTCTTCACAGCTGCTTCCCAGTGCTAGCTGTCAGGAAGTGCCAATCGGTTTTTTACCTGTAGATGCATGTATCACACACCCTGGAGAGGTGGGACTTATGAGAACAAAACTGGATAATTAACAGGTGCGAGAATATCTGGCTTTTTTCAGGCATTTTTTAATTCAGAAAGCCAGCTTTACCGATGTACTGCAAGACATAAATTATGGACATTTCAATTTTGATACAGCAAAATCCATAAAAACACATTGCAGTGATGCCTTTTTTAGGCCAAGCAAAAGTCACAAAATATATTAGCACAAGCTTTCAAAGTTCACGGGCTTCTTCATCAGGAATGGATGTTTAAAAATCATCTTAAAGGAAGAAATGTGATGGTGAGGGTCACAGTTTCATCTTTCTTGACATGTTAAAGCTGTGTTTAAGATTGTGGTGGAGGAGATTTGATACTGGTAAAGACCATGCCTTTTGCTGGCTACGAGGCATTTGGGACACCAAAGCAAGGCAAGGTAGTAAACTTTTTCCTTCATTGTTAGAAACAAAGGCAATTCCTTTGAGATCAAGCCCACATAAGCCTCTGGAAGGTAACAAAGATGGGAGCCTCTCTCAAAAGGGGCAGTTATTTGAGTCAACTGTAAGGCAGAACATACAAGAGCAATTCTTCCTGAAGTCCATTTCAGTACATTTTATCTTAGTTCTGTGACACTAATTTTAACAGGATATCTGAATTATCATACTGCTATTATCACAACACAGGAATTTTTTTATCACAGTAAACCTAAAGTTAATGGGAAGCTTAACTAGATTCTGGACTAGTATCTCACAGAATGTGATCTATTTAGAGCACTATTTAGAAATTGGGTGGAATAGGGAATCCTCCAAAGAGACACTTATGTGAAATAAGATGCTGGAGAAAAGAAGCGCTTACACTCACAGCATGAACCTATTTGCTATCATAATATGACAGACATGGAATAGTATTCAAATTAATGAATGGGTACTTAAGACTGATCTGTCATTCACCTTTTTTTCCCTAGCCCCACAGCACCAGAAGTCAGTCACTGAAATTGACTAGTTGTGAATTTAAAAGTGATAAAAGAAGATACTGCAGTCCTTTCCATGACATATAATTAATCTGCGGGTTTTCATTGCTACAAGAATTACAGACTCCAAAAGCTTAACAGGATTGTAGAGGTGTTTCCTAAATATAGCATAAGCAGCTGAATTGAGAAAGCAACCAAAATTTTGATAAGGGAAAACCAACTATCCCCTTCAATGATGGGGTACTTTCAGGAACTAAATTATTAGGAAGCTGCCTTATTCCAGATCAAACTATTTCTCCATCTAGCCCAGCATGATCCATTCTGATGGGCAGGGTCTGTTCAGGGTCTCTAGCAAATGACTTTCCCATCATCTGTTGCTCGATGAAATGCCAAGGACTGAACTCAGGACTTTTTCCAAGCAAAGTATATATTCAGCTACTGAGCTACTAGCCCTTCTGCATCATTTGCTTACGTGGTACGATTGGTATACATTATGTCTTAAAGAGGCAAAAAAAGATAGGTCCCTACCCACAAGAAGTCTGAAATATGAAAAGGTCCATACAATATATCATTCCAGAGGGAAGGGTGCATCTGTATCAAAGACTATCTTAAGATAAGATAAAGTATTTGATTGGGAGAGGGTCTGCTGGTTACAGCTAGACTCTCTCTCTCTCTCTCTCTCTCTCTCTCTCTCTCTCTCTCTCTGGCTTTTCTTCACAAATGAAGATTCAGGAAGGACTCATCCCGCGCTTTCTGCAAATGTGCTGATGACTAAAAAGGCCAATCTGAGATAAACAAGTCTGGTTGCAGAAAGCACAGCAGAAGGTCTCCTTGGGTGATGTTTCCGGGTTGTGATTCTTTGTGCGTTGTCGTTTCTCTTCAAGATTTGTTCGGCGTGAGTTCTCAAATAAGGCTGCAGCTTTGTGGATAGTGCTTTTCCATGCCTCCCGATGTGAGGCCAGGATGGACCATTGTTGGTGATCAATTTGGCCAAGTCTAAGATGTTGTTTCAGGGAGTCCTTGTATCGCTTTTTTGGAGTGCCCCTCTTACACTGACCTGTGGCGAGTTCACTGTAGAGTACTATTTTTGAAAGGTGCCCCAAAATTTTTGTCAAATAAACTAAGACACATAAAAACTGTGGAAAGAGGAGGAGTGAAAAGAAGTTCAGTCCGACATGAGAATATAGGCCAAGGGAGCAATTGATCACTGAAGACAAACTGAGGGGTTGTCTTAATGGCAAAAATACTCCTCACAGAATGCAAGGAGAATCCTACCTGTCTGAATGGCATTCCATGTTATTCCACTGAATGGTAAAGGAGAGGGGGTCAAAAACATCAAAAACTATGTGGGACCAAAAAACTATGTGGGAATCTGAGATAGATTCCAGGCAGACAAATTCTATGTGAGGTCAGTACCTATTGGTACACCCTTCCCTCTGGAATGATATATAGTATGTACCTTTTCATATTTCATACTTCTTGGGGGTAGGGACCTGTCTATTTTTGCCTAACTCTTTAAGACATAATGTATACCAATCGTACGGTGGAGTTTATCAAACCACCCCAAGTTACTGTTCTTTTCCCAGCATAAATTGTGGCCTTTTTATACCGGCAAAAGAACCCACCACCACACTTACCTTGAGCACTGTCAATGAGGCTTCCCCAGCAGTAATGGAGCACAATTTACTTCCAGGGTTGAAATATCCCAGATTCTCGCGAGAAGACACTAGTGCAAGAAATTTAAAAATTAAAGAAAAAACACACAAAAAGTACAGCAAAGCACAAAAACACTCTTATAAAGTCCAAGGTACATGGGGGGGGGATAAAAAGAGCATCCCCTACCTGGCTGTTGCAATCTCACCTGAAAGTATTTGCCTATTGATGCAACATTCACATGAGTACAATGGTGCACAGATTCAAATGCTGGCAATGCTGGCAACAAATCACTACAGGAGATCAGTTGACATCTTGGCCCATTAATAAAATAGAATGGCTTATTGAGTTGACATGATTGCAAAAGGGCGACGTCGTCTGGCATGCACGGCCGTTCACAATCATTAGGCATCCTTATGACACTGTATTTGCATGGCCTGATAAAGTCCTGTGTAAGCAAATGACACAAAAGGGCTAACAGCTCAGTAGTAAAATATACATTTTGCTTGGGAAAAGTCCTAATATTTGGCATTTCATCAAGCAGATGATGGAAAAGGCATTTGCATTTGAGTTTTTTAAAAACAGCGGGGGGAATGTACATTCCCCCTTGTTGGGACAAGTAATTCCATATGAATCACTTTCCCAATTGAGAGAAAGCACAATGATGATTGACCAGATGAGTGCAGGGGGCAAGGTTTGCTAACAGGACAAGTGCCCAATGTCTCCATGTTGGATTTTCACCTTAGCAAGCAAGTGTCAAGGCGAGAAAATGGGGTGCTGTTTTTTTCTCTTTTTTTGTAAGGTATCACCCCAGCACACATTGGGACCACTCTCTACCTCTACTGCCTCTACAGGCAAATTGTGGTTTGTGCAAATATAGCTGCATTTCTCCACTTCCAATAAGCAGAATGAGAGAAAAGGAGAGGGAGGGAACACATTACAAGTAAATACATTTTTGCTATAAAAGGAAATAAGATTTAAGAGGAAAAGCCAAAGACAATACAGAAAGGCAAGTTTTAAATGGGAATTCAAAGAAAGAATAGTGCAATTAACCTGCGTTGATTCTCCTCCTCTTCCATCATCCTCTTCAAATATCTGTTCAGTCTGCATTTCTGCTCCTAACAAGAAGACATTTCTTGCAATTGAATGTGTGGAAACACATTCAGGGGCAGCTGTGTTGGCCATGCAGCAAAACAAACTGGAAGGCTTGTGTGTACGAGGAAAAAAATGTGGATTGATGTGCACTAACACAAATTCTCTGCAGCTTCTATTTGTCTTAACGGAGTGGGGGTTGCAAGGTTGCAGGCATGAGAAGCTATCTGCTTTTGCTGTTCCAATGGGCATGCCTGCGAATCAAGATGGAGCGCAGGAGTGAATTATTCGCATTTTTATTATCACCAGTTGCTGCTGCCGAATAGTATTTTTTTTTTAAAAAAAAAGCACATTAAAGGTGCAAGAGCGTGATATTCCAGCCAAATAAATAGAAAAAAATTAAAAAGGGGTTGTTTCGTTGCCACAGTACATGATTGCTAAGGCAAAAATCCAATCTGGAGGCTCTAGGTGCTTGCTTTGTTAGCAAGCTCAGTCCCCTGTGCACATCCGACCAATCAGCTTTCCACTTCTGTTATTATCATGAATGTGAATCAAAATGAATCCGTTGTTCCAATGGGCAGGAATGCACATTCCCCATGGAGCTTTAAAAAAAATACAGGAAAAGCCACAAAATGTTTTTTTTTTCCTCCCCCTGTGGAGTTTTTGGCCTTTTGTCCCCACTCCTTCTGAATATGGCAGATTGATGTGGGATACCGTTTAGACAAATCATATTCTCCTCGAATTCTATGAATTCTATACTTCTATGAGGAGTATTTTTGCCATTTAGATAACCCCAGAGAATCCACAAAAAAGTGATACCTTTTTTGAGTAACCAAAATGCAAAACACATGGTGTAAATTTTCAAAGCCAGCTTTTGAGATTTAAAAGCTTGCATCATTGTGTTTTGTATTTTGGTTGGCCCATAAAGATATCACTTTTTTTGTAAATTCTGGATTTTGTCTTGCAATTTACTGTTTCTCTAGGTACAAATGAAGATGAATATGTATTCAATAATGAGTTACAGTTACCATTCCAAAGCCTTTAAAAGACAGTGTTATAGCTGTTGTTGTTATGTGCCTTCAAGTTAACACTGACTTATGGCAACCCTACCATACATGTGTGTGTTTTTAAAAAAAAATATTTAAATTAAAAACCAAGTCCTTTCTTTGTATTAAAAAATAACCAGTCATCTTTTCATTAAAAAAAAACAAAACCAAAATCCTACTGAGTACTGATCTGTGCTACAAACCTAAACAGTGAGGCTATAGACCGTATCCTTATAAAAGTAACCAAAACAGTTAACAGTTATGCCACAAAAAGAGCAAAGTTCCCTGGTTACATTAAACATTAATGTAAGCCTTATTTATTACAAAAGAGGTAATGCAAGTAACTCTTTTTTTGTAACCAGCTACTTTAAAGTTCTGACATGCAACTCTGAAAAGATCAGATTCTCTGGGGAAAGGTCCAAAATATTTCCCAAGGTTCATATTCTGACCTATCTAACATTAGAAGGGCTAGTGTCTTTACTGGTTTTCTAGACATTCAAGTGTTGTTGCTGTTTTAAATGAGGGTTAGAAAATGTACATGGAAATCAGTTCTGCTGAAATCAATGGAGCACACTTATACGTTAGTACTATGTTTGGTTGAAATGTAAAGGAACTACCATGGTGCCACTAAATATTAAATTATTGGGTACTTTCATATGCTGTTGGAAGAGCTGATATGTTCTTTTAGAAATAAATGGTTCCAATTACCTGGCATATGACTGGGGACCAACATTAAAATTATCTACGCCATGACTCTTTTGGTATCTGAATTAGGAGTCCCATAGGGGATGAGTAACATATTCAGTTGCTATGGATGCTGCTGTGATAAATTATATTTCAATAAAGTAAAACACTCATATTTTGGGCAAGTTGGAGATGACTATTTCTAAAGAATAATCCTTCCTTAATCATATATTTTGATAGGGAAATATTCATATGTGAATCAGCATTGCTCATTTCTTTCCAGAAGGACTGACATCTTAAACTGCACCAGACAATGAATCATCTTGTCAAATAAAGCACAAAAATGGAAAACCTGTTACCAAACTCATCTGATATAATGACATTTACAACAACATGTTTGAAGTGATAAACCGACAATAATAATTATATTTCCTTTAGACTTTCATTGTATGCTGAACATTTTATACAATCATATACTTTTTCCTCATAGAAGTGTGAACAGTATGGCATGTTAATTTCTGGCATTTAGAACTCCCTATGAATGTGTACTCTGTATTTAAAATTAAGCTAAGTAGCCTAAGCTTCTATCTTCCCCTCCTCATTCTTTTAAACCATTTCCCATAGATAAAATGGCTGTGTTTCCTGCAAAAGTACCCACTGTTGTTATGTACCTTCAAGTCAACTCTGACCCTATCATAAGGTTTTCTTGGCAAGATTTGTTCAAAGGAGGGTTTGCCATTGCCTTCCTCTAAGGCTAGAGTTGCCTGTTCAGGATTGTGTTAGGCCCTGAGGGTTTTTTTGAAACAAAGGAATGCCCCCTGGTGATATCATTAAGTGTAATGCATTAATTACTAACCACAGTTTCTCACTGCTTGTCATTCAAACACACACACACACACACACACACATAACATATTTTCCTGATTGGAAATTAAGAAAGAAATATCAACTAAAGAGAATGTTCCCAGATCCAAGTGCAATGAAGGAATTATTCCTTCTCATCTACTCGGGGAGACAAGTTAAGGAGCAAGTTAATAGAACCTACTTGTTTCTAGCCATCAGGTTGATACAGAGCAGAGTTGAGGATAAGCCCTGGCATCACAACAACTGGAAAGGGAGGAAGCTAGCTAAGTAAATACATAGATCTCCTGGAGAGTCTTTGCATGTTGCAACAACAAATCAATTCAGACTTGCAAGTCCTAGCTGGCTGCTGCTCTACTAGCTGGACTGCAAATTTTCCTCTTGTCTGGAGCTGAGCCCACCACAACTGGAGAATATGCCTAGAGATGACCCATGAAGACTGGAGACTCAGGGCTAGACCCTGATATTGGGCAACCTTACCTAAGGCTAAGAGAGTGTGATATTCCCAGTGTCACCCAGTGGACTTCTATGAGTGGCAATTCAAAACCAGGTATTCCAATGTTCTAGTCCAACATTCAGACCACTACACCAGGATGGCTCTTGTAAAGTATCCATATCTACAGTACCCTTTACATTATGGAGAGAAGATGGCTTTGGAACAGCAGTTTTTTTCTGCTTTTAAAAACTTGAATGGAATCGCCCAGACATTCAGAAATACTTAAAAAAAAAAAAAAAGGTAAATGTACACTTAGTGAGGATCCATTAAACCCCATCCAGTGGGCACAATCTAGAGATCCTATGACTCAGTGCATATATAATTCTATGGGTCCCCAGGAGGGCATATATAATCCTATGCCTCTGGTCCTCTGGGACCAGAGAGAGAGGGATGTACTTAGAGAAGGATCTCTGGGTTTGTAAGCCTCTTTTATGAAACTGCAGAAAGGTAATAATTCTCAGTTTTAATAATGCCAGGTGGTAGGGGTTGTTGTTTCTAACCTACCTCTCTCTATGGATCCGGGTGAGGAACAACAGATTAAAATACAGTTACAAATAGACACAGACACGGGACTTTTTCAGACGGGGGAAAAAAACCCAAGGAGGTCAGGAGAAGAACTGAGCTGTTTCACTTACAGAGCCCCATTTCAGACAGCTCCGTCCTCCTCCTAATCTCCTGAGCTTCCCCTGTGCTGCTGGCATTGCATTTTATTGACAGAGAACTTCCAAATGCCAGCAGTATGGGGGGAGGTTGGGAGGAGGACAGAGGAGGATGGGGCTGTCTGAAACGAGGCCGATCTCCTCAGGGGTTCCCCCCCCCCGTCTGAAAAGTCAACAGTTAAAAACATGAACGCCAATTAAAAATACAGAATCAGTTAAAAGATCATGACATCAGTTAAAAAAGCATACATATTAAAAACAATCAGCTCATAAATTAGTGTAAACTGAGATGAGCTTAGAATTTACACATTTCATGGGGAGGGTACTGTGTTTGCATCAGCCTTGCAAACTCTTGTAGAGTATATAAAAGTGATGCCTAGGATTTACCCAAACTTGGGGTAGTCTTTGAGTAAAGGGTAGAGAGGATGCATACAATTACACACAGTGTTCAGAGAGTGGATAGGGAGACATTTTGCTCTTACTCTCATAATGTCAGTACCTGGAGTCATCCAGGTTCATGATTATTAATGATGAGCAATTCAAGGCAGTATTTCTTCACACAGTGCATAGCGGATAGCTAAACTCTGGGATTCACTGCCACAAGATGTACATATCAGCTGCTCACTTACACAGCTTTAAAAATGAAAATTTATAGAGAATTGCAATATCAGTGACTACTTGTCACAATGGATACATACCCCTCTAGTACTAGAGGTAGCACACTTCTGTGCATCATTTTCTGGGAAACATAGAAGGCACCCTTGTCCTGATTTTAGGGTTTACCATGAGCAACTGGCTGGCCAACAGAATGTTGAACTATGTTGGCTTTTCATCTGATCTCATTATGGTACCAATGGGAGTTAGTATGAATGGCAGAAAAAAGAAAAAAAATATAGCAGTGAGAGAAGAGAGAAGGATCCAAGGAAAGAGGGGATATGGAAAAGAGGACAGAAGAAGAAAATTAAGAATATTACCAAAGGATGTGTGCACAAAAACGTACACACACACTGTGAAGAGGGGCAGCTGGAAGGAATGAAGAGCTGCCTTTCCCACCCTTTTGGATTTTTTAAAAAATAAGTTTTGTTCAGTAGAAGGTGAATTTGGCATACCTGTAGAAGTTATTTAGGTACAAATACTCTGTTTCTATATGCAAAACAGATAGTACCCATGAATAAACAACTCCATGGGCTATACATCTGTCAATCTACAGAAACTATCCTAAATTGAGGGTTAGGTATTTTACACTATAATCCGAACAAGTCAAAAGGAACAATGTGGAAAAATAGATGGTGAACAGAGAACGAGAAACATGCCAGAAGAACTGTGATACTAAAAATTCAGAAGCATACTAGCGCCAAAGCAACCTAAATCAACATACATTCATAAAAGTCATGCACTAATGAGGAACCAGTGTGTGAAGAGAATGAGACTGAAAATGGCAATGCACAGACCTTAAGATTATGAATTTCTCGGAATAAATCATTATATCTGTACCACAAATGTGAAACTGCAAGCTGAGAAATTGACGGGAAAGGTGCTGTTTTAAATTTTTATCTAGTCATCACAGTCATCTCCTATTAGCATGTCATCTCAGTCCAAACATTATGATATGTACTGTACCTTACAAGGTGAGTAGAGATCGTTTTGTTACCTTAGCAGCACAATTAGTGATATAGTTCATCATCTGTCAACATTCCTTGATTAGTTAATATCTATGCAGCATTTTGAGTAAAGGTCTATTCAAGTACTGAATATTTTATATATTTGTTCTCTTCCAAACCTTTTTAACACTTCAGCTTTGATGAGAAGTGAAATATACAAACAAGAACCAAAGAGTGTGCATGCTAATATAATTCTTACCAGATTTCTACTTACTAAAGCAAGGTGAAATTTTTTGAAATGAATGTTCTGAAATGCAGGCAGCAATCTTCTACAAATTTACTGTGAAAAAGCAGAGCTCTGAAAAGTTAGTTTTTGGACTGCAACTCACAGAACCCCACAGCCAGCATGATGGCCAGTGACCACACTGGTTGGGGATTCTGGGAGTTGTTGTTGTTGACTATTTATAGACTGCTTGCATCTGGAAAAATCAAAGTGTTGTGCAACAATCAAACCATAAATGCAAAAACAAATTATAAATGCAAAAACAACAAATACAAAACACAACATTTACATTGTCCATGAGAGTAGTAAAGGATAGGTTAGACTGCATAGGAAAAGCTGTCAAAAAGGGGTATATTTTCAACATTTGTCTAAAAATTACAAATTGTTACAATGTGTCAAATTTCTAAGGGAAAGGATTTCCAAATTGTGTATGCCATAAACACCTTGTTCCAAACAACTACAGAGCAGTTCGTGTGGCACAACCAAGAGTGTCTTTCCAGATGACCTTAACGACTGAAAAGGTCTATAACGGAGATGGTGGCCTATCAGGTAACCAGGTCCCAGCTCATCTGAGGCTTTATAAACAAAACAAAAAAGTTAAACCTGACCCAGTAGCAAATAGGTGAGCAGAGATGCTATGTGCTGCTGGTAGGTTGCCTACTTCAAAAGCCTAGCTAAAGCATTGTGCACCAGATGTAGCTTCTACACCAGCCTTAAGGGCAGCCCCACATACAATATGTTGCAATAGTGGTAACCAATTCCCGTAGTGGAGTGATCCCTTATCAGTGCACACCTGAGAACCTCATACCAGCCAAAGCTGATAAAATTCACTCTGAGATACTGTAGTCATGTGAGCCACCAGCGACAGAGATGGATCCAGGAGAACTTCCAGGTTTCAAGCATGAAACCTGAAATGTGGTACAAGAGGTACCACTTACCAAAATTCAGACTGTGGGTTGTTGTTGTTTTGTTCATTTGTTTGTGGGGTGGGGTTGGTCTCTGTCCAGTCTCTTACTGCATCGAGACATTGATCTGGAATGGCTGACTGGGCCTAATTTCAGCTGTGACTGGGTGAAACAGCCAATGGGAACAACGTGGTCAAACAGCCAATAGGAAGCAAGCATGAAAGACTTCTAGGAAGAGAGCATGCATGCACACCCCAGACCCAAACTCCCTTACTTCAAGTAGTTTCTGAGGGGAGTGTCTCTATCTGATTTTCTTTTTCCTATATTATCAGATCAGGCAAGAAGAAACCTTGGGCAAGAGAGATCAGTGAGGGTAGTGCTGAGTGTAGGAGAGGGAGCAGTGAGAGTAGGGTGATTGACCAAACTCCTTATGAATTTTTAGGTGTGAGGGAGGACTGACCTTAAGTATCTAACTTTATGAAGGAAAATGCGAGTCCAATTTCCTTAGCAGCTCCTTTAATCTAGTGCTTCATTCAGCTCTAGGTATTTTGAAGGAGATGAAAAAGAAAGAGGTGAACCTACCATTCCTTTTAAAGGGGACTTAGCTTGCCTTCCCCTAATTAGGATTGTCAAATCAGGAATATTCTGGGCCCTGGGATTTCAGGGACAAAATATAGTCTAGGGATGACCTCCTATGAAATCACAGGGCATGGGCCCTTATGATGTTACAAGGGTGATGTTATAAGGGGCATCTCATGGTGAAGACATGATACATGAAGTGTTGCTCCCTATTCAGGCCAAATTTCCCAGGATGCATGGAATCACAATCTCTTCCTCTGACTTCTCAAAGAAACCCCAATTCTTCCACATAAATGCTGCTTAACTGGGTGAGAAGGAACAACATGGCCTTCCTTCTTGGAACACTTCTTTAGTCACCGATCTACCCCACATGTTGGAGGAATTGCCTTCGCTACCTCTTCCATCCCTGTGTGCACATCCTAAGCAAGACCCATAATACTTTCCTATGAGTGAGTACTATTAAGCACAATTGAAATTGCTTGTAAGTAGACCTCTCTAGTGAGAAATGAAAATAATATAGGCCTGAAAGTATGGCCTTCCTTTACCTATTATAGAACTCCAGCATTAGGAGAAGTTTATTGACATGCTTACTCTGTTGAGAGTCTGGCCTTGTCTACATGGGCTATTTACCCCAATCTTGGCCCCATCTTTGAGCTCTACAGTCCTAATGACACAGGACTTTTGCCCCGTCTTGCCCCTGGGCAGTCCTCACAATGCCCAAGGCTAAGACAGGGATAAAATGGGTTAAAGCCTGATAAACTGTTATATTTATATATTAATATATGTTATAGTATATATTATGTTATATACTATATGTTATAGTATACAGTCGTCCCTTCACATTTGTGGGGGTTAGGTTCCACGGACCCCCACAAATGTGAAAAAACCGCGAATATTGGTTGCCCCCCCTCCCCCGCCAAAGCAACCACGGGGCCTCCGGAGGCCCCATGGTTGCTTTCCCCTGACTCCCCACTCCCTCCCAAGGCCTTTACAGGGCCTCTGGAGACCCTCCCGAGGCCCCGTGGATGCCTCCCTGGCCCTCCCCCCTCCCGCCCAGGGCCTTCATGGGGCCTACGGAGCGTCTCCGGAGGCCCCATGGATGCCTCCCCGGCTCCTCCCCCTCCCTCCCAGGGCCTTCACGGGGCCTCGCAAGGCCCTGTGGAGGCCTCCGCAGCCCTCCCCACTCCCCCCCAAGGCCTTCATGGGGCCTCGTAAGGCTCCGTGGAGGCCTCCGCAGCCCTCCCCACTCCCCCCAAGGCTTTCGTGGGGCCTCTGTGGCCCTCCCCACTCCCCCCCAAGGCCTTCACGGGGCCTCCGTGGCTGTCCGCACTCCCCCCCAAGGCTTTCACGGGGCCTCCACAGCCCTCCCCACTCCCCCCCAAGGCCTTCACGGGGCCTCCGGAGGGTCTCCAAAGGTCCTGTGGAGGCCTCCCTGGCCCTCCCCCTCCCTCCCAGGGCCTTCACGGGGCCTCCAGAGGCCACGTGTCACAGTTTTGGGAGGGCGGGAGGGGCCAAAACCGCGAATAATCAAAACCGTGAATGCCAAGTTCGCGAATGTGGAGGGGCAACTGTATATTAATATACTAGCTGGACCCAGCGTACCATACACCATTAAAAAACTCTGCCCCCTGCCAGCCCCCTCCGTTTGCTCTGCCCCTTGCCACCCCCCTCTGTTTCTTCTGCACCCTGCCATCCCCCTCCATTTCTTCTGCCCCTTGCCACCCCCTCCATTTGTTCTGCCCCTTGCCACCCCCTCCACTTGTTCTGCCTCTTGTCAACCCCTCTGCTTGTTCTGCCCCCTGCCATCCCCCTCTGCTTGTTCTGCCACCCCTCCTCCATTTGTTCTGCCCCTTGCCACCCCTCCACCTGTTCTGTCGCTTGCCACCCCCCTCTGCACATTCTTCCCCTTGGCCCCCAGCCCCTGCACTCCACCACACACCACATCCAACCCCATGTTACTCACTGTCCCTCTCCGGCGGCCATGTTTGGAATCTACATGGTCCTGCCCCAAGTGTGCTGATTGGCTGCCCAATAGACCTGTGATTGGCTAGTCAGGTCCCTAAGCAGCCAATCAGCACGCTAGAAACAGCAACATACCAAGAGATTTTTATGTATATATAGATACCTGGGAGGAAACTGTTTCCCTTCAGAAGAAATGGATCAGGTCGCACAGGACCACAGGTTACCATAAGAGCCACTGGTAAATCAGACAAAAGCCACAGGGTTACACTATTCCTCTCTCTCTCATTCTCTCTCAAGGTAATCCATCAGAAGATCCAAAGCCAAATCCATGCTACACAAATAATCCAGTTTGAAAGTAGATTATTTGCTATGGCTCCTTCCTATTAGATCCTGAGCTTTGTAGTTTTACAAGGTATTTAGCCATCTCTGCCAAAGAGAACTGATGCCTCACCAAACTACAAAAGCCAGGATTCCATAGGAAGGAGCTATGGCAAATAATCCAGTTTCAAAGTGGATTATCTATGTAGTATGGATTTGGCCCAAGGCTGATTCAGTCCCCCAAAACAGGCCTAGGGCTTGTCTAGATTGGCTATTTACACCATCTTGCCCCCATTTTGTAGCCCTGCAGTCCATATGACTCAGGGCTTTTGCCCTGTTTTGCCCCCAGGCAGTCCTGAAGACACCCGAGGTAAAGACAGGGGGAAGATGGGGTAAAGCCCATTAAAACATTATATGTAAAAAAAATACCTCATTGAAGAAAAATGGATTGGGCCCCACAGGAATGCAGGAGTCCATATTGGCATGCCAGCCCATATCTGCAGCCATCTGTGTTGCTGTCTGCATCACACTCTCTGAAACCAGGAAGGAGGCCCCTTAGCATGTGATCAAGACACAGTACATGTGACCAGCCTTGATCACATGCTGTGGGCATCCTTCATGGCTTCAGAGGGTGCAATACAGACAGCAGCAGAGGCAGCTGCAGATATGGGCCAGCATATCCATGTGGAATTCTTCCCATTTTGTGCAGGAATGGGCCTGATCTGGGACCAAAATACACCACTGTAGACAAGGTGTAGATAATCAGTATCATCCAAGTAGGTCTAGATAACCAGTATAATCCAAATAGGGATGCAAATCCTTGACTATGGGCTCATCTGCATGAGCCAGGAGATGCCAGCTCCCTGCCCACAGATCAGACCCGTTCGTCCCATTCCCTTCATGAAATGGGCCAGAGTCTAGACAGGCATGTTGACCTGTTGCTTCAGACACCACTGTTACCATCTCCCTTGCTCTCCCAGAAGCAAGGAATCTGGCCTATAACATGTGACCAAGGCCCCCCGTATGTGACCAGACTGCTTCAGTAGAGCAAGGAAGACCAGCAACTGCAGCAACAGGCTGGCCTGCTGGGACAGACTTCTGTGGACATGTGGGGCCCAATCTGTTTCTTCCCAGTGGGAATGGATTTTCCTAGGTATTATTTTAGAACAGTTTATCAGGCCCTACCCCATCTCCCCCCCCCATCTTAGCCCTGGATTTGCCCTGGAGGACATGAGGACTCCTCAAGGGCAGAACGATGCAAAAGTCCTCCATTGTCAGGAGTGCAGGGCTCTAAAACAGGAGCAAGATGGGGTATATTGCCATGTAGACAATTTGTTCTCTATTTTGTTTTCACAACGATGAAAATTATGAGTTTTTCTCTCAACGCAGGATAAAACTAATATTCCTCTGAGGTATTGTATAGGAATTATTTAGTAGAGAAGAACACACAGATACTTTGCCGCCGTCATTTGCGCTAATGCAATTGACATGTGATAAAGTATTAGCACAAATGATGGCTGCAATAGGATCTGTGTGAAAGTAGCTCTTTTAAAGATGGTACAATACAACAAATTTGCACACACAGTTCTCCTCTGTGGCTTGAACCTGTGAGATGTTGGAACCTCTTGGTAATGGTGGTGCATTTTTGCCATTGTGCAAAAACATTCTTTTCCTGCAGACATCTGACTTGCTGTGCTGTTAATTTTAATCTCCTTGATTTGTTAATTGAAGTGGTTTATCTGATGTGGTTTCTCTGTTCTATTGTTGTTTATTTTGTATTTTGTTGATATGAGTAAGTTGATTACACTCTGATTAATAAAATCAGATTGTGATCTGCCTTCAGCACTTCTGTTAATGGAAAGGCAGGTAAAGCATATTTAATAATAAAAAGAAGAGTTCTAAACATTGGTATGCCATATAATGATATTGTGATATTTGCTGATTTTATTTAATTATGCTCAGTTGGAACAATCATATGGCCAGTGGAACAGAATCCTCTTTGAGAAGAGAAAGTGGTCCAGTGCAAGGAATCCCTTTGACTTATGGTGGAAAGAACTATATTGTGGCTGTCCAGCTGTCAGTGCTCTGTAGGCAATAAGGGGAAATTCCAGGGATATGTCATGGGCAGGGTCAGAAAGGATCCACAGACCCCCAGATATAGCTTTCAAATGGAGAGGCTACAACAGTCCTACTGATGCTGTACTTATTTCCCCAATTTGAATGAGATTTGAATAAAATTTTAAGCAAACACAGAGAGAGCGGGGTTGTTTAGACCTATCAGAATACACTGCCTTCCCTGGAGCTGGCCCAATCACCCCCCTCCATTACCATGACAAAATGGGAGGAAGTCTGCATGTACACGCCAGCCTGTACCAGAAGACATCTCTGCTGCTGTCCCCATCACATTCTCTGAAGCCAGGAAGGAAGCCCTCAGCATGGGATCAAGTCTGGTCACATGCAAGAGGCCTTGATCACATGCTAGGGGCCTCCTTCCCAACTTCAAAGCAATACCAGCTATGGTAGCAGAGGCATCCAGAGATAATGCCTGCATTCCCATGCCAAACCACTCTAGGTTTTCCTGCATAATGGGGTTTTTCCTGGATTTTTTAAAAATGTTTTAACAGGCTTTATCCTGGCTCCCCTCAGCTTTGACTCAGGCATCATGAGGACTGCCCACAGGTAAAGCAGAGCAAGAGCCTTGTGTCTTTGACTGCAAACTCCAAGACAGAGATTGGGGTAAAGAGTCCATCTAGAAAAGCTGGGGGGGGGAGATTTTCACACGGGGAAAGTAATCCCCAGGGAGATCGGGAGAGAAACGGGCTGTTCCGGGTCCAGTACTCCGTTTCGCACGCCCTCTTCCTTCTCCCGATCTCCCGTCGTCCTCCCTCCACGCTGTTTCCATTTCCCTCCTGCTATGTTTTACTAACGAAAGTTATTTGTTAGTAAAAAAAATTGCGGAACATAGCGGGAGGGAAACGGAAGCAGCATGGAGGGAGGGTGACAGGAGATCGGGAGAAGGAAGGGGGCGTGCAAAATGGAGCACTGGACCTGGAACAGCCCCGTTTCTCTCCTGATCTCCCTGGGGATTACTTTCCCAGTGTGAAAATCTGCAGAGAGAGAGAGAGAGAGAGAGAGAGAGAGAGAGAGAGAGAGAGAGAATGAAAAGGGTCTTTCTTCCTTCTGCCCCAGCCAGAATATTCCCAACAGTGGTTAGGAAGTGATGGTTCCTCTACAGCCGACTCCACCTCCTCCCCACCAGTACCACATCTAGGACGGATCTGAAAATGTTTCTTAACATTACAGTTCTGGCACAGTGCACCTTTCTTTCCACCAGCACAGGTGAAACAGAAGACAGGCTAACAGGAAGGATATATAATTTAATGGATTTTTTGATTAAGTACATGTTTCCCAAAATCAATTCAAAAACGCCCAGGAACTAAATTATCTTGTTTCTCCTCCATATACACTCAGTTTGTGTATCAGCGTGTCCTACTGCATCTCAGTTAGAATGCATTCAACTACACTAACCCTTAAAAACAACAACAACCAGGCTACCTAAAATTCAAATAGAAATAGTTCTATATGCAGTGTGTGTATGTGTGTTTCACAAGGGCTTTAGATATCTACCTGCAGTTTCCATCCTCAATCTATTCCAAAATCATTCTAGTAAAACAATTGGTCTATTCCAGCATCAGCAGGAACTACATGCATGTTATGTCACCCATCTTAAAATAGACACAAATGTATTATCCCAATTGCAATTACGTCAGTAAAATAATAAATCTGCCAAGGTGAGTAATAAAAGAACAGTTCTTTCTGTCATTTTTCAGAGCAAAGTCCAGCACAAGTTGGCTTCAATATGGATGTTGAATGGTGTTTAGCTCTTGTACATAGCACACACCTTGCAAACAGCAGCAGTCTATACGATAACACTGCATTGGCCTTCATATGCCAGTGTCCATATTGAAAAGATGAGAGAATTCTGGGATTAAGTACCATCATCATTAAATATTGGCTTTTTAAAGAAATTACAAAACTATACTTAAATCTATGGTTAATTGTATATTAAAGAGTCAGTTTACAGCATTGCATCATACTTGTATGGCCAAAAAGAAAAATCCAGGATCTGATTAAAAAACAGAAACTAAGCTTATTCTTGACAGCTGATGACTTCACAGGAGAAAAGTCTAGAACTGCCCACAAACATAAGCCTGAGATTCCCATTCATCCCTAAGCAAAACACTGCATTGTAGCAGGAGCAAAAATGCCCACTCCCACCACCACCTGCAGACAACATTTGAAAATAGATGTTTATCGAATCCTCTCAAGGTAGCTCCAGGATTTCAGAGCAGGTAGAAATGTTTCCAAATTTCCCTCTGCAAATAAACATTCAGGATCCAGTTTCTACAGGGGGAATAGCACTGACAGAAGGATAACTCACTGCATTATGACACTGGAAGCAGAAAGTGATGGTACAAATGTATTGCAGGGAAGAGCTGTGTGTGCCATTGTCACACCAATCACTCATGGGAGTGGAAATCCACTCAAGTTCAATGGGGAATTTAGAAGCAACTCAAATGTTGTATGAGAGGCTTGCATAACCTTTGCAAGACCTTGGAACCCTGTGTTCCAAGGCAGAGCGAAGGAAGCACAAGGGAAACAGGTGTCCAGATTCAATGGCATTCACTCAAAAATTCTCACTCTCAGAACACCAACTTGTGCATCCTTCCAAGGCTTGCACCCATATCCTTCACTTCTACACTGTATCTGTTGACTGCACCAGCACAGAAGTGAGGGGTTGCTTGCATTCTCCACCATAACTGTCACACAAATCACTCGTCGGAGTGGAAATCTCCTCAAGATCTATCGGCTTCAATGGGAAATTATAAGCAACTCAAATGGCATATGAAAGGCTCGTGTAACTTTTGCAAGACCTTGGAACCCTGTGTAAACAGGCAGAATAAAGGAAGCACACAGGAGACAGGTGTCCAAATTCAATGGGTAAAACTTTATGGAACAAATGTAGCACCCTCTCACACTTACACACATGCACGCACGCACACACACACACACACCATGCATTCAGTTATCAAGTGCACAAAAATTTCAGAGTAAGGCAAGAACTTAGTTAGAATGGAATAGTTAGGTTGTGAGGGTAATACTGTAACAAATTCCTGGAATTTGTCCTTCCAGAGAAGCAGTGTTACTCTTGAGTAGCAGCAGCAAGAGTGGGGAGGGAGAGACTTGGGAAGAGAGGGTTAAGGTTACTTGGAGTGGGGGAGGAATGCCTGAAGCTGACTGGAAGCCATTTCAAGGTCCAGGAGAGTTAGAGGATAATTTGGAAGGGGGGTAAGAAGCGGAGCATCATAGATTCAGTTAGGAATTGGGACTGAACCAAAGAGCTTATGATTTCCAGGGTTTTTATAAGGAAAATCCCTTTGAAGTTGCGCTCTGGATCAAAGGAACTTTTGATTTCAGATAGTTCTTGATTGTTTTACAAAGGGACTCTGAATAGCCAGGATCTGGGAGATTGGGGATAATCTGATAAGCAGGTAACCCTCTTTTGGTCTTTTGGATGCAAAGGTGTCAGCTTAATCTACATAGCAATGAAATGCCCGCTGTATGTTTGAAGCATGTAGGATACCTGTCTCCTCAGTGATTCCATTTCAGAGAACATTAAGGATATTTGTATTCAGGTGTGAATTTGTGGGGAGTTTATGGGGGACCTTCCCAGGCATAACCATGACTGTGTCATGGAATGCATTTCCTGGCAGCCCTTGGATGGCCCTTCCAGCCAGATCAGCCAAATCTGTTATCAAGGCACTGTTTTACAGTGAACCAAGGTTGTGAGCCAAAGTGAACCAAGCAGTGGATAAGGGTTCTTGCAGCAGAGACAGAGATGCTCTGTTACACAATGTGGCCTACCCTGAACCCACAATCTAGCCCACTTCTCTCATGGGCAGTGGAAAATACTAACCCGCTGCCAACGCTGAAATAACTTTCAGGTATCATCTGATCAGTTTCTATGCATGAAATTAGAGGGATGCCATCTTGTTTTTTGCCCCAGGCAGAAAAATGCCTCAGACAGCCTTGTGCACTATCAAGTGACATATTATTTTAATTGTAGAGTTTTGTAATTCTTCTATTTTTTAATTTTTTTATATCTATCTGTCATTTATATATTTGCTTTTTCAACCAACTATCAATCAGACCAGGGCCATTCATTTCATGCAATGTGTTCCCATAGTTCTGGAATGCATTGTCTCTCCCCATTATTGTTGATGGCAGTTTGTGGGTAAAAATAAATGAGTATTTGGATCTATGTCCTCCATTGAATTGAATGGAAAAGCCCTGGAACAAATACTCCCCTATATGTAAGAAACTGCTATATCATGGCATGCTTTTGCGCTTGCTCTAAAACAGTTTCCACAGAGTTGTACATTATAAATAACACCAAATGCTTAGAGAACACAAGAAAGTAGTATGCATATCACCACTGCCACCACCACCCATGCCATGAGAATGAATGTAACATTTAGGATGGTCAAATACAGGAATACATTTTGAAAAAATGAAATCCGGCAGGCTTCTACATGATTGTCTCTCCCCTCTCTAGTGGTACCTTAAATTAATTAGTGAAAACGAATTTCTATGTGACCAACCTGCAAGTTTGGGGTTTGGCCAAAGCAGAAGGTTATGTCAGCTTCTTGCCTTTGTGGAAAAGTTGTTCCTTGACCTTTTTTCCATTACTGTAACTCTACTGCACCACAGGGAGGTCAAAAGTGCACTTGTTGTTAGCACCAAAGATTAAGCTTAACCAGATTCCAGGACCAATGATAGTCAAAGGGCTCCATTTGCAAGACAAGTGTGTCCTTTGCAGAGCAAGACACATGAAAGATATTATTTCCAAGGGTCACATTTGTTCTTCTTCTCTGACCTCTCTCAAGATTTGCAAGAAAAGCGTTAAGAGTGTTCTGTAACAAAGAGGGGCTAAGAGAAAGGAATTCAGCTTCCTCTTCTTTCCACCATCAGACTTTCAATCAGTTAGCCTCTATATTCTAACCTTCCCTTCTTTTCATAAGCAAGCAGACAGCAGAATTAAAAACCCAGTGTTAATTACGTATAGTTTTACATTTTAGGATCTTCAATAATCCATAATTAATCTAGGGCTCATCTACACTGACAGGAAAATCCAGCTTCCCTTTGGGTTACCCTGGTCTGCAGCAACCATGGGCTTGTCCACACAATTGCCAGACACATCGAGGTGAGTTTGGGAACACTTAAAACAATTTGTAAGCCGCTCTGATAGCCTTGTGGCTGAAGAGCGGGGTATAAATAAAATAAAATAAAATAAAATAAAATAAAATAAAATAAAATAAAATAAAATAAAATAAAAATAAAATAAAAAAAATAAAATAAAAAAAGTCCTCCCTGTCGAATTCACCCTGGTCTAATAAGCCGTGATATGCATGGCCACACAGTTATGGCCGCTCCAGGTTTTTTCCCCTTCCCCCGGCATGTGAATGTACACGTCTTTCCCCACAGATCAGAGGGGCTTTGGACATCCTATTAAGCAAAGGTATGCACAGCTAATAACAATATGGGTTTGTTGTTATGTGTTTATCCAAACAACTGCCACATATACAAAATAAATGGTGATAAAGGAACTGCTAAAAAGTGAAATTGGAACAGGGAAAGTGGCATTTCCTTGTGGAGAAGGTCAGTTGATCACCTGGCCCAGGGAGCTTCCTCCTGAACTCTTCCACTCATTCACCAGAACTCCTCCCCCCCCAGCCCCAGACCAATGTCACTATGGAGCACAGTCCACACAGACACAGGAATATCCAAATTTTGAGCTCCAATCTAGAGTAAATCCCAACTCTTTTTGGTCCAGATTAAAGCCCTGATGTGCTGAAAAGATCCGGATTCAAGCCGTGCATCATCTGGACAGCTCGCAGTGAAAATGAAGTGACATCATTTTATCTTGTGGACAAGCCCTATTTTTGCTGTGGTTTTTTTTTTGTTTTTTTTTTTTTAAAGAATACATGTCAGGGTTCAAGATTGTTTTGGAGACATGCCATCAATCCCAGACATATCATCTTATTCAAGGATGAACAATGTTTATTTGGCAAATAATCAAAGAGTTTGGCACTGACCCAGATGTAGTCATACCTTGCTTATGACTTGTAGAAATATGTACATATATCATCAGTGGATGTATCAACCAAATGCAAAGAAGGTCTTTATGAACTCTGGGATGTAAAGGCATATTCCCATTTCAGTGAACATCTGCATTAGCTTCATATATATATCCTTCATGATGGTGGGTAAGAACAACTTACCATGTCTGGTGGGAATGCAGGAGAGGGCTTTCTCAGTCCTTGCTTCCAGGCTCTAGATCTCCCTCCCTAGAGAGTCTAGATCGGCTGAAGAATGTTTTTATTTCAACATGCCTTTGAGAACTCAGTGTTTATGAGGAAAAGATTTTTAGTAATGTGTTGCAGTCTTTCCATTTCTTGCTTTTTAACAGATATGTTTTAAATTGGTCTTAATTCTTGATAGTTTGATTGTATTTTAACTTGTTCTGTGTTTTGACTGTATTCATATTTATCTGTTTTAATTTTTACAAGCTGCCTTGGGTTCCTTTGTTGGGCAGGAAAGGCAAGCTATAAATAAAGAAATAAAATTGCAACAACAAAAACAACAACTTTTTGATTGTTCCTTCACATTTTCCATCAGTGGCAATCCACTAACTGTGGCTATTACGCTTCCTTATGAAATCCAAAGCTCACACCATACCCTGAATTTGAAAGTACCAAACTATAGGTAACATAATTTTCTGAGCAACAATAGGGTAACAATAGTTATATCATTTTATTTGGTAATAATGGCATAATGGAATTACTTTTCAAGAATGAAATCACATTTTATGCTAACAAGTAATGGCTTCTGGTTCTTTTTAAAATTACCTTTGAGAATAATTTTAAAGAAATTTTAAGAAGCATTTTGTCATATTTTTTTCAAATTTTATGCCATTATCAAAAATCCATTTTTTAAAAAGCAAACAAAAGTAACAGAAAGTTAACCAGCAACAGTATGAATAATACAATAATATGTTGAATTACTTTCTAAACAGTGCAATGACTAAGAGCCACAGATCAAGTTTCAAACGCTACAGTGAACAAAAGGAACAAAATTATTTTTAAACTTCAATGACCACTGAAGAAATCACCACATCACAGTCAATACTAAGCCACTGGTCTGAACACTGTAAAATAATAATGAAATAAATGTTATCTCTTAAAACAGGAATGGGGAATCTTTGGCCTCCACATACTGTGACGTACAATTCCCATCATTCCCACCTAGCATGGCCCATGGCAAGGAATAATAAGAGACATAGTCCAAAAGTTCCTCATCCTTGTTTTAGCATAACCATTGGACTGAACATCAGAACTCCAAAGGGTTCATGAAGCTTTGACCTACTTTTTCCATGTAAGGCCATAGTGTAAAGTTCGTCCTGATGATTGGACTCAAGACACAAACAATGCAGAGTATAATTATCCCCCTAGTTGTCTATTGCTGTTCTGCGTCTTTAACCCAAATCTACCACAGAGTTTACTTGGCAAGATTTGTTTAGCGGGAATTTGCCATTGTGTTCCTTTGAGGCTGGGAGAATATAACTTTCTAAAGGTCCCCCAGTGGGTTTCTATGGCTGAACACAACACAAAAACCACTACACCATGCTATTTATATCTTTCTGAGTTCAACCTAGAAAAGAGAAAAATTGAAACTAATTACCCCAACACTAAGGAAGTCAACAAAATGACAACATGAGAAAAGTGGGTCTGATGACCACAGCAGATGACATTATTTAACCTGAAACCAGTTTCAAGAAAATTGCTGTTAATTGCAATGATTTGGAAAATAGTTCTGTGGTTATTTTAGTTATGACCTTAATTTATGTTGCACTCTTAGCTGTAAGTGTTTGTATAATATGTGGAGCATTTCTGTTTAAACATTCCCTCAAGCTAGGTGGTCAGGCTCTCCATCCATTGGGTGCCTCAGAGGATAAATTATTGGAATATAAGCAGATTAATACCTCATGCTTATTCCCACAGCTAATGTAAAATTTTGCAGCTGGAATAAGAGTTTTATTCCAAAACTCTTAAGTGAGATGAAAAATGCTGGAAGCACTAGATATTAAATAGGTTCAGGTGACCTTCTTCCTGAAAATATAATTTAAACTGATGTTCTCAAACCATGTGCAAGTTGGGTGGGGCATGCATCCAGGCTTGTGGGTAAAGTCTACCCAAGGTTTCAGCCATTTTATATGACTCTGACTCTATTTCTGAGGGCAGTTATCACACATTCAGAGTTAATCAATATGGAAATGCCCAACAACTCTCATGCTGAATTCTTCACAAAGAAGTTCAGTCATGACTACTGATTCTTTTGCTTCACAAAGCTCTTACTCACCATGGTTTTAATGAGAACTGAATACAAAAAACAACAGAATGTTTGAGGGGAAAAATATTGGATGAGTGAATTCCTATCATCTTTCAAGAAGAGGGCAACCAGGAACGGGGGAGGTCTGGAAGCCATGCCCTATGAGGGGTGGCTTAGGGAGCTGGGCATGTTAAGTCCAGAGAAGAGAAGGTTGAGAGGTGACGTGATAGACATGTTTAACTATTTCAAGGGGTGTCATACTGAGGATGGGGCAAGCTTGTTTTCTGATGCTCCAGAGACTAGGAACAGAGCAATGGATTCAAACTACAGGAAAAGAGATTCCACCTAAACATTAGGAAGAACTTCCTGACAGTAAGAGCTGTTTGGTAGTGGAATGCACTGCCTTGGAGTGTTGTGGAGTCTCCTCCTTTGGCGGTTTTTAAGCAGAAGCTGGATGGCCATCTGTCAGGAATTATTTGATTGTGTATTCCTGAATGGCAGGGGGTTGGACTGGATGGCCCTTGTGGTCTCTTCCAATTCTATGATTCTATGACAGGACTTCTTTTGGATATCAAAGGATAATTCATGTATGTGTGAATGGACAGGAATAGTTAAATGGAACAATTGAATGGAAAACAAACCTGAATTATGCTAAGGGGGAAAGTAGTAAAATGTTTAGGATGTGATATCTTTTCATACGGTACCTCCCTTAGTACAGTTAAAATGCATGGGGAACCCTGTTAAAATATTATTACTGTGGTTGAGTTGGTTGTGTGCCTTCAAGTCATTTCTGACTTACGGAGGCGCTAACTCTAGGTTTTCTTGGCAAGATTTGTTCAGAGGGGGTTTGCCTTTTCCTCTGTCTGAGGCTGAGAGAGGGTTACTTGCCCATGTTAAATACCCTGACACCCCATCTTAGAATACGAAATAATTGGCTATATTTAATAATTTGACTAAGGTGGCCATCCACATGGTTACAGGTAAACGAGGGACCCCCTAACACCAAGGTGGGATGCATGCAAGACCAAAGGAAGGGCCCTTGGAAATTCTCCCAAACAAAACATTCATGTAAGACTCAACACCTGGAGGTCAGTCAATCACAACTTAATCCACTCAGAGATAGCAAGAGACTTTATTGCTTGTGAAATGGGATTTTCCTCTCCTGATCCCCTCCAACAAAAGTCCTTTCCTATTTCATATTCAATTCCCAAAGTACTGATCCTTAATGAATTAACGATCATTATCTCTTCCAGAGTACCCTTTGTTTAAACCTGGGAACCTCCGAAAACCATTGCATTTCACACAAACTCCTATCCCTTCAGGAGAATTATTTCATATAAATATCACCCCAAAACACCACCAAACTGTGCACAGTTCCACTTCCTTTTGACTCCATATCACACTGTGTATCCTGTGTAACCCTCCATTCTGAATCGATGGGCTGAACATTTTCAAAGTCTCTTTAGTGCCAACCGAGTAGTCCAAGACTCAGCTATCCAACATATGATACAAAAACTGATGAAAAAATGAATTGGACATTGCTCCCACTTTGGAAGAGACCCTTAAGGCCATACAGCAGATGAAAAATGGCAAGGCAGCTGGGATCGATGGAATCCCACCTGAAGTTTGGAAACACGGAGGTCATGTACTCCACAATAAATTCCACGAACTCCTTGTGAATTGCTGGGGAAAAGGGGAACTGCCATCAGATCTCAGAGATGCAGTCATCATCACCCTGTACAAGAAGAAAGGAGCAAAATCCGATTGCTCAAACTATCGAGGCATAAAACTGCTCTCTATTGCTGGAAAAATCCTTGCAAGAATACTCCTGAACAGATTAGTTCCTGCCATTGCTGAAGAACTTCTTCCTGAAAGCCAATGTGGCTTCAGAGCCAATAGGAGTAGTACAGATATGGTATTTGCCCTTAGACAACTGCAAGAGAAATGTAGAGAGCAGAACAAGGGACTCTATGTAACATTTGTTGACCTCACCAAAGCCTTCGACATTGTGGGTAGAAAAGGTCTGTGGCAGATCCTGGAAAGACTAGGATGTCCCCCCAAATTCCTTAAAATGATTATCTTGCTACACAAGGCCAGCGCAGTCAAGTCAGATATGGCGATGCTCTTTCAGAGCCCTTTCTAATAACTAATGGAGTGAAGCAAGGTTGTGTTCTTGCGCCAACTTTATTTACCATCTTCTTCAGCATGATGCTCCAAAGGGCTACGGCAGAGTTCAAAGAAGAAGACGGCATCTATATACGTTACCATATTGATGGTAGATTGTTTAACTTAAGTCGCCTGAGGGCTTGCACTAAGACTCTAAACCAGTGATGGGCAACCTTTTGAGCTTGGTGTGTTAAACTTCGCCAAAAAACTGAGCATAACTCGGGTGGTATGTCACTTTGAGGGGAAAAAATTATCTCTGCCAGCAAAAGTGAGGGCAAAGATCTCGGCTTAACCGGAAGTCCCAGAACTAGACGCTCTGTGCCGGACTTCTGTTGTTTTGGCCTACAGACCTCCAGCACAGAGTGTCTAATAGGGGAGGAAGAAACATTTGTGACTACAGTTGTCCCTCTACACTCGCAGGTTTCACATTCACGGTTCCACATATTCGCGGATTCCTGTTTTGTGGAGGGGGGAGGAAATTGGGACCGGGGCTTTGAAGCCCTGATCAGTACTTTAGGGTGGGTGGGAGCGGGAGGAAAGTGGTGACCGCGGCTTCAAAGCCCCGATCACGACTTTAGGAGGATGGGGGGGTGGAGGAAAGTGGCGACCGGGGCTTTGAAGCCCCAATCACCACTTTAGGGAGGGTGGTGAGGTTGCGGGCGGGGGGGAGGCCTACGGCCACGTGTCATCAGAAATGGCTACGCGTTCAGTGCTGACACGCGTGTCATTGGTTCGCCATCACTGCTCTAAACTATCTAGTCTGTAAGCTGCTCTTCGCTGATGCTGCTGCCCTTGTTACCCACACAGAAGCAGCTCTGCAGTGCCTAACATCCTGGTTCACAACAGCTGCAGAGCTGTTTGGACTGGAAGTCAACCTGAAGAAAACAGAAGTTCTTTACCAGCCTGCACCACAGGACGAACACCACTATCCCCACATTGCCGTAGGCAACTCTGTGCTTAAGTCCGTTCAGCAGTTCACCTACCTGGGAAGCATCATCTCCTCAGATGCCAAGATTGACAAAGAGATCGATCACAGATTAGCAAAGGCATATAGCGCATTTGGGAGACTTCACAAAAGAGTCTGGAGTAATAAACAGCTGAGGCGAAGCACAAAAATCAGTGTGTATAGAGCCATTGTGCTATCTATTCTCCTTTACGGGTCTGAAACATGGGTCACCTATCACCACCACTTAGGAACGCTTTCATCAGAGCTGTCTATGCACAATCCTAAATATACACTGGACTGACTATGTGACGAATGTTTCTGTCCTTGAGCAAGCAGGGATCACCAGCATTGAGGCCATGATATTGAGGACACAGCTGCGCTGGGCAGGGCACGTTTCTAGGATGGAGGACCATTGCCTCCCAAAAATAGTGCTCTATGGTGAAGTCACCATGGGTCAGCGTAAGAGGGGCACTCCAAAAAAGCGATACAAGGATTCCATGAAACAACATCTCAGGCTCAGCCAAATTGATCACCAACAATGGTCCGCCCTGGCCTTACATCGGGAGACGCACTATCCACAATGCTGCAGCCTTATTTGAGAGCTCACACCGAACAAGTCTTGAAGAGAAATGACAATGCAGAAAGAATCAGAATCCAGAAACATCACCCAAGGAGACCTTCTGCTGTGCCTTCTGCAACCAGACTATCTCGGATTGGCCTCTTTAGTTATCAGTGCGCTTGCAGAAAGCGCAGGAAATGTCCTTCCTGAATCTTCATTTGCAAAGAAAAGCCAGAGAGAGAGAGAGACTGTGTACCAAGTCCATCTCCTAAACCTCCTCACTGTTAGTTTACTTTGCAATCTCTGCTCTGCAGGATTGGTACACTATAACACTCTACCCCCTTACTCTATTTTTCTATCCAAATGCTTCCTGCTATTTTTGATAGCCTTGTGTGAGTGCTTGAAACCCGAACGTTTGTGTGAATGTTGTTGATATTAATTTCCAATAAAGATCATTTAATTGTACCTTTTGGCTTAGAGTCTCCTCCTTAGCACCAGTATACATAGGTTAAAAGGTCCCACTGTTGCCCGTGTTCTCGCTGCCATAGTTAAGCTAATTTAATATTCCCCATTTTAATATTCGGACATTAGAGGGTCCCCACGGACCCCATGCAATTCAGGTAACATCCAAGGTCATCCAGCAGTTTTCCATGGCTGAGAATGGATTCAAGCCCTGGTCTTCAAAGTCATAGTCCAATACTCACACCCCCACATCACACTAGCTTTATGTTATTACTGTAGGCAAGAAATTTACAACTATTACTTTATATTTAAATAGGGCCAACAATGCCATAGCTATACTGGAAACCAGAATGGCATGATACTGCATAGAGAAAATACAGGTATATGATGCAAGAAAATATCTGATGGTGAGACTCAGGATGCATCTACAGTGTAGAAATAATGCAGTTTGACATAACTTTAACTGCCATAGCTCCGTCCTACAGAATTCTGGGATTTGTAGTTTTGTGAAACACCAGAACTCTTTGGCAGAGAAGGCTAAAGACGTTGTAAAACTACAAATCTCAGGATTCCATAGGATGGAGCTACAGCACTTAAATTTGTGTCAAACTGCATTATTTCTATGGTGTAGATGCACCCAGAGACCAGAAGCTGACATATGAGTAATAAGTATAGAGAAGGGATATTTAGGGCCCAATGGAGGAGTGAGCAGTTCAGGAGAGCTCAGGTTTGTTGAAGACACATTTTATGAGTTTTGGTAGTCTAAGTGATGGGGACATATAACAAAACTCCCAAGCAGCACAAAGTGGACCAGAAATGCAATGTGTTAAACTTTGATGTCGCTATTGTTCCAATCATTCCCTTTGGATATTGTAACCTTGCACAGGAAGCAGCTGCTGTGCTCCATCTGAGTTCAAACTCCTGCAAGATCACATTCTTTCCTTTCCTTCTCCTTCCCCTCTTCTGTCAGTCTCAGAAGTCCTGGAACCCACAGTACACCTCCCTGTAGCCAGTATGGGGTACAGTATGGACCCCTGGAGCCTCCCAGGAACCCATACTCTGTCTCCTCTGGTCAATTTCAGCTATGCAGGATGCAATCTAGTTTCTGAGGCCCCACAGTTCTCATTCCAAACAGCAAGCACACTTCTAAAGTAATTTTCCTTCAGACTGAAGTTTGGTTTTGGTGTTTTATTGCATTTATTTGATGTTGAGCATTCTATGCCATACTATATGTCTATTGCACATGTGAGCAAATTCATTCCTTGTTTGAGCTCATACAGGTTAATTCCCAAACACTGGTTGTTGTATATCTTTTGGATGATTGTGTGTTCAATAACCATCACCCATGAAGCTCTCTCAAATGTGAGTTATTGGGCCAGATCTACTAAGATGTCTTCTTTCCAAGGTTTAAAGATTCCTTATATCTTGGAAAATGTGAGATTTCATATATGTGACAGGAGATGACATTTATTAATAAAAGCAAAGGCCTATCTAACTCTGGTTCCACGATGTGCTTGAGGGATATGAGGGCAATAGTGCCATCCTCCGCAAATCCTCCAGCAGCTGTTATTTAGAGGCATTCTGATGCTAATCCTGAAGATTATATGTAGCCATTGTGACTAGGAGTCATTAATTAGTTATCCTCCAGGATTTTGTATAAGCTCCTGTTAAAGCCATCTAGGGGCTCATCTACATGAGCCAGGAAACTGGCTTCCTCCTGGCATATCCTGGCCACAGATCAGGCCTATTGTTCCCCCATTCTCACCATGGAAAGGGGGGAAGTCCTGATGGGCACGCCAGTCCATTGCTGCAGCTGCAGCTGCTGCCATTTTCCTCACTGTCTTGGAAGGCAGGAAGGAGAGCCACAACATGTGACCAAGTCTCCCTGCATGTGACCAGCCTTGGTCACATGCTGTGGGACCTCTTCCTGCCTGCCATGAGAGTGAGGCAGACCAGCAGCTTTAGGAAGGGCTAGCCTGCTGGGATTGGCTCCTGCAGTCTCGCAGGGCCCGATCCATTTCCTCCTGGCAGAAAGAGATTTTAACAGATATTATTTTATAATGTTATATTGGGCCCAACCCCATCTTCTCTCCAACCTGTCTCAGCCCATATCTCCTCCGGGGGTGGTGAGGCCTGCTCAGGGGAACAACAGGGCAAATGTGCTGTGTTGTATGGTTTTAGGGCTCTGAGATGGGGACAAGTTGGGGTATGTTGCCAGTCTAGATAGCCCTAGGTTGGTTAAAGTGAATTGCACTGCTTGACGAAGCATTTCCATTGAATAACTGAGTTTTACTAGTATGATAGAGAGAAAACGTTCTGCTTTCTCCTCATCAAGCATAATTTTATATACCTCTATCATGCGTCCTCCACTTACTAAACAGCACCAAAGTTGTAACATTTCCTTAGGATTTGTTGGATTAATTAGGATTAATAAACTCATGCCATAATAACAGATCTAATGCTCTTCCCCATATGTAGATATACCCTGAATTATGGATAATCCATTACAATGCAACCTGACTATTGCCTTCTTCCCTGGTAACTAAGTCAGGGAAAATAATAAGAATTTTGTGCAATTTTCTCCTGGTACAGGAAAAACTCCTCCACAACACTTTAGGAAATTGAAATATGAGAAGAATTCTGAGGAGGAATATTTGTTTACTCCTGGAACACAGAGAAAACTTCTTGTAATTATTCATCTTCACATATGAAGACAAAATAGTTAAGGATCTATATCCCTATGTTCTGCAAGTGTGCTACAGGATCATGGCCTTAGTGTACAGTGATCCACAGCATATTCTACAATATGTTTAGATATGAAGCTAAGATTCCTGAGTAACTGCTGAATAGAGCTGATGAACTGGAAAAATACACAAACTCTACAGTGTATTTAACTGAATTAACCGATATTCTTAGCACTGTGGGCCAAGAAGTGAAAAAAGGTCAGAGAGAAATAAAAGGACCATTATGATTTATATCATTATTATTTGAAGTGGCAGTCCATGGATCCCAATATCAGAAAGCCTACTGTTGTTGTTATAATTTGCCATGAAGTGGGCATCATCGTATGACAACCATATGAACAAGAGACCTCCAAGAGCCCTAGTCATTAGCTGCCATGCTCAGGTCTTGGAAACTCAGGGCTTAGGCTTCTTTAATAGAGTCAATCCACCTATATAATGGACCTCCTCTTTTCCTACTCCCTTCCACTTTGCTGAGCATTATCATCTTTTCCATTGAGCTGCATCATCTCAAGATATATCCAAAGTACTATAAGCTCCCATGTAGTCATTTTGACTTCTAGTCAGATTCAGACTTGATTTGCTCTCAGACTGATTTATTTGTCTTTTTTTTTTGTAGTCTATGGTAGCTTTAGAACTTCCCTCCATCAACATATCTGAAATGAGTTGCTTTTCTTCTTGTCAGCTGTCTTCATCGTCCAGTTTTTACAACCATTCAGAGAAATTAGAAATACTGTACTATAGCATGGATTCTTCTGATTTTTGTATTTAATGGTATATTTTTAGACATGAGGCTCTTATCTTTTTAGCTGTCCTTGTAAGCTGTCCTTTTTACAAAGCAAACACACACACACACACAAAACACAACCCCACACACTCCAAATCTGGTGCGACAAGGCCACAAGATGTATGGCCTTATCCCTGAATCTAGTGTGATAAGGCCATGTGATGTACAGCCCTATCCGCATCAAGCTCGGGGTATTACCACCTTAACCTGTGTTTAAAAAAAGTCACTGTTTTCTCCAGAGTTTGCTGGAAACTCCAGTGTTTTTATCCTGGATTCGAGGGCAAGGGGAGGCAGGACAGGATGCTGCTTGGCAGGCACCACATTTCCCTGGATGTCTGAGCCCGTTCCTGGCCCAGAACAATGAAGAAAGTTTTTTTTTCTCCTGAATGGCACACAGTTATTTGCTCTGAGGCAAATGAGGCACCTAGATCACATGGCTGGGTGCCTTGTTTGCCTCAGATCAAGTGCTGCATGCCAGCAGCAACAGCACCAAGGAGGGAAAAACCTTTCTGTCACTGTTCTGGCTGGGAATTGCCTCAGACATCCAATGAAATGTGGTGCCTTGCCAGGCAGAGATCTGTCTTGCCTCTCACCCCTAAATCCAGGTAGAAGGAGAACTAGAGCTTGTTCGAAATGGTGGTTTGCCAGGGAGATGATGGAGAAAGGTAGCAGCAGCAGACCCAAGCAACCTGCAGATGCGGGGATGCATGTTGGCAATCCACCTGATATCCCTATGGAGTGACAAGTAGCAGGGTGGCTGCAGGGTGGCTGTGGAGTGCAAGTCCATTTGGACATTTGCTCCTAACATAGACAAGCCCCTATTCTTCTTCTGATTTCTTCCCTACAGTCTCCATTTTGATTATTGACTGAGCTAAGTTATCTAAAATCTTTAACCCTGTTAGTGTCTTCATCATCTACTTTTAAGTTGTATAAATTGCCTGTGGTCATTATTTTTGTTTCCTTAATAGTCAACTGTAAATCTGCTTTTACAATTTCTTCCCTAAATTTCATCAGTAGATGTTCCATGTTTTTGCTATTTTCTACTAAACATATGGTGTCATCTGCATATCTTAAACTGTTGTTTCTTCCAGTTTGCACACATCCTTCCTCCAAATGCAGTCTTACTTTCTGCATATGTTCTTCATCTAATTAACCTAATAAGATGATAAAATGTACCCTTGTCTGGTGCCCTTGCCAAATGGAAACCATTCTGTTTTTCTGTATTCTGTCCTGTTAATGGCCTATTACGCAGTACACATCAGGACAATGAAATGTTGTGACTCACCCATTTCTTTAGAGTGATCCATGGTTTTGTATGACCTACACAATCAACAGTTTTGCTGTCATCTATAAAGCATAGGCACACCTTAGCCAATGTACGTTTGTATATGAGTTCCTCTTTCTTTTCTGAATCCAGCTTGGACCTGTGACATTTCTTGCTCCATATACGGTAAAAGTCTTTGTTGTGAAATCTTGAGCATCACTTTGCTTGCGTGGCACTTACTGTTCAAGCGTATGAAGTGAAAGACTGTTCTGAGTCAAAGTTCAAAAAAGAGGAACAGTCTGAGTGTTTTCAACAGCAGAAGAAAAAATAACAGTGCCAACAGTGACTAGAAGAAAGCCAGAGATTCCATATGAATTATCACCTGTCCTCAGTTGCAATAATGTTGTATTACATTGTATTGAGCTAAAACTGCACTTGGGCACTGATCCTATTGAGCAACAGAGTAACATGTGAGCCAAAGAAATTGGTCTTATCAACAAGACTGACTGACTGACTGACAAACATAGACACAGACAGCCATATGAGATGCAAATAGGTTATGATATCAGAGTCTCATCCTCAAGAGCAGTTTTGCTGATGACACAGATTCACAAGCTGACACAATACCTTACACAGCCAAGTAAACAACGGAGACAATTCTACTTCTTTTAAAGAGGGAGGGCATTATTATGACCCTGTGGAGACTTGGGACTGCATTTCCCAACTGACCCCACTGTGATCTTTGTTTCTGAAGGTTTCCTTCATGTATAGGGGAAGGGAAATGAGAGGGACATACACTGGGGAGCAGGGAGTAGCAAATAGGGCCACATCTGTGAGTGCTGGTGAACCATCAGTGGGGGCTCAGAGGGGAAGCAGAAGATCCTTTTCACCAACTGGAACACACACAAGGACAGTTGCTGTACAAACTGATTCTCTGAAGTCTTAGGATATTTCTGCAGCTATGCGGGGCCTACCTTTGAGCCAATGAACATGGAGGCTTGAACTGCTGCATTTTGTCTCCAGTTCTTTCATGCCACTCCCTAAGTGACTGAAAGTCTTCTTTGTTCATCCCCCCCCCACACACACACACATTAAATCCTACATTGTTTTTTAAACTATATGTCAATGTAATTGCTGAAACTCAACAGACTTTACTAATCTGACAAGCCTCAGCACTTGCCTTCAATCCTGATAATGTAAACATGATTCTGCTTTATTTATTTCCAACATTACTGAGTCTTCTCAGTCCTCTTTGGGCTGTTCCCTGTTACATAGTTGGGCCACTGAATTGTGGGGTCCCTCAGGGTTCAGTTTTGTCCCCCATGCTGTTTATCATATATCTGAAACCACTGGGAAGGTCATCTAGAGTTCTGGGGTTCAATGTAACCAATGTGCTGACACACAACTCTATCTCTCCTTTCCATCTGATTTCAAGGAAGCTGTGTTGGTACTGAACCAATGTTTGCTGTCAGTAATGGACTGGATGAAGGTGAAGAAACTGAAATTGTAACTTAATCTAGACAAGACAGGGGTGCTCTTGGTCAATCAAAAGGCAGATCAGAGAATAGGGATTCATTCTTCCTGAAATCTGAAATCTTAGCTGTTCTTCTGGATTCAGCCCTTAGCCAGGATGCCCAGCTTTCAAAGGCCTTGGACTGGGGACAGTGTCCTGTATCCAGTAACTCCACTGTTGAAACAGCTTCAGTGACTACCGGTTTGTTTTCAAACACAATTCAAAGTGCTGGTTAGGACCTATAAAGCTCTTAGGTCTGGACTCTCTGAAAGATGGTATCTCCCTATATGAACCTTTCCAAGTCTTCAAATCCTCAGAGGAGTCTGGGTACCATTGCTGTCACAGGTGTGTCTTGTGAGGACATATGAGAGGGCTTTCTTGGTGGCTGCTACCAGGTTATGGAACTCCCTTCCCACACAAGGTTAGGATGGCCCCCTCTATGTTCTCCTTCCAACAGCAAATAAATACATTTTTATTTTTTATTTTTTAAAAAATTGATGATTAACAGTCTTGTAATGGGTGGGTGTGCTGTGCTTTTTGTCCTGTTACTTTTTAAAATGATTTTATATTGTTTTAAATTAGTGGGGTTTTAATATGACTGAATCTCATTTTAAACTTGCTATAAGCTGTCTTGGGTCCCAAAGAGGAGGAAAAGGCAGGGTATAAATAAAATAAATAAAGTAATGAAACAATTTATATTGCTCCAGAGAACAGTGGGTAACTCCAGCAGGTCTGGGAACCATTCCCCCCTATCTCCAAACATGCAGGCCCTCCCCACCCACCCCCCAGTGCACTACCAAAATTCAGTAGCAAAACATGAGGTAAAAAGCCCTCTGTAAAATGAATGTTTTGTTTTTGATGTAAAGGTTTTCACCAGTCTGCTGTAGAAATTCAGCATCACAATTGGATGGCATGGTTTGGGGTGGGGAGGCTGGGGCAGCAAACACATTTGGGGGGCCATATACAACCCATGGGCTACATGGTGTCCACCCCCTGTTTCAGATGGCAGAGCCCCAACCAGTAACTTGGATTTACAAGAAAGGGGTCACTGACTAAACTTTAGACAGGCAATCTTGTCAGCACAAGCATTTTAGCAGGAAAGAAGACTGCTCTGGAAAGTGACAGAGGACATTTTCAGACGATCCTTGCGCGGCAAGGATCGTCTGAAAATGTGCACAGTCTACATTACATTCAATGCACGTACAATCTGTGTATCTGTGTACACAAATTGTTGATCTGTACATGTGTAGAGTTTTTCACACTTAACATTCAGTACATTGCACTCAGACTACTGGTCTGTGTCCTGATATACTGTAGTTATTCACATGTACTAGAATATACATGTGTTCCTACAGGGGTTTCTTGGTTTACACTGATTGTACTCTGGATTTAAGAGGATTTTTGTGCCTGGGCACCAATTAATAATGAACGCAGATACAGAAATTCTCACAAGCATTTGAATACATTTGCATACAGTGCAAACACATATGCAGCGTAACATGCAAACATCCCTTCTCTTTTCAGTTCTTAGGCAGCAGCTGGATAGCTATCTATCAGGGAAGTTATAGTAGTTAAAAGGACTGATAGTTGTGTTGAGAGGAATCATATTGAAGTAAATGAGAACAAAATTAGCTTAAATTCAAGTAAACTGTTGTTACCAAGTTTTCCTGACAATCCTATATATACCTTTTCAGTCCGTCTAATTTGATTCAGTTGGACTATCTCCCAGGTAAGTGCATATAGGATGACAGGCCCAATATTGTTTTTCATACTTAATTTTATTATTCTGAATATTCCAAATGAACCTTCTAAACCCAGTGGGACTAATGACCCAGTTCTGAAAGGTTTTTCACACAGGAGGGTTAAAGCACTCCCTGCTTAAACGGCATAGTTGTATTATTGTATTGTATTAGTTTATTTATACTGTACTCTGCTTTTTCCTCAAAGCTGGGACTTGATAGTGTTAATATAAAACTTATGTTGTTCTGAGTAACCATTTGCATTAGAAATGCCTTTTCTTTTCTTTTTCTTGACAGCATTAATAACCAAATGTTTATATAATTAGTGGGAGAATGACTCAGAGGCATTTATGCTTTAAAGATTACAGTACTCTAAAATGTTCTAGCTAGGCCCAAACCAGCTTCATAGTAGGAATGATAGCCTTCAGACCTCATAAATCAAGTGCAGAAGGACAGGTTTACATGTTTTGGCTGCAGCACCCAGTATTCCACAGTCAGCATGGCCATAGTTATGCTGACTGTGGGATTCTGGGAGATTTACTCCAAAAAAGTTACTTTTCCAAGCTCTGTTAGGCATTCATCTATTCAGAAGGCCCAGTACCACTCAGGAATGCCCTACAGATAAGTAGATTTCAGTGCTCTATCCATGCTGTTACCTGTGTCTTCACATGTCAGTGGCAGTCCCATGTACCAAACTAGAATATTTGTTGACACTGGGCCACTGTCAGCAAACTACCACTGCACTGATCCATTTGCTTGCTGTGTTTAGAGGGCCAATCCCAACACCTCTTTGCTGCTTAGAGTAGTCTACAGACAACTGTGTTCTGAACAAATAACCAATTAGCATATTAAATGGTTGTAGGATGACAGTAAATTTCTCAGTAGGTGATTGCACTACTGGGGTTGTCATGCATAACCAGTCAGCAATACAGCGGGACATATGGCTAATATAATTCCCACATATTGGTTTTTCCCAAGGGGTGAACGCAACACCTCCAGAAACAACACAAGTTATTTATCTAAACTCTGCTTACATGAAATTCAAGCCTACAGAAAGAAAAACTCAGTCCTATCCCTTTCAAGCCAATAATTAAAGGTTTGATTTCATGCAGACTCCTGAACAGACACAACTATATTACTGTATTATACAAATGAAATTATACTACTTGGCCTGGTTTAGAAACCTGTTTGTTACACACCAACCCCAGTGCTTTTATCATCTATGCCACTCCAATTCTTTCTTTCCTGCAGGTCTCTCTCTCTTCCCCCACACTTGTCCAGCTTTTCATTTTTCAAACTATCCTCCTGACCCTTACGAGACACACGAGGTTTTCCTCTCTTGTCTTTCTTATGGTTGTAATATTCTAGTCCCTCAAATCCAGGAAGTTATATTTGTATATAATGCAATCATGTGAAAAATCTTAAAGATGTTGACAATAATGTGCACACATAGATAAACACACACACAAATGTCCTGCCAAAAAGCATTTCCTTCTGCATTACTTTATCTCTGGCTTTTCTTTACAAATGAAGATTCAGGAAGGACTCATCCCGCGCTTTCAGCAAGCACGCTGATGACTAAAAAGGCCAATCCGAGATAAACAAGTCCGGTTACAGAAAGCACAGCAGAAGGTCTCCTTGGGTGATGTTTCTGGGTTGTGATTCTTTCTGCGTTCTCGTTTCTCTTCAAGACTTGTTCAGTGTGAGTTCACAAATAAGGCTGCAGCATTGTGGATAGTGCATCTCCATGGCTCCCGATGTGAGGCCAGGGCAGACGATTGTTGGTGATCAGTTTGGCTGAGCCTGAGATGTTGTTTCAGGGAGTCCTTCTATCACTTTTTTGGAGTGCCCTCTTTCGCTGACCCGTAGTGAGTCCACCATAGAATACTATTTTTGGGAGGCGATGGTCCTCCATCCTAGAAACGTGCCATGCCCAGCACAGCTGTGTTCTCAATATTATGGTCTCAATGCTGGTGATCCCTGCTTGCTCAAGGACAGAAACATTCGTCACATAGTCAACCCAGTGTATATTTAGGATTGTGCATATACAGCACTGGTGAAAGCGTTCGAGGAGTCATAAGTGGTGGTGATAGGTGACCCATGTTTCTGGCCCATAAAGGAGAATAGACAGTACAATGGCTCTATACACACTGATTTTTGTGTTTCACCTCAGGTGTTTATTACTCCAGACTCTTTTGTAAAGTCTTCCAAATGCGCTATATGCCTTTGCTAATCTGTGATCAATCTCTTTGTCAATCTTGGCATCTGAGGAGATGATGCTTCCCAGGTAGGTGAACTGCTGAACGGACTTGAGCACAGATTTGCCGACAGCAATGTGGGGCTGGTGGTGTTCGTCCTGTGGTGCAGGCTGGTAAAGAACTTCTGTTTCCTGCAGGTTGACTTCCAGCCCAAACAGCTCTGCGGCTGTTGTAAAGCAGGATGTTAGGCGCTGCAGAGCTGCTCTGTGTGGGCATCAAGGGCAGCAGCATCAGTGAAGAGCAGCTCGCGAACTAGATAGTTTAGAGTCTTAGTGTGGGCTCTCAGATGGCTTAATTTAAACAAGCTACCATCAATAGGTTAACGTATATAGATGCCGTCGTCTTCTTCAAGCTCTGTCGTAGCCCTTTGGAACATCATGCTGAAGAAGATGGTAAATAAAGTTGGTGCAAGAACACAACCTTGCTTCACTCCATTAGTTATTAGAAAGGGCTCTGAAAGAGCCCTATCGCCATATCTGACTTGACCACGCTGGCCCTCGTGTAGCAAGATAATCATTTTAAGGAATTTGGGGGGACATCCTAGTCTTTCCAGGATCTGCCACAGACCTTTTCTACTTTTCTACAATGTTGAAGGCTTTGGTGAGGTTGACAAATGTTACATAATAATAATAATAATAATAATAATAATAATTTAACAAAGTTAAAACAACAGGAAGTTAAAACAATCATTCCCAATCCTACCCCTCCCACCCCTTAAAACTAAATTAAACTGGTGGAGAATTAAAACAAACATCAAATACAGTAAATTATACAAATTAGGGGGGGGGGAATGGCAATGGTGGCAGGGGAGAGGGTAGGCAGTCAACTCCACTTGTGCCGGGAAGTTATTCCAGGAAGGCCTTCTGGAAGAGATCCGTCTTTAACGCTTTCTTGAAGCTATCAAGAGTAGTGATAAGATGGATCTCATCTGGCAGGCCATTCCAAAGTCTGGGAGCCGTAGACGAGAAGGCCCTCTGGGAGGTCTGCGACAGCCTAGTTTTCATAGGCTGCAGCAGGTTCCTCCCAGAGGACCGAAGTGTGCGGGGGGGATCATATGGGATGAGGCGGTCCCAGAGATAAGATGGACCCAAGCCATGTAGGGCTTTAAAGGTTAGAACCAATACCTTGTACCATGCCCGGAAACTGATTGGCAGCCCTTAGAGTCCCTTGTTCTGCTCTCTACATTTCTCTTGCAGTTGCCTAAGGGCAATACCATATCTGTAGTACTCCTATTGGCTCTGAAGCCACATTGGCTTTCAGGAAGAAGTTCTTCTGCAATAGCAGGAACTAATCTGTTCAGGAGTATCCTTGCAAGGATTTTTCCAGCAATAGAGAGCAGTGTTATGCCTCAATAGTTTGAGCAATCGGATTTTGCTCCTTTTTTCTTGTACAAGGTGTTGATGACTACATCTCGGAGATCTGATGGCAGTTCCCCCTTTTTCCAGCAATTCACAAGGAGTTCGTGGAATTTATCATGGAGTACATGACCTCCGTGTTTCCAAACTTCAGGTGGGATTCCATCGATCCCAGCTGCCTTGCCGTTTTTCATCTGCTGTATGGCCTTAAGGGTCTCTTCCAAAGTGGGAGCTATGTCCAATTCATTTTTCACCGGTTTTTGTATCATATATTGGATAGCTGAGCCTTGGACTACTCGGCTGGCACTAAAGAGATTTTGAAAGTGTTCAGCCCATCGATTCAGGATGGAGACTTTATCAGTAATTAATGTTTGACCATCTGCACTGTATAAGGAGCTTTGGACCTGATAAGTAGGTCCAAACACTGCTTTAAGAGCTTCATAAAATCCTCTAAGATCACCCAGATCTGCACAGCATTGTGTCTTTTCTGCTATATTGATCCACCACTTGTTCTGCATGTCTTGGAGTTTTTGTTGAAGTTTACTACATGTAAGATGGAAAGCTGCTTTTCTTACATGGCAAGTTGGCTGAGCGAGGTATGCCTGGTGAGCAGTTATCTTCTTTATAGATTACTTTATATATGGGAAACAAATGGAGTGTGTGTATCATGCACACACATGTACAAGGGTGAATAACCTGCAGCTGAATGTGCATTGCTGATCCCCATAACCTTTTTTCTTTACCACATTTCAAACACCTGTTCTTTTATGGTTGCTCTGCCTGTAACAACTGCAGGAAATGTATCTACACAGGAGGTTTAGCTTCCCTGGAAAAGGGGATTTTTTTAAAAAAGAACCTTTTTGTAATGGCAAAGTCAACATTTCCAAAATTTGCAAAAGATTTTTGACAAAAAAGAGTCGCAAACATCAGAGGAGCTGTCCAAACAATGTCTCAGCAAACAGCCAAAGGCTTCTTACTACACAGCTGATAGCAGAGGCACAGTACAGCCAAGCTAGTTGCAGGCAAAGGAATCAAGGCAGCATGAAGTCAGACACTTACTTTACTAGCAAGCAAAACACGAGTCCACAAGCAAAGTCCAATATACAAGGTCTGGCAAACAGAGGTCAGGATAGTCCAGAAGAATCCAAGTCAGGCAAACAGAGTCTAGAGTAAACAAACACAGTCCAGGTCAAAAACAGTAAACAGGAACACAACAGGTAATCAGGTAGCTCAGATAATCTTCAACAAACCCTGGAGGGCAGTGCTGCATATTTATAGAGATATTAACAGCATATTAACACAGCTGTTGCTTAACCAATTGCTGCTTCCTATAAATACGGTGAGACTGAGTCAAGCCCTCCTTTTGTTGTCTCTGTGCTGTGAAGGTAGGTGTAGGTAAGTTATCCTCTGTATCTGAAGGGGCAGGACCCCTTGCCTGAGCTGGTACTGCACTATTGTCTGCGTCTGAGGCCTGTGACTCTGGAACATCCTCCTTCTCTGTTTCAGCAGGTCCTGGCATGTCCACTGCTTCAGTCTCTGAGTCAGAGTCCATTTTCAAATTCTTGAAGCAGGGCATGACAGTAGGTAAAGCTGTCAGATCCTCACATCAGGGCCATTGGTGGCTCCCATATCATTGGCACTGGAACAGTGAATCCATTTAAAGGACTGGGCCAAAGTATTGAGCTCTTATCTCCAAAATAGTTTCAGTACCTTGGGTAGTTCCTTTACAGTGATGCAAAACCTGGAATGGATTCATTGCCCCAGTGACATGAGAGCCATCAGCCACAATGTAGTATGTCCAAGACAAAAACCATGTAAGCAAGTGAATGATTATGATTTTTTTACAAAATTTCTTTTAAGACCTATAAGTTTGCAGTGCAGCCAATGAACATAAACTGTCCAAACAAGTGAGCAACCATGTTTGGAAGTGTTGCAAACCTCAATTTCAAAGCAAGCAATTTTCCAGACCTGGAGAGATGTACCATGACGCACAAAGTGTGCAAGCCGATCAACCAAGAAAGAGTTTCAAAAACATTTTTAAATGAGTAAAATAATACACCCTAACAGCCATAGATACCTCATGATTTTCTTTACCATAGTAAAATAATGTTTTAATTGCATTGATTGTTTAATTCTTTGTAAAAACTTTTATGCCACATATTGTTTTAGATACTGTACTTTGTTTTAAATTGTTTTTTAAGCTGGTTTGGGTCCATTTTGTGAGAAAGTCAGGATATAAATCAAATAATGAAATTAATCAATTAAATGATAATTAAATCTCTCTCAGAATCTAAAATTATATTACTCCACCTATGCTCACCTTTATGCTCATGTCTATGCCATCTTCCAAATGGGAACAATCATACTGTTTTTTTCTCCTTTAGGCAAGGTAGACATTTTAAACAAGCAATAGTTTAGTAACTGTAGTCACATCCAAGGACTGAATAGTGAACATTTTACCTCAAACCCCCATCCACTACCAGTGCCTTTCTTTAGTGAACACTGCTTTCTTTTGTATCTTATGCTTTTTATAAGTATATTTTTATTGAATTACTTGCATTACACTCATTTGTAACATTATTTTTCAAATATCTTTTAAAAAAATTAACATTTCCATTATTAAAATATAATATCCAATACAAAAATATCAACACCTTGAGAACAGAATAACGTCTCTAAGTCTTCTATTAATAAAACTATATATAGCTTCATCACCTTAGGTATTGTTCTTCAATTCCGACCTCTAACTTCCTTCCTGATTTGTTTGGGTTATGCTCTTTCTCCTGTTACTTGCTTCTCCATTTTTCAAAAATCTTAAGTGCCCCTTCTAGGCTCAACAAATCTAATCTAGGTTCATCATTCAATTCTCCAATTCTATACATAGCTTTTATTTACACTTTCCTAAATGTAAACCTTCCTTCATCTTGATTTTATTACCAAATTAAAGGTTGAATTTGTTCAAGCTGATCCATCTTTCTTTCCAGTATTCCTTAGTTGATGCACACTCCTTTTCTATAGAGTCAACTGATTTTTCCTTCACTAGGTGCAGTTAGTTTATCCATATCTGACATATCCATCAGTTTTACTAACCACTCTTCTAGTGAGGGAGATTCTTTTTCTTTCCATTTTGAAGCATATACAGTAATAGCCTAGCTGCTGAAATCATATAAAGTAATATTCTCCAATTACTTTTAAAGCATACTGTATCTAGCCTATCTGTCATACTCAGTAAGTAGATCTCTGGGTCCATTGACAAGTTGGTTCCTAAAATTTTATTGATGTGGTTGTGTATCTTCCTCCAGAATGTTTTAGCACTTGGACAGTTCCACCACATGTGGTATAAAGATCCCTTTGCTTGTTCACATTTCCATTTTACCGGTTTTGTACATTTTATCTAGCTTAACAGGTGTAAGGTCTTTTGCATCTTATGCTTTTTGTGTGTTAACTTCTATTTGCTGTGAACCACTTTGCAAGCCTGTCACTTGGGCAAAATATGGGATATAAAGATATAAATATTTTCAACAAAAATACATTTACAGATTTGGTATAATAAGCATGCTTTATCCTAATGAAAGACAGACTGATAGACACAGAATAGCTTCATGTGCATTGGATTTTACTCTAATAGGAATATTCCAGAAATCTAGCTTCAGACAGCCTTCCTTTGAGAATAGATATTTCCATACTACAGGCTGAACCTTGTATCCATGGGAGATACATTCCAAGACTTCCCACAGATGCGTGAAACCACAGATAATAGCAAACACTCTATTTTTGCACTCAGAGCAAAAGCAGAATGTTCACTATCTTCCCCCACTGCCGCTGCTTACCTGCTGCCCCATGCTTCATCGCCCAGGAGAAAGTGGGGCATTGGAGTGAATTCTCCCCAGTGATGAAACACTTGCTGTGCTTCATCGCCCAGGAAATGTTGAGGTGGTGGGGCAGCTTCTCTTTGGTGACAAAACACTTGCTGTGTTTCATAGCCCAGGAGAAGTCAGGATGGAATCCCAGGATTCTACAGGATAGAACCATGACAGTTAAAATAGAATTAAAGTGTTATAACTGTGCAGTGTGGATACATCCAATGACATAATGGAACAACATGTTTCTCCTCAGCTTATCATTCTTTGACTGCATTCCATATAAAATCCCTTCAAACAAAACTTGATCATGAAGATATTTTATTATGTGCACCAAGAAGCAGATGATAAAGAACCAAAAAAAAAATTGTATGCATCTAGAGAGGAGCTCCATTCCAAGGGTAAAGAGGCAGGTTGACGATGTAATTCATTTATCACTTCTGTTACAAAGCAGAAAATGTGTTCCTCCTAGAGAAGCCAATTGCAATATTTAGGAGAAGGTACCGGTAATTAATTTTCAGAACCCAATTCTATTTGAGCTGCTCTTCCCTTTTCCTTCCCTTTCTTTTTTTCTTTTTTTTTTTTAGATTTGCTTTCAGTCAGACCACAATTTGTATTTATTGAAGTATGAAGAAATTATATTCCCATTAAAAGTAACTTATAAATCTGTTATATAATTTATATGATGCTGTATAGATCTAGTTGTTTGGCAGGGAGTTCTTGTTTTGGAGATAAACAAAGCCTGGTTTCAAATAACCATTATTCGGAGTATGTTCAACGATGATGATGATGATGATTACTGATTTATATCCTGCCTTTTCCCCAAAATTTGGACTTTAGGAAGCTTACATAAATTAAGACAAATACAGTTAAAAACACTTTAAAAGCTCCAGGTAAAAAGATACAAAAAGTTACTATTTTAAGCAAACCCATACCGATAAGAAAAAAATCACTGAAACAACACAATATTACAAACCCTTGCGGTCAGTTTCAAAAGCATCTTGGAACATAAAAATTTCTACTTTATGGTGAAAGGACAGCAAGAAGGGAGCCATTCTGACTCCTTAAGGAGGGAGTTCAAAGCCTTCTCCTGTATTTCCATTACATGTGCCTGTAGAGTTGGTGGGACTGCGATAAGGACCTGCCCTGAAGAATCTTAGCATGTGGCCAGGCTCATATAAGAACATATGACCCTTCAGATAGCCTGGTTCCCAAGGTGTATATGGCTTTATAGGTCATAACCAGCAATCTGTATTGTGTCCAGCAGCCATGGTGCTATTTAAACAAAGAGAGTTGTGCTCCCTGTAGCCAGACCCAATTAATACTCTGGATGCAGCTCTTTGGGCCAACTGACGTTGTGATGTCCAGCCAGGACTGTTTGAATCTCTCCTGCATTTTCCTTTGTTTTAGTTCAGGCCTTCATATGTCTAAGCTTAGGAATGTTTAATTGTATTAGAGTTGTGGGAGGAGCTGAAGAATTCCCCTGCATTTTTTCAGGTTTGGTTTGGCCCTTCCCAGCAAGCTCTGTTCAGCTAGAAGCTTTTTAGTTCCTTTTGGCAGTCTTTGCTGTGAGCTTGCAGGGAGCTGTTTTATTGGTGGCAAACAAGCCCAGACAGCCAGGAAGGGCATTTCTTACACCATTTAGCCAAATTAGTTACCAACAACAAATAAGTCAAAGGAATCAGTAGCTGAAAGACCCTGCACCAGCTCCATTGAATGAGGTCAAACCCAGAGAGATAACACCCTGAAGATTGCTGAAACTCAAACTGTAAAGTACTTTTTATTTCAAGCTTTTAGAGCTGGGGAGGAGAAAGCCCTTTACTTTTGTTCTTTAAAATAAACTTCCTCCTTTTTTGAACTTTATATTCAGCATCAGAGCCTTTTTGGGTAAAAGAGTTTGATCTCACCAGGGTACTGGCATTGCACACCCAAACCTGCCACCACCTTTAGTTGGGTGTATCTTCACAGATGTTTTTTAGCACTTTTCAAAGGCAGCCCTACATAGAAGTATGTTACAATAATCCAATAAGTAACAAGGCATGTACCACCATGGCCAGATTAGCCATTTCTAGTAACCAGTACACTAGCTTTAACTATGGAAATGCACTTGTGAACACTGCAGAAACCTTAGGCATCCAGACTTAGGACTTTATCAGACACACGAACTACAGCATCATAATGACGCCACATAAATGCAAAAGGGTGTGCGTATCACATGACGGCACCCTTTCACATTTATGTACTGTCCATAAGCTGATTTATTTTATTGATGAGCCAGGCTGTCGATAGATTGGCTGTGGTGACTTTTTGCCAGCATTCCCAGCATTTGAAACTTCACACCTTTTCCCCCGCATTATTACAGCACGAATGGCAGGACCGGACAGAGCACTTCCAGGTGAGATTGCAACATCAAAGTAGGTGACACTCTTTTTATGATCCTCCCTGCTTTACTTGGAAGTTTTTCAATGTGTTTATGTGCTTTTAAAAAACTTGTTGAGTGTTATTTTTGAATTTCCCGTGCTCTATCTTCTCACGAGAATCCATGAGATTTCAGTTGAGGAAGTGAATGAAGCTCTATTCACTCCTCTTTCATTGCTGGGGCCGCCTTTTTGCTGGATGCAAGGTACATATGGTATGGGGATTTATTTTGCCAGCATAAAAATGGCACAAATTATGCCAGCAAAACAACATTTTTGAAGTGTGGTATGATAAAGTCTTTAGGGCTGAATCTAGGAGTGCACCCCAACTAAGGGCTTGTCCATACGAGGAGGAAAAAAATGTGGGTTGATGCACACTAACACAAATTGGAAGCATAATATAACCCCAGAGTTTATTTCTGATAGGGCAGCAAAGTGTCAGCTGTAGTTGCAGCCCAAAAGAAAGGAAAGACTGGGTGCCTTTTTTATATTATTATTTGGGACAAGACTGAGTTGAAGTATTGTCCCACAGTGAATTTTGAGCATGTGTAACATCCACCCAAGCCCTGAACCTTTATTTTAAAATCATTTTCTTCTGAGGCTGTTCACAGTCACTCTGATCACAATCACTTTGTCCTCTCAGAGTACAATGCCAAAAAGTCACCTGGTTTTGTAGAGCATGCAAGGCGGAACACCTATATTCCAAATGGTGTTTTGTAGTATAGCAAGTGCAGATCAGGGTGAACAATGTCACTAATCTCTGTAGCTACCAAAGTTATAGAAGAAATGGAGTGGGTGGGTTTGTACAGGGTAATAAGCAAACTTCATGTATCATTTCTCCCATCCCTGCCTCTAAAGCTGATTGAGAAGTACAATGGGTTGCAATTTTGCAGCCAGTGAAAACATTTTGGATCAACTGTAGCTTCTCCAGGAGACATAAATCAAGAACAAAGATCTATTTCCTGATGCTTCTTAATTTAGGAGATTATCAGATGGCAAAAAATGCATCTCAAACTGTGTCAGAAGAATGGGAGAACAGGAAAAATAACGTTATCAGATGCCCATGTCCTCAGCTGTTCCTGGGGTGTACCACTGCCGCGGACAAGGCTTCCCTTTTTTGCTGATGGTGACAAGCCCGTCAATAAGTACAACATCATCTGATAATCTCACCCGTTCCTGTTCTCATCATGATCTTCTGACGTGGTTTTTGCTGCCTCTAATAATCCCCTTGGAATCAGGAGGCTACTACATAGAAAAAAAATGAGCTTCACGGAGACACTTTGCATGATATGATCGAAAGCAGTGGTGTCCAACCTGAGGTCCTCCAGTTCTCAGAAGCCTGAGCCAATTGGTCCAATGGTCAGGAATTTTGGGAGCTGTAGCCCAAAACACCTGGAGGGCCATAGGTTGGACACCACTGGTCTAAAGCCACTCGCAGCCTACTGGTGAGTAGCAGTATAGACAGGATGTTCGATCCTTTTTCTTCAAGGCCTCCTGCTTCCTAAGCCTTGCTTACAATGGTCAAATAAAACTACCTTACTTTGTTGTATCAGCGAGCTGTCCAGATGATGTCAGCAAAAGTAGGGGGCTTTTCAGCATTTCAGGGCTTTAATCCACATCAGAAAAAGGGGATTTACTCTGGATTTGAGCAGAAAATCCAGGTGTGTGTGTGTGTGTGTGTGTGTATACCGTGATCCATTGCGACATTGTTGTGAGGCAAGGGGAAAGAGTTTTTGGTGGGCAGGTGGAACAGGGCAGTAGGAGACAACCTGGGCCAGCTGACCTTTCCCACTGTTTCAACTTCACTTTTTAGCAGTTCCTTTTTTTTTTTTTTGGCATATGCAGTTGTCCAGAGAAGCACATACCAACATAGCCATATTGTCAGCTGTCTGTACCTCCACTTATTAGGATGTCCAAAGCCCCTCCGAGCCATGGGAAATGATATACATACATGTACATGCATGGGGGAGGGGGAAATGGAGCAGCAACAGCCATGTGGCCATGCATACTGCAATTTATCAGACTGCATACTGCAATTTGAGTTTGGAAGAGGGAACTATGTGTATAGTTTCCCCTAACTTGCCTCGGTGTGTGTGGTGATTGTGTACAAAAGCCCATGGTTGCTGTGGACCAGGGAAACATAAAGGTAAGATGGGTTTTCCTGTCAGTGTTGATGAGTCCCTAGCGAGTATAACAGGAGGGTAATTTGTTTCTGGATTTCTAATTCAGGATCAGGTTCCTGAATTTTTAATACTTATGCCAACAATGGAATTTAGCAACTATTGATTGCCAAACAAGCAATGACTGCTGAAATCCCCTATTCTACAAAAGTAAAGTAAAGTATCTCCTGTGTTTGACCTGGCAATCCTAATGCCAGCCAATAAGCAGAGTGGAAGTAATTTACCAGAGTATAAAACTCTGGTAAATCAGCTTCTCCAAGACAGCCAGAAATTTTGGTTTCATGTATCTATATGATGGGTGTGCTTTTTGTGCTCAAAATTAGAATATTATGTCCTTTTCCTATGGCTTGCGTAGAATTGCAATGAGTCATAAGTACCCTGGAATTGCTACATGAATAGAAGCTGATGTTATCAGGTAAAGTTCAGAACTATCTCATCTGCCATATTTTATGTAGCTCAATGTATGGCCAACTCTGGCTGCCTGCCTCATAAAACAAAGAGAGCAAACTAAAGTAGTTGAAGGTTACTGCACTCCTGGGGCTGAACAACAGAAGGATACTTTCACAGGCTGAAGTGATTGTGTTTCAGCTATACAACTGCCCTGGAGAAGCAACATGGACATGCAGCACAGGAAGCAGGTAACTAAACAACACAATCTCTATTTTCATTGTTACATAGCTGTCAAATGCAAGAAAGTAAAGGCCTTAATCCAATAGTTAGTCCCAGTGTAAGTAGACTCATTGAATCAATCGAAATATGGTAAGTCAACATTCATGTAAGTTCCATTGATTCAATGGGTCAACTCTAGTTAGGAACAGTCATTGGATTTAAGCCAAATGGCATTAGTTTAAATAACACTGGCCAAAAATAATATTAGTGGAAGAAAATAGACACTAGAAGAGTTCTGTTCTTGTTTTTTTCACGTTACACAAGTTGTAGCACATTAGTTTTTGTGCATACTACTGTTTGTATAGCCATTTCATAGAATCATAAAATCATAGAATTACACAGTTGGAAGAGACCACGAGGGCCATCCAGTCCAACCCCCTGCCACGCAGGAAATCATGATCAAAGCATCCCCGACAGATGGCCATCCAACCTCTGTTTAAAGACCTCCAAGGAAGGAGACCCCACCACGCTCCGAGAGAGTGTGTTCCACTGCCAAACAGCTCTTACTGTCAGAAAGTTCCTCCTAATGTTGAGGTGGAATCTCTGTTCCTGGAGCTTGCATCCATTGCTCCGTGTTTCAGTCTCTGGAGCAGCAGAAAACAAGCCTGCTCCATCCTCAATGTGACACTCCTTCAAATACTTAAACAGGGCTATCATACCGCCTCTTAACCGTCTTTTTTCCAGGCTAAACATACCCAGCTCCCTAAGTCTCTCCTCATAAAGCATGGTTTCCAGACCTTTCACCATTTTAGTCCCCCTCCTCTGGACACGCTCCAATTTGTCAATATCCTTTTTTAATTAGGGTGCCCAGAACTGGACACAGTATTCCAGGTGAGGTCTGACCAAGGCAGAATAGAGCAGCATTGTTAATTCCCTTGATCAAGACACTATACTTCTATTGATGCAGCCAAAAATTGCATTGGCCTTTTCAGCTGCCGCATCACACTGTTGACTCATGTTCAACTTGTGGTCTACTAGGACTCCTAGATCCCTTTCGCATGTAGTCTCATTCAGCCAGGTCTCCCCCATCCTATATCTATGCATTTCATTTGTTCGCCCTAAATGTAGTACCTTACATTTCTCCGTATTGCATTTCATTTTGTTAGCTTTGGCCCAGCTCTCCAGTCTATCCAGGTCATTTTGAATTTTGATCCTGTCCTCTAGGGTATTAGCTACTCCTCCTAATTTGGTATCATCTGCAAATTTGGTAAGTATGCCCCTAATTTGCACAACTGTAAACTGTATTGGATCCTTTCTTGTCTGTATGCAGGAATCCTCCTCTTAGACCTATTGGATGGAATTCTGTTGGTTAATCCCAAGTAGAGCAGACCTATTAAATAAATTGTTGAATGATGAGTCAGCATGTAGGGAAATCCAATAGATTCAATGGTTCTCTTCTAGTTGGAAGTAACAATGGGATTTAGGCCATTGTGTCCAGAATGAGACATCCAAGACCTCAGTATCACTCCCACAAGCAGAATCACACCATGCTAGGCAAAGGGTGTTGGTGGCATAGGTTTGACTCATGCTACACTTATCCTTTTCAGTTAAGTACCAGCCTTTGATGCTTCTTCTTCCATTATCAAGTACAGTAGGACCCCTGTGTCCGCTGATTCATTATCCACTGATTCAAATATACACAGGACACAAAACAGCACACCTACCATAAAGTCTTCCTAGAAAATGTGTCTTCTCTAGCCATTTTCTAGGTCTTCCAAGGCAACCCTATAGTATTTTAAACTGGAAGTCCCATTATTTTCAATGGTGTTTGCTATTATCCATGGTTTTCGGTATCCACGCCCCCCCTCCCAGAACCAATACCCAGCAGATACAGGAGTCCTACTATACTGGAAAAACAAACACATTCTGAAAAGTTACATGTAATAAACCAATTATAGTGTTGTAATGACACTGTGCTGGACTGGGATTGGAGGACCGAGGTTCAAATCATTACTGACCCATGAAGTTCCCTAGGTCACTGGCCTAGTCACTAAGTTTCTGCCTAATCTACCTCAAAAAGTTGAAACTGTGTACCATTCTTACAAAGAAAGTTGCAAGATTCAAATGTATGGGAATGTCTGAATAAAATATAATTGAATGAATGAATGAATATTCATTCATAAATAATATGGATCTTAACTATTTGAAAAATACCATCTTATTTTTCTGTGCCACCAAAGCCTTAGAATTACGTGTGATGTAGCACCACACTCTCATCCCAGAAGAGGTAACTGCTCTTAATTCCTTTAACAATGTGCCATGGCTTATGGGGCTGATATGGTTAATCAATCCATGAGTCACTTATGTAAATTCTTCTCTCCAGCTGGACAACTCGTCTGGGAATGTATCTCCCAAACTGGTCCAAAGGGTCCCATAAACATCTGGAGTAGATGAAGAGGGGCATAAAGGACTACTGGAGGAAGGAGGAAGCAACAAAAATGGCCTCCTACTCTTCTAGGAGAGGAAGCTTCCAGTCAGTGGAATCCAACTTATGGGTTTGTGGATTCAGCCCAAAGTAATTCAAAAGAGTATTTGTTGTGGTGTAACAAAGAAGCATATATAAATGGCCCTGAGGAATAATTTTATGGAATCACAAGCATGGGAGGAATGATGCCCCATAATGGTATCCTTTTCTTCCCGGTATTTCTCCTTCTGCTATTAGATGTACAAATGCTTCAGTTTCTCTTGCAGTGAAAAGAAGTGTTAAGGGCTGTTGTTCTCTGACAAGCGCAGTGAATCATATTCACCCCGAGTTAATACTGAGAGCTCCAAAACATATTGTCTGTTTAAATAATGTGAAGACAGTCTCGCCTACAGGCTAAAAGACCATGGAGTCTATCCCCTTACCTGAGCTTAGCCGATTTTCACTGTCTTTATTCTTCAGCCTAGGGGTAAATATGTTTTCAGAGATACTATCCTTTGGAAAGGACATTAAACTGAGATCCATTCAGCTAGTCTTTGATGGCTATCTAGGCAGAAGTTAGGACTACAGGCACTTTTCCTAGAGTGTGTGGGGAAATGATATCTTAGCCAACATTATCTCTCTCTACCTTACACAGAAATTAATAATACGGCTGTGCAGAGTGTTCCAAACAAAACATTTTCTGTTGGCTTTTATGAAGTGTGTGCAGCCTCATAACCCTTTTCTTTTGACCACCTTATTTTCAACTTGTTAACTGCCAATTTCTAGCACTTTCCTCCCAGCTTCTTCCCTTGCTTCCTTCGTCTCCTGCCGAGTACTTAAAGATGAATTTGAGTAATCTGCTAATGCCATCCCAGGCAATCATGGGAGAGGGGTCAGTTCCCCAAAAAGCAACTTTCCCAAGTTCTGTACTGGGCCCACTGATGCACAAAAGAATCAAATACCCACTAGAAGAAACTGGATTTAGTAGATAACCAAACATTCACCACATAGTGTTACCCAAAGAAGTGGGGGGTCCATGGGGAGCCACCCATGATCAATTATTAGCTGGGAGAAATATTATAGTTCAAATGGATGACTGCAAGAGGCTGGGTAACTAGGACCTCTGCACTGGTGTATAACAGTACTTACTGAAGAGGACTCCAGTTAAAGTAAAATAAATGGTTTTTATTGGAAAATAACATGGAAGGTACTCACAGACGCGAAACACACTCACAAGAACCACACAAGGCTAATGAAGAGTTTAAGGGAGAAAGGTTGGATTGAGGGATAGATTCAGGAAATAGGGCAATAATTACCAATCCTCTGAAGATCAGAGAACTCAGATGGAAATCTGAAGGTGGCAGTAAAGTCTGATCTGGGGGCCTGCCAACAGAGAGCGGCAGGGTATTGTTCACAGTGGCACACCTTGTTGTTTGGGGAATAATATTTATACTGTATTTCATGTCCTGAAGGGGTATTTGGGCTTAGTACAAAGCATAGATGGTCTTCCCACCATTTAAACAAAGGAAATTGAAACTCTGTGGATTGCTGTTTATGGCTTAGAGATAGGAATTGATCCATTTATTACAACCTTCATATTGTAGGATAGGAGCGGGTGCAGAGATATACTTCCTGAGGGTGAGGGTGTGCAGGTCACTTGATTGTTTGTGATGTGTGACTCATTGCTGAGGTTACCCAAGAGGGGATTAGCGGATAACACCTTAATGGTGTTATTTACCAGGGGCTTGGTTTAATCCTATCTTGGAGATGTCTGCTAGTATTTTTGCACAACACCTTCCTAGGTCCTTGTGACCACCATTTGACTTCACCATTTGGCATCTATCCCAGATTACTAGACCCCATGAAGTGTCTTAATATTGCCAACTGTGAGATATTACAGGGAGGAGATGTAGGTCATGGTAACAAAAGTTCCCTAATATGCTATTCCATATAGTATTTTAGGATTTAGAATCATAGAATCATAGAATCATAGAATTGCAGAGTTGGAAGAGACCACGAGGGCCATCCAGTCCAACCCCCCTGCCACGCAGGAAATCACAATCAAAGCATCCCCGACAGATGGCCATCCAGCCTCTGTTTAAAGACCTCCAAGGAAGGAGACCCCACCACGCTCCGAGGGAGTGCGTTCCACTGCCGAACAGCTCTTACTGTCAAAAAGTTCCTCCTAATGTTGAGGTGGAATCTCTGTTCCTGGAGCTTGCACCCATTGCTCCGTGTTCCAGTCTCTGGAGCAGCAGAAAACAAGCCTGCTCCATCCTCAGCGTGACATCCCTTCAAATACTTAAACAGGGCTATCATATCGCCTCTAAACCGTCTTTTTTCCAGGCTAAACATACCCAGCTCCCTAAGTCTCTCCTCATAAGGCATGGTTTCCAGACCTTTCACCATTTTAGTTGCCCTTCTCTGGACACGCTCCAATTTGTCAATATCCTTTCTGAATTGTGGTGCCCAGAACTGGACACAGTATTCTAAGTGGGGTCTGACCAAGGCAGAATAGAGTGGCACTATTACTTCCCTTGATCTAGACACTATACTTCTATTGATACAGCCCAAAATTGCATTGGCCTTTTTAGCTGCCGCATCACACTGTTGGCTCATGTTCAACTTGTGGTCTACTAGGACTTCTAGATCCCTTTCGCACGTAGTCTCATTCAGCCAGGTCTCTCCCATCCTATATTTATGCATTTCATTTTTCCGCCCTAAATGCAGTACTTTACATTTCTCCGTATTGAATTTCATTTTGTTAGCTTTGGCCCAGCTCTCCAGTCTATTTTTTATTTTCCTTTGCCAGTCAAAGAGAGTATTTGTAGAGATCATGGTGAATGGTTCACTGGAAGTACCCCTGATACTGGGAGCTTCCACAATGTCCAAACAATGTCTGGGCAACCAGCCAAATTACGACACAGCTGATAGAAGAGGCACTGCACAGTCAAGCTAATTACAAGCAAAGGAATCAAGGCTGTGTGAAGTCAGACACTTACTTTACTAGGAAGCAGAACACAAGTCCACAAGCAAAGTCTAATATACAAGGGTCCAGGTCCAGCAAACAGAGTTCAGGGTGGCCCAGCAGAATCCAGGTTAGGCAAACAGAGTCCAGAGTAAACAGACACAGTGAGCAGGAGCACAATGGGTACTCAGCTAGCTCAGATAATCTCTGACAACATTTTCAATAGCTTATTTGGGGTTAGACACCATATATACATCATCTTATACAGGTTTTCTTTTACATTACTGGAGAAAGTAAATTTTATATCTTTGGGCCACATTTTCCCCTTATATCTATAAGGACATTATGCCCAAAATTTTGGGCTCACCTTATGTATTCATTTACAAGCTCATCTTCTGTCTCTTGTTTCACAAGCCATTTTTACATTTTTTTAAAAAAAAAATCACATGGTCATTGTCTTTAACTCTATATATACAACTCTATATAAAACTCATTTTTTTCCTGACCTCTGCGGCTGCTTTTCTCTTTTCTTGATTAAATTGGTCCTTAAGTTGTACATAAGCAAACCAATTAAGATCTTTGCCTTCCTTAAGAATAATCTTTCTTGATTTAAACTTTCAGCTATCTTGTTCAAAATACAAAAGATCATCATAAAACAACCATCTCCAATTTTTAGCCCATTCTTTTTTTTTTTTTTAAGGCTTGCTGTGGCCTTGTCCCCCACCTCCCAAACACACACACACACACACACACACACACACGGGACTTTATCAGAGGGAAAATACAGTATCATCACAATGCCATATAACCACAAAAGGGCACATGGACCAGATGACATTGCCCTTTTGCAGTTATGTCCTTGCCAAAAACTGAGGTTTTTAATTGACTGCTTAAGTCATCAATAGATATCCCTGCCACTTTTTTTCTGGCATTGCCAGCATGTGATACCTTGGACCATTAAAATCACGTGCTTATCCCAACAATGCCTGCTCCAGTACGGACACTTCTGGGCCAGATTGGGACATCTAGCTAGGTTTTCTATTACCCTTCCTGGGTTACTTGGGACTTTTTAACTGTGCGTATGTGCTTTGCTTCACTTTTTGATGTTTATTTTGCTTTTTATTTTTAAATTTCTCGTGCAATGAAATTGCACAAAATTTTGAGCGAGGAAATGAATGGGGCTCTGCTCACTTCTTCTTTGTTGCCAGGAGCCTTTGCCAGGATTAGAAGGTAAGTGCGGGTGGGAACGCTCTTTTGCTGGCATAAAAATGCTTTTTTCAAAATCCATGGACTCTCCTTCCATTTCTAGTTTTCTAGTGTAGAAGATAAATGACTTTCAAGGCCAGATGCTCTTCCAAGGCATAATCAAGGACTTACAAGGATGGAAGACATTTAACTTCTCCTCTTAGTTGTTTTAAAATGTTTCCATCCAGATTTTTAATACTATAGGGTAGAAGTGGAGAGTAAAAAACAGTCATTCCTTCCAGTTTAATATAAACTTGAAAAATCAACTCAACAGCTTTACAAAGGTCTAAAAGCAAAGTGCAGGACAGATTTGAGGTGGGGGAACTTGTATTATTTTTCATAGCTGTGAAGTATATATATGTTTAAATGAATGCTCCCTTCCATTTCTGCTACTGATGATCAGTGAGAAAAAGTATTTCCCATAATTGCACAATTAACCTTCACTTTGTGTGTGCTTATATTTATGGCAGATATAATAAAAATGGGGATAACTTTAACAATGCCATGTGAGCTATATCAAAGGTCATATGCTCTTAAAAATCAAAATATTCCTGAAAATGAAAATGAAAATGAAAATATACAGTGGGCCCTTGCTAACCAGTGTGGTTTAGTTCCAGGACCCCTCATGGATAACAGAATCCATAGATGCTCAAGTCCCATTATATACAATGACATAGTAAAATTGTACCCCTTATATAAAATGGCAAAGTCAAGATTTGCTTCTTGGAATCTTTTTAAAAAACATATTTTCAAGCCGTGGTTAGTGGATCAGTGGATCCCAAATCTGTGGATACAGAGGGCCAACTATATATGTTAGAACACTTTTGAAGTTCTACTGCCAATGAAAGTACACACCAGTTTTGGAGTCTACCCGTCTCCCTTCCATCCTTTGAATTTCCTGTTTCCTTCTTTCCTTCCTTTTCGTTATGTCCACCTCCTATTATCCACTTCCACCCACTGTGAAGATGATGAATTTCCTGTGTCATGTTTCAGAAAAGTGGGTGATATGAATGTCAACACACATTTGAAAACACAGAGCTTTTTGAAATTACAGTGGGAGGAAAAAAAATATTTAAGAGCTACACTGACTATTTGGACTGGGGGAGAGATGATTATATTCATAGCCATGTTGTTGGAATGATGAGGTCACCACTATAAATACAACCTCCTTTGAAGTCATATTCCGTTTATATAAATTAGTCCAATTATTTTAGTAGCAGAGAAGCAATATGAACATTTAAAAAAAAATCACACTATAAAGCACTTTCCCCCTACAATAATTCATTAAACATCCTACTTCCATTGTATTTATTTCTGTTCTATTTTGTTCTATCTTAACCTGTTCTATGAATACTGGTTTACCCTCCACCTAAATATCTGACTAAAATGGAGCAAAAATTAGATGATACAATGAAGGTTTGTGGCATTCTCTCTAGTACCTGTCACAGGCTTTTTCCAACAGCAGATAATGAAAATTCAAAGTCAAACCATTTAACTTTAAATAAATGGAAATGGATTTCTACAGAAGAGATTTTGTTTCACTCATAAGAGAAAAGAATTGCAGTGCACTGACAGTTAATATAAAGATACAACATATAATTGTAGTAATGTAAGGTTTGAATAGTAAGTGTTATTACATTACATATCTGTGCATGTGTACTCATACATGTGTGCGCACATGTTTTTAATATATACTTTTATCATGATAGGGTTTTTACCGCTTAAAAATAAGAGTGATACATAGTTCATTGTAAGACAAAGGACAACATTATTAGGAATGCTTTGAGCTCCAATGAAACAATTTGCAAAACAACTTGTCATAGTATGCCACAGCTGTGTAAAAATAAATCAAGCCCAAAGCTAAAATTTAATGTTTACATTCTGATCCTGGTCCCTGTGTGTTTTCTAATGACACAACATACATATCTACAGGTTGGAGATGGAGAATTTCCCATTTATTTCTATGGAGACACTACTGTATTCATGCCAAGGAATGTGTGTGAATTTTTCCCTTTATGTTTAACTGAAATTCTGTTACAGACAAAGAACTCTATGTGCCTAACTTATGGCATGATAGAGATGTTAGCATTTTTATCTTAATCTTTCCTACCATGTCAGGAAAAAAGTTGATCTACGGCCCATCACCTTTCATGGCTGTTAATGTTATAATCCAATGGTAGACATTCTTGTGGATTGCAGACTCTACATATTATCCTTCATAATGCTCCAGATAACAAATAAATAATAGGATCAACTTTGGTTTTAACTAGAACTCTGATATCCACCAACTGGAACCAAATACAAAATATTGGTGGGAATGAGGAATATAGTAGCAATTAAAGAATAGGGGATACATGCTTGAACCAGGAATCTGTGATTAGTACCAGAACTAAACTCTTTTTTTTAAATTTATTTTTTAAGTTACATATCTACATAATTGTTTACATACTTATATATATTTACAAAAGTATATATACATACAAAGAACGGTAAAGATTTCCTTAATATTACATCATGTAACTATAATTTTTTAAAAAATAAAATCCACACTCTTCATACTTCTTTCGTTCTATTAGATACATTACTTCCTACCTAGTTTATCATTCCATCTTTTTCATCATCACCAAAAGTCTATTCCTTCTTCAATTTCTAAATTTAACAATTATTTTCAGTTCTAATTTCTTTCTTAATTTCCATATCTGCAATTATTTTGGTATGGCAAAATATTTTAAAAATAGGAGGTCTATCCTTTATGTTTCAGCTTTCTCAAAACTATTTCCCACTCTTCTTCTATCTTATCTAATGGCTTATATTTTAACCTCGCTGTAAGTCTATCAGATTCTATTGCTTCATACAAATTACTCTGCCATTCTTCTATGGTTGGGGTCTTTTCCTGCTTCCAATATTTGGCATACGATATTCTTGCGGTAGTAATCATACATAATAAGATCTTTTTCGTTGCACTCCTCACCCCACTTCCTATTCTATCAACCATATTTAACAAATAGATTTCTGGGTTTAGGCCAAAATTAATTCCCAGTATTTGTCTTATTTTAACATGGACTCTCTTCCAATACCCTCTTGCCATTTGGCACCTCCACCATAGATGACAAAATGTGCCCTCTGACTTCGCACATTTCCAGCATTGGGTTTTACCCGTCGTATATATTTTATCCAGTTTAGTAGGTGTTAGATACCATTGAAAAAACATCTTATAGTAGTTCTCTTTCATTCTCACAGCCAAACTAAACTCTTATAGTACTTTCATTCTGTTCCAGGTGCTTCCCCCCACAAAAAAAAATGTGAGCGGAAGCAAGGGAGCATTTTAATTGTTGGTATCATTAAATAATATCAGTGATGAATATTTGGGTTCTTCTGCAGGTTGTTGACATTATACTACTCCTAGTATCAAATTCTCACTGGCTGAAATCCTGTATGGCACAGTGTAGCATAACAGTCCGGCACACAGCACTACATTATAGCTGGTTGTTCAACGCTCCTCAAATTTACCACTGAGCTGCTGCAGCCCTCCCCACTCATTGCCTTTCCATAGCTGATGGAGAGCAAAGGTTGGAACAGTGTCTGGTTATGTTCCCATAGCCATATGTGAAATTATTACAGCATCTCAGCCCTGGTGGAGCAGTGGTTAAATGTTGGTACTGCAGCCACAGCATTGTGAATTTGATCCTGCAGGGCTCCAATGTTGACTCGGCCTTCCATCCTTTCTAGTACACAGCTTGTGGGGGCAATTAGCGAACACGCTGTAAGCCACTTAGAGAGTGCCTAGCACTATAAAGTGGTGTAGAAGTATAAGTGCTATTGCTAACAAATTGTAAGCTGCTCTGAGAACCTTTGTGGTATAAATACATAAATTTACTGAGATCTGTCAGGGCCTTCCAGAGTGTCAGCAATCCCTTTGGGCATAGCCAGATGCTTTTCTGATTCTCCTTGCCCACCACCAGCCATGGAATGCCCGGTGTGTGTGTACAGCAGCTCAATGGTAAAGCTTTGGTTGCTGGAGGGTCTGTGTATTTGGTCACGATTATCAAAAGGAGGTGGAGGATGACGACGATGATGAACATTGGACTTACACTTGCTTACATACTTACAGGATGCCAGCTATCAAATTCTAGTTAAACACTAACCCAGAGGTGAAGGTGCAACCTATGGGATGCATGAAGCCCCTGGGGGCCTCTTTCACAGCTCCAAAGCCCCCCTCGAGAGCACCATTAAAAACACACAAATAAAAACAAATAAAAATCCCCCTTCAAACCACCACAAAAATATGATGGCTTGTCTTTCCCATCCCCACCACCATGAAAATCAGCCATATTGTGCCCATTCCCTGAACCAGAAGTGATGTGATGTGATGTGATGTGATGTGATGTCATGTCATGTCATGTCATGTCCAGTTGTGCCAGGAATGGATGGCTTCATGGTCATGGGGTACAGGAATACTCTCCACTCTTACTCTGTTTCCCAGCCCTGCACTAAGCCTATTGGGCTTGCCATGTGTGTTGGACAGTGGAGCCAAGGACTTGCCTACACCATGGATTAGTCTCTCCCAGTCCCCGGAATGTTGAGAAATTGGACTGAAGAAAAAAAGAAAAAGAAAGAATTGACAATTTAATTGATGGTTTAGCTGGAGTAATGATTTAGAGGTTTGGAATTATTGGAAGGAGGAAAGAGAGGATTAGGGTTCAAGGAGAGCATGGAATTGATACAAACTGTGGCATTGTCAGATAATTATTAGCCAGCCAGAATAAGTTCCTTAAAATATGTGAATATACAAGTCATAATGTCTACATTTACAGTGCCTTGCCTCAAAACTGCAATGGAATTTAGAGGCCTGAAAAAGGTGCAATTTCTCTTATCAATATGAGTAATTGCTGGCCCCCAGTTACAAATCTGGTGACAAATATATTTGCACCTGTTTTGATTATTCAGATTGTTATAGCTTCTCCGAAACTAGATGGACAGACAGATTAATAATGGGTGTGTCTATACAATCATAAAAAAATCCGTTTGGGGGGTAAAAAATATTAATAGGCTGTTGTTCGCATGCATACGAACCACCCACACAATTTTTTACCCCCCTAAACTCCGTATGACTCCCTGTTCCCCAAGCTGGCTGGAGCGAGGAAGCCAAGCGGCGGTTTAAAATCTCCCACCACTTTTTTTTTTTTTAAGTTCCTGCTTTGCGGACAGTCGGTTTTCCCTATTTGCAATATAAAAATAAATAAATAAATGTATAATTCACAGACTTACCATAGTCTCGCTAGCCGGGGATCCAACATGGCGGCCGCTCCCAATTCCCCTCCATGCTAGCCCCGCCCCCTCTGCTTAGCCAGCCAATCAGATTACATAAGCTGTTCGTATGTGTGCGAACGGACCATACAGACCCATCAGCCATCCGAACGGCGTACGGATTTCTCATCACGATCCGCTTTCCCTCCCGAATGCCGCATGTGCGTATTTCAGGGTGGAAAACCGCCCCCCCCTCTTTTGCATGCGTGTGAATCTGAACGGCCGTGTGTACCGAAGTGCAAACTTCTGCATGTCGTACGTATTATTTAAATCGTGTAGATGGGACCAATGTATAGTCATTAGAAATCTACTGGGTGACTTTGGCCAAGTCACACTCTCTCAGCCTCAGAGAAAAGCAAAGGCAAATCCCCACTGAACAAATCTTTTGACAAAAAAATGAATAGGTTTGACTTAAGGTCACCATACGAGTACTTTGGACATATCATGATAAGACTCACTGGAAAAGACAATAATGCTAGCAAAGGTAGAAAACAGTTAGAAAAGAGAAAGACCACATTACAGATGGATTTATCAAATCAAGGAAGCCCTGGCCCTGAGTTTGTGAGACCTGAGCAGGGTGGTTGATGACTGGGGCTCTTGGGGGCCCCTCATTCATAGGACTGACATAAGTCAAAGCTGACTTGATGGAAACAATAACAATACTGTTTATAATAATATAGTATGGTATAAAGTTAGATACTGTAACTTACTTTACTGGAATGAATATCAAATTTGTCAGGTAGTTCCAGGTAGACTTTTTCAGTCTAGTTAGAAGTAGTTGAAAAGTTTGTACCATTCTTTCATGGTACATCTTTGCAATATAAATGGCATATAAAGAACATATTGCATGGATTCTTATCTATTTAGATAGGTTACTAGTTTCCTTCCAGATAGAGGTCAAAAGTCTAGTTGTAATCTATAATGCCAAAGTTGTCTGGGTACTTCATGGGATAGCTCCTTCTCTATAGCTGGATCTGAGTGTCCCTACTGTGGGCATTATTTTATTGTATGTGGCTGCTGTAATTCAAAATATGCAATTTTAATGATGATTTTAGTTATTACCCATGGCTTCAGTTACTGGACAATGTTACTTGTGACCCACTTCAAAAATAATGTCAAATGCAGGTTTTTTTAAATAAATATATGAAAATAGCAGTACCATGAGAATATTACCATGATACCATACATATTTAATTCCAGCATGAGTCCCTATATTCATCTCTATATTCATGCTTTCTAAAGGCCCTACATATATTTCTTGAGCCACATATAAAATTTCTGTTGATATATTTGGGGGACCTATGAGCAAGGGGAAGATAGAATGAGAAGTTTACCACTTAAAATATGTCAACTGTGGAGAACATAAACTTCCTTAAACTATCTGTGAATGTTTCTGTCTAATATTATTCATTAAACATGGAATCGGAGTAATATTTTGGTTAGAGAAGACGCAACTATCCCATATTTTCTTCTGTGAAGACTTTACATTTAATGCTCAAACAATTGATGTCCCTGTGGTATAAACAAGATAGATAATGAATATAAGTGGGATAGAAAATTAATCCTACTTGTGAGGAAAGAGACAGTCATAATTCACTTAGGCTTCTCAGCTCTTACGTTATGAGGTCTTCAGTTAACTCATGGGATCCATTCCACATCCCACAGATGCTCATTATGAATTCTTTTTATGTGCAACATGTGGGGACTAAACTAGTTTCATATCTCTTGGTATTAGCTGCAGTCTAAAGCATTTTGTATTAAAGTAGAATGCAAACACAGATGCTATTTAATACAAAGGATCTGAATGCAGATTCTGTTTTAACACTGAATTTATGTATCTTCATTTGGTTGGGAACAAAAATGTTAAAGTTAAAATAAAAGAGAAGGATAATATTGATTCTTTGTTACACAGCTACATGAGAAAGAATGTGTGCTGCAGCTTGGCCTATGGCAGCCATTAACACAATGTCTTTTAGCGTGTTACAATGGGAGGGAAAGCTATTTACCCATTAAAAATCTCTGCCTAGTCCCTTGGAGATCTTTCAGAATGCTGCTTTTACAAAGCCAGTTTTATGGTAAGCATGAGCCTATTCTGAGAAAAATAATGTTCTTATCAGACTTATCAGAAAGTCTCCAAGCTAAGATTCTCAAAAGCAAACATCCTAGCCTTTAAAGTTTTGAGAGGATAAAACTCATTGCTTGAGGGATGCACCAGTTTCTCTATTCCTCTCCAGTAATAGGAGGTTGCTTAGGTTTGGGTTAAGTGGGCCAGATTCAACATGCTCTATGAAACTTCAGGTTTTCTGTGTTCATAGGAGCAAAGAGACACAAGGCTGCTCATCCAACAATGTGGGATATCTTTTCACTGCAGTATTTACGCAGAAGTAGACTTTCAATGAGAGGTTTTCACTTACATAGTAGTCAGCAATATCCCCAAATTTTAGCCAATTACCAGGTACTGTTTTATTTCAACACACATGAAGCACAAAAACACCCCACCTCACAACTGAAACCTTGATTTATTGCTCATGCTGTGGCATCACTAAGGCTGATGTCACTCTTCCCCTAAATGGTGTCACCTGGTGTGGTTTGGCCTCTCTGAACCCCGCTAGAGCTGCCACTGTGCTCATATTTAACTCAACCATTGTAACATTTTGTGGTATTGGTTTTCTAACAAAAAATTGATCCAGGGAGACAGATTTTAATATACTGAGTTTATTTGGAAAACCCAAAGAAATCAGCCAATGTTAATATATTTGAATAAGACTGGGACTTTAAAATGCCCACAATAACAACAGAGGGCCTACTTCTATAAATGCAAAAAAAAAAAAAAGATATTTTAACTATCCAAGAAACATTTGAATGTGGCCTGGAACAGAAAAATATACTAACCACTTATGTTCCATGAAGATTAAAAGGATGTGTGGCACAGAAAGGTGTTTCTAGTGACACATACAAGGAGACAAAGCAAAGTTGAACCAAGTGTGACCAAAATGGTGATTATCTGAAATGGAGGCCTGAGCAAAATATAGCCACTGAGAAAGGGATATACGAGGGAAATAAAATATTCTAAGGGACAAGGAGGGTAGGTTGTGCTTTCTTTTACTGAGGCTCTCTAATGTAAAGGCTCCAGATCCAAAAACTTATTGCACATTTCTTCACACACATAAATCCCCAGTTCAATTGTGATTATGTTAGAAACATGATAAGAAGCAGCATACCATTAATTTTTTTGGGGGGGGGGCTTTGTTTTCCCACGGCTATTAGAATGACAAATCCAAGTCATCTGCTAAGAGCTAAGGAATACGTCATTCTAAGTGTGGGGTCTATATGTAGAACAAAACCACTACATATATCCCAGTGTTTTCTCTAGGAGGCTGCCTAGAAGTCAGCACCATAACTGGAATTCAGCTATTCAGGATTTTGGTCAGGACAAGCACCATCTCATTTCTACCTGGAAATACCAGTGACTGAAGTTGGGACTTTCTATATACAAAGGTGTGTGCTCTCCTTCTGAGCTCTGGCTCATCTGCTACTTTAGAACTGGGCAACTGTGGTTCTGCTGATGCTGCTGGGCTGCAGACATCATTATCCCTTACCACTGGTTATGCTGCAAAGAGACCTTTGAGACAAACTGAGAAAAAGGAGTATGTAACATAAACTTTTCACAGACGTAAGTCAACTTCATCAGATGCATGGAGTAAAGCGCCTAGGAACAGATCTTTATAGCTGGTTGTATGTGTGAATAGCGATAGAAATGCAAAACTTGTGGGTATGGTGATGAGGTGATTAATTCAGTTTTCACAATGGTCATTGGGAGACAAAGGCAGGAGGAAAGATGTTGCCTAAAGCCAAGGTGATAGACAACCATATGAATGGTGGAAGGAGTTATTGGAATGTAGTGTGATGCTGGCTGGCAACCAGAAAGGAGATGCGATAAACTGGGCAAGAGAGCCCTCATGAGGCTAGTGCTGATTACTATTATAATATATTAGTACTTGAATGGAAGAGCCAGCATGGTGTAGTGGTTTGAGTATTAGATTATGACCCTGGAGACCAGGGTTCAAATCCCTGCTTGGCCATAAAATCTACTGGGTGACCTTGGGCAAGCCACACATTCTCAGCCTCAGAGGAAGGCAAAGGTAAACTGCCTCTGCATAAACCTTGCCAAGAAAACCCCGTGACAGGTTCACCTTAGGATTGCCATAAGTCAGAAACAACTTGAAGACACACACAGCAACAAGAACTTGGATGGGAGACTGTAGGCTATATTTCAGAGGAATAGTAACAGCAACAGCAACAACAACTTGAATGGGTGCTGTACACTATGTTTCAGATGAAGGAACTGGCAAAAACTTCCTTGCCTATTCCTTGCCTAAGAATCCTAAGAAATGCATGGCAGTGCCATAAGTTGACAGGCAACTTGAAGACACAGAGAGAGAGAGAGAGCCAGGAAACTGTCAGTGGACTGGAGTTTGTGGATATATTCCAATTCTGATGCTTCTCTTTCCAACCTTCCTTTGTAGATTTTTGTTCAAGGACTGTGATTCTGCAGTCCAGATGGAATGTCCATGAAGAAAGGTGTTCTGCAAGCTGGTTATGCTGGCTAGAATTTTTATTTATTTATTTATACCCTGCTCTTCAGCCACAAGGCTATCAAAGCAGCTTACAAATTGTTTTAAGCAATAGCAATTTACACATCTACACTGCATTAAGCAGTTTCCCATGTGTGTTAGCTAATTGCCCCCACAAGCTGGGTACTCATTTTACTGACCTATGAAAGGATGGAAGGCTGAATGAACCTTGGAGCCCTCTGGAATTGAACTTGCAACGTGGTGACTTGCAGTACTGGCATTTAACCACTGCACCACCAGGGCTCCCTTGATGGGAGTTGTAGTCCAACAACATCTGAAGGGCCACACTGCCCAGCTCTGCAATGCTAAATAGTTAGGCATTATTACAGTTATTGTTACAGATACGTATTGCAACTAGGCCTTTGTATACATGCCTGGTTCCAGCTCTTGTTGGACTTCCCAAAGCCCAAGCCAGACATGGCCAATGGTGAAGGATTTGGGGAGTCTGTCCAACAACATCTGGAATTCCACAGGTCAAGTACCACTTGTATAGACTCTTGCACATGAGCTCTGGTGAGTATTGGTAAAAAGTGATCAGAACCAAGATTTACACATGTAAGGAATTTATGGACAGGTTACAGCAAGCCACCCCGTAACAGTAGAGTTTTTTGAGTAGACATACTTTGTCATTGGAGACTCAGGTGGGCTGTATGGCTCAGAGTGGCTGGGGCCAGCTTTAACTGGCCTATCTGCTACAACCTTTCTTGGATGGGGATAACCTGGCTACAGTAGTTCATGCACTGGTAATTTTCGTTAAAAAAATTATTACACATTATAACAATACAATAAAAGATATATAAAGTATAGAAAAAGATAGAAAAGTAAAGATAAAGAAATACAAAGATAAGGATAAGGAAAGATAAGAAAAAATGAAGTCTCATCTTTCTCTTAGTAGTGATATATACAGTACATAAAATAATTTCAACACTTGCTCCTAATCACTTAAGTGAGTTCCCTTCTTTCCATAACAATTCCTTACTAATAATCAAAACTAATAGTTGACATATTACATTCGTCCTTCCACATTTGCAGGTTAAGCATTCATGGATCTGATTAATCATGGATTACTAAATATGTTTTCTCTAGACATTTTCTCTGTCTTCCAGTGCGATTCCATGGTATGCTTCTGCTGAAGGTTGCCCATAGAGTTGCACTGGAGGACCTAGAAATTCCTAGAGAGAACACTTCTCTAGACATTTGTAGGTCCTCCAGTGCAATTCTATGGTCAACGTCTGGTGGAAGCATGCCATAGAATTGTGCTTGAGGACCTACTAATACCTAGAAAAGTGTTATCTCAGGTTAAATAAAAATAGAGGACCTGTATTTGCTGTTTTTTCCACTTCCGTGGGGGTCCTAACCCTCATGTAAGTTGAGGGCTGGTTTTCTTTTTTCTGCAAGATGTCAATAAGGGGTTCCCATTCTTTAATAAATTTTACCAATGACCTTTCTCCAATCAAAGATGACAATTTGTCCATTTCTGCCAAGTCTTGTCAGTTTCAACAACCATTCCTCCGTAAAGGTCAAACCCCGTATCTGTGGGAGATATGTTCCAAGACACACACGTACCCTGTGGATACCTGAATCCATAGATAATAAGGAATCCTATTATTTTGAATGAGAAGAACACCTGACGTTGACCATAGAATCACACTGGAGGACCTAGAAATGCCTAGAGAGAACATTTTTTTTTTCCGGACGTGGATAAGTGAAACCATGGATACCGAATTCATGGATATAGGGATTGGCCTGTATTTGGTAAGTCAATATTCTTCCATCTTTGTGCATACAATATTTTTGCTGATACACTGGTAATTTTCCAATCAGACTACAGCAATGAGTCCTGTGTGGGACTACCCTTGAAGATAACTTAGAATCTGCAGCAAGTGCAATACAAAATAGTCCAACTGCTGACATAAACATCTTACAGAAACAATGAAACAGCAATTTTAAAGGTTTTAAAGGTCTGCCAATAAACTTCTGGTCTGAATTCAAGGTGCTGGTGTAGAGATTTAAAGCCCTAAGTAGTTTGGACATTGATACTTGAAAGAATGCTTCTCCCTATATACGGTATGTCTGCCAGAGGACTGAGGTATGCTAGTAGTGTGCGTTGCACCATTGGGAGCAATACACTTCATTAGGATGTAAGAGAGGGTCTTCTCTGGTGTAGTGACCCAGTGGCAGAATGTCCTCTCCTTGAAGGCCTGATTGGTGCCATCACTGGATTCATTCTGATATCAAGTTGAAACATGGCTTTTTATTATAGCCCCTTGGGTCTGGTTACTTTGTCCAAATCTTTACAAGCGCATGGTTTCTTTGTTATTTATCATTATTTAATTAATTATTAAATTATTTTAAGTGTTTTTAGCATTAAATTAAATTGTTTTAAATTGACTTTATTTGTGTACCACCTTGAGATATGACCCTATAAAATAGGACAGAAACATTTTATAAATATATAAATCTCTCTTCTCTCTCTGTCTCTCTGGTTTTTCTTTGCAAACGAAGATTCAAGAAGGACTCATCCTGTGCTTTCTGCAAGCGAGCTTATGACTAAAAAGGCCAATCCGAGATAAACAAGTCCGGTTGCAGAAAGCACAGCAGAAGGTCTCCTTGGGTGATGTTTCCGGGTTGTGATTCTTTCTGCGTTGTCATTTCTCTTCAAGACTTGTTCAGTGTGAGTTCTCAAATAAGGCTGCAGCATTGTGGATAGTGCGTCTCCATGCCTCCCGATGTGCGGCGAGGGTGGACCATTGTTGGTGATCAATTTGGCTGAGCCCGAGATGTTGTTTCAGGGAGTCCTTGTATCGCTTTTTTTGGAGTGCTTCTTTACGCTGACTCATGGCAATTTCACCGTAGAGTACTATTTTGGGGAGGCAATGGTCCTCCATCCTAGAAACGTGCCCTGCCCAGCGCAGCTGTGTTCTCAATATCATGGCCTCAGTGCTAGTGAATCCTGCTTGCTCAAGGACAGCAAGATTCGTCACATGGTCAATCCAGTGTATATTTAAGATTCTGCGTATACAGCGTTGATGAAAGCGTTCGAGGAATCTTAAGTGGTGGCGATAGGTGACCCATGTTTCAGACCCATAAAGGAGAATAGACAGTACAATGGCTCTATACACACTGATTTTTGTGTTTCACCTCAGGTGTTTATTACTCCAGACTCTTTTGTAAAGTCTTCCAAATGCGCTATATGCCTTTGCTAATCTGTGATTGATCTCTTTGTCAATCTTGGCATCTGAGGAGATGATGCTTCCCAGGTAGGTGAACTGCTGAACGGACTTCAGCACAGATTTGCCAATGGCAATGTGGGGATGATGGTGTTTGTCCTGTGGTGCAGGCTGGTAAAGAACTTCCGTTTTCTTAAGTAGAAAGATATGAAATTGATTCAAATAAATAATACATAAATAAGGATATTTTAATATGGGGAATTTTTGAACATACAATTACTGAAGCCTTAGTTTAGGTCTTAGAATTTGAGGTACTAAAACATTTTGGTAAGTTTTAAACTCAACCTACTTTTAATTGAACTGAAATTTACATGGAGGAAAGAGAGAAAAGAAGAAAAAAGAAATTTTTCAAAAACCATCATGTCCAATTGTATCATGACTAGAAGTTGTTTGTTGTTGTTGTGTGCCTTCAAGTAGTTTCTGACTTATGGCATCCCCGGGCAAGATTTGTTGAGATGAGGTTTGCCTTTGCCTTCCTCTGAGGTTGAGAGAATGTGACTTGCTCAAGATCATCCTGTGAGTTTTGATGGCTGAGTGGAGATTGAAACCCTGGTCTCCACAGTCGGAGTCCAATGTTCAAACCACAACACCATGCTGGTTCTCAACTAGAAGTTGCTACCAACAATAATCTGGTGTCTAAGGAATCAAACACCTGGATGAGCAAACACATGTAAGCAGGGCTGGTTTAACCGATCTGCCAAATCAGCATTGGCAGGGGGCCCTGAGGTCAAGAGAGGGCCCCGTACTAGCCTCCTTAATCTGACAAAGGAGACAGCCAGGAGACAGCCAGTAGGAGCCCCCTCCTACCCTCCTCCTCCAAAACCCTCCCGCTAGCTTTTTTTTTTTAAACAGCATCTCACAAACCCAAAGAGAAAGCGAAAGAAACAGCAGCCCTCCGTGACAGAAGCTGGAGGGAGAGGCACGGAGAGGGTGAGTGTGTGTGTGAGAGGGAGACAGGGAATTTGAGGGTTGTCTCCCTCAGAAAGGATCTTTCTTTCTTTCTTTCTTTCTTTCTTTCTTTCTTTCCACATAGATCCCCTCTTCCCAGCTGCTCTTAACATGGTTTCCTGGAGTCTCTTCCCTCCCTCCCTTCACCCCTTGGTCTTCAGCTTCCTCCCCTTGCTGCCAACTGAGTTCAGCCTGCAAAAGGAATTTGTGTGTTTGCCCATGTGCCTTCAAGTAATTTCTGACTAAGGCAAACCTACCATGGGGTTTTCTAGGCAAGATTTGTTCAAAGGGGGTCTGCCTTTGCCCTCCTTTGAAGCTGAGAGAGTGTGACTTGCCCAAGGTCACTCAGTGGGTATTCATGGCTGAGTAAGGATTCAAACCCTGCTCTCCACAGTCATAGTGCAATGCTGAAACTTCTACAACACTCTAGCTCTTTTAACAGAAGAATATAAAGAAAATAAATAAAAATTGGAGTAATATTACTGGGAACAATGGTTTTATTTTTGTCACTAAAACACCAGTATCCCATTAGTGTTATGTGAGAAGCATTGGGCTAGAGCAGTGGTTCTTAACCTATTCTTTACCAGGGACCCCCTTTAAATATCCTTTGTTGCCCCAAGACTTAACTCAAGATTTAAAACCCTAATAATAATAGCTAACAACAACAACAATACAATTACACCATCCATTAAACTTTCCCTCAGAGGCACTCTTGCTTCTTCCTGCAAGTTTGTAGCTGGAGTGGATTGAATGGCAATGTGCAGGCCAAGCCAGCCAGCCTTTGCCTTGGTTCCTGTCATGCAGCTACTCCACTACAGGGAGGAGGTAGGCCAAGCAGCCTTCAAGCCTTTGAGGACCCCCTGTGAGGACATTGCAGATCCCAAGTTAAGAACCACTGGGCTAGAGAATGCTGGAAAAGGAACAGTGCAACCAGACCTTGAGAAGGGTGCTGGCAGGGGGATTCTGGGAGGTGTAATCCAAGAATAACTTTCCCAGGCTCTGAATGCAGCCTAGAATCATACAATCATAGGGCTGGAAGGGACCTCAACAGCCATCCCATCCAATCGGCTTCTGCCCTGCAGGAACATACAATCCAAGCATTCCTGAAAGATGGCCATCCAACCTATGTTTTAAAAAAACCCAAAGAGGGAGGCTCCACCACACTCCAAGGCAGTATATTCCACTTCCGAACAGCTCTTACTGTCAGGAGGTTCTTCCTAATATTCAGATGGAATCTCTTTTCCTGTAGTTTGAACCCATGGCTCCGTGTCCTAGTCTCTGGAGCAGCAGAAAACGAGCTTGCTCCTTCCTCAATATGACATCCCTTCAAATATTTAAACATGGCTATCACGTCACCTCTCAACCTTCTCTTCTCCAGGCTAAGCATACCCAGCTTCCTAAGCCATTCCTCATAGGGCGTAATGGCTTCCAGACCTCCCACCATCCTTCTCAGTATCTTTCTTGAATTGTTGTGCCCAGAACTGGAAACAGTATTCCAGGTGAGGTCTGACCAAAGCAGAATGGAGTGATACTATTACTTCTCTTGATCTAGACACTACTCCTATTAATGCAGCCTAGAATCGCATTGGCATTTTTTGCTGCTGCATCACACTGCTAACTCATGTTCAGCTTGTAGTCCACTCTTTCTTTTCTTTGAGGAAATCTACACCATTACGTTAATTGTGAATAAACAAAAAATATTATGTTAGTGCGTAAAATATAGTTTTTAAACTAAATTATTGGTGGCAAATTATGTAATACAGTAGGCCCCTCTTATCCACTGGGGATTGGTTCGAGGGGGGGGTGGATTCTGAAAACCATGAAAAATAGTGAACGCCATTGAAAATAATGGGACTGCTGGTTTAAAATACCATAGAGTTGCCTTGGAGGGCCTAGAAAATGGTAGGGAGGACACATTTTCTAGGAAGACTCTATGGTAGGTATGCTGTTTTGTGTCCCATGGATAAAGAATCCGTGGATACGGGGTCCTACTGTAATCTGAACATCCTGTAAGGTGAATAGGTTAGGTTACATTGACCTGAGATAAATATATGGGGGCCCCAAAATAAAGCATTGCAGGGGCCCCCAAAATTCCTTAAACTGGCCCTGCATGTAAGCACCAAAGCTCAGGGGACAGGATATGGCCTATCAAGATTCTGAAGCTGCTTGGTTGGTTTCAAAACTTTATGATTTCTAGGTACATGTCTTAAACTAGTAAGTTACAGTGGGCCCTTGGTATCCACTGGGGTTTGGTTCCAGGACCAAAATCCATGGATGCTCAAGTCCCATTATATACAATCATGTAGTAGAATGGTGTATCCCTTATATAAAATGGCAAAACCAAGGTTTGTTTTTTTGGAATTTGAAAATATATTTTCAAGCTGTGGATGGTTGAATGTGTGGAAAAAACCACAAACTTTGTGAAAAAAATCACAAACCACTTAACTGCCATTTTGTGGCTGCTTGGGGGAAGATTGACCATGGGGGGAAAAGAGGACTTTGCTCCATCAAATACTAGTTCTGCTCCCCCAAGTGATTTTTTTCTTCATTTCCCAAATTTCTACCATTGCAGAGAGTGAGGAATTGGAATTCCTTCACACCTAGAACTCTTACATTTTGCTATTTTCACATAACAGCACCGTGGCCACTTTGCCTGCCTTTTTCCTTTGGTTGCCTACATTTCTAAATGGTCAAATGAAATTTTAAATTATTGCAGGGGTAGAAGGGGGGGGTGAAGGAAAATTTCATGTGGGGTAGAATTGTTATTGGGCAGGGCAGTGCCTTCATTTTGCTTTCCCCCAGTTACACCCCCCACCCCCCGGCTGGGTCAGACAGGCTCTCGGAATCTCTCCAATCTGATAGCAATACAGCAGTTTGTAATGTATCTACCAGTGGTAGGTAGAGCTTATGTAATAATTCTATCTAACATGGATATTAATTCTTATTTAATTGGACCAAGAAAATATGACCAATTCTTGATGGTTTGTTGGATTTGTGTTTAATTATTGCAAGAAGATAAAAGAAAAAGGAAGAAGCATTATTACTAAACCGAATAGAGAAATAAACAAAATTGTACATTAGTTGGGACTTTCACTAACATGAACCGACAGGTTGGACTTGATTCTGTACATGTAAAAAACAACAACATATATTGTGAAGCAATAATAATGTTCTATGTAATCTGCACAAATTGGGCTCAGCTAGATGGGAGAATTAATTGTGAAAAATAGTGGATTACATCACTATTGCTGCAGTGTTCATTTGTCCCCATGAATCATTCGCAAGATCGCTGACATGGAAAGCTCTTCAAGTTTGCAGTTCACATGGAGCGTCCCTGCGAGAAAAGATGGTGGCCACAAGTGAACTACCTGCCTTATTATCCCCTGAAGAGCTCCCTCTATTCCCCCCCCCCTACTTTTTTTGCCATTAAATGACAGATGCGGAAGAGCGATCTTCTGCTTACAAACATTTTTTATTTTTGCTCTGCCGCTTGAACATAGTGCACAATCATGTCCTCAGAAACAACTATGACGGCTCTAGCCATTTCGTTGCCAGCAAGCCTGCCTCCGTGCACATCCCACCAATCACGTTTTGACTTCCTGGATGTGCCCCAATTTGAATTGGTTGTTCAGACAGCCTATTATGCACATTTTTGTGTACTTTTTAAAAAAAAGATGGCGAGAAACAGTGAAAGCTGTTATCACGAACTACTTGGAGTTTTCAGTCCCCCTCCTTCCCAATATGGCAAATCCCGGCAGGAGCTCATCTAGACAAAAGGTATTCTGCCTGCATTCTTTGAGGATATTTTTTCATCATCTAAATAACCTCACTGTTATATTTTGACTCTGTATTAAATAAGAATTACAGCAGGACCCCCGTATCCACTGAGGATTGGTTCTGGGTGGGGGCGTGGATACTGAAAACCGTGGACAGTAGCAAACACCATTGAACATAATGGGAGTTCCAGTTTAAAATACCACAGAGTTGCCTTGGAGAACCTAGAAAATGGCTAGAGAGATACATTTTCTAGGAAGACTCTATGGTAGGTGTGCTGGTTTGTGTCCCATGGATAATTGAATCAGTGGATAATGAATCAGTGGATACGGGGGTCCTACTGTAGTATCCCTGTTAGAATTATTACATAAATTGGTAGATACAGTTATCCCTTCATATTCACTGGAGTTTGGTTCCAGGACCCCTGTGGATACCAAAATCCGTGAATACTCAAGTCCCATTATATGCAATGGCATAGCAAAATGATGTCCCTTATATAAGATGGCAAAATCAAGATTTGCTTTTTGGATTATTATTTTTTTAAAGAATATTTTCAAGCTGTGAATACTTAAATCCGTGGATACCAAGTCCGTGGATACGGAGGGACAACTGTATATTGCAAACTGGTGTATTGCTATCAGATTTGGTGTTGAGGTAGCTGCTGACTATAACATAAATATAACATGAATAATAACATTATAACAATCCACCTTTCAAACTGTGCCAAGAGGAAAGAAATCAGGCAGGGAAGGCCCCTGTGAATACGCTTCCTTGGGGAAAGTCCTGTTTCTCTCTCCCTGAACATATCCCGACCACCACAGGGCTTTCCCCCACTAAATGGGACATTCACCAGGTGCAGTCGCATCAAGGGGAAGGGGGCGAAATAATGGGAGGGAGGGAGGGGCGGGTGGGTGGTGAAGACGCGGGACCGCAGTGCCCCGAGTGACCGCTAGGGGCGTCTCTCTGCAGCTTCGGCGGCGGAGCTAAGAAGCGTTTCCCTGGACGCCCGTCTGGGGCCGGTGGCGAGCAGAGCTCTCGAAGAGTGGGAAAGGCGCGCCGCGTGGGGTTGCCGCCGAAGCACATTCCGTCGCGCCGCCTCACGCGCCCTGGCGAAGCGTCTCCGGCCACCACGCGCGCGAGGGTCCCCCTGTCAACCTCCCCTCTCCACGTTTTCCCGCGCCAGCCCTGTGGAGTCGGTCGGGTCAGAAAGGTTTCGCGGGGGTGTGTGTGAGAGAGCCCAGTTTGAATGTGACCCCGGTCCTGTCACACTGTTGCACAAAGGAACGACAAGCGCCCCCCCCCACGCGCACACACACGACTTGGCCGAAGGAAAAAAGAGGGAACTCGCTGAACTGCCGCCCCGAAAGTAACACGGGTCAGTCCAGCTTTCCTGTCAGGAGAAGTCCTGAAAGCGCGGGAGAGGGGATGGTGGTCCCTCGCGTCTTGGGGAAGGCGGCCTTTTCAGCCGGTGGGAGGAGGCGGCCCACGAGGGGCAGGAGCGCCGGGGCGGCTGACCCCGATCGAAGGGATTCCCTCAGGACGGGGTTTCTCCCCGCGGAGTAGGCTGCCGTTGCGAAGGCGCCTTTGCGCGGCACGGAACAGCAGAAGGGGTTTGTTGGGAGCAGACAGCACCACACCACACACACACTCACACCCTGAGCCCCTACCTTCCAAGTCTGAGGAACAAGAACCGACCCGCGCACTAGGAGCCGCCACCCGAGACTAGAGAGCGAACTCGCCCGTCGCCCCAAAGCGGCGCCTTTGCTCTTGGGGAGCCCAGAGAGAAAGGAGAGGGGGAAACGTGTGTGAGGAAAGCTAGTTCCCAAGAACTTGGGCTAACACAAGCCTCCTCTTTTCCCACTCGCTCCTCTCTCCCTTTCCCCTCCCCCCACCCGCCGGCCCCCTTGGCTTTGGCCCACCGAGCTGTGGTCAACAAGGGGTCCCCCTCACCCCACCCCACCGCTCGAAGCCGAGAAACCCTCCAAGGCTGCGCGTCTTTGGGGGCGGAGTAGGCGGAGGGCGGGAGGGAGGGAAGAGAAGAGAAGGCAACATTTGCTGCCCGTCATTTCCCCCGCCGCGTTAAAGTAATCGCAAGCCCCCCTCCCTCGTTTCTGGCCGTCCCTTGGCTGCTCGGAGTCTCTGGCCGCAGTTGCTGGGGCTGGAGAGAGAAAAAGAGACGAGAGCTTCCCCGGCTTCCTTCTCTCCCCACAGAGCCCTGCGCGCTTTTTCTTTCTTTCTTTCTCTTCCTCCTATCTGGCAGCGTTTCCTTCCCGCGCTTCTCCCCAAATCTTGACACGTCGCCTGTTTGCAAATTGGTAAAATATCTCCTCTCTCCCACCCCCGCCTTCACTTTAAGCGACCCCCCCGCCTCCCTCCACTCAATCTCAGCCCAGCCGCTCAGATCAAAGCGCGGCTGCCTCCCTCCCTCCCTCCCTCCCTGCCTGCCTGCCTCCTTCCCAGTGGCCGCCGCTCACTAATGGGATTGCAGTGTGCTCGGCTCCGCTGCTGCAGCCGCCGGAGGGAGAGGAGCCGCTCTACCTCTTCGCCGACACTCGCCGGGTGCTGAGCCGCGGGGATGATCCGGATCTTCCCGGATTTCAGCGTGCAGGTGACGGCGGCGGCGGCCGGCGGGGCGGCCGGGGGAGTGCCGGCCGGTCCGGGCATGGGCAGAGCCAGCACCGCCGCCAACGGGAACCCGCAAAACGTCCAGGGCATCACTTCCTACCAACAACGGTGAGTGAGTACCCAAGCTCCAAGGTGTGCGGGTGGCTCTGTGGGGTGTGGGGGGCTGGGAGGGGGGAAGAACCGACTGGGCTGCTTGGCTTTTTCATGTGTTTAATGCTCTCGGTTCATGTTTTAAAAAAGATTCTTTCTTGCTGTGTTGAATGCTTTGAGGGGACGCAAACAACTAAATCAAAAGGGGTTATGTGTTTTTTTAAAATTAAAAATAAAATCAACCTGGGAACAGAAATGTTCCCGGCTTTGCAGGGAGCTGGGAAAGCAACAATAGCAAAAGGGGGAAAGTGAGATTCCGGGCAGCTGAAGGAATGAGGCGCTTTTCTTGGCTGTAAAGTTTGGGATCCCGTCTGCTTTTCCTTCCTCAAGTAGGGATTGCTCAATGTCAATGCCTTGTGCAAACCCCACAGCGTGGCAGCCAAGAGGGATAATTGATCACGCTACGGTGATTGATAATTTGTTTTCAGTTGAACAAGATAGGAGTTTTCACTTGGCGTTTCACCCTTGCAGTTGCACATTTTTATTACAACAGTATTAGCATGTCACCTGTTACTAGGGGGAAATCTAGCAGGAAATCCTAAGTGGGCTCAGCGCTGTGCGGTATTCATCTGAAATGCATTCTAATGCAAATTTCCCGAGCTTCCCAGACAGCTCCTTTAGGAAGGAAACCTAACCAAGTTGGATTAGGCAATAAGTCATAGTGAAGTTTAAAGACCTTCTTCACCTTTTCCCTTTCCCTTTCTCCCCCAGCCACTAATTCATAGACAGGTGTAAGTAACCGCTAACATGATCTATAATTCTATTCTTTTTCTAAAATTAAAAAAGCACAACCCAATAAAGCTTTTTCTTTGTTATCACAAAATCACAGGAAGATGTAATGAACAAAAGGTTGGAGAGATTCTAGAACTAAACTCTGCAACATTTTTGTTTTTCACTCTTGTCTTCTGCAAGTTGCTCCAAATATCATGACTTACATTATTACATTAAATAACATCTTGGATGAGGAAAATCTGGAGATTGCATAGACTATAAACAACCTGTACTTGGAACTTAAATTACAAACTTCACTTGGTTTGACTGCAATTGCCTTTTCCTTAACTTTGTCCATCAGGTTGAATCCAGTTAGCTGTAAGAGACAAGTTTTGGAAAATACTTTGCTTTGGCTGAACTTTGATGATGGTGTTTAACAGTTTTTGCTTTCTTCAAATGTGGGTTAAACTCTGAGATTTCTTGAATCATCTCAAGAGATGTTAGAGTCTTCACTTAGACAATGAGTGTTTGAAATTCAAGATCAGGTCATTTTTCTTCATGCAAACAGGAATTCTTTCAATAAAACACATGAAGTGTAGCTGTGATACAAAGGATAGGGGGGAAAAACTTGGTGTAGTGCTTGCTTTTTTTTATATCCAGATTATTTTTGTCAATTACAGAGATCTAAAATTACAAGGGAAAGTGGTGTTTACTTTAACTAGAAAGTCCAGGGTAAGAGCCCAGAGAGTTTTGTCTGTGAAGGGAGAAGTCAAGGGTCAGAATTAACAGAATAGATTTTACAGAAATGAAACCTGTCTTTTGAAAATATATGTTACAGGAGAAAGAATGTATGGGCTACCTCCTCAGTAGTTAGCATTATATTTAAACTGCATAGGATATTAAAAATTAAAATAGCATTTGAAAATTACCAACATATTGAAAATGCATCAAATAGGTGCAGTCCCTTGCAATTTGTAACTATAATGCTACCCATAACTTTTAGGGAACTAGTTCCATTTCATTCAGTGGAACCCTACCTCCATGTAAATATACAGAAGACTGGGGTGTACATGTACTTAAACTTGTTAGTAGTATGGTCTTTTACAATCAAAGTCTGTGCCCCCCAGTTTGTACCCCTTTCCTTACATTCACCCTGGTGAGTAAACTAAAAACCTTCACAGTCTTCTCAATAATACACTCATGCAGATTAATAGCCAACTGATGTTGATCTTCTTAAAGCCATGGATGACAGCGCCTTCCCGATGATTTTATGCAACTGTTTTCAAGTGAGCCAGCGGGGCATTGCTAGTTCTTCCACAGTCACTGCAAAAACCAGATGACACCTGTTAACTTTATTGTTTTTTTAGTAGGATGGGGGAAGTAAGGGGTTGAGTAGAACCGTATCCAGGGTGCCTTTGTGAAAACCCGCTTTAAACTAACCCTTTTATATTCAAGTTGTGACATCATTACTATGCTCCTTTTTAGAAAGGGGCTGTAACTCTTTGTGAGTCTATTTACCTCTGCCGATTTTGAATGCTGTAATGCAAAAGAGAGACGAGACTCTTTAAACTGACGAGTCTAAATCAGAAGGCGGTGGAGCGAAACAAGAGGCTGCTGCGGAGTTCTGGGCTGCAAGTTCCTCGGGTCGGCTTTTTCTGCTCCTCGAAGCCCCGAGGGACTCGAGAGAGGTCACACTGGCTGCCTCTTGTGGCAGAGATCATAGTTTTTGGGTCACTGGGTGCGCTCGGCAGCCAAACTTTCTGGCACTTCGAAAACTTTTTATGCAAACTGTTTGCTTACCCACGCACGCGTGGAACTGGTGGGTGCCTGTTCAGTTTCTCCAAATCCGGCTTGAGCACCTTTTCCTTTTTGAGAGGCAGATTCTAATACTCTTGTTTGGAAACTTTCCTTTTTTCTCTGTCCCGGGAGTAAAAGGCGAAGTTTAACCAATTTCTAATGAAGGGACCGCTTTATCCTGAATAAGCTGACGTGTGAAAGAGGCATCTGATATGTGGCCTTCTTCGTGGTTATTTTTAAAAACCCCATCGCGTTTTCCCTGGCACATTGGCAAACCCCTCCTCTTCTTCCCTCCCCTTCTTTTCAGATATCTCTTAATTAATTTATACACGGGCGCGACAAGATTCTGGGAGAGCAAAGTGAACTTTCCCTAACAGAGGGCGAGGGATCGTTCTGCCAGGAGAAATACGGTAACCATGCATCGCGATGGCTGCATTTTACACACATACACACACACCGCCTTTTCTGCGTAGTCACACGTCCACTCAGTGGTATACGGTAGCTGGACGGAGACGCATGTGCAGCGGGGTCTGTGTGTGTGTGTGTAGCTGAAGGCTGTCACTCCTTCTCCACACACGGCACACAGCCTGTGTACACAAAGGCATGCACTGTATGCTAATGGAGGCATCATCCGCACCGAGACCAGTTACACACTCCCCTCGCCTGGGTCTTGGTGTGCGTATACACACAACATACTGATTGTGTGTGTGTGTGCACACACACATGCCATCAAAACTACGTGCGCTCCGATGCCACCTTTCCCCCTTCACACGTGTGCTCTGTTAGGCCAGGAATACCCCCTCCCCCCCAAAACCCCCTCTTGCCAGAAATGTACTTCCAGCAGCGAGTGAGTGTCTGCGGCTTCCTTCCTTCCTCCCTCCCAGCCCCGCTCCCTTCCTCTCTCTCTCTCTCTCTCTCTCTCTCTGCTGCTCCAGAGAGAGGGAAAGTCTGCGAAACTGCAACTGAGTGGCGTTGTTGCGCCTCGCACGCGCAAGCGAGCCGAGGGCGGCTGGAGCTGGGGAAGCAGCTGGAAAATGCCCAGCCAGACTTCCACGGGGGCCAAGCCCGGAGAGCCCTGAGAAATCCCCCCCCCGCTTGCCCGCGGATGGCTTGGCCTCGCGCTTAAGTCCTTCCTTCCTCCCGCTCGTCCGGCGGGTGCCTGGCTTGGCGGTCCCCCCCTGCCCGGCGATGCCAAGGGCCGGGCTGCCCGCCGGGGCTGCGCGCCTGCTTGCTCCCTCGGCCGCCGGGCCCTGCTCGTCCCTCCTGCGCCTGGCATGCCTCCGGAGGCGGCGGCGGCGGACCCAGGGCTCCTCTCTCCGCTCCGCAGCGGCTTGTGGACCACGGCGGCGGCTGTTGCTGTTGTTGCTGCCTCACCCGCAGCAGCAGCGCTAGCAAGCGAGCAGAGCAGCGAAGCAACCTGCGCCAGGACTGCTGCGCCGGCGAGCGGGAGCCCGCCATGCATTGGCCTCAGTACTTTTCCTCCGCCTGCCTCTCCAAGCAGGGCCGTTGCTGCCGCCGCCGCCGCTAGACACCACACCACACACCAACACCAGGAGGGGGAAAAGTAAGGGAGAGAGAGAGAGAGAGGAAAGGGGGGAAAAGAGCCCAGGAAGATGGCGCCCACCAAGCCAAGCTTTCAGCAGGATCCTTCCAGGCGAGAACGGTAACACTTGCTCGGTACTGAACCGGAGGCGGCGGCGGCGGCGGCAGCGCCTGCCTGTGCCCGGGACCCCGGCTGCCTCGGCTCTGGGTGGCTTGGCTTCCATGCCAGGGAAAAGGAGAGGCGGGCGGAGGGAGGGAGGGGGTGGCGGCGGCGGCGAGGCAGACGGGGACGACCCTCTCCGCCTCCTGCAGAGACCCACTCGCGCGGCGAGGTCTCGGGAGTTCCCTCCGCCTGCATGCCTATTTGTTGGCTGCCGCCGCCGCCGCCGCCGCCCAGGCACACAACCCACTCGCTAGGCTTGAGGCTCTCCGGAGCAGCAGCAGCGGCGGCGGCGGCCCCGGCGACGCTACACCTCCCCACCTTCCGGGAGCCGGCGTTTGGCTGGGCGCGTTGGCGGGAGGAAAGGGGCGGGAGGGGGAGGGAGGAAGGAGGGGGGCGGAATGAGGCGGAATTCCCGGGAGGCAACTTTTCGGCTGGATGGTCTCGACCAGAGGCGGGGGGTGGGGGGATGCGGAGCCGCGTTTGGCCAAGAGGCGAGGGGCGGAATGGAAAGGGGGGGCGGGTGTGTGTGTGTGTGTGTGGACGCGAGGAGCCTTCGCCAGGCCCGAGATATTGCCTTGTGGAAGGGCCGGCTGGAGTGGTGAAGCTAGGCCAAAAAAGAAACCAAAGCAAAGCCCAAAGCCTACGGCAGAGCAGCTGGCCGGGTTCTGCCTTCTCGGCAACTGTGCCGGGGTTAAGTTTTGTTGGGAGCCCGGCCACAATTCCTGGCCTTTCCCCGCTTCCCGCCTCTTCCTCCCTCTTTTTGGAATCACCCGAGACTTGAGCGTCCAAGTCCCTAACTTATTTATCGAGCTTCGGCGATGTGTGTTGGTAACCACCAGAAGAGTTAGTTGGTGGTGGAGAAGTAGGCTCTGGCTCTTGGTCCTCACGGCTGTCTCTCGCTGTTGGTCATATTTCACCCCCCCCTTTTTTTAAACTGTTACTCTGGGTCCATTTGAGGATGACAGGCTTGCAGCCATCCACGTAGTCAGAGTAAAGTGGAGCCTTCGAGGAAGACTCCTGCTGGAAGCATGGAATGCTTCTGTCTCCCACTGAAAGTATGAATGTGGAAATGCCATTGGAAACAATGGGAGAGTAAATGAGTGGCAGGCTGAGGTGGGAAAGGCTTTCTAAGCAAGTCAGTTGTATGTAGCTTTTCTGCTGGAGATGTTGTTTTGAGCCAGGGCTGAAGAGAACAGAAGTCCTGTTGGTTCTGAGTATGTAAAGAATACTCTCTGGGCAATTCAAAACTATCATTGGTAGAAAGGGAATTGAGGGACAGAGCTTGGTTAATCATAGAGTGCAAGTTCTGGGAAATAGAGTAAGTTCTGCACAAGGAAAAGTGGAGGGAGAGGACACAGAGAATGGGGTAAAAATGTCAAGAAGGAAGCCATCAAGAATTGGGACTGGCATAGGGGTTGCCATGCGAGGCTTGATTCCTGGATTAGAATAGTTTACGGAATGATAGCACCCATCATTGCAAGAACAGGCTGCTCTTACAATATTTTCTCTAAGCAACATATTGCAAAGTTTAAAAGTTCACCTGATGTTATTGAAGGGCACTTATTAAAATCTTCTGTGTCATTTGAATATCATAGGTCCAAGAGAGAATTAAAGTACATGCTGATTTTGTCTTTTACTTCTTCTAGAATGACCAGTTCTGCTGAGTTGTTCAGAGGCAAGGTGGATCCCTTGTTATTATACAGTATATGAAAACTATCTTTCTAACAGATTCTAAAAATGTCCAGCTAATATGAAGCCATACGCTGCAATTAGGGAAATATGAAGCATTGCAGTTTTTGCTTTATGCTGATATAATGTAACATTTTCCTTTAAAAAATGTTTCAGTCAGGATATCAAAGAAAAGGCTAAATATAAATAATTACACTTGTCATGAACAAATAGATAATCTAAGGGTGTAATCTGTGTATCAGCTGAACTGAAGTGTTTGGATCTGAGCTGATTTAGTCTCATTTTCTAAATAGGTTTATATCCAGATAACTTGCTTTCATGCTGTGCTTTGTTCATAACATAAACTCTTGCATTTTGCACTTCTAGCTGTACTTAGATATGGTAGTGATGGAAATACATCATCTTGATGTAATCTCAGGAAATCAAGAGGTTTAACATTCCTTTACTTTTCTTTTAGCTATGAACATTCAATGTTTTCCCTTCAGTGACTGTAAAAGCACTTATATATTTCTATATAATGTCTTTAGCAGCATGCTGGTTCCCTGCACATTTTGAGAGGAGGGAAAAGCAAACACATAAATACCAGTATGTGTTCCCTTCCCCAGCTGAACCAGAGAGTTCTTTTTTTCTTCTTTATGAGCTTGCTACTATATTGGTAATAAGTGTATTTACTGGGACAGCTTCAGTAATCTCTCCAGCAGAGGCATATTTGTGTGCCATTTTTGGAATTTTTCTGAGATAGGAATCTGGAAGATAGAATTAATTTCTAGGGGAAACTTCATAGCTGTGCATGAGTGCTTTCTTTATCACCTGTCTCCATTTGGCATTCGAAGAAGGTAAATCAAAGTGTGCGATTTGTTATTCTGCTCCACTTGAGAGCTGTACTAAATAACACTTGGTCTGAAATTCTGATTGAAGTTGTAGGAGGATATACTGTATTTAATTTAATGCCCTTTAATAGCATATTCTTGTTCAGCTCTGATGCTGTCATCTTAAAGGTTGGATCAGAGTAATTTTATCCTGTAGGGAGTGGAATGAGTAATAATTTTGGAGACGGGGGAAAGATGCCTAAATTCATGAAATACCAATAACCAAAGCTTGGCCTAGTGTCCAGATAGATGATTGTTTTATGCCCTGCAGCTAAACCTGTTGCTACTGCTTATGATACTCCAACCATTTTATGATTAAATGGTACATGAATTGTTTTGTGGGAGCTCTGCTTAACAGATAATATGTCAAATTGTTGCTTTTCTACACACAGATGCCTAGAAGAATGCAGTTGGGAGTAAATAAATAAGTGATTAGTGCCCCCCCCTTAACACAGTCCATACTTTACTTGGGTCTTTAATACAGCAGCTCAGACCCACTTTCATTGAAACTGTATAGCTTCTTTTTATTTGCTTCTTGTTACATATTATAATTATCATGTACATTGTTAAATGGATTAAAGGAGATGTATTGTGGGAGTGAGTTCCATTGAACACAGCAGGGTTTATTTCTGAGCAAATGTGCAGAGGGTTGGATTGCACACACCACTAAAATAAGTAGGACTCCATGTGTAAAAATGTGTAAGCTTCAGTCTAGTATTCACTGGAAAAATGCCATAGAAATGAACAGGACATTACTAAACATGGCTAGAATTTGGCTGCTACATATTAAAAATTAAGAATTCGTTATGCAAAAATCAGCTGTCAAACCTTTATATATATCAGCATAACATAACTATAGCATTAGAGATTTTCATTTATTTCTTTAACACCCCTGTCCCCAAAGTTTTTGATGTTTAGTAGCCCTGGGTAATTTTCTAACTTTGGTTTTTAGATAATTATATGAGAAAAGTTACTGGAGTTCAACTTGTTGCATTTTATTTAAAATGTTACAAGGTAGCAAGTTGTTCAGAAATAGCCTAGGTTTATCCAGTATTGTCAATACCCCAAGGAAACAGAGGATGCAGTTCTGGACATGAATTGTTGTGGAATGTAGTATTGTTGTGGAATGTAGTTTTGAGTATACATGCATAGGGTTTTACTTTAAATAGACCCAAATATAATGCATACGATATGCCAGTTATTCATAATCCACATTACTGTGTTACTGTTGTACAGTGTAAAAAAAGGGGCCTTAGTTTTTAATGCATTTCTTCCTACAATACTGTATATGCTTAAACACAGCAGTGATAAATGATGATATGCATTGTCTAACACTTGCTTTTATATAAATAGCTCCAGAAGATTGCTTAAATGATAATCGAAAATATGAAATAGGGTGGCCTTCATATCACAAGGCCAAGGGTCTACAAATGGAAAAACTGAAATAATGAAATATTTCCAAGGCAACAGACTGTCAACAAGAACAGTAATGCATGGGCATATCATAGAGGTACCAGAGAGGATATTAGATCTTATAGCTGTAGACCTAGGAGTTATAACGACCTTTATTAAATAGAGCCTCCCACATTACCACAATATTTCTGATCCCAAATTTATGGATCAGTAGTTGCACTGATGTTTACAGTTTGAAACATTCTCACTCCATATTATTCTTACTGACTGGGATCATACATTATTTCATGTTTATATGAGGATATTGATCAACTTTACAGTAACTATTTTAAACAGCTAATGAGTTAGTAGTTTAAAGATTTGTATCTATTTTTCTTCATAGCCCAAGGTACTGTAACAAAAAGTTGCAGCTATATAGTTTGTCTGGCAAACACAATTAAAAATAAATATAATATAATCTGAATTGCCATAATAATTCTGGTAGTTAACATCTATTCTTATGGGCAAGTTGCTTGCCAGATCACACACTACCAGTATTGAGAGGCATCTTGATGTTAAATAGTGACCAAGATGATGTACTTCTTGTATGCATTTTTCTATGACGCTGCTCTAGTTTTGCTTTGTTCAGAAGTTTGATGTTTTGCTTTGCTACTAAATTATAAAACCAGGCTCTTTTAGATGTAGGCATTGTTGGAACATCATTTTGCAAGCACCCCTCGCTCCATCACCACCATTTGAGTGCAATATATTATCAGTGTCCTACCAGAAAAATATTAATGATAATTGCAGAGCTTCTATGCTATGCATAGTTTTAAAACTTGTGTATTGGGTAAAGGAAAGTTATGCTGAAATATTAGGATTATTGTAGAATTTAATGTAGTGGTTTGAAAATAATGTTGATTGTGTTCTCCATGCAACGGAGTTTAGTACTGACAGTGAAATTGAACTCTTAGAGTTACTGTACAAACATTCAATGTTACCTTACACGTATTAGTTACTGTATAGACTGCATTTTATCAAGTACCATTTTAGCAATTGCTGAGTTCTTTAACAAAGCAGTTATTCCTGCTTTGTTTTATTAGGTGCCTTAATGATAACAACTCTTTAGTTCCAAGCATTTTTTTTTAAAAAAACCACACGTTACTTTTTTTGTTTTTTTAGGATGAAGGATGGAATGTTCTGTATGGGGCCACAAAAGGTAGCTGACCATGGTCACTTACTCTGAATATTATGGTACAAGTTACCATCTTATAACATGTTTCAAACCACATGTACATGGAAGGAAGTAAACATCAAATTCATTAGACCTCATTGGTAGAATTCATTAGTACAAGTGTAGTAAGCTGTAGAATTATAGTTCTTAATTAAAAAAAAACACCACATTTTTGCATATGCATGTAAATCATATTTATTTAAGTATTTGTGAAAGACAACTGGCTACTTTATAGATAGAAGAGTTTAACATTATACTTTAAAGAAATATTTGTACATTGTTCAATTGAACTGATATAGGAGAATTTTTTTAATTCTGTTTGCTTTCCTCTCAATTTCCCCAGGTTAGAATATGGTGTTTGCAGTATTCGTTGCAGTATTGCCTAGGGAACTTGATACATTAATCATAATTTCATATCATACCACATTAATTTGCAGCAGGGTCATATAGTAAGGGTGTCATAGTTGCTCTTGTATCAGATATGACTGCAGCATTGTTCTGTGGCCAACAGGATCAGTAATTTCACCATATACAAAGTGCCTGTAAAATGAATAGATCTCCAGTGTCCTTTATTTTAACAGAACTTCAAGTGCAAGTATTCATTAATAATTTATTATATGCTTGTGTATTACTCTGAATTATATTACATTGAAAGATGCACTATACTGGGAACAGTATCATTTTTAAGCTTGAAAACTATATATGCTTGTATAGGGAATATAAGCACAAGTTTTATTATCTTAAAGAAAAATTAGAACCAAGTGTACACATTTAAAAGGAAGAAACTGCTTCCTATATACTAACATTTAAGCTTATAGGCTATTTTTTCCTTTTTGAATAAGGTTGATTTCAAACCTTATCTGCTGTTGCCACTGTATATACATTTAAATTCTTTTACTAAGAAAACTTTGGAAACATTTTATAATGGTTATTTATTTAAGAACATCTAAGCAGATATAATTGTGCTGTATAATGATGTTCACATCATCCCAGTTGTGCAGGAAATCAAACTTCTGTGATAACTGAATTAACTGAATTCTACATAGCGGAAAAATGATCATGCCGTGCCATCTTTTTACAAATGCTGACCTGAAAGTGAGATGGGGCAAGAACTGGTAATTATCCATGAGCTCTTTTTCATATTGTTGTCTCAGTTCAGCTTCATGGTGTTTCCTCAGTCCACTGGATAATCTCCTTTCAGTTTGCCCCTCACTGCCTTCATTTGGGAATACTTGTAAACCACAGGTCCATGTGTTTACAAGTATTTACAAGGAGAATCCTTGTGTTTGAAGCATAGGTTTTCATGCTTCCCTTTTCCTTCTTCCCCAGTGCAACTGCATGGAGCAGAGGGTAACTGTTCTATTCTGTTTTGATTGCAAATTTTGCTGAACCGGCAGTTACTTTTTAGTGTTTAGGGCAGGAGTAAGCATCTGTGGTAGAGCCAAGAACCAACTTCCTGCTCCTGGGATGCTCTAGGAGCCACTCAAGACCGCCCCAAATTCCAAAATGCACACACACATACACAAAATCTGGAAGTGGTAGGAAGTCACTTGAAAAACATTGTTTTGTTTTGTTTTGTTTTTTTAAAGATGTTAAAAGCTATAGAGACAATTCACCCTTTTGCATTTTGGGGGGTGAGACAGACAAAGAGTAGTCCAGGGACTCTAGAGAGATCAAGGGCCACAAAAACAATTTTGGAAGCCACTTGATACCCCCAAGGTTGTATTTTGCCTACCCCTGGTTTAAGAATAGAAGCCAGGATTGTAAACTGGTTTGATGTTGGATGGTTTAATAATAATAATAATAATAATAATAATAATATAGTATTTGTATCTCACCTCTCTACAAACGTTTGTTATTTAACTCTAACTTCAGTGTTTTTAGATTCAGACATGATGAGTTACTATGGTTAGTAGATCTGTTACTAGAGTTACTGTGGTTGCATCTGTGCCAGAGGAGGACAGGTAAGGGAGAACTACAAGAGCCCTGAAGCTCAGATATGTAACGTTAAACCACAGTTTAGAATTATTGGCAAGGCAAGACATTGTCACTCTTTATCTCAGAATTGGTATTTGTGCATGTCACACAAAAATAATATTGGTGGAAATCTGTAGATCTGTGTGTGTTTTTTTTTAATAACACTGGCTGCTCAATAAGTCATATCCTCATGTACTGGTACATGGAATAACTTATTTGTTGGGCAAGAGAAGGAGTTTTGGAACAGATAAGATAAGTAGTTGAGATTATGGACATTAAAAAAGAAACTACTCTTTTTTCTTTGTATGTAAGCTTAAGGGACATTTTTCTCCACGTATGTGTGTGTGCACATGTGTGTGTGTGCATGTGTATGCGTGAACCAATAGGCCCTTGTTCAAATCCAGTATTACTATTGCAGTATTTTATTTTATTAACACATAAAATGGGGAAATGCAACTAGCATACTATTTACTTATTTAGATTTATATCCTGCCTTTCTCCCAAGATAGGATCCAAGGTGGCTATCCAAAATAAGGAATATTTTGAGACATTTGATCAAGTTTAAAGGCAGATTTGTATAGGGAGTGTGATATGTCTTGTACCACATAACTCTGAAGACACAGGGGAATGGAGTTAATTGGGGACAATCAGTGATGGACACAGGGTGATGTTCAAACAGGGGCAGCAGCTCATGCTGTTTTCTCTTTTACCACTATGCTTCCTTCACAAAAAACTCTTTGACTATAGCTCATCTTGCTTTAATTAGAAGTCTTAGTTTTCAAGTTGATATAGCCTTATGAGATGAGAGTGACTGGTGTGACTTTGTATGCAAAATGCCATGTTGAGAAACTACAGTATATCATTTCATCCTTCCAGTACATTCTGTTACTGACCTGAAAGTGGCCATTCTTGAGCCAAAGAATTTCAGTGAAAAGCAGGCTCCACTGTGAACTGCAGAATTACAACTTATCAAAGGGTCAAATTCTGTCGCTTCTGGTTTGAATTGAAATACTGAGTTTGTATCCTACTTCAGGTGTTTGTTGACTTAGCTAGGACTTTGAAGTTGTTATCTATTTCAGCTGCTCTAAATGGTCCCTGTATATTTTTGTGTACATTTAAACATAAACCTTATTGTTGCATGTAGTACTTTTTTGCATTTTTAGCTGCTGTTGCTGTTTATATTTTATACCTGTTAGCAGAATGTAATGTTTCATGAATATTAGGAAGTGCAGATTTCCAGCTAATGCATTGAAACATAATAAAGGAGTAAAAAACTTTCTTATTTTTCCTATTCACCAAATACTGGGCGGGGGGGATCAGCAAGAACCCCATAATATGAAACCATTCCTCATTCCTGTTGTACACAATAGGAAATTGAATGAAATGAGGGAATTACTTCAGGATGACTGAATTATGTGTTGAAGCTCCCAGTAGCTCAATAAAATGTTATAAGGAATCTGACTGACTCTTAGTTGTACAGTATGTATAATGGATATATTGCATAGAAGGCCCAAGAAGGAATTTCATGGCAGGTAAACTCACTAAGGGGTTGTCTACATGGTGAAAATACCCCTCACAGAATTCACCTGAAATAGAAGCCGTCTTAATGGGATCCCACATTGTCTCGTCATATTGTGAAGGAGGTGGGGGGGAAAGAGGAAAGACTATGCAAGAAAAGCATTTGTGGCTTTTCCCGCCTTTTTTTTTTTAAAGCTCCAGTAATATGTGCATTTTCGCTTGTTAAGACAAACTATTCAACATGAATCGCTTCCCCACACAGGAGTAAGTGCAGACTTGATTGGCTGGATGAGTGCAGGGGGCAGGGCTGGGTTACAGGGCAAGCGTCCGCTGCCACCATGTTGGATTTTCGCTTTAGTGAGTGATTGCTAAGGTGATAAAATGGAGGTTTGTACTATCGTTCTTTCTCTCTCTCTCTTTTTGGAAAGGTGGAATAGCACTTGTGCACACCACAGAAATAGTTAAAAAAACGTTCAGCAGTGGCAGATTTAAAAACACGAGTAATCCACTGGTGGCTGACTTCTCAGCTACACAAAGTTTATGGGGGCTGTAAAACCATTAAGACAAGTCACAGCTGCTGCAGCTTGCTATTACTATGGAGCAGTCAGGTTTTTTCCCCCTTCGTGTAGACAAGCCCTAGGTGTACATCCTGAATCAAGGGCTAACGTAAGTATTTTAGTACCTTGTGTATCCTAGTCATTGCTCTTAGGGATTTCTGCCGAGTGTGAGGGTTATATGGTCTTTTTACTTGCCAAAAACTAACCAATTGCACTTATTTTTGTCTGAACATAGAGCCAGACTGGTGTAGTGGTTTGAGTGTTGCTGTAGGACTGTGGGAGACCAGGGCTTGAATGCCTAATCAGCCATGGAAATCCTTTGGGCAAGTCATACTCTTTCATTCTTGGAGGGTAGCAGTGGCAAACCTCCTCTGAATAAATCTTACCAAGGAAAACTTATGATAGGGCTGCCATAAGTCAAAGTTAACTTGAAGGCACATGACAACAACAATGTCTGAGCTTGAACAAATTATGCTTGCATATGTTATTGTAGTCTTATGATTCCCTGTTCATCTGCAACAGGAAATTAATGGGTAGATAAGTCATAATATATGGGTTTCAGTCATATGTTTACACAGAAGAAAGTCCGACTGAAATCAAGATATTAAAGTGCACACTTCTGAGCTTAAAACGTATAGCAGAAAAGTAGGCACACAAATATGTAGTGCTTGTGTGGGCTTTTTTTTTTTAATCATTTAGTATTTTGTCTGAAATCTTCAAAAACACAAAGACAGTAAGCATAAATGTCCTAATGCTATGTTGATTGTGTCGATTCCCTGTTAAGCAACTACAGGACTCATGTTTGTTTAGAGGCCATTGCCAAGTAGAAATTGTTTTCAAGCATCTGTTTTGGTACATTCTGCAAACAAATTCCAGTATCAGTGGGCTTGGTTCAATTCTGACTAAATTCCTATCAGTTTTTGAGCTCCAGAGCTTCTGCTCTTGAAGCCTAGTTTGTTTTGCAAAGGCCTTTGCTGTTTGCATCCTTTTGCCCAAGTTGTAAGATAATGACTTGGAGTCATCATACTGGATTTGTATGTGAATATGATCTGTGCCTTAGTAAGAAGTTACCTCCTTATATTTACCCTTTTCATCGTCTTTGAGACTAAGGGAAAGTGTGTGATGAAACAACATGGAACTAGTTAAATGTATAAAGACTTGAATAGATAGTTTTGTTGTAAATAGAAACACATTTATAAAAAAAGTTATTTGATCTGTTATTAGAAACCGTGGAAGGAAATAATTAGGGAGCCCTGGTGGCGCAGTAGTTAAATACCAGTACTGCTGCTACAATGTTGTGAGTTCGATCCCACATGACTCCAAGGTTCACTCCGCCTTCCATCCTTTTGTAAGTCAGTAAAATGAGCACCCGGCTTGTGGGGGTAATTAGCTAACCCATATTGGACACCGCTTAACGAGGTGTAGATGTGTAAATTGCTATTGCTTAACTATTTGTAAGCCACTCTGAGAGCCTTTGTAGCTGAAGAGCAGGGTATAAATACCTAAATAAATAAATAGTACATAAATAATAATTCAAAGAGTCCTCTGCAACTAAGGCATTGCTGTTACTATATAGTCCTTTAGAGTTCTTTCATGTTATATCAGGGTGAAAATCAACAATACACATTTTTCAATTCTCTTTTAAAAAAGTTGTAATTGTAGTGCATCTTGATTTTATTAACCTGTATTTCATAAAACTGCTGAGATCTTCTCCTGTGCCCTTCCCCAGTGTTTAATATAATTGTAGGCTAGTAATTTTTAGTTAATTTGTTTGCAAGTCTCATATAGTATTGCTTACACTGAAATAAATACAGAATGGTATTGATAAAAGGCTAAATTGCACCCAAATTTCAGAAAATCCTGAATATTAAAAGTGAGTGACTACTTGTGCAAGTGAAGTCTCAGTATATGTTTCCTCTATAATTTATTCATGACAGTATTATTTATTTTATTTATTATTTAATTTAGGTATTTATGTCTTGCTCTTAAGCCACGAAGGCTCTCAGAGTGGCTTACAAATTGTTAATCAATAGCACCTACACATCCACACTACTTTTATAGTGTGCTAGGCACTCTCAAAACAGTTTCCAATGTGTGTTAGCTAATTGCCCCCACAAGCTGGGTACTCATTTTACCGACCTATGGAAGGATGGAAGGCTGAGTCAATTTTGGATCTCTGCAGGATGGAGCTCACAATGTTGTGGCTGCAGTACCAGCACTGAACCACTGTACTACCAGGGCCCAGTACATTCAGCTCATGTGTCAGTGGTCTGCTGAATCTTCTTTGGGTTTTAGTATGAACCTTAAAGGAGCTATCCAGGCTCCTTGGGTGCTATTCCCCCAGACAGAATCAGCACCTTGGATAGCTCCTTAAATGCCAGATTGAAACCCACAGTAGATTCACAGCCCCAGTCACATAGGAGCCACCAGCTCCCACTGTTTAGGTCCTTCCTTGGAGGTGTGATTTTCATTACTTTTCCAGACATGATTGTTTTGATGAAGTTCCATTAAAATAAATGGTAGGCACAGGAAATCATGCCACAAACTTTTTCAAAATGTATCTGCCACAAATGTGTGATAAAAAATCTCTTCAGAATGATCCGAGGACCAGTCGAATTACTGTGTTATGTGTATGATGTCATAAAAAGGGTGAATATAAAAGCACCTCCTCACATTGGATATAGTTTGTTGTTGAAGCCCACCCTTGTTGGCTTCTACAGAAGCCTTCAAACTTTTGCACCCAGAGAAGTTTATGCTTTTCTGAGGTCCTAGCCCATCCTTGACCTAACTCTGCCAAGCAGCATTGGCCAGCTGGCAGGAATCAGGACATAGACGACTTATATTCAGTTCCCCACTTGTGGTTTCCCACTTGCGAGGTGGGCATCATATCAGATACATTACCTGCATGAAGGGTGCCTGCAAAAATTAGTAAACACAGCAGTCTCTGAACAAGATTAGAAAGCTGGGCCAAAACTAACAAAATGAATTTCAACAGGAAGAAATGTAGGATACTACACTTGGGCAGTAAAAATGAAAAGCACAGATATAGGATAGGTGCCACCTGGCTTGATGGCAGTACATGCGAAACTAGGAGTCTTAGTGGACCACAAGCTGAACATGAGTCAGCAGTGTGATGCAGCAGCTAAAAAAGGCAATGCGATTCTAGGCTGCATTAATATGAGTGTAGTGTCGATCAAGGGAAGTAATAGTGCCACTCTATTTTGCTTTGGTCACACCTCACCTGGAATACTGTGTCAAGTTCTGGACACCACAATTCAGGAAGGATATTGAGAAGCCGGAGTGTGTCCAGAGGAGGGCGACCAGGATGGTGTGAGGTCTGGAAGCCATGCCCTATGAGGAGCGGCTTGGGAACTGGGCATGTTTAGTCTGGAGAAGAGAAGGTTGAGAGGTGATATTATAGCCATGTTTAAATATTTCAAGGGATGTCATACTGAGGATGGAGCAAGCTTGTTTTCTGCTGCTGCAGAGACTAGGACAAGGAGCAATGGGTTCAAACTACAGGAAAAGAGATTCCACCTAAACATTAGGAGGAACTTCGTGACAGTAAGAGCTGTTCAGAAGTGGAATACACTGCCTCGTAGTGTGGTAGAGTCTCCTTCATTGGAGGTTTTTAAGCAGAGGCTGGATGGCAATCTGTTAGGACTATTGGAGGTTCTACCAAACTGACTGAATTGTATCTTTCATAGAGTTGTATTTTGTTTATGTTTAGATTGATAGGGTTTTTGTTACTCAAATAGCTGGCAATGGTTAATATAACCTAGAGAACAAACAATATAGTGCTGACATTGTGCTTTATATAAACTAAGAGGTTTTGTTGCTTCATTTCCCAGCCTGGATTCTTCATGCCTCTTGAGCTTTTGAATCTCGCTTGGATTAAAGTTCACTTTACTTATGCATTAGCTTAAATGATATAATTTGTTGTAGAATTACGCTTTTCAGATTGCATGCCACTTGGGCATAACTGTATAATTTGCTAAGTTTTGGAATAAAAGTCTTCTTTCCACAAGTAAAGAATAGACTTGCAGTATTATAGAGAAATACAAAATACTCAACCACTTGTAGGTAATAGTCTTTATAGGTCAAGGTGGAGGTCAGTGGAAAGGGCTGAATGACTGAATCTTTACAATGTTGGCTGTAGGATAAAAAAGGACTTTCACAGAGTGTGTTGTTTATCCCTTAACCTTCATAATAGCACAAAGTGGCTGATCCTATTTGTGAAAGGTGTCACTGGATACAGATTGGCTGTTATGCTTCAGTTCTATATAAACTGCTGGTTCACAGAGAAATCCAGAAAAGCTTCTTAATGAATTACTGCTTTGTAGGAAATACAGATGATCAGAAACCTGTAAAAATTAATGCTCCCTTTTTCATTCACCATCTTCAGTATTTTATAAAGCATACATGTTTGGAGTAAAGCTAGATTATCTTTTATTCTTCCTCTGCATTTTAGTTGCACAAATGAAAAATTGTATTCAGATGCTATGATTTGAAGATTAAAATGCTATTAGAAGTGTCTTAATTAACTGAATGTTAAATGTAATCTTAAAATTTCCTGTTGTAAAGTTAGCACTTTGTAGAAACATGTTTGCTATGTAAAAATATATGTGCACTGAAGATAATCTAATTTTTATTGACATTTTTAAATTAAAAAGATTAAAGTGAATAGACAAATACATGCCATCTCAAGTAAGTATAACACAATTTGAAAGAAAAAGAATAGATTTAACAAAAATCTGTTTTAGAAAAAGAATATACTGTATACTGTTTCCTTTTTAAATATTTGCTCGCCTGTAAGAGTCACAATATTAAAACTAATTGCTTTAACTTGGAATTTCATGTGGTCTCAGATGTACACGTGTAATGGTCTTTGCCATGTACTGTCAAGAATATCCTATACATTCTCTGAAATTGCACATTCTCTGTGAATGGGAGCCAGTAGATTGAGATTGATTGGCATGATGCAAACAAGATGAAGAGCTCAAAAAAAGATAGTGATGTGTAAGTTGCACCATGTAGTTCTAGACTGCAATTAATGTATTTTTTTAATTTATCTGCAATTATGTGATAATGGTTCCTTGCATTCTAGCTTTAATTTCCAGCAAGTAAAACAATCTCTTCCCAATATCAAGGCTTCAGTGAATGGTTCCTAACTAATGGTGTTTGTCAAAAGAAAATTGTTAAAACTTATTTTTTTAACAAATAAGATGCTAACTTGAATTAAAAAGATTTTGGTTGTTTTACAGTATAGCAACTTTTTCCAGATTTTAAAACATCTCATTACTAAAATTTGTTACTGTTAGTTGCTTCTTATGCTAAGAGAAGAAAGTAGGCAAAGAAAACAAATTTGTTCCTTTTTGCTATTTATTGTCAAGACTTTAAAGTTACTTGACACTAGTTATGGAGGAAACTAATAGTGCCAGAGTGCAGTACAGCATGAAACTTAATAAAATATACAGATGAAGGATAATAATTTCCCCTTCTGTTGATTAAAGTACATACCTATATGTACTAGCTTCCATTGAATTCAGCCTACTTCCATGTAAACATGCATAGTTGTGGGCTATTTCAATACATGCAGGGTATTTTGAAGGGAAGGGTTGGCTGATATTGTTGAGGAAAAGTAGGCTCATCATTTTTTGCAGGTTTTTATTGTTCAGTGTAAATGTAATTTGTTAATCCTGTGAAATTTGTCATAGATAAATTTGCTTGGATTATCTTGTCACTACCGTATCTGCATTCTTTTGTTCATTGCTTATTCATAATTTAACAGTCTGGCAGTGAGCCTTTTTGGGATGCTCACAAAAGATATATGACCTCTACCAGCTGCTACTCTAACCTGCAGAATGCACAGCAAGACATTAGAAATGTGAGGATTCCTCTACTGATTAAAGTGCTCTTCATTTAAACAGTCTGTTCGTAAGAATCCCAGGAATTTCTGTGAATAGTCTTTCTTTCTTTCTTTCTTTCTTTCTTTCCTTCCTTCCTTCCTTCCTTCCTTCCTTCCTTCCTTCCTTCTTTCTTGTACAATTAGTTTTAACTTCATCCTATACTGAATGAAAGAGACCTATAATTTTCATCTTACATTTGTTGGTGGCTTGTTTTTCAGATGGAAATTACAAAAATGAAAATTAGTGAGGTATAATTGCTTGTAAATTGAAGCATGTGAACAAACCCCCTTCTGTTATCATTTTAAGTCTACATTTTCATACAAAGACTTCTTTTGACATCTAATGTTGTTGTATGCTGGTTCTACAGAAAAGCTTTCTGAGTCAACATTGCTATCAGCCAAGCATTTACAGATCGTACTGTGTGAATGCCCAGTAAAGTATAGTACACTGAAGACATTAAATAAAATATTACTTGAAGTGTAACAGCACTTTAGATTTTCATTAGTTTCCTGATGTAGTTGAGAATTTTAAAAAATCACATTTAAGTCTACCCTCCTATCCTCTCTCCACCTCCTGCACTTTATCTGTACATCAGTTTGTAAGTTTTCCCCTCCCCTTTGTACTTGCCTATGATCACTGTTCAGAATCATTCATTGCTTTGGTTCATCTTCATCTCAGGTCTTTCATATTATAGCGGGCCCACCATATTGGTGGGTTAGCCATCCATGGAATGGAGAGTCTGCTGATGGCCATGGCCCATATTATTCAGTGGCAGTGTATGCGTGTGGGTGCATCAACATGTGACTGCATACGCATGTTACCATTGATTGATATGGGGCTTGAACATCTGCATTTTTTCCCATCCCCAGAGGTGGGGGTTGGAACCAATATCTTGCAGATGGGAAGGGCCCACTGTAGCTGCTATACAGTTCTTTAGTTCTAATTGGAGATGCCATAAATCAAACCTGATATTATTTTTTTTAAAGAAAGCATATGCTTTATCATTAAGCCATGGCTCTGTTCCTTGCATCCATTACTATAAAACTATAAATTAATTTGGACCCTGGGTGTAAACTAGCATGAGCATTCTAGTGGGATTTTCTGTGATCCATATAAAACTGGAACAGTTCTTTTTCTCGTGTCCCTATAACAAAATTTCTTACATTCTAATGGGCATTTACTTTCATGTGTATTATTTATTTATTACATTTTTTATCCTACCACAGAAAATAATGAACTGTTCCTTTCTGGCAATTTTTAAGCAGAGGTAGGATGTATCTTTACCAAGAATATTGCAGTAGTAGATTTCTTTTATAAACAGTAATATAAGAACACTTTCTAACACTGTGAATCTGTGATTTTGTTGCTTTGAGGAGTTTATGTCAGTTGATGTACAGGTAAATATACCAACAAATGTTAGTGATTGGCCCACTTTTACCCAGAGAGCTTCCTCAATACGTAGAAATTTGAAGGCTTAATAGTGGAATACTCTACACTATATGTTAGTTTCCCATTGATCTAGTGGAAGAAATCAGTATGAAGTGCTATTGTATTTTGGATCTATGGATTAGAATGAATGGTCTTGATTCAGACAAAATTAGTTGAGTTTAAGTCATATTGATTTAATTTGGACTGAAATACACTGTAATTTTCTCTGGATTTGTGACCGTGGCCAAATCCACACTACACAAATCATCCATTTTGAAACTGGATTATTTGCCAAGGATCTTTCCTATGGAATCCTGGGATTTGTAGTTTGGTGAGGCACCAGCATTCTTTGGTAGAAAAGGCTAAAGAATTTATAAAACTATAAATCCCAGGATTCAGTAGGAAGGAGCCATGGTAAATAATTGAGTTTCAAACTGGATTATTTGTATAGTGTGGATTTAGCCCATGTGTTTGAGTTAAAGTATTATACCAGGATAAATGGTTAAAGCAACTTTTACATAAGTTTAATGCTTCCTCATTTTCCTGTAGTTGTGATTTGTCCTCATCATACCTCTTAGGTGGCAGGGCTGGATAGCAGAACTTTAGCAATAATTAATAATGGCAACACCATGTGTTGATGAGATATGAGTTTAATACTTGTATATTAGAAAGAAAATCCATCTTTTGATTTCACATATGATAATGCCAATTTTTTTGTAAGGCTGTCAAATTTTTTGGAAGACCTTGTTTTAGTATTGAATAGTCCTGTGCTCTTTTTAATAATTACTTTCATCTCATTGTAGCAATGTGTTTGAAGGTACAGGTCAATAAGGATGATCGCATTCAGAATTCCATGATCTGTGTAGTGGAACAAATTGAAAGCAAAGCCTGTATCAATCACTGTGAAGGGAGGGTTAATTGTTACTGCTTCTCAAGCGTCTGGACAGATAAACCAGTAATGAAATACTTATTGTTCTGATATGTGGATGCTAAAGGGTGAAACAATTGGGGACAAGATAACAAAAATGTGTGGATATACACAGAAGTGAAACTCAAGTGAGAAAATGCATAGGTACAGTGTGAACTCTTCTGAAAGTAATAATATTTTTTAATAGTATAGATTCTTGTAATAATTAAAGGGAATGGTTGTATGTGTAAGAGAAAACAGAGGAAGAGTTTAAAGTCATAAGAAAATGTAAGTTTGAAAGAACTTATGCAAACAATTTAAAATATTTTACATACATAGTCTGAAGGTTATAGAACTGATGCTATGTATTTAAGTATTTTTTTATGTGTATTTATTTTCATTTGTGGTATGTTCCCTATTCCTAGATGTTTTTTTTAAAAAATGTTTTTAACACAGCTGTACTTACTAAATCTACTACATTCTGTCATCTCCTGAAAGCTTTTCTTATTCAGTTGATGAGCACAGTAAAAGTATGATTAAAGATAGAAAAGGTGGAGAATGAGTGCAGCAAAATAAATTATAACATTATAGTAAATATTTAACCATTTCCAGAATGTGAACTTAAGATTTAAACATCTGCTAGTTACTTATATGATGAAATATATGCAAAAATATTTAGCCAAATTGAAGTCTTAGGCCCATGACAATCATCTCAACACAGTGGGTAGTTCTGAAAATTAATGAGAATGATAATACTGTAAAGACTGTTCCAGAGTTTGCCCAAATTCATTATCTAAGACTCTTGTTAAGAACATCTCAAAGAATTTTAACCAGGAAAATATATTAATGGTTCAAAATCATTTCTCAAAACGCTGATTTATAAAAGTATAATGGAATTATATATGCAAGAGCTATAGTTAGCAACACAAATAACACATGAGAAGGGCATTATATGAAGGCACATTATCCCACTAGATAGAGCATTTGGCTTCAATTTTAACCCATAGATGTCGGCTTCTTTTTGCTGATTTACATTTTACAGATTATAGACAGTAAGGTGACACTTAATTTTTAATTATATATATATATATATATATATATATATAATATCTTGGGGAAATGTTACTGGTTTAGTGGCACCTGTAACATATTGCAGCACTAGAACCATTTCTGACTGTAAATTATAAATTATTGCAAGCCTCTGCTTAGATTCTAAGAAACAAATATTGGAAAAAGTAGAAACTTGTGATAGACCCTCAGGGGGAAAACTGTGATTAATGCATAGTGATCATTCTTTGGTTTTTGTGTGGGACTTGTGAATCAGAGCAAGAGCCATCATTGTCACTGTCATTGCCATCATTATTATTTAGAAGGCCACTAAAAGAGATGGGCAATGGAGATTAACCTTTTCTTCTTTACTACCATATTCCCCTTCTCATGCTTCCTAACTGAGATTTATCCATTGCTAAAGCAGCCTTCTGTTATGTGTATCAGTTGTTAGATGAGGAGTTATTGGGGTTAATTTGAATGCACATTTCTTTCTGTAGAATCTGTTTATCTTCACTGCATTGCTTTTTTGCCAGTTAATCAACAGTCCATGTCCAAATGTGTATTCTGTTGAAATAAATGCATTGCAGGTGGGCAATATCTTCACTTTGTAGCATGTTTGCATATACATTCAACTTACCACAATATCTTGACTGAGCAAGTGTTCTTCCTTGGATTAAAATAATTGCTTCCATGGAGCCAATGTTTTTAGGACATCTGCAACAGCCTCTCTGGTGGGAGCGGAAAGCACTCTGAACAGAAATATTCTGGCAGATGCCCTGAGGTGAGTGGGGATTCAGGCCTTCAAGAATAAGCCTCTCCCTGAGTGCCTTTTGGCACATGAGACATCTGCTTTATTCATAGTGGAAGCCATAGATTTCCCCACAGAGTGTTAAGAGTTTTCTTTTGCTCTTCTTTCTTTCTTTCTTTCTTTCTTTCTTTCTTTCTTTCTTTCGAAGACAGTGGTGTGTGTCACACAAAGTAAGTCTTGGTTTCAGATGCTCACTTTTGATGGAGAATTTATGCATATTAATTTCTGGCTAGGAGCCTGCATGTAGCTGTTGACAATTAATTCCTCTCAATGTCAGTGTGATTTTAGTGTGTGCCATAACAAAGGCATAGTCTTTTCTTTTAAAAAAACAACCCTATAACAATAACTTCAACCTCAAACAGCAATGCTGTAAAAACCGAAGTGAACAAGTTCAGCTTTAGTAAATAACTTCAGAATAGTAGTTGGTGCTATGCTTATCTCATCTCATTTAATGAGAACATTGAAAATTTTGGCAGTTAATCACTTACAGAGGAACTGCAGGCCTGACACCTAAATCTTTTTGCTGATTTGGGTATGAAAAGGCCATAGGACAGCAGCAAAGAAATTAAAATGATCACTGCAATGATTATTGCTGACATTTTCAAACCAGAATCTAGTTTTTGGACTAGAATTTTTGTTGTGTGGAATGTGGCTATTACACAGTCCAACCTAAGGGTGGTGATCATGGAACTAAGTGGAGCATGAATATTAGAGACTAAAATAATAGAGTTGGAAGAGTGGAAGAGACCACAAGGATCATCTTGTCCAACTTCCTACCATGCAGGAATATATAATCAGAGTACCCCTGACAGATGGCCATCCAGCCTCTGTTTAAAAAACCTCCAAAGAAGAGCACTCCAATACATTGCAAGGCAGCATATTCCACTGTCAAATAGCTTTTACCATCATGAATTTCTTACTACTATTTAGCTGGAATCTCTTTTCCTGTAGTTTGAGTCCATTGCTCCATGTCTTAGTCTCTGGAGCCACAGAAAACAAGCTTGCTCCATCCTCAGTATAGGACATCCTTTCAAATATTTAAACACGGCTATCACATCATCTGTTAACCTTCTCTTCTCCAGGCTAAACATACCCAGCTCCCTAAGTCACTCCTCATAGGGAATGGCTTCCAGACCATTCACCATTTTGGTCACCCTCCTCTGGATGCATTCCAGCTTGTCAATATCCTTCTTGAATTGTGGTACCCAGAACTGGACACAGTATTCCAGGTGAGGTCTGACCAAAACAGAATAGAGTGGCACTGTTATTTTCCTTGATCTAGACACTATACTCCTACTGACCTCATTGGCTTTTTACGTCACATTACAGTGCTGATTCATGCTCTGCTTGTGATCTACTAAGACTCCTAGATCCCTTTCATATGTACTGTAGCCAAGTCAGGCGTCACCCATATCTATATCTGTGCATTTAATTTTTTCTGCCTAAGTGTAGTACTTTATTTTTCTTTACATACCACAAGGTGTTGACAGTGGGTATGGATGACTGAGAATTTTAGTTTCAGACATTAATATGCAAATCTCGTGTAAGTATTCATGTTATAAAAGGGTTTTGCTACTTCTCTCCTTTCTTGTATAAAGTAAGGTTTTCCCCTTCATGGGATCCCTGAAATTTTGCTTGATAGTTTCTGTTTTGAAGAAGTTGTAATCAACATTTTTGTGCGCACAATCTAAAAGAAAGTATCTTATTTGTTAGTATCTTAGACTTTGTTAAAAGTGTAATAATAGCTGCAGCAGAGATTCAGTAAAAAAATGAGCCAGTCTGTCATGAAAAAAAAGAGACTTAGCTATTTATCAGATTTTTTTCATTCCAGAAAACTGTATGCTTCCCTTAGCTCAGTGATCAGAGGCATAAATTCACACATCAGGTTAACACAGAGAAGCATCTCAGGTAGAGGAGAACACTGCAACATGACAGTTTACTTTACTTGTGTGCTTCCTTGTGAATATTGAATTACATTGTGGGAGCACAATTTGGCCAATCTTTTAAAAATATTTTTGAAATCATAATTCTGATTCCATCCAGTCTAAAAATATTAAGTTGTAGTGAAAGAAAAGTTTGTCACGGTTTCATTAAATGCAGTAATTTACTCCTGTGGCTTCAAGGCTACAAGAATCTGGAGTCTAGGAATAAAATTTGGTGGTCTTGTTATTATAATTCTTTATTTCCCACTTTTTCTCCAAGCCTGTGACTCAGGATGTCTTCCTAAAATTAAGTAGGTCCCTTCCACCCATGGACTGGTTCTGGGCCCCACCGTGGATGGCGATATTACACATTAGTGAAAGCCCTTTTCGCCATAAGCAATAGATTCCCAAAGATCCACTGTAACAAACAAACAAACAAACAAAAAGTTTCCGTCTGTTGCCAGACATGGACATCACTTCAGTCTGGCTTCTCTATGAAGAGCCTGGGAGCAGCTATCCAGAAGACTCTCTCTTATGTTCCCATCAGATTTATGCATACTAGGTAGCATTGGTAACCTGTGGAACTGTTGCAACAAACAGTTGTGTGCTCCTTGTAACCAGCCTCAGTTAACAATCTTGCTACAGCTCTTTGGGCTGGCTGAAGTTGCTGAACATTCTTCAAAGGCAGCCTCATGTAGAGCATGTTATAGTTAGATATAATACAGGCATGGGTCACCATGGCCAGATCAGAGCTTTGTATGTTATATTTTAACAGGCTACTAAAGCTGCAACCAATATATACGGCTTCAGATTTCCACTTAAATTGCAGATGCACAACCTCTTTGGCCAAAGGTCATACATGTAGTGTCCTGAGTAGCCAGGAACTACACAATCATGTGCCTACTCAGGCACACAAATGCATTTCATACCAATTGGCCATTTTCTTCCCAACCATAAAAAACAGAATTGAGATCTAGGCATTTCTACAAAGGCACAGCCCCTGGAGCAGTAGCTTTTGTGCATTCAAAACACAACCCAGTTCTTTGCATTTAAAGTTTAAATAACCAGTTGATGGTAACTTGGTCTGTTTTCTGCATTTTTTTTGTCCGAGTATTTTAAAGTGTTTATTCTCATTCAGGTTGTTTTGCAACAGTTTTATATTGGTTTTGCTTCTGTAAATCATCTAGTGATTTTCCTGTTTTAAGCAACATACAAATAAATGAACTAAATAATGAATACATTTCAAATTTTAAAAGCCTTTACTGGCTAATGAAATTAGTCACTATGATCGAGCTGGCTAAGATCTGGGCAAACACCTCAAACCAATTAGAAAAAGATTGGTTGCTAGTAATTAATTACTGGAAAGAAACTTGGGACATTCATGAAATATTCTTTTAGATTCAGATTTAGATAGTATATGGTTTAGACAGTCAGACTATAGATGAGATAGCTTTAATTAAAAATTTGATGATATAATAAATTATAATAGGTGGAGCAAAGTGGTGGGAGAAATGGGTTTCATCAGAAGGTCACGTGATTCAAAGATTAAGAACTCACTTTTTTATGGACAAACAAAAGGAAGTCAACGTAAGAAGATTCAGTAATCAGAACAAAAATGTAATCGAGTGTGATATAGAAAATGTAAAAAATAGGAAAAGAAAAGGAGTGTAATGAGAACTTTTTTCTTTCTGTATAGTCTTAATTTAATTTTCTTTTTGTGCAATAAAAATAATTACATTTTTTAAAAAAGCTTTTAAATCACTCTTCTCTCTAGTCATTGAACTGAGATAAGGTATCAGAAGTCCTTACCTTGGTGTGAAAAAAAATGGGTGAGGTCACATAGCTAGCAGTGGAAGGCTGTGTGCAGTAGATGGCCACTGTTTGTGCAGCATTGGTTTTAAGCTGCTGTAGTACCAATGAGAAAACACCTCCCATAGAAATACAGAAGTACTCATTGTCTTGAAGTGTTTGCAGTCAAATTGTTCTTAATTGGCTTGCAAATCTCTCTTAAAACATGCTAACATTTTGTTCTCTGTTTGATACAAGATTTCTTTTTAAATGAAACACTGTTTAACTTTATAAACTTGGCATTTACAGTGCTATTTTTACCAGAGAAGTTTCATTGATGTGAAACTTCAGTAATGACATGAATCTTTTAATGGAAGAAAGCAAGGTATATATTAAATATTAAACATCCTTGTAATATATTGCAGTTAACAGTAAATAAAAAACAACAAACATTTTTGAAGAATTCGGGCTCATTTGAAGAATTCTGAGCTTGTAACTACAAAGAATGCTTTGTAGAAAGGAGATAGGTGCATAAAATGTGATGGATAACGAAGAGCTTCAGGCTCTAATATTTTAAACTGTAGTGTTCTCTTCACATTTACAGTAGAGAAATTTCCCAGGATGGAAAGTTCAATAAAATAGAACTAATTATCTAGTTTTCAGATACATAGCTCTTCAAAATCAATAAATGCCAATTTCCTGGCCTTTTTAAAATTAATGTTGCTAGTCAACATTTTTTAAAAGAGATAAATCTGAAATGCATTTCTAACGATAGGTGACTGAAGCATTTTGTATAACAATCTTTTTGGAATTAAAAACAGGTTATTTTCCCATGAGATCTGCATTTCCAAATTGGTCTTGTTATCATTGTGGCAAGAATTTAAGGTTACTTTTAGCTTTTATAGAAATATTCAATCAAAACATTTTTGAGCCATTGTATAGGAATTATGTTTGATTGGATGCCCTACCTTTTTTAGGAAGAAACCCTGTTCACTTCATATACTATAGACAGACAGTATTGTGGTGTGATACAAAAGGATGTATGGAGTAATTTGCATGTTGTACATTTGAAGGATTCAGAATATATAAAGAATCATGAGATACTGAGGTTAAGGTCGATTGCCATCCCAAGGTCTGCTGGAGGTACCCATAAAGTTCAAGATATATTGAGTCTGTGGTGGCTTCTACATGTCCAACAACTGAAATGGAAGAACTATAGGTAGTCATTATGAGAGTCTCCATAGTCATGCTGCCAAAGAGAGTCCAAAAATGCAGGTGTTTGTGTTGATCCATAGCTACATGTGTATGATGGAACAGCAGTACACATCATAATATTCAATGTATTATGGTCAGGTGACTCTCAGGGAACTGGCAACATCCTGGTTAGTTCATTGGGGTCTGGGTCAAGAGACCTGAGATTTCATTAGGAAGGGAGAGGGACACAGCATGTCCCCAAAACAGTGTAAGACCACCTGCTCAAAGAAATCTAGTGCCCGTTCGGAACCAAGCCACCCCCAAAATGTTTTACATAAAAACGGATAGCTTACAACAACAAAATGATACTGGAAATACCTCCCCCACACCACAGTAGCTATGAGGATTACAGCTACACTATCGAGAGGGAACAGAGAATTTGGAAAGATAAGGGTGGGGAAGATCACAAAACAAAAAAGTTCTGGTGCTTTGACCTGGGAGCCATGCTATAGCTGACAGACTGCATTTTGATGAGCCATAAGTTGTGCAAGTCTGGCGCACTTAATCACTTCTGGGTATTTTATTAACCCAGTACAAGTTTTGTGGGGAGGGAGAAATGATGGGAACTGCAACATGCATGCTGTGGGAAGCACCCCCCCTTCAATTCTACATGTCATTGGTTCAACACGATTTTTATTAAAGATGTTCCCCTTTTCCATTATCTGCAACCGTATGCAAACAAAGCCTGCATAAGAAAATAACTCAGTCCTCAGCCAGTGTATGGTGTTCTTTAATGGCATTAAGAAACAACAGTGATTGAGCTGGAATGCAATTGTGTGAGTCTCCATGACAAATATTATACAGGATTATGACTATAAAAAGTTGCCTTATTGTAAAGACAGTTGGTCCATCTAGCTAAGTGTTGGCAGCAGCTTTCCAAGGTTTCAGCTTTTAGCCATGCCTCAAGAAGCTAGAGACTGAATGTCAGACATTCTTCATGCAAAGCATCACCTCTAACACTAGCTCAGGGTCTTCATTTCCATCTTTCATTTTAAGGATTCATTGTAGTTTACTTGGAACATCAATTAAGTATCTAGTGTTGTGGCCATGATTTACTTAAAACTCAGGCTCTTATCTTTTCCCTTTTGAGAGTCATTCTGTTTTGACAAATGGAAAGATTTGGACACTCTTTAATGCTCAGTGGGTTGGATGCAGTGTTTCATTTCACCAGAGGAAATAGGTCCCTGTAACTGCACAGCCGAAGGCAGCTGTGGGGGAGGGGGCTGTTTGATGGCTTCTCCGTTGGGAGACCAGACTCCTCTTTGCTTGGCACTTTCATGCCAAGCTAACCATGTGAGGGAGGGCGGAGGCAGAAAGAGTTAAAAAGTCTCAGCCACCCCCTTGTGTGTCTCTTTCTTGACAGCATGAGCCCCCCCCCCACTTTTGTGTAGTGAGTGTATCTGGCCGCTTTGGGATTGGGTAGGATTTCCCCCCCCCCGCTTTATTTGGTCCCCTCCACCTACCTCACATTGTATCTACAGGACTGGGTTGATTGGCTTGGGTGTGGTTGTTAAATAGGCAGCCACTTGGCAGGTAGTGGGGGAGAACTCTATAGATCATTGTTCAGCTTGGCACTCTTTTGGTGAAGGGTTGGGCTCTGGAACTACATCCAAAGGTTCTGCAACTTAGGAGGTGGGGAAGGGGTCTGCCCTTGGGAATGGCCTGGGACCTTGTTTCCTCTTTTATAAAGTATTGTGTCTTGGGAGGGAACAACCTGGATTTGCCCTCCAGAAAAGGACCACCAAGGTAGCAACCCCATTAACTTGGGACTGCCCTCAGGTTTAGGTTTTTTCGCCCAAGGGAAGGCTGAGGAAGTAGTCACTTGGATGACACCTGGCCTCAGCTGGACCTACACCAGGTTGCTCCCCCTATGTTGCTCATTTGCAGATTGCTTTAAATAAGTTTTAGGTCAAATAAAGTGGCTCTTATTTTACCCAAGTTCTATGTCTGGTCTCATTATTTCCGGGTTGGTCGTCAATGTTCCCTGTGTGCAGTTCCATTCAGAATCTTTCCACCTCTTCTTTTTTTTTCTCTCTGTCTTTTGCAGACTTCAGTACCACCTCTGTCATTTTTCCAGAGGATCCTCCATCTTTTTGGAGCAGAATGGAGTGGGGAGTGGACAAAACTTGCATAGAAGTAGACAGTACTCTAAAGGCACCAGATCCCTTCTGATCTTGGAAGCTATGCAGGGTCAGCCCCGATTAGTACTTGGACGGGAGACCACCAAGGAATATAATGCGCTATGGGCTGCATTTCAGAGGAAATAACTGCCAAAATCACCTCTGAGTATTTCTTGCCAAAGAAAACCCTATGATATTCATGGGATCACCATAAGTCGACAGGCAACTTCAAGGCAAATACACACAGAGACAATACTTTCCTCTGTGGGAAAGGGGAAATGACAAAAACAACTGTTTGCATTCTGCCAGCAGAAATGCTCTGTTAGACCAGAAGTACAGGAAAGGAGTAATTCTGCAATGGATATGGCAGGAAACCCAGTACTCTTACACTTTTGTGTATGACCTACTTTGTTTTGTTTACTTTATGTGGACCCCCACCTCCCCCCGCCCAGTCATGAAATTTCTAGTTTAAGGGTTTTATATCATTTCTAGTTCCTGCTTTTCTTAACATGGGGAGGGATATCCCCTTGCCTTTCACTGTGAAGCAGCTTATTTAAAAAAAATCTTATTTGTGATGGCACCAGTGCATGATTTACCGGAGGCCTGTACTGCACTGGAGTGGAAAATGTCCTGCAGATGTTATTGGACTGTCTCCAGTCCTAGATAGCATAGCCAGTGGCAAAAGTGGGTGGGAATTGCAGTTCTCAACATCTGGAACACAATATGATTCTCCACCCCTGCACTACTGATGGTTGTACTGAGAAATGAATCTTTCATGTAATTCAAAATCTTATTCAAGAGAAATCCAGATACCATTCAACGGAGTGATAAATGGGTAGTTATTTCAAATTTTAATATTTTTTAATCCAAGATGGATCCTAAAGGATTTCAGTGGGAAAAAAAGAAAATCTCACATATGATATATAAGTAGATAGTATATTACATTAGATTTTTATGGCTTCATCATTTGATAATAAGCATGGCATACGGGGTAAATGTGGAGATCTTGATTTTTAATGTGATATTTCCCTATAACTGAACATGAGTATCATTAAGATTCATAAGGGGATATTCAGTGATTAATTAGAGAGCTCACAGGGAGATGCTAACCCTTATTTGTTGGAATGGTTGACATCTCAACTGGCCAGAAAGTCATGGGTTCCTTAACACCTGTATTTATAACGAGCTGATACTCAACAGATATCACTTAGTGTATTGGGACTGGAAAGTTTATTGTTAACATTTTGAATGCTTTATTTTTATTAATTGCACATGATACTGAAATTGTTGAAATGGTTGTAGGCTGCGTCAAGAGTTTGCAGATGGACTAGGATTTTTGAAAACAAAATAAACAGTTCATTTAGTGGTCTTAAGCATGGGAGACTGGGCTGTTTAAGAACAATGTTCCACATCATAACAGTTTTTCAAGCTTTAGATAGCATTGTTGGATTTGGCTGGTTTCTCTTCCTTGCTCAAAAAAGAAAAGAAAAAGAAAAAGCTTAGCTGCATAATTTGCTATCCTTCACTGAAGAAACTTCAGTGGAATTTGAAAACCTGTGCAGCTATTGGAGACCAGTACTTTCTACTGAAAACTGACCACATGTCTCTACTACCTCAGCCTCCTGGGGTTAATTTCAGTCACTTGTGAATCCTCTGTTCTGCTTGCTGCAACAGGAAGAAAAGTCTTTTGTTTAAAGGTGCTGAACTCCAACCTTTCTCCAATATTTCTATTCAAAGGCTGACAACTGGGATTTTTCTCTTGCTCTAAATGCTGATACTTCACTAGTAGCATCATGAAAGTTAAGTAGTTCTTTCTTTCCTATCTGCTGTGACCTGAACCAGTCTTCAGCCATCATAACATCCTAGCTTAGATGAGTGAAAGAGAGAGGCCAACATTGTACATATTTTGTTAAGGAAGTTAATGTTTCTAACTAGTGGAAGAAATGATGCAAGGGATGGGATGGATAGGGGTCAGATTAAAATAGTTCTATTTTTCAGGAGGGAATAATAAAGATGTAGTTTAGAGAAACAGTTGATCTGAACTGTGGGAGTTTTTTTTATCATCCTAAAAGTGTTGTACAATTTTGTAGCACACATAGTAGCTCCGGCACCCATGATAGTTTAATAACAGTTTTGATAAACTGCTCATTTTGTATTTCATTTTTAAAAGTTTGCAAGAAGAATGTTCATCTAATTTTGCAAATCAGAGTTCTTAGTTCCTAAAAAGAAGGCAAGTATTATCAAATGGCAAGAAATTAGGCACACATTATATTTGCTATGTAATGAAGTGAAAGTGTTTGAGGGGGAAAACTCAGTGTAAATGCACCTCATTGTGAGGGGAGTGTTGCTCTAACAAAAAAATGAAAAGGGGAAATTAAAAAAAAAATTCAGTAGTTTCAATGTGCATTTCATTTTCCCTTTTCAGCACTTGAAACACTCTTCAATCAGTATGAATTGGCCGTAGACTCTTGTCTTTTTTTTTTTTTTAAGTTGCAGACATTGACTGGTATGGATGAATTATAGTAAATTAGCACTAGAGGGTTATTCAGATGGTCAATGCAATTTTTTTTATTTAGTTATTTATACCCCGCTCTTCAGGCACAAGGCTATCAGAGCAGCTTACAAATTGTTTTAAGCAATAGCTATTTACACATCTACACTGCATTAAACAGTGTCCAATGTGTGTTAGCTAATTGCCCCCACAAGCTGGGTACTCAATTTACTGACCTACGAAAGGATGGAAGGCTGAGTGAACCTTGGAGCCCGCTGGAATCGATGACTCCCAGTTCTAAAGCAAAATATGTAGTGCATGCATACTGGACACTGGAGGAAAGAGAATTGGGTATATATGACATTTTTCTCTCCTCCCTCTCAGCTGGGCCACTTTTAATAGAAAATATGGTCATATGCCTTCAAAGTGTGACAGAGGAGAGTATTTATGGTCTGATCATTACACTGTTTATGTATGTATGTTCCTAGGTTAATTGTCAACTTAAGAGATTTTCACACGGGGAAAGTAACCTCCGGGGAGATCAAGAGAGAAACGGGGCTGTTCCAGTTGCAGCGCTCCGTTTCACACACGCCCTTCCTTCTCCCAATCTCATGTTGTCCTCCCTCTCTGCTGCTTCCATTTCCCTCCCTCTATTTTTTTTTTACTAACAAAAGTTCTTTGTTAGTAAAAAATTGCAGAATATACCGGGAGGGAAATGGAAGCATTACGGAGGGAGGATGATGAGATCGGGAGAAGGAAGGAGGCATGTGAAACAGAGCGCTGCAACCAGAACAGCCCCGTTTCTCTCCTGATCTCCCTGGGGGTTATTTTCCCCATGTGAAAATCTCCATAGTATGACCACATGGGCTTGATAGTATTTTCTTAGGTAAGGAATTCTCAGAGGTGAAAGCAAATCCCAGTGATATCAGTGGAATTCACTTTCAGTCAAATTTGCTTTAGGTTGTATTCTCAGATTGTTATATTATCTGTGACAAAATGTCAATTAAATTCACTGGGCTTTACTTCTGATTTCACTGTAAGCCTGGCAAAGTGGGGTTTACACAGGGGCTGAAATGGATGACTCTAATGATGGGTCCTGGAGCAGATTCTTATCAGCTCCAGATTGCCAGTGAATCTTGTGTGAAGTTTCAAATCTAAAGTACAACATTTTATTGCTGGTGGCTTTTTTTAGACTTAAGATTTATTTTATTTATGGATCTATCACAGTGCGTCCTTTTTTTATTCTCCTTTGTGTGATAAAAACAACTTGACTAAACTGTAAATCCACTGCAGTTCTTTCTTGATAACAAGTAATGGCTCTGTTAACTCTTCCTAGATTTTCAACTGTAGGTTCCACATATCACTTTCCAAAGGCCAGCATGGTGCATTTGTTTAGGGTATTAAATTGAGGCTTGGGAGGTCATTGTTTACAACCCTACTGAGCCATAAAACTCACTTGGTAAATTTTGGCCAGTTGCTCTATCTCTGACTGACCGACCTCATTGAATTATTGTGAGGAAAAGAAAAGCCATTTACAGAATGATCTTTGAACTCATTGGAGTAAATGTTGGATCTAAATTAAGCTAATAAACAAAAACATCTTTTCAGTTCTGTTCTACTGTTCCAACAAATATAGTATATTGGTTCTTAAACTATTCTTTACCAGGGACCTCCCTTTAAATATATTTCGTTGTCACAGACACCAAAGACTTAACTCAAGATTTAAAACAACAACAATACCTAATAATAATAATAATAATAATAATAATCCATGAAACCTTCCCTCAGAGGCATTGGAGGGGAAGGGAAGACTTTTCTCCTGCTTCTTCCTGCAAGTTTGTGGCTGGAGTGGATTGAATGGAGTGGATTGAATGGAGTGGATTGTGGCTGGAGTGGATTGAATGTGCAGGCCAAGCCAGCCAGCCTTTGCCTTGGCTCCTGTCTTGTGGCCACTTCAGGGAGGAGGTGGGCCAAGCAACTGTAAAGCCTTTGTGGACCCCCTGTGAGGACATTGCGGACCCCTGGGGGTCCCTAGACCCTAGGTTAAGAACCACTTTTATGGTACATAACACATTCTCATTTTTAAATTGAAACAATGTTCATAACACTCTTTCTCTGACTTTAATAATTATCCAAGTGCTTCTTTGCATTAATGCCACCAAGTTGTTTAATGGCTATTCATATCTAACAAAATTGGAGGGAAAGACTATGGACATTTTCAGACGTGACTTACAGCGCAAAAATCGAGCGGGAGAGCTTTGCCGCTGCAGCACAGCAGGGGGTCCATTTCGGACGACACCGTTCCTGTGGCAAAATCGCCCGTGTCACTTTCATTTAGGATTGGAGCCGGCCGCGCCATATACTGCCAGATTTTATTCATGGACAACTTTTGTGAATAAAATCTGGTGGAATATGGCGCGGCCAGCTCCAATCCTAAACGGAAGTGACACACATGTTTTCACTGCAGGAATGGCGTCATCCAAAATGGACCCCCTGCCGTGCTGCAGCGGCGAAGCTCTCCCACTCAGTTCTTGCTCTGTAAGACACGTCTGAAAATGTCCTATGGCTCAGTGTTAACACCAGTGTTTAGCCGTGCTGGCTGAGGGATTTCAGGAGTTGTCAAAAATGTAACTTTTCTAGGCTCAGAGACAACACATGCTTTGCATGCACAAAGATCCCTGGCATTTGCAAATAGAGTCAGTTTGGAGCTTATAGGAAAAATGTTTCTTTGCCTTAGAGAAGAAAGTAATGGGCTTGACGAACAAATAGTCTGAATTGGTAAAACATACTTTCCACATATTCACAGTTTTTACAGAAAAATTCTGCTATCAGATGAAAAAAAAGGGGGGGGGAAACATTGATTTTTTTCAAGGTGATTCTCCCCCTCCTCCCATGACGTGAGAAATGTTGGGACTTGATAATTGGTAGGCTTTTGTTTTCTGGGAAAAAAATATTCCTGCTCTCATTCCACAGAAAAATGAAAGGGAATGAAAAATTAACCATTATCGGAGAGCATATGCTTTAAAATTAATGTTTTCCAAATGTGTTACTGTTTTAAGACATGATTAATTGAAGGGACAAAGGGAAGAAATGCTTATGGTGGATAATATATTGTCCAGTTTTACTCTATTAGATGTGGAAAGAAACCTGGACGTTACATAACACAAACTTGGGCTTTGAGATCTGAATTTTAGTGGCAAACTATTTTTTTTTCTGTAGTGACTCAATGTATATTATCAGGAGAGCTGTAAATATTTTCTGGCTTGTTATCATAATACTATATCAAACCTGAATTTTCCCTAGAAGCCAAGATGATTAAACTGAGACTGTCGTACTTTGGACATATCATGAGAAGGCATGACTCACTAGAAAAGACAATATTGCTTGATAAGGTAGAAGGCAGTAGGAAATGAGGAAGACCACATTCCAGATAGATAGACTCAAAGTCATGTCCCTGAGTCTGCAAGACCTGAGCAGGGCTGTTGATGATAGGTCTCTCATTCATAGGGTTGCCATAGCCAAAGTTGACTTTATGGCAGTTAACAATGAAAGTTTTTTAAAAATGATTCCATTACATTTTCTGAATCTCCTTTAATAAGATTTTAACCTAGTAAGTCACATGGAAATCGTTACTTAAACAGAACTTTGTTTTAATTGGTTTATTAAATTCAGTCCACATTAGTTTACTAAGAGCTGAGAGTTCTGTTTCTTGTGCTCAAAGTTGGTTCTAGTTTGCTTGGAATTTATTATTTTATTTATGTTTGATAATAAATTATTATTAAGATGGATTTGATTGAAATCTTAATAAAATATGCTTGTACAGTAGGAACCCCGTATCAGCTGGGGATTGGTTCTGGGGGGGTTGTGGATACCAAAAACTGTGGATAATAGCAAACGCCATTGAAAATAATGGGATTTCTAGTTTAAAATACCATAGAGTTGCCTTGGAGGACCTAGAAAATGGCTAGAGTGGAACATTTTCTAGGAAGACTCTATGGTAGGTGTACAGTTTCGTGTCCTGTGGATAATTGAATCGGGATAATGAATCAGTGGATACGGGGGTCCTAATGTATTTACTTCCACTATTAAATTAAAATTTCTTTCCTGAAAATTAGGACATATGGTTGAAATTTTATGAAACAAAGAATGTAAGCTAGGTTTTCTGTGGTTTTTTTCCTGGCTGTGAGGCCGTGTTCTGGAAGAGTTTATTCCTGATATTTCGCCTGCATCTGTGGCTGGCATCTTCATTTAGGAACAAGAGTATATTCTCTGTTAGTAAGTGCTTAGTATACACAGATACAACAGGCATCTGGTAGCATTATTGTCCATTATCATTGTTAAGACTTGCACCTGATGCATGTAAAGTAATGGTATAGAAGGAGGTGCATATGAAAATACATAGAATGCATTTTCTTTGCCACAGAATAATTACTGCCTTCTACTACCTATCCTGGAAAACAAGGCTTCAAGGTAGGCTTGATAAATTGAGAGTCTTCATTTTACAAATTAACCACTGTCTAGTCAAGGTTCTATCCTGCACTATGCAGAATAATCACAAGGCATTCTGTATGTAAAAGGATCTTGTACCATTTTTGAGACTAACAGGGAGAAAGAAGCGATAGACATTCTGCACTTAATCTTTTGCAAGGTTTTTTTTTTTTTTGATTGATTGATCTGATTTTTATACTACATTTAGTTGGACTTTTCAGTTTCCAGAGCCATTTACTTAGATCATTTATTATATATTTTATTTATTTATTAAATTATTTAATATATATATATATTAGCAGTCCTTCAAGGCTTTAGTCTTGCCAAGGTTGTCTATAGTATAAAACAGCAAGTATCAATATCAACAAATCATAACGACAGTTCATAAGTGTTGCGGTTGAAAAACATACAGATATTCCACATTTTTAAAGAGACACAAACTGGCAAGAGATGGCAAAGTAATAAAAGTATTTGATTAGTCATTCAGTGTATAGGTAAGTATATTTCTATCAGTATTAATAACAGTTACAATTTCTGTTTATTTTTTTCTAATTTATTTGATTTATGTGCTGCTTTTCTCCAAGAATGGGACCAAAGGCGCTGTTAAATTTGCATGACATTTTTGCTGCTTCAGAATAGGCATAACGTAACATTTTCCAGAATGGTAGCTAAGCTTGAGACTTGAGCTCTGTGTGTAGAAACAACAATCTCCCAAAAATTCTGAAGTAACAAGCCTTTTACTGTCAGAGGCAAAATCCTCAGAATTTTGGGCACTGCCTGTAAATTAAATCTATTGTGAGCAACCATTTAGTGTTGCATTTAGTGTAGCAACCATTTATAAAAAGGAAAAAAAAAAGATGAATCTTCTAGTATGACCAAATAGTGTGATTCTGAAGCATAGAGAGCACATACACACAGAGGAGGACCTTTTTGGTGGCCTTTATAATACTAATAAAAGAGAATACCTGTACACTGTGGTGTTACTAAGGCAAGTGTCACCTCTCCCTCTGACAGTGTCACCTGGTGCAGTTCGGCCTTTCTTCACCCCCTAGTGCCACCACTGCCTGTACATCTGTTAGCCACAATTGGTTAGAATCTCAAAGTTTAACAAAGTATTTTTGTTGGTCATCCCAGTTGCAAAGCCCATTTTCTTTTTTAAAAAATCCACAACGGGAGCTCCCTGGAAGCAAAAAGGGGAGCCCTGCTATAACTCATCAGGACATTGTGAGAGTTGCTTCAAGATACGGCAGAGTATTTTTAAAGAAAGGGACACACACTGCTGCTGTGATCCCTGTGATTAAAAAGAGGAGTGGGGAGAATAGGCGAGAGCTGTCTGAAGTACTCCTAGTGAGATTCCTGAGGTAAGGGTGGGGCAGCGGGAAAACTGGAGGCTCCATTGGGGTGTTAGGCCTGAATCCTGGCAGCAGCTGGCAGTTAGCTAGCAGAAAAGCCTTACAAACTTAGGGTTGCCATATGTCCTGGAAAGCCAGAAAAATCCCGGATTGAAGGGACGAAAAAAATGTCTTGGCAGGCTGGGCCAGTTGAAGCAGCAGATCCTGGATTCCTCCTTAGTTGGATCACAGGCTGAGAGATTTCCAATACTTTTAATGGTTATGTAGAAGATGGTATTCTCTGGGTTGGTGAGAGAAGGAATCCGAAAGCCTAAACAGACGAGGCAGGAAAAAATTTAAAACTAGTCATGTGATGGCCGGGACTGTTGCTCCTCCTCCCATCCTGGCCCTCACGGCCTCAGTTTTTTCGTCCTCCCTCACCCAGAGCGGAGGTCTTTCCCCTTACTCCTGATTTCCTCGAGTTTGGACCTACTTGTTCTTTCTTTCTTCCCTTCTTTTTTCCTTTGTATTCATTCTTGCCCTTCAGGCACCCCCCTCGCTTCAACCTTAAAAAAAACCACCACACCCCTTCCTTCTTCCCCTTGCTCTCCGTGTCTTCTCTCCCTCCATTCCCACGAGGCAATGATAAAGGAGACCAAGAAGAAGGAGAAGCAGGCTTGCAGAGGTGACTCCTCATTACCAGAGGCCTTCCAGACCGCCCTCCCACTGCTGGAGTCTTTCCCACAGGTGATGGAGGAGAACGGAGCTGATGATGCTTCCTCCTCAGTGGCCCAGGGCCAGCAGATGGAAGGGATACAAGGCACCTCCAACAGAGGCAATTCAGCTTCTCCGCCACTGAGCTCAACCCAGTAGGCGAGAGTCGAGCTCTTCTGGCAGGATTCCACACAGAAGGATGCAGCCCTACTCGAGCTGAGCAACCACGCATTGGAGGCCCTCGGATGGAGCAGGGACATGGTCTCTTCTTTTATCCAGTTGGGGAGGGTCCTCAGGTGGGGGCTTGGGGATTGGAAGGTACCCACTCACCATTCCTTTGCCCGCCCCTCAGGATTGGGCCCCTTCCTGTTACACTACCCACTCGGGGAGGGAACGAGAGGGCTTGCCACTGGGGTGGCGCGTCTGGGGGGACATGCGGCAGTGGATAATGGCGGCCACCTGTTCTAGCTCTTTGTTGCCATCAGCGGTGGGGGATCCCCCACGGATGAGTTTAGGAAGGCTGCCAGTCAGCACGCCTTCCATGTGGCTCTGGAGGCTTACTCCCAGGCCATGGAGGCCTTTGAGGAAAGAAGCTCCACAGATGGTGGGGGGGCTAACTCCAAGAGGGTCTGTTTCGAGGATCGCTCTCATGCTAGCCCCGCTTCCTAGCAGAATTCATTTTTCCCCGGCATGGTCCCTGGGAAGAAAAAAGCCAAGAAGTGCCATCTCCAGGAGGCAGGCTCAGACCTCACCCCTGGGAATTCAGTGACTTCCCTCCTGGTCCAGGTGGTCAGGCTCTTAAATGGAAAGGACACAGCCACGGGAGCGCGGGTTGTCTTAACCAATCCGGGTTTCAGCGGGACCCAGAGATGTAATCGCTCCAGCAGAGACTTGTCAGCCTTCTCCCACTCCTCTGCCGAGTCTGAGGGGGAATGAGACTACCCTTCCTGAAGAAGGGGAGTTGGATGATCAGCTCCCAGATGTCCCGGGTGACAGTGTGGAGGGCGAGTGGTCTGATGATGACTCTCCTCAGGGATAGCCCTCAGACTTTTCTATCTGGATGACTTCCCCTCCTTGATGGTGGGGGTCACTTCCATTATGGGGCTTTTGGTGACGGAATCTAGTGAGGACCAGTTACAATCAGACTTCAACGAGAGAGCAGCCATGGTGCTGAAGCTCCCCAAGTCACAGGGCACTGAGATACCACTACCTGTGATATTCATGAAACTTTAAAACTCAGAGTGGGAGAAGCCCACTCAGAGAAAGAAGGGCACATTGCTGGCTCAGAAGCTATAACAGCCTCCAAAGTCCTTCTAAGAGAAGCTGAAGGTCCCGGTGGTTGGCTCTCCAGTGGCGTCCTTATTTTTGGGATCTATAGCGCCCAAACCAGGCGAAGACTTCCTCAGAGAGCCAGAGAAGAGGATCAAGGGATCCTTGAAGAAGAACCACGAGTCTACGGCTCTGGCGTTCAGGGCCTCTTCAGCTCCCTCTCTGTGCCAGAGCAGCGATGCTGTGGATCGAAGATGTTTTAAAGGGCCGTAACTTTGACGCTGTAATTGTCTCCAGAGGGATCTCTCCCATGTTTACGTTGCCCTCCAATTTATTGCAGATGCTACAATGGACACCGCTGCCTACAGCGCTAGTTGCATGGCATTGGCAGCAGTGGCCAGGCGAGCCACTTGGTTGAGACACTGGGACATAGACACCCATGCAAGGGTGACACTTTCTACAACCACCTTCCAAGGATCCAACCTCTTTGGGGAAGATGCCTTGAAGGACATCCTAGTAGAGACGAAGGACAAAAAGAAAGTGTGCCCTCCCTTTCCAAAAGGGCAGACAAAAAGAGCACCAGAAGGTTTTTTTTTCAGTCTTCTCCTTCATTCAGGTCGCCAAGGGGTTTCAGTAGGCAGAAGGACTTTCGTTCCTTTCTGACCCAGACCCTCCTTTCCCTCAAAGCAGTCTGGTCAAGCTCACTCGCAGTCAGGCTTTTGTTCGCAAACGAAGTTGTCTGTGAGTAAAAAACAGCGCGGCCGCCTCCAATGCTAGCCGCAAGAGTCACGGACGACCTCGAGAGAGAAACGGCGTCATCCAAAATGGACCCCTTGCTGCGCGGCAGCCTTGTTACTGCTCTGGAGGCTGCTTGCGCGGCAAGAGCCTGAAAGAGGCACCCGAAAATCTCCTCAGTCTCAAAGGTGCTACAGCATCTGTTTGCATATTGATCCAGACTAACGCGGTTATGTCTTTGAATTCTATAAGAGGCAGACTTTATTGACATAAAACCCTTGCAAAGTCTAGTTCCTCAAAATCTTGGTTCTGGGACTTTCCTACTAAGGCCTTTGGCCTAAAGAAGTATATATTTCTTCTGTATTCTTCTGCCAGTTGCTGTTGCTGGAAGGTAAGCATAGAGCTCGTAAAAACAGCATTTTGGACTACAACTACTAGAATCCTCCAATCAATAACTTTTCCAGGCTTTGTATCAGCATTATGGAAAGGGAGTGGGGCATCTCAAAAAAGGTGTGTGTGTGTAGTCCTCAAGGAAATGAAAGGAGAACAATTTTTCATCTGTCTTGCATCCTAAAATCTATGATTTGTCTAGGCTTTTATGCAAGTCTTAGAAAAAACACACAGTCTAAATTGGGAGGATATTCATTAATAATGTTACACTAAATATTATATTTTTATACTGTACCTTTTTCATAAATCAAGCCCAGTGTTTTAAAATAGCAAAATCCACACTAAAAGTGTAACATAACGAAAAATACACAGCCATCTAAAACTTAAGAATTTTTTTTTAAATGGCCAGATAAAATTTTGATGGGCACAAATATCTGTTTAAAATAAACATATTTTTGTCTGCAAGTGGAAGCCCTTTTACCATGAGAGACACTGATTCATATGGCAGGAACTTGCAAGGATTTTCGATTTATGTAAGAAATGGACATTCCTTGTAATGCATGTTTTTCTGGGAGTCTTTGAACATGACCATGGAACCTCATGAGGATTACACATTAACAAGTCTGTAATTAAATCCTCCTCAGTTTGAAATAGTTGATCAGTGAAACAGAGTTCTTTCCTGAGTAGAAATGTACTGTTGGTACAGGATGGATCTGTCTTTGCATCTGAACCTTATGTTATCTGGAACTATGTAGAGCAGATGAAAACAAAAAAGGAGAGTATTCTGTTCTTTGTCTCAGTTCCTCCCCTTGGTTTAGACCAAGACTAAATGAAGTAGTAGAACTCTTAGTATCACTTCTGGATTTGAATGGGAGTCACATGTTTGCATGATCCTGTTACAAAATTCTCTGCATATAAAACTGGCATACGACAGGAATATTAGACCAGGGCTCTTGTCCCTGGAACCTCATATCCTATGTGCAAGGTGTCAATATTTGGACAGACATTCAATCACATGATTTGGCCCCACCTGTAATCTGAATTGTATATTTTATGGAAAGTTTTACCACCTCACCTGATAGGCTTTTCTCTCCCTAAGGAATTTAGGCCTTTCTGCATCATTACATTATTTTAAAAGCATAAATCTACATTTGCTTCTCAGCTGTGTAGGAGTCTTCCTTTGGGACCCACTTCCTTGAAAGAATGTTGCATATTCCAAGCACACAAGGCACAATATTATTTTAACCTAAGAAAATATGGCATTTCCCACCAACTTGTGCAGTCGCTAATATATGTTGATTGTTACCCATATTGTATGAATGTTTAGAAATCTGAGTGGATATTTCCAGTGATTAATCAGTGACAAGTGGTATAGCTTCCCTCCCTCCTGCATTTGCCATTTTTGGATATTCAATTAATGAAAAACCCTTTCTGTTCAATGTAGTGTGCTGAAGATTTTCCATGTTCACTCATACCCCCAAATGCCAAGAAATGGGATCTGTAAAGGACCACACTTTAACAGATGTGTTAGGCACTATGGGAATGTTATGATATCCTGTGCTGTGGTTGAATCCAGCCTCACCACTATCTTGGAAATGAATGGTTGTCAGTGACAGAATGGTGAATCTAACTCCCAGATTAGTCTGTTCACTGGAATAGACATTTGGGACTTTATCAGACACATTGTTTTAAACGTTCTTTTGCTGGCATAAAAAAAGCATTTTTATGCTGGCGAAAGAACGTTCCCCCCACACTCACCTCCTCTCCCGGCAAAGGCTCTGCCATGAATGAAGAGGAAGTGGACGGAGCCCCATTCACTTCCTCATTTGAAATCTCGTGTTATTTTGTTGCATGGGAAATTCAAATTTTAAAACAAAAATAAAGCATAAAAAGTCACACCAAAGCACACACACACACAAGCAAACTTCCTAGTAACCCAGGGAGCGTTATAAAAAGAGTGAAGCTTACCTGGATGACCTGATCTGCCCCAGAAGTGTTTGTGCCTGACAGGTGATTGGTGGGGTAAGTCTGAGATTTAAAGGAACTGGATGGCCATCTGTCGGGGATGCTTTGATCGAGATTTCCTGCATGGCAGGGGGTTGGACTGGATGGCCCTTGTGGTCTCTTCCAACTCTGCAATTCTATGATTCTATGATTCTATGAAGTATCGCATGCTGGCAAAAAAGCAGCAGGGAGATCTTTTGACAGCTTAAGCCATCAGTTAAAAACCATGGCTTTGGGGCTCTTTATAACCATGAAAGGGCAACGTCATCTGATCAGTGCACCCTTTCATAGTTATGTGGCATCCTTATGACACTGTATTTTCCATGTCTGATAAAGTCCTTGGAATCTATTCCACATTACCAATACCACACTGGAATTGGAAGGGGTCTTGAAGGTCATCTGGCCTTATAAGTGACAGAATAGATATAGACAGTGCCAGTACAAATTTATACATGGAGGTAGCACAGTGTTATGCACTATTGAACGCTCTGTGTTTGTGAACATGGAACAGAGCTGTGTGCATGAGTATACACATGAATGCATGGGTGCATAAGATTGAATTTATGCCCATGTCTCTGTGTGTGGGGCATAGATTATGTGGGCCAAGTGCTAACATAATGTTAGTCCTGTACATTTACCTCATAGTAAGCTCTGCTGAATGGACTACTTCTAAGTAAACATGCATAGGATTGCAGTATACATTTTTAAAACTGTGCTCCCCATCTTCTGTGTTAAAAGTGCACATTTAGTAAAGTTTAAAAATAGATACGTTACTGCAGTTAGGGTTACTGTGTCCCTCCCATCTGTACTGCTCAGATGTTGTATTACTGATGCTAAAAAGGATTTTGTGGGGATATCTTGTGAAGGGTAAAGTGTGGTTGGAATATTCTTTACTGATTGTGGAAAAAAGTCTGAAGAGAAGTGGACATGAAAGCTATCCTGGTAGCATGAAATTTATGAAATCATTATTGACTGACAGGTTAGAGGCAATGTAAACAATCAGGCCAAGGAAAGGATCTGACTTTGAGAAAACCAATTTCCAAATAAGAAATTACGGTGCATGGTTTTGATTGAGTTTTACCTCAGCTAAAATAATGAAGATTGCCTGTTACATTTTCTACAGTGTGGTGCATTATAGTGCAGAATCCATTGTTATTAAATGGTGGCTTTTTTTGTTGTTGTCAGCTACAACAATTTCAAAAGCGCACAATCTGTGTGAAAGAATGAATAAAATTCAGGGAGTAGCATCAAGGACTTTGGAGCTCAGAAAACTGAGTTTGGCAGTGCTAATTTGTATTAAAGTTGTTGTTGCATGACAGCAGGAAAAAGATTTAATGCTTGCCACCTGAATCAAGCCATGGAACATTGGTTTCTATAACTGCCATGAATTTGAATCAAGGCCAGTATCTCTAAATTTGAAATAAACTGATACTGTCTTGGGGAAAAAAATAGATCACTTATGTGTGGAAAGGTATTTAGGAAATACTATTTCAGTTTAATTTTTAGCAGTATATATATTTCACATTAATACTATTGGCCTGTTTTGCTCCTTTCTGTTGGCGGTGTGTATAGTTGGGACTGTATTGCCCGAAAGCCATTTATTATCAACACACAGCTCTAAACAAGCAGTGATTTTCACACAACCACAGGTTCCAGTTTATACCCCCACTGTCACTGTGCAGCCACTCTATCAGAATGTCTTTTTCCCCATCCCTGTCATTTTGTTAGTGCATAGATATTTCTACCATCTTTCAGAATTTAGTCAGGAGGTGCAAAGACATTTGTTGCTTCATTTCATGGGATAAAGAAGCTGGGTTCTGACATGTGAAATCCACTCTCCTCCAAGAAATATATTCTTTAGGTTTTAAAGAGCAGCTTGTAATTCAGATGACTAGGTTTTATCCAGACGGGATGGGAAGTGTCTGACCCATGCTATTTTCACAGATGCTCACTTTTAAGTCCGTTCTTTTTCATTTTTACATCAATCCTATATTTATGTATTTATTTATTGAATTTATACCCTACCTTTCCCCAGCCACAGAACCTAAGGCAGCTTACTTAATAATTTAAAATAGAAATTACCTAAAATGGTTTGTTATGAAAGTTAACAAGCGATTGAACAACAGTAGTATTAAAAGCTGGTTGTTAAAACAGTTTTAAACAGATTTAAAACATAATTAAAAACATACAAGGTAAAAAAACAGCACACTACCATCAACATTGTTCCTGCCGAATGATTAAAAATCAAAGGCCTACCTAAATATTCCCATCTTCATACACATTTTATTATAATATAAACATTTCATATTCATTTTGATAAGTTTTTGTTACCAAGAACTGCATTGTAAAATTCAGAGTTGTGCAAAACCCAAAGGATACTATACTTTTGTCCTGGTCTGTGTTTCAATTTGGGAAGCACATATCAGAACAAAACATAAGAACTGTACTAGTTCAGATAAAAAAGATTACCTAGTCTATTGATTTTTAATAGTGTTTGACTACAGTATGACATCTGTATCCATAGGGAATATGTTCCCAGACTTACTGTGGATACCAGAAACTGGTGGAAAATTGTGAACCGTAATATAACGAACAATTAACAGCCCAATCATATCATAGAGTCATGCTGGAAGACCTAGAAGAGTTCTAGAGAGAACATCTCTCTAGACATCTTCTAGGTCTCCAGTGCAACTCTATGGTCAGCTTCGAGCAGAAACATACCATAGAGTCACACTGGAGGGCCTAGAGGATTCCTAGAGAGATCATATTTTTTCAGATGCAGATGTGAATCTGTGGTTCCTGTTCCCATGGATACAGGGGTCATATTATATATGTCGTTGGGAAGCCTACAGTAGAACATGAGACAGTGTCATTGTCCTGCCTGGGCTCCCCAGTAACTGGTACTGAGAGAGATACTGCCACTGATATTGGAAATAATATGTGGTTGTGATGACTACTAGCCATTTATTGGTTTTCTAAAAATACAAATCAAATCAAATCTATGAGCATTTGTAAGCCCATATTTGCCATTCTGCAAGTGAAGTGGTGTTTCCATCCAGCAGATACAGCAGAAGCTTCTGCTGAAGGCATAAGGCTGAGCAGATACTGGCCAAGGTTCTGTAACACACTGTTGGAATGCAATTGTCTGCCTGTATTTTATAGCTTCAGTGGAGGAAGTGGACGCTGCTCTCTTTTCTCCTGCTACTTACCCTGAGTGCACAGCAGCAGTTGAGGAGCAGACAGATGCACTGTTTTCCCAACCACCAATTGGGATTAGGGGTATGCCTGAGCATGTTCCAGGGCTTGTCTAGATGAGAAGATATAATGCTGATTGCTGCACGTTAACACAAATTTGCAGCAGTATTCATTTGTCTCCATTATTATTACTTTTTTGGCAAAATTGTTGGTAGGCGAAGCTGTCCGTGTTTGATGTTCACATAGAGCCACGCCTCCAAATCAAGATGGTGGCAGGGAGTGAATCGCTTGCATTATTCTCAACAAGTTACCACCACTGCACAGTATTTTTTTTTACTGCAAATCAAAGTAATGACAGTGAAACTTCAAAATGGTGCTTCTGACCACTTAGATGCTAGCAAGCCCACCCTTGCGCACTTGTGACCAATCAGGCTTCCACTTCCGCTCTTAACTGGGAATGCACTGTGATGCAATTAGATTGTCCTAATGAGAGGGAATGCACATTTCCCCTGCATGCTTTTTTTTTTTAAAAAAAAAACCTCAAGAGGAGCCACAAAGGCTTCTCACATGTAGTTTTTGGCCCCCTTCCTTCTGAATATGGCGAATCACCATGGAATCTTGTTGGAACAAAAGATATTCTCCTTGAATTCTATGAGGAGTTTTTTTCATCATGTAGACAACCCCCCAGCTGCTCTTGAGCCTGGGGACAAAAATAATAGTATAAGGTTGCTCTTTCATTCCCGAGTGCTCAAGTACAGTTGTAATACACTTGGCTGTCCCTACCCCACAAGATATGGCCCCCAGCTGCTTTTGTACACTGAGGTTGGAGGTTTTGCAGAAGGAGGTACTGAATACCTCTGTACACAAAAAAGTTCATATGCTGGTATGATAATCAGAATTTATGCTACTGTATCCTACCAACAGGATGCCAGCCAGTGTCTCCAGTTTACCATATTCCCTGATCCTACTTACCCTGCTCTCCCAAGGGGTCCCTGCAGAGAGAGCAAAAATAGGAAAGAAACGTCATTGGGTCCCTGCACCTGTCCTCAGGCACTAGCCTGGGTCCGCCCTTTTGTATATATGATACCAAACAGGTTATTGTTTGCTGGTACAGTTGGTAACCTCACACACACATTAGTAGAAGGTTGCTCTTTAACAGTATTAACAGCAACAAAAATATGTCTAGTTCAAGATTGTTGTTGTTAGATGCCTTCAAGTCAACTTTGAATTGTGATGACTCTTTCATGGGGTTTTCTTGGCAAGCTTTATTCAGAAGAGGTTTACCATTGTCTTCCTTTAAGACTAGGAGGATGAGGCTGCCTGAGGTCACCCAGTGGGAATTCAGATCATAGTCTCCTGTAATACTAGTCCAACACTTATACCACTACACACACTGGCTCTCTTATTAACATACTGGTTGTATGTTAATAAGGAGGTTCAGGTTGAGTATTCCAGTGGTTCTTAACCTGCGGTCTGGGGACTCCCAGGGGTCCGTGATATCCTCACAGGGGGACCATGAACTCTTGAAGACTGCTTGGCCTTCCTTCTCCCTGAAGTGGAGTGGCCAGATGACAGGAGCCAAGGCAAAGGTTGGCTGGTTTGGCCTGCACATTGCCATTCAATCTGCTCCATCCAGAAACTTGCAGGAAGAATCAGGAGAAAAGTCTTCCCTCCCCTCCAGTGCCTCTGAGGGACAGTTTATGCATTGTTGTTGTTGTTGTTGTTGTGATAATGATTTTAAATCTTGAGTTAAGTCTTGGGGGCCCCTGGCAACTAAAGATATTTAAAGGGGATCCCTGTTAAAGAAAAGGTTAAGACCCATTGGAATATCCCTTATCCAAAATGCTTGGGATCAGAAGTGTTTTGGATTTTGGATTTTGGAATACTTGCATATACATAATGAGATATCTCAAAGATGGGACCCAAGTCTAAACATGAAATCCATTTATGTGTCAGATACACCTTATACACATAGCCTGAAGGTAGTTTTATACACAATATTTTTAATAATTTTGTGCATGAAAGTAAGTTTGTGTACATTGAGCCATCAGAAAGCAAAGGCATCTCTGTCTCAGCCACCTATGTGGATGATGATTTTGGAGTATTTTGGATTTAAGAATTCCAGATAAGGGAGGCTAAACCCACTTACCAATTGATAGATGCAGTGATTCATTAGAGAGTTTGGATCCAAATTAAGCACGTTTATTTTATTAGGGTGGGATGGGATGGAGGGTTTTATATATATATATATATATATATATACACATATACATATACATATACATATACATATATAATGTTGTAAGCTGCCCTGTTTGCATTTTGTAGAGGGTGAGATATAAATAATTTTTTAAATCATCATAATCATCATCATCATCATTAAAAAAGGTTAATCTGAACTGAATGCGAAATATTTTTTTCAGTGTCTGTTTGGAAGTTTTCCTCAGGGTACTGGAGAGCTTTAGGTTTGTTAGTAGATGACTAGTAGTTCTCCAAAGTAAAACAGTAACTACAGAGTGGATTGAAATTTTTAGGTCAACAGTTGGAATTAATAGGGTTAAGCACACAAGGTATGTAAAGCAAGGCTCAATCTGGGGTAGGGTTGTTTAGAGCAATCAAATAGGGCTGGAAGACCATGTAGATCATTGACATCAGTAACAGAAGCAGTTGACTTTCTAGGAATTGCCACAAAGTCCTGAATCAATTAGTCCACAGCTGACCCTTCACCACACCCTCTCCTCCCATCTTGGGAATTAATTCATTACTTTTATAACATCCTGAATGCTTAGGACCATAAAATCTTTATTCTAAGCCAGTCTTAAAGTGTAGTTACTATATTGAGCCAAATCTTATAAACAAGCAATAGCAGTTTTAACGGAAGAGATCTAGTAGTATAAGGCATATTTATGTCTAGGAGGGAAAAGGTACTGTATGGAGCAAGGTAGTATAGATACTCATACAGTAAGACCAGGCATAAGCTAATAGAAATCACTTGTTAGGTTTATTCACCAATCTATTTTATTCATTTATATCCTACCTTTTCCCAATAAGGTGCTTCAAGGTGGCTGGCAACTTATTAAAAACAGTACAAATTAAGCATTATACAAAACCATCATTAAAAAAATATAAATGTAAAAGCTGCATAGTAGAAACCACAGGTAAATCAAGTAGAGAAATTATAAATTAGCAACATTTAGTGATCAATGGATTTGGAGATACATATAGCAAAGCAAATAACAACAACAACAAAAAGTAGAAACAAGGAGGATTTCAAAGGAGAAAGCCTAGCTGTCAATCTCTCTGTTGAAAAGAGATATAATAGGAGCCAAGGTTGTGCGTTAATAAGGGTTATTGTATTCTGCCTGATTCTAACTGCAACATTTTCCTAAGATGATCAAAGCCACTATATTAAATATTAGCTTGGGACTCTTGGATTGCATGTATTACTTTTTGCTCTGTCTGGTACTACTGTGAGCAAAGCTGTGGTCTGGCAACCATTAGGCCCCATACCAGGTGTGTGTGATGACAGTTTGCAAACAAACCAATACAGAATTCCAGAATCAGTTTGAGCAATAGTGAATGCACAACTTGTTTCTATAGAAACCTGTAGAGTTTTAAATATAAAACTCTCATAGATGGATTTGATATAACACTTCTTATGGGTCCTGAAGAAGCTATTCTGAGAGTGTTGCACATAAATGGGAAGTAACTGGCGTATATTAGTTCCTACCAGGAATTAATCTAGTTTCAGTTCAATTTAGAAAGGACAGATTTTTTATCTATTGTGAACATCATAGCCAGCCCAGACACTTCTGGTTTTATATGTAACTTGCATGTAAGGTTCCCAAGTATTGCTCTGCTCAGAGTTTGGAGAAGGAAGGAAATAAATGCAGTAGTCACTTTAAATGGCAGATGAAATTTGAAGATCCTGAAAGTAGCTAACCAACTCAAATTATTTGATGTCTTTGTTGTAATATAACATGCTTTCTTGAGTTGTCTTTCATGTCCCTGATAGAGCCCTGAGGATATACTCCATCTCAACCTGCTTTAACCTTTTGCCATGCTCAAAGAAGCAGCCTCCTTGGCAATGGAGGATGGGAATCTCTTTGGAACCTATCAGTGCTACTCCTTAATCAGTTGAAGTGCTGTCTCTATGATAAGAAGAGTCGTCCCTCTCACCCCAGGTTGTGCCAGCCTGAGAGGCTAGAGAGGGGCTGGAAATTTAACCTACATCTGTGGCATGATAATACTGAGCATTTCCTCTGGGCAGGAAGGTCAGAGTTGAAACTTTAAACTATTATTTTTTAAGGCATACATTCAATTTGAAATGCCTCAGGGCTCAAACCATTTTGTGAAGCTTCTATGCTTTTAAAAATAGCACAAGCAACACTGAATTATTTTTAACTTAACAATGAATACTCAGAAATTTAATGAATTAAACGTTCCACAAAGGTAATGAGTGTTTCCTAAAAAAGACATAATGGGACCAAATCTGTCAACATTTAGTCTGTCATCTGGTTTCAGCAGCCTAGAGCACTGAAGAACAGCAGCTTTAGGATTCATAAAGTTAAAATGATGATTCAGTAATCCTCCTTTTATGTAGAGTGATAATTTTCTTACATATTTAAAAAACATTTCCCCCTCAGAGGGCAAAGTTTATTTCATGGACAACCCACTAGTCACTTGGAAGCACTAAATTATTTCTAAAAACGACCTATAGGATATATATGTTTTTAGCATTGGCCATAATACTTACCTATTTTACATTTTATTTGGAATAAGTATAGAAAATTAGGAAGGCGAAACACCCACACATAAAATATTTTGCTATACTTACTGTATTTGCCAAGTACTAAATAGTTTAACTCAAGGTTACAATGCAAGCTTATATTGCAGGAGTCCCATTGTTCTATTTAATAGGGATTACTTCCATGTGAGTGGGTATAAAACTGTGACCTTCATGAAATAACTTGAGGCTCATAGTGCACACTCTTGAGTTCCCATTTAAACTTCATTTGAAATGTATACCAGGCTTCTTCCTCACTGGATCTCACATGGCCACCTACCTTATGGAAACTTGAAGTGACTGGAGAGCTTCCTTCCCTCTTCTTGTACTTGGGAATTGTACTTGTACTTGGGAATTTTCATGTATATGTTATCCTGGGACATAATTGCCACAGGATGGCCACATTTACCAGGGAATCCATGGGCCACCCTTGGGGAGATAGAGAAGCAAAGATTGCTGCCAACAACTAACTCATTTTAATAGTGTAATCTTATTTATAATATTTACAGTTCTCAGAACACTGATTTTTAGACAGCTTTAAATACCATTTATATTCTTTAATTCCAACAGTAAACCAGTAAAAGAGATGATTAGTAGTTCCATTTGAAAGGAGAGAAAAGGCAGAGGTAATATTTGCCAAAGATGCCAGCCTAGCACATTCCTGACCTAAATCACTCTGCTACAAATCTAGAACCCTAATAATGGAGCACACTCTCATAATGTTCCTATTTGTTAACAAATGAATTTATTTTCTTTATTAAAGCATTGATAAATTTTCTTTCTCTGTAGTAGGGTTTTTTTCTGACCATCTGCAGTTAAAAAGACTTTGTTCTGTACTGAAAAATGACACACAACACTGCTATAGGGCAAGCATTTTTGGTGGCAAATTGATGCAGCATGTAGGGTAAAGCAGGAAAGTGACATGTCATTTAGCTGATGGGTTCCAGCATTTCCTCACAGCAAGTGGTAGAATCAGGCCCCTAAACAACAAATTCTACCCAGATGATCTCATGTCCAATACTGCAGATTCCTATGGCTGGATAATGGGTACCCTGGACGTGAAATAACCAGACATAATTGCCACAGGATGGCCACATTTATAAAGTGTAGAATCAAATAAAAGAAACTGAACTGTAAAGGCATGTCCTCTCTCCCCTCCTAGCAGAAATGAGAATGGTACAAGCAACCTGCTAACAGGAAAGTTTACTACCCTGGTCCATTCCCAGCTATTTCTATACCCCTAGGTTAAAGCATATACTACTGTATATAGCACAGCTTACTGAACACAAAATAATTCTTTGTATGCAACTGGACAGCTGTTCACATTTGGGAGTGATGCTGATAAAGATTTTAGAACCCATCTGCTACTATTCTACTACAGGATGCATCCATAGCAATTAATGTATTTTTAAATACTTAATATGAAAAATAAGATTTTTAAAATTTTGTTTATTCATTTTACATATCCATACATAAGTCACAATTCAACATCTCATTACAAACCACAACAGTCCGAATAACACTATTAATAATAATTATTGTCTCACAAACCTTCCTCTCGAGCCTTCCTCTATCTCTGGCTTTTCTTCGCAAACGAAGATTCAGGAAGGACTCATCCCACGCTTTCTGCAAGTGCGCTGATGACTAAAAAGACCAATCCGAGATAAATAAGTCTAGTTGCAGAAAGCACAGCAGGAGGTCTCCTTGGGTGATGTTTCTGGGTTGTGATTCTTTCTGCTTTGTAGTTTCTCTTCAAGACTTGTTTGGCATGAGTTCTCAAATAAGGCTGCAGCATTGTGGATAGTGCATCTCCATGCCTCCTGATGTGAGGCCAGGGCGGACCACTGTTGGTGATCAGTTTGGCCAAGCCTGAGAAGTTGTTTCAGGGAGTCCTTGTATCACTTTTTTGGAGCACCCCTCTTACGCTGACCCGTGGCGAGTTCACCATAGAGTACTATTTTTGGGAGGTAATGGTCCTCCATCCTAGAAACATGCCCTGCCCAGCACAGCTGTGTTCTCAATATCATGGCCTCAATGCTGGTGATCCCTGCTTGCTCAAGGATAGCAACATTCGTCCCATAGTCAGTCCAGTGTATATTTAGGATTGTGCATATACAGGGCTGATGAAAACGTTTGAGGAGTCGTCGATGGTGGCGATAGGTGACCCATGTTTCAGACCCATAAAGGAAAAAAGACAGTACAATGGCTCTATACACGCTGATTTTTGTGCTTCACTTCAGGTGTTTATTACTCCAGACTCTTTTGTAAAGTCTTCCAAATGCGCTAAATGCCTCATCCTACAATTACTTCAATCTTTCTCAAAATTTCTCACTTCATGTCTTCCTTCCTTCACACTTCTTCTCTTTCTTGATTAATACACTCTTCACACTTCCTCTTACCCTCTCACCTACTACAACTTTCTCTACCACACCACACAACAACACCACACCAGGTCTACTCACTCTAGAGAAAACCTTTCCTATTATTATCATGTACAGTATTGTTCTTTAACTTTCTGACTTCCTTTTGTACTTTCAGTTCTCTGGGGTTCGTTTCCCAAATTGTTATTTGTCATTGTAATTCTCTTACTTTTGTTTAATTTGTCATAAACCTGTTAAATTATTTTCCATAATGAAAGTTCATTCAGTTCCCCCTTGGGTAACTTCTAACTTCCTCTACATTTAAAGAAAAGTTAGGTATGGTAAAACATGGCTATAGAAATGAATGTACAGTTGTCCCTTCATATTCACTGGGGGTTGGTTCCAGGATCCCCCATGGATACCAAAATCCGTGAATACTCATGTCCCATTATATGCAATGGCATAGCAAAATGGTGTCCCTTATATAAAGTGGCAAAATCAAGGTTTGCTTTTTGGATTTTTATTTTTTAAAGAATATCTTCAAGCTGTGAATACTTAAATCTGTGGATACCAAATCTGTGGGTACGGAGGGAAGGACAACTGTACATGGTATGGGCAATTTGATTTTAGTGTGTGCGTGTGTGTGTAAAAAAGTACATGAGGTATTCATCCACCTAGGCCAAACAGAAGAGTTTTCAGTGATGTAACCTATTAAGATGGAACAGTTTTTCTGTGGTGCTGCCCTGCAGTGCTGAAAATAAGTTATGAATGCAGCACTGTTCAAGAGCAGAAAGGTTTGCTTGGAAGTGAGTGGTGTGCCTGGGCCCCTGCTATTGAGAAGATGCCAGTCAGGAATGAAAACGTCTTTCATGAAACTATAGCTGACTTCCTTGTGATACAGTACAATAATGCAAAGAATTTTAAATCCAACTAAAATGTGAAAATAGACACAATACTTTTAAAGTAGGGGGGAAGTATTCACTTATAATTGACCTATAGTAAACTGATCACACCTAAAAAATAATGTTGTCTTCCTCCCTGTACTCTCTTTTCCAAATGAAAAATTGAATAAATCAGGCATTTATAACCCCTTCTTCCCTCTAGGATCTCTTTTTGTGCCTCTTGATTGTAAGTACAAAAGATGTCTTCTGAGAAGAAAAGCTTTGAGCATGACATCAGAATAAAGGAATGTGCTTCACAATGCAGTGTAGTTAAAGTATTGCTTGTTTAAAATAATGTGTTTTTAAAGCAACGCTGGAAGACAAACTTTGGATGAAAATGCAGCAAATACTGTTCATCTGTGTTTTGCTCTTTATAAGATGGTGATTTATAAGATTAGCAAAGTTGTTCCCCTCCCAAATGGTGGTTAAAATAACATTTCACATATAAATAAATGAGAACTTATTCTGTTGTGTGAAATGATCTTAATCTAGGAGATGTAGAAAACAATCAGAATGATAAAACACCACCTATTGATGGCTCTTATGAAGACATACTTGATATGACTTATCTCTCATGCAGAGACCATGCCCCACTTATCAAGGGGGGGAAAAGGGAAAGGGCCTTTCTTGCAGAGTGGCGCCTAGGGTCTACTCAAACTTTTTGTGTCTTACTATTTATTTATCATTTATTTTATGAAAATATTTTTATCCCACCCTTTCATCATGAGGTCTCAGACCAGCAAACAGAAAAGAACTGTAAAAAAAAAAGCAATTCCTGATTAAAAATCAGTGATTAAGTTAAAAAAGATTAAAAAAAAAACACATATTGAACAACTCAATAAATTAAAAAAGCTAAAAAGGCTAAAAGCGTCTAAAAACCACATACATGCCTAAAAGCCCCCAAAGTTTTAATAAAAAGCCATGTCTTGACCTGGCACCAAAAAGACACCAATGTTGGCACCTGTCAGACCTCCAAGGAGGAGGCGCATCTAGCATCTAGCGTCTCACACATCTAGCGTCTCATCTCTAGCCTGTAGCTAGTCTCATCCCACGTCTAGTCAGCTTAGCAAACCTAGCACTGAGTTCTGGGCATAGCTTCCTTTTTATACAGTTTCACAGATGTCACAGGGCACTGGCTCCTCCAATCACCTAGGAGCCATACATCTTGTATAAGCCCTTTGCACACCACCCTATTCTTTGCACACCCTTCTTTTCTTTGCACTCATCACTAAAACTTGTATAATGAGTTGTGCAGGTGTGGCCTCCAGGCTCTATAACCTTGGCCTTGGCCTAGCTTGGCAGTGATTTGACAACTTTGCAGTTGGCTGACCATATTATAAGGAGTTCAGGCCTCTAACTCCTGACAGTGTCCTCCTTCATCATATTGCTCCCTCTGGTGGGGCACAAAAGTGGGAGATCTCAATTCTCATATATATATATATATAGAGAGAGAGAGAGAGAGAGAGAGAGAGGGGCACTCATTCAAGTATCGAGGCCCCAAATTCTATTACCCAGAGGACAATGACTTTAAAAAAACTCATTTTTTTTTTCCAATGAAGGGTGCAATGCAGGCTAGATGTAAAACCTCATGAAGGCTTTCTATGTGTTAGGTTCTTTTTTTGGTAGGTTCTAAGGTATGTCTGCCATGGTGTAGGCCCCCTAGCCATGTTTAAGGTGTACCTTTTGCCTTTGTTTTTGTAGTGGGAGAATATAAAACATGATTATAATTGCTCAGTAGAAAGTAGTTTTATATTACTGATTGGTTTATAAAACCATTGGGTTCAATGTAAAGATTGTGTGAGGGAAAGGCTGATATTACCCTTCATAAACAATATTTTCTCTCTACTGCAACCTTCTGCACTTATGGAAAAGGCCTGTGTTACAAGAGGGTGCAGTGTGGGTTGGTGTTGGACAGGGGTTTCTTAGAACAGTGGTTTCCAAACTTTGGTCCTCCATATGCTTTGGGCTTTAGCTCCCACAATTCCTGACTGTTGGCCAAGCTTGCTGGGACTTCTGGGAGTTGAAGTCCAAAACATTCAGAGAAGATGCCAGCCAAAGATGCAGGCGAAACGTCAGAAATAAACTCTTCCAGAACACGGCCTCACAGCCCAGAAAAAAACAAGCAAAATCTAATACTAGGACTGTGATAACAGGGAGATTTGGAAGTCTCACATTCATAGGGTCACCATAAGTCTAAGTTGATGGCAGTTAACAACAACAACAACAGCAGCAATTGCTATTTCCTCTCAGAAAATGTTAATATTCTGTTTGTAGCTATTACTAACTACTTCAGCCCATTGCTGAAAAAGTCCTTCCTTGCTTTGTTTTAGAACTGTTTCCAAGATGGTACCGGGTTGTTTGTCTTGCTAGGATAGCTGAGCATTGCGATTATTCCTTCCCACCAAAACACCAGACCTTTGGAATCTTTGCAGCTAAACTGTATATGACATTCATTAATAATTATATCTCATGTTTACTTAAAGAAAGACTTCTTCAAATTAGCTTGTAAGTCATCCCGCCACATTTGCGGGTTTAACTTTAGTGGATTTGATTATTTGTGGATTTATTTAAATCCCTTATTGCCTTTGTATTTTCCTATCTTCTATTTAACTATAAGATGATACTTTATTATTGTATGTGTTGGGATTACCTTATAAAACTCCCTGGTAAAAATGGTGTAGGGCAGCAGCAGAGGCAGCAGCAAGCTCCATCAGCCTGCCATGTCTGACGTGCAAAGGAGCCCTGCCACCTTGAAGGCAGAAGCGGGCAGCTGGCATGTTCCCCACTGTGGATTCAAATGTAGTGTATTGTACATTTGAATGTGCAGTGGGCTGAATCTGCGGATCGTACTTTTTGTGTGCATTAAATACGATCTGGAGGGCCTAGAGGTTTTCTGCTTTCACTGGAGTCTTGTGCCCCTGACACCCATGAATAAGGAGGGATGACTGTACTATCAAAATGCAGGCTGAGTGAGGCTGGAGTTATCTTTAGCTCAGAGGTAACGTGTTTGCCACCATTTGCCTTTTGTGTCAGTAATCAAAATTCTAGGCAACAATAAACTTATCTTTGTTTCCCAGGACCAAGGAGGTCACTACTGAAGGTGGGGGATGAAGCAAAAAGAATTCTGCCTCCCCCCTCCCAATTTTTTCCCATCAGTCTCCAAACTTCTAGCACTGAAAATTGTTCACACCTGAAACCCTTCTGTTTGCTGTGTTTGTATTACACTGGTAACTTTGCTTGTTTTCTTTGGATGTGTAAGTACTTTTGGCACTGGATTTTTTTTTAAAAAAATAATACTATGTACACCATCATGGTGTAGTGTTGGACTACGACTGTAGAGACCAGGGTTCATATCCCACTTGGCCACAAAAACCCACTAGGTGACCTTGGGCAAGTCACACACTCTCAGCCTCAGAAAAAACCCATGTTAAGTTTGCCTTATGGTTGCCATAAGTCAGAAATGATTTGAAGGAACGCAACAACAAGAAGCACAAGAAGAGCTACTTCCCTGAATTCCAAGAATAAACTGAAAAGAAATGGAATGACCTATTTAATTATTTGGTTAGTTAATTCATTTAAATCCCTCCTTTCTTCCAATAATGAGACTCAACATATATCTTTCAGATAGCAACATGTTTAAAAACAAAACAAAGGAAAAACTATACAAAGTGATTAATAAATGTATAAATAAAAGTTATTTTAAAAGTAATTAAACAGTTTATAAAGTTAAAACATTAAACACTAAAAAGCATCAACATTCACTAAAAGACAATACACAAACCTTAAAAATAGCACTACACAGCACTGAAACCCCACCCCACTCAGTTTCTAAAAGCTTGGCAGCATTAAAAAGTTTTGACTTGCTGATGGAAGGACAGCAAGGATGGAGCCATCCCGCCCTTTCTAGGAAGGGAGTTCCAAAGTCTGGGAGCAGCCACTGAGAAGGCCCTCCCCATTGTTCCCACCAAATGAGCCAAGAAGGTGGTGGGACAGATCAGAGGGCCCTTCCAGACAATCATAGAGCTCTAATTGGCTCATCAAGGAAATGATGGTCTTTCAGATAACCTGAACAATCTTCCTTGCTGTCTGCCTTCTTTATGATTTTTAATTCTTTTGAATGTGCCATAGGCTTCCAACAAAAATAGCTCTTCGTGTTCAAGCACCAAAGGGCTGTACATTCAGAACAACTCTGCTTGTGCATGAGAGTCTTAAATCAAGAGGTCAGTTATTCTAAAGCAAGCAATAGCCTGGAAATCTCACAAGTTTGCTGCAATCTTTTCCTTTCATCTTTTTTTCTCCTTTCTTTACAAAGCTCAACTCTAGAAAGCAAAATTGAATGATAAGAAGTATGTGTCAATCAGAAATTGCTAAATTTTCTTGACTGCCTTATTTATTTAAAGTGTGTGGAACAGGTGTACAAGTGCATTTTCCTCTCCTGCTGCTTTCCCTGCTTGCTGCCTGCCTGCTGGTGCCTTCTTTGCCACTTAGGTATTTATTTCTACAAAGCATAATTAAAATTAACAATACAAAGTATGCATGGGGAGGATCCTCTTACAGTCTCAGAACTTTCTACATTTCTTCTTGTATGGCTGTTTTATTTTATAATCCTACTATCTAAATGAAACAGTGATGCTAACTTTTAAGTATAGAAGCATAAAAATATAAACCTACATTTCTATTTTCTAAGTCTAGGCAGAAAAAATGTCTACACTGAACACAATGCCTTTTCTTTGTGCACTAGTAATATACCAAATCAGTTGTATTTGAGAAAGATTGCTCATCTTATGTTTTCAAGATTTTTTAAAAATTATCAAAGTCATACAAAACATTAACTGTGCCGGCCAGCAGACCAGATCTAAAACCCATATTAGGGTAGTACCTTTATTAGGCCAACTGGTGTGTGCATGAGTGTGGTGGGGAGGAGTGCAAACCATTGAGATCTCCAGATTACTTTTTCAGGTGAGATATTACAAAAATCACATTGCTTTGGAGCACCTGCTTTTTGTAAAAACTTCCCTGATGGATGAGATTTGTAGACCTTGAAATCTGCACATATTTTATGTTGTGTTTCTTTTTTTAAAAAATTACCTAATAAAGGCATTATACTCATAATTTTTAAATTATAGTATCTCAGCTACGGTAGTCATATTCGAAGAAATAGCTGTCAGATGTGAAAAAGTAGACCAATGACTTTTCTACACTGGTGACTGAATCTGGCACCAGTCTGAAGCATTATATCTGGATCGGCCCTGGATTCAACATGATGGCATCCACACATACCTGGAGTGAATCTGTATCCGAGTCCAGCCTGGCTGACACTGCATCAGCCCCACTGGCCCATCCCCTTATCCCTGGTGCTGCTGCCACCACCACCTCACTGGCCAAGCAGCACCCTGCAAGAGCCTGGCCAATGCTGTCAGTTCTACTGAGATCAGGATGGGGTGCTTAGACATGTGATCAACAAGGAGGGGGTCTCCTTGTTGATTGCACGGGTGCCCCATTCTGACCTTGACTCTGTTGTTAACATAGAACATGTACTTTGTAGTTAACACTTGCACATAAATATGAGTAATAAATACAGTATGACTGTGTTGGAATCTTAGGGAAAGGTACACTTGTGAAAGAAACTGGATAGTTGTTTTTCTCTTGGATACAGCATTGTATGCATGGAGGAAATGCAGAGTGTTTTTGATTTAGCTTAAACAGCTGCCTTTTCTGAAAAATGCATCTACAGTTTCTGTAATTCCCTAAGATATAGCCCTTTTATTGTTCAAATCCGCTTGAGCTGTACTGTATTTTCCATGAAGTTGTAGTGGCTGAAAACTTAACAGATATGAGAAGCATTTATATCCAGATCTATCCCCATGCAGTATCTGCACACACAGAGTCTGCAGTGCTTCGTATGTCTATGCAGAAGTAAGTCCCATTGCATTCAGCGGTGCTTGCTCACAGTTAAGTCAATAAAGGATTGCACTCTACGTTGTGGTACTGTAGGGCTGTGTTGTGAGTAGGAAGTGTAGAAAGATTTATTTATATACCGCATTTATTAAAATATATATTGCCACTCAGCTTGCTAGGGTCCTCAAAGCAATAAAGTAGATAAAAGCAGAAAGAAGATTATTTAAAAATAAACACTTTTCTACAAAATGAAAATTTAAAAATCACAGACAGTTAAAACAGAAGATATAATTGAGCATAGATCTATAGGCTTGACACAGAGGTTTTGTACTTGCCTAGATAATCTAGTGAGGTCTGGTAAATGAAGGTTCCGTGTCTTCCTGGCAAGCAGATGAACAATATGTGTATAGAAGCAGAGAAGAAAAGATGAAAAGGCAGAAATGTGGCCTGTTCTAAGAATTAACTTGAAGGATGGCAACTGAACAGCTTCCTTCTCTATATCTCCAGAGACTGGAACACGGAGCAATGGGTGCAAGCTCCAGGAACAGAGATTCCACCTCAACTTGAGGAGGAACTTTTTGACAGTAAGAGCTGTTCGGCAGTGGAACACACTCCCTTGGAGCGTGGTGGGGTCTCCTTCCTTGGAGGTCTTTAAACAGAGGCTGGATGGCCATCTGTCGGGGATGCTTTGATCAAGATTTCCTGCGTGGCAGGGGGGTTGGACTGGATGGCCCTCGTGGTCTCTTCCAACTCTGCAATTCTATGATTCTATGATTCTATGATTCTATGTTTCCATTCAGTTGTGGTTTCACTGAAGGCCCCAAAGCCTAAGGCTGAGCAATATTGCCTAAGGCTGAGCCATATTGCTTTACTTTGTGAAGAGGGATAGAATTACTTCAGCCACTGTGTGTAAACTTTTCTTGGTTCACTGTCACTTCCCCGCTAATGTGCCCAGCAGAAGCATTTTGTTCTAACTTTCCTACTCATAATAAAATATACAGTATTCGGGAAGAAACTTTTATCCATAGGACTGTTGAACATGATGGTTGATTCTTGGTGCTACAATAAGTAATATGTGCTAGGGATATATACTAGTGACAAGAATAAGTTTAGTGGTGCAGTAGTTAAATGCTGGTACTGCAGCCACAACGTTGTGAGTTCTGTCCTGCTGGGCTCCAGGCTGACTCAGCCTTCCATCCTTCCGTAGGTCAGTAAAATGAGTACCCAGCCTTTTGGGGACAATTATCTAACAAATTGTAGACTGCTTAGAGTGCTTAGCATTGTAAAGCAGTATAGAAATGTACCGTAAGTGCTATTGCTATTGCTATTTAGATTCAGCTTTGGTACTTTGGGTTAATTTGGCTCAGGCAGTGTTAGAACCTTGCTTTGAAAAATATAAAGCTAGCTTGTGACTCACCCATTGACTGTCATGGGCAAATCAACAAATGTCTGTGATTTTTAATTTTTTTATTATACACACATTCTGTGACAAAGAGCAATGTACAATATACATAGACTTACAACAGTACAGTGGGCTCTTAGTATCCATTGCGGTTTGGTTTCTGGATCCCCTGTGGATACCAAAACCCATGGATGCTCAAGTCCCATTATATACAATGGCATAGTAAAATGGTGCCCCTTATATAAAATGGCAAAATCAAGGTTTGCTTCCCGGATTTTTTTAGCTGTGGATGGTGGAATCCATGGATGCTAAATCTGTGGATACAGAGGGCCAATTGTATCTTTATACTTGAGCATCTTGTCTAGCTCCTTCATAGCTGCCCTTCCAAGTCCTAGTATTCTTCTGATTTTTTGACTGCAGTGTCCATTCTGATTAATGACTGAGCCAGAGTACAGGAAATCTTGATTATTTCAATGTCTTCATTGTCTACTTTAAAGTTATATCAATAATCTGTGGTTATTAATTTTTATGTCAGTTTTTCCATTGCCACAATGTCTACTGTTCTTTCTATCCATTCCTCCTCTGTGGGTATACAGTAGGATCCCCGTATCCATGGGGGATTGGTCCCCCTGTGGATACTGAAAACTGTGGATAACAGCAAATACTATTGAAAATAATGGGACTTCCAGTTTAAAATACAATAGAGTTACCTTGGAAGACCTAGAAAACATCTAGAGATGATGCCTCTCTGGGCATTTTCTAGGAAGACTCTATGGTAGGTGTGCTGTTTTGTGTCCTGTGGATAACTGAATCAGTGGATAATGAATCAGTGGGTATAGGGGTCCTACTATAAATAATTTTTCCCAGTACCTTGTGAGGGTTATTCTGGCTACTGTTACCATGTGCCAGCAAAGTCTACCAATTTCTTTTTCCACATTCCCCATGGTTTTTAAACTTTTTGACATGATTGGGTTAATACTGTAGGCACAGAGTGGATGAAGTGCATGAAGCCTGCCAAATTTCAGACCAACAGGTTTAGAGATTTTTGGGTGAGCAGCCTTTTAAAAAAATTATATGTTTTTTTTTAAAAAAAGGAAATTGCACATAACCATTTTTTAAAACATTGGATGAAATTTGCAGGTAGAGTTGTCTTGTTTGAGGGATGAAGCCTGTCACATTTTAGACAGGTGCAAGATGATAAGGAAGGAGAGTCTCTAAATATTTTTGGAAAGGGATTTAGTTCTCATGCTGTGGGGGTTCTTTTGTGACATTTTGTATGAAAAGAAGAAACAATATAGACATGCTACTGGGTAAGTGGCTTTAATGTTATATTTGGAATCTTTATTAATTATTTATTAAAATATTTGTATCCTGCCCTAGATCCAAAGATCTCAATTTGGTTTATAACAAATTTAAAACAATAAATAATAACAATAATTTAAAATGTTTAAAATATGTTAAATAGATTATCAATTAAAAACAATTCAGTTAAGTTCAGTTCAAGATTGGGTTGCCTGATGTGAAAGCTCTAAATGGTATGAGACTAACATCTCTGCAGTAGTCTCTCTCCTGTTATCAGCCACCAGTGATGATAATCAGGTGAGGCTTTTATCCAGTGACCTCATGTATGCCATGTACCAACAAAGAGGGGAGAGTCTTTTCAGATGTAACACCCAGTTTTGGAACATCCGTGGACTTGCAGTTTGCTGCAAGCTCAAAACCTTTATCTTTGCCAAGGCATTTTAATTGGCTGACTTTGTCTGTTTTAGTTTTTCAGCAGTTTTACTTGATATTTTCTAGATTTTGTCCCCATACCTATATCTTTGATGGTGTTTTCTTTCTGCAAAGAGGTTGAGGGGGATGTATATGTTTTCATACACTGTGTTCCTCTAAATCTCTGAATTGACTCTGATTTGGTTTGGGCTCTTTTGGTGGGTATTTATTTTGTTGTGGACAAGTCTGAAATCTCTCTGAACTGGTCTGCTTTGTTTCAGGATTCAGAGCTTGACTGATGTGAACGTAAGAGGATGTAATAGGCTTCTACATCTTCCCATAGTGGCTTGGCAAATATCTATTCAGTAGTCCTTTTAGTCTTTCTGTATATAGAAAGCTTTTATCAAAATATAGAGTACCCCATCCTCAGAATGTATCTGGTATGCTTTTCCTTTACGTATTTGTTTATTTCTTCATTTATTTTCACTCATTCTCTTTGTTGCACTCATAAATGTAGTAGTATATTTGCTCTACAAACAAAATAAATTAATGCTTCTTTGATGGATGAAGGAACAGTGATGGTTGTGCAATAATTTTTAATTTTCAAACACAGTAACAGTTTTTTTCCTCCCCATATTCTCTTGGTGATAAAAGGAAAAAAGTACAGTGGAAAGCAGTGAGCAACAAGTTTATCAATTTGAGCAGGCCAACTGCACAACTAAATGCATGTGAAACTTAACAAATCCCTTGGGGAAGCTGACTGTAAGAATTTTCTAGTCTGTGTCGAGTTACTGAGGTGCGACATGGTGGATTGAACTTAATGCCTTAGGCAAGCAGAGTCAAATAGAGACAGTTTAAGATTTTGCTGTGCCCATGAAGGGATCTGTGAGCAGTTGTCTAAATGAAGCTTTCAGAAAAGAATATAGCACTATCATGAGCTCTTTTCTCTGAATATTTCAGTGAGTTATTCTAGTTTAAAAGAAATCCTAGTAGGATTTCCTCTATGTAAGCCTTGTAGCAGCTGAAAAAAGATTGGAGTTTTTCTTTCCTTAACCAGAAGAAACAAGGGACTGCAAGGAAATACCAAGTATATTGTAGCATTTGTTTTGAGAGGGATATTTTGTCAAAATATTCCAGGATGAAATGGAGGGTCCTTGTCTGATTGAGGATTGACCTTATTGTGACCTATGAAATGGTGCTGCTGAGAAGTCTGCAGGAACACACATCTACTTGTACTTGATTTTCATTGACTGTTCCTTTTGCTTCCCTGCCATTTTATTTTATTTGCACATCTCTCTAGCATTTCAAAAACAACATTTACAGCCCCCCCCCCCATTTCTGGGTTTAACGTTTGTGGATTTGATTATTCACAGATTATTTGCAGCTGCCTCCATGGCGGCCCTTTGCCATTTTAAATAGGGACTGCAAGCCTCACAAGTCTGAGACTGTGAACATGTGGTGATGTTTGTAAGTCCCTATTAAAAATGGCCTAGGACCATTCCACTTTCATGAAGGTCGTACACCCCTAACCCCAGTGAATGTAGAGACCCAACTGTACTTCTGTACTCCTGTTCAGGTCTACTAAGAAGTAAGCCCCATTGCTTTCAATGTGACTTGCTGCCAGGTAAGTGTGTATGAGATTGCATCCTAAGTATCTTATAGGATCTGGGTATCACTGCAATCAGTTCTATTATTCTGTAATATTAATTTCTACACATAGAAAAAATGTCTGAACTTAAAAACACTAATAAAATGTATTGTTTCTTTTTCATTGGCCATCCAAACAATAAAATAAAAATCTCATTATTCGTGATTGCTGTTTCTACACTTGGGAGATTCCCTTACCCCAAACAAAAATTGCTCTCCATAGAACAAGCAATGTAAATGTTGTTAGTTTTGCTGGAAAATCCAAGCACGTGCTGGTCAAAGAACCAATGTTAAAACCTGCTCAGCAATATACAGGCATACTTTTTTTTTTTTTTTACAAAGTCTTTCTATGCCGTCCCAGCCCCGCCCTCACCTTCCTCCTTGTCCTCTGTCTATCTGAAAGATTTTTTTTAGCAGCAGCAGTATTGGGAAGATGGTGAAGGCAAAATGGAGAAACACATACTTTCAGTGCTGGGTTGCAGGAGCATTATGGGAAGCAATGCAGTAAAGCATGAGCTGGAAAAGAATGGGATTCTACTCTAACTGATCCTACTGCAGCTGTGTGTGTCTGCTTATGACAGACAAGGTAAACAGTACCTGCCTCCAAAATCCCTTACTGAGCATGTGTGAACAGCAAAACAGAAAAGGGGAGAGCAGATATGCCTGTCTCACCAGCTACCATCAGCATGTTTAAAAAGCATAGACCTATACGTTTCACCACTAAAAGTGAAAATCCTAAGAAAAGTGGAGGCTGGTGAAAAGTCATCCCTGGATACATTTTAGAAGAAGCATTCAAGTTGTCTGTAAGGTTCAAAATGTTTTCATTTACTTATGCAAGGCTTACCTGACCTTGTTGTTTCATTTCACATGTGCATATTGTTAGTTTTAAATAAAAAGACTACTGAAACTGCTTGAATGGCTCTTCTTTTTTTGTGGTGTAGGATCTAATTCCATTGTTTGCATGTTATTTCTGCCTTTGGAACCAACTTTTCTGTTAAAGCAATACCATGCAGGAACACATCTACTTTGTTAACTGACCTATACCTGTAATTATGCTTTTTCTTCTCTTTCTCTGGTTGTTCTTGTCCAGGAGTTGTAAAAAACTGTTTAAAGCATTGCTTTATTGTTTAAATAGGAGCCAGTATGGCAGAGTTGTTTGAGTGTTGAACTATGGCTCTGGAGACCACGGTTCAAATCCCCATCAGCCATGAAAACTCGGTGGGTGACTTTGGGCAAGTCACACATTCTCAGCCTCAGAAACCTTGTGATATTCTCACCTTAGGGTTGCCATATGTCAGAAATAATTTGAAGGCACACAATAACAACAGTCTTACTCTGATGCTTTAATAATTTTCAGATGTTATTCTAGGATTTTCTCAAGTAGTAAAAGAGTATGGACTAGAAAAAAAAAGGAGGGAGTTCTAAGTATTTATTTAATGCAAAGATGTCCCACTCTCCAATGACATATATTTCCAGATGGGCTCTAATAAAAACAATCCAGAATATAAAATAGCACAACAATAATAGAGCAACAGAAATTTCAGGCAGAAAACTCAAGGGGTTAAAACATTTCCTACTCATAATAAAACATACAGTATTCAGGAGGAGATGTTTATCCACAGGACTGTGGAACATGATGGTTGATTCTTGAGACTATAGTAAGTCATATGCTGTATGGATGTATACCATGACAAGAATCAGTTTAGATTCCACTTTGGTACTTTGGGTTAATTTGGCTCAATAAGAGTCAGAACCTTGCTTTGAGCAGCAGAAAACCAATGAGTTGTAAGGCCTTGAAAATTAAGGCCCCAACACATTACCTACACATTATCCTGGGGAGTAAGAGACCTATATAGAGAATGTACTGCTAGTGAAGAGTGCAAGTGGATATCAGGCAAAGCTCCCTGAGGAGAGCTTCCAAGTGATGACATGTCATGACCATGAAGGCTGTTTCTGCAGTTACCATATCCACCTCACCTTAAATGATGTGATACTCTGAGGAGGGCCTCTTACAATTATCCAAATTTTAGGCACAGATTTTCACGTGAGTACTGGCAAAACCACCTCTGAGTTTCCTTGTCTAAGAAAACCCCATAAAATTCATGGGGTTGCCATAAGTCAACAGGTTCTTTGATGGCACATACACAAACATGATTTGAGATTCCTAGTCTCAAGCTGTGTGGGACTTTAAATGAAAAGACCAGAAGCTGGGAGCCAGACTTGCTTATTACAGAATCTAGAAGTAAGAGTATTCTAATTGAAACAAGTTATAAAAGAATCTGGAAGATGGTTTGTTTGAGCTCCAATGCTTGCAAAAAGTACTTTGGTGAAAAACCAAGAGGAAAAAATCTATACATTGTTATAGAAGTGAGAGTACAGTAAGAGGAGCAGTGGATATACTTTTATCAGAGACAATCAAAACTTATTATTTCATTTCTTGGCTTTCCTATTTGGAATGATATTTTGACATTCAGAAGCATTGATACTTTGTTTCAATGTTGCTTAGAACTCTTTTGTTAGCATTAGTTTCTGGACACCATTTTCTTTCCCCCCTCTTGCTATATTTAGCATTATTTGGCTTTGTTACTATTTAATCAGATCACTGTGGCAGTTCTTGTTATTTTTGTTAGTGACACCAAGAACACCCTAAAACAAAATTATGTGGGTCATAATGGCCAATGACAGTGAGGGCAAATAAAGCAGAGCACAGTAAAGGAAAAGAAAAAAGAAGAGAAATAAAAACAGTACAAAGAAGGATTCAGCAGGAAGTGAACAAAAGATTCCAAAAAAGCACTGGAACTGTGAATGGTTAGCTGAGTGAACACTGCTGGTAGTTAATGTAGCTTTATAAATATGCTAACTTAGAAGTGAATATTGAAATTTCAGAATATTTAGTGTCCTCAGTAATTTGTATAGTCTTTCATGCAAAGAAAAATCTGAGCTTCCTTGTGATCTTTGCAGGAATTTTTGTTGCAATTCATGAGACCTTGTAAAGAAACTCCTGTGGCTCCTTCTTCAAATAACAGAAGTCAAGGATACGTTTCTTGTCAGAAAAGGCATGGCTCTTCCTCTGTTGTTGTGACAGCAAAATGCTGAAGGATATAGCATTCATTAGATATGGAGGGGAAAGATGAAGCATCATTTTAAACCTGGCCTTGTATATCTCAGGCAAAAGTTTTTCTCCAGGAACAGGTGACTTGGCAGATACACCTATGTTCCAGTCAAGTGGAGTAGACATAAGGCAGATACTGTATGTAGGCCTGTCCCACTCAGTTTGGTGTGAGAACTGGTCTATATGTTATGGTTTTCATGGGCAATAGCACCATCACTATGAGTTTTCCAGTCATCAACCATAATATTTATCAATACTCACACATGGGCAAATCTGTCAAATGTGATTCCTCTTTCTTCTCCCCCCCCGCCCTCATTCTTATACAGTTTCCATTCCATTTAAAAAGGCTGTCAAGACGGTTCTCTTCAGGCAGGCTTTTCCGGAATAGCTAACCCTGGCCTCAGGAACCCCCTCTGGAGGTTGCTTCTGGACCTCCAAACTGATGCTGCTCGCTCGGAAGGGTTTTTAATAAATTGTATTATATACTGATTTTAATTTTTATTAATTTAATAATATTTTAAGGGGGGGGAAGGGATTTTGAGTTGTTTTATACTGTGTACTATTTTATTGTTGTAAGCCGCCCTGATTGCTCGCAGAGAGGCAGGATATAAATAAATATTATTATTATTATTCCATTTCTGTATCAGTTTGCAGCTTTTAAGGAACTGACACACATATCCCATAATATATGCACTTTTGTCTGTGTTAATAATATACATATTTTTGCAAGCAGTTTTCATTAATGTAACGCATTTTTTCTACAGATATACATGTTTTGTGTTTACTTTCTTTCCAAAATATGCATTTTTGTATGGGTGTTCCCTGAAAGATGTATTTCTGTATTTTTTTTCCTCTCCACACTCCAAAGAAATGCATTGCAAAATCATGAGAAGTGTGAATACTGAAGGATAGCTACATTCTTTGAATATTGATTAGGAAGTACAGTTGTCCCTTCATATTCACTGGGGTTTGGTTACAGAACTCCCCATGGATACCAAAATCCATGAATACTCAAGTCCTATTATATGCAATGGCATAGCAAAATGGTGTCCCTTATATAAAATGGCAAAATCAAGGTTTGCTTTTTGGATTATTATTTTTAAAAAATATTTTCAAGCCGTGAATACTTAAATCCATGCATACCAAATTCATGGATACGGAGGGACAACTGTACAAAGTTGGTAGGTCCAATTAATATATATTAGTTGGGAGAAAATCTTTTTCATCCCTGAGTGGAGCATCAGTTAGGGCTATATGGCAATACATTTCCTCACTGCCATTACCAGATGCTGAATTAGTGATGATGCCATTTTATAAACTGGACTTTGGAGGGCCATACTTTTCTGCTGTACCCCTGGAAAAAAACCCAGTTTCACCCCCACACACACACACACAATGTATCCAGTACCTTCTAGGGGTTGTGGAGTGCAATCTCTCAATTTTATTTTTATTTTTGGGATGGGGGTCAGGTGAATGGAACACATAGAAGTATGTGGCCCTTCAAGTCCTCTGGGGGGCAATGCATCCTTCTATCCCCAACAGTTGCCCACCTCTTTTGTATATCAAATAATTAATGAATTATTTAGCATAATTCATTCTTCTTTAGCATGATGCTCCAAAGGGCTATGGCAGAGCTTGAAGAAGAAAACAGCATCTATATACGTTACCGTACTGATGGTAGCTTGTTTAACTTAAGCCGTCTGAGGGCTCACAGTAAGACTCTAAACTATCTAGCCCATGAGCTGCTCTTCGCTGCTGCTGCTGCCCTTGTTACCCACACAGAAGCAGCTCTGCAGTGCCTAACATCCTGCTTTGCAACAGCTGCAGAGCTGTTTGGGCTAGAAGTCAACCTGAAGAAAACAGAAGTTCTTTACCAGCCTGCACCACAGGACGAACACCACCATCCCCACATTGCCGTTGGCAAATCTGTGCTCAAGTCCGTTCAGCAGTTCACCTACCTGGGAAGCATCATCTCCTTAGATGCCAAGATTGACAAAGAGATCGATCACAGATTAGCAAAGGCATATAGTGCATTTGGAAGACTTCACAAAAGAGTCTGGAGCAATAAACACCTGAGGCAAAGCACAAAAATCAGTGTGTATAGAGCCATTGTACTGTCTATCCTCCTTTATGGATCTGAAACATGGGTCACCTATCGCCACCACCTATGACTCCTCGCGCGCTTTCATCAGCGCTGTCTACCCACAATCCTAAATATACACTGGACTGACTATGTGACGAATGTTGCTGTCCTTGAGCAAGCAAGGATCACCAGTATTGAGGCCATGATATTGAGAAAGCAGCTGTGCTGGGCAGGGCACGTTTCTAGGATGGAGGACCATCGCCTCCCAAAAATACTACTCTAGGGTGAACTCGCCACGGGTCAGCATAAGAGGGGCGCTCCAAAAAAGCGATACAAAGACTCCCTGAAACAACATCTCAGGCTCGGCCAAATTGATCACCAACAGTGGTCCGCCCTGGCCTCATATCGGGAGGCATGGAGACACACTATCCACAATCCTGCAGCCTTATTTGAGAACTCATGCCGAACAAGTCTTGAAGAGAAACGACAATGCTGAAAGGATCACAACCCAAAAACATCACCCAAGGAGATCTTCTGCTGTGCTTTCTGCAACCGGACCTGTTTATCTCGGATTGGCCTTTTTAGTCATCACTGCGCTTGCAGAAAGCGCGGGATGAGTCCTTCTTGAATCTTTGTTTGCGAAGAAAAGCCAGAGAGAGAGAGAGAGAGAGGGAGAGAGAGAGAGAGAGAGAGAATTAATGGAACAAAGTATTATCAACTGGTGCAAACACTCCCTCAACATTCCTGGCAATTTGACTGCCCATGACCTTGTTGTTGTTAACTACCATCAAATCGTCTTTGACTTATGGTGATCCTATGAATAAGATACTTCCAAGTGACCCTATCCACAATACTGTCTCCTCAGATCTTAAAGACTCAGGGACATGGCTTCCTTGGTTGCGTCTATCTATAACATGGTATTCCTCTTTTCCTATTATCTTCTACCTTACCAAACATTATTATCTTTTCTAGTGAGTCATGTCTTCTCATGGTATGTCTAAAGTAGGGCAGTTTCAGTTTATTCACCTTGGCTTCTAGGGAGAGTTTGGGCTTGATTTGCTCTACGACACTTATTTGTCTTTTTAGCAGTCCACAATATCAGTAGAACTCTTCTCCAACACCACATTTCAAAAAAGTTTTTTATTTTTTTTATCTGCTTTCTTCATTGTCATCCTATCAGCTTTCATAACCGTACATAGAAACTGGGAATTACAATGCCATGGACAATCTTAAATTTGGTATTCAGTTATGCATCTTTACACTTCAGGATCTTGTCTAGTTTCTCCGTAGCTGTCCTTCCAAGTCTTAGGAGATTTTCAGACGTGATTTTCGGGTCTATATATTCCAAAACAGCTCCTTTGCTGCCGCGCAGTAGGGGAGCAGTTTTGGACGACGCCGTTCCTCTGCTGAACCCCTCCGCTGTTGCCCGTGAGTGAAATACAATGCGTTTTTCTCCATTCTGTCACGGAAGTGACACGGAGGGGTTCGGCAGAGGAACGTCGTCGTCCAAAACTGCTCCCCTGACGCACGGCAGCAACGGAGCTGTTTTGGAATATATAGACCCGAAAATCGCGTCTGAAAATCTCCTTAGTCTCCTTTTGATTTCTTGACTGCAGTCTCCATTCTGATTAATGAGTGAGCCAAGGTATGGAAAATGTTGAACTATTTCAATGTCTTAATGATCTATTTTAAAGTGATATAAATCATCTGTGGTCATGATCTTTGTTTTCTTAGTGTTCAACTGTAAACCTGACTTTGCACTTCCTTCCTTGACTTTATTTAGTAATTGTCCAAAGTCTTTGCTATTTTCTGTTAGTAGTATGGTGTCATTTGCATATCTTAAACCATCGAGGTTCCTTTCTCTAATTTTCATGCCTTCTTCCTCTGAGTCTAATCCTGCTTTTCATATGATATGTTTAACGTAGTAGTTAAACAGATAGGGTGATAAAATGCAGTTTTGCCTGACCCCTTGCCAACTAAAAACCATTCCATTTCTCCATATTCTGTCCTGATGATAGCCTTTTGACCTGAGTACAGGTCATGACAACCCAAATATTGTGGTATACCATTTTTTTCAGAGTAGTCTATAGTTTTTCATGATCTACCCAATCAAAGGTTATCCTATAATCTATAAAGAACTATAAAGCACAGGCTGATTTTCTTCTGAAATTCTTTGGTGTTCTACATTATCTAACATATGTTTGTAATGCAATATGATCCCTAGTGCCATTTCCTTTCCTGAAATCAGCTTGGACATCTGGCATTTCTCTGTCCATATATGGAAAAGTCTCTGTTCTAGAATCTCGAGCATCAGTTTGCTTGCATGGGAAATTAGTGCAGTGGTCCCTGGTGTCCCCTTTGTTGGGGATTGGAATGTATATTTAGCATTTCCAATCTGTGGGGTATTGTTTTGTTTTCCATATTTGTTGACAGATTTTTAGTTAGAACTGGAGCAGATTCTATCTCTGTGGCTTGAAGCAGTTCTATTGGTATGTCATCTGTTTCTGGTGATTTACTGTATTACTCCCAAGTGCTCTGAGTGCAGCTTTCTAAAATTGTAGATTCATCTTCAAATGGTTCTTCCTTGAATGTATTGATCATCCTTTCAGCTATTTTGTATAGTTTTTCTGTGTATTGTTTCCATCAGCTTTTTGTTTCTACTTGGTCATATAATGTGTTAACCTCCTGGTTGTAGATCATTCCCACTCTTGGTTTAAATTTCCCTTTGATTTCTCAGATCTTGTGGGAAAGATCTCTTGTTCTTCCTTTTTGTTGTTATCTTCTGTTTCTCTGAATTGATTATTATAATAGTTCTTCTTGTTCCTGTGCATGTCAGTGAACAGTTGTATTCAGGGGTTTTGCCCTGTTTCTGTTACTTTTTACATTTGCTTCCCATCTGTCCTTAACTGCTTGAAGAGTTTCATCTGTCATCAATTGAGGGTTCTCTTTCTTTTTGGCTGCAGATAATGTTTTTTGCATTCCTTCCTGACAAGGTCCCTGGTTTCAGTCCAGAGTTCTGCTCCAGGTCAATTAGGTTTAATAGTGCATATCTGTTGTTTACATTATCTTTAAATTCTACAGGGTTGTTATTCAGGTTGTATTTTGGCATGATGGTTGGTTTAGTGTTCTTCTTTAGCTTTAATTTTTTGTTATTAGCAATTCATGGTCTGTGCCACAATCTGCTCCTGGTCTTATTTTTGCAGACAGAATGGAGCTTCTCCATCTTCTGCTTCCAATCAGTCTATTTGATTTCTTTATTGGCCATCAGTTGATGTCCACATATAAAGTTGCTTGAAGAATGTGTTTGCGGTAAATGACTTGTTGGCCACACAAAATTCAGTTAGTTACCGTACTCTCCTGTTCCTTTTCTTGATCCTAGGCAAAATGTGCCTATGATCTGCTCCGTTTCCTACTTTGACATTCCAATTACCTATGATTAACAAGAAGACCTTTTTCAGTGTGTGACCAATAGACTCCAGCACAGAATCATTCAATTTCTTCTTATTCTGTCTCTGTAGTTGGAACATGAACGTGGAGTCATGGTTATTTTGGTGGGTCTTACTGATACGATTCAATGAAATTTTGCATTATATCCTTGGACTGCTTTTGCTACTTCTGTCTCCACTATTAATGCCACCCCTATTCGTTTTAGATTTTCATTGCTTGAGTAAAACACTGTATAATTATCTGGCTGAAAAAGTACCATTCCTGTCAACTTTAGCTCACTCTCCCAAAGTATTATATGTTCCATTTCCTGTTTTACTATGTCTAGCTTCCCCTGATTTATGCTTCTCACATACTATGTACCTATAATTGTCATCTCCTGTACCCCCAGAAACTCACTGAGTTCCCTCTAACCTGGGAGTGTAATATTCTGGCATTTGTTTCATTTTGAATTGTTTCATTGTAGGGTTTTTGTGGTAAAAGACATTCAGAAGGGGTTTACTGTCCTGCCTTCTGTGCAGTATTAACAAGTGTTAGCTATGGTGTCACTGCCATTGTCTCTGAGGGATCCTCTGACAAGGTTGCCCTCCACTACTGCTGCTGCCCAGTACCTGTTTGGCACATTTAGTCTGGGTCCTCAACAAAAGCCTGACATGGGAGACCCTACTGGCAGCACTACTGCCATCAGCATAACTTCTTGCCTCACAAGAGCATGCATTCCCACCACTGTGGAAAGGTAATGTCATTGGTGAGTTACTACTTTATTATTAAGTCATATTATTTTATTTTATACAAATAAAAATGCAAAGTGTGCCCTTCCCAATGTGGTCGGACTTCAACTACCATACTTCCTTAGTATTAGTTTTGCTGGCTAAGGATAATGGGACTTGAAATCCAACAACTTTTGGAGGGTCTCATTTTGTCCACCCCTCTTGTACCACCAAACCCATCCAAAACCTGTCTGATGGAAACCAATGAAGAATAAAACATAATTCATAAAGTATATGTGTTTAAGTCTTCCTCTGAAGTGGTATAAGCTGCATAAGAAAGTAATATAAAATTCACACATAATACATACTTTCATACGGTGCAAATAAGATTCTAAAAGGATTAACAACCCTATTCATGAAAGCAGTACAAATTCCACATCCACTCTCCTGGATCCCAGCTGGATCGTACTCAGTGATGCTTAGATTGTCACGATGAGCTTCCATATTCCAGAAACTTCACAGCTGGTAATTGGCTTTAACTGGCTTGAAGCAGCTGTACTAAGATGTTATTGAGCAGGTAGACACAGCGTTCTCATCAGCAAATGCACTGCTGTAAGAATTTCATTACTGTTACTATTTGATTAACTCATTGCTAAGATAATGTAAGAACAGATACAATGCTAGGAGACGTCTGTTAAATCTTTCCAGTTCAGGAAACTGGGCAGTATTATCTCCAAGGAGAATGTTTTAACAGATACCGCCTTTTGTACGGGTGTACTCCTGCTCCATCATAGGTATAAGCAACACCTTAAGCATGCATAAGGCCTGTTCTAACAACAAGAGGTTTGAGTTGGTGATAGACTCCCACGAGCACAATAGTGTTTTTATGTGTATATCCCCTCACACCACCAATGGCATAGTTTTGTAGTTCAGGGTAACACAAAGCCTAAAGTCTGTATACAAAAATTCCCAACTTCTCATGGTCCATTGGAAGAATTTTAAACTATATAGTACTAGAAAGATTTGTTTGTGGAGTTTTAGCTGTGTATAATGGGACATTGCTAGATTACAATACATTTCTTGTTTGCTTGTAGAAGTGATTGTATCATGTTCAATAATTTAAAGGTAAGATTGCTCAGGGTTGGTACAGTACAGCTCCTTGCTATATGTTGTAAACCCCTTTTCCTTCTATGTGTGATATGTTCACAGTACAGATAGCTGCAAATTTGGAGGGAGGTTTCTTACATCTCCCCTGTCTCTGTCTTTCAGACTGGTTCTAAACCAAAGTTCTTCTTTCCCTTGTTTAGAAAGTCTGACTTGGCAGATGTATTATTAAAAAATCAATATGACCCTACAAATCAATGTGAACTGTCTGACAACCTGCTGAGCAATACTGCTTATAATATGCAATTATTTGCCCCAAGACATACGAAAGTAATCAAAAGGCTCTAAGATCGTGCCAACAGATCGTTTGAAGCTTTCTTGTTTCAATAAGCTTCGTCTTGAACCTTCTAAAAATCTGTGTTGTTTAGGGAATAAACAGACATGTAAACAGTTTGAAAATTGGTTATCTTCCAGGAAACCAACAATATTTTAAAAATATTATTTGCTAATAAAAAGGTAGTCCAGATATGTATGGTTTTATCCTATTGTGTTACTTACATAGTGAAATATTTATTCAGTACATAACCTATTAACCATATCTTTTTAATGCTTTTGTATCACACTGTTGCTTATGGCCCTGATAGGACTCTTGGTTGAAACCCAAAATTATTTCCATCCATGGGAGGGACATGGAAGAGTACATCTTTACCAGATTTTAAGTCAGTGATAGACAATTCTTGTCCTCTAGATGTTGGACTGAACACCCAGCAGCCCTAGTCAGCATTGTTAATGTTATGAGATCATGGAAGCAGCAGCACACTATCAGTGGGTGAACCATTCGCCACCCACTCCTTACTACCTCTTAGGTAGTAGGAGGTTGGTATTGAAAGAGAAAACCTTTTTGGTAATTTGGACCTAAGTCATTTAGCATTGTAACAGCTATTATCAGCACTTTGAATTGTATCTGAAAGCAAATTGGTAACCACTGAAGGTACTGCAGGGTAATTTTATAGAGATGGATGATTATTAGTTTAGTGTCTCTAGTTTTTTCCCCCATTCTTAATTTTGTTGTTGCTCCCCCCCCACTTCCTTCCTTCCTTCCTTCCTTCCTTCCTTTGGTTATGTCTGCATGGAAATTCTTATGTATTCTTATGCATGTGCTGCCTAGTATACATAGATTTATACTATTTTACTTAGCGTACAAATGTTCAATTAGCTACAGTGGTGGGATCTAAGTAGAAGAGACACAGTATTTTGCAGTAACTTATGTTAGTACACTACACAGGGCTACCAGAAATACAAATTGGGATACACTTTTATCTGACGCAAGGATATTTGGAATAGGAAGAGTAAATTTGAGAAAAATAGTGGTAATATTAACATTTTAAAGGAAGACTTTTTTAAAAAAAAGAAAGAGGATTTATTGTATGTTTAGAGGAAAATATGTCCATTTTATTTGGTCCTGTATCCCACTTTGATCTAAAAGAAAGGTGATTTTGCTAATGGAATAAAAGAAGCAGCAGACCCATATATGCTTCTCCTTCCAATATTTCCCCTCCTCCAAAGTTGTAGCTATTGAATAAACAAAAGATCTGGACTTAGGAGTGCATCATCATTAAATATCTGAAGGGTGTCATGTGGAAGATATAGCCAGCTTGTTTTCTGTTAGGACAGGAAATAGGGGACTCAGATTACAAGCAAGAGATCCCAAACAAATAGTAGAAATAACTATAGATTTTCCTTGGGTTTTTTCCTGGGCTGTGAGGCCATGTTCTGGAATAGTTTCTTTCTGACATTTCGCCTGCATCTGTGGCTGGCATCTTCAGAGAATGGTTGGGTAGGAGTGTATGTGGAGTTTATATGCTGTTGTTGGAGGTATGAGTCTAAAATAAAAAATGCTTTAAAAAATCCAGGGATCTAGCCCTTTTAAAAATAAAAATATCTTATTTAAAAGTAAAAACACTTTTCTTTCAAAGCAAGCAGAGCAAGGCATCAGAATGCAGACACAGCTCAATTAACATTTAAATGTGTGGTCTGATCACCCAATCAATTAGACTCATTAAAACAAAGAAGTCAGTTTAGAAAGCATATCAAAAGTTTACTGAAGGTATATCAATCTTAATCTACATATTAAAACAAACTTAAAAAGTTCCCTAATTAACTAAGAGGGTTTAGGGTAGGATAAGACTCACCCGCCTTGAGAGGTGTGGGCTACATGGTGACTCCACTAAAAAAAACCCCTCAAAGACTGCTAAGACACTGCTAACATGGTGACAGACGCATGGAGCCTTAACTTAAAAATAACTTAGACAAAGTGTCATATAATATTTAAATTAGGTCATGTGATAAATGACCCATTGCTCCAGTTGGCTGAAATTGCCTAGTGAAAAGTGAAGGGGGAGTGGAAGAACTGATGCATGAAGGGAAAATTCCTAAACTGAACTTAACATGGGATACACAAAATTGTATTGCATTACAATAATGATTTCCCCACATACTACAGCTGTGAACATCAGAAAGAAACTACTCCAGAACACGGCCTCACAGCCCAGAAAAAAACCAAGGAAAATCTATGGATGCTGGCCGTGAAAGCCTTCGACTTCACAAGTAGAAATAACTTTTTTTTTAACTGTAAGAGCTGTTTAATAGGGGAATAGTTTGTTTCAGAAGGTGGTGGGATTTCCACTTCGTAAAGACAGGTTGGATGGTGTACCTGTTAGAGCTATATATTCCTGCATGTCAGGGGGTTGGACTAGATGGTCCTTGTGGCACCTTCCAACTCTTCAAGATACTTCGATTCCCTGATTTTAGGAATGTCCCAATGGCAGAAGCTGTTTGAGAGTGGACTGGACAAACTCAGAAAGTGGTGGACTCTCTTCTTCTTTGGAGGTCTTTAAACATAGGTTGTATGGCTATCTTTTTGGGAGTGTTTTGTGTATTCCTGCATGGCAACGGGGGGGGGGGTTGGATCAAATGGCCTGTGCAGTCCCTTCCAGCTCTAAGATTCTATGTATGAAACAAGATTCCACCTAACCATCAGGCCTTTGTTTTGATGAGTGAAGCTGCTTTCATCATCTTAGGCTTGAAAAGGAGCAGCCAACTTCCTTTTAGTGACTTCCAATAAGTTCTGTCTTTCAAAATCATATACATTTTGAAATATTTGTTATTTCAGTAACTTTGATGTAGCAAGGCTGTGTTTGATTTTTGCCTATTTTACCTTTTTCCTCTGTAATCTCCCCATTCTGTATCACATGCTCTGATTCCCAGAGAATTTATAGGTGTAGCAGCAGGAAGGAGGGGCAGGAAAACTCTTGCTGTATGAGCAACATTCTACTTGAGCAGTGCTGGATGGGTGGAAAGTGTTGTGTGCTGCTTTGAGCAGTAGTTTGAAATGTGAGCAAGTGTGCTCCAGTAGTTAAGTGTTTGAATATGTGTGTGTTCAGGTTCTAATACTTTGGGAAGGAATTATGGTAAGATCCCTTTGATTTGATTCGGAACCAGAATCAACAAACTAAGTTGTTTTCCAGCATTATTCCAAATTTTCAGTCTCAACCACTCCATTTTAGCGCACAAAATATCTCCTCCTTACACCTAGATGAGTTTCTAATCATCTTCCATGTGATATCAGTGGTAGGAATGGGGAGAAACTGTTGGAGGCCTTTGACTGGTCTTTATTTTGCAATTCTTTTCTAGTGGAGAGACATTGCTTATTGGACTTATTTTTTATTACCACATTGCCGTAATTCTTGTTTGTTTTCTCAATCTTGACAAATTCTGTAGAATTTTTCATATTCATTTTCTAAGGTATTTCTCTCCTTGTGGTGCCTGAAATACTATGGCCTATAGAGCTCCAGGCATGGTAGGGCTTTCTTGGTGGTGGAATCTCATTTATAAAACTTGTTTCCATCTGACAACTTGTTTTCCCCAGCACTTTTCTATTTCAGAGTCCCTTTTAAAGTATACATATTTGTATAAGCTTTCAGAGATCAAAGACATAGCTATGTTAGTCAGTGGGCAAAGGAATCTTGTATCACCTTTGAGACTAACTGAAAGAAGTTTGTAGCATAAGCTTTCATAGAATTAAGGAACAGAGCATTATAGCAATGCATTTGCAGGTTGTATGTGTGAATAGCAATAGAAATGCAAAACTTGTGGGTATGGTGTGAGGTGACAAGTTCAGTTTTAATTATGGTCATTGATGGACAAAGACAGAAGGAAAGATGTTGCCTAAAGCCAAGGTGAGTAGATGACCACATGAATGGTGGAAGGAGTTATTGTCACCTCATCAGCATACCCACAAGTTTTAAATTTCTGTTGCTATTCACACATAACCCATTCAATATAGTGACAATAGCTATAAAGCTCTGTTCCTAGGTCCTTTACTCCATGCATCTGATGAAGTAGACTTAACTTTATGCAAGCTTATGTTACCAAATTCTTTCTCTGGGTTAGTCTCAAGGTTGTTGCAAGATCCAATTGAAGCGGGTTGGACAATGACTAGAGCGCAACTGGCGGAAAACTCGACTCTTATCTGACAGGACTTGTCATAGGAACTTTCTTCGGTCCTATCGAGAGGCAATACATGCAGCGCAGAGATCCTACTCTGCACATATTGCGTCTGCAGAGTCCTGTCCAGCAGAGCTGTTTAGGGTGGTAAGGGAGATGACGCAGATTATACCTGAGAAGAACCCATTGCTAAACCCAACAATGGCCTGCTGTGACGCATTTAACAACTACTTTGCAGATAAAATCTCTCGGATAAGAGCCAACTTAGATGCCAGTATTTTGACAGAAACAGAAACAGGTGACAAGGTGTCCAGCAACTCTGTTGATGTAAGTTTACTGAATCAGTTTCAATCCGTGAGTACCGAGGATGCGGACAAGCTACTTGGTAGAGTGAGGAAGACGACCTGCCCTCTTGTTCCTTGTCCTTCATGGCTGGCCATCCAGGGGGGTGCCTTGATGTCCTTAAGGACATCATCAATGCATCCCTCAGGGAAGGTTAGGCCACTCCTGAAAAAAACCTTCCCTGGACCCCCTGGACATGAACAACTATAGACCGGTTTCTATGTTACCATTCTTGAGCAAAGTGATTGAGAGGGCAGTTGCTCTTCAACTCCAAGTGGTCTTGGATGAAACTGATTATCTAGACCCATTTTAAACTGGCTTCAGGATGGGATTTGGAGTTGAGACTTCCATGGTTGCCTTGACCGATGATCTGCACCTAAGTATCGACAGGGGTAATGTGTCCCTGTTGCTGCTTCTATACCTCTCAGCAGCTTTCGATACGATAGATCATAGCATCCTCCTGGATCACCTGAGTGGGTTAGGAATCGGAGGCACTGTGCTCCAGTGGTTCCGGTCCTTCCTCTCGGGCAGGTCCCAGAGGGTGCTGCTCGGGTACAGCTGCTCCAGCAGAAAGGAGCTTACTTGTGCCGTTCCGCAGGGTGCCATCCTGTCCCCAATGCTGTTGAACGTCTATATGAAGCCGCTGGGTGAGATTATTCAGAGTTATGGGGCTGGGTGTTATCAGTATGCTGATGACACCCAGATCTATTTCTCCTTGTCCCGATCATCTGCCTCAAATTTCGATGGCGTCTCTCCTCTTAATGACTGTCTTAAAGCAGTAATGGGCTGGATGAGGAAAAACAGATTGAGATTATATCTAGACAAAACGGAGGTGCTCATGGTAGCAGCCCCGAAACCAGGAGTTGGGCTGCAACCTCCAGTCCTGGATGGGGTCACGCTCTCCATTAAGGACTGTGTTCGCAGTCAGGGGGTGCTCCTTGATTCATCACTTCAGATGACGAGTCAGGTGAATGCAGTGGTCAGGAACGCTTGTTATCAGCTTTGGCTGATACGCCAGCTGCACCCTTTCCTGGAAGTAAGGAACCTCGAAACTGTGGTGCATGCGGTGGTAACCTTTCATCTAGATTTCTGCAATGCGCTCTACATGGGGCTACCCTTGTGCTTGGTCTGGAAACTTCAGTTGGTACAAAATATGGCAGCCAGAGTGATCTTGGGAACATCTTGGAGAGACCATATAACTCCAGTATTGAAATCTCTCCACTGGCTGCCTATCAGTTTCCGGGCCCAGTATAAGGTGTTGGTTATTACCTTTTTTAAGCTCTAAATGGCATGAGTCCAACTTGTCTTCGGAACCGCCTCCTCCCATACAATCCTCCCCGTGCACTCCGGTCCTCTGGGAGGAATTTGCTTCAGCCACAAAAATCTAGGATGTCTGCAACCTCCCAGAGGGCCTTTTCGGTAATCGCCCCCAATTTATGGAATGGCCTGCCGAACGAGATCCATCAGATGACAAGCTTGAGTAGCTTTAAAAAAGCATTAAAGATGCATCTCTTTCGCCAGGCCTTTCCTGGTTAGATCCCGGCCTCAGGAGCTGCGTCTCCTGGCTTTTTTAAATCTTGTATATATTTGTTTTTAATGTGATTTAATTTTATATTGCTTAATGTCTTTTTATGGGGGAGGGTGGGGGCGGGTGGTGCTTTTAGTTGTTATTACAATGTTTTAATTGTTGGAAGCCACCCCAATTGTTTTTAGCAGAGGGGCGGGGTATAAATAAATATTATTATTATTATTATTTGCATACTGATCCTGACTAACATGGCTATGTCTATGAATTCTACCACCATGGAAAGCACCAAATTCAGCTGGATAGTGTGGAAATCCATTAGCCTCTTTAAGACACTTGCCCAGGAGCAGACAGATATCTTTCTCAACAAATGCAAGCAACAGGATGTCATTCTGAAAAGGTCTCCTGGAGAAGAACCCACCATGGACTACATACTACACAAACTACAGTGGAAGCTATTAAAACATCTGGTCAGCATTCTGTGCAGCAAACAAGAAGAGATAAAGAGAGAAATCTCCAATCCAGAAATATAAGTAAGGAACCAGTCCTCTACATAAGTAATCAATGGTCGTAACTTCTCCAAGAACAGGAAAACTATCTACGAGACACATTTCTTTTCCCTGATGAAAAAGAAGGAAAACAAACTTTCCTTACTACTACAGGACTCCATGACCCACAACAGAAGTACTTGGACCCATACAACAATATTGTAAATCTATTGAGCCACACACTGGGTCAAGCAGAGGAGTCTGTTTTGTCATGAGGCTTATCCTTTTGCCCTTCCAAATCCACAGATATGATACATTTCTGTGGTGACCTAGGGTCCTTCTTCCACCACTTCAGTCTTCCTGGGGATTCTATCTTGGATCTCAGAACACTTTCTGAGTGCTTCCTCAGGCACTTCCTGGCTCATGTTCAGGACAACTTGATTCCTAAAAAACAAAAGTCAGTTGAAGGAAACGTTAAGCACCATAGCTACTGCCTGTTAAAATATTAAGTGCATAGTTGTAAAACTTTATGCTTCTCACAAAGAGAGAATTTTATTGAAAATTCTAATCAGAAATCTGATTATGAGAAAATTTATCTTCCATTTATGTTGATAAATATATAACACATAAAATTGATGTGTTTGTGCTAGCTTCATGAACAATCAGACACACATTTCAGCTGAAAAAAGTGGCTAACTCTTCTAGGGAGCAGGTCAATTGTATAGGCCTACAATATATGTTACACTTTCCTGTTTGATTGAATTGTATTACGTTCTGAACATATTATTTAGTGAAACAGTAGTTTATATGTGTTACTGCATAGCAGTGGGTTGGACTGGATGGCCCTTGTGGTCTCTTCCAGCTCTATGATTCTATATTTTTTTTATCTATGATTTGGATCAAACAAATAATGGTGATGCTTATCTGCAAAGGTCAGTTGAAGTCAATGACACATAATATGAGATTTGTTGAGTATAGCTGGTTTTTGAATGAATTCTCTAGGCAGAAGTACTTGATGGAGCATCAGACTTTTTTTTTAATTGAACTTTTCTGAGCATTCATTCTTCATAAGCTATAAATAAATGAAGAGGGTATATTGTTAACACTAATGTATTCAGATCATCCCATGTATGGTGCTGTATATGAAAACCTCTTAACTGATTACTTTGGATGTGATAAAAGCATAGTGCATTTAAACACTGCATCATATTTGTCGTCTTAGTGGATAAATCTGTTGATCTAGAGTGAAGCCGACCCACTCATTTCTCTTATTCATTTATGTGATGAAACTGTCATAAATGTGTATCTGATGAAGGACGCTGCCTTTTAAAGGAATGAATTTACTGATGAAAAATGTTCTGTGTTTAAGAGGTTTTCACTTATACCATGTTAACTTTTATGGGTTGAATCAATTTCCTAGCATGTGAACAAGCTGAAGTTAGGAGAAACATATTTTTCTATTAACGAGTATGCACAGTGAAAGTTCATTGGAAAAATGTGGAGTTAACTGAAAATACCAGTGATAACTATTAAATTTGTATTCTCTGTAATTTAATATAACTTTCCTTTTTCTCCCTTGCAACAGTTTGTGGCCCTTATAGAGTCATTGGGGGTAGGGAAATCAAGTCAAATATAATATTGTTGGATCATAGTAGTTACCACACAACTACTGTTAGTGACTGGCCATATTTGTACTTTTGTAGTGCAAAATCATGTACAGTTGCATCCACGTATCCACTGATTCATGATCTAATTGAGTTATCTTTGGTTGGTGATGGTGGGGGCGAAGGGGAAAGGGAGAGGGGGATGAGAGATCTCACCTCCCTTCTGCCTTTCCCTGGGAGGGCTCTAGTGGTGGCGATGGTGGTGGTGAAGGGGGAAGGGAGGGGGAGGAGATATCTCACCTCCCTTTTCCCTTCCCCCGGGAGGGCTCTGGCGGTGGCGGCAGGGTGGTGGTGGTGGGTGGGGTCTGGCATTTGTTGTTATCCGCTGATTTCAGTATCCTTTGGGGCCCCCAGAACCAACCCCCCGCATATACGGGGATGCTACTATACTTGCTGTTGTAGGTATATGGAGCACACAGTAGGTTTGAATATGTTAATGTTGGGTCTGTGGGCATAAAATTGAAATTGGAGGTACTAGACTATGCCCATTTATGCCCAACGTATTATTGTGTGTAATAATGAACATGAGATTTACATTGATATATATTGCAAAAACACAGACAGACACACACACTTGCAGATACATTCCCTAAGAATGAAGTGATAGCATCTTGGGAAGGATGATAAATAATTGGAAATAAAGGACTAGAATTTACACACTTCTGAAAGAGAGATTCATCTTTCTACAAGAGGTATTGAAACATCCAAACTGAGGAAAAATGGAGTGTTTGGGCTGGACTAGATCTGGTGCCTTCAGGCCCATCAAGTGTATAATGATCTATAGGTCAGTTCATCTCCTGGTAATGCTTAGAAATCCTGGTAAAGATGACTATATTAATATGAGGACAGTAGCCTGTATATTATATTAGATACATAGAAGCAGAAGTGTTACTGATGCTGGAAGTGTCCCTATGGTCCTTTCAGTACAGCCGTGTGAAATTAATTTCACTCCTGGCTTGTACATTAGAATAAATAATTTCATATGTGCCAACTACTGCTCTCCTATAAGCCATGAATGTTTATTCCAGCACCTGGTAGGTCTCTTTATCTCTGACCTTTTGTGCTCTGCAATATTAGCTTCTCTACGGCTGTGAAATTAAAAGTTACTTAAGGGCCTAAGCGTTTGTATTTTCCAGCATTAGAATGTTTGTTTACTTTGCTGTGATTCAACCCCACCCAGCCCAAGGACAGCCCAAGCTGTTACCACACAATAGGACTTGGTGTTTGACCATGACTGCACGTCTCACTCCACAGGCAATCAGCATTTTAATGAGCGATTAAAGGAAAGTCATTGTATTCTTGCTGCCTTATCACAGTTGCCAAATAATTTGGTGTTTGAATAGATAGATAATGCAGAAGAGAAACCTCCCCTCATCATGTTGTTGTCATTAGGGGTGCTTTTAACTCATTTGCTGTGTATTAAAATATACATGACACTCCAGAGCAGAGGCGTAATTATAATAGTTGCAGTTTTGCAGAGGATTGGCTCACACTTAAGCACAGCATCCTTCTTCTGTCACAGCACCCCACCAAAAATAGAGATAGCCTTAGTGTAAAAGGTTCAAATAAATGGAGGTCCCTTTGCCTTACTGAGTTATGTGGATGCTGGTGATTGTTATGCTGTGTGCATCCTAGGAATGATTAGGTAGGTTGCATCAGGACTCTGATGTACAATGTAATTGATGCAAGCCCTTTCATAGCATTCCAAGATTGAAATCAATATTTATCTGGAGTACAACAAATGTAATAAACTGAATTCCTTTCATGAGCATTGGTCTGTCTGTAGTTTTAAGTTCTATTTTGGGAAGGTAAATTTAGAAATTACAAGTACACATTTTAGTGAGGTTAACTTCTCATTTTTGTGGCTATAAGCAATATCTTGATAACAACCAGTCTGAAGTGGAGAGCCAGACAGAATTAAGATTTGTATGTTGCTTTGGGAAAAGAGATCAGATATTTCTTCTTATTCAAACCAGAATCAACCTAGAAAATTCATAAGAAAGAAAGGATGCAGGCTACAATCTAGAAAATGGTGAACTAATCCACCCATCCACCAGTGAATTTCAAAAGCAGTCAGTGATGTTACACAGGAGGGGGGATGAGGAAGGGGGCTGTCAGACTAAATAAAAGGCAAATATCCTACTGAGCCCTTGGAAGTACTTTTGCATGTCTACAGGGGCTCCCTGGATTGCAGTCAATCTTTATTTGCTTTTACTTGTGTTTGCTCAGTGCAAAATATTGGCTATCTGTTTATGTCAGTGAGAAAAGAGGTACAAAAATAGTGAAAATGCTATTGTGTCAGCACAAGACAGTGCTAATAGTTCATTCAAAGGGCTTTATTTATTTATTTAGATATATTTCTCAAATATCCCTCCACTCAATGACTGCTGCCAGTGATGTACAATAAAACCAGAAGCACAATAAAATACCACCATTAAAGAAAAGCCACAAAGCTGACAAAACATTAAACAATAAAATGGGAGCCTCCTTAAATGAAAGAGCAGCTTAATTCATAAAAGCTTGGTGAATCATAAGATGTTTCTAAGAATCAGTTTAGAAATGTAGGTTGGAATCCTGTGAGTGCACACTGCACATTTAACAGTTTGTTATGGATGTAGTTGCACATGGTCTTGTACAGGGAGGAGGAGAAGGTTGCCTCTGATCTGCTTATTTCTCGAGAGTGTGTCCTCAGAGATTGTGGGGGGAGAGAACCTCAGAGCCAAGGTGCTTTGGGAGTGGTATGGGCAATCACCTGGGTCATGGAACAGGCAATGGTCCAAGCTCTCTGTCTCAGATCACATTGGCTCTGAGCAGCCCCTGAAAGCAATACATTGGAGAGAGAGGCCATTTGGAGCTACCACACTTCTCTTCTGCAACCACTCCCCCATGACTTTTCTTTCCCTTGCTGCCATTGTGCCCATTGCCTTTCTCACTTTGCTAACTATGCTGCCATAGTCCACAGAATCCTAGTCCTAAGTAAGGATAAATAATGAAGGAGCCAATAGAATTCCTCAGGAAATTCCACAACTGGGGGGGGGGCATGGATTCACAAAAGTTTTTGTGTAGGAGAACTCAATGGTACAATCTTTTCATTATGCCTGTGCACATTTTCCTATCAAATTCCATCCTAATAAGATTTATGTTTCAATTAATATGGATGGGGTAAAATTGTCCACAGTATTATTTACAATTCTTATGAGCAAGAGATTGTATGTATTTAGGATGAAAACACAGAAATTTTGCTTAATATTTAATTAAGTATTTAATTAATATCTTGGCTTTCTCCTGCATGGCACCCAAGGCAGCAAGCAACATATTGAAGCATGGCTAAAAAAAATTGTTATACAAAGGTTAAACAATTAAACAAACCATGCTATTAAAAGGACATGCAGGAGGCCTCCACTTATTCAACAGGGTAGGGATCAGGGCACTGTTAAAAAGTGGAGCTCATCAAAAAGTGAAAGCTATAGTGCTCTGGTCCCTGACCTGTTGAATAAGTGGGTGACACATCTGAAAGCTCTTGGGAAAGTTTGGAAGAAGCTTTAAAGGAACAAGCAGAGTGTCCTGGCTCACTCTGCTGAGGCACGCATGCAAGGGGAGAAAAAAAGAAGAAAAGTGGGGCAAGGGAGAAAGCAAGGTGGGGAATAGGCACTGTATGCAAACACTTTTGTTCCCTGTGGCTCTGAAAGGTGTGGAAGTATTGAGGTGAGAGGAAAAGATTGAATTTGGGAGGGGTACCCACTCATTGCCATGCCTCTTCCTCCACCTCTCCTCCACCTGATGTTGTTGCTGCTGTGGCTTTTCTTCCACTTCTCCCACACCAAGCACTGAAGTAGGTGAATAGGTGGGCTCCCCTACTGCATTCCAGGCACTTCTTGCTCAAAACAGCATACTGTCTTTGCAAAGGAGTGCACCAGCTGGCTTGTACACCCTTTGTCTGGAGGGTTGGAAGTGGTGCCGGGGGAGGGGGGAGAAGCCCTTGAGAGTTTCCTGTGCAAGGTACAGTACCCTTCACCTCTTGAACCTCAATCCCCACACATAGTAAAGAGCTTTTGCCAAGTCTTCTCAGACTGTCCTAAGCAACCTCAGGAACTAGTGGCAGAAGTCCCATTTTCATGATGGGGGCAAAATAGCACCCATCTTGAATGTGGTCCAACATTTCTTATTTTTTCTTCTTTTCCAAGGCTGCACAGGCCAACAGCCAGGGTACTGAGCAGGCATTCCCCAGCACCACCTAAATTCACCCTTTGAATAATGTTTTTCATATTTTAATGAATTCTTCAGTAGTTTTCTACAGTAGTATTGCAACGTAAATTTCAACCCGGCAGTAGTAGATCTGTTGCGCTCTCTCCCTCTCTCTCTCTCTGTGTGTGTGTGAGAGAGAGAATCCACTTTATGGCCACTCCTCCCACAGAAGCTTCAGTAGTTATTTATGTTACACTATACAAATAAAGTTGGAAGTTCTAATGCTGCTTAGTAGTTCAGTTATTTAAAATGAGTTTTAACTGTTTCACATCTGCTAAGATATGAAAAGTTTTGCCTTATGTCCAGACTTTCCATCTTCCCAGTCTCTGAATTGTACTACAATCTTCCCTTCTAATTCGTGGGGGTCAGGGGCAGAGCACCACTGCAAATTTGAAAAAAATGCGAATAACATTTGGCTATCCCCAATGAGTGCCTGCCAACCTGTGCCCCTCTGCAAGTGGCAGCGGGGCTTGGGCAGCCTCACTGCCGACCCTCCTGCCGGCCCACATCCCTCCCATCCACCCACGGCCCTCTAAAAGCATCAGTGGGGCTTCAGCAGCCCTGCTGCTGGCGCTCCCATCATCCTGTGCCCCTCCGAAAGTAGCAGCGGGGCTTGGACAGCCTCACCACTGGCTCTCCCATCTCCCTGTACCCCTCTGAAAGCAGCAGCAGGGCTTGGATAGCCTCGCCACCGAACCTCCCACCCACCCGTGCCCCTCTGAAAGTGGCGATGGGGCTTGGGCTGCATTGCTGCTGGTCCTCCTGCCCACCCACACCCCTTCACAAGTGGCGGCATGCCCGCAAATACACAGAACCATAAAAAGGAAAGCCGCAAATTAGAGGGAAGGACTGTATATGTAAAAGTGGAGAGGAAATGTGCCTGCAATGGGCATCAGCTATTCATTGGAGTAGTATAATCAATCATTGCCTGCATCTGCTCATGTATCATACAAATAGAGGTGCTTCACATGCATCATCATTGGACTTGTAACCGTGTCAGGCTGTTACAAGTCAAGTTCTGAAATGTGTGTTATAATGGTAGATGTGGGTTTTAGAGCTGAAGAGGAAAGGGTCAATTACAAGTTCATATCTATCCAACTGAATACTGTTGTCCAAAAGGGTCAAACACAAATAAGCATCTAGAGGATGGGGAAACTTTTTCAGTGCAAGTGCTGAATTGAGTTTTGGAGTTCTCAGGGACAGCATTCAAATGGTGGGCCAAGATTTTTTTTAAAAAATGGTGGGACCAAGAATACCAGTATATTTAAGCTGAAAGCTCTTAAGTACCAGTAAGGGTTGTCTCGATGAAAAAAAAAAATCCTCAAAGAATGTGGACAGAATACCTTTTGTCCAGATGAGCTCCTGCCAGGATTCACCATATTGGGAAGGGGGGGGGGCCTTGAAAACTCCAAGTAGTTTACGATGACACCTTACACATACTTTTAAAAAAAGTATGCAAAAATGCACATAACAGACTGTTGTAATAGTCAATTCAAATTGGGACACATCCAGGAAATCAAAACGTAATTGGTGGGATGTGCGTGGGGGTAGGCTTGCTGGTGATGAAGCAGCCAGAGCCACCATTGCTGTTTTCAGGGACATGATAGAGTGCATGATTGAGCACTATTTTCAAGCGGCAGAGAAAAAACAAATATTTTAAAGCAGAAGCTATTGCTCATCTTATTCAGTGCTTAAAGAGGCAAAAGAAGGCAGGTTAGATGCTCTCCACATCTGTCATTTAATGCAAAAAGAAGGGGGTGGAGGGAGCTTTTGGGGGGATAATAAGGCAGGTAATTCACTCATGGCCACTATCTTTTCTCATGGGCATGCTCCATGTGAACTGTAAACTCAGATACCTTTCCATGCCAGTGATCTTGCTAATGAATTGGGGGGACAAATGGACACCGTTGCAATAGTGAGGTAATGCACTATTTTCTGCAATAAATTCTCCTGTATAGTTGAGCCCTAAGTCTTTGGACAGACATTTCAGAGCTAAACATAGCTTTTAGCACCTGTATGAAAGCTAGGAAGCCACAAAACAAAGGTGTCCTGGGGAGAGGGGCATGGCTATCTAGGAAACCTCATTGGATCATAATGGAGCCCTAGGAGAGCCACAATCAATCCCAGGGCCTGAGGTTCCCCACTGTTGGTTTACACCCTCCATTGTGGGCATTTAGGAGGCTATTGTACAAGAGAAAGCTATGCAGTCTTTAAGAGATGGTGTCTCCTTAAGGAGAGCCAGTGTGGAATAGTGGTTTGAATGTTGGACCAGAACTCGAAGAGACCAAGGTTCAAATTCCCACTCATCCGTGGAAACCTACTGGGTGACCTTCGGGAAGTCATGCTTAGCCTCAGAGGAATCATAGAATCATAGAGTTGGAAGAGACCACCAGAGCCATCCAGTCCAACCCCCCGCCATGCAGGAATAAACAATCAAAGCATTGCCGACAGATGGCCATCAAGCCTCTGTTTAAAAACATCCAAAGAAGAAGACTCCACCACACTTTGAGGCAGCACATTCCACTGCCAAACAGCTCTTATTGTCAAGAAGTTCTTCTTAATGTTTAGATTGAATCACTTTTCCTGCAGTTTGAGTCCATCACTCCGTGTTCTTGCCTCTGGAGCAGCAGAAAACAAGCTTGCTCCATCCTCAATATGAAATCCCCTCAAATATTTAAATATGGCTATCATGTCCCCTCTTAACCTTCTCGTCCTCAGGCTAAACATACCCAGCTCCATAAGTAGCTCTACATAGGGCATAGCTTCCAGACTTCCCATCATTTGGTTGCCCTCCTCTGGACACATTCCAGCTTGTCAATATCCTTCTTGAAGTGTGATGCCCAGACTGGGAATGGTATTCCAGGTGAGGTCTAACTAAAGCAGAATAGAGTGGCGCTATTACTTCCCTTGATCTAGACACTTTGCTCCTATTGATGCAGCCTAGAATCGCATTGGCTTTTTTAGCTGCTGCATCACACTGCTGACTCATGTTCAGCTTGTGGTCCACTAAGACTCCTAGATCCCTTTCACATGTACTGCCATCAAGCCATGTGTCACCCATCCTATATCTATGCTTTTCATTTTTACTGCCCAAGTGTAGTATCCTACATTTCTTCTTGTTGAAATTCATTCTGTTAATTTTGGCCCAACTTTCTAATCTGTTAAGGTCATTTTGAATTCTGATCCTGTCCTCTGGGGTATTAGCTACCCCTCCTAATTTGGTGTCATCTGCAAATTTGATAAGCATGCTCTCTATTCCCTCATCCAAGTCATTGATAAAGATGTTGTATAGCACTGGGACCAGGACAGAACCCTGTGGCACCCTGCTGGTCACTTATCTCCAGGATGAAGGGGAGCCATTGGTGAGCACCCTTTGAATTCGGCCCATTAACCAGTTACAAATCCACCAAATTGTTGCATTGTCTAGCCTGCGTGTTACTAACTTTTTTTGCAAGAATATCATGGGGGACTTTGTCAAATGCCTTTCTGAAATCAAGATACACTATATCTACAGCATTCCCTTTATTTACCAAGTGTGTAACTCTATGTAAAAAAAAGTAATAAGATTAGTCTGGCATGACTTGTTTTTGAGAAACCCAGGTTGACTTTTAGTGATCACAGCTTTCATTTCTAAGAGCTTACAGACTGTCTGTTTAATGATCTGCTCTAAAATCATTCATAGTATTGATGTCAGGCTTACTGGTTGATAATTAGTTGGGTTTTCTCCCTCCCCCGCTTTTTAAAGATGAGGACAACACTTGCCTTCCTCCAGTCTGCTGTTCTCCATGATTTCTGAAAGATTATTGCCAGTGGTTCTGAGATTACTTGTCAGTTCTTTTAATACCTTTGGATGTAGTTCATCTGGCCCTGGAGACTTGAATTCATTTATACTGGCCAGGTATTCCTGAATAACTTCTTTACCTATTCTATGCTGCATTTCCCCTACTGCATCATCTAGTCCATTTTCTCCAGGTTGAGCACTGTTCTCCTTTTGGGAGAAGACTGAGACAAACAAGGTGTTAAGTAACTCTGCCGTTTCTCTGTCCCCTGTTAGCGTTTCATCACCTACTCCCCGCAGCGGTCCTACCACTTCTTTGTTCTTTCTTTTGCTGCGGACATATCCAAAAAAGCCCTTTTTATTGTTTTCAACCTTTCTAGCAAGCCTGAGCTCCATCTGTGCTTTTGCTTTTCTGATATCTCCCCTACACGTTCTGTCTATTGTTTGAATTCTTCTTTGGTGATTTTACACTTTTCCCATTTCTTGTACATCTCCTTTTTAAGTTTTAGCTCAGTTGAGAGTTCTTTCAACATCCACCCTGGTTTCTTTATACACCTGCCATTTTTCCTCCTGATTAGAACTGTTTCAAGTTGTACCTTCAATATCTCACTTTTTAGAAACTCCCATCCATCATGTACTCCCTTCTCTTTTAGTATTCCTGACCATGGGAAATTAGGGGTAGTTTCCTAACTTTTCTGAAATCAGCTTTCTTAAAGTCTAGAAGGCATGTCTGACTATGCTTGGCTTCCCCTTTCCTCTGTATAACAAACTCTAGGAGAACATGATCACTCCCTGCTAAGGATCCCTCCACTTCCACCCCATTAACCAGATAATCTCTATTGGTTAGGATCAGATCTAAATAGCTGATCCCCTTGTTGCCTCTTCCACCTTCTGGACTATGAAATTGTCTGCAAGGCAAGTGAGGAATTTGTTGGCCCTTAAATTTTTGGCAGAGTTGGACTTCCAACAAATATTAGGATAGTTGAAATTCTCCATTATTACTACATCTCTCCTGTCTGAATGTGTAGTCATCTCTTCTAGGAAGGCCTCATCCATGTCCTCAGTTTGGCTTGGAGGTTTGTAGTAGACCTCCACAATGACATCACTGCTTTTTCTCTCCCCCTTGATTTTTACCCAGATGCTCTCAACCTGGCTCCCAGGATTTAAATAATGAATTTGTTCACAGGTGTACACATCCTTAAAATTTAATGCTACTCCACCACCCTTCCTGTTTGGTCTATTTCTCTGAAATAGGTTATACCCCTCTAATACTATATTCCAATAATGAGACTCATCCCAACAGGTTTCAGTGATGCCTATTAAATCATATTTGCTTTGCTATGCTAAGAGTTCAAGTTCATCCTGTTTATTTACCATGCTCTGTGCATTAGTATAGAGAATCTAAAACCATGGTCCATCCCCCCTATCTGCTTTTTAAAGAATTTATTTCTCCCATTTTTGGATTGTTGTGCTATTTGCCTTCTTCTCTGTATAACATTTGGGCAATTATCTCCAGCACTTGCTAACCTCCTCTCCTCATTAATACAGTCTACCTCCCCCCACAACTCAGTTTAAAGCCCTCATAATCAGATCTTTCAGACTCTTAGCAAAAACATTCCTGCGAGGGGAGGAGCCAAGCTTCAATGGCATAGGAAGAAATTCCCAGGATGGCTCAAGGTAATGGAATTAAATAAATAATTTCCTCTCAAAAAGGCATGAGGAGAGCTTCGAGGGAAGATTTATGGCTGTGAATCACTAAGGAATGTTAATGGAAGAGAAAACTGCAGCTCAAAGAAGCCTAAAGTAAACAAATAATTACTTTCGGTTTTGCCCGATATTGGAGCTGCCTAACTAAAAAGAACATTTTGCTAATAAATCACTAAGGTTGGAGGAAGCAGCTAACAATTGTAGGCAAAGGAAAAGGACGATTTAACAGGAGAAGGAATAGTTGATCTAACTGGAAAATAAGTGGAAAGATTTTAAATAAATAATAAGTGGTGGAGGAAGGAGGGGCCATACACAGAAGGGGAGGAACGAAAGTTTAGAGTGTTTTGATTTTCTTATGTCTAAAAAAAGAAGAAATATTGCAGGAAAAAGTTGGTTGAGGCCACAAACATTAGATAGGCCATCAGATAGGTCTCACAAGAGATTGGAAAGAGTTTCTTTGAAAGTACAGAATAACACGGGTGAACCAGAAGGGCTAAGTATGGAAAAGGAAACAAGCCCCAAAACAAGCCCCCAAAAGAGTGGCCTTTCAAGTGCCTCTGCCCCTGATCCTCTATCCCCAAGGGGGAGGGAAAGAAGGGGAGAAAGCACAGAGGATATTAAAACTCATATGGATTCTCTCTTTACAAAAAATGATGACAGAATTTAGAGAAGACAAAAAGAGAATGTTTTCAGAGTTTGCAAGTATAAGAGAAGAAATGCAGAAGGAGAGGAAAAGATCTGAAGAAAGATTTGTGGAAATGAGTACAAAAATGCAAGGAATACAAGGAGATATTCTTAATATAGTAAAAGAGAACAAAGAAATAATTAAAACCCAAACACTTCAAAGCAGTCAGATCCAGGACAATATGAAGAAAATCACAGATATGGAACAAAATTGATATACATGCAAGATTTCAACTCAGGAATAACTTTAGAATAAGGTTCCTGCCAGAATCTGTGGGGAAAGATCAAGGATCTAATCTGAAATCTGAAGTGTTGAAATGGCTACAGCAAGTGACCCCAACTGTGAAATGGAGGGATGAAGACATTGAGCGGATCCGTAGAGAATTGACAGGAAGGAGAAGTATGTTGCCAAGAGATGTTATTGTTAGAGTTATTAATTACAATAACAAGGAGAAATTGATGAGAACAGTCAAGAAACATCCAGAGAAACTGAAGTATGGAGATGTAAGGGTGGAATTATATAATGACTACTGTCCACAAACAGTAATTTGGAGAAAATCGATGAAGCCTTGTATTGCTACTCTTTTGAAATCTGGTATAAAATATGCTTGGGGATACCCAGTGTTTTTGAAATTTGAATGGGCAGGAAAAAGATATAGAATGGAAACACCAGAAGAAGGACTGTGATTGTTGGAGGAGTTGGGAGTACATAAGAAGGAGTATGGAGCTGATGGAGGAGTGGACAGCAGAGGAGGAAAAGTTTAGACAGATGATGAAAGCAGAAGGAAGAAGAAAAAAATTACAGGGAAAAAAAAGAGGGGAAATGTTTTTATTTTTTATTTTTATGAGCACTCAGGGGGAGGGAGTTGTTCTGGGCCATTGGATGATCTCTTTGCCACTCCTCACCTGGAAGACCTGGGGGGTCATGAGCAAGGCAATTTGCCTTGGGAAGACAAGGTGGGGAGGTAAAGAAGGGAAAGGGGGAGGGGGGAAGGGAATGGGGAAGAATTGGGAAGGGGTGGGTATGGGGAAGGGAGGTCACTTTTTGGAGCCAGAAGATCTTATAGAAAATGTAATAAGGAATCTAATGGTTAATAAATTAAAGATATCAACCTTAAATGTTCATGGCCTTGGCATGGTAATAAAACGAAAAAGGATTGAAGCACTATTGAAGAAGGATCAAGCGGATATAATATTTTTGCAAGAGACACATCAGAAAAGGGAAGGAGTAAATGAATTGAAATTGAATTGGGTAAGAGTTTATGAAAAAGCATATGGGAATTCAAAAGCTAGAGGGGTAGCAATATTAATAGCAAAAAATGTAATTTTGTCATTAAAAAGGTGAAAAAAGATGAAAATGGTAGATATATTATAATGCAAGGTGAAATGGGAGAAGATAAATATTTTCTAATGAATAAATATTTCCAAATGAAAAACAAGAGGAATTTTATGAGAAAGTATTTAAAGAAATGGAGAATATGCAAGAACAAAATATTTTTGTAGCAGGAGATTTTAATATGCAAATGGAAAGAATAAAAGACAAATCAAATTATTCATTAAGGGATAAATATGATAATATTACAAATTTAAATAAAATAATAAAAAGAAAGGGGTTGAAAGATGTGTGGAGATTGCTAAAGGGAGATGAAAGGAAATATACATACTTTTCAATGGTATATAAGAGTTATTCAAGAATTGGTTATATTTTTGTATCAAAAAATTTCATTGATAAAATCATAAATTCAGAGATAGAAAATATAAAAGTAACAGACCATGCCTTGGTCAATGTGGAGATTATAATGAAGAGAGATTATGAACAGGTGAAAAGATGGAGGTTGAATACAAAGATTTTAAATTATAGAGAAATAGTAGAAAAAATTGAGCATGAATGGCAAGAATTATGGGAATTAAATGATAAAGAAGTATCAAAAGGAATTTTGTGGGATACTATGAAAGCTGTGACAAGGGGGATATGCATAAAAGAAACCTTTAACTTAAAAAAAAGGCAAGAAGAAAGAAAAGGGAAATTAGAAAGGGAAATAGAATTATTGGAAAATAAATATATATTAAACAAGGAAAAACAAACTTATATTGAGTTAAGAGCAAAGAGGGAGGAATTGGATAAAATGGAAGTAGATGAAGTACAGGAAAATTTAATTTATTTAAGAAGAGAGTATTTTGAATGTAATAATAAAAATTCAAAAATGATGGCTAGATCCACACAGAAGAAGAAAATGGAAAATATGGAAAATGGGATTAGAGACAAAACAGGTAAAATGTGTAGAACAATGAAGGAAAAACTAACAATTTTTGAGGGGTTTTATAAAGACCTGTACCAGTCAGGGAATAAATCAGTGGAACAAATAGAAAAATATGTAGGGGAAAATTGGAAGATTAAAATAGAAGAGGAAGATAGGGATTTATTAGAAAAACCAATTACGAAAATGGAAATAGAGGAAGCAATAAACAATTTAAAAAGCAGGAAAGCTCCAGGAATGTATGGGTTAGGACCAGATTATTAGAAAGTATTTAAAAAGAAGTTGATACCTAAATTATTAGACTTATATAATAATATAATAATGGGAGACAAAACCCCTCCATCATGGCAACAATCATTGATAATATTGATACCAAAGCCAGATAAGGATTTGTTGGACCCTGGATCATACAGGCCTATATCATTGATAAATCAAGATGCAAAGTTATTATCAGCAATAATGGCAAAGAGAATGAATAGTTGTATGTATAAATATATACTAAAGGACCAATGTGGATTTGTGAAAGGAAGACAAATGTCAAATTTAATAGGAAGGGTGTTAAATAAAATACATATAATTGGCAAAACAAAAGTAAAAGCAGAGATATTAGCATTAGATATATTTAAAGCATTTGACTGTGTGGAATGGCCAACATTAAAGATAATATTGAAAGAATTTGGAATGGGCAAGAGGTTTAGAGGATTAATAGATCAATTATATTCTCATAACACAGCTATAGTGATGGTTAATGATGGAATAACTAGATAAATAAAAATAACGAGAGGAACAAGACAAGGTTGCCCACTTTCTCCAATATTGTTTGCAATGGTAATAGAAGTTCTAGCAAATGTGATAAGAAATGATAATAGTATAGAAGGAATTGGAGTAGAAACAAAACATAAGATAAGCTTGTTTGCTGACGAAACATTGCTAACAATTAAGGAACTGATTAACGGAATAGGAAAAATTAAAGAACATTTAATTTATTTGGGGAGATGACAGGCTTACAGGTTAATTGGAACAAATCAGATATGATGTTGTTTAATTACACTAAGGAAGAAGAAAATATATTTGTAAAAGAGAAAAAATTAGAAGTAAGATTAAAAAGTAATATTAAGTATTTAGGAATAAATATTACAAGAGATTTAAAAGAACTAGAAGACAAAAATATTATGAAACTAAGGAAAGAAATGGAAAAGAAGTTGGAAGAATATAAAAATATTCAACTATCATGGTTTGGAAGAGTAGCTTTAGTTAAAATAAAAATATTACCTAAACTAAATTTTTTGTTTAGAATGTTACCAATAAAACTATCAGAAGTAGAACTGAACTGAAAAACTGGCAAAATATGCTGAATAAATATTGTAATGGAGGGAAAAGGACAAGATTAAATAAATTATTTTAGTATATATCACAGAAGGAGGGAGGACTTGGTCTTCCCAAAATAAAAGGATATTATGAAGCTAATCAATTGAGATATGTTATAGAAGGAATTGTATGACAGGGGGATTTAGAATGGTTAGATATTAGAATAGAACAGGGAGAATAGGAAAGAGAATATGGAACATATTTTTGATAATTTTACAAAAAAGGAAATTAAAGGAATGGAGAACCCATTTCTGCAAAATATATGGGAAATATGGTATAAATATAAGAGAGAATTTTTGCCTATTGATTCAGTATTAACACCGGTTATAATGAAAAAAAATTCCCAAATAATCTGAAGGAAAAAATGGGAAAGGAATTAAAGAAAAGAGGACTAGATAAAATAGAGGGATGGATAGTATGGATGAATGAGAAAGGGAGTATAAGAGAGAAATTATGTGGAATGAAAATTTCATGGTTTAATTGCATACAGTTAGAACAATGGATTAAAAATTGGAAAAAGAATCAAAGAAACAAGGGAATTTTCAAAATTTGAAAATTTGGTGAAAAAAGGTGAAAAGAGGGATGATAATGAAAGTATGAGAGGTATTACAAGTGAATTATATAAAATATTGATAAAAAATAAGGGGACAAAGACAAAGGGGAATATTTAAGGAGAATATGGGAGGAAGATTTGAAACAAAAAATTTGAGATCACGAATGGGATAAGATATGGAAACAAAGACATCTAAAAAATATGTCAATACGGATAAAAGAAAATTATTATAAAATAATATGGAGATGGTATTTGACACCAGCAAGATTGCATAATATAGATAAGAATAACTCTAAATATTGTTGGAGAGGTTGTCAAGAAATAGGTACATATATGCATATGTGGTGGAATTGTAAATTTGTCCAGTAGTTTTGCGAAATGGTTTTCATAGAAATAGAGAATATTCTGAATAGAAATATAGAAAGGAAACCGAGCATAGCATTGATGTCAATTTATAATGGAGAGAATGGGAACCAAGCAGAAAAGGATTTAATAACAAATTTATTAACGACAGCAAGATTAATTGTAGCAAGACACTGGAAAATGTACAAGTGGAGGAGTGGTATAAAGAAGTGTGGAAGATGGCAATAAATGATAAATTAACATGTAGAATTATAGTAAGAAGAGGAAGCTGGAAAGAAAGTGACTTTGATAAAATTTGGAAAGTATTTGTTAAAAAAGTATTACATACAAAAGATGGGAGGTTACCTCCACGAGAAGAAATGAGATTCTGGAAAGATTAGGTAAGAGATAATGGCTCCGGTGAAGGGGAGCACTGAGGTGGGGGTGGGGTTATGGTAATTAATATTTTTGAATAGAATTATAGTAAAGAATCTAGGTTAAGTTTAGAAATTAGTTAATAGAAAAATTGCAATGTTTATAGTAATTTTATGTGTTATACTAAGTATTGATTGGATAATATAATATATGATTATAAAATTAATAAAAATATATTTAAAAAAAAGCAAAAACATTCCTGCCAACTGCTGTGAGGTGCAACCCATCCCTTGCCAGAAGTCCACCTGCATGAAACCGCACCCCATGATCCAGGAAGCCAAACCTGCGCAGCCAGTTGTTCACCTTCACTATTCTTCTCTCCTTTCCTCAGCCGTGCCCTTCCACTGGAAGGACAGACAAAATGACTACCTGTGCATCCAAGTCGTTCAGCTTCCTACCCAGAGCCTCATAATTCCTTTTGATCTTCTGGAAGCTGTGCCTTGCAGTATCATTGTTTTCCACGTGGACCAAAAGGAAGGGATAACAGTCAGTGGGCTTCACGAATCTTGTCAGCCTCTGTTACATTACGGATCTTTGCACCCTGGAGATAGCACGCCTCTTGATACATCTTATCAGGCTGGAAAAACTACTAATTCTGTACCCCTCAGCAAAGAGTCTCCTACCACCACCACACACCTCCTCTGAGGATTGGCAGAGGCCAGTCTGTGTGCTGAACCGTCCACGGTCTCATGCACATTCCTTGAGGCCTGGCTCTGCTGCTCTCCTTCCTGTTCCTTGTCATCACTGACAAGGGATAGAGCTTCAAACTCTTTCTGTAGGGTCAAACTCATAGAATGGCCCCTTCTCCTTCTACTTCTATGAGTCACATTCTTCCGAACACTGACGTCCTTTGTATCAGAACTAACCTCCTCCAGAGAGACATCCCCTGCATGGTCCTTAACCAGGACCTTCTGCTCTGCTCTGTCTAAGAAAGCCTCCTAATATAAAGCCTCCATATAAAGTTTCCTAATATGCTGTATGGTGACTAATCAGGCCTCAGGTTGCTGGATCTTCTCTCCCAGCAACACAACCAACTTGCACTTGCTGCAGATGTAGCTCTGCACATCCACAGTCAAGAAGACAAACATCCCACAGCTGTTGCAGGTGACTGCAGTGGTTCCCTCACTGTCTATATTGAACACTCTGAAGTAGGTACTACAAGAGAACTCTGGGCCTTCCCCTCAAACTCCACCACTAAACACCCATGCCAAACACTCTTGATCGCCTTGCTTCTGTGCGCTGAGCTCCAGAGACTGGGACTTCAGCTATATACAGAGCTACTGGCTGCTAGTTCCTCCCTCTGCCTCTCACCTACTTCCTCTCAGCGGTTTCTGACTCACTTCCTCTCAACACAAGCAGCTCAACAAACAAATACTTATGCGTCCCCCCCACAAGCCTACACTCAGACCACACAAAAAACAGCCTTGAACAAGGAAGCACACTAGCGTTACCCAACAAACTCTCCCAAGAACTCTCTGGGGCTGGAGAAGTCTAATTCAACAGCCACAAGCTCACCTAATGTTGTCTCTTCCACACACCCATGCAAACACCTTTGTTGGCCTTTCTCCTGTTCGCCTCACTCCTGTACGCTGAGCTCTAGAGGCTCAGCAAAGGAGAACTTCTGAAAAAAATCTTCCTGAGAAAACCCTATGAGAGGTTTCTGTTAGGGTCGTCGTAAGTCAGAAATGATTTGAAAACACACAACAACAACAACTCTCCTCAAGGCTAGGTCTGAGATTGAAAACTTGTTTAGGATTATTAAAATTACACATTATTACAAATTCTTGTTTCATCCTGTGTTTTTACTCTTACTTATTGCAAGTGACTAGGTAAGGATAGCTAAAACTCATTTCCCTCCCCATCATATTGTTGAAGCTTGTCCCAGAATATCACTTGATTTAATTACTTTTCTCTTTTTAATTAATTTATTTTAACTGGTTTTAATTTTATAGATGGTTTAACAACAACTTTTTCATAAGTTTTTACTTAGGTGTTTGTATGTGGTTTTACCTATAATTGTTTTAGTTGTGCAAACTTCCTTGAGTCTCAGTTTTGGGAAGAAGACCAGATAAATATGAATATACCACAACAAGAATTTATTTTAGAATATATGTAAAATATTACATAAATTAACTTCATTTATTTTTCAGTGTATTCTCACTATTCAGTATAGCCAAGACACATACTAGCTATAAGTGATAAAATAAGATTTTGGAAAACACACAGTGGTGAGAAATAATCAAATGCCCATGGTATGGTAAAAGAGCTAACTCAGGTAGACAATTACTGTAGTTATTGTGGCAGTGCATAAGCTTTTATCTTGGGCACATTACACTATTTTTATAAACAGCATGTCCTTTTGTACATCTGATGGCTTCTAATGTCCATCAACATTCTGGTAGTGTAGGAAAACCCCATGATAGGATCGCCTTAGGGTCGCCATAAGTCAGAAACGACTTGAAGGCACAAAACAACCAAGGTGTAATCTGTAGGAGCCCTACATATGATCTTGCTTATATAGTTAACACATGTTAGAGTGAGGAAGACGACCTGCCCTCTTGATCCTTGCCCTTCATGGTTGGCCATCCGGGGGGGGGGTACCTTGATGGTGTTCCTTAAGGACATCATCAATGCATCCCTCAGGGAAGGGTGTGTTCCATTCTGTTTAAAGGAAGCGGCGGTTAGGCTGCTCCTGAAAAAACCTTCCCTAGACCCCCTGGACATGAACAACTATAGACCAGTTTCAATGTTACCATTCTTGAGCAAAGTGATCGAGAGGGCAGTTGCTCTTCAACACCAAGTGGTCTTGGATGAAACTGATTATCTAGACCCATTTCAAACTGGCTTCAGGGCAGGATTTGGAGTTGAGACTGCCATGGTTGCCTTGACCGATGATCTGCGTCTAAGCATCGACAGGGGTAATGTGTCCCTGTTGGTGCTTCTGGACCTCTCAGCGGCTTTCGATACGATAGATCATGGCATTCTTCTGGATCGCCTGAGTGGGTTAGGAATCGGAGGCACTGCACTTCAGTGGTTCCGGTCCTTCCTCTCGGGCAGGTCCCAGAGGGTGCGGCTTGGGGACAGCTGCTCCAGCAGAAAGGAGCTTACTTGTGGTGTTCCGCAGGGCACCATCCTGTCCCCGATGCTGTTTAACATCTATATGAAGCCGCTGGGTGAGATTATTCAAAGTTATGGGGTGGGTGTTATCAGTACGCTGATGACACCCAGATCTATTTCTCCTTGTCCCGATCATCAGCCTCGAATTCCAATGACATTTCTCCTCTTAATGACTGTCTTAAAGCAGTAATGGGCTGGATGAGGAAAAACAGATTGAGATTAAATCCAGACAAAACGGAGGTGCTCAAGGTAGCGGCCCCGAAACCAGGAGTTGGGTTGCAACTGCCAGTCCTGGACGGGGTCACGCTCTCCGTTAAGGACTGTGTTCGCAGTCTGGGGGTGCTCCTTGATTCATCGCTTCAGATGACGAGTCAAGTGAATGCGACTGCCAGGAGCGCTTGTTATCAACTTTGGCTGATACGCCAGCTGCGCCCTTTCCTGGAAGTAAGGAACCTCGAGGCTGTGGTGCATGCGGTGGTAACCTCTCATCTAGATTTCTGCAATGTGCTCTACATGGGGCTACCCTCGCGCTTGGTCCGGAAACTTCAGTTGGTACAAAATATGGCAGCCAGAGTGGTCTCAGGAACATCTCGGAGAGATCATATAACTCCAGTATTAAAATCTCTCCACTGGCTGCCTATCAGTTTCCGGGCCCAGTATAAGGTGTTGGTTATTACCTTTAAAGCCCTAAATGGCTTGGGTCCAACTTATCTCCGGAACCGCCTCCTCCCATACAATCCTTCCCGCGCACTCCGGTCCTCTGGGAGGAATCTGCTTCAGCCACAAAAATCAAGGCTGTCTGCAACCTCCCAGAGGGCCTTTTCAGTAATCGCCCCCAATTTATGGAATGGCCTGCCAAATGAGATCCGTCAGTTGACAAGCTTGAGTAGCTTTAAAAAAGCACTAAAGACGGATCTCTTTCGCCAGGCCTTTCCTGATTAGATCCCGGCCTCAGGAGCTCAGTCTCCTGGCTTTTTAAAATTATGTATATATTTGTTTTTAATGTGTTTTTAGTTAGAAGGTTTTAATTTTATAGTGTTTAATGGCTTTTTATGGGGGTGGGTGGTGTTTTTAGTCTTTATTATAATGTTTTAATTGTTGGAAGCCGCCCCGATTGTTTTTAGCAGAGGGGCGGGGTATAAATAAATATTATTATTATTATTATTATTATTATTATTATTACCTTAACTTTCTAGGTAAAGTTATGGGAGGCAAATTCATATTCAAACTGATATTTGTAACAGCCCCTAAAGATTTGCATATTTTGAAACATGATGTATTATTTAACTTAAACTTTGTGGGAGATATATGAGCACCTCCCACCTCTGTCGTCTTGCTAACTTATTGTTTCAGATATGGAATACATCATTGCATTGGTGTTTCCTACTTCCTATTTTACTTCCTTGACTCTAGTTTGCAGAGATTAGGGAATTGATAAGGGGGTGGAATCCATATTTTTTTGTGTGTGTGTGTGCCCACACACATATATATGGAGCTCTGGTACCATAGTGTTTAAATGCCAGTACTGCATGCCACAACGTTATAAGTTCGATCCCAGAGGACTCCAAGGCTGACTTTCCATCCTTCCCTACGTCAGTAAAATGAGTACCCAGCTTGTTGGGGGCAATTAGGTAACACATTGTAAAACTGCTTAGGGAATGCTTTGGCACTGATAAGCAGTATACAAATATCATTGCTCTTGCTCTTGTTGTTGCTATTTATTTAAATATTTTTATCCTACCTTACATCCAAAGGTCTCATGGTGGTGTACAATAAAATCAGCTTAAACAGCTTAAAACAATTTAAAAAACATCCAGTGTAAACACACTAAAAGCATATTAAAAAGCACATATACCCCAAAGTTACACATGAAGAAGAAATGGGAAGTGCACGCTGACTGCACCGGCTATGTTTATTGCATAGTTAGCGGGGGCTTTCTTCAGTCAGGAGCTTTATGGAACTGAGTTTAATCATGAGCACAGTAATGCTTTCTGGAGATGGCAAGAGTTTAAACTCACCGTTAAAATGTTGAACAGTAGAAGTGTTTTAGAATGCTTGCATATTATCAAGTATTTTTATTTTTCAAAAAGCTGAAAGCATTGCTTTTTTAAAATGTAGATATGGCTCTAGCAGCCTTAGACTCTTATTTAAATAGCTTGAAGGTTTCAAAATTAATATCATGCTTTTAAAAATGCCTTAAAATCTTGTTTTATTCCCCAGAGATTTGTTTTCTGCTGTTGCGATTAGATGATGACAGCTAGCTGGCTTTTAAAATTGATCAGGAAGTATTCTGGCAGTCATTCAGTGTTGTAAAAGCACTTTAATGGATATGAGCTAGTCACCCAAATCAGACTCAATGTCAAAACAGGCGAAAATACAGCTGTCATTCTGGACAACAAGTTACACATATGCAAGCAGCTGCTTAGAACACTATAGAAAGTCAAGCCTGAAATGAATTTTAAGGCTTTATTTGTGTGTGTGTGTGTATATATATATATATATATATATATGCATTTGATGCATGTCTATGTGCATACATTCTCTAATATGTCAATGACTTTTTTGTCCTTTTTCTTGGCATGAGAATTATGTTCTTAGTATGCTCAGAGCTATGATTTCATAAGTAGAAGTTTTTCAGTTTGTTTATGGCATGGTAATCATAAGGAATGGGATATTTGCAATGGAATGTGTATGTTACTATTGGCCCTTACCATGGGGATAAGCGTGGGATACAAAGGAAGCCAACCCTAGACTTAATCATTTTAACTCACTAGGCTTGCTCACTGAAGTGCTGAACTTTGCTTTTCCTTTCTCCAGTGATGACATGTGATACAATAAAGCTAAAGAAGAACGCTAGACCAATCATCATGCCAAAACACAATGTGAATAACACCCCTGTAGAATTTAAAGAAAATAGATTTGCCCTATTAAGCCTAATTGATCTGGAGCCAGAAGAACTCTGGACTGAAGCCATGGATGTTGTCAGGGAGGAATGCAAAAAGACACTATCTGCAGCAAAAAGAAAGAGAAGCCTCAATTGATGACAGATGAAACTCTTCAAGCAGTTAAGGACAGACGAGAAGCAAACGTAAAAGAGGACAGAAATAGAGTCAGAACCCTGAATGCAACTGTTCAACTACTTCTGCACAGGGACAAGGAGAATGCTATAATATTCAATGCAGAGAAATATATGGTGAAACAACAACAACAACAACAACAACAACAGAAGAACAAAAGACCTCTTCCACAGTATCAGAGAAATCAAAGGGAAATTTAAACCAAGAGTGGGGATGCATTACAACAGGGGTGGAACACATTACAGTTGCCCCTCCACATTCGCAAACTCAGCATTCGCGGTTTTGGATATTCGCGGTTTTGGGAGGGCCCCCCTGCCCTCCCCAAACCGCAACATGGGGCCTCCGGAGGCCCCGTGAAGGCCGGGGAGGGAGGGGGGAGAGCCGGGGAGGCCTCCACGGGGCCTTTGGAGACCCTCCGGAGGCCCCGTGAAGGTCTTGGGAGGGATGGGGGAGGGTCGGGGAGGCCTCCACAGGGCCTTGCGAGGCTCTGTGAAGGCCCTGGGAGGGAGGGGGGATTGCCGGGGAGGCATCCACGGGGCCTTGTGATGCCCCATGAAGGCCTTGGAAGGGAGGGGGAGGGCCAGGGAGGCATCCACGGGACCTCGGGAGGGTCTCCTGAGGCCCCGTGAAGGCCTAGGAAGGGACTGGGGAGTCCGGAGAAAGCGACTATGGGGCCTCTGGAGGCCCCATGGTCGCTTTGGTGGGGAAGGGGGAGGGCAATCATTATTCGCGGATATTTCACATTCACGGGGGTCTGGGGAACCTAACCCCCATGAATGTGAAGGGACGACTGTACATGACCAACTAGAAATAAAAAAATTGATGGAAACAATACATAGAAAAACTGTATAAAAGTGATGAAAGAGAGACATATACATTCAGTGAAGAACCACATTAAGATAAACCTCCAGCTTTAGAAAGTGAAGTGAAAGCTGCACTCAGAAGTAGAAGCTGCACTTGGGAGAAATAACTCACAAGGAACAAATGGCATAAAGCTGTTTCAAGACACAGAGACAGAATCTACTCTAGTTCTCACTAAAATCTGTCAACAAAGCTGGAAAACAAAACAATGGTCCACAGATTGGAGATGCTCGATATATATTCCAATCCCCAAGAAAGGAGACACCAGGGATTGCACTAACCACAGGACTATTGCATTAATTCCCCATGCAAGCAAAGTGATGCTCAAAATTCTACAAGAAAGACTTTATTCTATATATGGAGTGAGAAATGCTAGATTCAGGAAAGCTGGGTTGAGGAAAGGAAAGAGGCATTGTATTATAAACATATGTTGGATAATGAAGTGCACCAAAGAATTTCAAAAGAAAACCAACCTGTGCTTTATAGGTTATAGGAAAACATTTGATTGTGTAGATCATGAAAAACTATGGATCACTCCTAAAGAAATGGGTGTGCCACAACATTTGATTGTCCTGATGTGTAACCTATACTCAGGGCAAAAGGCTACTGTTAGAACAGAATACAGATAAATGGAATTGTTTCCAATTGGCAAGGGGGTCAGGCAAGGCTGTATGGTATGCATTGTATGCCAAACATATCACACATAAAGCATGATTGGATGCATAGGAAGGAGAGGGAAAATTGGATGAATGAACACCAACAATTTAAGACAGGCAAATGACACCATACTACTAGCAGAAAATAGTAGACTTAGAATTATTACTGAATAAAGTGCAAAGGCAGGTTTACAGCTGAACATTAAGAAAACAAAAATAATGACTGCAGAAGGTTTACAGAATTTTAAAGTAGATGATGAAGACAGAGAAATAATTCAAGATTTTCCATACCTTTGCTCAGTGATTAATCAGAATGCAGACTGCAGTCAAGAAATCAGAAAAAGGCTAAGACTTGGAAGGACAGCTATGAAGGAACTAGACAAGGTCCTTAAGGATAAAGATACTGTATATCATTGAATGCTAAAGTTCAGATTGTCCATGCCATAATATTTCAAACCTGAAAGTGAAAGCTGGATGGGGAAGAAAGCTGATAGGAAGAAAGTCAACTCATTTGAAATGTGGTGCTGGAGAAGAGTTCTACAGATACCATGGCCTGCTAAAAAGACAAATCAATGGGTCCTAGAGCAAATCAAGCCTGAACTTTCCCTAGAAGCCAAGATGACTAAACTGAGATTGTAGTACTTTGACTGTATCATGAGAAGACTCACTAGAAAAGACAATAATACTTGGTAAGGTAGAAGGCAGTAGGAAATGAAAAAGACCACATTGCTGATGGTTAGATTCAACCAAGGAAGCCATGGCCCTGAGACTACAAGACTTGAGGAGGGTTGTTGATGACAGGATGACTTGGAGGTCTTTCACTCATAGGTCCACCCTAAGTTGAAGTCAACTTGACGACAGTTAACAAGAACAAATGATATCGCGTGATAGTTTGTTTTTGGAAGCTCTTCCCTGACATTGGCAGGTGAGACAATGTCCAACCAAGCCACTGCTTTCTTCTTTTAGACATACAGTAAAATATACACACACTACTTTCATATATGATATTGTTCTACCCCTTACAATATATGAAAAAATAAGGTGCATAAGAGCTTGCAGAGATCATATTTACAAAGAGTTTTACAGAACAATTGAAGGAGATTTTTAGAATTGCCAAATTCTTACCCACTGGTAAGCAGTACTTCCCTCTAATTCTTCAGTTAGCAGTTGTAAATAATGGAAAGAGTTACTTTGATCTTGACCCATGTCCCTTTTCTGTTGCTTCCTTCTAGCTGCAATAAAGTTCACCCTGTAGGCAATTTCTATCAAAATCATCCATTAAAAATCTATCCCTTGATTTGGGGTGGGGGACACTACACAGAGTTATCTCCCTTCCATTTTTCATTGGGTCTTTGTTCTTTTATATTTTTTCTAGTTTTATTGTGTAATTCTTCACATTTATTTTCTTGTTTATTTTTGCATTTACCTTTCCATTTTGGTTTAATGATGTGTATCAATAGCCATGTATTTCATAGAAGATTAAATGTCTTCTTTCCCTCACTTTTTTTCTTTTAACTTATTCTCACTTCCTTGCTGGTTAAACTGTGTGTGTGTATGTGTGTATGTATTTAATATGCCACCTTCGTCCCAGAGCTGGACCCAAGACACCTTATTTTTAAAAAATCTTTTTCTGTTTCTTAAAATTTCCTTTTTTACCCTTGAGTTTATCACAGTTTTTGCTGTCTTTAAGCTAATTCATTCCTACCCCCTCCTTCCAAGACTCAAAACTCATTTTTCAGAAGAATACAGTTGACCCTTCACATTCGCTGGGGTTTGGTTCCAGGATGCCCTGTGAATACACAAATCCGTGAATACTCAAGTCCCTTTTCTTCGCAACGAAGATTCAGGAAGGACTCATCCCGTGCTTTCTGCAAGCACGCTGATGACTAAAGGCCAATCTGAGATAAACAAGTCCGGCTGCAGAAAGCACAGCAGAAGGTCTCCTTGGGTGATGTTTCCTGGTTGTGATTCTTTCTGTGATGTTGTTTCTTTTCAAGACTTGTTCGGCGTGAGGTCTCAAATAAGGCTGCAGCATTGTGGATAGTGCGTCTCCATACCTCCCAATGTGAGGCCATGGTGAACCATTGTTGGTGATCAATTTGGCTGAGCCTGAGATGTTGTTTCAGGGAGTCCTTTTATCACTTTTTTTGGAGCACCCCTCTTACGCTGACCCGTGGCGAGTTCACCGTAGAGTTATTTTTGGGTGGTGATGGTCCTCTATCCTAGAAACGTGCCCTGCCCAGAGCAGCTGTGTTCTCAATATCATGGCCTCAATGCTGGTGATCCCTGCCTGCTCAAGGACAGCAACATTCGTCACGTAGTCAGTCCAGTCTATATTTAGGATTGTGCATATACAGCGCTGATGAAAGCATTCAAGGAGTCGTAAGTGTTGGCAATAGGTGACCCATGTTTCAGACCTGTAAAGGAGAATAGACAGTACAATGGCTCTATACACACTGATTTTTGTCCTTCGCCTCAGGTGTTTATTACTCCAGACTCTTTTGTAAAGTCTTCCAAATGCGCTATATGCCTTTGCTAATCTGTGATCGATCTCTTTGTCAGTCTTGGCATCTGAGGAGATGATGCTTCCCAGGTAGGTGAACTGCTGAACGGACTTAAGCACTGATTATAGCAAAATGATGTTCCTTATATAAGATGGCAAAATCAAGGTTTGCTTTTTGGATTATTATTTTTTAAAGAATATTTTCAAGCCGTGAATACTTATGAATGCCAAATCCGTGAATATGGAGGGACAACTATAGAAGTCTTCAAACACTTTATTTGCAGTTGGTTCTCAGGATCCATGGTACCCTCCACAGATGGCAAAATACACAGATAGTTATCTCCCATTTTATTAAATGGCGAGGACATGCACGTGGATGCATCAGTGTGTCTGTGTGCATCTTGCCACCATTTTAGGTATGGGACATGATGATCTGTGTGTGTTTGAAGCCATTTCTGTGTGTGGTTGACACCAGTATTTCTAGATCCCCATAACCACCTGCAAAATAATATCTTTTTTGAATTGTTGGAAGAATAACTGGCAGCATAACATTTTAAATTGAAACATTATTCAGCACAATGGTAATTATTATGCTCTGCTGTTATTGTGTGACTTCAAGTTGTTTCTGACTTATGGTGACCTTAAGGCTACCCTATTCGGGGGTTTCCACAGGAAGATTTGTTTGGAGGAAGTTTGCCTTTGCCTTCATCTGAGGTTGAGAGAGTGTAACTTGCTCAAGGGCTCCCAGTGGGTTTCCATGACTGAGTGGAAATTTGAACCCTGCTCTCTCAGAGTCCTGGTCCAACACTTGAACTAAATCACATTGGCTTTCCTTAAGGACCTATCATCTCTTTAAGGCTGCATAGCCTATACAATAGCCTCCTTAATGTCCATGACGAAGGGTCAATACCATGTTGGTTCTAATTATTATGAGACTGAGAAAAAAATGACTAACCTAGACAAAACTATTGTAAAATTAAGTAGTATTGAGAGCCAGTATGATGTAGTAGTTTGAGTGTTGAACTATGATTCTGGAGCCCAGGATTTAAATCTCTGCTTGACCATGGAAACCCACTGGGTGACCTTGAGCAAGTTAATTCTCTCAGCCTCAGAGGAAGGCAAAGGCAATACCCCTCTGAACAAATCTTCCAAGAAAACCCTGTGAAAAGTTCACTTTAGAGTCACCATAAGTCAGAAATGATTTGAAGGCACACAACAATCATAGTACCTCAAAGATAGGCAACCCCTATGAAGTTATCATATTCTTCAGAAACAGTGATTCCATTCCTCAGCACTTCTTTATCTTTTAGATACATGTTACCTGACCTATGAATACACCCTTGAAATAATTTATATTAAATCATAATGTATAGGGGACCTAGCTTCGTTCTGCTAATGGCAGTGTCTCATGAGCAAAGGTCTACTCAGAATAATCTTCCTGGTAGGAATGGGTGGGATGGGACTGAGGATTTATCCACCTTGATGTGAGTTCCCTGTTCAGCTCTCAGCAGCACATCTCCAGTGTTCTGTACTGCCACAATCCTGCAGAGCAAATCATAGAATCATAGAAATTTTTGAACTGTTTGGAAGAGACTGCAGGGAGAGGGGAGGAACAGTGAAGAATGCCTCTATTCTGCTAGGAGCAATGCTCCAGTGGCACAGGGGGCTTCCATCAAACAGAGCTGTTCTCCATATCTATATAGACAAATTAAAGAAAGAGGTAAAATGGATATAAAATTGGAAGACATTGATATTACAAAGTCAATTTGGGAAAAGGTAACTAAACACAAGATTTTATCAAACTTTATTAGAATGGGAAACAGAGGAAGAGACGATCAAAGAGAACATTTATTTATCCGAGAAAACTGCTCCAAAATGTATTTTAGATGGCATCTTTCCCCACACAAATTGTTGAAAATGTATAAAAATATGAGAAATAACTGTTGGAAGTGCAAGCAAACTCCAGGAACATTCTACCACATGTGGTGGAGTTGTAAGAAAGCCAAGAAATTTTAGATACAAATTCAAAAAAAAACAACAATTAATTAAATAATAAATTGCAATATCCCATTCAAACCGGAAATCTTTTTATTAGGTATACATGAAGAAAATATGGATCAAGAAAAGGAAAGACTCTTATTTTATATGTTAGCAGCAGAAGAATGATATATGCATCAATGTGGAAGAACTCAAATACACCTACAATAGACCAATGGTTACTTAAAACCTATGATATGGCAGGAACAGATAATTTGACAATGCTTTTAAAGGGTAAGTATATAGATAAACATCAAGAAGTCTGGGGCAAACTGAATATTTGAAACAAAGATGGGGAAATTTTGCAGCAATCTCTATGTAAGCATTCTCTTAAGGTAACTAAAATTAAGCTGAATACAAATGAAATAACAACAATAATTAAAATAAAAATCCTCAATATATTGAATGGAAAGAAAAATAGTTAGAGAGTAGCATTTGGACATAATTATATACAATAAAAAATAATACAGCTACAGAAATAGAAAAATATACAGTGGGATAGTGAAACTACTGAATTAAACAGAAAGAAGGATAGATAATAAGAAAGAATTTAAAGAACAGAAATGCATCATGAGAAAGCTGGAAGGAAGTGAAATATGGATTGTTTGAGCGTTATGTTAGATGAAGAAAAAATGAGAAGTATAGTAACAGTGAATATACATGTAACAATATGATAAATAATGGATGTGTAATGAAATTTTTAAAGGTTTTTATTGGAAAACTTGTTAATAAAAATATATATTTAAAAAACAAACAAACAGAGCTGTTCTCCATGAAAAGGTTATCCTAGATTAGTGGAATGAGACTTTTAAACTGTTTTCACTTTTAATTACTATCTTTAAACAATCAAGGATGTTAAAGAGCTGTTGCCAAATTGGAAGTGAAGAACAACAGCAGTATGACTTCTTGGAAGGGAATGAAGGAAAATTAGCCTCCAGATACTCAGGCTACAGCTTCTCCTAGCCAGTGGTATTCAGTGGCATACTTCTGCTGAACATAGAGGCCCCAAACAGCCATCTTGATCTATAGTAATTGATAAACTTTCGGAAGCTTTTATTAATTTTAGTTAGGGAGTCCCCATTGACACAGTGGAGAGAGAAAAGACCCTATTGAGTCCTTCTTTCATTGTGTGTGGTCCCAGAGCTGCTGAGACTTCTCTTGGGTTGTTATTTACATTTTTAAACACATGCATATTAACTGAATTCATATATTTCACACTGCTTAAAGTGTGTTCTTTAAATTGTTAAACTGAGAATTATATTTGATACTATTGCCAAGATGTGGCATCAGTCCGAAAGAAAGAAGTCTCAGCTCTTCAGTCAGTCCTTACAGCTTCAATATCAAGAGGAAGATTTTTGTCCTCTGGGAGGACTGTTGGAGAAATTAGGTTTTTTATTGTGATGTGTCCTGACTGACACTATGTTGAGCACAACTGGTCAATAGTGTGCTAGAAGCAACAAAGCATTGCAGCTTCCTATCTTGGCAGAGGAAGGTAGAAGCATAAATAGTTGAATGAGCAAATGGTTCTGCCTGGAACTATTCTACCTTTCAGGATAGCTATCTTGAACAAGAGCCAGCAGAACATATTTTGGTGAGTGTAAACTGTAAGTGAAGAAGTCTCTGGTTAGAATTTCACTGCACCCACGAGCTTACTAAGTGGCCTTGGGCAACCACGTTTTTCTTAACTTCACAAGCTTTCACATTTATTTTGAACTTAAGGTACACAAGCTGGTTGTATCATTGTTCTGTCTTTTCTATTGAAGAAAATGGAATTTCAAATTGCTCTTGTTCAGGAAAGCACCCATGGGGTTCTAAGTCACATTGTGTATGTGTGGTTCAATCCACCAGGAATCATTAGAAGACCCATTGATTTTTATGGCAGAGTATAAAGCATGTGAAAGCTGTGCTAGGACTATTGTATACATTTTTACTTACAAATTAATTTTTGCATATCTGAATGTTCAAGAATTAAGTTTCAGCTCAGCACAGCTTCACTTTGGCTAGATTATGTCCATTTTAGTGAATGAAACTGTTTAATAACAAATTTTAGTTGATTGGTATAGTAGATTTACTTCACATGTAACAGATCCATGACACTATCTGGAAAGTTTTTGATTATGAAAAGAATTGTGTTTTTAAAAAAATGCCCCATGAGCATTTAATTACTGTACTTGCTTTAGTCTTTTAGCTACACACATTATATCATGATCTTGCCCTATGCTGGTGTTCCTTAGTATTTGTATTTCCAAAACCCACGTTGATTCATAGCTCTTTTCGAAAAACAACAACATTACACTGATGAGCTTTTTAATGTTCAGAAAAATATTTTTTTCTGACTTTTCCCCCCTGTTGACTTGCTAGGTTTTCCAAACTATTTCCATGCACGATAAGTACTCACAGCTGCAGAAATAGGATCATGGCAGACCTGTGGCAAAGGCCTGCAATGTTGACTGTCATCTAATGACTTACTGTGCTGAGTATAAATTGCTGCTCAAACAGCATCCTTCCAGGTTTTCCTCCCAAGAGAGCATATGCTTTAAAGACTGACCCTTTTCTGCCCCAGCACGTCAACCTGGAAAGTTTCTACTTGCAACTGAATTTCTGTCAAGCAATAGGCTCTGCCTAAAACTTGCTTAAGATATAAAATGAGAAAAAGTATTTGTGTGTGTGTGTGTGTGTGTGTGTGTTAGAAGGTATATATTTTGTGCCTTCTTTGTTGTATTGCCTTTGGAGCCAAACTGACACTGGAGATTATCAGATGCTTTAAATATGGCATGATAATTTTTCCAGGAGATTGCTAAAGGGGTTGCATTTCAGTCGTTCCCATGTCGTCATGTTTCTGTTTAGCTGTCATTATGCCAGCACTTCTTTTTATTGACAGGCTAACGTGTCAATTAATTACCCATTCTGTTTCTTTAACGGAATGTCATGCGACTGAAATGGTGCCCCATTATGCTGGTGTGATGCCAGCATCAATGGGCGGTCCGTGCCAGAACACTTCCAGGTGAGATCGGGACATCAAGGTAAGTGACACACTTTTGTGTACTCTCCCCAGCTTACTTGTAATGATTTAAGTGTGTTTTTATGCTTGGTGTTACTTTTACTGTAGTATTTTTGTTTTTATTTTTGAATTTCCCGCACTCTCATCTTCTCGTGAGAGTAGCCGGGATGTCAGTCTCAGTCCAGGAAGTGAAAGGAGCTCCCTTTGAGCTCCATTAACTCCTGGGCTGCCCTGCCAAGAGAATGACATGCAATTAAGGTAGGTCTGAAAGCTTTCCTTTTTTGTTTTGTTTTGTTTTGTTTTGTTACAGGGATGGGAGAGGGGCGGGAGAGGAGATTGCGAGATGGGAACACTTATTTCCTTCCTGTCTGAAAATCTCCACTGTTTCTTAAGTGTTCATGTAACACCACATTGTGGAATACACAGCATATGTATCCAGTCATGTCAGTCATGAAGAATGGATAGCATAAACTGTAGTCTCCATTTGTATCTCTCTTACCTTCTCAGAAAATAATATAAATTACACATATGTAGAAAAATCTTGTGTTGCAGCTATTGGTCATAATTTAAACAAGAGAAAGATACCACGATATTACAGTTCATAGGATTATGTAGTCAGTTCACTTAAAAGTTGACAATGGATGTCAGCAGCATTAAGGATTATATATAAAAGTTAGAATTACCCTGTGTTGGTTATATGATCCACCACTACGATCATCTTACGCAATTACATTAATTTGCTGTGTTTTACAAAAGCTCTGTAAGGTTAGGCAATATTATTAGCTTCATATCGCAAGCTAACTTGAGACCCAATTTTGGGAAAAGGGAGATGTAAATTTAAGTAAATTTAATAATAATGGATGGTAATATCATAGATGGTTTGGGAGGCTCAGGCCCAGATAAATGGCTTGCATAAGGCCACCAAACTATTCTCATTACAGCTGGTCCCACTGTTAAGCATTATAGAATAACTGCTTGACTCTTGCTGTTGAATTCTAGCTAAAGCTAAGCTTTTAGCCTTCAATCTCAGCCATCAGTGTAGTTTTTAAGCTTGGTTGGATCCATGTGTTCCTAGCCAGCCACACCAATGGTGTGAAATGGCCCTATGATCCCAATACTTGTGCTAAAGGAAGGGAATTTCATAATAGTGGGAAAACCTCCTGTGATGCTTATCTTGTCTTTTTGTTCTCATGGAAGATGCACTTAGGGCAATACCAGATATTACGGTACAACTCTTTTTAAACCCTAATGTTTGTTGAATCAATAATGGGGTTGATGAAAAAGAAGTAGCTGGTGGGAAGATGGTTATTCAGCTCTTCCATTGCCTACTGTCTTCCTCATACAGCCCTTGCATGTTTGCAGTGCGATCATGAATCTAGAACAGAAGTGGGCAACTTGGAGCCTTCCACATATTTTTGGATTGCAAATCCCTTTAGCAAAGCATAGCCAGTGGTAACTGATGATGGGTGCTGTGATCAGCAACATCTGGATTTGCCCCCCTTTGTTCTGGAACTTTGGCAAAGGAAATGAACCTGTGAGGAAAGCTGCAGAGGGAAAGCAGCAGGGAGAAGAAGGATTAAATACTTTCTGGCAATTGCTTTGACAGGTTAGCTACTAAACATGTAAATCAGACACCTGTTCTCAAAGGTCAAAATGAATAAAGGCAAGAATGTAGTCTTGGAGGAGTGTGAAGTAAAAGTATTAAAGGATGTACAATTAATACCAGCTTTTTATTAGCATATGGCAATAAGTAGTTCAGACTCAAAAAAGTTGGTTCACAATCAATCCCAGTTGTATCTAGAGAGTTGTAAAGGGGAGGACATTCCTCTCAAAATAAGCTTATGTGGGAATCTTCTGGCAACTGTTGTGATGTAGGTTCAGTTACAGGCCGATCCCTCCCTCCCAAGGTTTCAAGCCTGAGAGAAGAGAAGACTCAAAGTCTTGCTGAATGTAGTCTTATTTAGAGGCATGTCTACACTGGCCAAATACCCTGGCTTGCCCCTGTTCCAGAGCCCTGCAGTCCAAATGATGAAGGGCATTTACCCTGATTTGTCCCCCGGCAGCCCAAACAACCCCTGGGGCAGATATGGGGCTGGAATGGGGGCAAGCAGGGATAGGGCCCTTTACTGCATTTTAAGAAAATACCTGGTTTAATCTGGTATTGCTGGAGCCCATCCGAGAGCACTGTTCCTTCTTGCTGCTGCTGTTGCCACCACCTACCTGGCTCTCCTGGAAGCCAGGCTGGGGTCCTGAAGCATGCAGGGGGCCTTGGTCACATGTTGTGGGATCCCTGCCTGGCTTCTGCTTAGTGAGAAAATGGCAGTGGCATTCTGCAGGTAATGGGTGGGGGGACAGGTCAGATCCAGAGACAAGATACCCCAGTGAGAAGCTGGTGTATCTTGCCTGTTGTAGATGAGCCCTAGGTTATTTGAGTTAACTCTCCAGTGGGACACCCAGAACAATTCTATTCATATTTACTTTGAAGTAAAACCCACTGTTGAAAGAATATTTTGGACAATAAAATGCTCCTCCAGGATGCCTATTGTACAATATCCCTCTGTCTTACATAATTTTAGAGGGCTAGTCAGGTATCAGAAATATCAGTTTATTGCTTTTAGCTGAAGAGGCTGAGAAAGTACCCTACATGTTTTCCATTCTAGTTATCCACAGTAAGTATAAATTGACAGCCTGCAGAGGTTTTTTTTCTTTTAAAAGTGACTTACAGTCAGAAAAGTATGAAGAGAGCTTCCCTTTGTTTTCTAAATGTCTTATTTATGAATCATGTTGAATGTTGATGAAGGAAAATGTAAAAAAAAGTGATTCAATAAAGCAGAAAAAGGCAATTAAAATAATTTTTTGATACATACAGATCCCTTTAATTTTAAATTATTTGTTAACTGAAGCTTCACAGGGAGTTTATAGTTACATATATCCTGAGTAACTTGCACTATATTTGGGGGGACATCAGAAATAAATACATGCCTCTATCCAAGAGTTCTCAGAAAGTGAGTCCATGTACTTAAACTGGTGTGAAAAGTTTCCATGCAAGTGATAAAACCTCTTCTAGTCCCTTTTGATCTTGCCTCCCACAGAGTGCCAAACCCACAGTCCAGCAATAGACTTTCAAGTAAGGCCTCAAAAATTACTATCCTGTCCATCCCAGTATTTCTAGCTTCATCATTTGTGATGAAGAAAAAGGAGGTGTCGTTGCCAATTTACAAAAGGTTTTTATTATAGCCCAGGCAAGTTGCTGTTTCCAAGCTTGCAATAAACAAGGTTATGTGTCAAACTAGAAGTTAGTTGTACTTACTTTTCACTAGCTCCTTGCTTCCCTACAGTTGCTGCTTCAAATCATTGTAGCCATAATGCTTTTCTCTTCTTGTTGTGTCTTTCTTGCTTGCTCCAAACTTAAAAAGGAAAGGAGTCCCCTGACTTTTCAGCTTTGCACTTGAGGAAAGTTTTTTTAAAACATGTTTTCTTCAGTTCAGAAAGATCAATATGGTAAACTCCTGTTTAATTAGACTTAAAACACATTCTTTACATGAGGTGAAAATTAAAACGAGTGTTACTGGCTATTGTAAAGAATGTTAGCCTGGGCAAAACCTCACCAGAAGATTGATTCTGAGGCAATTGTTTTAGTTTCAGAACCACAGGACTTTATTGTACAGAGAATACCTCAGTCAATGTATTTGGTTGGTTGGACTTATCAACTTAATAATTTAAAAGTACTAAATATAACAAAACAGGTAGTTTTGGAGATGCCTCAAGCAGAGTTAGAGAGAAATACTGTTTACTGACAATGAGATGCAATAACAGCCCTATACAGCTTGGGTCCAGACTTTCTGAAAGACTTTATCTCCTCATATGAGCCTGTCTGAATTTTAAGATCCTTGGTGGATTCTTTCTCTAGGACTGCTGCCACGCTGCAGAAGTAATGCAGTTTGACACCACTTTTAACTGCTATGTCTCAATGCTATGGAATTCTAGGATTTGTAGTTTTATGAGATGTTTAGCTTTCTCTGCCAGCATATTCTGGTGCCACAACAAACCAGAATTCTGTAGGATGGAGCCATGATAGTAAAAGCGGTGTCAAACTGCATTATTTCTTCAGTGTGTCAGCAGCCCGAGTCTGACCACTGTCACAGGCACATCTGGTGAAGACACGTAAGAGAACCTTCTTGGTGGTTGCTCCCTGGCTGCAGAACTGTCTCCCATAGGAATCCAGACTGGCTCCCTTTCTGCTCTCCTTCCCCTGGACAGGCTTTGGACAATTAACTGGTTGTTTCAGAAGGGTCTTTTAGAGGTGTTTGTGTGTGTGCGCTGTACCTTTATTCATATAATTATATTTTAAATGTTTTAAAACTGTTTTAAATTAGTGCTGTTTTTAATACTATAGTTTAAATTAATTGCATTTTAACTTTTAAAAATAATCTTTGCTTTTTAGCTGTATTTTGTTATAATGCATGCTTTGACCTGGCTTGGGTCCTATGTTGTGAAAAGGACAGTATTTATATAAAAAAAAATAGAGAAAGAATGGTGGTGGCATTGCTAACAAGAATTGCCAGGATCTGCATCTTCATTATTGCTATGGTAGGGCCTTTCGTAGGTCGGTAAAATGAGTATCCAACTTGTGGGGGCAATTAGCTAACACACACTGGAAACTGCTTAATGCAGTGTAGATGTGTAAATTGCTATTGCTTAAAACAGTTTGTAAGCTGCTCTGATAGCCTTGTGGCTGAAGAGTGGGGTATAAATAAATAAATAAAAATAAAAAATAAACACTGTAAAGGCAGCAGATCCTGTTTGATCTTGGAAGCTAAACAGGAGCAGTCAGCCCCCTTTAGTACTTGGACTGCCAACAAATACCAGCTACTATAGGCTATATTTCAGAGGAAAGAACCAGCGAAACTTACCTCTATGCATTCCTTGCCTAAGAAAAGCCTATGATATTCATGGGGTCACCATAAGTTGACAGGTGATTTGAAGGCACATGCATGAATGCAACCCCCCTTTATTTCCAAAGAAGTGTTTAAGTGTGTCAGTAGCACTTTTAAGCAATATGACAGGACTTTGAGTCTTCCTTTCCCTTACTAACACACAAAGAACCAGACAGGAGTTTGTGTCCTGTTTTAGTTCACGTCTCCTAGTTTCCTTAAGGAAGTATCATTCACGGCATAGACCAAATTGCCTGTCAAACTTACGCAAGGATGAGAGTGAGGCTCACTTCTTATGGCAGTTGTGCCTCTAGCAGATATTCATTAAATACAGGCTAAACTTACTCTAAAGCAGTTAACTGTACTTTTTAAACCTACCTGAAAATGCCTTGTGTCGATCTCAGAGTTTTTGTTCACATCATTTACTCCAAATATTGTCGCTCAAATGAAATGTTGCTGAAGGTGCTGTATATTTTGGTAAAAGCATCTTACAAGCTGAAGTTGCAATTTAATACTGTGCACTTGATTGAATTTCATTTTTCCAGGCATAAAGGAAACTGCATGGCATTTCTTGTGAACACGCCCACTTACCACCCTAGTTTCACTAAAAGCATGTCTAATTGTTACAGAGTTTTCTTTCTTAACTAAACTTGTGCAGCTTTGGTTCATATGCAGTCCCAAATGAGGGTGTTCTATTACATTGAAAAGTACTGTGTTCCTTTCCCCTACACACAGTCCACTTTAATGGGTTACTCTAGCTTTTACAGAAACTATAGTTTAGCAGTTTGAGCCAGCAAACTATGATTTTTGGGAGCCCTCCAAACCAGGAGGGCTTATAGACCATGGTATGCAAAAAGAGAAGTAACTATTTCAAATGGAACTTATAAAAGGAGGAATAAGAACAGAATACAGTATGCAAATATAGGATTCATGATTTGTCTTTACATGTGAACCCACCCAACAGTGTAACAAAATAGACATTTTAATAGAAATTCCTCTATCAGCGCATTTCCAATGTACACTTAGTATTAAAGATCACACACACAAACATATGTATGTGTATGTATGTATTAATTAGACCACTTTTATTGGTGTAAGAATGCCAGATGTTCAAGTTACATTTAATTCTGTGTAAGTGAAAGAGAAAAGATGGCACTAATGGCAAGATTATATTATGTGCTGATTTTTTTAGAAGTGCATTTTAAACCATATCTGAAATCCTTGGAATTCTTATTTGGCTAACCCCATGGTATATCAGAACAAAGCTTAGAAAGCTACTTTTAAGAAGAATGAATGTCATTATGTGCTGATGCCTGCCATTGCTGAGCAGTGGTAGGATAACCTGGAAGGCTTAGGTGTACATCTATATTCTTTCCGTATTTTAGTCTATAGGAGAGAACCAGGCTTTGGAAGACTGTAGTAGAATAAAATTCTAGTACATGTCAAAACCCCATTTTCATCCTTGTTCAGCTGTCAGATATAATATTTAGATTGCCCTTGAAAACTCATTATGACTTAATTATGCTATCACTTTTACTTCCACAAGTTGTGCTGCTCATTCTGCTAGTGTTTGTGCAACCAGTAGTGCAACAATACCATGTCTTTGTGGTTTTTCTGTGGAATGCATTGGCATCTAAGGGCATTTTGTGCTTCCCCCAAAGGTCCCCCAAATGGTGGGGGGTTGATTCCCCCATGACTCATAGTAACCCCATGTCTTGGGCCACATATTCAGGTGTTTGGGGGACCCTCGCCTTTTTGAGGCCTATGATGACATTTCTTTGGCCCATAAAAGGCTTTCTTCAAGACACAAGAAGAAGCAAGAAGTCCAGTCACTTCCTGGTTTGAAAAAAAATAAGGCCTGTATTGGCCTAAAACAGGTGGCAGTGTCTGTCTCTCTCTGTGTGAAAATGGTTGAAAATATGATGGTGTAACCCAGTAGCTCTTAACCTTTTCTTTATCAAGGACCCCCTTTAAATATTTTTTGTTGCCATGGACCCTCAAGACTTAACTCAAGATTTTTTTAAAAAAACAACCACAACAACATCTGATGATGATAATGATGATGATGATACAATTACACCATCCATTAAATCTTCCCTCGGAGACACTGCAGGGTGACACTCTTCTCATTCTTCCTGAAAGTTTTTGGCTGGAGCAGATTGAACAGCAATGTGCAGGCCAAGCCAGCCAGCCAGCCTTTGCCTTGGCTCCTGTCACATGCCCACTCCACTGCAGGGTGAAGGTGGGCCAAACAGCTGTCAAGCCTTTGCAGACCCCCCTGTGAAGACATTGCAGACCCCTTGGGCCCCTGGACCACTGGTTAAGAACCACTGGCATAACCTGCATCACCCCAGCAGAGGTTTGAATGAATTACTGGTGATTTTGGGAGTGCAGGTATGCATCCCCACAGTGTGTGAGGGTCCAAAGCTCCATGGGAGACTAGTGTAAACCCCCAATGCCTGGCTGTTGCCCAGCACTTTGCTAGAATAGAATTGGGTGAAACCTCTGGCTTGTTTACCCACTCATGAAATGGAGGAATGAAGTGGAAGGAGTCTTCTCCTACACCTCATTTTAAGCCAGGATTGATATTGTACTATGATAAACAGAAATAGCAAGTAATAGTTTGTACATGACAGATATTATGTAACATAACTCCAAACCAATGAATCCCTGAAATAAGTGCTAAATATCAGTGTGAATCTGAGAGATCTATTGTGAAGGTTAACACAACCTATTACCACATTTCTCTGTTCAGATAACTCATAATGATAGATTTAAAATACAATAATGATAAGGCATTTGTAAATAGTTTCCTTCAGTTTTTTTAAACAAATAAATTCAGTAAAACAAAAGCCTTCAAGCTTTTATTAATTGTGCCTCTGATATCTAATTTTATTTATATAGAATAAAACCTTGAGATACATTTTCATGACGTGTTAGAATATGTCACAAAATGCTCCTTTTTTTTTTTTTGAACAAGGCTCTGTTTTGTTTTTAATATTTCACCTAATGCTACATCTGTGGAAATGGGACTTAATGTAATATCCTTTTGGCTGCTAGTACTATTTGCTACATGCTTGCAGCCTAATTTCCATTATATTCACAGAGTTATATAGAAATACTTAATGTCAGGAAGGCAGTATTTACTGAAATACACAAGTTCAGAATTCATCATGATTCTGTGTGAAATCCACTCGCCCTTTGCTCCCCACCCTCTCCTGAATTGGAATGAAATGTGCCTTAAACTGTAGTGAAATACATCACATACAGCAACAGTAGGCCCTTGCTTTGCCTCTATTCCTGGTGTGAAATCGATACACTATCTTTCCTCCTGACCTGTTTTGTGACCTCCATTGCAGCTTTCATGCTGAACAGCAATTGCTTTGAACAGCCTGGGTCTGCCACAGCTCACAAATGATTCTCAGCTTTTGTCTAAAACTGATGCTGATAACAAAGGAATGATTTTAAATCATGCAGTTGTAGTAGTTTTCTAATTATGAATTACATGAAAGTGCATGCTCTTCTATTATTAAACTGCTTCAATAGCAGATACAGTGAATATGTAAGGGAAACTCCTTCCTACTAGGAAGACTCTGGAGTTCTGTTGCCAAATTACTCTGGTAAAGTTTACACTGATTATAGGAAAAACTGGTATAATTTTGGAGGAGAAAAACAAATTCAACATGTCTTAATTTTGCAGAAAGAGGTGGTATTTCACAATCTTGTGAAAATTGGGGTGTGTGTGTGTCTACAGTGGGCAATTAAAGATAGTTCATCAATTCTCTGTGTGCCCACCAGTATGTAAACAGCAGAATTTTGACACATTTCAGCCATTTACCATAAGATTACTGTGAAAAAAAGACTTATTAAAGTTATAATGGGCATTTACACTTTCATCAAGAAATCCATTGTTCAATTAGGTAAGATTACGCTAGTAGCTGTTACTGGCTTTGAAATAAAAAAAAAATGTCTGATGTCGTGCTGAAGTTATTATTCTTTTCAAAATGTATTGTAGGTCGAGTATCCCTTATCCGAGATGCTTGGGACCAGGAGTGTTTTGTTTTGTTTTGGAATACAAGTACTGTATTTGTGAGGCTGGAGAGAGACTAGAGATCTGTGAAATGGTGGAATCCAAGCATAGTGCTTGGCACGTATCCATGGCTCTTGCCATTTCACACATCCTCATGTCTCCCACCAGCCTCACATCTCTTGCATCTCCCTCCAGCCTCACAGGAGATCTCTGGAGAGTCCACCAGCTGCTTGCTTCTGCCTTGTGAATAAACAAGCACTGCAGCCACTGCCTTGAAGATTGAATCAAATTGCTGGTGGGTTCCCCGGAGGTGGGGGTGCCCAAGGAACGTGTGCCTGGTGGCTGGGGCTTGCCACTGCCTCTGCTGCTTCCCTACACCATTTTATAAATACGTTTTTAAAAGTTTTGGATTTTGGAGCATTTCAGATTTGGATTTCTGTATTAGAGATGCTCAACCTGTAGTAGGAAATAAACTGTAGAGAGATGTGAAGTCGAAGCCTTTCACAGCCAGCATCCATAGGTTTTCCTTGTTTTTTGGGGGGGCTGTGAGGCCATGTTCTGGAAGAGTTTATTCCTGATGTTTCGCCTGCATCTGTGGCTGGCATCTTTAGAGAATTGTTGGGTAGGGGTTTGTTGGTTTTATATACTGTGAGTCCCTGTTGGAGGGGTTATGTAAATTTGTGTATTTGAATGGCTAGTTCCTCGGGGGAGATACGCAAGGAGAATTAGTGTCTGTTTGGCTTATGGTCCATTGTCTTCTGGAAATCTCCCTGTCCCTGGGTTAAGTTCATTTGCATGTATTGAGTTTTGATTTTGGTGTTTTTCAGGACTGGTAGCCAAACTTTGTTTACTTTGAGGGTTTCATCTTTCCTGTTGAAGTTGTCCAGGTGTTTGTGGATTTCAATAGAGAGATGGCCTAAAATTGTTATTCTGTGAAGTTTTTTTCACCTGTTATTAAAAAACAAACAATAAATATTTTTTACTAAAGCAATACTTCAAAAAGACACTATTTTTTTTAACAAGAACGCATAATTGAAATTGTGTAGAATAAAAATGGCTTGTTTTTACATTTTATTAATGGTATGATATACAGAGAGATTGCCTTCTCTGTCAAACAGCAAGACAGAATATTGCTTTTGACAAACTCCAGTATAATACCTGCTATATGAAACCTATACCCCTCTGTTTCTTTCATTCATTCCAGCTGTTATCAGTATAGCTTTATTTCTGATGTGCTAGACAATGCTAAAAAAATGTCTAGAAACAAGCATATGTCCGTGATGTAAAGAAGCTGTGGTGTGAGCATGAATCTCTAAAATGAATAAGAAGAGCATTGTTGTAATGTTATTACTGTGACTTTCAAAAACAATAACAAAAAAGCTTTCCCCATCCCCCCCCCCACTGCTCAAAGTAAGGCTGACCATGTTGGCAGCTATATTTGGAGTCTCCTACAGAAGCAACAACAGCAGATGCATATTGTTCAGAGGTCTGAACTCACTCCACCCCACAGGGGTAATTTAAATAGTCATTTTGGATTATTTGTATCCTGGCCTTCCTTCCACATTAAAGGTTTGTCAGGCTAGTAACTTGGTCCAAAACTCTCAAAGGCTTTAGAAGAAAGTGCATCTACATATAACACCATTTTTCTTGCATGTTTGCTTGCTTATTTTTATCATTCTGCCTTTCTCCCAAAGATGGAACTCAGGGATCAAGGTGGAATTCAGAGTAATATTAAAAAAATAAAATGCAAAACAGGAATTATATCATATGTCCTATTTAAACAGTTAAAAGTACACCCCTAAATGCAGCATGCTATTGGTCACAAACCCTGTCCTCAGCAGCCTGCCAATTGCCAGATATCAGCCCGAATAAAAGTTGCAAACCAGTTGTAAACCTCAATTCAGAGGAATCTGGTTCTCTGGCCACAATATCTTTCTTTTCTGGACTGAGTCACAGCTGAATCGCTGTTATCTACCTCAGACTTGCCCACAGATACTGTTCAAGAGTTCTCTGGGATAAGAGGATGTACATGAGACACAGACACACAGAGAGAGAACAGAAGATGAGCATCATAGAGTGATATATGCAGGGATAGCCATGTTGGCCATACTGCAAAATACAACAAAATCCACAAAACAGCAATACCTATCTTGGCAGAAAATGCATCATGCAAGCTTTTGAAGCTTCATTCATCAGCCAAAGATATTAATAATCATACAGCATAAAAAAGGTTAAGTGATGACACTTAGTCCAAACCTCTGGAAGATCTTAGTAGTTTCATATAAATTTTTAACAACCATGAGAGACAAGATGGAACAAATGTTTTATATTGGATCCATCCAGGTTTTATATTGGATCCACTCTGGGTTTTATATTATGCTACAAGTCAGCCTTTTCTAAACTAGTGCAACTACAGCTCCCAAATTAAATTAGTGCAACTACAGCCTGTCCATTGGCCATAGTGGTTGGAGCTGTTGATAGTTGAAGTCCAAAACAGTGGAAGGCCAACAGACTGTGGAAGTCCTGACATATGCTAATCCTGACATGTGGGGAAAAAGAAGTCTCCAATGCCTTCCTCAAGAATGGAACAGACCTATCCTAAGCCCAACCCACATACGTTATTGATAAGGATATCATAATGGATGGCACCAAAAGCTGCAAAGAGTCCAGGAGAAACATACTTAGTGGAAATCATCACCAGAGTGCAAGGTCTGTTTCTGTCTCATCGTCTGTTCTGCACCTGGATAGGAATGGGTATAAATCCATGATTCGGCCGAGCCTGAGATGATGTTTCAGGGAGTCCTTGTATCGCTTTTTTTGGCGTGCACCTCTTACGCTGACCCATGGCGAGTTCACCATAGAGTACTGTTTTTGGGAGGCGATGGTCCTCCATCCTAGAAACATGCCCTGCCCAGTGCAGCTCTGTTCTCAATATCATGGCCTCAATGCTAGTGATCCCTGCTTGCTCAAGGACAGCAACATTCGTCACATAGTCAGTCCAGTGTATATTTAGGATTGTGCATATACAGCATTGATGAAAGCATTCGAGGAGTCGTAAGTGGTGGCGATAGGTGACCCATGTTTCAGACCCATAAAGGAAAATAGACAGTACAATGGCTGTATACACACTGATTTTTGTGCTTCGCCTCAGGTGTTTGTTACTCCAGACTCTTTTGTAAAGTCTTCCAAATGCACTATATGCCTTTGCTAATCTGTGATCGATCTCTTTGTCAATCTTGGCATCTGAGGAGATGATGCTTCCCAGGTAGGTGAACTGCTGAACAGACTTAAGCACAGATGGGGTTTTATTATATATATATATATATATATATATATATAGTTCACCAATCAGGACCCTCATTGGTCCAAACATCTTAAGATTTGTCATGTAAACAGGTACCCCCCCCCGCCCTGACTAATAAGTAAGGCTTTCGAACATCCTTCTACCTGTTGTAAAGAAGAGATAATATATGCATCTTAAGCATTATGCTATCCCACAGCAACTTTCTGAGGATGATGTGTATGCTGGCTAGCACAAAATGGAAACTAATAAGAAGGCATATAAAGATACAAACCTAAGTTATTTTTTTTAATAGGCACAGTATGCAAAAAGAGTGCTGGCTTTTCTTTCAGAAATTAAGACATTATCCTATAGCTCACAATGAAAAAAAAACACTGTGTCACGATTTTTCAGTTATACTTAGTTCTTATTCATATGAACCATCAGTGATTGAATGTAAGCTTTCAGAGATAAGGAGCTGACCCAGAACGCCTCCGTTTGAACTTAACTTTTCCTGGCTTGCTAAACCACAATTTATCAGCTGGGAGTGGCAGTTGAGACCAGTTAGTTCCCCTCTCACTTGTTATCCTTCACTTTGTTGAAGTGTCAGTCCTTCTCAGCTTAAGCTACAGTTCTTCATTATGGCTGAAATAAGGATCAGATCTTGGGCTGAATATCTTAAACGTCGCTTAAGTGTAGGTTTAATATTTAGTTATTTAAATGTTTGTGGCCTAGGAATATTTATTTCACAGGATTTCAAGGGAATGTATGGATAAATCAAATTAGAATAACGTAGAACATCTTAAATTTAATGCATTTAAAGAGTCCAAAATATGCTAAACAATTTAACAATTAAAACAGATTAAACCAGTCTAAAATGTGAACAACTCTGATCAAAGTTCTTAGACCCCCAAGGCTTTGATGAAAAGCCCTGTTATAACCTGGTGTCAGAAAGAAAGCAGCATTGCTGCCAGTTGAACCTTCAAGAGGAGAGATTTTCCCCAACTGGGGTGCCACAGGAAAGTAGGCCCTCTCCCCACATCTTCACACAGCCTATTGCTCCCACTTGTGAAACAGCTTAATATCATGGTTAGTTTGATAGGGAACTATAAATAAGGGAAGGGCTTTTGATTTCTGGCTTTTAACATATTATGTAGAATTCTAGGAAACGTACATCCAAATGAGCTCACTGACTTGCTCTGATTTAGGGAAAAACGCAGAATCAGTGCAGAAAATGATCTGATAATGGAAGATACCAATTTTCAATGGCAATAATGCTACAGAGTGCACACTGCTCTCTCCCTGGTTGAACTCTAGCATAGAGTTGCAATGCAGTGGGTTATTTTCTTGACATAAATGACATTTTCTAAACATTTTATTAAAATTAAATTCCCCTAAGTCACATTACTACTTCATTGTAAGCATGAATGAGTAATACAGGTTTTTCTCTCTCTCTGGTGAATTGTTATGCAACAAGACTTGATGGTAATTCTACCTTTCCCAAAATCTGATATCAGGCAATTTATCTTCTAAACAATACCCTTGAGAATTAAATCTGAAACAGTTTGGCATCAGCCCAAGTCAAACTTCAGGAAGCTGATTCTCAGGAGCATTTCCCTAACTCTATAAATTTAATTGTTTTAATAAATAGCATACACATGTCAAGAGTACTTGTGGTGTTACCTGTTTACTTGTTCTGAATCAAATCAGATCTCTGTGACGAAACAGATATCATTTAGAGGATTTTAAAAAGTCACTCAGAATATAAAAATAGATTCAGTAAAATATTTGGATCACTTAAAGTTATTGAGAAGGTAAATTGTTTAATGGGGCACATTTCAACCTATTCTTTTGTGTGGGTTTGAAAGGTGTATCTTGTTTTTTAGGTTAAAGAACAGGAGAGATTGATACTATTATCCTGTAGGCTTGATTTAACACAGTAAATGTGTTAAATTTACTAAAGTACAGGAAAGAACGTATCTTGTGGCACCAGCATAGGCTCTGTATTGATCAAGTACTTAGACTTTTTCTTTCTTGTAAACCTAAGCAAAAGTCAATGGAAAGCATCTTACTTCAGTAAGACCATTCCAAATCCATTGATATAGAATTCTTGTTCTCTGTCTCTCATACTGAGAAACTGGAGATCTGGGATATTCTTCCTATATGAAGAGTATCAGGGAAGCAAATATTCCTGTAGGTTGTTGAGCATTTCAGCTTAATTTAAATGGGCATTAGAACAGGAGTGAGAGATACAACCACTGATACAATAGTAAAAAATAGTTAACAGGATTATACTGCACATATTTATTTCTTGAGTGAGTCATGTGAAACTATGTGAGTCTATGTGAGAATAAACTATGGGTTCAGTAGGATCCAGTAGGATTCAGGCTAATGTAACTAGAGTAAACCTATAGAAACAATTGAATTTACCTATGTGATGACTCACAATTCAACAACTGGTTCTTCCATAAGGACTAATGAACAAAATTTTGGCTCGTGACTGAGGAGTGTTACAGGGCACAGAATTTATCACCTGGACATACCATATATGTAAGAGAACAAAATTTTGGCTCATGACTGAGGAGTGTTACAGGGCACAGAATTTATCACCTGGACATACCATATATGTAAGAGAAATCTTAATAGGCATTGTGCAGGGGAAATGCATGTTCTTGTACTTTCAAATTATTACTATACTGTACATTTATTCTACATTAACAAAGCTTTGCATAAAATATTTTTCTTAAAGGATAGATTTTGCTTGCTTGTTTGCTTTTGTTTTAGTCTGCTTTTATCCTAGAACTGGAATTCAAAGTGTTTTTATGCTATATGTTTGGCATATCCTATAAACTGAGTAACAATTGACCTGCCACTTCTAGTTTAGACCACTGCAATATATATTTCCCTTAATAACTGACATTTCTTTTCACTGCATCTTAAAACTTCCTCTTGAGCACAGCTAAGTGCCTGTCATCTAACTCTCACTCCCTCAAAAGAATTTTGTAATTAGTGACTTTTATACATTACACACAGTTACTTTCCATATACAAGATTAGAGAAGACTTTGGAATGGACAAGTGGTACTATAAAAAGTAACGTGAATAGTATTATGAGGGCAGGTAATAATTAGTTGGTGGCTTAATGGCAACTTATTGGCCTCTAGCTTTTGTGGTACAAGTATAAGTTTCTAATGCAACAACTTAAAAATGATATATTTTCCCACTCAGTGGTGTTTAGCTCTGCTCTATTTGATTGAAAAATACTTCAATATAAAATAACAGCATATTACAGCACTGCAAATATTTATCCACTGTTTGTACAGCAGTATTTTCCAAACCATAAATTGGCACATAATCTTCCCAAAATTAAATAAATGTATGCATTTATTTTGAAATTTACACTGTTGATATATTGTCAGTTTTGGATTTAATATAGACTGTAATCTTTTCCATAATTGTAATTTCCTATAGCACACACCACTAGTTTTTAATTGTTGGAATATTAACATCTTTCTTAAAGCTAGTCAAACAGATCATAGCTGCTGCTGATGACAGTGGAACTAAGTCTTGATGCTCACTGGTTACATTCTGTGAGTTATTTTCCAATAGTAATACCTCTGATTGGCCTAAATACCCTGATGGCCCCAGATCCCATCTGATCTTGGGAGATAAACAGGGTCAATGCTGGTTAGTACTTGTTAGTATGTATGTATGTATGTATTTATTTATTTATACTTGTTAATATTTGTTAGTACCAACAAATACCAGGTGCTGTAGGCTATATTTCAGAGGAAGGAATTGGGAAAACCACCCCTGAGTATTCCTTGACTAAGAAAACCCTAAGAAATTCATCAGGTTGTTGTAGGTTGACAGTTGACTTGAAGGCACATAGGCTCACACACAATACCTCTGATGCATCTGGTGATGAATGCTTGACTTACCGTCATTCTCTTTAGCCCTTACTATAAAATACTTCTTATACTGGGCCAGAGGTGTAGGGCAGAGGTGATAACTATTATGATGGGATACAAAAGTTAAGACCACTCTCCCCTCTTCCTTTACCTACATTCTCTGCACTACAGGATACACTGATATTGCTGTCATCACAAAAAGAATCAGGTTCACAGGAACAATCAGGATATGACTAGGGATGTAAATTTTTCTCACGTGCAAGAGCAAAGAATTTCAAAAGTTGAAATCACCAATTTTTAAGATTAATTGTTTTAATTTGTAAACTTATGTTTGCAATTTTTGATTTATTTTTGCAAAAAAAGTCTGTTTTTGTGTGAAAAACACAAACTTTATGCAAAGATCCAATGCCTTTTCTGCAAAACACACACACTGGAGTTTTTTGGATGCAGAATACAGGTTTGTTGTTTTTTGTTGGTTTTTTTTCCCCCCCGTGAACAAATGCTTTGGGAAAAGAAATCTCAAAATGTGAAGCATTATGTAGTGGCACTCTTTCTCATCAAGAAAAATACAACCCTCAACATTCTTTATATCCGTGACATGCCTGAATTTCATGAATTTCAGAGGCAAAATATAGAATTACAGAATCAAATATATTGAAGAAAAAACAACCCTCAACATTCTTTATATCCTTGACATGCTTGAATTTCATAGGCAATTACAGAATTAAATATATTGAAGTGTCATCTGCCTATTTTGAGTTTGTCAGAACATTTTCTCAAAGTAGGAAGTTATTCCTCAGACAAGAAGAAAGCAGATGATTCAGTAATAAGTGTTCTGCTTTTATGGTCTCATTTGTAACTATTGGCTGTTGCAGAGCTGTAAATATATAAGTGTCATGGGATGATAGGACACTCAATCCCCAGCAGAAGCCAAAAAACTATATCAGCAGACTCAGTAGCAACCCATTCCCAAGAATACTCCCACACAGAGTGTTTGACATCCACATAAGTAGGAGGCACTTTTGTCTTCAAAGTCAAATGGTTGCAATATATACAAATATTTACAATTGAAGGACAAACTGCTTCACCAGGCCCCAGCATTCACAGGAAGAGATGAGAGGAGGAAGTGAGCTCTGTTCTGAGCTCTCTTATATATACACATCTATGGAGATTGCCCTCTAGTGGCCTGACTAGGCATGACTTGGTAGTTCATGCAGTCAGCCATTATGACTCAGCATGATTCTGTAGTTGTTCGGCCATTTTATAATGGAGTTCAGTATCTAACTCCTGAAAATAAGCCCTATTTATTTCATTATTTTCCCTGCATTTGCATATTGGAAGCTTTCTCTGTGATATGAAATCGTGATCATGTTGGGTGCCAAAACATAGATATGACTACATAGGTACAAGAGGCTTACTTTACATACTAGCTATGGTTGTGGGGCCAGACAGTTATTTTTGTGCACTATAGATTCCAGAAACACCTAAACAACATGGCTAGTGGGAGCCATAAGCCAACCCCCCCCCCACATTTCCAAGTTTTTGTGGGCTGCTATGTGAGGACCCACAGTTATAACTGCTATTAATGTGTACTGAAATTTCCTATCTAAGGCCTTGTCTACACAGGCCAAATGAAACATCCTTCCTCCCAGTTCCCATGACTAGCAGTCCGGACAATGCAGAGATTTTGCCCTGATCCTAGTCTGAACTGTCCAGATGACATCCAGACAGTTCTGATGAGAATCTGGGCAAATATCCCTTAAAATGGAGTGGACACATGTTAAAAATAAATAAATCACAGTTTGCTCTGGAACTTCTGGAGAAAACGGTGAGTTTACTGCAATGGGTGTGTGTGTGTCCACACACGCGGCCCACACGGTGCCCTATGCAGCTATTTCCCAGCCTGGTTGTGTGCATTACATCTGCAGAGGTCACTTGTCTCTGAATATGTAACCGGTTTGGGGAATACACAATTAAAGTATATTACCGCTTTATAGCAGCGTTCTCACAGAGGATTTGAAAGTCTGGAGGAAATACCACCTAGGCTGTCCTAACAGTTTCATATTAAAAATAACTGTTCTAAACAAAACATTTTCTCACTGATTCCCACTAATGATGGCAGCAAATTCTAGAAATGGAATACAAAATCCCCACGTGTCAGGAAACCTCTATTAATTATAAGCCAAGTCAACTCTTCTCTTAAGTTTGAAGTGAGTAGCAGTCCTCAAATTGATTTTCCTTGGTTTTTTCCGGGCTGTGAGGCCGTGTTCTGGAATAGTTTCCTTCTGATGTTTCGCCTGCATCTGTGGCTGGCATCTTCAAAGAATGGTTGGGTAGGAGTGTATGTGGAGTTTATATGCTGTGAATCCCTGTTGGGGAGTATATGTAAATTTGTGTAATTGAATGGCTAGTTTCTGGGTATAGAAACTACTGGAACTCCCCGTGTCCCTGAGTGGAATTCCTTTTTAAGTGTTGAGTTTTGATTCTATTCTTCTTCAAAACTGGGACCCAGATTTTGTTTACTTTTAAGGTTTCTTCTTTCCTCTTGAAGTTGTCCAGGTGTTCGTGGATTTCAATAGCTTCTCTGTGCATTCTGACATGATAGTTGTTGGCCTGGTCCAGAATTTCTGTGTTTTTAAACAGCATTTTGTGCCTAGGTTGGTTTATAACATGTTCTGCTACAGCTGATTTTTCTGGCTGGCCCAGTCTGCAGTGTCTTTCATGTTCCTTGATTCGTGTTTGCACACTGCGTTTAGTGGTCCCTATGTAAACTTGTCCCACAGCTGCATGGTATGTGGTAAACACAAGAACTCCAATCATCACCGAGGACAAAAAAGAAGCACAATAAAAACATTGGTAGACTGTGCAAAAAGGATCTGCAAACCCCACTACCTGGAGGACGAACTGGGGCACCTAAACTGGGCCCTACAGGATAATGGTTACTCCAGATCAGACATCATAGGAGCATCCAGACCCAGAAAAAAACCACAGGGATGAAGAAGGAAAACAGCCACCCAAAGGGAAGGTATTTTTACCATACATCAAAGGAGTCGCAGACAGAATAGGGACAGAATAGGGAAACAGACACTAACGAGCCTTGCATTTCTGTACCCAGAAACTAACCATTCAATTACACAAATTTACATATACTCCCCAACAGGGTTTCACAGCATATAAACTCCACATACACTCCTACCCAATCATTCTCTGAAGATCCAGCCACAGATGCAGGTGAAACACCAGAAAGAAACTATTCCAGAACGCGGCCTCACAGCCTGGAAAAAACCCAAGGAAAATCTATGGATGCCAGCCGTGAAAGCCTTCACCTTCACAGTGCTCAAATACCTTCTTTCCCAAATGTTAAGTTCTTTTGCAAACTTACGCAGTTGTATGGAAATGGAGCAGCAAAGCAGACAAATGAAAAATGTTTGGTAGCAGTAGACTCAAACCAGGGACTCTTACATTCTGCACTGCCAAGACAGGAGTGACTAGCCTGACCTGCCTTGCTGCACAACACACACCCCTCACAGTAGTTATGGAAATCCTCTTGGCTCTCTTTAAGACCTCACCTAGGCTTGGCTGCTTAGTCTGGGCAGTTTGTCCATGAGCTACCAGGCTATCACATTGACTTGTTTCATCAGACGTCCAGCCTATCCTTGCTTATGTCTTCAGCCTCTGGCCTTTCTAATCCTTGTTTATTGGCCTTCAAACCTTATCACCAACCTGTTTAGACCATGCTTATGCCCTAAAAGTACCTATGGTTTTAGTGCAATGAAAGCTTCTAAGCTCCCTTGGAGTACCCTTTCCTAAGTAATTCCTCTGGAACTGGAATAGGGGAACACTGCTGCGCCCAGATTTCATTGTCAGTGGGCATACCGTGGTCCCGTCTATACGATTTAAATAATACGTACGGCATGCGAAAGTTCGCACTTCCGTACAAACGGCCGTTCGGATGCACACGAATGCAAAAGAGGGGGGGGTCCGGTTTTCCACCCTGAAATACACACACGCGGAATTCGGGAGGGAAAGCGGATCATGAAGAGAAATCCATACAGTTCGGATGGCTGACGGGTCTGTACGGTCCGTTCGCACACATATGAACAGGCAGAGTAATCTGATTGGCTGGCCAAGTAGAGGGGGCGGGGCTAGCACAGAGGGGAATTGGGAGCGGCCGCCATGTTGGTTTCCCGGCTAGCGAGCGTCCGGTAAGTCCGTGAATTTATATGTTTATTTATTTTTATTTTATATTGCAAATACGGAAAACCGAATGTCCGCAAACCAGGAACCTTTTTAAAAAAAAAAAAAGCGGCGGGAGATTTAAAACTGCTGCTTGGCTTGCTCGCTCCAGCCAGCTTCGGGAAGAGGGAGTCATACGGAGCTTAGGGGGCTTAAAAATCGTATAGCCGGTTCGTATGCATACGAATGACAGGCTGTTCGTATTTTTTGCCCCCCATACGGATTTTTTTATGATCGTATAGCCGCACCCCGTGTGTGATTTCTCCCATAACTGAACAGAGCAACTGTGAAATTTAACATGAGCCCTTGAGGCATATGCTATTTCCCTCTCTGGCCCTGCAACTTGGCAGATTGGGCAAAGGAAGAAAAAGCAGCAGAGCATTAGCAACAACATGAATGGTTACCCATACTTTCTCCCCTGAGTTTTGAATAACTCTTGGGTGTAACACACATTTTCACCAGCCAACTTTGGGCTTGTCTACACTGGCCAGAACACTCCACGTTCTGCCCAGAGTATGCCAGACACAGGCCTGCAGTGTTTCCCCCATTACCTGCTGTTCCTCTGAAGCAATGGTGGAGAGTCTGCACACCCACGGCCTTGTGCAGACTAGTTGTGCACAGAGATACTGGAGACAGATGAAGTTGTGCTACTTTTCTTCACAGATTTAATAGGGGGGAAACAAGCATAAACAATTTGCTAGGGAAGAAGCGTATGGAATCCTTATAAATAAAATAAATAACACCATTCACTATTTATTTGTGTATCTATTTATTTATAGCGTTTCTGTATTGCCTCCCAGTCTGCAAGAACTCTGGAGGAGATTAACAAATAAAATCCATTTTTTAAAAAAAAGATAAAAACATTTTAAAAACACATTAAAATACTCTTTATAAACTCCCAAAAGCAGTCTAAAAATAATGCTAGAACCCAGTTTTAAAACAGTTAAAACATCAATTTCAAACACTGAATGCCATGCAGAACAGCACTGTTTTGGCTAATTGCTGGAAGCAAAATAAAAATAAAAATAAAAAAAAATTAAAAAAAATTAAAAAAAGGGGGCCAGCCTAACTTCCTTGGGCAGGGAGTTACACAGTCAAAATGCTGCTAACAGAGAAAGTTGTGATATGTGTACACAATGACCTAACTTCACAAAATGCAGGGACACGCAACAGGGCGTCCTCTGAAGATCTCAAATTTCTGGCAGGCTCATATGGGAAGAGGCAGCCTTTCAGATATCCTGGTCCCAAGTTATTTAGGACTTTGTAGGTCAACACCTGCACTGTGAATTGAGCTTGGAAGCAAAGGAAAGCTGTGTGGAAAGCTGCATGAGCATTGTACAAGATGCTCTAATGCCCTGCCCCCAAATAGAACAGTTGTTGGTAATTATCTGTGGGCCTGTCTAAACAGTGAAAATAATCCTCATAGAATTCACTTAGAATACAACCTGTCCTAATGGGATCCCACATAATTCTCCCATATTCAGAAGAAGGGGGCCCAAATCCACTGTAAATTCCTCAGGGTAAATCAAAACACTACAGAGAATGCGTATCATCAATCATTAGGACAGGAGATCACATTTATTTGCATTGTCCCAGAAAAGCAGAAGTAGAAAGCTGATTAGCCGGATGGAAACAGGGAGCGGGGCTTGCTAAGAAAGCCAGAGCCCCAGAACTGCCATCTTGGATTTTTCATCTCAGCAATCATGTGCTGAGGCGATGAAACAGCCTTTTTCTTTTCTTTTTTTACTTATTTAGGTGGAATATCACACTATCGCACATCTGCACCTTGGATATGCCTTTAAAAAAACATTTGGCAGCAGCAACTGGCAAAAATTAAAACGCAAGTTGCGGCCACCATTTTGAATCACAGGCACGACCGTTGGGGCAGCAAAAACAGATAGCCTTGCATACCTGCAATTTTGCCAAACCACCATTGAGACAGATTAATCCTGCTTCAAATAGGCATGAATTCACATCAATCCACGTTTTCTCCCTCATATAGATGGGCCCTTTCTTTTCCAGCCATGATGAGATCCTGAGATCTACAGGCACTGACCTTGACCCGCTTGGCCAATCCCCCTGGCCTGTTTAATCATCCAAGAGGAACACGAATCTAGCATACAGATGGTGGTTCTTGCCTCTCCATGGATTCTGCCCACATCCTTGGGCTGCACAAATCGAAAAATAGCAATTATCACTACACAAATGTGTATGTGTATGTGTATGTGTATGTGTATGGGGAGGCAATGTTACTTGCATCATACCTGTATCTAAATCTAAATCTAAATCAGAATGGATCCAGGATTTTATCTGCAGAGTTCTGGTAAATTGTTCACAACTGACTGTTGAGCTGACTGAATTCTCCTCTTGTGAGACAGCTTGTTAAAGATCCCTGCCATCTGGCTCTTTGCAGGTGCAATAGTGGCAGGGGAAAAGGGGTTTTTGCTTTCCACACTACCATGGAATAGGCTTGTTGCCTCTGTAGACAATTCTGTTGGACCTCTGGTCATTTTGGAGAGGAAATGTGTGCATTTACCTTACATATGTAGCATGAAAAAAAAAATAGCTGCTTATTTCTACCTCCTTATTGTTGCCTATGAGGATGGGTAGTGATGCAGATTACTTTGCCAGCCACTCCACCAATAGATGCTCTGCTGTACATTGATCTTTTTGAGAGTCACCTACAACATCTTTTTTACAGCAGGAAGATGGTAGCTAATACCTGACCAATCAGCAGATACATATCAATACCTTCAAGCAAAACTGCTGTTGCATGAAAAGCTGCTATTGCTCATCATGCTACATTAATCACTAAGGGGAAAATGTGTATTTTCCATTACGTCTGAGTCCCCCCTCCCCCTGACCTTTCATAATTATCTTCTTCCTTATTCACCTCCCAGGGCCATCCTGACTTTTGCTGCCTGTGGTGAAGTAGCAAATGCTATCCTCCCTCTACCTGAGGGAAGGTGCATAGTATTCAAGGCCAGTGTTGGGTTATATTGACCAGAGCAACTTTTTTGACTATACCTCCCAGAATCCCCCAGTCATGTATATGGGACAGCAAGGGAGAATGGATGGAATCCTTTGAGGGAGGAGAATGGCTGAGGATTGAAGATAATGGACATGAATGCATCAGATATAGGGAAAGATATAGGGGTCAAGACAGTGGGAAGATTTTGAAAGCAAGAAGAAAGCTTGTGTTGGATCTTGGAGGAGGTGTGTAAGGATTTGTGATGAGGCATCTTATGATCAGAGTGTGAGATGTGAGTGGAATTTTGTGAGCATGTAAGAGGATCAAGGTGAGGTAATGGAAAACCAGAAGGAAAAATATTTTCTTGAGCATTTTAAGCTTTTCTCTGTGTCATTGCTTTGGTTTGAATTGCCCCCTTTCCCCAAGCTGCTGTTAGCCTCTAATAGAAAAATGCAAACCTGTATATAGGATTTTGTGTGTGTGTGTTTCTTTTATTTTAGAGACAGATTGTCTAATCATGGAATTGAGGGTGTAGCATCTTTGTCTGTTTATTTATTACCTTTCATCAGTGTCAGGTTTCAGGACAGTTTAATCAAATATAACACAAAATTAAGAAACCCCCCTACAAAATGAAATGTAATAAAGGAATTTATACTTGTAAATTTAATAAATTCATAAGTAAACAAACAAAGGGAACAATTAAATGTTATTTGTGACTTCGTAAGATGGAAAACAAGTTTTGGTTTTATGAGATCACACAAGTGTTTACATCATTTTAATTTCTCCCAAACTTGTTTAAAAAATAAAGCAAACCCAGGCTGGTGAGAGGGTGACAGTGTTTTTATGTACATGGTCACAACTTTTGTAGAATTAAACTGTATCTGTTCTTAAGTTTTGATAATACACAAAATGTTTCAAAATAACCTTATTTTTAAAAAGCATTTATTTTCTCGTAGAAGGCATTGAGATTTTAGCTAGTTAGTGTTTTAATGAAGCACTCATTCACAAGATCTGATAATTCTTAAAAGTGAAGAATGGAGAGCAGAGAGAAACATGGCTTTCTAGGTAATTGAGTTATTTCCAAAATCCATGCCATAGCAAGAGTAAAAATAAAAACAAAAATAATCTTCTAATTTTCTTATGATTGGAGTGAGAACTGTGTGGTTTGTGGAGGACTTTTGTAAGCACCCAAGAGCTGTCAACACAGGAAAAAAAATGATCAAAAAGTGGAAAACTCTGCCCCCAAGGTGGCACAATTCTTCATTTAAGTGCTATTTTACATTACATCCCACCCTCCCCGTTAAAGCCCCAGTAGCATTTTGGGGAAACCAGGAAATAGGGCAGATAGAGAGCCCAGATTGTATGTTTGCTTGCCTCTGTTGTACATCACTTTTAAATGGGATAACGTTCTCAGTGGCTCCTGGTCACTTTAAAAAGGATATCAACAAACTAGAACATGTCCAGAAGAGGGTGCCCATGGTGGTAAAGGGCCTAGAAGCCAGCTTCTGTGAGGAAGGATTGAAAAAGTTACATACCTGTGCTTGGAGAAAAGGCAAATAACAGGTGATATGTTAACTAGCTTCATTCATTGGAAAGGTTACCATGTAGATTAGGGGCAGGCAATTGTAAGCGGGGCAGGGGCCATTTACCTTCTTGCGCCCCTGCCTGGTGGGCCACAGCAGCACGTTTCAGCATGCCCAAAGTGATGTAATGTCACTTCTGGCTGCCATTCTGGCTGATCTCTCTCCCCGCCCCCCTTTTGTTTGTTTTGGGGAGGTTTGGGGGCCGGAGGGGATAGGGGAGGAAACTGTTTCCTTTTAAAGTGTTTTTGGGAAATCTGAGGTGGCTTGGGGGCAAAATATCAACCCAAAATCAACCCAAATTATTTTTTAAAAATTGAGAGGGTTTCTGGGGTCTCTGCGGGGGTCCTATGGCCCACATGAAGCCCATGGGTCTCACTGCATTCTTGAAGTAGATGTTGGGGCAGATTTGGGTTTTTTTTTTAAATTCCAGATGATTTGAGCCACCTGAGCACTGACTAAGTTTGGTGAACCATAGTTCAAGAAATATGACAAGCTAGACTGCACTGTGAAGGGAGTGACCAGGATTGGAAACTCTGTGAGGAGCAGCTAAGGGAAATGGGTATGTTTAGTTTATAGGGTGATGTTTAGTTAAGAGTGATAGGATACTCATTTTTAAATATCAGAATGAAGATCAGAAATAACAGAAGAGAGCCCTTGTGGGCTGGGAGGTGATACAGGAATACCTTAAATAGTTTTTTTTAAAAAAAAGTCATGTCAAAGATGTAACCAGCTTATTTTCTGATGCTCCTAAGACTTGGACAAGAACCAGTAGATTCAAAGAAATGGATTCAAGCTACAAGAAAGAGATTCCTCCTAAACACTGAGGAATGTTCAACAGTGGAACAACATGCCTCAGAAGGCAATGGACTCCACCTGATTAAATGCTCTTGAATAGATAAAGGATAGCCAGCTGTTAGGGATGATGTAGTAATATATCCTGTATGTGAGCATGGGTTTGGGACCTAAATACCCTGAAGCTACCAGATCCTGTATTCCTTGTCTTAAGAAAATCCTATGAAATTCATGGGGTCGCCCTAAGTGGACAGGCAACTTGAAAGCATGTATATATACACACACAGCATGGGTTTTGACTAGGCTAATTTTAAGTTTCTGACTCTGTGATGGTTATATGCCTCTTTCAGGTTCTGCTGCATATGCCTTTGAATTCCATTTGCTGAGTAATTGCAGCCAGAAAGGGCTATTGTCCTGACATTATGCTCTGCTTATGTGTTTCCACTGTTGGCACCTGGGGGAACAAGATGTTGAACTAGATGGGTTTTTGGTCTGATCCAGCAGGGCTCTTTTCCTATTGTTCTGACACTGACAACAGTAAGGACTCTGGTTTGTTTGTTTTGCCATCAGTACTTTCTATAGGCAAGGGAAAACTGAATGGCTTCTCTACAAGAACCAGACTTATGGAGTTTCACACTGAGTGTCATTTGCTATATATCTTTCCTGATCAGCAGTACTGAACAGGACTCATACCTGACTGCAACCTTGCAGTTCTTCCAGAACAGAAAACAAGTAGGGCACACAAGCAAGTATCTCCAAACTACCCTCTGTTTCCTTTCAGAAAGAGAAGAAAAGAATCACTCGTGCAAAACTCAGTTTATCCCTGCCATGGTCTGCAGGCATTGCAACAATGCCTCGAGATCAATGGAACAAATGCCAAGTGGATGATAAAAAGATTTTTAGCTGTGGAGTTTGGTGCTTGTCCATTGCTAGAAAAGCTGTGCAAGACAGAGATGGCTATCAGATTTCCAACTAGTGATAGCCATTTGTCTTCTTATGGACAAATTATTGCCTCTGTTCTGGCAATATTCAGTACACTGTGATGCACACCTTAATGTTCAGAAGGTTTAAAAAGTTACAATATGCTGCAAGTGTCCTCATGGCATGCAATAAGAACTGCTGTATAGTTTTATGTGATTCATATTTCCTCTAAAGCTTTTCTGGGAGACTTGTGGCAGTGCTATTTCCACAACATACTTTGTTTCATAATCCTTTGATTATGGGCTGAAAGTGTGCTGTTAAAATATCCTTACCTATTAAATTTGATTTAATAATATAAACACCAAAAGTAAGGATTTCCAGTTCTAGTTCTAATAGAACAGATAAAAGCTCCAGCACTTCTGGTCTCTGGTACACCCCCAGACTCCTGTGGTACAGAAGAACCACTGGATATATATACATGTGTGCATGTATGAAAATGTTAGAAGCTTCTGTTGAGCAGCAAATGTTTCCCAGGGTTCTTTTAGTCAATGCTACTTCTCAATTCAAGGCCAAGCTCTTGCTGGAATTCTTCTGTTCAGACTGACTGAGATTGAATAAAGTGTGTCTGTCGGGGGGGGGGATTAAAAAAACAAAAACAAAGTCCCTACAATCGAAACCTATGAAAGGAAGATATGTACCCTACCTCAGCTAGTGTAAGCAATTAAAGAAGTGGCAATGTATCATGAAACCCTTCCCACTCACTATCATGCATGCATAGGATTGTTTTGTAGGTCTTTAGTAAGTATTCCAATGAAAAATGAATTGGACATAGCTCCCACTTTGGAAGAGACCCATAAGGCCATATAGCAGACAAAAAACGACAAGGCAGCTGGGATTGATGGAATCCCACCTGAAGTTTGGAAACATGGAGGTCATGTACTCCATGATAAATTCCACAAATTCCTTGTGAATTGCTGGAAAAAAGGGGAACTGCCATCAGATCTCCGAGATGCAGTCATCATCACCCTGTAGAAGAAAAAAGGAGCAAAATCTGATTGCTCAAATTATTGAGGCATAACACTGCTCTCTATTGCTGGAAAAATCCTTGCAAGGATACTCTTGAACAGATTAGTTCCTGCTATTGCAGAAAAACTTCTCCCTGAAAGCCAATGTGGCTTCAGAGCCAATAGGAGTACTACAGATATGGTATTTGCCCTTAGACAACTGCAAGAGAAATGTAGAGAGCAGAACAAGGGTCTCTATGTAACATTTGTCAACCTCACCAAAGCCTTCAACTCTGTGAGTAGAAAAGGTCTGTGGCAGATCCTGGAAAGACTAGGATGTCCCCCCCCCAATTCCTTAAAATGATTATCTTGCTACATGAGGGCCAGCAAAGTCAAGTCAGATATGACGATGCTCTTTCAGAGCCCTTTCTAATAACTAATGGAGTGAAGCAAGGTTGTGTTCTTGCTCCAACTTTATTTACAATCTTCTTCAGCATGATGCTCCAAAGGGCTACGGCAGAGCTTGAAGAAAAAGATGGCATCTATATACGTTACCGTATTGATGGTAGCGTGTTCAACTTAAGCCGTCTGAGGGCTCCCACTAAGACTCTAAACTATCTAGTCCGTGAGCTGCTCTTCGCTGCTGCTGCTGCCCTTGATGCCCACACAGAGACAGCTCTGCAGCACCAAACATCCTGCTTTGCAACAGCTTCAGAGCTGTTTGGGCTGGAAGTCAACCTGAAGAAAATGGAAGTTCTTTATCAGCCTGCACCACAGGACGAACATCACCATCCCCACATTGCCGTCGGGGAAATCTGTGCTCAAGTCCATTCAGCAGTTCACCTACCTGGGAAACATCATCTTCTCAGATGCCAAGATTGACAAAGAGATCGATCACAGATTAGCAAAGGCATATAGTACATTTGGAAGACTTCACAAAAGAGTCTGGAGTAGTAAACACCTGAGGCGAAGCACAAAAATCAGTGTGTATAGAGCCATTGTACTGTCTATTCTCCTTTACGGGTCTGAAACATGGATCACCTATCGCCACCACTTACGACTCATCGAATGCTTTCATCAGTGCTGTATACACACAATCCTAAATATACACTGGACTGACTATGTGACAAATGTTGCTGTCCTTGAGCAAGCAGGGATCACTAGCATTGAGGCCATGATATTGAGAACACAGCTGCGCTGGGCAGGGGACATTTCTAGAATGGAGGACCATCGCCTCCCAAAAATAGTACTCTACGGTGAACTCGTCACGGGTCAATGTAAGAGGGGTGCTCCAAAAAAAGGGATACAAGGACTCCCCGAAGCAAAATCTCAGGCTTGGCCAAATTGATCACCAACAATGGTCCAGCTTGCCTTCACATCGGGAGGGATGGAGACGCACTATCCACAATGCTGCAGCCTTATTTGAGAGCTTATGCCGAACAAGTCTTGAAGAGAAACGACAACGCAGAAAGAGTCACAACCCAGAAACATCACCCAAGGAGACCTTCTGATGTGCTTTCTGCAACCGGACATGTTTATCTCTGATTGAACTTTTCAGTCATCAGCGCACTTGCAGAAAGCATGGGATGAGTCCTTCCTGAATCTTTGTTTGCGAAGAAAAACCGGGGAGAGAGAGAGAGAGAAAGAGAAACTATTCCGCATCATTCTCATTTGTTTGCTTTTTTAAAAAGCCATTTTTCAATTTTTATTTTGGGCCTGACTTTATGAACACAGGTTCTTGTGAGTTGAGTGAAGACATTTGCAGTAGTCAATTATGAGGGAAAAGAACAACACCCTTCCAGAAACACATGACCCTTCCACTCTATCTAAATCCTCCCCCCTTGTGGGGCCTGGTGGCATAGTGGTTAAATGCCAGTAGTGCAGCCACAATGTTGCAAGATGAATCCCAAGGGCTCCAAGGTTCACCCAGCCTTCCATTCTTTCACAGTTTGATAAAATGAGTAGCCAACTTGTTGGGGGCAATTAGCTAACACACATTGGAAACTGCTTAGTGCCTAGCACGCTATAAAGTGGTGTAGATGTGTAAAGTGCAATTGTTTAACAATTTATAACCTGCTCTGAGAGCCTTTGTGGCTGAAGAGCAGGGTAAAAATACCTAAATAAATACATACATACCTACATACATACTTCTGTAGAGTAGCAAATGTTTCCTAAGTTTCCCCCTGTCAAGCTACTTCTGAGTTCAAGGCCAAGTGTTCCCTGGAATTTTGTTAAGGCTGATTATGATGGGAAACAGAATGATGCATCCTTCCCAAACATTGTCCTCCTAATTCTCTTCAAGATGAGGAAAGCTGTGTGGGTATGAGTGTTGATTTTTGTCTGGGTTTGCTCTTGGCTGGTTACCATACAGACCTAGCAGCTGAGTTAGTTAATTTTGGTGCTTGGAATCAACCTTGAAGCAGAAGGAAGAACGAGTTGAGTCAAGATTCATGCAGAGCTTCGAACATTAATACAAAAGACCTAATCTGTTAATAGTTTAGCTAGAGCACACCCAAAACTATGACAGTTACATTATCTGGTTAAATGTTAAGTTATTAGTAGAGCTGAAGAGAAATCCTTGGAGAAGATGGTATATATTACACTGTTTTTACGCTATTGCTCCCTAGTGGCACAATTTGTTGTTTGCTCCTTTAAACTGGCTCCTTCATTCTAACTTGCTTTCTCAGTTTCCACATGCCTTGGAGTACAAACTGCACAATTCAATTCCTGGCTAATGGAAGGTGGGATTTTAATCCAACATATCTGGAAACAGCGAGGTTTGGGAAGGCTATCCTAAACCTGTCAATGACATTTTTGTCACTGATCCACACTTCTTTTCTTTACACCCTGGTATCCATCACCCCATCAAAATGTACGTTATTCTGTTACCCACCAAACACTGAAGTTTGTTTGTCTGGATTAGGGAAAGTTAATGAAGGGTCAAGGGCTAAAAATAGGCCTATTCTGTTTGAAAACAGCAATTGGATTTACAGTAGTTGCATTTTTTCATTCCAGTTAGAAGATACTGATCCAAAGTGATACTGAAGTATTTCTTGCTCTGCTAGATCAGCAGGCTGGTCTAGATGGGCAGTATACCCCATCTTGTCCCAGTCTCAGAGCCCTGCAGTCCTGACGATGCAGGGCATTTGCCCCATTCTGACCCCGGGCAGCCCTCACCACCCTTGGGGCAGATATGGGGCTGAGATGGGGTAGTGCCCGATACAACATGTCAACCCCTGCCTCCTTCACTCTATTTCCACCTGGAGGAAACAGACTGGGCCCCGTTTGTCCACAGGAGCCCATCTAGCAGGCCAGCCTTCACTGCTGCTGTTGGTTTCCTTGGCTCTCCCAGAATAGGTCCCACAGCATATCACATGCAAGGGCCTTGGTCACATGTTGCAGGCCCCCTTCCTGCCTTCTGAGACAGCGAGGGAAATGGCAGCAGCTGCAGCAGTTGACTGGTGTGCCCATCAGGACTTCCTCCTGTTCCGTTGAGGGAATGGGGCAACGGGCCTGATATTTGGCCAGGATACACCAGTGTATCCTGGCTCATGTGAGCCCAATGATGGTTGGTTTTTGTGGAGAAGTATTAAATTATGACACTTTCTACCAGAGTCTCAAGTGGTGGCAACCTAAGAAAAGCATTATTACTTAACTCTGAATCAACTGGACCTGACGTATTGAATACCACACAGTGTAAAATTCTTCTTCGAAGCAGAATTTATGGAGGATGCCTGTAGAAAAATACATTGTCCCCTATCCTTGGGTGAAGCAGTCTTTGTTGTAGGTGGACTTGGAATACTTTATCTGGCCTGGGCTGGTAGTGAGGGGGCATCCAAAAGCACAGTCTACATCCTGGTTATTTTAGTTAGCAGGGGAAAGGAACTAATATTCCAGCGGGCTCGATTCCAGCGGGCTCCAAGATTCACTCAGCCTTCCATCCTTTTGTAGGTCGGTAAAATGAGTACCCAGCTTGTGGGGGCAATTAGCTAACAGACATTGGAAGCTGCTTAATACAGTGTAGATGTGTAAATTGCTATTGCTTAAAAACAATTTGTAAGCCGCTCTGATAGCCTTTTGGCTGAAGAGCGGGGTATAAATAAATAAATAAAAATAAATAAAAATAATATGATTATTAAGGAAATATTTTTTGTAGAAATTCTTTTGAATAATCTGGCAGAAAATACTTGGCTTTGCAGAGGTGTACCTAATTGTTGTATTCTTTCAAGTCGTTTATGACTTATGATGACCCTAAGGTGACCCTAACACAGGATTTTCTTGGCAAGATTTGTTCAGAGGGGTTCTTCCTTTGCCTTCCTGTGAAGCTGAAAGGGTGTGACTTGCCCATGTTCACCCAGTGAGGTTCCATGGCAGAGCAGGGATTTGAACCCTGGTTTCCACAGCTGTAGTGCAATGCTCAAACCGCACTGGCACACCATATCTAGTTTGTTTACACTTTAAAATGTACTGACCATAAGGAAAGAAAAAGGCACATTGTTTATCTTATAATCTGGGAACAGCAACTGTTGATCCTGTCACACAGCCAGCCATAAGGAAAATAGATCTCTGAAATGGCATAAATGAGCCAAAGCAATATGAAAACATGCTCCTGAAGTACTCCTTTAAGAGGGTTTGGTCCAATTGGAAAGACACCCTCCCACCCCCATTCTCTTGCCCCAATCTGCCTTCAGAAGGGGCTAATATAGTGGACACAGACCTATGGAACTAAAATGCTGTCCTACAGCACCTTACCCTCATATTGATCTTTCTTACCCCCCCTCCCTTTACCTAGGCCAGGCCTTAATAAGCTGCTCCACAGATGACCTCTTCTGTTATTTCGGTCTCCTTCTTGTCTGAATCTGTCATAGCAAATCTGTTTCCTCACTCTTCCTCTCTTTTTCTCTGCTCTGCTCACCTCAGTCATGTTACCCATGCTCAAGTATCTCTCACTGGGCCTGTACTAAATCACACAACAGTGGCCTAGCAGCAGAAAACCATGGAACCAATGGAGTCAGTGTTTCTCAGTCAGGGTTCCCTGGAACCCTAGGGTTCCCCAAGAGGTTGCTAGGGGTTCCTCAAGAGATTGGGATTGTGGGGAGAAAGTAATAGTATATAGAGTAATGTTGTGCAGGGGTTCCCCAAGACCCCATTCCAATAATTAATTAATTATGCAAACAAATTAATAATTCATTTTTTCCCAGGGTGTGTGCTTAGGAATTAATTAATGAATTGATTCAGCCCTTTTTAAAAATACCCTGATTCTATAGTGGAGGGACTGGTTTCACCTCCTTCTCTCCCTTCTATATTATATTCTGAGCTTTGAGTCTCATGTTGGGAGGAAACCAGGATAGAAATTATAAATAAATAATTTTATAGAGTATGTCCAAAGTTTATTCTTCAGTTTTGTTTTGTTAAATTTTTGGAAGCTGCCTTGGATCCCATCCTGGGAGAAAGACGAGATATAAATCTAACAGACAAACAATAAGAACTGTAAAAAGAAGGAGTCTTCTGTAAGTCATTTCTCCCCAAAACAATAAAAGGGCAGGTGAGCCTTTTCCACATATACTTGATCCATTTAGTTTTAAAAGAGAAGGGGTGTGAAGGGAAAGAGGTAGGGGGTGGAAGAATGTAGCAGCACCTTTGTGTCTAAGTGGCTCATTTTATCATGAACTTTTGTAGGTTTGTGCGTGAAGAAGTGAATTGAAATCCACAAACTCTCATGCTAAAATAAATCATTTAATATCCAAGGTGCTGCTAGATTCTTCCCTCATATACTTTTTCTTCCCTCCCCCTTTTTATGTTGATCTGTTAGTTCTCTGACTCTTATATTTATCTTTCCCAATCCCATACTAGTAACATTTCATTTACTTTGTTCTTTCCAAACTTTCTTTTCTCTTACCATCTAAGTGCCCTTTGTAAACTTGGAATAAAATCTTTCCTTTCTCTCCACAACCCCCTGAGCGTGTTTATAGTTTTCTATAAACCAGTCCATCTGTGGGCAGCACACAAAAATAATAATAACCTGGAGTGTCAGGAAGGGGCAGGAGGCTTTTGCTGTTCCAACAACATAGTATGTGCATGGGCTGAAACTGACTTCTCAGCAAATGTCTAGCAGTAATTTCCTGAGCTCTAATACATGGAAGGTGGATTGCAGTTTATCTCACTCTGCCATTTCACAGTCCCAAGGTGAATATCAGCAGACAGGTCTTCTCACCTTCACATCCTTGTCAGACTTGCTCTCTTTAGCCTTGCTTTCATTCCAGTTGCTGGCATGGTATGTGAAAAAGAGGGGAGGACAAGACCAGTGGCAGAGGAAGAAGGGGGGAACAACTATAAATAAAGTGAAAAATCATGGTTGGGCAGAGGGTGGATGGAGCAGTATAGATCCATTCCTTTGCAGGTTCATTCCTCTACCCCCATACTGGCCACTCATTTATTATTTATTTAATTTATATCCTCCCTTTCGCCCAGCACAGGATTCAAGGTGGCTTACAGGCATTTAAAAACACAGTACAACTAAAACAGCAAAAACAACACTATTAATACAACAGTTATAACACAATGTGATTTTCCATGTGGTTTTTACTTCAGAAATCTGTTTTGTTCATTTCTTCCTATAAAATAGCATCAACAACTAGATGAGAAGGACAGGGGGAAATTACAGCACAGGAATGAGCAATTCTGTCAAAAGCAGTATGATAATGTGTAATAAAAATAATATAAACAAACACTAGGTTGTGTTGAATAAAGAGTAAATTTAAAATTTATTCCTTAATATTAAAGAAGAAAGAATTTAAGAGGGAAGTCATATCCCACCTTTCTCTCCTTTGCCTACAAGAATGACAGTGGCATAAATCCGCTCCCACAATAGTGAAGGTTCTCACATCTGCTTCCAAATAGCCCCTTGCTCTGAATAGAGGCCTTCTCTCAGCACATAAGTAGCTGCCCATGGCAACAGCTAATGCTGCCTGAGAACAGGGTCTGGCCCTTGACATGATGGAGGGGTTCTTTAGCAGTGCCACTGTTTCTGGACCTTATGTCGCCTTCTGTCATGGCTGGGCACTGCTGACTGCAGTCCTAGTCATGGGCTATTTCCACCCTCTCAAGGCATACTGAGGACTTGTCTATACAAGGGGGGCAAAATATGAACACGTCCAAAAAAAGCAGGCATTCACAATGATGCGACCTGTCTTCACAGTCAAAAGAGCCCCCCTAAACTCCACATGACCCCCTAACCAAGATGGCAGCCACAAGTGATTTACTCATGATTTTAAATCTGCTGCCACCAATTTTTTAAAAAAAGTTTCCCATGGTGCACACAAGCAATAGTTTTTATTTACAAAAAAGAAAGAAAAAAAGAGTATAAGATCATACTTTTATTGACTTTCCAGGCCCTTGCTTAGCCGAGAATGTAACATGGTGGCCGCAGGCATTTCCTTGTTTGCTAGCCCCGCCCCCTTGCTCATCTAGCCAATCAGATTACACTGCCTGTTCGTATCTGTGTGAATGCAAGTATTCAAACAATCACATATTTGCATTCTGTACAGAGCTTTAAAAAAAAATCCAGATGAAGCCCCAGACGGACTTTGTGGTAGATTTGGCTGCCCCACTTCCGAATGACACATATTTATGCAAATGTCCATATGAACTCAGACGAGACCTGCGTTTCCTTAGGATACAGGATTGTGCCAGAAAATACCTGCATACACTAATATAGTCCATTAGTTTCTGGTCTGGCACAAACTTGGGTAGGACAGATTTTGGTGCTTCTCTCCCACTAAGAACTAGTTGGCAATAAAACTGTGTTGCTTCTGGAAAGGAAAAAAAAGTGGTGCTCCCAGTTGTTAATTCAGATTAAAAATCAGAATTGCTAAACTGACTTCCTTTACCTGAGGAATTTAATATGACACTGTTGAGACCATCAAACAGAGCCAAATATCTAGAATTGGTCTGAGATACCAAAGAAAGAAAGAAAGAAAAGAAGGAAGGAAGGAGGGAAGGAAGGAAAGATTTAATTCATTAATTTCCCTGTGGCTCTGATGTAGAGTCTGCATAGCAGTCTGTGTAGGGTTGAAATGTCTGTGTAATTGTCTGGGCTTTGCTTCGAAAAGTAGATAACAAGGCATCTGCAATTAATGTTTTTTTGTTTTAAGGCTAGAGATGCTGGAAAATGTTAACTTTCAGTGTAAGTAATGCCTGTGTCAGTTGATGATGGACAACCAATAGTTATGATTTTGTTGACTGTAAAATGCTTTTAACTTAGAGTGTAACCATTAGGTTCTCAGTCTCAGCAACAACTTTGTATTTTATGATTCCTGGATTTCTGGCAATAAACCTTTCTGATGAAACAAACAAACAAACACACACACACCAAGAAATAAAAGAAAAAAGGGATAAATAAAAAAAGGCAGTCTTCAGAGTATGCATATTGAGACTTCCAACCTGATACTGCCCATAAGAAACCTCTACAAATGGTCAGAGCCAAAACCATGTTACATTAAGCAAAATATAATTTATACATCTAATACCATGTATTCTGCTCGAAGGTAATGGCTTTCTGCAGAAATTTAGTTATTCAGTAGGATTCACCCTTCAAGGCCAGGTAAAATTTTAATGATATCCTGTATTTTGTTTAATAGGCATAACATTATAGGAAGTTCTTTGATTACTGGTGAAACCTGAAAGCCTGATAAAATCTAGTGCTAAATTTTATGTATATACACAGACATGCAGACTTGCCCCCAAAGCAAAAGCACCATCCTAAACATTTTAAAATACATGTGCATGGTAACATAGGCAAAAAATATGGTTTAACTCTGAATTCCTTTGCTTTTGAGAGGCTGCCAGTTATTTGCATTACTTCAGAAAACGATCCCCCCCCCACCGTTTAATATCTTACTTATCACAAAAAAACAGGGTCCAGTTAGTTAAGGTTTCAGTTGAACGTGGAACATGACTTCCTAAGCTTGTCATGCATCAAACTGTTATGGCTGGCAATTGTTTAAAAAAATTCATTTTGTTATGAACTAGCCTGTTTTCAACTGGGCTGTTCAGAGATGGATTGCTTTCTGGAGTTTTTGACAGGTGTAATTGTTAAGGCGTCATCTGTTCTTGTTTGCACAAAATACATTTTAGCCAACTGTAGGACTTGCCCGCTAATCTTTCTCACATCATTCCATTCTTTGCTTGCCACTAGACAAATCCCCTGTTATTTGACCAGATGGTGGAAAATCCATTCTCATGATAAGTTGCTTCTAGTTTGCATTTAGATTACCTGCAAAAATGGAACAATTTACTACTCTGCCTCTAACCATCTCTTCCCTCCTTTTTTCCTTTAGTTTGACTTCTTGTAACTAATTATTTAAATTTTGCCCTGTGAGTTAAAATTAGTCATAGCTTTACATGCTTCACATGTATGTAAATGCATAAAGTTCTACCTTAAGTTATATGATGGGTCTATCTAGAGTTGAAGTGACATGTCAAGGTGGGAGGAAGAAATGTCTGATGTGCAAATGCAGCCCTATTTGAAAGGGTGTTTTGGAACTTTTTAGTGAAAGCATGTAATCTTTTTTAAATAAAGAAAAAACAGGCTATGGAATGGGCAGTTCCCTCTCTCCCTCTCTCTCTCTCTTGGCAACAGAAAGAAGATATAAATATTAAATGGGTTTTTGTTTGATTTTCAACAGGATGTTGAGTGGTATTTAGAAAATATCCTGCTCCTGTAGCTGTGTTCTTTGATAGTACATATGTTATAAAATTATTAACCTTTTGCTCTTACTCATATCACAAGAAAAGAAACAGCAGGCTGCTTGTGCCCCAAAATGCACAGAGTGAGAACTTTTTGTTTTACAGACCCAACTGAAAGTGATTTCAGTTAACCAGTGCAAATTGATTAGGCTCAAATACTATTCAGTTCTTTAATTTTCAATTCTGAGAAAATATATACAAGAAATCAATTTAAAACCATAAAATGGAACAGGAATATACAGTACCTAGAGTAAATAGCCAATATACAGTTAGATCTTGGGCAAAATCAATTTTTATATGGAACTTATGAGATCAACCCTCCCTGCTGACATAATGTGTTGAAGAACGAGTTATCAAAATTAATTTGGGATAGGCTATCTGAAAGTCAGTTCCAGGGACAGAATATAAAACCGGCTTTATGAAAAAGCTTCTTATTCCTAACCAGAAACTCCCTTGCAGATAATCTACTCTGTGACTGGCTTCACTGGAAGATTTGCTTGGTTACAGGAGTGATAGAAGCCCATCTAGTAGCTAATCCTTAATTTCTGGCACTCAGTTTTGTAACGATCATAATGTTACTATGTAAATAGATAGGAATCCCAGTTTCATAATTTTACTCTGCTTATTGATAGAAATAGTATGTTAAATGTGAGAGTGATTAATGTATACATTGTGTATCTGTGATCAAAAATGTCTTTAAAGTAAGATTTCAAAAACTGAGAGGTACATTATATAAATAGATAATTTCTCTGTAAAAACTATGCTTGGATGAGTTAAGATGAGATTCATATGATGCTGAAATCCAGTGGTATAGATAACATGATCCGTAGGTTGTTGAGAATAAACTCTTCTTTTGTTTAATTAAAATGGGTCCATTTTATGTTAATTTCAGTGCTATATATTATAACTGACATTTTTATAACTATGGGATTTATGGGGATGAATGACTTTAGACCAACCATTTTCAAGGTGCCATTTTATTTTATCATTCCAGATTTATAAAGGATGGATAAAAAAGGAAAAGTAGTAAGAGCCTTTATATCACTGTAGAAAAATTAATAGATATTAATTTCTATTTCGAAAAGAGGAATAGAGTTTTACAGTAGTCTATCACCTACAATGCATCAGGTACCAACTGTAAGGAAATATAGGTTATCATTTTTCCAATAATGTACATAAATATCAAGGAACATTTGATTCGAACACTTTTCAATAATTGTTAAAGCTGAACACCTAAGAAAACAGGTAGCAACTGCATAATTTAGTAGTAGTCACTTTTCAAAGCAGAGTACACCCGTGAAAGCTTATTAAAAATAACCCATTAGAAAGAGAACAAATTACTCAAATTGTAAGTTGTTGGTTTTTTTTGCTACAGTGAATGCAATACTGCTAACATGAATTTAGTCAAGAAAATCTAAAGCGAAACTTATGCTAGGTGGAATTTTAAAATATTCCTTAATGTAATAAAAAAGCAACATTGAATGTAATAGTTAATAGTAGACTCCAGAGTTATATACTAGGCCCTCATCCTCTGAAACTGAGGTCATTGGCCACACTTTCATTTCAGTCATGTTGGGGAAAGGTACTAGACTGTCAGATGATGGGATTTTAGAGATCTTAATCAATCTGAACATTTGTAGATACAAATGGGAACTGTGAATCCAAACATAAGGATAGTAACAGAAATCTGTTTGTGCTAGCTACGTGTTATATTATCCTTGTTTTATATATACAGTATACTCAAACATACACATGGTTGTTAACATTTAGTTAATTAGGGTTCATTTTTTTCCATTTTGAGAAGAAAAAAGTGTGCTCCATTCCAGAAGTGGAATCTACCCTCTATATTGCAATGTAATAAGATGAGATAGATGTAATATATAATAACAGTACCTTTTAAAATACTAATTGTCCTGCATTACAGTTGACTGTAGAGAATCTCTAGTCATGTATATCTGTTTTTGATACCTCTACAGAATAACTGTCCAGCATCCTCTGCCCAACCAGTCAGAATGTAGGAAAATCTACAGATATGACGGAATCTACTGTGAATCTACCTACCAGAAGTATGTTGAAATCTGTGTGAGTCTTTCTTCTGGCTCGTGCATTAGTTCTGTCCCGCTATTCAGAAGTTAAACGTGCATTGAAAACTTACACTTCTGCTTGAATGAAATACCTTTGAAATTGGGGACAGATATATGTTGTTTTCATACTTGGGAATTGTGCTCTTGAAGTTAAAAGGGAAATAAATAAACCTCTAGGACTTTATTAAATCTCTTAGGTATGCTTCTGTATTTTGCAGTAAACAAGTACTTAAACCCAGGAAAACCTAGGCAAAGTATATTGCACAGGTGCTTCACATCTTAGGGATTTGAAAGGTGTGTTATGTATAAATTAGCTGTCACTTTTTTCAGTCGTGTAATGGAATGATGAGTTGTAATTTGCATAATCCTTTAAGAAGGCAAATTATACTGTCATGTAGCAGACTTAACATGCTAGCTAAGATTTCATAGCTTTGAAGCTAATTAGTATGTACCTTACAGGACAGTTAAATTGAAGTTGAGTCCTTTTGCTTTTTCAGTCATTTGCCTTTGTCCCTTGCCTAACAGTATCTGAATGTATTAGTGACTAAAGAACATTACCACTGTATTGGAGGAAACCATTATAGACAGATAGTGGCCTCAGCAAGAAAACGTAATATAGTTTGGATTTTAATATCTTTATAACATTTTTTTTTTACTATTACACTGTAGGTTAGATATTCTTTTCCTTCTTACAGGCATAAATTAAACTGTAGTTTTGATCCAGTTACTGCAGTTTGTGTTCAGAAATGGGTTTATGTATGTGAATCAACTGTACCAGATGTTCAACAGGCTGAAGCATGCAGGAAATGAGATGATATCTAATCATGGGGAAATGCATGCACAACTCCCTTTCAGTTCCCAGCACAGTAGCCTATAATTGGTAGATATCTATGCTGCATTCCCCCATATCTTGTTGACTGCTGTCAAAATAAAAAATTAAGAAGTACAGTCAGCCCTTAGCTTTCACCAGGGTTGGGGCAGAGGACCCCTGCAAAAGTGGGAAAACTGCAAATATAGATCTGCTATATTTTTCTAAACCTGAGATAATACTTGTCTAGGCATTTGTAGGTCCTCCAGTGTGATTCTGTGGTTAACGTCTGGCAGAAGTTGATCATAGAATCATGCTGGAGGACCTAGAAAAAGCCTAAGAGAACATATTTAGTAATCCGTGAATAATCAAATCTGTGAATGCTTAACCTGCAGATGTGGTGGGATGACTGAATGTATACCGTTGATGAGAATAGATAATATGGTATTTGTGTTGTACTTTGTTTTTATAAGCTTTATGGTACAATTTAAAAATTTACATATCACATCAGTGATATGTACTTATTTCTGATCAGTGTAAGAGCAGAAGCTTGATGCTGCTAGATCATTGCATCACTGTATCTTGCAGATAAACTAACCAAAGATTTACATAACTAAATTTATTTCAGTTTTGTGACTATGTATTTTTCTGTTGTTGTTATCTGCCATTCTTTGAACATTGTCAGTTGAAAATCGTTTGTTGGCTAGTAGTTTCATCCTTCAACTTTGGAGTGTTGGTCCATTTTCCTGAAATGCTTCTAGTTTTAAATTGTGACAATATTAAGTTTCCAACCTTTTATAATTTCAAGATATGCCAGCTACAGTAAAACAAGATATAGAAGAAAATTAAAAGATTATTGAATAAGGTCTTCATGAATGAAATCTGACATGAATCAAAGAAAAAAATGTAATTAAATTAAAACAAAAAGATATATTTAAGTTAAATAATCAATTATGACTGTTACAATATGACTATAAATCTATGAGCATTAGCCGTTAATAACTAGGAATAAGAGAAAGAACTTACAAATAAATTCCTGACTAAACTGAAAGGTTCACAGACATTCTTCTCACCTAGCCCAGGCTGCTCCATTTACAAGATGTACAGTTGCTTTCTCTTAATCCTAGGTTGTTCACTCTTGACTAGGTTCATAAGTTACTCCTTAGTCATTGTTATGGCCTATGTTGCTATGGCCTAAAGTTGCCAACAGAGGATTGAAATTTGTGATTTTGAAATCATTCTAACTGTTTGGAATAGGCAGAAATTAATTTAGATATTTAGAAAAATCTCATAGGTGCATTAGTAACATCTTCCATGAAAGAAGATTAAAGTATTGATATTAAGGATGTAACTCTTATTTACTCTTTTTTTTATATGCAAGAACACATAATTTTGAAAGTTTTCTACTTGCGCACAAGATTACGAGAGATTTTGTGCATTTTTGTGCTAATTTACATTTTAGGACTCTTGAGAAAAAAAATGAACTTCTTTGCATAACAACATTGTTGCCCAGAAATAGTGTACCGTGTACAAAAGTAATAGTTTTCACTGAAACAAGTTGTTTTGCTTTTTTAAAAAACAAAACAAAACCACACAGGTATTTAGTACAGTGCTGTATATTTTTTATCAAAAAAAGACTCAAGATGCAAAAAATCCCATGGCAGTTGACCATTTTCTCAGTGGGATGGCTTGATACTTCTCATTGAGAACAAGAAATATTTGTAAGATTTTTTTTTATTTCTACTTGATATGCACACATACCTGTTTACTGATTTGATTTGTATTTATCCCATCCTGATAAGATCTCAGGACAGCTAACAGTGCGAATAGAACATTTAATATTATGTTGAATTTAGTTCTATATCAAAGCCAAAGTACAACTATATTATTGCACCAGGCAATAACCTTTTTCAGAAAAGTTGCATTTTTATTTACATTTTCCATTTATTAACATGATATAGACCACAGCTTCTCAGACTATCTGATATATGGGACTGGCAATATCTTTTTTCCAATGTGGCAGGGACTAATACTGTTTTAGCGCCCATCGGCTAGAATTCTTTCTTTATTTCCTGAAAACTGTCCAGGGACTAGCAGCTAACGGCTTGAGGACTCGTTCCAGTCTAATGACCACCACTTTGAATACCACTGGTGTAGATTTTATGATACTTTTGAAAGTTAGATTTTTTTGGCGGGGGGTCAGCTCAGTGCCCAGGCAGCATTTTGGGTAAGGCCTAGTCCAGTTTTTAACATGGGCACATTTCCCACATCAATACTACAGTTCCTCACTCCATATCTAATCACATGAGCCATTAAAAAGTTTGGTTTAATTTTTTAACTACTGTTACATATTATGCATTTCTGAAAAAAAAACTCTTGCCTTTGCTACTTTTAATAATAAGAACCACACTGAGATTCCAGTAAATTTGCTAACTATGTTGGAAATTTTTGATAATTAATTATCATTTGCTCATATGGTCAATGTCTTGATTTTTTAAAATTCCAATGAACCAATATAGTTGCAAACATTAAGCCAATTAACTTGAATTGTCCATTTTCCTGGCCCTTTTCATTGTAAAATCATGATTTAGCCCTAAAGCCAATTTCTCTTGCAGTATATCAGATGGGTAGTTGGCTTAAGCATCCTTGTTTCATCATAGCACACCTGCAGTTTGTGATTAACACTACATTTTTGAAAATTATTTTACCTTCTGCTATAGTCACTGGCAGTGTGCAAAGAACCCATAGGTCTATGCACAGTTCACTGAAAATTAGTTGCAATTGTATCTTGTAAATTACATATAATAATAAAAACAGGGAATGTTTTGTGTTGTTTTTCAAAAGTAGACTTGACATTTTTTGTAGATGCAAATTTCACAAATAAAATTTTCAGAAAAATCAGTGGGACAAAATAGGCTTGATGCTTCCACTGCATCTCTTTATCTGAAGGATTTGCAGGTCCACAGAACTGTTTCATTACTTCTAGCCAACTGAAGAGTTTCTTTTAATTGGAAAGCCTCATGATATAATGCAATGTCAGTATTGTTAATTCTCTTTCTAGTTTGAGAGTATCTAACTGTTTTTAGAAACATAAGTTGCCTAATGCCTCTGATAAAGGTTTCTAAAGATTGCTGTGAATTTAGTAGTTTCTTTTTCAAAGTTTCTTTGATGGTATAATTTGAGATACAAATAACATTTTTGAAGAAGAAAAGCTTAAATTGTTGCTAAGTGTCAAGCATTGAAAGATTTAATTTTTTCCATTCTTAGCTTATGTTTTAACCCATCTGTGAAAAATGTATAGTTTCATCTAATAAGATGGTTTGAATATTTAGTAGTGATAGTAACTAAATCTTTAAAACTAGAGAAGCAAATCCAAATTTAATATTTGTTGAATTCATATTATTATTATATTGGAATGTTAATATTAATGCATAATTTATTTTAATGCTAGAGCAATACCAAATTGATCAGGTGCTCTCTTCAAATCACATGAGCCTTGAGTTGGATTTTCCAAAAAATAAAAGCTTATCATCTGCATAGAGATTTATAACATTCTCTGTCTTAATTTTAATATATGTTATCTTTGGAGAAGTAATTGCTAATAGATGTATATCAGTAATGGCTGCTTAATGACAGTTTAGTAGTAGCAAAAAGTAGGGGTGCATCTTCTTAATTTAACTGGTGTCTAAATCTAATTTACAAGTTGTCCCTTCACATTCATGGTGGTTAGGGGTGGAGCACCACCACAAAAGTGAAAAAAATGAGTAAATTAAGCCCCACCCCAAACATTCTGTATTCTCTCCTGCCAACAGAACTGCCAGACCTCCCTTTCTTGCCTTTGCACAATGACTCAGCTGATTTGAAAAGCCCCTGGGCCTCCTTCCACTCCAAATTAAATGTTAGTAGCAGCAGCTGCTGCCACCACAACCACCAACAAGATCACATCTCTCTATCCTCCTATCCTTGCAACAAAACCACTCCATGTTTTGTGCTGTCCTGGCACCCAAACCAGACTTTGCAAATCTTGCAGAATCATGGCAGTACAAAGATTGAGGTTTGCCCAGACAGGAGGACGGTGAGGAGAAAGAGGTCAAGGTCTTGCAATAACAGTACTGTTGATGTATTCCAGCAGTAGCTACAAATGGCAAATACTCAAAACTGTGAAACAAAAACTGTGAATTTCCTTGGTTTTTTTCCAGGCTGTGAGGCCGTTTTCTGTAACAGTTTCTTTCTGATGTTTTGTCTGCATCTGTGGCTGGCATCTTCAGAGAATGGTTGGCTAGGAGTGTGTGGAGTTTATATGCTGTGAACCCCTGTTGGGGAGTATATGTAAATATGTGTAATCAAATGGTTAGTTTCTGGCTATAGAAATGCAAAGATTGTTAGTGTCTGTTTGGCTAATGGTTGGTTGATGGGCCATTATCTCCTGGAAATCCCCTTGTCCCTGGGGGGAATTGCTTTGTAAGTGTTGGGTTTTTATTCTATTGTTTTTCAAAACTAGGAGCCAGATTTTGTTTACTTTTAAGGTTTCCTCTTTTCTGTTGAAATTATCCAGGTGTTTGTGGATTTCAGTAGCTTCTCTGTGCATTCTGACATGATCCTTGTTGGCCTGGTCCAGAATTTCTGTGTTTTTAAATAACATTTTGTGTCTAGGTTGGTTCATAACATGTTCTGCTACTGCTGATTTTTCTGGTTGGCCCAGTCTGCAGTGTCTGTCATGTTCCTTGATTCGTGTCTGTACACTGAGTTTAGTGGTCCCTATGTAAACCTGTCCACAGCTGCATTGCTATGCGGTAAACTCCTGCAGCTGTGAGAGGGTCTCTTTTGTCCTTTGCTGAGCATAGCATTTCTTGGATTTTCTTGGTTGGTCTATAGATTGTTTGGAGGTTATGTTTCTTCATCAGTTTCCCTATTCCGTCTGTGACTTCTTTGATGTATGGTAAAAATACCTTCCCTTTGGGTGGCTGTTTTTCTTCTTCATTCCTGTGGTTTTTTCTGGGTCTGGCTGCTCTTGTGATGTCTGATCTGGAGTAATCATTATCCTGTAGGGCCCAGATTAGGTGCCTCATTTCATCCTCTTGGTAGTGGGGTTTGCAGATCCTTTTTGCGCAGTCTACCAATGTTTTTATTGTGCTTCTTTTTTGTCCTGGGTAATGATTGGAGTTCTTGTGTAGGTCCATGTGTGTGGGTTTTCTGTATACCTTGTGGCCTAACCATTGGTTTGGTGTACAAACATGAGTCAAGGAAGATGAGAGACACTGCAGACTGGGCCAACCAGAAAAATCAGCAGTAGCAGAACATGTTATAAACCAACCTGGACACAAAGTGTTATTTAAAAACACAGAAATTCTGGACCAGGCCAATAACTATCATGTCAGAATGCACAGAAAAGCTATTGAAATCCAAAAACACCTGGACAACTTCAACAGGACAGAAGAAACCCTAAAAGTAAACAAAATCTGGCTCCCAGTTTTGAAAAACAATAGAATAAAAACCCAGTACTTACAAAGGAATCCCACCCAGGGACAAGGGGATTTCCAGGAGCTAATGCCCCATCAAGCAACCATTAGCCAAACAGACACTAATGAGCTTTACATTTCTATAGCCAGAAACTAACCATTCAATTACACAAATTTACATATACTCCCCTAAAGGGGTTCACAGCATATAAACCCCAGACACACTCCTACCCAAACATTTTCTGAAGATGCCAGCCGCAGATGCAGGCGAAACATGAGAAGAAAACTATTCTAGGACACGCCCTCACAGCCTGGAAAAAACCCAAGGAAAATCTATGGATGCCGGCTGTAAAAGCCTTTGACTGCACAAAAACTGTGAAACATGTGCATGTGAAGGGACAATTTAGTTGTCCCTTCACATTCACTGGGGTTAGGGGTGGAACACCACTGTGAAAGTGAAAAAACGTGAATAAGTTAACCTCTCCCCCAACATATGTCCTACACTACAGTATTTTAGACTCCTCTCCTGCCAACATGACTGCCAATACATGCCACTGTGGTAGCAACACCCGCCCCCAGGCACACAAACAATGCCCCTCACCCACACTTACCTCCCTGCTGGCTCTCACTCCCTCGCCCTTGTCAAAAACACAACTCCATCTCGCTTTCTTATCTTGCACCAAAACAGTGCTGCCCGTTGAAAACAGTAAGGTTGATCCTTTCCCAAACTGAAGCTAAAAGTTCCAACTGTAGCAACAACACGCACCCCCAGATGCACAAATCATGCCCCTCACCATATTCGCCCCCCCCCCCAGCTTTCCCTCCCTCTGCCCTGCCAGAAACACAACCTTACTGAGTGTTTTAAATGGACAGTGCTGTTAGATAAGAAAGCAAGCTAGAGTGTTTTGTTGCCAGGACAGGAGAGGGGAGGAGGAGGAGGGTGGGATCTTGGAGTTTGAGCAGCAGCTACAAACTGTGAATACGGAAAACCACGAATGTGAAACATGCAAATGTGAAGGAACAACTTTTATATGAGTATGTGCATAGTAGCCAAAATAGATTTATTGAATAGTTGAAATAAAACATTTGCTGTAGCCAGATTTTTCTAAAAGTGAAAACAGATATAACCTGTTTAGGCTATCAAAAGCTTTTAACACATCCAGTGATAAAATAGAGGCTGGCATTTGAAAGCAATATTAAACGCTGTTCTCAGTGTGACTGTTAATTTCCTATTAAAAATAAATCCAGTTTGATCTGGATTAATATAGGAAGAAATAAATTTATTAATGCATATTGCAAATATTGGCTGGAATTCAGTAAGAGACTTATGTCTTTCTAAGTGGTCTTACATCTGTTGGAAATAGTATTTAGCATTTATAACATCTGTATTCAGTAAGAGGTTGCCATGTGGCTACAATGTAGGGAAGCCAGTCAAGTTACCGATGTGCAACAGGACTAAGGCACAATGGGCACTGAGGCTAAATGGGACTGATGCACAATGGGACACTGGCTAGGGATTGCTGATGTGCACTGGTATAGCCTGATGCACATTGGGAGCCTCTTGCTTGTGTCCTGTTACACGTCTTTGCAATTCACTAACAGGATTTCTTAGCGCCTCTGCTATGTAGCTAAGTATACGTAAAATTATATAACATACACTGCAATAGAGAATTCTGGTCACTGACATTAAAATCTTCATATCTTGATTTAACAATGAGGTAGGCCTTTATGCAATTACAGTAGGACCCTCATATCCAGTGATTCATTATCCACTGATTCAGTTATCCATGGGACACAAAATAGCACACCTACCATAGAGTCTTCCTAGAAAATGCATTCTCTCTAGCCATTTTCTAGGTCCTCCAAGGCAACTCTGTGGTATTTTAAACCTGAAGTCCTATTATTTTCAATGGTGTTTGCTATTATCCATGGATTTCATTATCCAAGCACCCCCCCGAACCAATCCCTAGTGGATATGGGGGTCCTACTGTATTTGTTCATTGTCTGCACCTGGTTTTAATATTGTTATAACTCTGGACTTGTGCAAACTGTCAGAATCTTTATTTGCATTCAAGAGGCAATTGAAATCAGATTTGAGAGAGAGAATAATAATGCCAGAAAAATATTTTATAAATTTCTGCAGATATGACATCTGTCCTTGGAGCCCTACTATTTTAAATATTTTGATTACATCCTTAATTTCATCATTTGTTTTGACTTTATTTCATTTGTTTTTATGATTTTCTGCATTTTTTTGGTATTTGAAGGTATTAAAAATCATCCATATGTAAATTTGATTAATACTTTGAATCATATGATTTACTACAAATAATTTAAACCATTATTATTATTTTTAGGGGAAGTTAAGATCAGGCTGCTGTCATTCCTAATGATAGGTATAAGGCTGGATTAAATAGTTTTTTTTTTAAATTAATCTAGTTGAAAGATGAGAGTTTTTAATACTAAATTCATAATATCTTCTTATCAAAAGCACATTTAGTTTTGAATGTGAGCTAAAATCTACAGCCACTAATTCTACTTCCTTTAATTTAAGTGATAAAATTTCCTTTTCCTGAGTTTTTAATGCTCCTTTAAAAGAAATTCAGTACTATTAACCAATTCCTTTTTCTTTTTTACCCTCTGGTTTTTTTTTTATAACAATGGTAGTTTCTTTTATAAAAATATCCACACGGGATCCAATAGTATCCCATATAGTGGCTTCAGAAACACAGTGGAATTTTCTGGAAAAAGGTTCCTAATATTTAATGTAGTTTCCGCCTGAAACAGTGCTTTTAATAGAAGAGATGGGTTAAGTATCTATATATGGGCTATAGGAGTAAATGAATTATACATTTACTCATGGACCTGCAAATTCTACCAAAAGAAGCAGCAGGATGTGTTTCTTCTGTCTTATGGTGGTTTGCTTTGCCTTTCCACCAGGTGACCCTTCCTTCTGCCTATGCCCAAGGCACACAAGGACATACAGTTTTCAATACAATATTATCATGTCAAATAGAGGAAAACAAATTTCTTGACAATTTCACATAGTTCTAGTTCAACTAAAACTTGCAGTTTCCTTTTACTTGAGATGCCCCTTTTCCAGTCCCCTTTTGAATCTTAGAATATTCTTTGTGTCTCAAAGCACTGTACAGAACTATTGTTTGGTTGCCCTGTTTTTAAAAAGAGTAATGGTAACAAATCTGGTATTGGAGAAGCTGGAAATATGATTTTCCCCTGTTTGAAATGCCAAGTGGGGTTAACAATCATGATTCAGAAACAAACTCACCACAGTCTAGCTTGTATTTGGGCTCATTCACTTCTGCTCCTATCAGCTTTTCTCCATTTCATTATCCCTAGTTTACCTTGCCTTCTGGCAGTTAGCAGAGTAGCAACACAGTCTGTTTGAGGTTTTGCTACAGAACACACTTCCTGTAATTCTGAATGCAATGGATTCACCTTCTTGGGTCCTGTCTACACGAAGTTTGCACTTTGGTATACACAGCCGTTCGGATTCACACGCATCCAAAAGAGGGGGGCGGTTTTCCACCCTGAAATACGCACATGCGGCGTTCGGGAGGGAAAGCGGATCGCGATGAGAAATCCGTACGCCGTTCGGATGGCTGACAGGTCTGTACGGTCCGTTCGTACACATACGAACAGGCTGTGTAATCTGATTGGCTGGCCGAGTAAAGGGGGCGGGGCTAGCATGGAGGGGAATTGGGAGCGCCCGCCATGTTGGATTCCTGGCTAGCGAGAGTCCGGTAAGTCCATGAATTATTTTTATTTATTTTTATTTTATATTGTAAATAGGGAAAACCGACTGTCCGCAAAGCAGGAACCTTTTTTTTTAAAAAAAAGCGGTGGGAGATTTTAAACTGCTGCTTGGCTTGCTCGCTCCAGCCAGCTTGGGGAAGAGGGAGTCATACGGAGTTTAGGGGGGTAAAAAATCGTGTGGGCGGTTCGTATGCATACGAACAACAGCCTATTCGTATTTTTTACCCCCCAAACGGATTTTTTTATGATCATATAGACGCATCCTTGGTAGAGCTATCTTTCCTTGTGTCTTTTGCATATGAAGCATCACTTTAAGTGAGCTAGCTAAGATGCTGAACTTATTTTGGGACAGGTTAGTGTGACATTAATGTCTTAGCATGACATCTCAGTGTTGCTAATGATGGTGGCTGCTGGCTTTCCCTTGAAGGAATTTTAAAGATATGGGATGTTACCATGCCCTACTACCCTCTCCCTATGGGCAATATTGGACACTTCAAAGGGTCTAGTAGACTGGGGTAATCCAAAGTGAGGTCAGATGGAGGTCACAAGGCCCTGGGAAGGTGTCTGGAAATATTCTAGCAAACACACTGAACATAGGATTAAGTGGAGCCCCTAGTAAACAACACCATTAAGGAGGAATATGCTGTTTCTTCTCGGATCCCTTGGCAATGAGTCATACATCCTGAACAATCAAGTGACCTACATACTTCATATTCCCAGGAAATATCCGTCTGCACCCCTCCTGTCCTACAATGTGTGGTTGTCATAAATTTACCAATTTCTACCTCCCAGCCATTAACAGCAATCAACCAAGTTTCTGTTTCCTTTGTTTAAATGGTGGGAAACCCACCTAAGCTTTGTTCTAAGCCCTTCAGGATAAGAAATATAGTATAAATATTAGCCCCAAACAATAGCAAGGGTTGCCACTGTGGATGACACCACACCACTCTCTCTGTTGGCACACCCCCAGATCAGACTTCCAGTGTCACCCTCAGACTTCGGACTGAGTACTTCGCTACTCTTTGAAACTGAGTACTTCGCTACTCTTCGAAACTATTGTCGTATTTCCTGAATTTGTTCCTCTGTCCATTTTTTCTGCCTTAAGTCTTCAATAGCCTTGTGTGGTTTTTGTGAGCGTGTGTTGTGTGTGTGAATGCTTTTTGTGGTAGCTTCCAATAATACCCATTTATTTCACTTTACACTGGTGTTCTCTGCAGTTACTACTGGTATACGTACTGTAGGTGAAAAGGTCCTGAAGTTACCCACCTCTCACAGCATTCCATGTAAGCTAATCATAATTCCCCCAAATATTAATATAGTTTTGGCATCACAAGTGGGGCCCTAGAGTTCCCCGGCTTCTTTGGGTAACAGGGCCTTATTCAGTAGCCATCTGCCCCAACATTTTGTGAGGTAGCCCTTAGAAAAGATCTTCTGAGAATGATCTTAATAAAGTGTGGCAGTGGGTCCTTCTTCAGGAGGACACATATTGAGACATTTTGGGCTTTAAAGGTTATCACCAACACTTTGAATAGGGTCCAGGACTGACTTATAATGTGCAGAAAATATGTAACTTCTGATCCATTTCTTCCTTGCAGCTTAGCATTAGTAAAGTCATTATCCTCATTACATTTCATTTTCACACCCATTAACTTGGAATTGTAGCCTACTTTAGTCATCTTCAAAAGTGAACAGAAGTTCACTTTTATTAGGTGAATAAGAATGTGTATGTTTCTAAATTAAAAATCAACGGTCCTCTTTAATACAAGTTTTTTTTTATATATTTTACTAATATTATAGCCCTTTAGCTAAAAAGAGAATGGTTTGAGAGGAAATCTGATTTTTTTGTGAGCCATAAAACATAAAAATATGTGAAGTTAGACTAGTAATCGCTTTAAACTGAACATTTCCCAAATTGAGTCAGAGGAAGATTTTCTATGAAATGAAGAACTATGGTGAAAAAAATCTTGACATCTAAGATTCTATTTATTTTTGAATCCTAATCATTATTGCGAGCTTGCTTTCTGAACCAGTGACTAATATGTCATAACAGGTGCTTGAATCTAGAAGAGATACCATTGTTTATATCATCTGAATCATCCATATCACCATATTGATTATTGTTACTCATAATTTACATCGTCCAAGTGTCTATGCCCTGTACTATATTTAGTTTCATATTCTGAGTACTTTTTACTCTTAAGAAGCATTTCATTGAGCAACATTTTCCCCAATAACTATCATTTGTCTCTTGTTGGTCTCTTAACCTTTAAGAAAACAACCTTGTTTAGTATCCTTCCATGTATCCAGAAAGAGCCAAGCTCTTTCTTCCTCTAAGCACAGTGCATGTTGGGTGTATGACCAAAGTACCAGACTATGGTCTAGATTAGCCTTTCCAACTTGGTGTCCTCCAGCTGTTTTGGACTTCAATACCCTGATCCCTAATCATAGACTAAGTATTTTAGTTTGAAACAACTGGAGGGCACTAGATTGGAGGAGGTTGCTGTAGGTTGTATAAAGCCTTGAGTAAGTTGCAAACCAGTATATTTGAATTGTTATTGCAACTAACTTGCATCTGTGTTAATGAAATCCAAATCTGGGAATTTCAAAATTGGAAGCTTGATTTATATCAGTAATTTAAATACATCTTCTTTCTTGGTGAAGTAAAACATTATTTTAATTATTTAAATTGTGTTTTTGAAAAATCAATTCACTTCACTTCTTTCACTGCGCTGATTTCCAGTGAAGAGAGTGTCTAAACAATTCTAGGAGGCAGCTAATGCACATTGTTTTCTAGTCTTACATATTCAGCTTTAGAGCCACATGAAGGACTTGCTTAGCATTTTAACTTACTTAGGACTTATTGGAACCAGACACTTTGTTCTTGTAACATAAACATGGAGGTTTCATATCTTGCTAGTAAGTTTGAGTATCATGGATTCAATATATAAAAAACCATGGAGAATTAATGGCTATAACAGAGGGCAATTATCCAGTGGTAATTCTTTCCATAGTAATACACGATATAATGAGTTGATATTTTCTTTTATTGTGCCACACAGACCTGTTTCCTTAGATTTCTACTCAATTATTTCTATCTACTAGCTGAAGAGGTACTGCTGACAGAATAGATCCCTACCCTCCTCTGTTTGGCCCTGCCCAAATCTGCTCCATGGGTTTCAGTCAGGGAGAAGAAGCTATTCTCACATCTCTCTGGAGTTGTGTTAGTTACAAAACCCTGCTCTACTTGTCCTAGGGCTCATTTACACGGCAGGTTTTATTACGTTAAGTTGCGCTTTAGCGCTTTCCCGCATCAGTGGTGGGTAGTCTAAACGGTGTATGTTTACACAGCTATATTTTGTGGCTCTTTGATTTTTTTCGCTTTGAGATTCACACAGCCAAATGTGGTGGGGGCATGGCCAAGCATTGGAGAGGAGACAAAGGAATGCCATAGGAATGTCTGCCCTGGCCCCAACTCTGTGTGCTTAATAGCTTAGAGGCAAAGAATATCACCCTTTGCCTCTTCCCCCCCCCCCACAGCTCCCTGCCCACAAATCAAAGTCCAAACGGAAGGTTTTTTCTCCTTGCTTAACAGCATTTTCTTGCCAAATAAACAGACTGCTAAAATAGCAGGGAGAAAGAGAAATGTTTCTTTCTCTCTCTCTCATTCTCTCACTCTCCCTCCCTCCCCCAATCACAGTGCAGCTCTGCTGCAGCCCTTAGTGAAATGGTTTCTCTCCCCCTTCCTCCCTCCCCCCCCCAAGCAGAGCTGACAAGACGGGAGCTTTATGGGCAGAACAGATCTTCCCTTGACTGAAAGGTCTTAGGAATCCTTTTTCTTGGCAGACTTGCAAAATAGCAGAGAGGATTTTTCAGAGTTTCTTGATCGCTACTGAATCTCCCTCCCCCTCTTTTAAGCCCACCCCTTCATCATAGCAACCAATCACAGTGCAGCTCTGCTGCAGCCCTTAGTGGAATGGTTGCTTACACTAGCAATAATGTGCTACATTGCAAATATACCGGCAAAAGTAGCGACATCCCCTGCCACACTATATTTGGGTGTTTTACCTTCCCCCCTTCTGAATGAGGCGATGCTGTGGTGTGATCTGTGGAAACAATGAGCTATCTTTGCGGTATATTTAGAGGAATATTTGCCCGTGTAAACAAACCCCTAGTTTCCTTTAATATGAAATACAGAACAGGAAGTTCAGAGTCAGAGGATTCACCCATGTTTTTAATTCAGTGGAATGTTCCTCCTTTCACATTTGACAATCATCATGCAAGATTCTAATGTTTTGCTATTAAGTTTTTTCTCATCCCAAAGAGAGGTTCTCTCTCCCTAATGAAAAGAAACAATCCCACACTGTATTCTTTTTACAATGAAAGGAGGCAGCATTGCCAAACAGGGAGTGAAAGACATCAAAACCTACAGGCTGCATGTTGTTGGATAAAGCACGTTCACAGCTGGATACCATGTCATAAGTATCAAAACTGTTGTTGCTTTCTATTACCTATGCAGCTGGAAATAAGATGTAAACTGTGACAATTGAAGAGGCATTTCCTTCTGATACAAACTTTGCAAAAATTTACAAATGACAGCTGAAAATGAAGAGTTTGTAAAAGAAAGTTCTGCTTTGGGAGTAACCTGGTTTAACCTGGTTTTAACATTTTATTTGGGGGAAATTTTCATGCTTCTACTCTTCAGTATTATCAAATTTCTATGAAATAGTAAGATGCCTTTGATATGGCTCTCAGCTGTGAAAATACTTTAAAATTAACTGCAGTTTCACTAAGATTTGAAATGCATTTGCTCTGATAAAAACTACTCACTTCTAAATTTCATGTTGATGATAATATTTTTTTTTCAGTAGGAAAAGGAAGTAAATTAATGAGTATTAAGGAGTAACTCCACTTTATGTTGTTCAAATGCTATACTTTGAACAGTAAAGGGAAGTGGTGGGTTGTTGTTGTTTTTTGGCATTATTAATAAGAAATTAATTCCAATTAACCCACTGGCCTAGTGAAGGGGGAAAAGAAATCTCACATGTGTATTGTACTTTTTTCCCTAATATCTGAAGATAAATATTATTTATTCAAATATCAAACACCTCTGGTTGGTATACTATAACTTCAATAACAAAAATATTGCTATGCATCTATGTCCTATCTTCAAGAGATATATAAACAGTTCACTGGCTGTATCCAGACTTACTGCGAATACTGCGGGTGATAGCAAACCCCATAGAATTGCACTGGAAGACCTAGAAAATGCCTAGAGAGGCTGCCTCTCTAGACAGCTCCAGAATGACTTTATAGTAACTTTCACTGGAATTCCCCATAGAGTCACACTGGAGGACTTAGGAAATGCCTAGAGAGACTATATTTTCCCGATGATGGATAGTTGAAACCATGTGTACTGGTCCCATGCAGATGGGAGGTGACCTGTAGCTATTCAGTTTAATCTTTAACTTAACATTTTGGATTTTTTCTATATGTTCCTTTTGCATCAATTCAGTGTTTGGAGAGTTTCACAAGCTGTTTTTTTTTTTTAAAAAGAGAGATAGATTATGCCCTAAATCCAGTTGTTACACTAAACTAGGGTACACCCATTGAAACAACGAAACTTGCATAAATATTAACTTACCAACTAACCATTGATTTAATGAGTCTTTCCTAGTTGGAACTAAGACATGGATTTAGGTATATGTAACTTTGTAAAAATATATAATAACATAAACTAGTTGATCCTTTCTTTTATATATATATTGCTTGTGACTTTTCCCCTTTAGTTTGTATAAGCAAATCTTGAGTTAATGCAGAAAAAAAAATAACATTGCTATTCACAAAAAAGGATATCTAAGCTTTTAAAATCTGGAAACATTTTAAACCTGCCAACAGATATAGTTTAGAAATTCTAGAAAACAATTAAAGACACCTCTTTATAGAATGTCCCTAACCTATAGAGAGTGATCCTAAAGAGAACAGTAGAATATGCCTCTTCACATGTTTGGCAGCTGAAACTGGAATGGATAATTACTAAGAAATTACTAAGTCTGGACTAAATTATCAGCCATTCCTATTTGAATCTTCCAGCCTGCAGCACTCAGCATCTAAGGCACTCATATTGTTAGTGAAAAAAAATCAGAGTGGGCATTTTTGCCTAGAACACAGCCTTTGGTTCTTCCCCCTCAGGGATGCACACTTCCTTCTGTCTCTTATTAGAGATATATAATAAGACCTTTATTCTTTGAAGAAAGTGATTAGATATTTAGTCTGTGATTTTTTTTTTAACCTGCTGTGTTCCTATTTAAGATTTGGTTCCAATTGCAATAGTTTTATTGGTCTCTTCATGCTTCTGGGTTTTATTGTATTTGTTCTTTGATATTTATTTTTACTATAAACTTCAGGGCAGAGTTCTAGTACATAAGTCATCAATCAGTTAATATAAAACTGGACAGATCATACAGGTTTTCAATATTAATAAATTGTACATATCACCCTTTCTTGTTTGGGGAGACTGTGAAGTGCACACACTTCTCAAACAATTTTTTTTATTTTTATTTATTTAGTTATTTATACCCTGCTCTTCAGCCACAAGGCTATCAGAGCGGCTTACAAATTGTTTTAAGCAATAGCAATTTACACATCTACGCTGCAAGAAGCAGCTTCCAATGTATGTTAGCTAATTGCCCCCACAAGCTGGGTACTCATTTAGGGTTTGTCTACATGAGCTAAATATCCCCCATCTTCTTCCTGCCTCAGAGCCCTGCAGTTCATATGACACAGGACATTTGTCTGGTTCTGTCCCTGGTCAGTCCTCACCACCCCTTGGGCAGATATGGGGCTGAGATAGGGGGAATGTGGGGTATGGCCCAATAAATAATTTTGAAACAATACCCAGTTTGCTCCATTTCCACCGGCAAAAACCAGATCGGGCCCTGTGTGTTCACAGCAGCCTGTCCAGCATGCCAGTCCTTGCTGCTGCTGCCATCTCCCTGGCACTCCTGGAAGCCAGGCAGGAGTCCCACAGCACGTGACCAAGGCTGGTCACATGCAGGGGTTTTTGGTCACATGTTGTTGGCCCCTTTCTTGACTTCTGAGTCAGCACAAAAATGGCAGCAGCAGCGGTGGTGACTACAGGGATGGGGTGACTTTCCTGTTTGGACTCTGGTCTGTTTCATTGAGGTAAAGGGGGAAGAATAGGCCAGCTCTGAAGCTGGATATGCCAGCGGGGAGCTCATGTAGATGAGCCCTTATTCCCCCACGCATTGTGTGGTTAGATAGTTCCAAAATATTTATTTATTTATTGTATTTTATCTTTGTTTTAACTCTCCATTAGTTTAATTTAGTTTTAAAGGGTGGGAGGGTTAGGATGGGGAAGGATTGTTTTAACTTGATGTTGTTTTAATCTTGCTGTACGCCGCCCCAGTTGCCGAGCAGAGGGGAGGGTTAAAAATAAAAAAATATTATTATTATTATTATTATTATTAAAATAGGATTTTATCACCCAAGCATATAAATCATGTAGTTGGGTCCCAAAGTCTTCAAGACTTTCTTTCTGTTGAATATAATGGATTGGAAACAAACCTGCCTCTAAGTCTGTGACCATTGCAAATGGCCCTCGGTTAACCATGTTCAATAAATCAGAAGCTAGCCTGATGCATGTGCTCATTTTCCAAATCCTCTTTTTTTTCTGATTAAAATTCTCTTCTCTTACCTTAATTTCTCTAGAATGAACAGCAAATCATGACATTTAGATTTAAAAGTGTTCAGGTTTCCAGGCATTTACAGTAATTAAAACTGGCGAGTATCACCCTTGCACAAGTATTCTTGCACTAAGTGCAGGAGCTTGACTAGCAGAAATGTGGTTGAGTTGATTATCTGCTAATTAATAAAATTCACAACTTCACTTTCTGTTCAAATAATTTTATATTGTTTTGGACAGTTGATTTACAAGCAGGACTGCTTTTCTCTACTTCAGCATATTTTGTGCAATTATTTTGCTCTGAAGCAGCAATTGTATCATTGTATCAGAGCAGCTGGAGAAATCAGCAAGGACACTAAGCTGTAAAGAAGGCAGGAAAGACTCTAGTAGTGATACCGTTAATCTAGCACCGTTAATAAACTCTGAAACAACTCTGTGGATGTTTCAGTCTGGGGCTTTCCTGTGGTTAAAACTCAAATTCCAAAAAAGATATAGTAGAGATGATTTCTCTAACAAGTTTGTCACATAGCTTTTGACTATTGAGATGCATAATGAAGCAGTAAACTAGAGCAGGGATGTGATTTTTCACTTTGGTTCTCAAAGGAAGTAATAAGTAACGTTAACAATTTTCTTTCTACAGATATGTCAGAGATCAATCAGTCCCCCCTTTAGCCTTATATACAGCAGTCCCCCACTTATCCCACACGTTAGGGGCCACAGCACTGTCAAAAAACAGAAATTGTCAAAATGAAGAACTATTATGTGCACTGGTCCCTAACTTGTTGAATAAGCAGGGAAGCCAAAGAAAAAGGCCAAACCTTTCCCAGAAAAGAAGAGAATCACTGACACACACAGAGAGAGAAACCCTTTGCTTGAACCCAGGAGGTGGTATTTTAATCTCTCCATTTCCCCTTTACCTGATGGCACAGGCTGACTACTCTACAGGTGACTCCTCTGCCCTTCCCCAGGCAAGAGAGAGGAGAGAGCAGAAAGGGGCCAGAATGATGTGGTGGCAAGTGGAGTGTATTGGCTGGGGCAAAGGTGCACATGGACACACACACACGCGCGCACACACACACAGTGAGTAGAGCTTAGGCAATATTTCCCCCTTGCCTGGCCTGCATGAGGGATGGAGACAGAGAGGCTGATGGGAATGGCGGAGATGGGCACATGCATGCATACATACACAGCTGGGGGAGCAGAGCTGAGGTGGTATTTTCCCCCTCTGCCCAGCTAGCACAAGAGATGATGGCGGAGAGGCTGAGGACTGGTGGAGCTGCACATGCACACATGCATGCATATGCACACACACACACCACAGGCAAAAAGAACTTTACATATAAGTTTCATTAATTCAGCAGGGGGTTTTCTCTTTCCTTAGGCAAGACTTGGGACCACGCATTTTGGCGGTCCCAAGCAAGCCTCCATGGTCAGCTTTTCCCCCTCTCAGCTCACTGCATACAGTGTGCACGTGAGCCAGCCCAAGCAAACCTCCATAGACAAGAAGAACTGATGAAAGATCATGTCTGTAATTTGGAATGTGTCTGTAATTTGAAAGCATTGAAAGAGTGAATTGTTGAAAAATGAGTCATCAAACTGCGGGTGACACCTGTGCTTATTACATGCTGCTGCACCTATTCCTTCCTTGAGTAAACTAAACCCATCATTCTAGAATAAATAGTGACTATGCAAGAAGTTATTCAGCACTTTTAAAAATGAAATATTTCTGAGTCCATTTTTTATTTTTAAAATTCTCCTGAATTTGTGTTCCCTGCCCAAAGAACAGAAGGCTTTTTTAGTAGCCCCCATCATTCTTTCTCGGGCTATAAATATCTCTCTCTCTCTCTCTCTCTGGCTTTTCTTCGCAAACGAAGATTCAGGAAGGACTCATCCCGCGCCTTCTGCAAGCGCGCTGATGACTAAAAAGGCCAATCCGAGATAAACAAGTCCGGTTGCAAAAAGTGCAGCAGAAGGTCTCCTTGGGTGATGTTTTTGGGTTGTGATTCTTTCTGCGTTGTCGTTTCTCTTCAAGACTTGTTCGTCGTGAGTTCTCAAATAAGGCTGCAGCATTGTGGATAGTGCGTCTCCATGCCTCCCGATGTGAGGCCAGGGCGGACCACCGTTGGTGATCAATCTGGCTGAACAAGCAGGGAAGTATAAATATAATTGTGTCTTAAAATGAGCAAATCTTGTGGTCTTGGCAGTCTGACTGGGCAGTTTTTAAAGACACTTGAAGATGTTATAATTCTGTATTTGTTTACACTATTTAATAACATTTTTAGTGAAAAAAGAACTTTCAAAAAGCTGAGATGAATTTAAAAAATATTCTTCCACCCATGATTTTATTTAACTGTACCAAAGTCAGTTGAGGACCTGTTGTCTGTATCTTTATAAAGTTCCTTACAATGCTGGTAAGAAAGAGGGAGAAAGAACCTCTTCTCTAAATATTTTAATTAGGTAATATTAAATATGCACATTTTAACTGGTTAGACAAATGCCTGTTATAAAAAATATATAACAGATGCTGCAATGTATTGCAATTCCTGTGGAAAAGTGTGATTTTCCCCCACAGTTGCCTGTTAGAGATGATATATAGAATTCCTCAACATATGAATATGTTATAGTGCAGTATAAGATATTTTATAAATGTGCATCTATTTAGACTGGATCTTAGTGCTATTTCCTAAGATGAACATGATATAAGATGCTGATGCCTTACATGAAGAATTAATGATATGTTATTGTCAGAACTCTTATGTTCCTGCCCAAGTGGAGTGTATGTTGTTGCTTATATTAGTAAAATAACCTTAAAGATTACTAAATTGTCTGCTCATTCTCTCATGTTAAATATTGTGAAATTCCTTGATGGTAGATATGCCTATCTGGACTATACAAAGAGTCCTTGATGGTAGATATGCCTATCTGGACTATACCACTTATTTGTTTATTGGTTGGTTCATTTGATTTATATCCCCCCTTTTCTCCCAAAATAGGATTCAAGGTGGCCTACAATAATTTAAAAAGAATACCTAAATAAATTCTTTATTTATTTATTCTTTCTTTCTTTAGAATTTATTTAGGGAAGTATGGCATCCTTTTATGGCGTATATGGAAATGAAAATGAAAGAGAAGGAATAAGACAAAAGGAATTATAATAAAATAGTGAGGTTCCATGGAAATGGGTATTTTGGGGGGTTTATTCAAAAGATTTGTCTTAATTTCTTAGTAGAAAAGTTTGTTTTGTGGGGAGTGGAAACAATTAATACTAAACTAAGACTTGACAGTAGAAGAAGTCAACCATGTGGTTGTATTGTGTTGTTCAATGTTTAGGAGAAAAGTATTGGACATAAAGCGGGAAATGCCAATAACAAGGTAATGGAGTATATTAAAGAAGGATGGAATCATGGATACCAAAAAATTGGTTCAGAATATGTTAGTCAAATAAATTATGCTAATTAAATTAGTGCATATTTCTACAATTAAGGCTTCCCCTGTATATGAACTACCTTATATATTTAGTATATATGTGATATTATATGAGTTAAGTTATATGTCCTAGATTTGGAGTTTTGTATTTTCTCTTTCCTTTTTGTATGGACATTGTTTGTTTTAATTGTTTCTCTGTTTCTTTTCTCTTTTTGTATATTTGTAGATATTGTATATGCTGTTTAGTATTCAGTATGATTGTTTATATATAATAAAATTTAATTAAAAATAATTTAGAAAGAATACCGCTAAAACATTAATTACAAAAGTAAAAAAGAATTAAATATTACTATTATAAAAACATAATTATAACAATTAAAAATACAACATAGTTAAACATAGTTTCAATTAATAATTTAAAAATATTTTTTAAAAACCAGCACACCAATAACACACACTCACTAAATAATTCCATAATTAAAATTCACAATTTGAAAGCCTGCCTTAAATGAAAGTGTCTTCACCTGCTGGCAAAAATAGAGCAGGGAGTAGGACAACTGGACCTCCAATGGAAGGGAGTTCCAAAGTCTGGGAGTAGCCATAGAGAAGGCTCTCTTCCAAGTCCTCACCAACCTCACCTGCGAAGGTGGTGGGACTGAGAGAAAGCCCTCTCCTGCTGATCTCAACACTGCCTAGCTTGTATAGGGAGATACAGTCTGTCTGATAATCTGGAGCCAAGCTCTTTAGGGTTTTAAAGATCAAAAACAGCACTTTGAATTCTGCCCAGAAACAGACTGATAGGCAATGCAGCAGTTTCAACAGGGGAGTCACATGATACTGTTGATCATAAATTGGAGGGTTAGGTAAGCAGAAAGTGACAAGAGTGATCTCAAGCAAGGTCAGCTGACAAATGGCAATGGACACTCTGTCCTGCCATCTAAAGAGTTAGGAGTGGGGATCATGCCTATTTTATACAACCTGATGATTTCGACAGTTTCAGTGTTGCATACTATACTATACTGTGTATGTTATATATGTATGTAACAATGCTACACATTGTAATACTATTTTATATCATATATTCATACAGTGTATATTTTAGAGAGGAGGGCCTAGTTTTTCTTTCTGTAGCAGACAACACTTCAGTTTTATACCAATGAAGCCTGATTCCATTAAGTGGAAGCTGATAGGATAAAAACTGTAATTTTTTAAAAGGTTCTTTTTGCATAGGCATCATTTTATAAGGTTCTGTGGGAAGATCCTTTATTTTAGGAAGAGCAGCATGTGTAAAAAATATTGCCCTGCTGACTGATTGCTGCTGATAATTATGTTCCATGTTGGACACAGTGAAAACTGACAGAAGAGATTTTGATTCATATCACCCTGGGGACTCTGTCATGTATACATCTGTATCTCCAAAGAACTGTTCTGTTGAAACCTGCAAAAAAAGGGAATAGCATCAGATAAATATCCACAAAAGGATGGTAGCTGAGCTGTTCTTGGATGATGATGATGATGATGATGATGATTTTGGTCAGATACACATGCAAAAGAGTGCAGCCCACTTCTTTGCTCTTTATTTCAGCAGGTTACATCTCAAGCCTGTGTGAGCTTAGTTTCAAATGAATGGATGTTGAACAGCATCAATGTTGACTGCTTTGTTGTATGTGAAAAAGTTGGGAATTAGGGTAAAGAAAAAGTGACAACATTTATGTTTCATATCTCTCTCTGGCTTTTCTTCGCAAACGAAGATTCAGGAAGGACTCATCCCGCGCTTTCTGCAAGCGCGCTGATGACTAAAAAGGCCAATCCGAGATAAACAAGTCCGGTTGCAAAAAGCACAGCAGAAGGTCTCCTTGGGTGATGTTTTTGGGTTGTGATTCTTTCTGCGTTGTCGTTTCTCTTCAAGACTTGAAATATACACTGTATGTTTCATATAGGATGTGTATAAAGTGACATAGATGCCAGCCACACCATGCATATTCCATTTTTGCAAAATCTCAATTCTGACTGGGTTAGTCAAACAGCTTAAATTAGTAAATCCACGAATGAAATTAATGAACCATTAATTAACCTACTCCATTTCTCAACCTTCCAGAGGGTTTTATTATTTTAAAGATGTATCTTATTTTTTACCATCAGATATTAAGTTAGGAAATATATTTGAATACCTCTCTCTCTCTCTCTCTCTCTCTCTCTGGCTTTTCTTCACAAACGAAGATTCAGGAAGGACTCATCCTGCGCTTTCTGCAAGCACGCTGATGACTAAAAAGGCCAATCTGAGATAGACAAGTCCGGTTGCAGAAAGCACAGCAGAAGGTTTCCTTGGGTGATGTTTCTAGGTTGTGATTTTTCCTGCGTTGTCATTTCTCTTCAAGACTTGCTTGGCATGAGTTCTCAAATAAGGCTGCAGCATTGTGGATAGTGCATCTCCATGCCTCCGGATGTGAAGCCATGGCAGACCATTGTTGGTGATCAATTAGGCCAAGCCTGAGTTGTTGTTTCAGGGAGTCCTTGTATCGCTTTTTAGGAGCGCCCCTCTTACGTTGACCTGTGGCGAGTTCACCATAGAATATTATTTTGGGCAGGCGATGGTCCTCCATCCTAGAAACATGCCCTGCCCAGTACATCCGTGTTCTCAATATCATGGCCTCAATGCTGGTGATCCCTGCTTGCTTAAGGACAGCAACATTCGTCACATAGTCAGTCCAGTGTATATTTAGGATTGTGTGTAAACAGCACTGATGGAAGCATTCGAGGAGTCGTACGTGGTGGCGATAGGTGACCCATGTTTCAGACCCATAAAGGAGAATAGACCGTACAATGGCTGTATACACACTGATTTTTGTGCTTCGCCTCAGGTGTTTATTACTCCAGACTCTTTTGTAAAATCTTCCAAATGCGCTATGTGCCTTTGCTAATCTGTGGTTGATCTCTTTGTCAATCTTGGCATCTGAGGAGATGATGCTTCCCAGGTAGGTGAACTGCTGAACGGACTTAAGCACAGAGTTGCCGACGGCAATGTGAGGATGGTGGTGTTCGTCCTGTGGTGCAAGCTGGTTAAGAAGTTCCTGCATATGTTTATATATTTTAAACATGTAAATTTATATGATAATTTTGTGTCTTTTGTGTTCTCCTACTTGCCCATTCATCTTAAAAAGACACAAGTTTGTGCATGTAAAGAGATGAGTATACAAATGATACTCACCCATAGAAATGAACAAAGTGTTAATTCCAGCATTGTTTTCAAGATTTGAAGTCTATTTCATTTGGCCTACTGAATCCGAATGTTTGTTTTAGCAAGTAAAAAGTAGAATTAAAAATACTGTAGGAGCAAAATTATGTGATAGTGTATTGAATGTCAATTAGCACTTTAATCATAAGGCTTTCTGTGACATAGATTTTCCTTGGTTTTTTTCCGGGCTGTGAGGCTGTGTTCTGGAAGAGTTTATTTCTGATGTTTCGCCTGCATCTGTGGCTGGCATCTTCAAATGAACCATTCTCTGAAGATGCCAGCCACAGGTGCAGTCGAAACGTCAGAAAGAAACTATTCCAGAACACGGCCTCATAGCCTGGAAAAAAACCAAGGAAAATCTATGGATGCTGGCCGTGAAAGCCTTCAACTTCACACTTCCTGTGACAGTTACAGTATAACTTGATGTACTAACCAGCACATCATTATTGCAGCATTGAAACCAGAAACCTGAACATTTCCAGTTTTGGGAGCTGGCACTGAGAATGCTGAAGTGATCAGTATAGATGTAGATCATGCTATGTTTAGATTTCACTCTTGTGTTGGACATGTTGAAAATCGATAGTGAGGTAAATAGTTAGCCTTTTGATGTCTGGTGTCCAAAGACACCATGGAATCATTTCAGGTATGAAGTTAGTAACATCTAAGGAATAATCAGAATATATTTTATGCCATTTTACAATGGTTAAATGAGGAGAACATGGTTTACAACAGGAATAGGGATTGGCTATAGAAATGTCAGTAATTGCTAATCAACTAATTTAAAAGAAAATCACAGGTTCTGAAATGTTCTCCTTCTAATGTGCCAGTAGTGTTTTTAATTGTCTGAAAGCAGTGATTAAGGGTATTAATCTACGAAGATAGTAGTAAACCGCGAAGGGAGTTGCATACATGTTGCTATTTTCTTATTTTTGAAGCTCATATAAATGCTTCCTGAACTGTATTAATATAGTCTGTATGCTTCTGAAATCCATAGAGATATGTTGGTTTTGATACACTGCAAGTAAGTTTCAGCTTCTCTTCGAGGGCTATGGCTTGTTAGTGTGGCCAGCATCCATATGAATGTGTTTATTGATGTTGTGCATAGGTACTGTTGATTGACAACATGCTGGTAAACTCAACTTGGAGATGATCCCAAATATGCAAATGTTGGCCCTTCATTGTTGGGCTTTACATCTGTATGACTTTGAGAGTCTCTGTGGATATCCGTCTTGCATAATATCAGAGAGATCACATCACATCAAGACCAGAAAACTATTATCTGGTTACACAAATTCTGAAGCAATCACAAACGTGAAATTACTGTTCCTCCCACTGCTCATCTTTATATTTAGTATAGTACAAAATATATCTCTTTCTTTCTCCTCCTTCTCTTTCTGTCCTTTCATTATTGTTATTCTCTTGCCCTGTTTTATTATCAGCTATTTGCAGTGATACTTAACCTTGAGCTATAGCAGGGATTATGGTGCTGCTGCATCTTAAGGAAAACATGGTTGTTTTGTAGGTGTATGTCAGCATGGGTAGGGTAGCGTTCAATGTGCTTTTAATGTGCTTGTCACTTTCATGATGTAGTTAGTTTCCACTAGCTTGAGGCTTGTGTTCTGGAGACCACAGTATGCAATCCAGATGGCAGTGCAAACAATGTCTGTCAGTGACTTACAGGTAAATATAATGAACCAGAAGGGTAATAGGAGAGCTGCAACATGCAATTTGAATATGGATTAGCATACCAAGAGATTGTTAAAAATGTATAAACATCTCTGCTAAAAATATTTAGTGTATATCAACATCAACAGCTTGTGTGTGTCTACATGCATAATGAAGCCATGACAGTTTATGTCTGATATGCAAATGAGTGAGGCCAATAGCATACCTGGCATAGTTTTTCCATATGGAGAGCATGTTCTGTGCATAAAAGACCCCAGGGCTAGACTTTTGTATTCTGGGCTAAGTAATTTAAGGTAGTGAGTCCTCCATTTTTTTTTTTTTTTTTTTTTTGAGCGAGAGAGAGACTGGAGTTGAGATTTGCCAGCACTCAGAAAAATCTCAGCTGGTCTGAGCAGGCCACTGACTTGATGTAGTAAATGGTATCACTCTCTCTAACATGACACAAAAATCTAAATCCAACATTGTATTAATAGACGCCAGCTATAGGAATAGAATGTTTTTCCTCTTCCCTTTTTTTATTGCACTGCTCAGCTACTAGTGAAAACCTCCTTCAGATTTTTTTTTTTCATTCTTCTGAAGCAGGTCCACTGTGAAGATTTTAGGGAAAGGGGACATTATTTTAGGAAATATTTTTTTAAAAAATAAAAGAAAATAAGATTTTAGGACAAAGGGATATTGAGAAACTGGAACGTGTCCAGAGGAGGGTGACCAAAATGGTGGGAGGTCTGGAAGCCATGTTCTATGAGGAGCAGCTTAGGGAGCTCGGCATGTTTAGTCTGGAGAAGAGAAGGTTGAGAGGTGACGTGATAGCCATGTTTAAATATTTGAAGGGATGTCATACTGAGGATGGGGCAAGCTTGTTTTCTGCTGCTCCAGAGACTAGGATACGGAGCAATGGGTTCAAACTACAGGAAAAGAGATTCCACCTAAACATTAGGAAGAATTTCCTGACAGTAAGAACTGTTCAGAAGCGGAATGCACTGCCTCGTAATATGGTGGAGTCTCCTTCTTTGGAGGTTTTTAAACAGAGGCTGGATGGCAATCTGTCAGGAATGATTTGATTGTGTATTCCTGCATGGCAGGGGGTTGCGCTGGATGGCCCTTGTGATCTCTTCCAACCTATGAGTCTATGCTTCTATGATTACCTCATCCTGGTTCTTCTTATGAAAACTCACCTTAAGTGCCTGGAACTCAGCATGCTTGGCTTTGCAATCAAAAAGATTCAACCCCCTTCAAATGAATGAATGAATGAATGAAACCAAGCTCAGTGAGGATAATAATATCCAGAAGTATTGAGTGTTAGGGAAAAAAAATACTGGAGTGGTGGGGAAGTGGGAAAATTAATTGACCTGCTTCCTTCTAATTTATAGTATTAAAGAGAAGGCATGACTGGCTGGCTATCTGGATTCCTGAACAAGATCAGGGTGGGCAACAGTGGAGAACTTGGAAGGCTGCACACTCACTGCCCTCAAATATTCTCTAGACGACATGGAAGCTCACTGTCCCCCATGTTTGGGGGCTCCTACAGGACATTTGTGGTTATTTTGAGGCAAAAAATTATTTTGAAAATTTTTACAAAAATTGTTTTTATCTTTTGGAGTGTGGGGGGGGGCAACAGGCTTCCAAACATGATGAAAATGCCCTCCACACCCCCTAGAGGTCATTTTGGGGCATTCTGGAGCAAAAATGATTTGAGCCTTGGTCCACACTGGGCCCTAAGTAACCTCCAGTGTTTGATTCCAGGATCCTTGGTGGATACCAAAATCCATGGATGCTTAAGTCTATGCATGATGGCATAATAAAATGGTGTCCCTTATATAAAACAACAAAATCAAGATTTGCTTATTGGAATTAATTTTTTAAAAATATTTTCGAACCATGGCTGGTTGAATCCATGGATACAGAATCCACGAATACAGAGGGCCAACTATATCTGTACCTTTCTAGCTTGTTTTCCACCTCATGTAAAAGGGAGGAGTGAAGTGGGACGAGCAGACAGCACGTACTAACAAAAGCCAAGAATCTTGGTTTAGTATTGTGTGCAAATACAGCTATTGTGTTCCAGGCTGATTCTGACTAAATATTGATGACTTTTTGGGGTGCAGGGGGAGAGAAAAAGAAATAGAAATGTTTAAGCAGAAACTATGTAATAAAAACTTGTTTGTTGCTATGTCATAAAATACACAATGCAAGTGTAGCTGAAGTTTTAAGCCTGAGGTTTTAAGCTTTGATTCCTCATACAATCCATGTTTTCTCTTATATGTTCATGTTTTTACATTAAATAAAAAGACGTGGAGAATTTTTATACTCACAGTGCTTATTATTATATAGCAATGATGAATTAGGGATGGGTAAACCTGCCAGATTTGGGCTTGTCAAAAGTTCTCATTTTTCAACCAAGCTCATTTCATCCTGGTATTGTAGAAGTCTCTGCCTCCCACAGAAATTAATATATATTTTGTGTCTATTTTTAAATTGTACACGCTTTTCTACATATGCACTCATTCCAGTGTTTCTCAAATTTTTGTCTTCCAGTTCTTTAGGAGTTCAGCTGCAGAATCCCTGTCTATTAGCTAAGTTGGCTTGAATTTCTGGAAACTGAAGTCTAAAACTTCTGTAGGACCAGAGGTTGAGAACCACTGGACTGAACTATATCTGTATGAATTTTAGAACTGCACACACTTTTCTTTGTACATGTTTCAAATGTACAGTGGGCCCTCAGTATCCATTGGAAGTTGGTTCCAGGACCTCCTGTGGATATCAAAATCCATAGATGCTCAAGTCCCATTATATACAATGGCATAGTAAAATGGTATCCCTTACGTGAAATAGCAAACAGCAAGATTTGTTTTTTGGATTCCTCCCCTGCCGAAAAATATTTTCAAGCTGTGCTTGGTTGAATCTGTGGATGCAGAATCTGTGGAAATGGAGGGCCAGCTGTATACATGTTATTAAGCATTGTTTTCTTCTGCAGATTACACAAGGAGCTTGAAAATATATGGATTTATGGCTAAAATTTTATTTTGTTATGCACTGAGATCCCGGAGGTGCAAATTGAGAAAATCCATTAAAAAAACTTGATAAAGCAAATTTCTCACCCATCCCTAAACTCCATGTATGTTTTCTCACAGATGCTCAAGAATAAAAATGGCAGAATGATTCCTAGCATGATACTGATGGTGCTATACAGCCATTTGGGAATGATAAATGTATATGGGCCATGATTAGAGGGCAGTACAGATGAATTCTGTTTGCATATGCAAGTTGGTGTAGGTATGCAGAACATACTGTAAAGGCAAGATAGCAAGAGTATTACAAGTGTTCTTTTCAGCAAATTTATTCTTAATTGATTATTCATAAAATGGGTTTTGCTTTGCTCTGTTGTTCCTAGCATGTTTTTCGTTTTCTGGGCTTGATTTGTGAAGGTCATGATCTACTATTAGTTTTTTGAATTTGAGTACAATTTGTTTGGGCATTCAGAAAAAAAAATCTAACACTATGTATATAGATAGAGTTACTTTACATTTGGTAGGAAATTGAAATGTGTATAGCTTTGCTGTTCACCAGACAACTAATTATGTTATTTCAGAATACAGTGGTGCTCTTGCTGTGGGGGAGCACAAATGCTGCTGAAGCATGAATTTATACTACTTGGCCCTGTAGAACAGAAACAACAGTGTTATTGTAGCACTTTAAAAATTAACAAATGTATTGTAGTATTAACTATTGGGGACCACAGACCTGTGTTGACATGCATGATATTGCCACTTTTGAGTGGATATACTTTTGAGTGGGGAGATATGCATGCCTAACTACATATATAGTTAGAGGGGTGTGAATCAACACAGAGGGATTCAGGGGGAGAGGCATGGATGGTGGCACCAGTATAATGGGACCAAGATTATGGTTCTGAAGTCCCAGTTAAGGGTTCAGTACCCTTGATAGTACCTGCAGTACCTGGGCAATTTGCTGTCACCTGAAGGAGCTCTGGAGAAGACATTAAAACCAAGAGTTGAATTGCTGCCTCACAATTCCAGAGCTACCAACTGCACCCACCCACTCACTAACAGAGGGAGAGAGGGAGAGAGAATACTCTTCTTTGTATTCAGGGTTTATATACATAGATACTTATTTGATCAAATGGTTCGCGAATGGTTTTTCCACACTATATTTATTAATCTTGAGTGTGATGCAAGATTTTGTTTGCATGGTTACATAACACAACAATATTGTTTTATGATAATGCATGGATACAAAGATGTAATTTTCCAGTTAAAGCTTCCTTTTTTTTTCTTTTTTTCTTTTTTTTTTTTTGAGGGGGGAATCTTTAAAATCATATCTTGTTTTTGATCTTATTAACTCCTAAAAACTGAGTAGGATTTAGAGATCTTATTAGTAATGTGAATTCATGGCCTTGCCCCTACTTGTGTGTTGGCATTGGAAACTCAGCCCATTTGGCATCAGATGAGTTTCATGGTACCACTCTCTTTAAGCCATTTTGCTAACTCCTCTGAACCATCAGTGGAGACAGACATTGCATTTAATACATTTGGTGTTCTTTTTTGGGGGCGTGGGCACAGCAAATATTTAGGAGCCATATTGGTAACTGACCCAGCTAGAATAGGATACTCTAGAGAATATTGTAGGATATGCTCTATTTTATTCCAGCCATTGGATAGTCTTTCAGATGCAGTAGCATAGTTTACTATGCACCATGCTGTAGGTTAAGCAGATTCATAGGATCACAATTAGGAATAATGAAAGTGAAGATATCAGTCTAAGAAAGAAGTGGAAATTCTGGAGATCTCCAGATATTGAAGAATTACAACTACCAGGAAAGCATCTCACAGCAGAGCCTGTCCTGGAGCATATCCTAGCCAGAATAGCCTATTGGTGCAGAATGTTGGGAGTAGCAATTCAATACCATGTGGAAGAACACCTGATTCACACCCCTGGTCTAAGGATATGGGATTTAGGATTATCCTATACAGGTTGAGTAGCCTTATCTGAAATATTTGGGACCAGAAGTGTTTCACATTTCAGATTATTTTGGATGTCGAAATTACTGTCTATCCTCCTTTATGGATCTGGAACATGGGTCACCTATCACCACCACCTGCGACTCCTCGAGCGCTTTCATCAGCGCTGTCTATGCACAATCCTAAATATACACTGGACTGACTATGTGACGAATGTTGCTGTCCTTGAGCAAGCAGGGATCACCAGCATTGAGGCCATGATATTGAGAACACAGCTGCGCTGGGCAGGGCACGTTTCTAGGATGGAGGACCATCGCCTCCCAAAAATACTACTTTACGGTGAACTCGCCACGGGTCAGCGTAAGAGGGGCGCTCCAAAAAAGCGATACAAAGACTCCCTGAAACAACATCTCAGGCTCGGCCAAATTGGTCACCAACAGTGGTCTGCCCTGGCCTCACATCGGGAGGCATGGAGACGCACTATCCACAATGCTGCAGCCTTATTTGAGAACTCACGCCGAACAAGTCTTGAAGAGAAACGACAACGCAGAAAGAATCACAACCCAAAAACATCACCCAAGGAGACCTTCTGCTGTGCTTTTTGCAACCAGACTTGTTTATCTCGGATTGGCCTTTTTAGTCATCAGTGCGCTTGCAGAAAGCGCGGGATGAGTCCTTCCTGAATCTTCGTTTGCGAAGAAAAGCCAGAGACATATACACCTCCCACAATTTCACAGATCCTTGCGTCTCTCTCCAGCCTTGCATCTTGTTCATTCAACTACTTGTGTTGTGTATGAGAAGTGAGGCTGGAGAAAGACTGAGGATCTGTGAAATGGTGGGAAACCAAAAGTTTTGGCCGCCAGCTTCCCACTTCCATCTTTGAGGTGGCGGTGGCAGCACTCTTGCTCTTTTGTCTCTCAGATCTTTGGTGATCTCTCCAGCCTTGTGTCTCATACACAACATAAGTAGTGAATGAACAAGATGTGAGGCTGGAGAGAGACTGAGGACCTAAGAGATGAATGAGCAGGAACACTGCATCCAGTCTGGAAGGCAGAAGCAGGTGGCTGGCAGTAAAAAAAAGTTTCACTTTTTGGAGGTTTCAGATTTCTGGAGTAGAGATGCTCAACCTATACCAGTAGATCTGGAGTTAACATTTTTAGATTCTGGTATCTAATTGCTGTGAATATTTTAGAAAATCAAAATGAAGTATGGATGTTTTTCTTGTGTGCGTGTGTGTCTATATTTATGCTTGTGTGAAACTAGACAACATTTAAATGTCAACTTAAATGTGTTCTAGTTTTACCCGAGCATAAATACACCACAGTCATTAGATGATGTCTGTGTGCATTTCCACTTGCTAGCATATAGCAACCTTGCTGCTACTATCATATAATGCACCACCTTATAATTTAGTCTCCTGATTTGCTCATTTGGTATTCTTAATAAATGCAGTTCTGGTTCCAGATCTATCTTAATTCTGAGTATCATTTGCATTAATTTCTGTATTTGTTTCCAGAATTTCTTGGCCATCTCACATGTCCACCACATGTGGCACAAAGATCCAATCTTTTTCTCACATTTTCAGCATGAGGGATTGGTCTCTTTTGACATTTTTGCAATTTTTATAGAGGTTAAGTACTACCTATAAATCATTTAAAAAAGTCTCTTAAGTCACAAACTAGAATGCCCTTAAACCTTTCCCCGACATATTTAGTTTCACAAACCCAGTTTGTACAAATTGGGAGTCATTCTGGGGTGATTGATAAATTTTGTTACTTACGTTAGTGAGTTGTGTTGGTAAGTTGTTAGCTGTGTGGTTTTATCCATTGTTATTATGGAATTGGTTTTACTTGTGTACCATGTTTAAAGGAAATGAGTCAACCATATGAGTTGTCCGGGGCAGAGAGAGGTATGGGGGAGGCTGGGCTAAGTGTTACTGCAGAGGAAGGAGTGAGAGATGCTTAATACCTGTCTTGCCTTCCACTTGCCCTGCCAACTCAGGTAACTTGGAGAGTGAACCAAGTCACCCACAAAACCTCACCTTGCTCTTATGTAATGACAGGTCAGTTAAAAATAAAGTACATATAATCTATGGTCTCCTAATGGATGAGGGGCCTGACCTGGCATCCTTTACAGAAATTGGCTGGGAGAGGAATCATAGAATCATAGAATTGTAGAGTTGGAAGAGACCACAAGGGCCATCCAGTCCAACCCCCTCCCACGCAGGAAATCACGATCAAAGCATCCCCGACAGATGGCCATCCAGCCTCTGTTTAAAGACCTCCAAGGAAGGAGGCCCCACCACGCTCCAAGGGAGTGTGTTCCACTGCCAAACAGCTCTTACTGTCAGAAAGTTCCTCCTAATGTTGAGGTGGAATCTCTGTTTCTGGAGTGTGCATCCATTGCTCCGTGTTCCAGTCTCTGGAGCAACAGAAAACATGCTTGCTCCATCCTCAATGTGACACCCCTTCAAATACTTGAACAGGGCTATCATATCTCCCCTTAACTTTGTTTTTTCCAGGCTAAACATACCCAGCTCCCTAAGTCTTTCCTCATAAGGCATGGTTTCCAGACCTTTCACCATTTTAGTCGCCCTCCTCTGGACACGCTCCAATTTGTCAATATCCTTTTTGAATTGTGGTGCCCATAACTTGACATAGTATTCTAGATGAGGCCTGACCAAGGCAGAATACAGTGGCACTATTACTTCCCTTGATCTAGACACTATACTTCTATTGATGCAGCTCAAAATCGCATTGGCCTTTTTTTGCTGCTGCATCACACTGTTGACTCATGTTCAACTTGTGGTCTCCTAGGACTCCTAGATCCCTTTCGCACGTAGTCTCATTCAGCCAGGTCTCCCCCATCCTGTATCCATGCATTTTGTTTTTCTGCCCTAAGTGCAGTACCTTACATTTCTCTGTATCGAATTTAATTTTGTTAGCTTTGGCCCAGCTCTCCAGTCTATCCAGGTCATTTTGAATTTTGATCCTGTCCTGGAGGGTATTAGCTACTCCTCCTAATTTGGTGTCATCTGCAAATTTGATAAGTATGCCCCTAATTTTGTCATCCAAGTCATTGATAAAGATGTTGAATAGCACTGGGCCCAGGACAGAACCCTGTGGCACCCCACTGGTCACATCTTTCCAAGACAAAGAGGAGCCACTGCTGAGCACCCTTTGGGTTCGGCCGGTCAACCAATTACAAATCCATTTTCCAGTTAACTTGTCTAGCCCACATTTTACAAGCTTGTTTGCAAGAATGTCATGGGGAACCTTGTCAAAGGCCTTACTGAAATCAAGGGAACAAGGTAGCTGTGACTGTACAAGACACGTGGACGCAGGCTTAGTAGAAAAAGAGAGAAAACTTTTTATTTCAAGCAAGCAGTTAACAGAGGTAATCATAACATGGAGATAAGGCATTTTCTCCCCAGGCCAACTTAGAGTTACAAGCTATAGCATTCTGAGTTCAGATTACATTTAGTCAAGGATGATATAACCATAATCTAACACAACTAGCTAAACCACATTTTCCTAACTCTAAGAAAAGTTTCATGCACATCAACATCAGTCTGTGTCCCACTTGGGCTGGGCTACGCCTCATGCTTTCAGAAGCTAGCCTAGCTTAGTCTCTGATGATGGAATTCAGAGCCGTATGTGGATATGAGAGGCATTCCTCAGACCTTCACAAACCATGTTGCTTCAAACAAAGGACTGCATCTCTTCAAAACTCCATTAGCCAAATCTGATTGGCTCTGCATTGTCCAATCTGATTGGCTCTCCAGTCAGGTAATGTGATGTCATGCTTAGCAAATGAAGGTCCACCTGCCACTCTCAGAACTCTGTGTTACCTTTGTCTGACGACCAGGAAGTGGTAATTACAGATGATGGGAAATGCAGTTCTGGCAGATGTGTTCTGGCTCCATGATGGGGATTGCAGTCACTCCATCATGACACAGATGTAGCTCAGGAGTTCATGGCATCAATGACAAACATGGGCCTATCCCAACCGGTTTCAGGGCCTACACGTTCAGTAGGTCACACCTTGATGCTGTTTTCAGCTTGGAACATATGGATCTCTGGGCAGAGGTGACTAATACCTTTGAGTTGTCATTTTCTGCTTAGAGTTAGTATCATGCCCTGTTACTATCTGTCCTTGCAGGGGTAACGGACATATTAAGATGGTCCTCCCTCGAAGACTAATGGATCCTTTAAGATTTTGGAGAGCCTTAGAGGGTTTTATGTCTGGTATCACCAATTACCCTGTTGAAGCCCTGGTCAATATTACTTAATAATACTTAGTTATTTATTACCCACCTCTCCTCTCAGGATCAGGGCGGGATACAATAGTTGTGTTGGTAAGTTGTTAGCTGTGTGGTTTTATCCATTGTTATTATGGAATTGGTTTTACTTGTGTACCATGTTTAAAGGAAATGAGTCAACCATATGAGTTGTCCGGGGCAGAGAGAGGTATGGGGGAGGCTGGGCTAAGATACAATCAAGATCTGACTAAGGCTATTAGCAATAGCCATAGCAATATCACTGATATTTATATACCTACTGCTTATCAGTACCAAAGCACTCCCCAAGCGGTTTTACAATATGTTAGTTAATTGCCCCCAACAAGTTGGGCACCCATTTTACCAACCTATGAAAGGATGGAAGGCTGAGTCAGCCTTGGAGTCCTCTGGGTTCGAACTCATAATGTTGTGGCTTTTTAGTACTGCCATTTAACCACTGAGCCACCAGGGCTCCCTATTGACCCGAGCACTCCCAAACATCCCATTACTAATCAGTCTCCTTGGTATGCAGGGCACCTTAGATAACTGAAATGGGAAGGACAATGACTAGAGCACCGATGGTGGAAAACTAGACTTATATCGACTCCGACAAGGCACAATATAGAGAACATCTTTGTTCCTATAGGGTGGCAATACGTGAAGCGAAGAAAGCCTTCTTCTCTGCACATATTGTTTCTGCAAATTCATGCCCATCCAAACTATTCAGAGTGGTGAGAGGTTTAACTCAAGCACTCTTCCCCCTGAATCCAATTTTAGAGCCTTTGGCAGTTCCCCATGATGCCTTTAATGATCATTTCACAGCCAAAATCTCTTGGATAAGAGCCAACCTAGATGCCATTGTTATAACAGAGGCTGACAGTGAGGTTTCCAGTAACTCCACGAGTAGGATTACAGTGGATCAGTTTCAGTTAGAAAGTACCACAGATGTGGACAAGCTGCTAGGTCGAGTGAGGAAGACAACTTGTCCTCTTGATCCCTGTCCTTCTTGGCTGGTCATCCAGGGAGAAGATGCCATTAGAGTTTAGTTGCAACATATTATTAATGCATCTCGCAGGGAGGGAAGTTTTCCATCTAGTTTAAAAGAGGCAGTGGTGCAACCACTTCTCAAAAAGCTGTCCCTGGACCCCCAAGACTTAAAAAATGATAGCCCCATGTCAAATCTCCCTTTTCTGGGCAAGGTGATTGAGAGGGCAGTTGTCTCCCAACTCCAGGCAGTCTTAGATGATACAAGACTCATTTCAAACCAGCTTTAGAGCAGGATACAGAGTTGAAACCTCTATGGCCGCCTTAGTGGATGATTTTTGCCTGAGCATTGATAGGGGAATGTGTCCCTGCTGGTGCTCTTGGACCTCTCAGGTAGGTTCCAGATGGTGGTACTTGGGGATAGCTGTTCCTCAAAAAAGGAGTTGTTATATGGCATACCCCAAGGTGCCCATTCTGTCCCCAATGCTATTTAACATCTACATGAAACCTCTGGGAGAGATCATCTGGAGGTATGGGGTGAGGTGTTATTGGTATGCTGATGAAGCCCAAATATATTTCTCCATGCGTTCAAAAACAGCCTCAGCTAAGGATAGTGTGCCTCCTCTGAATGAATGCCTGGAGGGCTTGATAAGGAAAAACAAACAGAAACTGACAAGGCGGAGGTGCTTTTTGTCAAGGGTCCTAACCTGGGTTTGGAGGTGAGTCAACTACTTCTGGATGGGGTTACACTCCCCTTGAAATACTGTCTTAGCAGCTTGGGGTTGCTTCTGGATCAGTTGTGCCACCTGACAGCTCAGATAGATGTGACAGCCAGGTGTGCCTATTATCAGCTTCAACTGATATACCAGCTCCGCCCCTTCCTAGAGTTGGAGGACCTAAAGTTTGTCGTGCACACACTGGTAACCTCAAGGCTGGACTTCTGCAATGTGCTGTATGTTGCGCTACCTCAGTACCAAGTTCAGAAACTCCGTTTAATTCAAAACATGGCAGCCAGATTGGTTACTAGCATACCTCAGAGTGATCACATTACACCAATACTGAAGTCAGTCCACTGGCTGCCAATTAGTTTCTGGGCAAGTACAAAGTGTTGGTTGTTACCTTTAAAACCCTACACGGTTTGTGTCCAGGTTACCTACAGGATCTCTTTCTCCCATATAATCCACACAATATACTCAGTTCCTCTGGGGGATATTTACTCCAGTCAGCCAGGACTAGGCTGGCAACACTCACCCAGAGCACTTTTTCTTCAGCTGCCCCTAGCCTCTGGAATAGCTTGTCAGGAGAGATTTGACAGTTGGATATACTTTCTGAATTTAAAAGGGCATTAAAGACAATTCTCTTCCCGCAGGCCTATCTAGATGACATTTAAACTTTTTAATATGTACTGGTTTTATTTGTTCTTTTAAACTGATATGTGTATGTTGATGTATTTATGTATTTTTAGCCAAGATGTATTTTACTTGATGTTAATTGTTTTGTGTGGGTGTTCTTCCCCACCTCGATCCATGGGGAGAGGCGGGTAAGAAATAACAATGATAATAATAATGATAATAATAATATCTTCCCATTGTTCCAGATCAATACTGGACATTGAAAACTCTGGAATTGGCTGAAACGGACAAATTGTCAACATTGATTAAAGGGAAATCGTTAGATAGTTTTGCAAAAGATTGGGAGCCATTTATACAATTTTTAAAGAAAAGGGAAGGGAAGAACATGGCTGCAGCTTTTGAATGCTGAATATGGAAAGTTTTGCTTTTACATATTTGGTAGGAGTATAGAATAAATTGACAACAACATTGAAGAAGAATTAACTTTTATATCTGTGGTGGTGCAGCACAGGAAGTCATGTATGGTACTATCTGTATACAGGGAAGGGGGCATAGGGTGTGAGTAAATTTTTTATTCTGCAAGTTTTGTAAGTGTAAAGTCAATTACAGTATATATTGACTTAAAAAACAATTAAAAACCCACAAAACATTTAAGTGTCAGCTTAATTATTTTGCAGGCTTTAATTTTTTAAAATGTTTTTTATGTTTTGTTTTTAAATAGTAGCCAAGCATGGGTCTGAGGATGATCATGACTGTGATATGTTGTGGCCTTGAATTTATGTTCCTCAAACTGCTTCAGCAAAAGGAGGGAGGCACATTAAATGCAATCACATACTTAATGTATTGTTTAATTTGACCCCATCATTTAACCACAGTAATATTTTATATGTATCCAGAGCAGTTTGATTTTTCCTCATTATTATAATTTAACAAGATGCTGCTCACCACTGTGGTGGAACTAGTCTAACAGCTGCGCTGGCCCACTGTATGCCCTTGATGTATTCCGGCCAGGGATAGTTCTACATTTTGGGAAATGGTCAGTGCAATGTTAAGATACCAGAATCTGACTTAGATCACAATGTATTAGCTTCAAATCAGCCACTCAGAGCCATCATTTTATTTAATTTTCCCCACCCTTGTTGCCCAAACAAAACAAAACTGGAGGAGGGAATCAAACTATGTCAGTGAAGCCTCAGGATGTTGGGAGAGCACATATTTCATTTCACAGTATTCTTACTGGGGGAAAAATAATGTTTTTAAGAATGTTCAGAAACCTTCATTGGCAAGTACATTTTAGTCAATGGGAGAGAAATGCAGACATTTCAGAAATTTGTACATGCTTAAAATGGGCGGCATCTTTTAACATGCACAACATCTTATGTGCAAATTTAGTGAGGGGAAAAAATCTGAATCTGATACAACCCAGATTCTTAATTTGGTTTGAGGAGGAAGTCAGGGAACTTCAAGATGCTCAAATTTTACTGTTTTCACATCTCTACTTTTTGTTTTTGTGTAAACAAGAGTAAGTGACCTGGGAAGTCTATTGCATAGAATGCACAAAACTTTTTATTGTTCTGAACATCCATCTGGCTAGTCCAACAGAAATATTTTCACTCCTGTGTCTATATTTACCTCTGAGTTCTTTATAAATCTGGATTGGTCTGTCAGGTGTGATGAAAGCTGTGTGATTATGCTCTGTAAATACTGGCAGTTCCATCATTGTTTTGTATGTCTCCAGTAAAGGTTTAAAGGGTTACGGAAATTGCTGTATAAAATGCCAGAAATAGTAGAGACTCCCTGTAAACCTATTAGATTACTTTTGTTGTTGAGGTTTAAGATAGTTCTGTAGCTCTGCAAATGAGTCGGCATCTCCTTGTAGGAGAAAAGCAGCTGCCACATGTTGTACTCTGTCTTTATAACCCAAGGAAACCACATTCACAAGATTTAGTTGGGTCCACACACTCTTTAAACCACTTTTTAACAGATGTCAGAAAGCACCTGGGATTTTGCATAGTAAATCTTGTATTAGAAAGCAGGAAACACCTTACTGAACTGTTGCATAGATTTTTGGCACCAAAGAATGCTGCTGCCCTATAGAAATATTGTTGGAAGGTAAGAAGCATAGTCATCTTGTTAGTTGACAAATGGAGATTAGAATAAACTGCTGGGCTATTTTATGGTACTTGTTAACAACACTAACCTTCCTAAATTGATTCAGGTTAATCCTTACTGTTGCCTTAACCTCATTTCTGGAAGACATGTAGCTAATGTGGTACTTATAGAAACTTTATGTGTCACTGGGGGAAAAAAAATCTCCATCATATTCTCTCCACCCCACCCCCACCACCCACTTTCTCCGGTTGAATTGTGCAATAGAATTTTATTAACATAAACTTTGAAATATTTGAGCCCCATAGGGTATGGTGTGTGGGTTGATATGACATGACTTGCCTTCAACGGTTGTTTTAACAAGATATCCTTCATACTAGGCTGAAAGGCATAACTGAGAAATGTTCATAGGAAACTCTATTGGCAAAATTCTTCACTTTCATCTTTATCTGATTAAGTCATGTCTCAATACTACATTTAAACAAAGTAGTTGAAACACAGTGCTATATGCAGCATGTTTATATATTTCAAAATATCAGTCCTAATCAACATACTGTAATTTCTTTTTAAATATGGGAATGGAAGGATCCTGCAGGGTGTTATTTAGTTTTTTTTTTTTAAAGTTGGAATATAAATCCAATAGTAATAATACTAACAGAATTCTGCTTCTCTTATTCTTCCCCTAAATATGTATGCACAGGCAGGTTTGCAGGGCTCTGTGGGGAATATAAGATGTTTCCCATATTCCCAGTCAGATAAATTGACTGTGTATATGGAAATAAACCCAGAAACTTCCTATTTCATGGAATGGTAGCATTATGATGTTTATGACTATACACTAAGGGTGGAAAATCATGCTTCTGTTAACATCCTTGGGCATGTACATGCATGTGCTGAACTTATGCTGTGAAAAACCAGGATATATGAAAGAATGTGACACAGATATGTACCTATTGGGGTATGATGCAATCATCCTTCCTAGTTAAATGCTTTCAAGTTACTTTGATTTAAATTGAAATGTTCAGCAGATTTGTGATGTTCTCCAATTTTTTGTGGGATTTAAATATGTTTAATGATGCAGAATACACGAGAAGCTTGAAAATATACTATTTTAAATTTTGTTTTTGTTTCCAGTCCAAAAAAGTACAACTGGGATTATGTGCAAAACTTTTCAAAATAGTTACAATCCCACCAATGGGGCTTCATATTCCCATTAGCTCAGTTGTGCTAATTCATTATCTGCTTTTCAGCTCTGCACTATCATTTTGAGTAGATAGGCTCCCTTTGATGTTGCCATTAAAGTTATAACCCTCAGTAGGTGGTGCTAAAATATAGACAATAGGACCCCATGTGATATGGTTTATTGCTGGGAATGTCTGGTTTACTACAGTATATGGAAAATGTTATGCATAAATAAGTGAGTTTTGGCAGTGGATAAATTTGGCTTTATTTCATATCCATTCTGTATGTGCTGCTTTCCCATGGTTTTATGTTGGCTTAAAAATATTTAGCAGAAAAAGTATCTGAATTGCACTTCTGTCAGAGTGGTTTGGCCATGAACTTGAAAGACAGATTTCACATGTATAACGATTTTACTATCACTCTACACTTTATACTACCCCGTAACTTTTAGTGCAGAGAAAGACTAGATGGTCTGAGAGTTTTTAATGGGATATGGAGACCTTCACCTCTAGGTCACCACTCTGAATGTAGCCCAGGTGAGTAGAAGCTAGAAGTCATTAGTGTCGCATGGCTTTTAGTTGGCCTGTGTGAAATGAGTTGGTGGTCTCAGTCAGATTCTTAAGAAGAGCAGTGTTAATATCACAAAACTATAATGCATCTTCCAGAAATTGTCCGCCATATGAAATACAAAAAAGCAATGGTTAAATATACATGGATAGAGTTACCTCTAATCTTTAAAGTGGTCCTTCATGTTTGTGCAGAAATCATGACAAGAAAAGGAGATTTTTAGATTCCTGTCAACTCTTCTTAAGGCACAGGCATCAACACTTCCTTTTTAATTCTTGGAGTACCTAATAGGAAGGTTGCCATTGCTTTCCTTTTGAGAAATAATGCGTATACATATGTATCACTTTAACAGTTCTTATTCTCTTGCATTTGTCCAGAACATAAGACTAGCGATGCTCAAATTCCTGTCAGTTTGACTTCTAATGAGCTTGATAGTTATGAGCTTTCTCTGTCAAACAAACAAACAAACAAACAAACACAAATACATGCTCATTGTGTGTGTGTGTGTGAGAGACACACACAGAGAGAAAGTAAGTAACTAAGTTGTCCCTTGGCCCTTAATGTAACCACGTACATTATGAAAGTGAAGCATGCACGTACATTTTGGTATTGATGGACATCTCCTACCCGGACTTTTTCCTAGCACAAGATGTTGTAAAGAGCTTATTTACAGATATACTTCTCCATGTCTCAGTCGTTAGCTTTGACTTCAGATGGCATCTCTCCTCTCAATGATTGTCTTAAAGCAGTAATGGACTGGATGAGGAAAAACAAATTGAGACTGAATCCAGACAAAACGGAGGTACTAACAGTTATGGGCCCGAAACCAGGTCTGGGAATACAGCTTCCAGTCCTGGATGGAACTACACTCTCCTCCAAGGACTGTGTTCGCAGTCTGGGGGTGCTCCTGGATCTGTCGCTCCAGATGTCTAATCAGGTAAATGCGACGGTCAGGAGTGCCTGTTATCAGGCAGGCTTTTCCTGAATAACTATCCCGGCCCAAGACTCGGCTTAAGCGGCAACTAGATTTTTTAACCATTGTATGTTTCAATTTTTGTCTTTTTAATTTATATATTTTAAATTGTTTTATGTTTTTAATCTTCTATAATTTAATATTATTTTAAGGGGTGGGTGGGTTAGGGTACTGGGACTATGGAATTTTTATATTGTAAGCCGCCCCGATTGCGCTGCAGAGGGGCGGGATAGAAATAAAATTTTATTATTATTATATTATTATATCAACTTTGGCTGATACGCCAGCTGCGCCCTTTCCTGGAAACCAGGGACCTCGAAACTGTGGTACATGTGCTGATAACCTCCCGTCTCAATTTCTGTAATGCACTCTACATGAGGCTACCTTTGGCCTTGACTCGGAAATTTCAACTAACACACATTAGCTAACACACATTGGAAGCTGTTTAATGCAGTTAGATGTGTAAATAGCTATTGCTTAAAACAATTTGTAAGCCGCTCTGATAGCCCTGTGGCTGAAGAGCGGGGTATAACTAACTAACTAACTAACTAAATAAATAAACTAGTTCAGAACATGGCAGCCAGGTTGATTTCTGGTGTTTCCAGAAGAGAGCAAATAACACCTGTGCTAAAAGCTCTCCACTGGCTGCCTATTAGTTTCCGGGCACAGTACAAGGTGTTGGTTATGACCTTTAAAGCCCTACATGGCTTGGGTCCAACTTACCTCTAGGACTGCCTCCTCCTGTATGACCCTCCCCACGCACTTCGGTCCTCTGGGAGGAACCTGTTACAACCTATGAAAACAAGGCTGTCGGTGACCTCCCAGAGGGCCTTCTCTGCTGCCGCTCCCAGATTATGGAATGGCCTGCCGGACGAGATCCATCTTATTACCACTTTAGACAGTTTTAAAAAAGCTGTCAAGATGGATCTTTTCCGGCAGGCCTTTCCTAAATAAATATCCTGGCCCAAGACTCAGCTGTCCTTTCCCTCTGAGCTGCAATTGGATTAAAAAAAAATATTGTATGCTTTAATTTTTTTCTAAATTTTTTCTATCACTGGTTTTTAAATGCTTGCCACCTTTTAATCTTCTCACTGTTAATGATTTTTGGATATACATTTTTAGTTCCCCAATGTGCAACTCAAATTCATTTTACTACAGTACTCCCATAGTAAACACAGAACTGTTTTCCAAGCCATTGGGAAGGATATTGGAAGGATATTGACAAATTGGAGCATGTCCAGAGGAAGGCGACTAAAATGATGAAAGGTCTGGAAACCATGCCTTATGAGGAGAGACTTAGGGAGCTGGGTATGTTTAGCCTGGACAAAAGACGGTTAAGGGGCGATACAATAGCCTTGTTTAAGTATTTGAAGGGGTGTCACATTGAGAATGGAGGAAGCTTGTTTTCTGCTGCTCCAGAGACTGGAACACGGAGCAATGGATGCAAGCTCCAGGGACAGGGGTTCCACCTCAACATTAGGAGGAACTTTCTGACAGTAAGAGATGTTCGGCAGTGGAACACACTCCCTTGAAGTGTGGTGGCGTCTCCTTCCTTTGAGGTCTTTAAACAGAGGCTGGATGGCCATCTGTCAGGGATGCTTTGATCGTGATTTCCTGCGTGGCAGGGGGTTGGACTGGATGGCCCTTGTGGTCTCTTCCAACTCTACAATTCTATGATTCTATGGTAAAAGCCTGTAAATTTGAAGCCTTCACTCTCTGTCAATCAGTTGATCTTTATTAACATCTCACAAAGGATTAACTTATATATGTTGTCAGGTATGTACTGTGTCTTTTCCTTAACTAAGAACTTTTCTATTTAGATTTGAGTCTTCATTTTCTATTTCATAGAAAGAAAAAGATCTATTCTTTCTGACCTTGTAATTTGACACTTGTTGAAGGTCTCAGTAATATGATAGCCTTATTTCTTTATATTGATGTAAGTAGACACAGACACTCATGAACTTCCTAAGAATATTATAGCTTAACATTGTTATATGTGAGGTTGATGTTTTAATATCCGTTACTGCTATAGGCCAGTTATAATCCATCCACCTATCCCTACCTCCCTCTCTCCCTTCATGTATATTTCACTTTTTCCCCCAACTGGGAATCAATGCGACATACAAAAAGGTTAAACCCCCCACCACAATAAAACTGTATTGATTATTCAGCTAGTGCTGAATGTGGTAGCTTTATTAGCTATGGCTGACCACCAAAATCATGTCACAATGCTTTTAAAATATTTCCTCTGAGACACACCTTGCTTCAATTTTTTTTAAAAAGAACAGAACAGTAAAAATGTACAAAACTTCTCATGATCTCACCCAACAGGAAGAAAACCTTTGAAACTCCATTCTTGCATGTGAAATTGAATGTTGGCTACATCTACACTGTAGAAATAATGCCGTTTGATACCACTTCAACTGCCATGGCTCCATCTACAGAATCCTGGGATTTTGTAGTTTTGTGAGGTACCAGTACTCTGGCAAAAAAGGCTAAAGACCTTGTAAAACTATAGAGCCTAGGATTCCATAGGATGGAGCTATAGCACTTGAAGTGGTGTCAAACAGCATTATTTCTACACTGTCGATGCACACTAAGTGAAGATTTACTTCCCTGTTGAGAAGATGTCCTCATCTTTCATAGACAAATTGTTACAAGACTCATTGCTATACAATTGTATGAGAGGATTCCACCAATTTTTCTCCTAGTTACATTAATCTCCACCCACACTATCAGATGGGTGTTGCACTAGTACATGAATTCTTTTCTAAATCCCAACAAGATGTATGCCATTGCTGAAAAACTGAACCCTCTTACAGTAATGGTAGCAGGCTGTTTAAATTCTCACCTTGACCTCAAGTTGCAACAGACCACACACAGGACTCAGCAGAAAGCCAAGAAAAAGAAACTGAAACCTCATGGTAACAATGATAGGGCTAGCTGGTATTCTTCTCAAGTTTAAAAGCTCTTAGTTAAATCATAGCAATTATCTACTAACATCAGTTAATACAGTCGGTCCTCCACATTTGCGGGTTTTAACTTTTGCAAATTTTATTATTCATGGATTATTTGTTGCCACCTCCACTGCTGCCTTTTGCCATTTTTAGTAAGGACTGCAAGCCTCATGAGACAGAGAGAGACTGTGAAGGTGTGGCAAGGCTTATAAGTCCCTAATAAAAATGATGGAGGGCAGCAGTGGAGGTGGCGACAAGTACTGCCAGCCACTTGCTTCTGCCTTGCAAAGGAACCCTGCTGCCTCAAAGGCATCTGCATCCGGTTGAATCGGCAGTTCATGCTTTTTGTGTGTGTTAAATATGCTTTGGGGGGGACCTAGAGGTATTCACTGGTGTTTCCACTTTCATGGGGGTCCTGCACCCCTAACCCCAGCAAATGTGGAGGGCAACTTTATGTAAATATTAGCTGGTCAGAGAGGGGAAAAAACCAAGGTGAGTTATCAGTTCTTCCAAATTAAGAAAATCTACCACCAAAATGCTTTTGCTTTCAAAAGATGTATATATCCTGTAAGCATTTTTATCTCCTTTAATGCTTGGTATTAACCCATTGTATTTTCTTATACACCAAAGGTACATGGTACATTATTATTGAAATGTGTATTGCACATGAAAACTAATAGACAGAATGGTAAAGGTATTTGTTTAACTACGTACATGTAACATATGTACCTTACAGAGTTTGTTTAGTTTAGTATTTTCAAAAAACGTGTACTAGTCGTTTTCAGGAATAATAATTCTCTCTCCCACCCTCCCTCTCCATTCCCTTTTATTTATTTTTAAGTCTCTGAAAAATACATAAATCTACTACTGTTATTACTACAGTGTGTGCTCTAGGAGATGTAGGGGATGGAAAGGTCATGCTGGAGCATTTTAGCATATTTATTTATTTATTTATTTTGGTTTGGTAATTCATGCATGGAACATTTTCAGCATTACTGTGAGATTAAGCCCAAGAGCCAAGGGCAGGGCCTCAATTTTGGTTTGCTAGTGATAGTCATTCTGTAGTTAGAGAGAGGTCTGCACCATTTTCCATTTAAAATTTCAATAGTAGTAGCACTGTTTTAAACAGGGACACCATCACTTCATTTTTTATTTTTTTATTTTGGACCACATGCTCATTTCTCCCTTTAAAACATATATATTCTCACAGTAGAGGTCAGACGTTGGTTATTAACTGTAGCATGGTAGTTTCATGTAAAATATTTGCTTTCTAATGATGTGTTTGCTAATGACAAGAGAACAAAAGTTACTTTTGTATGAAATATGCACCATTATTAAGAAATCTAGTTCAGTAAAGTTTTGTTTAATTTTTATTTAGTCAAGTGATTATTTGTTTGATGCAGGATCGCTCTTCGTAGAGATTTTTGTTGAAATATCCAATTTGTCCTGGTATTTATTATCTTTGAACTGTTTGTGACGAATTCATATATTAAAAACACAACCATTTATAGGTTTCAAGAACTGTAAGAGTGTTTGAGACTGAAGGGGATGAATGTCCTGAAATACCTGGTGCCAGGTGGGCTGTTTGTCAAGCTGGATCTGAATGGTTGGATTGTTTTCAGGCCTGAAAAGCATATGTGGGCCACTGACATTTGATGGTCAAGGAAATGAGAGACTGTCCCTTGATGTTTGTATAGGTTTTCCTCGGTTAGTTCATTGTCTGCGCTTGTGTGTTATAAGATCTTGACATGCAACAGCACAGCAGGAATTGCTATCAAATCAGGTCAGAGAGTAGCTCTGGAACAAATCTGTATTCTGGTGAGTTGTTACCAAATTGAACAAGGAAAAGCTGACTGGCAAATGCTATTGGCAGCATTTAAGTACCATTCTATTCCTTGTAGACATTTATAGGCCTGTGGAGGGGAGGACCAGAAAAAATTCAGGATTCCCCCCTTATTTTACAGGGGATGCTCTTTTCCCCCATTGGGAAACGGGGGGTGGGGGTGGCATATGGAATATTTTCTTATGGTGAATAAAATTTTAAGACACGGTGTCCATGTATGTATATGTATATATATATATATATATATATACACACACACACACAAACACACACACATGCCACACACATGCACACACGCAGTGGGCCCTTTGGATCCATGGGGAATTGGTTCTGGCACCCCGTGCAGATACCAAAAAACACGGATGATCACATCCCATATTATTAAATGGTGGTGATGTGAACACAAATGCTTTAGTGTGTCTGCATTCACATCACCACCACTTTATAATATGGGATGTGACAATCCATGGTCAGTTGACTTCATGGATCTGGAGCCCACAGATCAAGAGGGCCCACTGTGTTTGTGTGTGTCTGAAAGACTGTGTGTATGTGGCAGATGTGTGTGTACCAGGAAGAGTTTCATCTAAGACTATGTATTGTATCAGATAATTGTACTTCCTTATGTCATTTTCCTTTTCTGTTCTTTCTATAGGGATGACTGTTTTATGCCTGCTTGAAATTACTGAGGACAAGAGGAGACAAAATAATTTTCTTTGTTTTACTGATGTTGATAGTTTCTTCTAGTTTTATTGCTTTTGCCAGCTCCTTATAAACTAGCAAAACAAAATATGTTTCTACAGTTCAGGACCAGGGAACTTTATTTATAGAGTGAAGAAAAGTAAAGCAGCAAATTAAATTTGCAATTATTTTTTTGAGTAAACTGTACTTTTAATATACCAAACATGATAATTTCATGCCTACATATTTTATGTTCCTAAAGTGACAAAGTAACTTTTAATTTGTAAAGGGTGCTAACAACAGCATTTTTTTTTAGTTTTTCCAAATAATAATAATAATAATAAAAAATCTACTTTTTCAAAAATCTCCTGAAAATCCCCGAAAATCATTTCCCCCATGGTTTGGGTGACCTTGGACAAGTCTCTGATTCCATATTCTCCTGAATCAGATTAACTAGTATTTTAGATAAATATATTAAATACATGTTATTAAATATCACGATCACAGATATTTTTCTAAGCATTTGTTAGTCATTTATGTGCATCTAAATCCTGAAAAAAAATCTATCTTGACAATTTTTTCTCACTGTAGCCAGAAAGTCATTAACAAGTTTTCCGTTGTGCTGTATTTATTCTAATGTTAATTGGGGTTGTAATTTTGAACATCTGTTTCCCCAAACTTTACTGCATATAGAAAATTAGCATGCAATGAAGAATGCAGCTGATTTTAGAAAAGGGCCACTATGGACCTAAAACAGTTCCATAGGGCATCAAGTGGTCAGTTGTGCTTCTTGGAGGCTTTGGGATGTTGGCCATTTTGGGGCTTAAATTTTCTTTGGCTGATTTAGAGGCACAAAAATGTCCCTGGGGGGCTACATGTATTTGTCCAAGGTCTACCCACTTCTGCTTTGCTGGATGAGGGCAGGGCACATCTATGCACACTTGGGAGCATGCCCCCACAAGGGGGTGCTGGCAGGGCTCTAGCATGGTGGCTTGGGCTCCCAGAATTAGGAAGGCCCCCAGCATGATATTATTGTAAGTTTATATTATGTAAATCCATTTAGTTTTTAAAAAATAAATATAAATATTGCTTTGGTGTCATCATTTAAACTGACTTATTTTAACTTTTATCCTAAATCCTGTAGAGCATCTCCCTGACCTTAACCTTAGCAGTAGGTAGGGGCCCCACCAAAGAACTTGGCCTGGGGGTCCCCTTCAGGATATGGGGGTCATGTTTGGGAGCATGTTGGGTGCTTCTACTGATACTGTCTTCCAACTTTCTTCTTGGCTCCTTAGAATCTGCTTTCTGAAGACCTTTTAATTGTTCAGTCTCTAATCCTTATCCTTACTTCTAACAATACTGTTGATCACTTTCTAGTTTGACTCACCAATGCCTGAAATGTTATGATTCTATTCTATCCTGTTTTCTGTCTTCTTTGTATAATAACTTATTCAAATGCTTCTGCAAAGGAAACAGTTCCTCTGCTTTCCCTTTTCTTTGTGGCCCCAGCCCTCATTGGGTGAATTCATCAGACCTAGTGATTTTTGGTGTAATCTGTATGCTGTATGCAGATGTTTCAATACTGTCTTAAATTTGATGAGAAGACCCAGCTGCTCATCCTCCTTTTCAGGCTTTGTCTCCTATGCTCTCTATATCTATCGACAGCATCAGCATCTGTCCTGCTGATTAGACATGAAGCCTTAGCTTTGATCTTTACCTATTTGTTGCTCCCTGTATTGATTTCATTACCATGTCATATTTCTTTTCCTTGTAAAAAATAGAGAGAAAAAAAAAGACAAAAAAGGGGGGACTCTTTCCTCTTTGCTCTTCTCCACACTATAAAATCTCTTTTTAATTTTTTAAAATCATAGTTGCAAGCTGCCTTAAGTGAAAGGTGAAGCAGAATACCTATCTTTTAATAAATTAGTCAATGAAATAAAAAGTCTTCTCTTGCTTTGGACTACTGCAGACTTCAAAGGACCAGAGGCTGGCTGTTGTTTTACATATATGTAAGTTTCCCTCTGGAAGCATTTGGACATTTTTGTCTGATGTGGAATGGCCACATGATGTTCAAAGTTGTAGAAGAAGAACTTCACAGGAAGTTCGACTGTACATGGATGCACATTGTGCAGGGATGTATATGTGCATTTGGCTGTTAATTCAGTTCCACATTTGATGTCTTGGTTCAGTTGCACAATGCTGCCATTCAACACAATTGACAGATAATTGACACATAACCCTACATATAGGGATTTACAGTAAACAAACCCAATGTAGCCTCTCAACCAGACACCTTAGCTCTCTCTCCCCTCTCCAGAACTGTGCCCTTTAACCATTCCCCCTTCTCCCATTTTACCTCTCCGTGTTTTTTTAAAAACTGTCCTCAATATTCATCTTTTCCGTGAAGCCTTTGGAATAACCCTCAAACTTTTTCTACACCTGAAAATGTGCTTAATCATGTACAACTGAACTGAACGCACACTCTTCCCCTGTTGTTGTCTCCACCTTTCTCCCATCTCTGTTGCCTCCCCTCTGTTGAATTTTAGGTTATAAATTCTAGTTCTAATCATTATTTATGCTATTTGAAGAAAAAAGTAGTACATATTCATTTTCCTGTTAGGATCTAGAAAAAGTACAGATATAGCATCCCTATAATGCTTATTCAAAGACTGAATTAGTCTTCACTGTTACAGTTACAGTAAATTGGAGGTATCTTGTGAGTATCGCATTAGTCTGGTGTTAGAACAAACATTTCAGCCTCATTATGTGTAGGACTTCACAGTTATTTCAAGCTGGGTTACCACATAAAATGTGTTTCTTTGCCTTATGTTTGTAAAAGGTACAGTAGTACAGTGTGCGTGTGGTCTGAGTATTTTTTGCAGACGTGATCTGCATTTAATCTGTTCAAAATTAATTCCCTAAGCTGCTGGCAGGCAGCATGTACTTGTTAATTATTCAGGTGGATGACAAATGCAGAGCAGAGGTTCTCGCAAAGACAAAGTTTGTATGATGCATGTTTAGTAACTGATAGGCTTGACATTCTGTGGTGTCTTATTCAGTGCTAATCCTAATAAGCTGCCTGATGAGATGAACGCCTATCCTCCTGTCCTTTATAGAGAGAAAACAGAGATTTGAAAGAACTTCATTATAGCAATAAATCCCATACTTTCTGTTATTCTTGGTGAAAAGCGATGTTGTCCAGATGAATAACAAAAAAGGAAGAAAAAAAAATCAGTATTCCATTATAGCACTGAGCACGGAAATGAATAGAAGAATACCTTGCAAATGTCTTCTCTGTGAAGGAAATGGAAAGCTTAATTTTATTGGTGAGCTTATTATTTGTACAACAATGCCCTTAATATACTTTCACATTGGTCTGCATAAAATGTAAACCTATTGACAGATAAGTCTCTTAGGATTTGCAATTTGTAAATCACATCAGATCAGACCACTTTATATATAATGGTTTCTGTCAATTCTCAGATTTGGTACATAAGTTGAATTTGCTTCTCAGTTTGAGATGTACATGATCTGGCCATAAGTTGTCCAATATGTATGTGCAGGCTCAAACAAGAAACATCCTGACTTTTATGCTAGGTATCATTGCTTAAAGCAAAATCCTAACTAGCAAAGATAGTCAAGGGCCATTTGAACCAATGTTAGTCTGGTTGAAGCTGTGATGAATCCAAAACCCACTTAGTCTAATGATGTACCCGGCTTGTGGGGACAATTAGCTAACACACATTGGAAACTGCTTAATGCGGTGTAGATGTGTAAAGTGCTATTTCTTAACAGTTTGTAAGCCACTCTGAGAGCCTTTGTGGCTGAAGAGCAGAGTATAAATACCTAAATAAATAAGTAAATAAATGTTGGAAATCACTTATGCCCTTGCCCAGGACTAACTTGTGTTGGCTTTGAGGTGGTGTCCTGTCAGGATTGGTCCTAGAGTGACCTCTTCCTGCTAATTTCAGTGTTTCTTGTAACCATGCTGTTAATTATGTTTTCATTTGTCTGTATTGATAACGAGGGTTGTGTAGCAACTGCAGGGAAAAGGAAGTGTAAAGGGTGTTGTAGTATTGTGAGATAAGCCACAGCTGTGGCTCGAAGCTTGGGAAAAGTGGACTAGATGCTTTTATGGGGAAACGTAGTCAGGGGATGATGGATAGCCAATAGCTTTGTAGCCCACCAGATTTCATAGATTGCAAATGCTTTTAGTAAACTGTCTTCTGAATTTCCATTCTGGGCAATAACTTTGTATGATATGCTTTCTGAATTACTGTGCCAATAACGTTTTCTGTTTACTCTGAACCTGCTGGGCACTGCATCTGGGAATGCAAGAACATGACATGTCCATGGGCTGGAGCAGGTTTGCATTTGGTGTAACTTTGCTCTTCTCCTGCCCAACCCTTTTCCTGCTCCTTTCTTCTGTCTCTGTCTTTCTTCCTCCCTGTTGTCAATCTACCAGCAGATTCTGCTGGCAGAAAAGCATTTCTTCCAATGAAAGATCACTATCCTTTCCTAACTTACTACAGTTGGCACATTTGTCAGATTGCACTGACTGATGGAGGAAAGGAAGGCAGGGTTTTTTTTTAGTGCATAATCAATACGTTATGTTTGGAATGGACAAATTTGTTGTATTGGCATTGAAAGAGAGTTCTAAACTGTGTGGAATTTAAATATTAATGTATCTTGAGTTCAATAAGCTTTTCCATTTTTATCAGTTTGTATTTTCTTTTATCTTGCTTATAATTGTTTTATATCTTTTTTAAAGCCTGCCTGAAAATTGAGATTTGTGGGTTATGTATGATGTTTTTTCATTAAAATATAATGAAGTATTCTCAAAATATACAGCTGTAATCTCTGTCTCCTTGTCCTGCATGTTTTTGAAATCTACTCTAGATTTGTATTCTATGAAGCCCACTTTATTTTGGTTTGTGTAAATTGTAAGGCTAACTGTTGAATTTAGGAAGGGAAGAATAGGAGGAAAATATGAATTTAATTATGAAAAGGCAATTAGCAGTACAATTCTAACTCAAAAGATGCATTAGCTGTAGGGAGTTAGGATTAGGCACTCAGTTCTTTTGGCATAAGATCAAGTCCCAATTTAAGATGACATAAACTCTGCTTCCTTTAGTGTAGAATCCTCCCTGAGCAGCTAAGTTCCTATTGGATCTAATCCTAATGACATGTTTTACTTGATCCAATGCCTCAATTTATCTCCTGTCATGACAGTTTGGAGGCTTCTTGAGGAACTTTCTGCACTCTTCCTACAAAGGGGGCTTGAACTTCACCCTGGATAGAGAGACAGGTCTGAGTTTTCAAAGGGAATACTTGGTATTGTTAAATGGACAAATGGATGAAGAGAATGCTGTGGATGTAGTGTATCTTGATTTCAGTAAGGCCTTTGACAAAGCCCCCATAATATCCTTGCAGAAAAGTTAATAACATGTGGGCTAGACAATGCAACTTTTTGATGGATTTGTAATTCGTTGATGGCCCAAACCCAAAGGGTAGTCACCATTAGCTCCTCTTCATCCTGGAGAGAAGTGACCAGCGGGGTGCCGTAAGGTTCTCTCCTGGGCCCAGTGCTATACAACATCTTTATCAATGACTTGGATGAGAGAATAGAGGGCATGCTTATCAAGTTTGCAGATGGCACAAAATTAGGAGGGTAGCTAATACCCCAGAGGACAGGATCTGAATCCAAAGTTACCATAACAGATTAGAAAGCTGGGCCAAAACTAACAAAATGAATTTCAACAGGGTGAAATATAAGATACTACACTTGGGCAGCAAAAAATGAAATTCACAGATATATGATGGGTGACACCTTGCTTGATGGCAGTACATGCAAAAGAGATATAGGAGTCTTAGTGGACCACAAGCTGAACATGAGTCAACAATTTGCTGCGACAGCTAAAAAAGCCAATGTGATTCTAGGCTACACTAATAGGAGAATAGTGTCTATATCAAAGGAAATAATAGTGCCACTCTATTCTGCTTTGGTCAAACCTCACCTGGAATATTGTGTCCAGTCCTGGGCACCAGAATTCCAGAAGGATATTGAGAAGCTGGAATGTGTCCAGAGGAGGGCGACCAAAATGGTAGGAGGTCTGGAAGCCATGTCCTATGAGGAGCGGCTTAGGGAGCTGGGTATGTTTAGCTTGGGGAAGATAAGGTTAAGAGGGGACATGATAGCCATGTTAAATACTGAGGATGGGATAAGCTTGTTTAGATTAGATTAAGGACTTTTTCAGATGCCCCAAATCCCGTCAGGGGAGGGCGGGAGATGTACGTGGCTATCCTGCGGCAAGGGGTCAGTTTCGGACAACACCGTCCCCCTCCCGTCGTCATCCGTGTTACTTCCATGTTCAATCTATTGCAAAGGTGCCATTTTTTACTCAAGGAAGTTTTTTGTGAGTAAAAAGTGGTGTATTTGCAATAGATCAAACACGGAAGTAACACGGACGATGACAGCAGGGGGACATCATTGTCTGAAACTGACCCCCTGCTACGGGATAGCTGCATACCTCTCCCACCCTCCCCTGATGGGTTTTAGGGCATCTGAAAAAGGCCTAAGACATGGCACAATGAACACAAACTACAGGAAAAGATATTCAATCTAAATATTTAGGAAGAACTTCCTTACAGTAAGGGCTGTTTGGCAGTGGAAGGCACTGCCTCGGAGTGTAATGGAGTCTCCTTCTTTGGAGGTTTTTAAACAGAGGCTGGATGGTGATCTGTCAGGGATGTTTTGATTGTGCATTCCTGCATGACAAGGGGTTGGACTGGATGGCCCTTGTGGTCTCTTCTAACTCTATGATTGTATGATTGTATTACAGTCTATACAGACACTATCGCAAGGCCACAAGTAGACTCTGTGACACAAACACAACACCATCCTTATCTTTCCCTTGCATGTTTTTTTTTTAACAATCTTTCTCTGATGCAGAACATGGTGAGTTTCAAAAGCCAGCACAATTTTTGTGCCTTTTTTGTTTGACCTAACAAGTTATCATCACAATATGGACATTTGTTGAGACTGAGTTCTAGTTCTGATTCATAAGTTTGTTTTTTTAGTACCTAGACTGCTTTGGTCAACATGAATGGTGTCCTATGCTGAGAGAAATACAGTGAGAGTGTATTTGTATTGATTTCCGTACTCAGGTTATGTGTATTTTCTAAATTTGTTTATTTACTCAGCTTAGCTAAAGAGGCTTCTAGATAAACTCAGAAGGATCAGCAATGAAGTCTCTCCCCTAAGGTTTACAAGCTCAAAGATGGCTGTTAGGGGCAGCCAAGACAGCTGGCGTCTCAGCAGAAGCAACAAAATAGCTCTGCACCTCTTCTTTCCCTTTCCTTTGAATGTGACTCAAGGATGCAAATGGGTTTCTGGATTCATTTCAACTGTGGTTCAGCCTGGTTTTGGCACCAAGGCTATTTTAGATGTCGTGACAGATGACATATGCCTACAAAAAGGCAGGACGAATATAACCCTGTTGATTTTCCTTGATCCTTCCAATAGCCATCAGCCACTGTATCCTTTTTGTAGCAGTCTCTGCCATTAGGCAGATGGGTTTTAGAATCTTTATCAGCATCATGGCAAATCTTAAAAGCTATCCAGAGGCACAAAAAGGGTTAATTTGTATTTAGTAGGATATGCTAGATAGTTTCACTTTGTCTTAGTAGTTCTAGGCTGAGAATAGACTGGCATCTGTAAATGTACCAGGGAGTAAACTTTCCTGCTACTAACATGCTTATACTGTTCTCATAGCTGTTAGGAACAGAGATGAGTAATGGTCTTAAGTTCCTCTCTTTACTTCTGCACTATATAAACCTTGACATGGGCCTTTCCCCTGGTTGGAGATGCATACCATTGCAGAGACCCTGTTAGCCAGATGTAGAGATGTGGAGCATTGGCCATGGGATAGTCTGAGTAGAATTAATCCGCCATTTTCTGTGAAGGTATGCTGGAACCCATCAGCTAAAGACTGCAGTGCTTTCTATGCTGTAGCCCACCTGCTGCATCACTTTACCACCCATAAAACTTACCTTATAGCAGTGATGTGTGTCAGTTTTTAGTACCAAATGAAATTTTGGGTAGTTCTGGAAGTACAGTCTATTCTAGCTCACAACAAAAGGTTGCCATTATTCATTTCAGTTGGGTGTTTAATTTAGGAAGATTGTTCTGGAGGCTTCTGCTTACCTTCTTGACATTTACTGTGGTGCAACATTCTTTTTGGTGTCCTTGTTTTGAATATCTGTATGAAATCACTGGATGAGGTGAAGTGTGTAGAAGTGTGGGACAAGCAATGTTGTCTTAATGCATGGGCACTCTGGATAGTTGCCCAGGGGCCTCACGAGCATAGAGGCTCCATGTTAATTATGCACAGACGAGAATAGAACACTAATTTTCTGATCACCCACCTCAACATTCAGATCTCCCACTAACTCGGTAGAAGGAAAAAAATTAAAACTTGCAGCACAGAGTAGGCATGTCTGCATTTGTGAAAATGGGGAATGTGGAAGATAAAGATAAAAGAGAGGAGGGGGAGGAACAGGCAAGGAGGAGAGGAACAGGTGATTGAAGGGGGAGTCCTGACTAAGGAGCAAAGCAATGGAGGCTCTGGGGAAACCCTGCCAGAAGAGGCAGAAAAGCCAAGCAGTGGCCAAGAAAGGGAGGCTCAACCCGCCTCCTTAACTCTGCCTGGGATAGCTGTCCACACAACCACAAACCTCCGAGCAACTCTTCCCCCCCTCTCATACACACTCCAACAGCCCCACCAAAGAGAGTGCCTCCTCCCAGCCGTCCAGTCTGCACTTTCCCTCTCCCCGCCCACACCCCACCTCTCTCCCCTTTCCCACCATTCCTATTGGCCCAAAGGCAGAGATGCCGTCTCGTTGGGGAAACACCCCTCTGAGACATTGCTTTTACTTTCACTCCTCCTTCCCCACATCAGAGGTGCTTCTGTCTTTTCTTTTTGTTCTTATCTCTGCTGTTTTACACATCAGGCTGCTAATGAAGCTGTACACCAGGGAGAGGATCGAAACACTGATTTTGTTGGAGGTACCAATAAATATAAGTTTATTTTATCAATAATTTACATTTTTATTCCTGTGAGTGTGCCCAGGAAAGCTGCCAGATGCCAACAAATAATAAACAATTACAAAGTGGCCCAGATAAGCCAATGTCCGGGAAGGCAGCCAACTCTAAGCAGGAGTGAGGCAATTGGGTGAAACCAGATAAGACTTGCTATAACAGTAAAAGTTCAGTCTCACTGGAAGCGACAAAGCAGGTAAGGAGAAATATAGAGAGATTCAGTCCAAGGCACAGTTCTATATGATCAGGGCTTAAACAGCATAGTCACAGGGCGGTCAGGGGTCAAACAGGATCAGCAAGCAGCGTAGTCATATCAAGGTCCAGGGTCCAGCAGAATCAAGGCAATGAGAGCAAGGAGTCATGGTCAACTGACACAAAGCTTTTGCCAGAGTGATCAGTTAACCTCTGCCAAAGGCTCCACAGCCACCTGGGGCGTATATAAGCCAATTACTGCTGCCCCAGGTGCTCCTTGATCACTCAGCGTTTCAGGTAAAGCCTCTGAGATTTCCATCTGGCTTTTCTGACCTCTGTTGGGTGAAAGATGGAGCAGGTAAGTTGGCCTCCTCTTCATCATCTCTATCTGAATGGGCAGGACTCCCTGCTGGGACTGGTGCCAATCCACTGGTGCTAGGCTCTTCCTTTGCTTGTGTATCTATCTAAGCTGGCAGAACTTGCTGATGACACAGGTACTGGCAAACTTGTGCCGGGATCTTCAGTAACATGTCCGTTGCCTTCCTGAGTTTTTTTTTTTTTAAAATAATGTGTGGCAATGCTCAAACCACTTGTTTGAACATCCAATTCGCATTCTAGCACATTCACAGTGAGGACAGAAGCAGAAAGCTGATTAGTCAGACATGCACGAGGGGTGGGTTTGCTGGCCATGAAGTGGCTGGAAGTGGCATTTTGGAATTTTGTGTTATTGATCGTGCACTTTTTTGCTGTGGTGAGGTGACCAAACAGCTTTTTTAAGCAGAAGGTCACGTTTGCGGACCTTTGATTTATAGTTATAAAAAAAAAAATACTGTGCAGCACTGATAACTTGTGGAGAATAATAACGTGAGTAATTCACCCTCAGCCACGATCTTGATTTGCAGGCATAGTTGCATGTGTGCTTCAAACATGGATAGCTTCGGATACCAGTGATTTTGCCAAAGGATGGTGGAAACAAATGAAAACAGCTATGAATTTGCATTAATGCGCAGCAATCCACATTATATTGTCTTGTCTAGAGAAGCCCAAATGGGCTCAGTTAACCATTTTCTTGTCATTGCTGTGATGCAATACTATAATACACTGTATGTGGGGCTGTTTTTAAAGGATTTGGGGGAAATGCAGTTAATGAAAAATGCGTCCTCTGCATTACTAATTTCTACTAGTCATGTTATGACCAGTATGGTGTAGCATAGGCTTGTGTTGTGTTGTGTTAAAAGTATACCATTCTTCTGCTGTGCAAACTGGTTTTGTACTAAATGGGAAGTATTGATTTTGACCTTTAAAAATCTTCAGAGCTTTGGACCAGGGTATATGAAGGACTGCTTTATCTCCATATGTATCTAGACTTATATTGAGATCTTCAAGGACTTCCTACTGGTGGCTCTTGATCTTTGATGTGACATGGGTTGTTAGCTGAGAATGGGCCTTCTTAATGGTGGTACCACCTCAGTTGTGGAATGGTCTCTCCTAAAAGATTTGCCTCAAAGCTTGCTTCTTCTTCTTTTGGCACCAGTCAAATAACTTTTTAAACTTTACTGAGCATATCAAATAGGATTTTAATTTCTCTTTTCTGATTTTGTAATAATAATAATAATAATTATAATTATTATTATTATTTATATTCCGCCCCCCCCTACAAAACGCAATCGGGTCTGCTTACAACATTTAAAAATATACATTTAAGACCCACCATCCCAATCCCCCCTTAAAATACAATTAAATAATCCAAAAAATTAAAACCTAGTTAATAAATACTAAAAATAAGAATAAACAATAAACAAAGGCTGTTTTGGGATCGGGTTAAATTAGATTTTTCTTTCTGATGGGCGGGTATCTTATTCAGGCAAGGCCCACCAGAGGAGAGCCATCTTAAGAGCTTTTTAAAGGCTATTTAGGGTGGTAATATGACGGATCTCATCTGGCAGGCTGTTCCATAATCCTGGAGCAATAGCCGAAAAAGTCTTCTGGGAGGTCGAAGAGAGCCTAGTTTTTAAAGATTGTAACAAATTCCTCCCAGAGGACCGGAGTGCATGGGAAGGATTATATGGAAGGAGGCAGTCCCGAAGATAGGTTGGACCCAAGCCATTTAGGGCTTTAAAGATGATAACCAACACTTTGTACTGGGCCTGGAAACCAATGGGCAGCCAGTGAAGTGATCTTAAGACCGGTGTTATATGGTCTCTTCTAGATGTACCCGAGACCAAGCTGGCTGTCAGAAGTTTCGGGACCAAGCACAAGGGTAGCCCCATGTAGAGTGCATTACATAAATCAAGACAGGAGGTTACCAGAGCATGTACCACAGTCTCAAGATCCCCAACTTCCAGGAAAGGGTGCAGCTGGCGGATCAGCTGAAGCTGATAACAGGCGCTCCTGACCGTCGCATTTACCTGATTCGTCATCTGGAGCGATGAGTCCAGGAGTACCGCCAGACTGCGAACACAGTCCTTGGAGGAGAGTATGACCCCACTGGAGGTTGTATCCTAATACATGGAGGTTGTATCCTAATACTTGGGGATTGTCTCCTAATACCTGGGTTTGGGGCTGCTACCATGAGAACCTCCGTTTTGTCTGAATTCAGCTTCAATTTGTTTTCCCTCATCCAGTCCATTGCTGCCCTAAGACAATCATTGAGAGAAGAGATACCATCTGAAGTCAGAGCCGAAGACCGAGACATGGATAAATATATCTGGGTGTCATCAGCGTACTGATAACATCCCGCCCCATGCCTCTGGATGATTTCTCCCAGTGGCTTCATATATATGTTGAATAGCACCAGGGAAAGGATGGCACCTTGTGGGATGCCACAATTAAGCTCTTTCCTTGCAGATCGACTGTCCCTGAGCATCACCCTCTGGAATCTACCTGAGAGGAAGGAGCAGAACCACTGCATCACAGTGCTTCCAATTCCTAGCCTTCTCAGGTGATCCAAGAGGATGTCATGATCTATTGTGTCAAAAGCCGCTGAGAGATCCAGTAGCACCAACAGGGGCACACTACCCCTGTCGATGCTCAGGCAAAGGTCATCAGCTAAGGCAACCATGTCCATCTGAACTCCAAATCCTGTCCTAAAGGCAGTTTGAAATGGATCTAGATAATTGGTTTCTTCCAAGACAGCTTGGAGTTGAAGAGCAACTGTTCTCTCGATTAACTTGCTCAAAAAAGGTAATAACTAGACTGGCCTGTAGTTCTTCATATCCAGGAGGTAAAGGGAAGGGTTTTTTAGGAGTGGTTTAACTGCTGCTTCCTTCAATCAAGATGGAACATGACCTTCCCTAAGGGAAGCATTGCTGGTGTCCATAAGGAACATCCTCAAGGCATCACCCCTCTGGATGGCCCGCCATGAAGGACAAGGGTCAAGAGGGCAGGGAGTCTTCCTCACTCTACCAAGGAGCTTGTCCATGTCATCAGTATTTACAGATTGAAACTGATCCAGTATAATCTCATCAACGGAGTTAATGGACACGTCAGTTGAATCTGCTACAACCCCGGCATCCAAATCAGTTCATATCTGAGATATTTTATTTGCAAAGATGTTGTTAAATGTGTCACAGCAGGCCATTGCCGGTTTTACCTGTCGGTGAAACCTGTGTCAGTTCCCTCACCACCCTAAACAGCTCTGCCGGGCAAAACTCTGCAGACACAATATGTGCAGAAGAGAAAGATTTCCTCGCTGCAGGTATTGCCTCTCTGTAGGAATGAAGAAATTTCCTATGATGAGTCCTGTCAGACAAGAGCTGAGTTTTCTGCCAGGACTTGTCATAGGAAATTTCTTCTTTCCTATAGAAAGGCAATACCTGCAGCGAGGAAATCTTTCTCTTCTGCGCATATTGCATCTGCAGAGTCTCATGGTTTTTTGTGGTTTTAGTTGCACAGTTGTCCCTTCATATTCACTGGGTTTTGGACCCCCCATGGATACCAACATCCCTGAATACTGAAGTCCCATTATATGCAATGGTATAGCAAAATGGTGTCCTTTGTATAAGATGGCAAAATCAAGGTTTGCTTTTTGGATTATTATTTTTTAAAGAATATTTTCAAGCCATGAACACTTAAATCCGTGGATACCAATCTGTGGATACGGAGGGACAACTGTTGTTGCATTTTTTTTAAAAAAAAATGATAAACATCTCTGGGCATATGATTGGAAGGTCATTTATAGATCAATAAGTAAGTAAGTATGTAAATAGACAAAACATCTGACAAAGGAATTTGTTAGGGATATAGATCAAAATTTTTGTGCTGAGGGTATATGGATGCAGTTAGGTTGTTGCCCCTAATGTGAACAGCCTTTAGTTATACTTCCTGATATGAAATTTGTATATCTAAAATTGTGGGCAAATTTTTGAAAATGGAAGAGAATAAGTGGCTATTCATTGTGCATTACCTTTAACAATTATTGGTGCAATCTCATGTGAAATCTCAGAAGTAATCTCAGCTGAGTTCAGTGAGACTTACTCCCAGGTAAAGGTACATAACATGCACCATGCATGTTACTAAGATAGAAGGCACTTTGTGTTATGGTGGACTATAGGTCTTTGGAGGTTATTAAACTGAGTTGGGTTGGCCATCAGGGATGTTGTAGTTGTGGATTTTCTGCTGGAGTCCTTTCCAACTCTGCAGTTCTTTGAGTCTATCATTCCATTAATATAAGTAATAGTAAGCTAAGATACAGTATGAAGGTGGGACAAAGATTAAGAATAGTCTGGCAGCCTGAACAGTAGAAAGCTGGCCACACCTTAAATTAGAAACCATGTACAATCAAGCCTGTTTCCCTCTGTTTCACAGATTAGTCCCCTTCCAGACAAGGAGGATTTTTATACAAAGACTTCAGCATAAAAACTACGCACTAAAATAAAGGTTCTATGTCTTCAGTTGAATGTTAGTGAAGAATGCACACTAATATGAGAATCCAAATGAACATGAAAAATAGTCTCATCCTGAAAGAAATTACTATCTGTTTTTGAGGACAGATACCCAGAACAAGTGATGACACAATGTTCAGTTAGTCTTTGGAGATTTTCAGACAGGCAAAAATCTCCCCTTGCCGCGCGAGCAGCCTCCCGAAACTGCTGCGCGGCAAGGGTCTTTTTCGGACCGCGCTGTGCCTGTGGCGAAACCGTCCGTGTCACTTCCGTGAAGCTTGGGACGGCTCCGCGCCATATTTCAATCACGGAGGCTGCCCGTGCTTGAAATATGACGCGGAGCCGTCCCAAGCTTCACGGAAGTGACACGGACGGTTTCGCCACAGGCACAGCGCGGTCCGAAAAAGACCCTTGCCGCGCAGCAGTTTCGGGAGGCTGCTCGCGCGGCAAGGGGAGATTTTTGCCTGTCTGAAAATCTCCTTTGTACCTAGCTAGTGTGTGCTTACTACTAAACTGGAAACTGAAAATTCAAGGGGAAGGGTTGCTTTTTTATCTATTCTCTTGATTTATGAAACTTCTCTCTTTTCCTCCAGTTTTCTTTGGGCAAACTGATTGTTATTCTCAGACTGCCAAACTCTCTTATACTAGGATTTAAGAGGCTGCAGAAATTGGAATGTAGAAAGAAAAGCCTTCAGCATGTTCTACTAATTTACGTATCCACTTTTCTTTTTTCCTCTTTCTTTTCTTTCTTTCGTAAATTGTTAGCCATGGTGATTTCATTGCTAAGACTTAATTTTACCTAGCAGAAAAATGCATTATGTACTGGGTAAGTAATTGGTGTCTACAGAGTAATTTCATAAGGCACTTGATAGATAATAGCCTGTATTGCTCTTTTTCATAATAAGGGAGAAAAAGATATTTTAGGAAGCTAAGCTGCACAGTTGAGCTTATGCTTCAAAATACAGCAATACTATGACATGTTCTTATCAATTTATCATTTATATATTTGGATTATGGTGAAAACCTTATAACTAAAAAAAAAATACCTTAGGAAAATATAGCATACATTTTAGAGAGCAGATTGATATTCAATATATCTATAAAACAGGTAATTTCTATACCAAATTAATTATCTTACAGGGTTGTCCCATGTCAGTCCTAATCAAATTGTGATTGGATAATTAAAAACCATTTGCCAAATAGGACATTCTGGCATCCTTACATTACTTTTTAATTAATTTGTCAGCGATTGGTAGTGAATCTACCAATAGATTCTATAGCCATTTAAAAGTACTGTATAGATTTTTTAGACATGCTTATGCAAAAGTCAGTTCCATAGTGTTTAATGAGGCTTATGGCAAATGAACATGAAATTGCAGTATAAAAAGTTGGAGTTCCATAATGTTAAGGAAAATGGATATTGAAGAATACTCTTGATTATTCACAGTCCAAGTTGATTTGCTGTTCCTTTAGCTTTTGATGATATGCTTAGTTTTTGCTGTCGTATGTTGATGTTTTCTTGAATGGTTTTTGCTATGAGTAATTATATTTTTATTGATACAATGAGATTTTTTTAAAAAAATGGGTTGTAATCTACTCTGAATGTATTTAGGTTTCCTTGCCAGAAGAGTAGAGTATGTACCTTTTCGGTAATAAAAATAAACACTAGCCAAAGACTATGCATATTTACTTGGGAGGAACATCTATTGAATTCAGTTGTGTTTCCTTTTAAGTAAATATGCACATCATGTGTATAAGAGATTGAACTAAATTGTTGTGGCTGAAACCTGTGCATAGGTTGGCTTTACCAGAGTTATCCTGCCCCTGACACACAATGATCCCTTTGAGCATGAAGTGGTGGTGGGTATGGTTTCTTTCAGTTACGGGCCAATCTGAACGTTTTATCCAGGCTGTATATGTTTGAATTATGAACTTTTGGAAATGTATGCAGTATCTTTGTGATAAAACAAAAGATGCCCCCATCCCTTCTTACAACAATTTCATGACTCCATCACCTGAGAACCTTTCTATGATAATTGGGATTGCGTCTGAAACTTTCTGCATTGGAAAATATGTACTCTGCCATAGAGCAACAGTTTTTCCATTGAAGTTGCAAAATGAATGACGTGTAGTGCTGAAAACTGTAATATTGCATCAATATGGGGATTTCTAATGTGTCAGGATAGTGTACTCCATGGGAGCAGGCCAAAGTATTTAAGATTCTTTGCCCTAGCTGGCAATCAGTAGAACTACTCTTTATACAGGGTACTCTAAAAGTGGACATATTCATGCCAATTCATTTTTTAATTCATCTTGGAGGAGATTTATAAATAAATGTTGGCTAATGCCATCTGTTTTGTTCTGTTTAAGCAGTTGCTTGCAAAAAGCATATATTGCCTTGTAACATATATTTCTTAATAGGAATCATAATTTGTCTACTGATCATATGATTTTATCCAATGTAGTAACAATAAGACTATGGGAAAGTTTTTGGCTAGCAATAATTATTTCTGCGTTTTATTTTGTTGTTGTTGTTTGGCAACGTGTTGTGTGTTTTCTTTGTTTAGCATTGTTAAATACAGTTGTTCCTCTGTATCTGTGGATTTGGTATTCATGGATTTAAGTATTCATGGCTTGAAAATATTCTTTAAAAAATAATAATCCAAAAAGCAAACCTTGATTTTGCCATCTTATATATGGGATACCGTTTTGCTACGCCATTGCATATAATGGGACTTGAGTATTCACGGATTTTGGTATCCATGGGGGGTCCTGGAATCAAATCCCAGCAAATGTGAAGGGACAACTGTAGTGTAATGTGTGAATCTGGGCAAGCCCAGTTAGAGCCAACCAACCACAACATTCAGAATCCTGTGAAGGGAGAGGCATGTGTGGAATATAACCTAAAGTCCAGTCCAGCCTTTTTCAGCCTTTTTTCCCTGATGGAACCCGTGAAACAATTTTCAGGTCTTGGGAACCCCTGCATAAAAAAAAATATTATATCTACAGCTAATAAAAAAATAAAATATTTTTTTTCCCAATCTCAGTATCTTGCGGAACCCCTAGCAACCTCTTATGGAACCCTAGGGTTCCAGGGAAGCTCGGCTGAAAAACCCAGTCTAATCTGTTAAACAGTTAGATATAGGAAGGATGACATAGAGTTAGGAAGTCAGAAATAGAATGTGAGGACTAGTTAGGAGGAAGGGAATAGGATGAATAGGATTTTCAGAGCTGGGAATGTGGAAGGAGCTGAGGGAGTTCATGTTTAATTTTATTGTTATATAATAAATCTTCACTGGTTTCATTTTCTACAACTGTATCTGACTATTTTCATTTAAGAGAAAACAAAACTCATTTAAGAGTTATCCAAAAGGAGAACTGGTCATACTTTACTGCACTGAACCCACTGATCAACACAGCCACTTGTCTAGCAGAAAGGTCACCTTAAGGCTGAGTGCCAGGTCCAAGAAGGGATCCTGAGGGCAAAAGGGTAAGATGAGTGACAGAAACCTTCAGATTGGAACTCAGGGGCCAGCCTGTATAAGGAGTCCATCACAGATGGGTTTTAATTTAATGTCCTGGCTCTGAAAACTGGCATTTTAGTATAACATTTACCATGTTCCAAAATCTTAAATTATTAGTTTCTTGAAGCCCATTTGTAGAATCAGGACACTGCATAAATTTCATAATGGAATTAGAAGTATAACCCAGGTGGGCTAAGGCTGAGACATAACCATTCAGCTTGTATTTATGCAAGTGGAATAGACCGATCATCTTTACTGTTTCTGGGAAAGAGTGAATGGAAATGAAGTCACATAGAACAACTGTTATTATCAGAATATCTGATGCTTCCTATTATTTTCACACTGGTACAGATTTAATAAGTGAGAGGCAAAAAGAAAAAGAATTACCCATGTTTCTCAGTCCCTCTCCTTCTTTCTTTGACTTTACTTGGGATTGTTTTTTCAAAAAGAAGAGAATTTAACTTTGAGAAGGGACAACCATTTTTCATGCACACTAAATTCTCAAATAATAAATAAGCTGGTTCTCTTTGAATTCTTTGTCCTGGAAGCCCAGGCAAAGCAGTAAAACCTCCTCCAAAGTGATTTGCAAGGGCTTCTGCAGCTTTGTCTGAGCCTCCGGGGCACAGAAGAAAGACCAAGACATATTTTTGTTGTTGAAAAATGATCTTATGTGAATGTCTGAATGAGTGTTGTAAATTAAAAGAGATTCTCCAGGGCCAGTCCCTTGAAAACAGGTAGTCTTGTTGCCTCCAAAATATGCTATTTTACTCTTCTTATCGAATTCTGTCCCAACTGCAGAAGATTATGTACTTCACCATTTAATTTGACTGAACAAGGTTAGAAAGAGAGTCGTCCATATTTTCAAAATTAAATTACATGGAAGGATTTAGCAGCGGAGAAAGAATACTCATGCCTTTTTTAAAAACAGCAACAAAAACAATAGGAATGATATTAGGTAATACCTTGATATAGTACCAAGTTTGGTAGGAGCTAATTTTCTTTAGCCTTGAGTTATTAGACAGGTTGTAGGGTACTGCTGTTGATACCATGTCAATAATTTAGCCTCATATATTGAACATTCTCTTGAGAGAAACCATTGATTAGAATCTTCTGTTGAAATTAGGGGTTGAGAGTCAACACTTTTTAGCTATAATCTGATACAGTTGTATCTTAGTAATGCATATTGACTGCTCCATCCAATTTTTAACCCATTAGAAACCCTTGAAGTCTTTTCTGTTTAAGGGCAAGTCTGTTTTATTATATGACTCATCCTACATGCAACACCATCCCATGTGGTGGTAGTAGTGGTGATTTCACCCTTCTAATGTGTGCATCGATGCACAAGGAAGCTTACAATGAAAATTACTTTAATGGAATCTTTTAAAATCAGCAGGCTGAAACAGTACAACTGCCACTCCCCAGAAACTTTTGGGAGTACGGTTGTCCTTCCGTATCCACGGATTTGGTATCTACGGATTTAAGTATTCACATCTTGAAAATATTCTTTAAAAAATAATAATCCAAAAAACAAACCTTGATTTTGCCATCTTATATAAAGGACACCATTTTGCTATGCCATTGCATATAATGGGACTTCAGAGTGTATTTACAATCAGAAAGAAATGGTAATAGAACAAGTGATGATTTATGTGGTAATTGGGAATTAAGTGAGGCTACAAACAACAGTTAAGAAAAGTAACGCATCAACTCAAGGAATTAATAAAGGAAGTAAACAGGACTATAGTTATCTAAAAACACTTTCAATGATTACATTATGTAACAGACAAATTGTATTTGTAGTTTACGGAAAGTGGAACAACAGGTGTTGGTTTTCTTCATATTTTATTTCAAATACAAATCAGATCAATAATACAGTTATAATGTAGAAATGAAGAACATACGATTATGTACGCATATGGTGTGCACTGTTTTTCATTGATGGAAAGCTTAATAAAAAACAATTTAAAAAAGAAAATATTCTTAAAAATAATAATCCAAAAAATAAAATCTTGATTTTTGCCATCTTATATAAGGGACACCATTTTGCTATGCCATTGCATATAATGGGGCTTGAGTATTCACGTATTTTGGCATCCACGGGGGGTCCTGGAACCAAACCCCAGCAAATATGAAGGGACAACTGTATTTTATAAAGGTCATTTGTGCGGATAGGTGAAGCTAGATGCTGGTCAGATGCTGGTGTGTGGGGTTCTGATATGCACAGCTCAATGTGATACCAGAGGAACTGGCAACATTCTCCACCATTCTGGGAAAGCCATGCAGGGAAATTGAGAGTTGCAGCTTAAGAAGTCATGATTCCATCTGACTGGGTAGGCCATTAAGTGTCTCAAAAAGACCAAAGGAAAGAATAGGCTGAAAGTTCGTGTGTTTTCAGACTAGGTGGAAAACTTTCTGTATTTAATCCCCCCCCCTCCCCGTTTCCCTAATATGGGATCTAAGGAAGAAAGAAAGGCCAAAGCTGTGGAAATGACACTACCTGGTTTTCTTCACCTAGGACAATGAGTTTTTCTTCCTTGAGAACTACTCAGCTCTTCTGTTTTGATCATTTAAGCAGGATAGAATAAGAGACCATAGGAAAGGGGAGAAAGTTTGTACTGACTGAATGCCATAGTTATCCTTAGAGTTAATAGCACAACTCACAACCACAACTGTGTTAGTTTTTGAGCTCTTGAGACTGCATAAATTGGAATCCAAACTAGGTATCACTAACAGACTAAGGTATCAGAATTTATAAGACTTATAGTGAGGGCTTAAATCTACAGCATTATTGGTTGCAACATGATCACCAGTCCTTGTAGAATTCTTACTCCTAATTTGCCTCCCGAAGCTCTAGCCTCACTATCAATAAAATTTGGATTAAATACTGCTAACAACTTTTATTATGATCCCACATTATGCCATGCATTTTTTGTAATAAGAAAGGAAAATATGGACTTGAAACACTCTTGATTGCATACTAGGCTCTTAATAAATAGGATAGAAAAGTCCCACATACCAACTGTTTTCGTCCTCTTTTTTTTACCACTTTGGAAAACACTTCTTGGGCTTGTCTAGACAGTGAAAATACTCCTCATAGAATTCAAGGAGAATACCTTTTGTCTCAATAAGATCTCCCAGTGAGGGGGTGAACAACTCCATTTACTCCGTGGGAAAAGTCTTTGCAGCTTTTCCCAGACTTTTTAAAATAATATGAGGAAATGCACATTAGCACTCGTTAGGACAACCAATTCACTTTGCTGTGCATTTTCGGAGAGAGTGGAACTGGAGATTGGATTGGTTGGATTTGTGTGGGGCCTGGGCTTTCCGGCAGGGCAGCGCCCGGAAGCATGCTGTTGGATTTTTGTGTTAGCGATTATGTGTTTTTGCCATGCCGAGGCACCCAATTTTTTTTTTTAAGCACAAGGTTGCTCTTGCACACATTTGCTTTAAAGTTAAAAAAAATATTGTGTAGCGCCGGAAACATTTTACGGTCGCCATCTTGATTCATGGGTGTGTGAACTTCAAATGCAGATGCCTTCTCAGCCTGTTGTTTTTTATGAAAGACCGTGGGGAGAAAAGAACACTGCTGCAAATTTGCAAAGTCCTCTTGTCTAGACTAGCCCATTTTGATGCTGGCACATAAAGATACTTTTTTCTTCTTGCAAATATTGCATTAAGAATTGGATATGTAATTTTTGCTTCAGCATTTCCCTGCTTATACTAGTGTGTTTTGTTGAAAAAGTAGCTGAAAACCTTTTCATTTTCAGAAGAAAATAAATCACAGCAAGATTTCCCACTTAACTAATGACAACAATCTCATTTTAAACCAAAGTTTGGAAAGCTTCTCACATCTCAGGTTTTTCTATCTTTACTGCAGTTGTTTTGGGTTCCTTGTATTCATATTGTCATCATTACTGATACTAACAGGCATCTACAGGATCAAAATATGCATTTAGCAAATATAATGTATTTGCCTTGAGCTTATGATCTTGTAACTACTGAACAAGATGCCAGCCATTGTTTTCTGCACAATAATAAATGTCTACTTAAAAAAAACACACACACACACCACAATTTCTGTACAAAATGTCAGGGAGAGGGTGCACAAAAATCAATATTTGTCTATATATTTTTTGCAAGTGTCCTAAAATGTGGAAAACTTCACAACTGTCGACAATATTTTAATGAGGTTTCTTGAACCACATCACACTGTTGACCCATGTTTATCTTGTGGTCTACCAAGACCTCTAGTTCTTTTTCACACATATTGCTGTCAATCTAGATGTCACCTTTCTTGCATTTGTGTATCTGATTTTTCCTGCATAAATCCGGATCCATCCGTTTACCCCTGTTCCCTGCAGGATCTGCAAAGACAATGCCACTACAGGTGGCATCTTGAAAGGTGGCTGTTCAGACCCAGTTTAAACTCATCCAGCAAGAAAGAGCCTGCTGCCTTGCAAAATCTGAAGAAAAGGAGAATATATCTGCTGCATCTTATAGGTGACAGCCTGGAGACATTTGAAGATCTCTATTAGTTTGTAATCTTCAGGGGAAAGTTGCCAGGTCAAGGAGCTGGTCACACAACTATTCTGGCCCACATGTGCATTAGGCCTTTGGAAAGATTTCTGGTAAGGCTGAATGAGGATAGAATTTTTCCTGTAAAGGTCCAAAACATAGATTTTAATAATGCCTTCTAACAGTTTGCCCAGTGCTTAGGATGCATGTAGTCCTTGCAATATATTTCTGCAGAGATACAGTCACACCCAGAAAGATCTAGTGGACAGGTAGATGTCTGGCAGTGTATTTTCTGAAATCACTAATGATTCCCTCCCTCCTCCTCTGCTGACTTCATTATAGAGATGATTTTATTCTGGGAGGAAGCACTGGCTGCGTGGTTCATTTAGAAGCAGCTGTTAAAACTTCTTAGCATTAAGGGTAGTAGTTGCTCAGCGCGTATAATTGTTGCTAAAAGCTGGAAGAAAAACTTCTAATGTGAATACTGTATTTTACTTTTAAAAATACAGTTGTTACTGTTTCTCTGGTAAAAAACAACAGCAGCAATGCATAAACCATTCTCTGATTTGTTGTCTCCCTCACTCTATTTTCCAGCAGTGGGTCATGGGACATAATTGGCTATTGCTTCCCCTGCAAGCTTCACAGGCTGTTGTGTTGACAGCTCTCCAGTTGCCTCTGGGTACGTCATTGAGTAAAGCTTCTGATGGACTCTCAGTGTTTTGAACCAAGCCACTGTGAATTTAATCATGCCCCCTCCTGAGCTTTGTGATGTACAATTGAATTCCCTTATTTAACTGAAACAGAACACTTTTTTCCCCTTTCTTTTTTATGATTTCTGTTTCCATCACATCACTGGATCTGGAGAGTAAGCTCTCTTGCTACATACAGTTATAGTGTTTTGTTCATTCCAGAATGTTAGATGATGAAAGAGATGGCATAGAGGAAGAGAACAGTATTAGTGGACAATTGAATTGAATCTTTCAAGCTTTACATTATTAAGAGCTACTTTTAAAACCAGATTACAGGATTTAGAAATCACAAAAGAATAATGTTTAAGGAGACATGCCATGACTGAGCAAAGACTTGTACCATCTTTATCATACTTGAGCTAGGAGTACAGATGAGAGTAGTTAGTAGTTTCCAAATCCAGTTGCTTTTCAGGTATTACAAAATAAAGGAATGTTGTGATATAGTTGATACAGGTTTATTACAATCAGAATTCTGTTATATGTGCCAACTGGTTTGTATTCTGCTATAGCTAAACAAATATCCAATCCAAAGCAGAATTAAAAAGCACATTTCTAAGCAAGGTAGACAGACAACAGGTTAGTTTTTACCAAAAATGTAATAGTCCCTTCTTTACAGACTTGTGCCTTCCTGCAAAGGGAAGACTTGTTGGAAGGGTCCCCCCCCCCCACAGTAGAATCATAAAATCAGAGCTGGAAGAGACCATGAGGGCCATCTAGGACAATTCCCTGCCTAGGACAGAACCCTGTGGCACCTCACTAGTCATTATTCTCCAGGTCAACCAATTACAAATCCACCTAAAAGTAGCATTGACTAGCTCACATTTTATTAGCTTAATTGCAAGAATATTGTGCGGGACTTAGTTGAAGGCCTTACTGAAATCAAGATAATTAGATCCACAGCATTCTATAAATTTTGTAACTATCAAAGAAAGATAAATTTTGTCTGCCATGACTTATTTTTGAGAAACCCATGTTGACTTTTAGTGACCACGGCATTCCTTTCTAAGTGCTTACAGACTGATTGTCACAGGTTCTGTCCTAGTCCCAGTGCTATTCAACATCTTTATAAATGACTTGGATGAAGGAATAGAGGGTATGCTTATGAAATATGCAAATGCCATCAAATTAGGAGGGTGTCAAACACCCCCGAGGACAGGATGAGAATTCAAAATGACCTCAAGAGATTGGAGAGCTAGGCCAAAAGTAACAAAATGCATTTCAACAGGGAGAAATGTAAGGTACTACATTTAGAAAGAAAAAAAATTGAAATGAAGAGATACAGAATGGGTGGCACCTGGCTTGACAACAGTACATGTGAAAGGGATGTAGGAGTCTTAGTAGACCACAAGCTGAACCTGGTCAATAGTGTGATGCAGCAGCTAAAAAAGCCAATGTGATTCTAGGCTGCATCAATAAGAGTATAGTGTCTATATCAAGGGAAATAATAGTGCTACTCTATTCTGCTTTGGTCAGACATCACCTGGAATACTATGTCCAGTTCTGGACACTGCAATCAAGAAGGATATTTACAAGCTGAAACATGTTCAGAGGAGCACAACCAAAATTTTGAATGGTCTGGAAGCCATGCCCTGTGGGGAGCGGCTTAGGGAGCTGGGTATGTTTAGCCTGGAGAAGAGAAGGTGAAGAGGTAACATGATAGCCATGTTTAAATATTTGAAGGGATGTCATACTGAGGATGGATCAAGCTTGTTTTCTGCTACTCCAGAGACTAGGACACGGCACAGTGGACACAGACTACAGGAAAAGAGATTACACCTAACCCTTAGGAAGAACTTCCTGACAGTAAGAGCTGTTTGGCAGAGGAATGCACTGCCTCGGAGTGTGGTGGAGTTGTCTTCTTTGAATGTTTTTAACAGAGGCTGGATGGCCATCTGTCTGGAATGCTTTGATTGTGTATTCCTGCAGGGCAAGATGGCCCTTGTGGTCTGTTCCAACTCTATGATTCTATGAATCTATAACTGTCTTCCTCTGGATAGTGTCAGCCAACTTTGGCTGTTTGCTTAAAAACGTGACAGTGACAGTGGCAGCACCAAAGGGGTGTGGAGAGGTGGGACCACACCAGGTGACACCGTCGGGGATGACACCAGCCTCAGTGACATCACAGGACAGTGCTGAGGTAATAGCGTTAGAAGCTTATTTAGAGAGAGGGCAATTTGTCCTGAGACAACTTTGTATTGACTTTGAATTATTGTCACATATTATTTGCTTTGTGGTGAAGTGATGATTAGGATTTAGGGTAGTTTTTTGGTGGGGGGGATGGTGTCAGAGCAACAACAAATGGGAAGGCTTTAGAAGTCTTTTCCCCCCAGCAGTATTTCAGACTGCCCAGATTCACTGGAGCAGAGACTATCCAGCATATAGTATTGCTCTGAATTTCTCTTCAGACAGAAAGCATGCTTAAAATTTCTGTAACAAAGCAATATAAAGATATATATTCAAGTACAAATGGATTGTTGTTTTTGACTGGTTTGCCTATATTGAAACTATATTATTTTTTGTGAAGGAGGTGTAATACAGCATTAGATTTGAAAACTCTGAGTTGAATATTATTTCTGACAGCCTTTTTTAAGGTCACTAAAATTCCAATAATTCAGTACAGAATTGAAGTCGATTCCAGAGAAAAATTTAATATAGTCTGCTTGCCTGCCAGCTTCAACATAGTTTCATGGCTTTGAAATAGTTTGACACATTGAAATATAAAGTGCATTTGTCATATCTATTGGTGGAGTATTTTATGCGATCACATCTAACAAAAATCCAGTGAAAGTAAAACTTATGCTGGTCTTCTCTGCTTGTTACTTTGAATCCTGATTTGAAGCATGACAAGTCACAAACAACTCTTAGTAATGAAATAACACTGCAACTTCTCTGGAAATGTAATGCACACTTCAATTAATTCTGAGATGTATACTATTTCTTTGACACATATATAAGTAATTGTGCAATAAAAAGCCAGGAATTGTGTTTTGTTTCAATGATGCAGTGTTCTAGGCATGTTTCCTCGTATGATTATCATTGAGTGATATTTTTTGATCCTAGAAAGACAATCATTTACAAAAGGACATCTATAGGAGGATAAATAAGTGGTGGGTTATATTAGCATTGTTTTGAAGAGAAAGGGGGGAGTGTGCAAGTCAGTGTGTTGTAGTGGTTTGCGTCTTGGACTACAACTCTGGATACCAGGGTTCGAATCCCTGCTCAGACATGAAAAACCACTGCATGACCTTGAGCAAGTCACACCCTCTCAATCTCAGGAAGGCAATGGCACCCCCCCCCTGAACAAATCTTACTAAGAAAACCCCGTGATAAGTTTGCCTTAGGGTTTCCATAAGGCAGAAATGACTTGAAAGTACACAGCAACAACTACCTATCTATTTTGTGTGTGTGCATGTGTGTGTGTCTGTCTGTCTGTGACAGAAAAATAACTTTTCTCATTAATAATTCTATCTATCTTCAAGCAATTTTTATACCATGTAACATACAAATACATACAAGCAGAGGTATATATCTCTAAAATCTTTATTAATATTTGGCAACCAGTGACAACTACTGTTCATAGCTAGACTTCCCTGGCTCCCATGGATATTGGTATATGCCAGTACTGTGCAGATAATTTTTCCTAGATTGGCTTGTTCTGCCTGACTTGTAACTGAACTTTCTGAGTAGTTATGAGTGATACGGGGCCAGTGGGAGTGGGCAGAATCAAAGCTCACAGGGATGGAATTTAGTGCATGGAGCTGAAAAATGCATGGCTAGATGTCAAGATGGACTGGTTGAAATTAGCAAATGCCACAGGTACAAAGAGCCATGTAAACAGTTTAGATCACGAACCATATTTAAAACCCTAAAAAAGAAGCCAGAGTCAACCTACTATATGAACACACCAAATATTTCTAATACTAGGGTGTGTATATAGATATTTCTAGCTGCTGCCATTTAGTCCAATATGAATGTTCTCTTAATGATGTCAGAGCTGGAGAATATCATTCAATGAGCTGACATTGCATCTTTTCCCCATGCTAATACCAGTTCACTGGCAACAGAATTAATTTGATGGGATGAGCAGCCACAGGCTGGGTTTCCAGAATGTTCATTACATGGAGATATAGGAAGGAGTGATGCTATTTCATCTATTACATTCATTTGTTGCATTGCCAAGGTGACATAATAGCCTAGTCTGTGAGGCTGGACAACTACAGTTGCTTCAAGCAGAGGAAGAACTGGGCTAAGATAACCTTTATGCCTGTCACAATGTGCACCTGTTTCATATCAGGGATTTTACCAGTCCGTATTAAAGTAATGATGCAGAACTTTAAAACATACAAACAAACAAGTCTGTTGATGCAAAGAAAATATCTGATAGTACTGAAATACTTTTTCTGAAGACACTTAGAAAAACATTGGCAGGAAGACTTTGGCTTTATTGTTTTTTTTATTAGGACATTTAAATTTATCAGCATCAAATTTGTTGTTCCTTTTGTTGAGAGATATAAGGCAGGATTGTCTCCTATCACATTAGTTTCACCATTGTTACTGAGTTTTCGGCTCCTTGTTGAAAACCGTTCTTCCAGACTGAGAAACAGTCTCTCTACTTCAGCTGGTTTGGAACTGACTGGGGGTGGGCTATGGGAGGATACCTGTCTTACTTATTCTGGCAATCCATTATTGCTTAGCACAGTTTGCACCTTCCCCCCCCCCCACACATTTCACACATGTGTAAAGGAGGAAAGGAATAACCCTACTGTAATTTAGCTTCATGATAATGCTACATAATATAGATTATATAACTAGAAGAAACTTTTATGAAGCCCCTTGGATATTTTACTAGAATACCTAGGATATTCTTTATCACAGGAATATCATGAGCATTATGTATCATACCAACTACAGATAATAATAAGAAGCCCATTATTCAGCCTAGTTAATATAGAATTAATGGAACAAAGAACACTTAGGTAAATTCAGTTGAATCTACTCTAGTTGACACTAGCAACTGGTTTTTGATCTAGAAAAATAATGTGTGCATAGACACAAAACAATGGTTTATGTAAATGTCAATGATGGTTTAGTGCTATGACTCTCTAACCCACCACTCCCTTTTTATCAAAGGTAGCTAAGGTAATGACAGTGAAATACACAAAGCGTGAAGGATTATGGAAAGCAGCAACACAGTAAAACTTCCCAGAACTTGTTCTTATATAAGCACTCAGTCAGACAGTTTGGAGCAATCAGAAGGAAAAAATGCAATGGGCATAGTGAAAGCCAGCATAAAGATGCCTAGAGGTGTAGAACTGACAAACATGTCAGCACATTCTGACCTAGTTTTGTAGATCAAGCAACTGTGTAAAGGCCTGGCAACAGACTGGTCAGTGGCCCTTTCACAGCCCTATCACCCTTGAAAGAGAAGCTAAATAAAATTTCTGCAAAAATCTCTGTATTTGATAAAGCTAACAGAGTCAGCGAACCTGGAAGTGGAAAACAAGCTGTTTTGAAACAATTTTCTAAGGCTGGTAGAGAGCTGCAGATCTGGCTCATGGATCAGGAGAACAGAAGCTTCTGGTTTCATGGTTAGATAATTTGAGGGAGGGTTGTATTTGAATTAGCAGAAGGAAGGAATGTAGACACATAAGTAATCAACTGGTTTGAGGAGCTTAAGCTAGACTTTAAACTGCCAACTGAAGATTTTGAAAAGTTGCAAAGATCAATAGACCTATGACCTCAAAAAGACCACCTCAAGACAAAATTATGAGACCTGAAAAATATAGAAGAAAAGAGGGTGAGGGTGAAATATAGGCTTTCCAGTGGTTATGACCTTCACAACAGTGATGCTAAAATTCAAGTATTCCAGCGTTGAAGTGGAGGGACATTATAGAAAAGATAGAAATTGTAAATGTGCACTGAAATATTGAGAGAAGTGTTAACTCCTATACTATATCATATAAACGCACTGTACAAAGTTCAGCACAACCAAATTGAATCATATATTAAGAAACTGCATACCAGACATATATAACAGCATAATTTTTCCTTTTAATATTTATCCTTGTTTGTTTGTGTTGTTGTAGTTATTTATTTATTTTTATCACCATATATGTTGAAAATATTATTGTTACTTGTCATTTTGTGGAGACTGTCAACCACAAAATGGAATTGTTATGTATTTTATTATTATAAACAAATAAAAAGAAATGATACAAAAAAAGAAATATTGAGGGAAGTAGAAAGAATCGAGACATTGATGGGTTTTGTAGGGATTCTTGGGAGTGGAATCTTGGGAGAGGTCCTTGTACCCTTTGTATCCATGAGTGGCAAGCCTGATGCTACTGCTGTTTATGGAGGTACATAATGCTCCATACTGCTGCTTAAATCGGTGTCAGGATTGGTCCCAGATGTGTCCTTTTCCTGCCAAGTTCAGTTTTGCTGATTAACCTTGTATGTGTTTGCATTTATCTGTGCTTGTTAATGAGTGTGTAGCCTAACTGTAGAAGGGAGTATGTGGTCAATGTTGGGAATGGTTTGATAATCACTGCAGCTGGGTCTCAGCTCTGGTAAAAGGGGTCTGAACAGTGGTATGGCAAGAAGAGGTAAAAAGGATGGTGGGTAGCCAATGATTGTGTAGACCACCAGATTTGGTAGATTGGAATATGTTTTTACTATACTGTTTGTCAGTTAAGTTTCATTCTGAGCAATGACCCTATAGGATTAGCGTTCTGGATTTCTGTGCCAATAAAGGTTTCTGTTTTTAACTCTGAAACTGCTGATCACTGAGTCTGGGAGCGCCAGTACATGACAATCAAGCACTCCATAGTGGATTTCATCCTATCTCCTTGTTGAATCAGGATGCTAAAGAACTTTCAGTGAACTGATTCAGTTCCTTTATAGCCAATTATGTCTGCACTGCAGGTTAAGTAATCTGGGTTCAAACTGCATTGATGTTACTATTTTAAAGCTGTATCACATAAATTAGTCATTGCCTAAATGTTGGATTAATTCTGTGTTCTACATCTGATACCCACGTACATTTCTTCTGAAGACTTTGGGATGATCTCAGGCATAGTTTCCTTTATCATCCCACCACATCCAGCATTAGCGCTATTATCCATATTAGACAGTGAATAAGATCCTAATTTGCACTGATGAAGTCAAAAGCCTTGAAGGCTACCTATGAAGGTGTTTTAAAATGGTTAGAAAGAGGTGGCAGAAGTGGCCACTGTGGTGTTGTCCATCAGGCATTTCCAGCATCTGGCTGAGAGTTTTCTGGTACACCCTGCTGGCTAATCAGTGGTCTTTTTTGCTTCAAGATGGCACTGGACTAGTATGTAGGGCAGGCTGTTTTCCCATCAGGCTGACAAGTGGGAAATTCTTGCCTAAAGAGAAATTGGATGCTTCCTTATGCAAGCATGGAAAAAGTACAAGTCATGCAACAGGAGATGAGTAAGTATAGTGTCTCCACTGGATTTCTGGCCAACGACAGGGTAGTCTACTTCATAAAGAAATAAAGAGATTTGCACTAGTAGCAGTGTGCATGCATGGTGGCTGGATGACACTGAAGTCCCAATCTGGGTTTACAATCCAGGTTTTCATGACGAAAGTCTGGAAGATAATATTAGCATACAGAGCTATTCACTACAGGCAACGTCTGAAAAAAACAGCCATGACAACTTTATAGAGGCATGGTTTCCTGTGGCGTTACTAAGGCTGGTGTCATCCCTCCCTCTGACAATCTCGCCTGGTGCAGTTTGGCATCTCCGCACCCCCCCCCTAGTGCAAACATTGCTGGTTTCCATACTTTTCATTTTCAACAGACTTTCAGATTTTCAGACCAGAGAACATTTGGGAAAGATCAAGTGAAAAGCAAAACATTTTCTTCTTTCAGAGTTGCAGAAGCATTATTAAGAGTTTCCAAAACTATATAACTGATAATGATCAGAAACTGGCATTGTGTTTATCTCCTTTGTTGTTACAGTTATATATTTAAAAGTCAACATAATAACATACATTTTTAAAAAGGCCTGGGTCATTGCCAGAGTGATAAAACTAAACTATTGTCTGGCAGTATAAGGAAAAAGGACATGGGAATGGACAAATTTTAAGCCAGATGGTAATAACTGATCAGTATTTGAAATCTAGACATAGTGTGGACATTTCTAAGCTTGTAATTATTATTTTGATGCTATATCTCATATATACGAGGAGGTGCCAGCTAATTTTGCTATCATTTTGGCAGGAAATCTTCAGAAACATTTTGTTATTACCACTCGTTTACTGGTACTGGAAACTATGAAATACTTATTTTATTTTCTTAAATATATTTAAAATAATGTTTAAAAATTGATCCGACAATGTAGGATAATTGCAAAAACATATGTGGCTGGTACCACAACTCTTAAAATTTGCATTGGCCTATTGTACTTAAAAATGGGATGGATATGCCTGCGAGACAACCTGCAAGATACAGAGGCGCTTATTGCATGAGGGAAGGGAAGCAGAAGTAAAGCCCAAGATTAGTGTGTCTCACCTTATCACACATCGTCGGTGTGCTTCAGCTGTTCTCCTGTTCCAGTCCTGTGGGAAATGGTGGTAAATGCAAGTCTTTTTGCTTATGGATTTTTCCAGTTAGCAAAAAGATTCACGTTTACTACCATTTCCCACAGGACAGGAACAGCTGAACAGCGGTTGAACGCTGACATCATGCGATATGGCAAGATAGAACACATTATTCTCGGGCTTTACTGACGCTTTCCTTCCTCTGTGTGAGAAGGCTCAGACTCTCTTGTTCAACTTGGTGAATATTAGTACAATACAATCAGACTTAAGGCTGATGCTATTATTGCCACTTCCCAGTGACCAATTTCCTCACTAGTTTGGTGATAACTGAGTAATAGAATCAAAGGGAACAGAATGGATCACATGAGAAGATGCTATAGACTGAATCAAGACTTAGGGCTCATCTACATGAGCCAAGATACGTTAGCTCCCCACGGATCAAGCCCATTGCCTCCATGGAATGGGAGGAAACCCTAACAAGCATGTGAGCCTGTCACTGCATCCACCATTGCCATTTCACTCGCTGTCTAGGAAGGCAGGAAGGTGGTCCACAACATGTGACCAAGACCCCTGCATGTAACAAACCTTGGTCGCATGATCCAGGACTCCTTCCTGCCTTTTGGGAGAGCCAGGGAGACTGGGAGCTTCAATGAGGGCCAGCCTGCTGGGACAGGCTTCTGCCATCCCACAGGGCATGATCCATTTCCTCCAGGCAGATTGATTTTAAAAGGTATTATTCTAAAATGTTGTATTGGGCCCTACCCCGCCTTCCCCCCCCCTCTCAGACCCATCTGTGCCCCTGGTGTGGTGAGGACTGTTTGGGGGCAGAAAGGGGCAAATGACATGCATCACCTGTTGATTTTTAACAGCAGGGCTGTGAGACTGGGTACATTGCCCTTCTAGACAAGCCCTTAGTCATATTTAGTGTAGAACTACTGAAATTGCTGAGGCTTAAATAAGTGATGACTTGTTGATAATGGCTAACATATGCCATTGGTTTGGGTATTTCTTTCAACTTGTTTTGACAAAAATTAGACACAGTGGGTTTAATCTAGAATTAATCAGGGTTTGTAGAACTAATTTTTGTTTCAAAAATTGTAATGCCTAGGTAGGGCAGATTATAGGAATGGCTATACAGAGATGTAGTTTTGTAACAATTTCCTCAGTTGCTGGTGCAGCTTCAATATTTTGGTCAACCACCTCCATGAGAGGGCAAGAGGATTGAAAAAAACTGACAAGAACTTGGCATTATACCTTATATTTTGTGGGCTATATACTTTAAGACTACACACTATAAAATGGCATTGTAGACATTTATTATACATTTTCTGGCATCCAAATAAAATTTGTGGCTTTTGCACACAGAAAAATTCTGGCAACTACATTGGGGCATTTTTATTTCTCTAATCAGTTTGAGAGAACTGCTAACCCCAAGAAAAGTGTAGTAATATTTTTATCTAATGCATTCTGTAATTTCAGTGTTCATGTAGCTAAGTGGGTGTAAACTTGTATGATAAATTAGTACTGTTCCACTCTGATAATATAAATGTTGGACTTTTAGTATTGGGTCAGTCATTTCTTTCTACTTACCATTCCTATTTTTATGGGGTGTCATCCTACATTTCAAGCTTTTCTTTAAAAAGTATATATATATATATATATATATATATATGGAAGTTCATTCTAAAAAAAAAAAAATCCAAATCAGTGATTTTAAATGGAAAATAGTACCAGATACATAGAAAAATGAATACTAATCATATGAGTGATAGATATTTTCTCCCTCTACCAAGCACAGAGCAGAGTTTTTCACCTATAGGAAAACATACGGGGTGGGGTAGCATTTACCTTCTGCCTCAGCTCTATATTTTTCCTTCTGGTAATTTTAATAAGTGAAGATCTGATTATTGACCACAGACATTTTCTTTTTCCAGCATGAATAATTCAGTAATTATATTGAAGAATACCATACAAATGGTTTCTCTTTGAAAAGTGGCCTTCTCATATTTAGGAAATAAAGCAAACTCATTGATAGAACAGAGCCAACAATTTGTTTATGTGTTAAAACATTTCTGAACCATACTTCATCCTAACTGAGATACCAGGGTGATGTGAACAAATATGATTAAAATTATTTTTGAAAATTCACATCATCATCATCATCATCATCATCAAAAAAAGCCACAAAACCTCCAGACTGAATTCATCAATTCAAATGTCTGGGCAAAGAAAAAAGTTTTCAGCTGCAACAATTAGCATATTGGTAGCAGTTGTGCTGCCTTGGGGAAGGCACCTGTTGGTTCACCACAGCCAAAAATGGCACTGCCCTTGGTTGATTTACTTGGTTACTTGGAAAAGGGTGTTCCCTTTTAGGTGCATGTCTAGATAATGTTAGACAGGAGGCATAGCCAGTAGTGAGAGATCATGGAAGTTGCAGTTCTTCAGCAACAAGAGATGTGCATGTTGTCCACCTGTGCTATAAACTGTCCATTTTTGCTCTTTCAGCTCTGCTTTATTACTGTACTGTTTTTGTACCCATCCTTGCTTCATATCTCTTCAGTTCTGAGGTAGATACTTTAGTTTTCTCTCTGAAACCCAGTTACTGGGTGGAAATGCATTTAATTCAGAAGAATTTTTGGCATAGAAGTGTTGAGATTGGGATCCTTTTATGTCACATATTGGTGCCTTTTTTAACATGCCTTTCTGGTTGGACTAACAAAGATATTACAACAATATGGATTTCTCTCATGCCTTAAGATTCCTTATGGCCAAATCAGCTTCCCAGCACTTTGGAAGTTATAAGCATTTTCTTGGCTACTTTAAAAAAATAAACTTTTTTTTTTCCATTTCAAGGAAGATCAAATCAAAGAATCTGCATAATAGCTCAGTAGTTGAGCTTATTTGCTGCCTTTTTGTAGAGGTTAGAATAATCTGGAGTTTTGTATTCATAATTATATGTATAATTTATGTGCAGTCAGAGGAATGCAAAAGGAGAGGAAAATAAGAATCTCTGTTTGGAGTTGCTGGCAAATAAGGCTCAAGGAAACTTTCAAACAAAAAGTTGCTGGACCTTTTTGCTGAAAATAAGTCCAGAAGGCTGAGCTTAATGTAACATGTGGCAGGTGGCCTGCATTTGCCTGGAGAATTCCTCTAGGGTAAGACAGCTCAGCAAACACATAAATCCTTTTTTCTCTGTTATCTAGTAGCACATTTAGTTGCCATGGGGATCTTACTTATGCAGCAGATCCTCTGAAGTTCTGTTTGTACCTAAAGATTTAACCATACAGCTGTTATGGTAAATACTACACGGCAATAATTTCAAAACATTGCACCTTTGAACACTTTTTGATTGATTTTTGTATTTTCCAGATATCAAAACATCTATGTGATCACAATTAGATATCAATTGCTACAGAACTTTACTAATTAATGTAAGCAGAGACTGCAGATTATATCCCTTTAAATTTCCTGATTCCTTGAGGAGGAAGAAGATTTTTTCAAAAAAATTTGCACAATACATGGAAGTAATAGTGAACACTTTTTTTAAGTTGACTAAAATCTATCCAACAATAAGAAAAGACCTAGTATTTTGTGTGCATGGAAGGCTGTAGAGGCCTTCCACACATGCAAACATATCCTCATGACCTCATGAAAACAAGTACTTGTTCTACCAGATCCAGATTTCAGGGCCTACAAAAGCACGCTGTATCATTGGTGGCAAAGGGAAGGTTTCACATTCTCTCTCTGGCTTTTCTTCGCAAATGAAGATTCAGGAAGGACTCATCCCGCGCTTTCTGCAAGCGCGCTGATGACTAAAAAGGCCAATCCAAGATAAACAAGTCCGGTTGCAGAAAGCACAGCAGAAGATCTCCTTCAGTGATGTTTTTGGGTTGTGATTCTTTCTGCGTTGTCGTTTCTCTTCAAGACTTGTTCGGCATGAGTTCTCAAATAAGGCTGCAGCATTGTGGATAGTGCGTCTCCATACCTCCCGATGTGAGGCCAGGGCGGACCATTGTTGGTGATCAATTTGGCTGAGCCTGAAATGTTGTTTCAGGGAGTCTTTGTATTGCTTTTTTTCGAGCGCCCCTCTTACGCTAACCCGTGGCAAGTTCACCGTAGAGTAGTATTTTTGGGAGACGATGGTCCTCCATCCTAGAAACGTGCCCTGCCCAGCGCAGCTGTGTTCTCAATATCATGGCCTCAATGCTGGTGATCCCTGCTTGCTCAAGGACAGCGCAAAATGGTTACAGAGGAAATATTACTGTATTATCTTCAAACTCAATAATAAAGAATTAATTTTCTATGAATCTCCAGTGTATATAGTGATTCAAATGAAATTAGTTTTAGTGCATATATTATACCCAAATGTCACATGCAACTAATACATAAGTACATATAAATTTTTACACACACATAATTAAATCCTTATGTATATGAACATGTGGGATGCAAATTCCAAAGTGTCCACAATGTCCATAAATATATAAAATTGGAAACGAATGAACATCGTCCTTGGTTCAATTTGAATTCTAGTGAGTATGAAACTCTTAATAAGCTGGCTTCCCAAAAGGAGCTTGTCATAAAACCTGCAGACAAGGGGGGTGCGATTTTCATCCAAAACAAGAAAGATTATGAATTAGAAAAATACAGACAATTAAATGACAAGAAAAGTTATCGTCCATTACCCAGAGACCCCACTGACTCCATCAGGAATATCATTAAAGTCATGGTTCAGGAGGGTGTGATACTGGGATATATTGATCAGTCAATTGGGGATTATTTACTTGTTGAGAATCCAAGGGTACCTATTTTTTATACCCCCCAAAAAATCCACAAACCAGGACACCCTCCCAAGGGCAGACCGATAGTGTCAGGATCGGGCTCTCTATTGGAACCTTTAGCAAAATATATTGATTATTTTTTATCACCAGCTGTGGCATCAACTGAATCATATATCAAAGATACAGGACATTTCATCCAGAAAGTAGAGGGCATGCATATAACAAGTAATACATGTTTGGTTACTATGGATGTTAATTCCCTTTACACATCCATACCACTCACTGAAGCCAGGGCAGTGGCTGAAAAAATCTTCTTTGAACGGAACATTACAGAGCCTCCCCCCCATTTCCTTTTGGACATATTGGATGTAGTCCTTGAGAAGAATTATTTTAGATATGACACCAATTATTATTTACAGATCAAAGGCGTGGCCATAGGCTCTCCTCTAACCCCCTCCTTAGCCAATCTATTCATGGCAGATCTGGAAAAATCTTATATTCTCAATCCAACGCAAAATGCATTTGTAAAATACTTTAAAATCTATACCAGGTTCATTGATGATATTTTTATTATATTTACAGATCAGACACAAGTACATTCTTTTTTTTTTTTTGAATGGGCAAATTCTTTCAATGAGCATATTAAACTTACATGCCATCATGACTTGGAGAAATTATCTTTTTTAGATGTAAATGTTTGTGTGAAAGATTCCAAAATTGCTGTATCAAATTTTAAAAACCTACAGATAGGAACACTCTCCTTCACTATCAGAGTTGTCATCCTAGACATTTAAAAAACAATCTACCCTTTTCACAACTTCTTCGCTTAAAAAGGAATTCAACACATCAGGACTCTTTCGTGTCTGCTGCAAATGTTTATGAACAAGAACTATTAGATAGGTTTTACCCACAAAAAGTGATTTCAGCTGTCAAAATTAGGGCCATGAACAAGGACAGACATTCCCTTTTTAAGAATCAGGATAAAAAAAACTACAAGTAGGATTACTACATCCTTGGAGTTTAACCAGCTATCTCAAAAAATAAGAAATATTATTTTCAAACACTGGCATTTGGTGCAAGATATTCCAGGGTGTGCTCTGCCTCCTATAATTGGTTTCAGGAGAACAAGAAATCTAAAAGATTTCTTGGTACACTCAGATATAGTAACACCTGACAAACAACCCATTTCAGTGACTGGTCATTATAAATGTGGGAATTGCTCTTGTTGCAATCAATCACTAAATATGAAGCACTTTATACACCCTCAGACTAAGCAAAAGTTTGTACTAAGAGGTTTTACAAATTGTGCTTCAAAAAATGTGATATATGTAATCATGTGCCCATGCAATCTTCTGTACACAGGGATGTCTAAAAGAGAAGTTAAGACCAGGGTTATTGAACACAAATCTTGAATAAGAAATCAGACATTGGGATGTCCTCTGGTAGAGCCTTTTTTAGAGATGAAACACCCCCCAGAGTATTTAAGATTTTTTGTGATAGAGAAAGTTACTGCTAGTTCTAAGTTCATCTCACTAGCTGAAAACAAATTGCAACAAAGAGAAGCATGGTGGATCTTTAAGTTAAATTCTAAGAAACCAGCAGGACTTAATGAAGTAATTGATTTCACTGTTTTTTATGAATGAACTAGTTTTTGTGAATGATGTGATTGTAGCCATGCATACCGGCGTTTCCCTACTATTGAGGAAGTAGAGCAAAGGTTAATTGAATACTTAACATCTACAATAATGTGTTAATTTGCAGGCTTTTGTGGATTGGGTTTAAATACTTGGGGGAATTTAGTTCAGCACAGACAGGGAGTGGAAGGAAATTATCATTGTGATTGTTAAATGTACAGTTCAGGTAAGCAACTATGGGCTTTGTACTCTTTAGTCTTCAATGTTTAAAAGAGATAATGGGGCATGTTGGCACTAAATGTTTTTGTGTAAATTAATTATAGACTCCTAGCATTGCATTGAAAAAGGAAACGAAACATCAACTAGAACTAATCTCTGGAGGTTGGCGTCTGCAATGCACTCTGGAGAGTAATTGGAGTACGTGGCTTACCCCATCCATCACTGTACTATCTCATATTTGGGCATCTTGTTTGAAATAAGATACTTCTCCTGTCTAATTGGAATGATGAAAGGAAAATGACTGCATACAAGTGAATGTATTCCCAAACCCTGCAAATAAGTATTTATGGACATTGTGGATACTTTGGAATTTGCATCCCACATGTTCATATACATAAGGATTTGATTATGTGTGTGTAAAAATTTATATGTACTTATGTATTAGTTGCATGTGACATTTGGGTATAATATATGCACTAAAACTAATTTCATTTGAATCACTATATACACTGGAGATTCATAGAAAATTAATTCTTTATTATTGAGTTTGAAGATAATACAGTAATATTTCCTCTGTAACCATTTTGCACTGCTCACAGTGAAACCTCCCCTGTACTTTCGTTGCTCAAGGACAGCAACATGCGTCACATAGTCAGTCCAGTGTATATTTAGGATTGTGCGTAAACAGCGCTGATGGAAGCGTTCGAGGAGTCGTAAGTGGTGGCGATAGGTGACCCATGTTTCAAATCCATAAAGGAGGATAGACAGTATAATGGCTCTATACACACTGATTTTTGTGCTTTGCCTCAGGTGTTTATTGCTCCAGACTCTTGTGAAGTCTTCCAAATGCACTATTTGCCTTTGCTAATCTGTGATCGATCTCTTTGTCAATTTTGGCATCTGAGGAGATGATGCTTCCCAGGTAGGTGAACTGCTGAACGGACTTGAGCACAGATTTGCTAACGGTAATGTGGGGATGGTAGTGTTCGTCCTGTGGTGCAAGCTGGTAAAGAACTTCTGTTTTCTTCAGGTTGACTTTCAGCCCAAACAGCTCTGCAGCTGTTGCAAAGCAGGATGTTAGGCGCTGCAGAGCTGCTTCTGTGTGGGCAACAAGGGCAGCAGCAGCAGCGAAGAGCAGCTCACGGACTAGATAGTTTAGAGTCTTAGTGTGAGCCCTCAGATGGCTTAAGTTTAACAAGCTACCATCAGTACGGTAACGTATATAGATGCCGTCGTCTTCTTCAAGCTCTGCCATAGCCCTTTGGAGCATCATGCTAAAGAAGATTGTAAATAAAGTTGGAGCAAGAACACAACCTTGCTTCACTCCATTAGTTATTAGAAAGGGCTCTGAAAGAGCATCGCCATATCTGACTTGACCACGCTGGCCCTCGTGTAGCAAGATAATCATATTAAGGAATTTGGGGGGACATCCTAGTCTTTCCAGGATCTGCCACAGACCTTTTCTACTCACAGTGTCGAAGGCTTTGGTGAGGTTGACAAATGTTACATAGAGACCCTTGTTCTGCTCCCTACATTTTTCTTGCAGTTGTCTAAGGGCAAATACCATGTCTGTAGTACTCCTATTGGGTCTGAAGCCACATTGGCTTTTAGGGAGAAGTTCTTCTGCAATAGCAGGAACTAATCCGTTCAGGAGTATCCTTGCAAGGATTTTTCTAGCAATAGAGAGCAGTGTTATGCCTCGATTGTTTGAGCAATTGGATTTTGCTCCTTTTCTCTTGTACAGGGTGATGATGACTGCATCTCAGAGGTCTGATGGCAGTTCCCCTTTTTCCCAGCAATTCACAAGGAATTCGTGGAATTTATCATGGAGTTCATGACCTCCGTGTTTCCAAACTTCAGGTGGGATTCTATCAATCCCAGCTGCCTTGCCGTTTTTCATCTGCTGTATGGCCTTAAGGGTCTCTTTCAAAGTGGAAGCTATGTCCAATTCATTTTGCATCAGTTTTTGTATCATATGTTGGATAGCTGAGCCTTGGACTACTTGGTTGGCGCTAAAGAGACTTTGAAAATGTTCAGCCCATCAATTCAGGATGGAGGCTTTATCAGTAATTAATGTTTGACCATCTGTACTGTATAAGGAGCTTTGGACCTGATAAGTAGGTCCAAACACTGCTTTAAGAGCTTCATAAAATCCTCTAAGATCACCCAGATCTGCACAGCATTGTGTCTTTTCTGCTATATTGATTCACCACTTGTTCTGCATGTCTCTGAGTTTTTGTTGAAGTTTACTACATGTGAGGCGGAAAGCTGCTTTTTTTACATGGCAGGTTGGCTGGGCGAGGTATGCCTGTATGCCTGGTGAGCAGTTCTCTTCTTTGCCAACAGCTCCTGGTTCTCTTGGTTGTTTTCATCAAACCTGTCTTGATTTTTCTTGTGGGAGAACCCTAGGGATTCTTCTGCAGACTGGAGGATACTGTTTTTGATATGTTGCCAAAGCACTGTAGGAGAATGATCTGTAGGATGGTCTTCAAGTTTTGTTTGTAGATTTGCCTGGAAGTTGTCTCTCATGGTAGCTTGTTGAAGATTGTTGACTTGGAGTCTCTTCTGTAAGATGCCACCCCTCTTATGTTTGAACTTTAGTTTACATCTGACGAGGCGATGATCTGTTTGGCATTCTGCACTGGGCATCACTCGAGTATGACGGACATCACGAATGTCTCTCTGACGGACTAGAACATAGGAAATGAGGTGCCAAAGTTTGGATCGGGGATGCATCCAGGTTGTCTTCAAGCTATCTTTCTGCTGAAAGATTGTGTTTGTAATAGTCAGCTGTTGTTCTGCACAGAACTCTAGCAGGAGGCGTCCATTATAATTGCAATTTCCAACACCATGCTTGCCTAAGACACCTTTCCAGGCTTCAAAGTTCTTTCCTACTCTGGCATTGAAGTCACCAAGGATAATAATTTTATCTTTTACAGGGACTTTTTGTATGAGTTGGTGTAGGTTTGTGTAGAATTTGTCTTTCTCTACAGGGTTGGCTTGCATAGTTGGGGCATATATGCTAAAGAGGACAACATGTGGGAGGCGTAAGGAAACAATGCGATCAGAGTGTCCTGTTGGCAAGGTTTCGAGTTTGGAGGCCATGGAGTTTTTAATCATAAAGCCTACTCCTGAAAGATGTTTTTCGGTTTTGGGTTTGCCAGACCAGTAAAGTGTGTAGCTGGCGCCATGTTCTTTAAGGCTGCCTTCCTCATGGAAGCAAACTTCACTAAGAGCAGCGATGTCAATGTTAAGTCGTGATAGTTCATGGGCTATTAGGGCAGAACGACGCTCAGGCCATCCACTATCTGCAGAGTCTTGCATGGTTCTGATGTTCCAGCATGCAAGTGTCAGTTTATTTACACCTTTGTGAGGCCGGTGTGTGCCTTTGTTTCTTTGCCTTGGTTTGACCGCATCAGAAGATGCCCATTGGCCATCGCTAGCCAACCAGGTAGTTGGGGATGAGCTTTCGTTAGGCCACCTTTTCTAGGCCCCTCTCCACATGGAGCAAGCAGTGCTCTCCTTAAAAAAGGCTGCTTGGTCGTTCAGGATGCTGCCGAACAAGACTGTCATCTTCCGGGTCAGCCTCGAGTGACCAATGTCCTGAACCGCCTGCATGCAGGGTTGGGTCTGCGGCTTCCAGTGCATCTTTACACCTGCCGTTTCGTCTCTCGCCTATTGCTACAGGCCTTTTTTGGAACTGGATTTATCCTTCAAGCCTGTGCAGTGGATTTTTCTGGTGGAGAGCAGCGTGCACAGAACTGGCCTCACCCTTTAAACCAGAGATTCATCTGCCGTGGCCTTGCAAGCATGGACGTGGCAGTGAGGTCCTCGGGCCGTAGGTTTGATAGAGTTTCCTTCTCTTAGATGGTTGACCTTACAGGGTTGGACGAGCACCATCAGCCCGGGTTTGGGATTGGAGTTTTCCTTCTCCTAGGACGGTTGCCACAAGGCTGGAGGGCCCATCCTGCCCTTTGATGCTCTTTGTCAGACCCTTCAGTTTTGACCTGTCTGGCATGGGAGACCCTACCGGTCGCTTTATGCCACCACCAGCATAGCTCAAAACATCATTAGGGTACGCAAGCCTCTCTCCCACAACAAGGGGGCGTCAATGGAGAGGTTTCACATTGTATACTGCTGTATATAATGTTGCCTGTACCGAGTGCTATGTTGACTTTTTATATACAGTCACGGGGAAAAAAAAAGAACACTCTCTTTGAATTCTGTAGTTTTACATATCAGGACATAATAACAATCCTTAGCAGGTCTTAAAATTAGATAATAGAACCTCAGATGAAAAAGAACACATGACATATTACACCGTGTTATGATTTATTCAACAAATAAATCCACAAAAAAGTTAGAACATTCCCACCCACCCAACGTAATCCCTCTGAACATTCCACCACTCCCAATGTCTTTTTCAAACCTGAAGCTATGCAACTTCACTAGAGATCACCATTTTAGGGAAAGATACAGATGACAATGGAGGTAATTTGGTTGCTGTCAGGGAGATGTGTAGTTGCCCATCCCATTAAAGATAAGGAAAGGAAGAGCTGACAAGAAAAAAACCAAAAACTTTATTTTAAACCTGGTTTTAACACCACGACACTGGGGGCCATAGATGCTCAGAGGCAGCTTCTATAGACAAGTCTCTAGCTGGATGGGTCTTTGCTTGTGTGAATCTGACCTCTGTATACAGCCCAGGCTGTATTTGTGGATTCCCTTTAAAAGAAACAAAATCTTACTTATCAGCTATTTGGGAGAAAGCAAAGGAATCACTTTTCTTCCTTATATGACAACCAGCTGATTAACAGGACTTCAGTTTTTTTTCTAAACAGGGCAGTGATATCTGCTCCACACACTGTTATATTGAATTGGGCCAAATTATTTGTATAGCATTAGGAATAGTTTTTATTACAAAGTGGGGAAAATCATTATTGACTAGGTATACATTTAGTGGCTTTTCAGATGGGTATAACCTGTTGCAAATACTTGTAGACACATTGTCTTAGTGTCAAGGTACTCAAGATATAATACAGCAAGGGTGGGCAGCTATGGGAGTCAGAAGGGATGAATTATACCCCTGAAAACCTTGGAAGACTGCATCCCCACTACTGCATCCTTCGCAAAATTTGACCCCCGCAATGCCCCCAAATACCTTCCAGAGAGCATGGGGGGAATTTACCTCTATTTTTCTCTGGGCATTTTAGGCCCAGGAAATACATTTTTGAGCAACGGGAAGTCACTGCATGTTTTAGAAAAATGTGGGGGTAGGTGATGTGACAAACCCCCTCCCATATCCCCTTTGGGGCATTTGAGATAATATCTTTTTTTAAAAAAGACCCCCTGAGGTGGGAGTTTAATGGGAGTGTTTAAATTCAGGTTTCCAATATCCCTTATTAAACAGAGCATATAGCAAATGCTCTCTCCTCACTGTACTGCACTCCTGGGAAGTACAGCCAATTAAGCAGAGTACACACACGCAGCAGTGTTAGTGTGACAATTTCAGCATACACAAAGAACACAGCTTAGAGATAACCAAACACCCTTATCCTATTCCAAGTTACTTGTTTAGCAAAAGAAGCACTCAAAACTCATAAAAGTAGTTTAAAAGTACAAAGCTTCATTACTCACAGTTTCAGAGCTTAATACGTGTGGCAGAAATTCAGTATATCTTCAAAGTAGACTAAAACTACTTAAAAATGTCTAAAAACTACATCATAACAAAAGAATATGCAGGACTCCCTGAGAGGGAGTTCCTCTCACTATCAAAACACGGCAAAGAATGGGGAGGGAAGAAAGCCCTTGTGGCTGGCTTCTAGACAAAGGAGGAAGACTAAGACACTCCCCTTTCCCTAGAAACCCAATAACAAAACATTAGGAAGTTACATCAACACATCCTATCTGGCTTCTCAATTAACCCTTCAATAGCAATACGTTTCCACTTATTGGATTGCAAACTATATATTCCAATAGGGCTAGGATAAAAAAAAAATGTCCTGGGAGGTATCCTGCAGCCCAGAGGTACTTTGTCCTCCCCTGTTTAGTATTTTTACAAAAGAAGGTAGCACCCTACAGTAATAGTAAGTAACAGCAGCTACAACTTGTATTAATATTCTTTTTGCTCCCAGTAGCCCCATAAGTTTCACAGCTAGATGACAGCCAAGACAAAGGAGACATCCTCTCTTCTCCGATCCCCGCAGTGGCAGAGGGGGGAGGGAACCGGGGAAGGAAAAACAGGAGGAGAAAGCCCTTTTCCCTTCTCCAATCCCCACGGTGGTGGCGGCGGACTGGGGGGTGCGAATGGCAGCCACCCTCTTCCCTTTCTCATCCCTGATCACTCGGGGGGAATATGGTGGCTGTGGGCACCTGCCCTATTAGCAAGCCTCATCCCTGTGCTTATCCAACCAATCAGGGTTGCATTTTCTGTTCTCTTAGGCAGCAATTCCTATAAAATTGATGTCCTAACAAGGGGGTATGTGCACCCCTTGGCTGTTTTTCAAAAACTCCATGAAAAGCTGTGAAGGCTTTTCCCTTGGAGTTTTTGCCATTTTGCCCCCCCCCCTTCGAAATACGGTGTAATGATGCAGATTCCCATGTAAACAGGTAGGCTTCTCCTAGAATTCGAGGAGTATTTTCACCTTTTAGATAGCCTGCCCCATATTTTCCTGTTTCTATCACATACAATACTTCTAAAGAAAAAAAGAATCCCCTCACAAAAGAGAATGAATGCTTTGGAAATAACAAGCTGGTGTTGCCATCAGCCAGTCCAATCTAACCAAATTTGACTGTCAGCTGACCCAATTACCACCTCTTCAGCCCTCTTCAGATAGGATATGGCCCAAGAGTGGGAAACCTCTTACTTCAAGACTTGGAATGCACAGACTGAATTACTTGCGATATAGCTTAAACTGGAAGCCCTTCTCATAGAATTATATACAAGTTGTCCCTTCATATTCACTGGGGTTTAGTTCCAGGACCCCCCGTGGATACAAAAGTCCATGAATACTCAAGTCCCATTATATGCAATGGCATAGCAAAATGGTGTCCCTTATATAAGATGGCAAAATCAAGGTTTGTTTTTTGGATTATTATTTTTTAAAGAATATTTTCATGCTGTGAATACTTAAATCTGTGAATACCAAATCCGTGGATATGGAGGGACAACTGTAATTAGAATATAATCATAGAACCATAGACTTGGAAGAGACCACAGGGACCCTGCTGTGCAGGAATATACAATAAAAGTACTCTTGACAGATGACCATCCAGGCTCTGTTTAAAACCTCCAAAGAAGGATACTTCACCACACTCCAAGGCAGTGCATTCCATGGTCCAACAGCTCTTACTTTCAGGAAGTTCTTCCTAATGTTCAGGTGGGTTCTCTTTTCCTGTAGTTTGAATCCATTTCTCCCTGCCCTAGTCTCTGGAGCAGAAGAAAACAAGCTCCATTTTCAGCATGACATCCCTTCAAATATTTAAACATGGCTATCATGTCACCTCTTAACCTTCTCTTCTACCGACTAAACATACCCAGCTCCCTAAGCCACTCTTTATAGGGCACAGTTTCCAGGCCATTCACCATTTTGGTCATCCTCCTATGGGCACATTCCAGCTTGTCAATACCCTTCTTGAATTTTGGTGCCCAGAACTGCACACGATATTCCAAGGGGGGTCAGACCAAAGCAGAATAGAGTGGTACTATTACTTCCCTTCGTCTAGACATGATATGCCTATTGATACAACCTAGAATTGCATTGACTTTTTAAGCTGTTGCACCACACTGTTGATTCATGTTCAGATTTTGGTCTACTAAGACTCCTAGATCCCTTTCACATGTACTGTGGTCAAGCCAGGTGTTGCATATCCTGTATCTCCGCCTTTTGTTTTTTCTACCGATGTTTAGTACCATATATAGTATCCTGTTGAAATTCATGTTCTTAGTTTTGGCCCAGTCCTCTGGGGTATTAGTGGCCCCTCCTAATTTGGTATAATCTGTAAATTTGATAAGCAGATCCTCTATTCCATCATCCAAGTAACTTATAAAAATTTTGATTAACACGGGACATTATTGGAATTTTAAAACATTTGAGATTTGTTGATCTCCGTAGCTGAGTTAAAGTTGCACTTAGCAGAAGTTTTGGGAACAGATTAAGACAGCCACCTCCTCCACACACACACTATATCTAGCTTTGAAATAAAACAAGCTTAGTCTTCTTTAAAAGTATAAAAGATAGTTTATTTACAAAATAGCATGTGCATAATCAATACACAGGTTCAGCATCTTCAGATAGGTAGGAGGAAGGAATATGAAGGTTTACATGCTGTTCAGAACTTAGAAGCATCTTTCTCTAGAGAGCTACTTCACAATCACATGTTTAATGGTGGGAATTTAATAAAAGAGTGTGCTTGCTTGGGGCTTGCTCCCCAGAGAACAAAAGGTGCCTACATGATGAGGAAAAGGAAAGGTATGTAAACAAGCAAACAGGAAATTATCCATAAACATGCTTTGCATAAAGTCCTAGAGGGAACATGCGCTTTAACTACCATGGAGTTCATGCTTGCAAAGGGTGAGCACACTTTGGGTTCTCTCAATCAACCAATTACAAATCCACCTAACAATGGCACTGTCTAGCCTATACTTCACTAGCTTGTATGCAAGAATATCATGGGGGACCTTGTGAAAGGCCTTACTGAAATCAAGATGTGCCACATCCAAGCATTCCCTTCAAATACCAAGCTTGTAACTCTATCAAAAAAGGGTTAAGATTTGTCTAGCATGACTTGTTTCTGAGAAACCCATCCTGACTTATAGCAATCATGGCATTGTTTCCTAAGTGCTTAAAGAATGTCTGTTTAATGATCTGCTGTGGAATCTTTCCTGCTATTGATGTCAGGCCGACGGGCAGTAATTGTTTGGGTCCTCTTTCCCCCCTTTTTGAAGATGGGGGCATTTTCATTCCCAGCCTTCCTCCAGTCTCCTGGGATCTCTCCTGTTCTCCAGGAATTTTCAAAGATTATTGCCCATGGTTCTGAGATTTTCCTGCCAGTTCTTTTAATACTCTTGGATATAGTTTCATCTGGCCCTGGAGACCTTAAGTCATTTCTCAGCAGGGAGACTGCCCAGTGCTTGGTATCCTGACTCTTTATTAGATATTTGAAGGATCAGATGTAATTAAACAAAGGGATTGAGGTTTCCCACCCTTTCACATAGCCTGAATTTTTGCCTTCAATCAGGCCATACCACCCAGCATCTGAACAGATCACTAGTTAGCCTGACTGCCCATCTTTTTTTATTCTCTTTAAATATTATTTTAAACTTTTTGTCTAACTTAAGAAAGACAACTAAATTTAAACAACTCTTGGAAATTTGGAAGCACAAAGGCATCTTAATATCTGTTACATTAAACTATAATTGAAAATGAAATTCCTTATGTCCAATAAGCAACCTTTGAGGATGGGGGGCTTTCAGCATTTCCTCCCCTCAGACCACTGCTGTGACATTAAATTTGAGGAGCAGCAGTGGGAAACTACCCCCCCCCATAACTGCACACCTCCACTTTAAGCCAGACACCACTCAGTATTCATTTGTAGTCCAAAATTTATTCTCTTTTCTTAAGTTACCCAAACTATTTGTTTGAACATTTTCAATTTGATTTAATTGGCATTTGATGAACTTGCAATTATTAAGTCCTGGCAAACTTTCAAAGGCATGTTAGCCCTCTCAGCAATCTGTTAGTAGCTGGGTTTTTTCATTTTTATTTTGCAAGTTTGGGACATTTATTGTTATTTTTCTGTGCAGGGATCAGGAAAAAAGGAAAATGGGAAATACCTTTAAGGCCAGTGGGACTGTATGAATGGGGAAGGATGAGATGTACTAACTGAAGATGTGCTTTCCACTGCTGAGTGTAATCTCAGTAGGGCATAGCTTCTTATCTCAGGATTCTAAGAAGGGCAGTGGCTCAGACTGTGGGTGGTGTGGTAAACACCTTTGTCTCTATTTCATTTGGGATGAAGCAGGTTAATTTCCCAGAAATTAGTTAAACTTCAGAGGGGTTAGAGACTTAGAAAAGCCTAGTGCTCTTTGGCAACAGAGACATGTGGGGGTGGGGAGTGATATCTTTGTCTTCCATTGATGGTTTTATTGGTTTAAAGTGCAAAATAAAGCTTTCAGGGGCAATTGTGCTGCTGTGCCTCCTAATGATGTGATTGCTTTATGGTTCTCCAGCCTTAGGCCAGCTTGCCTGTTTGACACCCTTTCTGTATTTCTTATGTTGTTTTAATTTATGTTTTCAAGACCGCCCCCCTCCTTGGAACCCTGACAACCAGAAACTTTTCAGTAAAATCTCAGAACCTCAGGAGTTTGTTGAAGCTCCTAGATTTTTCATTAAACTCCATATTACTTCCTTCATAGTGTGGCCTTATTTATGCAGGTTTCTTCAGCCCCTGCTTGCAGTAACTGGGATTAGTTTTCCCAGAACACAGATCCTGACCAAGGTGAAGTACATGTTGGACAAGACTGAACTTCATGAAAAAAGAAAGTTGAATAAAGAAGGTGAATAGATTTCATATCCTAATGGGAGGCCAGAAATAATGATGATCCCAGTGTCAGTCTAAACCACAGTGAATATTATTTTTGGCCTATGATATCATTGCACTATGCAGAAATACCCACGGCTGACCACATATCCAAGCCAAGAGGATTTTTTCATTGCATGCTGAAGCGTCTGCCTGTGTTCTTCAATATTCTGTAGTTTTTCACACAAAAATTAAAAATATTTTTATTCATGCAGACTTTTAATATCTAACTCCGTTGCTGTTTTATTTAAAAATATTTTGATTGCTGTTTCTCACTTTTTGGGGTACATGTAAAATAGCATCCGTTATCTCTCTCTGGCTTTTCTTCGCAAATGGAGATTCAGGAAGGACTCATCCCACGCTTTCTGCAAGTGTGCTGATGACTAAAAAGGCCAATCCGAGATAAACAAGTCCAGTTGCAGAAAGCACAGCAGAAGGTCTCCTTGGGTGATGTTTCCGGGTTGTGATTCTTTCTGCGTTGTCATTTCTCTTCAAGACTTGTTCGGTGTGAGTTCTCAAATAAGGCTGCAGCATTGTGGATAGTGGGTCTCCATGCCTCCTGATGTGAGGCCAGGGCGTACCATTGTTGGTGATCAATTTGGCCATAGAAAACAGTAAAACCATGGTTTGCTTTTTGGAATTTTAAAAATATTTTCGAACAGTGGCTGGTTGAATCTGTGCATGCAGAATCCATGGATACGGAGCTCCTACTGTGATTGCTAGTTTTGCAGATGCATTAAAATTTAGGATAAAAAAACCTCATTTTTTGGAGGCTGTCATGATGGAGTTCCCATCAGCCTGCCTCAAGGTTGATCCAACTCCATCATTCTGCAACAACTACAATTCCTATTATCTGCAAACAGAAATTGTCTTGCCAGCATAACATCAGATAAACAGAGGGGTAAAGGTTAAAGGAACCAAGGTGGGAGGGGAAGGGCATTCCCTGATTCAGCATCATCAATGACATCAGATCACCAGAGGGCAGACTTGACCAATCAGGAATGCCTGCATGGTAATTTAAGATAAGGTATAAGTTCTTTGTTCTGAGCACATGGCTTTAGTCAGACCATGTGGTTTTGAGAAGACAAAGGAGGCTCTGGACAGTCCAGCATGTTTTTAGAGCCAAATGCCGGGGATTGCTGTTAGAGCAGGGCTGGCTGGCATAGCTCACAGCTCCTCTGATTCCATCTGAAGCCAACAGAAAACTGCATACATAGTGAGTAGCTTAGGGCCCGTTTAGCATGGCATTAGGGACCCTTATGTTATTTTCTTAAACTTTGGCTGAATGTAGCTGAACTTAGTTAAATGAATAACTAATGAACTTAGTTAAATGAATAACTCCAGAGACTAGAACATGGAGCAATGGATGCAAGCTCCAGGAACAGAGATTCCACCTCAACATTAGGAGGAACGTTTTGACAGTAAGAGCTGTTCAGCAGTGGAACACACTCCCTCGGAGCGTGGTGGGGTCTCCTTCCTTGGAGGTCTTTAAATAGAGGCTGGATTGCCATCTGTCAGGGATGCTTTGATCGTGATTTCCTGTGTGGCAGGGGGTTGGACTGGATGGCCCTCATGGTCTCTTCCAACTCTGCAATTCTATGATTCTAATATAGCTTTGAAATAACTGAATGCTTGACTTCAATACTTTGTAATTCTAAGTGTCTGACCTGAAAGAAAAGGTCTTTCTTCATGAAATGATTTATCTCTTAAGCTCTGTTTTAATAAAATAAGTTTTCTAACCTTCCTGCATGCTGATGCTGTACGTGCCTATATCTCTTGGTCTTGCTACATTTCACTCTCTCTCTCTGGGGATAGGAGGGAGGAGTTGGGTGGTTTACAGTGGCAGGTAGACTCACTGGTTATCCACTCTCCCACTGGGCTGGTTATAAAGACTTCAGTGGGTGGTGGCAACATTTTTTGCCTAGAGGGGGCACCCTTGAGTGAGGCTGCTCAGAGTTGCCTCTACAGGGGAGCTAAATATGGAGATTCCAGACAGAGAGCCTCCAGTTTGGTCCTCGACAGAGATGTTAACCCAGGTGGGGATAATGTGGCCCCTGGACCTCATTCAGCCCACAAGGGCATTTTGGAGGCCCCCATGGTCTTCCAAAGTCTGGGATTTTCTTTTATTTTTCTCAAGATGTCTCTTATGCTCTCTAAGAGGTGAGGAGGCAATTTCACAAGACACTAAGTAGGATTCAGACATTAATCCCTTGCATGTGAGCATGGTATAAATATTGATTTATTAAAATATTTATATTGTCTCTTTTTGTCCAATTTTTTTTTTTTTTAATAAATTTTATTCACATTTTCAACAAAAATACATTAAAACATACACTCATATACTCCTACATCCTTAATACACAAATATACATTTTTCTCAAACAAATATGCACTGAATCTGACTTTCACACTTCATCTCTATTCTTCCTCTCTTATTTTCACTCATACCTCATCACTTCCTTCTCTCTTCGTAGTCCATCTTGCTTAATTCATGCTCTCCCCTTCCCCCTTTTTCTTCTCCATTTATCCCATTTCTCTGCCTTCTTATTTTCATCCTTTATCTCTTTCTTTCCATCTAATCACTTTCTAGTAATGTTTATAATCTATATAGGACATTTAACTAAATACAGTCTGTTTTTATACCTGCTTCTTTCCCCCACTTATTTTCCCATAAAGGGTTCAGTATTTCCCAAATCTCTAAATCTTTTATTCTTTTATTATCGTCTATTAAGACCGTCAATCTTTCCATCTCGTACATGTCAAAGAGTTTCAATAGCCATTCCTCCATCGAGGGTACTTCTTGTTTTTTCCAATATTTTGCAAATATTATTCTCGCTGCTGACAACATATACATTAACAATCTCCAATATTTCCTTTGGATGCGAGTCTCTATCTTTTCAAACATGTTCAAAAGATAAATCTCCGGGGTACAAGAGTAATCTGTTTCTAACAATGTTGTAATTATTTTGTGGATATTTCCCCAGTATCTCGTTGCCTTTTCGCAAGTCCACCAGGTGTGGTAATACGTGCCAGAAATTTTCTGACATTTCCAACAGAGATTTGATGAATCCTTATAGATCTTTGCTAACCTTTCTGGTGTTAAGTACCACCTCATCATCATTTTGTATACATTTTCTCTAATGATGCTACTCTTAGTGAAAGGTATATTTTTCCCCCATAATCTTTCCCACTGTTCTAATGGTATTGCATGCCCAATGTTTCTCGCCCAAGCTAACATATAGGGTTTGATTACTTCCTGTTCTTGATTTAGCTTCAATATTAATCTATATATCCTTGATAATATCTTTTTCCTACCTTCTTGAATTATCTTGTCGAATTCCGTATTCTTCTCCTCTATACCCTCTAGCTTTTGATCGATTTTGAATTTTTCTGCTAGCTGCCTAAATAAGAACCAATGGCAGTCAGTATTTTCTTGCCTTAACTCTTCCTGGGTTTTCATAACCCATTTATTACCTTCTCTCTTAAGTAGATCCTTATAAGACAACCATTTCCCTTTATATATATCTTCTTTCTTGTAATATGCTTCATGGTTCGAGAGCCACAGAGGCACTTTTATGTAGAATTTCTTTTTATATTTTGACCAGACATTTAACAGAGCCCTTCTTAGATAGTGATGTCTAAATTCTCCGTGGACAGCTGCTTTATTATGCCACAAATAGGCATGCCATCCATATCTTGCGTTAAAGCCCTCTAATGTTAGTAGTCTCTTATTTTCAAGTGTTATCCAATCCATTACCCAAGAAAGCGTGCTCGCCTGGAAGTAAAGCTGTAAATCCGGTAAATCTAAACCGCCTCTCTCTTTTTTGTCTATTAATATCTTGTGTTTAATCCTGGGTTTTTTCCCCCTCCAGATAAATCTTGTTATATCTTTCTTCCATAACTTAAAGATCTTATCATTAATTATAACTGGAATATTCATAAAAAGGTATAACATCCTCGGGAGTATATTCATCTTAAATGTTGCAATTCTCCCCATCAGAGATAACTCTAATTTCTCCCATTTCATCATATCTTCTTTTACTTTGTTCCAAGTCTTAACGTAGTTGTTCTCAAACAACTCTGAATTCTTTTTAGAGATTATTATTCCTAAGTATTTGATCTTCTTTTGTACCTTATACCCCGTCATCTTTTCTAAGATTAACTCCTCTCGTCTTACCATATTCTTAGTTAACATCTCTGATTTCTCTTTGTTTATCTTCAAACCAGCCCATTTTCCAAATTCTTCCACTGTCTCTATAAGCTTCCCTATGCTATCTTTTGGATCTTCTAGTATGAAGACTAAGTCGTCTGCGAAAGCCTTGTATTTATATTCCTGCCCTTGATATTTCCACCCTTTTATTTGTGAATCCAATCTTATTTTTCTAATCAATATCTCTAGTACTATAATAAAAAGTAGTGGCGATAGTGGGCACCCTTGACGGGTCCCTCTTTCTATCTTACAAGGCTTTGATTTTTCCCCATTAACTATTATTTGGGCCTCTTGATTATTATATATCTTATTTATCCAATCACCATAACTTTTCCCTAAGTTCATTCTACCTATGACCTCAAACATAAATTCCCATCTTAAGCTATCGAAAGCCTTCTCGGCGTCTGCAAAAATCAGTAATAGCTCTTTATCGCTATGTTTTTCATAATACTCAACTAGATCAATAAGGACTCTCAAGTTATCCTTCGTTTGTCTCCCTGGGAGAAACCCGCTTTGATCCTCATAGATCCAATCTCTTAAGATTTTCTTCAATCTTTCTGCCAAGATGTTAGTAAATATTTTGTAATCTATATTTAACAATGAGATTGGTCTATAGTTTGACGGTAATATCGGATCTTTATCTCCCTTCGGTATTAAGATTATGTCCGCCTTCCCCCAAGAGTCCGGGCATTTCCCTTTATTTATATCATTAAAGAGTCTATATAGGGGGTCTATTAACTCTTCTTCAAATGTTTTGTAGTATAAGGTAGAGAAGCCATCTGGGCCCGGGGCTTTCCCCGTTTTCATTTGTCTTATTGCTTCCCTTATTTCTAATTTTGAAATCTGCTTATTTAATTCATTCTTTTGTTCTTCCGATATCTGGGGTATATTCTCCTTATCTAGATATTTTTCCATTTCTACATATAGATCTTTGGATAGTTTAACATTGAAATATAAATTAGAGTAATATTCTTGAAATACTCTAATTATATCTTTTTGTTTTGAATATTTCCCCACGCTCGACCTTATTTCTAATATCACTTTCTTTTCTCTTTCTTTTCTTAATTTATAGGCAAGCCATTTGCCTGGTCTGTTTGCCTGTTCAAAGTATTTTTGGCGAGCAAACTTTAGTTTGTTCGCCATTTCCATTGTCATACTCGTTTCTAACTGTTTTCTCAGAACAGCTATCTCCTTTCTAATCTTCTCCTCCTTATATCCTTCCTTCAATAATTTTTCCTTCTCCTTTATGGTTTCTGTTATTTCTTCTTCTCTTTTTTTCCTCAGCTTCTTAAGCTCAAATTCCTGTTGCATAAGATGGCCTCTTATTACTGCCTTTCCTGCATCCCAAACTATGTCTATACTGGTACCTTTGTCTAAATTTTCCTCAAAGTATTGTTTTAATATTTTCCTTATTTTATCTATTATTGAATCTTTTTTCAACAGTATATCTTTAATTTTCCATTTATTATTATATTTTTTCCTTGTTCGAATTTCAAGCAGTATTGGGTTATGATCAGATATTATTCTTTGTTTTATCTCTACCATGCCAATATCTTTCACTAATGTTTTTGATATTAGAAACATATCAATTCTGGACCATGAATCATGACGATTTGAGTAGTATGTATAGTCTCTTTCTTGATCATGTTTTAATCTCCAGATATCTATAAGCGCCAATTGTTCCATCATTTCCATCACCTCTTTTGGGAGTTTTCCCTGACTTTTCTTTTTGTTCTTTTTAGCTGATCTATCCAGATCTATATTCATAACCCCGTTCCAATCTCCTGCCAGAATCAAGTTATCAAAATCATGACTCATCAATTCCAACATCAGTTTTTTATAAAATCTGCCTTTATTTTCTAATGGGCCATATAATCCAATCATTAGTATCTTTTTATCTAGCAGGTTAACTTCCACTCCTATGTAGAAACCTTCCTCATCATTGAATATTTCCCTTGAGTCATATTTTTTGTTTATATACATCGCCACTCCCCTTTTCTTTTTATTGTAATTAGTTGTATATACCATTCCTAATCTTTCATTTTTCAATAATCTCTTATCTTGATGTTTGATGTGGGTTTCTTGCAAGCAGACAATATCTGGTTTCTGTTTCATCAAATAATGGAATACTAGTTGTCGTTTGTGGGGGCTGTTTAAACCTCTCACATTCCAGTTTATAACTTTCTCCATGTTCAATTAGGCGTGTTTTCTTCTTTTTCCTTTTTCCTTCCCCCCCTTTTTACTTCTTACTGTCTATTATTCTCGTCTAGCTCTTCTAATTCTCCTACCTCTTCTTCTTCCTCCTCTTCTAAATCCTCAGTTTCTCCCTCTAATTCTTCTACACCTTCAATCACAATCTCGTCCTTTCCCACTTCCCCTCTTAGCATCTCCCGTTCTGTTATCCCTTGCTTTTCCTCTTGTTCTAGTCCTGTTTTTGAGTCCTTATTTTCTCTGACTTTGACTTCCTTAATATATGCCTCCCTTTGCTTAAATTTCCTCATTACTTCTTTCTCATTTCTGTATTGATCTTCAGATTGGCCCAATTGTTCCTCCTCTAAATCCTCCAAGTTTTTCTCTATTTCATTTTCTTTCCTTCTCACTATGCTTTCTTTTCCACTTAGCTGTCCTTCTTGTATCCTCATTAAGAAGTTTTTTGCCTTAGTAATTGTATTAATCAGATATGTTTTAGACTTATATGTCACCAAGATTCCTTCCACTCTATGCCATTTATATCCTATTTTCCTCTCCCTCAAGTTTCGGGTCAGAAATCCGTATTCCTGTCTTTTTTTCAAGACTTGTGGAGGTATGTCTTTGAAAATTTTCACCTCTTGCCCTTCCACTATCAAAGTTTCCTTTATGCTTTGTCTAATTACTATATCTTTTACTCTCTCCCTAGTAAAATAGACCACAATATCTCGAGGGAGTTTATTCTTTCTTGCTATCCAGGAATCAATCCTGAACAGTTTATCTATCTCTACATCTAGAGAATCCTGGTCCCATTTTATAAATTCAGCTATTGCTGGTACTATACGGGAGGCTAAGTCTTCTTCCTGTATTTCAGCCAAACCTCTTATTTTGATACATTTGTTTCTTCTGTTTGTCTCTTGCATTAATTTGAATTCCTTGTCTGTTTCTACTTTACTTTCTAACAGTTGGGTTCTTTTTTCCAGATTTTCTGTTTTCCCTTGTAGCTCCTTAAGATCCTGACTGATTCTATTTATATCTTTAGTTACTACATCTAATTTAGATCCAAATTTTTCCAATTGTTTATGTAAATCCCCTCTTATTTCTCCTTTAAGCTCTATCATTTCAGCTTTCAATTCCAAGCTCAGTTTTTTAAATTCTTGCAGTAACATCTGATTAGCTTCCCCCACTTTCATGGTTAAATCTAGTGATGATCTTCTTGCTTCTTGGGTCTGTGCTTTTATTTGGGCCGAAGCTTTCCTAGATATTGGCATTTTATATTACCTCTTTTTCTTTAGTGTATAAATATATATATGCATACATATACATCCATGCACACTTCTACACACATACATATACGTCCATGCACACTTCTACACACATACACATATAAATGTGTATGTATATGCATGCATACATACACACACATATACATACACATATACACACACACACATATACATATACACTGTATATATATGTATCTACCTCTTACCACCACCTTATCTTAATTTTCTCTACTGTAATACTTCCTACCAGTTCCTTTAAATTTCTTTCAACAATATGGTAATACAATAAGATACAATATATTACTCAATACGCAATCCCATGTCTAATATACCACAAAATTGATTAACCATATATTGCCGTATAACACCAATAGTTTAGTTATAAAAAGAAAGAAAAGAAAACTCAAGACTCCATTTTCCAAGACCAGCTATAGCAAGGGCGTTTCACATTCCTTTAAGGTATTCTCCTCTGTGTCTATTTATATTTATATTCCACACTCTAATAGTTCAGGTTGTTTTCTTTTCACCCTTATTTCCTTAAGTTCATCCAAGTTCATCCAAGTTCTTATAGACTTTATAAACTTATAACAAAGTATGACCTCTTCCGACCTGATTACAGAGTCCATCCAGTGCTTAATTCAGCAACATTCCTTTGTTACATTTGTTACATTTGTTAGTCCTTGCAAAGGGATTGTAAAGTCTTTGTATATATATCTATGTAAATAGTAACCTTGTTACAGAACTACTACCCAGTCAACTTCTATCTCTCCTTAGTTAAACTTTCCTTCCTGAAGCCTTATTGCTTCCTCCCTTCGTTGCTTCTTCGATCCTTGTGCCCCTTCACTCTGCTTTTCTCATATTCCCTTTCTCTTCCTCACGATGAATACACCTCCACACACCTTCCGTTCTTTACTCACCCTTTTCCAAATAGTAGGTTGTTTCAAAATATTGTCCGCGTTTTCATTTATATCTGTCCAAGTATATACTCATCTTTTCTTCTCCTTTATATTCTTCTTTCCTTTGTATTCTCTTAACTCTCCTATTAAACCTTTCCCTTTCGTTCCTCTCCTTCTGCTCTCCACTCTCTTGCTTCGCCCACCGGCGTTCGTTTCCCAGCGTCACAATACCTTAAATTAATTAAGGCTGTGTCTTTCCACCTTCTCCTGCCTCGTGCTGGTTTACCATGCGCAAGGAATATCAGCTTCTCTGTAGAAAGCAGGCTCGTAGTAAGGGGTTTTAGATGGAATAAGCTTGAAGAGAAACGCTTATCCCGCCGCTTTTCGCAAGCTAACCCTTAAAAGTGGTGGCGTCGCTTCCACCGCGAACGGCGGCTTTAAACCCGGGCGGGTTATGGCATTCGGGTCTTTTCAGGTTGAAACGTGGTGTTTTCTCTACACCAACCCAGAAAGTTTACGACCCTCCGCTGCCCCCTCCGCTTGTCTCGTATCGGTGACAAAAGTTACCACCTTAAGTTGTTTTATTTGGTGGTTATCCCGAGTTTTAGCGACTGACTCTCAGGAGCTCCTGCAGAGCCGGTCTCACGCTGACGCCATCGCCACCGGAAGTCCTCTTTTTGTCCAATTTGAAATGCCCAAGCAGCTTAAGAGGCCCAGTGTGGTGTAGTGGTTTGAGCATTGGACTAGGACTCTGGAAAAACTGAGGGTATGAATCCCTAATCAGTCATGGAAACCGACTGGGTAACTTTGGGCAAGTCACAGTTTCTTAGATAAATGAAAAGCAATGGCAAACCTCCTCTGAATAAATCTTGCCCAGAAAACCCAATGAGGGGTCACCATAAGGTGAAGTCAACTTGAAGGTGCAAAGCAACTTAGTCCCCCCCCCTCAAATATATTTGAGAAGAGTGCATTTTTAAAAAACCTGAAGATTAGACTGTCCTAATTGAGATGTAGCAAAGGCACGTGACATCAGGATCATGCCCCCCTTTTTCCAGAAATGGATACAGTTGGCACAACAGTCTAAGAGCAGTAAAGGTGTTCCTGGTCACAGCCATCACTTTAGCGTCCACTTTAACAAATCCAGGTCTAGGAGCAACTCCTATGTAGCAAACTGAGGAGGCAAAACTTCACTTATTTAATTCTCACCACCACCACCACTCTTCAGAAGTGTTTTGCACTTTTTGGAATATTTTGCAATTTTGTTTGCATGTTACTCCCACACATACACACACATGATAAAAAAAAAACCACACAGCCTTTAATTGTTTTTATGGTGTGTTTCACTGTGTCTAGACTTCATTTCACTTTGAATAAGACTAATTTTTACATTTGTACCTCAGACCTGTTTTTTTTAAAGGCCATGCAATCCAATCCAAAATCATTGGGGGACTTTCTCCTAGTGCAAATTGCAGCTGAAGAGGAGAGGTTTCTTCTAGGACTGTAGCAAGATAGGGACTGACTATACCCACTACCATAACAGTTGTGATCCAAGTAATTATTTGCTGTACTGCTCATTGGCTCCTATCTGCATTTTTAGAAATGCATGGAAAATTCAAATAAGCCTTGAACATAACACCTAGTTTGGCTGTAGCATTAAAATGGCATTAGACTAAAGACATAATCAGACTAGGGTCTAAAAATGCTGTAATTCTACAAGTGAGGAAAAGCAGAAACAAAGTGGCATTATAACACTTATTTTCACACGTCGCTCTAATCACCCAAGAAAACCATCATGGAATGATCACATGCCCACCACTAGTATTTTAGGAATGGGGGTTTACTTCTGCGATTTGGTATGGGTGGGATTTCAGCAGTCCTCGCAAGAAGATGTGAGCGTGCTTAAAACTCCAAAAACATTTTAATTTATAAAGTAAATGAAAAGATGAGCACTGAAACAAACATAAAAACTTGCCAGCAAAACAGGGAAGTTCATAAAAAGAGCATCCTGTCAATCGTCTTCATGTTGGCACCCGGAAGTTTTCTTGTTGGCAATGGGGACAGGAGAAAGAGAACCGTCAATTCATGCTGTAATCTCACATTTACAGCAGGGTGTGGATTTGCACAATTTCAATACCACGAAAAGAGCAATATTGAAGATGTATTGACAGGTTAACCTGTGAATTAAAACCAACGCCTTATTTGCGGCTGTTGCACAGACTGGCCATGGGTGCGGGATGATGTGTGATAGTGGGACCCATTTGTGGTACCGTGGCATCATTATTGTGTGATTTTTTTTCCGTATATGATAATGTCCTAAGTCATGGAAGATAGATCTATGAGCATCTTTCCCTAATCACTAAACGGGAGCTCTGTGTTCTGCTGTGGAGAAATTATAGGAAAGGGATATTACAGTCAAACTCTTCTTATTGACTTTCTAGAAGTATTTCATCTGTTAATCACTATTCAAAGTAGAACACAAGACAAGATGGTATCTGCTAGGATCCATCAGAATTTTTTCCATGTTCACTGATGAATTGGAACAGTTAATTTTTAATTAAGAGCATCCAAAGTAGGCATATTATTCTCAAATGATCTCATACCATTTCACTTACCTTGTTGGTACTGCCCTGGAATTGCTTTTCTTGTGTTGCATTTTGCAACCTTATAGTTATCTCTTGATCAATGTGAAATTCCCAGATCACTCTGTTTCTCTATCATCTGTAGATTATGACTTTCTTGTAGACAGACATATTATTGCCCCAGGTTCAAACCTTACATTTGACAATATAAAATGTCATCCTATATACTGTCATAATTCATAGTGTTTCACATACTTTGCTGAATCTAAATGTACTAGATTTTCCCTGCCCACAAGAACAACTGTTTCAAGAAAGCTTAGATGCAGTGATTTATCTCTGCTGAAACCATTTGACATCTGCTGTCTTTATTTGGATGGAAAAGAATAAAAGAGCTTTCAGTGTGTTAACAGGATATATCATTAGTTCTTAAAATTATGTGTTGTTTGAATTAAAATAACAAATAGCTATTTTACATATATCATCTATTGAAGGTATTCCAAATATGATTAAAACATGAAACAGATTAAAAATAGATCAATAAAAGAATAGAGCCAACACAGCTAAAAGCATCTTCCACAGCAACCCAGCTTAACTGATAAACTCCTGTCTAAATAGAGGTCTTTGATTCCAGTAGAACAACAAGGAGAAGGCCAGCCTAGCCAACTAACTAATAGGGAATTCCACAGCCTAGGAGAAGTCACCAAGAAAGTTATTTTCTTAAATCCCCACCAACTATGCCTATCCAGGGGCAGAAAAGCCTCCCCAGAATACCTCAAAACCCAGAAAGGTTCACATGGGAGAATACGATCTAATGTTTAAATTCATTGTTCATTCACTTTATTTTGAAGTAGGTGATATTTTATCCCAGTTAAATTACATTCTAGCAAGCACAATAGGAAATTGGAAGTTACTTCAGAATTCTGAATGACAATCTAAAAGTCCCTTGGTTTGGCATGTCAGGTGCTTAGGAGTAATTTTACCAACATATTATTTTGTTTCCTTGCTTTCAGTGAATAAAGTCAGTCTGATGAAATTAGCACCTAGAAGTGTGTCTGTGTCTTCTGAAATAATTCTATTTCTGTCTTTAGATAGGTCTCCAGAGAAGATGGAAAAAAGTATAATTGTAATAACCAACACGGAAGTGTAAAATAAAAGTTCCACCATATTATAGGTGTTCCTAGCAAGTTTACTTTAGTAGCACCTTTAGATTGCAATCTTATGTATGCTTACCTGGGAGAAAGCCCCAGTGACCTCAGTGGCACTTAAGTCTTGAGTAGATGTGCATATAATCAAGTTATATGAAGTATGTTTATTTTTATAGCCTAATATTATCAAAAATTGTCATTTAAAAATTGGAACCACAAAGATTATTGTGATTTGCATTCTGTTTAAAGTAAGTTAGTTGGCAGTCTTAATATCAGAGTGATCAGCTAGGTAGGACACCTAATGTCAATAAGCTATGTGGTCGATACTAAGATAGTCACATATACATTTCACTGAAATCAGTAGGAGTCAAGTTATTTCAGCTAACCTGTTCAGGCATAACTAAATATTTCAGGACTGGAATGAGTGTAAAGAAACTGAATCCTAGAAATGGCCAAAAGGGTACTCTTCTTTTCATTGTCCTCTTTTTGTTTTTTAAAGTTCCTGACATAAGAGCTTGCTTTCACAATCTAGACAAAACATATGGCCCCAAAAAACAGATCCCCCCCCCATTTCTGTAGAGATTGTTCACACACCTTCCTTGACACCCAGCACAGCTTTCTGACTAAATGGAAACCTTCTATAAACTTCCTGTATCAAGTCATTTCCTGTTCTAGACCTTCTAGTAGGGGTCTGTTCTCTTCATCCAATGCCTGCTTGACCCTGTTTCCCCTGCCCTTGACTCCCATCTTCCCTTGTCTGCTTTTTGCCCTCTCCTAGGGACTGCTACTGACTCATCAGCCTATGCCTGCTTGACAGTGGTAATTGCCTCACCCAGAAACCCATGCCTGATGGACCCTTCCAACATGGGCCAGCTGCCAGCCTCAGTCTCCCAGTATAGGTAGGCAATCCATGTTGTCCATGTTATGATAGTCTCCTAAATTAAGTCTGCCTACTGAGAATAGCTGGTAAGTAGGAACAGAACAGATGGTGGGTATACACTGCTGGCACCTCTGCAATGCTCAGTTCAGTAGAGAACTAGACCTTCACTTGTTTGGCGGGGGGGGGGGTCAGGGAGAGGTATGGGAACCAATTAATTGGTTTGTGGGGAAAACCTAGGAGGATACTTGGGGCTGCTCATGTGAATGGACATTGTGTTTGTGTCATCTTCAGAACTAACACTCATAATTGTTGTTTAGGAGAGTAAATCATGGAGTGTAGTCAGAGGAATCTGGTAAACTTCAAGAGCTCCTTGAAATGCTTAATGACTTTTAAGTAGGGATACTCTAAGTGTTGTATATGGCAATTATTAGCTATTGTATGGTTATCAAGTAAACAATAGTCACTAGTTTTCTAACTTCCTCTCTGAACATATGAAGCTGGGTTATACTCAAATCAGACTATAGGTGGATTTAGTCCAATATTGTTCTACAAACAGTGGCTTTCTCAGTGTCCTGTCTTTCCTTGCCTTGCTAGCAGAGATCTTGTTATTGAAGGTACTGTAGACTGAATCTTCTGCATATGCTTTTATATGTACTGCCCCTCTTTCAGTGTTCAAGTAGCTAGAAACAGAAAAAAAAGTATATATTTCATTTAAAAAAAATGATCAGAAAACCATTGACACTTGATGCTGCTATACAGATGTGACATAATGTTGTCAAAGAATACATAGCTATATAGGAATACAGCTAAACACTAGAATTTAGTGCTTGAATTATGATTCTTTGTTGTCTTTTTTTCTTAACAGATTTTTTTTAAAAAAATCTTGCAACTAGTCAACTAATATATATGATTCTTCTGTTTATATTTTGACGATATGTTCTGGCTCACATTTTGGTTTTGGAGAAAAACAGATAAGCTTACTTTTCTGTAAACTTTTGCTTAAAGTGAGTGCTGTTGTTAAACCTGGTTTCTGGATGAGACTGTTGGAAAGATCCCTTAGTTTAAAAGATTTGAAGTGGGCCACTTGGAACTAGAGTTTGTGACTTGGATGTTTAAAAACAACAACAGTGTTTTTGTTCCTGAATGTCCATGGCCACATTTTAAAAAAGAAATATTTCTTTGACCTTGTATACTAAGTGGAGGGTTTTCATTTTTCATTTGACATTCCTCTCCAGCTTTTATCAGATGTTTGCTGCAGATTATTCCAATAATTTTGGTAGTGGGAAGGAAAGAGAACATTTAACTAAATCACTTTTTTAGAGAAGCCATACTAGAGATTTATTTTCAGCACTATAAATTATCCTCAAAGGTGCCAAATAAACCCCACAATTCTCTGTGTGTGCCAAAAAATTAACATGTTGCTTTGCAAAACAAACTTTTAAAATTTATTTATTTATTTGATGTATTTATGGAACATCTCTCAACACACCAAGGCTTCCAAGGCAATGCATAACAACTTAACATATCTAAAATATTAGGAATAATAGAAACATCTAAAAACAAACTAAAACCTTTAAATTAATTTAAAATGACAGATAATTGAAGCAGTTAAAAAGGGGGGACTGGATTTGGTTTTTTAGTGGAGTGAAGACAAGTGTCAACTTTGCCTCATGGCTTCTCTACATGTGAGTCAAAAACTCTGAATGGAGTTCTGCCTGTGTATCCCTGCATTTCTCCTAAAGCCCTGTGCATTATTATACTCAGCAGGGATGTGTCTTCACTGTCCCTGCAGAGGTTCATCCACTACTGCCACCACCACTGCAACCAACCTTAAAGCTCTGGAGGCAGTTCCTGGTGGAAGGGAGATGTTTTCTTTCTTCCCCTGACTCTGCGGTGCTGCTTTCACCATTCTCTCACTCTCCCATCACTTCCTTGAAGTGCTTCTGTCACTTTCTTCAAGCACCTCTTCCTGTGAGGAGCAAGCAGAGGAGTGGGTGGAGACAGCGTTGCCGAGCCCGGAGAAGGGAGAAAACCTCTCCCTTTGGCTGGGAACAGCCTCACAAGTTTTAAAATTGGTCATGGTGATAGCGGGAGCAGCAGCAGCTGTGGCAGTGGATGAAACTCTGCAGAAAGCCCAGATTCCACATACTGCACATCCTGGTAAGATACCTGGAAAGGCTGCATGTGGGCTGCATAGTCCCAGATTCAGGAAAAGGCCATGCCACATGTGGTCTGATCACAGCAGATTCAGTGCATTCGCATGGGGAGTCGGGGTACTTGATGGTGTAGATGAGCTCTCAGTGTTCTGAAAGTGATATTATTTTTTATGTATTCTAGTCCTTTCATTTATATGCTGTCTTTCTCCTGGAGTGGGACTGAAGGTGGCTCATGAAAGGAATCAGCTAAAAGCAATTACATTTTACATTTTAAAACAATAGATTAAGATAGTATAAAATCATTAAAAACATGTAAAAGATACAAATAAATCACACACACCGTTAGAAACCTCCATGTAAGTAATTACACCTTAAAAGCCTGCTTGAACAAAAAGGTCTTGGTCTGCTGGTAGAAGGAGAGCAGGGAGGGGCCAGCCTAGCATCCCATGGAAGGGAATTCCAGAGAGTGGGAGAAACCACAGCGAAGGCTCTCTCCTTCTTAACCTCTGGTGGTGGCAGGACCTAGAGGAAGCCCTCCGTTGTGGATTTTAAGACTCTGGCATGTTTGTATAGGAAGATATGGTTTTTCAGATTGGCTGGAACTAAGCCAGGGAGACAAAAACTGTGATCTATTAATAAATGTTTTAAAACTACTATAAGATGCCCTAAGAGTGCTTTCTTATATTCCCCAAGTCTTCTTAAAAATAAAACTAATCATGTATATAATTGTGAGTCAAGGCAGCTTTTTGGCTAATTGGATTATTTTTTTTTCAAGCATTGACTGAATTATACAAACATTTAAGCATTTAAAGTAGTATTTAAAGAACTAAGTGTTGTCTAGTTGACATCTGTTGACCTCATGTACACTGGATGCTTCCTCCAGGCTATTACCATACATAGGTCATAACAAAATGCTATAATTTCTTGATACAACTGGCAGGATGAAGCTCCCTTTCCCACACTAAGACCATGGGCCATCAGTGCTTTATGCAAAGCTATGGTGTGACTACACATGGGATATTCTGGTTTTTACTCCCCAAAAAGGATGGTGTAGGGCTGGAAGAGGATAAGGAATATGATCAAATGGATGAAACAGTTCCACTGTGCGGAAAGGGATTTTGCACTTAGAAAGAAAGATAAGTAAGGCAGGAGATAAAATGATATAAAATGATACACAGAGAGGATATGAAGCGGGGTTTGGGGTTTTTTTTTTGGTCCTCTCTTATAATCCTAGAAGGAAGGACCATGTACTGAAGCTGAACAGTGGGAAGTTTAGGAATGATCGAAGGAAGAACTGTACTTCTTCACAGAGTACATAGTTAAACTGTAGAATTTGTGAACACCAGATATTGGCATTGCAACCAATTTAGATGGCTTTATGGGGATAAGGCTGCCAGGATAAGGTTACTAGTCTCAATATCTATATATTTACTCTAATATTAGAGACAGTGTGCCAATGAAATGGGTTTTTGCAAAACAAGACTGGGAAAATCAGTCTGCACATATGTAGGTTTCTCATATGTGGCTTCCTGCTTATGGGTTTCTGATTTGATTGGCCACTGTGTGAACAGAATACTGGATTATGTAGACCATTCATTTGATCCAACAGATTTCTTCTTCTGTCCTTATTTTTAAATTAATTTTGTTTAAAGAGCCATGTATTCAGTGTGTCATCTTTGGCATAAGATACTAAAGCATGGAATCATAGAATTAAAGAGTTGGAAGAGACCACAAGGGCTATCCAGCAACCCCCTGCCTGCAGGGATACATAATCAATGCACTACTGACAGATGGCCATCCAGCCTCTGCTTAAAAACCTCCAAAGAAGGAGATTCCACCACACTCCGAGACAGTGTACTCTTACCATAAGGAAGTTCATCCTAATGCTTAGGTGGAATCTCTTTTCCTATAGTTTGAGCCCATTGGCTATAAAGATACATTGTCGTAAGCACTGGCAAATATTGTGTGCTATTCTAGGAATATGAATAATTGTTCATAAATGTTTACTCTGTGTGCATAACAAACTTTTGAAATTTATCTAAAACAAAAGCAAATATAAAATGCCTTTCCACCAAACTCCTCATACAGTAGGACCCCCATATCTGCTGGGGATTGGTCCTGGGGGGTGTGTGGAAACCGAAAACCGTGGATAACAGCAAACAACATTGAAAATATGGAACTTCTGGTTTAAAATACCATAGAGTTGCCTTGGATGACCTAGAAAATGGCTAGAGAGGACACATTTTCTAGGAAGACTCCATGGTAGGTGTGCTGTTTTGTGACCCATAGATAATTGAATCAGTGGATAATGAATCAGTGGATACGGTGGTCCTACTATACTCAGTTTAAATTTGTAAGTCTTTAAAGCAAAGATAGTAACCTATCATTACTTGTTATAAAACTGCTTAAGTTTGACTGCATATCAATATATCAACTTGTGTAGCAATAATATGGTATATAAAAAACTCAGTTCTTTGTTGTATATGTCATATCAAGAGGTGTTATTCATGAATGAGAATAAGGAAATGGGGAAATTATTTTTCCATCCTAATTTGAAGAAAATCAATTACAGCTTCAAGTGTTTTATATCTTTTAGTATGTAAACATCTTGCTACAAAGGCAAAATTTGAGTATTTCATCCCATTAATAATTAACTGAACTTCCGATCTATGCATTAAGAATTTAATTTTTGTGCAACTACTGAATAGTTTGGGAATCTTTTAAAATTGTAATTCAGTTGTCAACTCAGATTGTTTTTCATACTGAATATGCACTACGTTGATACAACCCATTGGTCTGTAGGGCTGTGTATCTACTACTATAATTTATAGAGTCAATTGTAAAATGCACTAGAAAATAAATGTAATCAGGTCAGATTCATAGCTGGTTCCATAAAGGTAACTTTTGATTTTCCCAACTCATGCTACATGTTGTGTAGCTATTTCCTATAGATAGGTTGATTTTTAAAACAGTTTCCATGTTATTTTCATGTAACACCACCACTGTTACACTCTCACTTAGGACATTTTCAGACAAGTCTTATTGCGCAAGAAGACTCCAGGAGAGGTACGCCACTATTGCATGGCAGGGGGTCCATTTTGGACCACACCATCCCTCGTCCATGTCACTTCTGTGTTCCATTGAAGGCAACCACACCATTTTTTACTCATGGAAGTTGTCCATGAATAAAAAATGGAGTGGTTGCCTTCAATGGAACACGGAAGTGACACGGACGAGGGACGGTGTCATCCGAAATGGACCCCCCTGCCGCGCAATAGTGGCATACCTCTCCCTGAGTCTTCTTGCGCGGTAAGACTTGTCTGAAAATGTCCTTATATTCAAGAGACAGGGTTCTGTTTTCTTCCAAATGTGTATGAAAAACTGTGATTGTGGCATTATTAGACCCCTGGAGATGACCAATGAATAGACAAAACACATTTGGTGTTTATTATAGTTGGCTATTTCTATATTTCCTTCATACAGGTATTAAGCTGCTTACTCTTAATTTCATCACTATAATATCTGTTACATATATTTTTAAAGCTTACTTCATGTTTTTTGTAGAGAGAAATTGGATTGATGCAAGCCATCTGAAATTGAAGAAAACTGTTATTGTTAGCAAGGGGGTCATCTTCAGTGATATGTGTTTTCTCTCCTGGTCTTTAAGGCTTTTCACTTTGAAATTTCACTTTTGGAGCCAACAAACCTTTTTCTATAGTAGTGGTGCTCATCTTCATATACGTGGGCCTTACCCATGTGGTTCTCATATGTGTGTTCCGAGCAGCATGGGATTGATGCAATGGAAAAATGGCTCCCACACTGCTCTGGGGAAATGTTTGCACTTGGTCTAATGCTGGGAAGATCAGATGGAAGAAACTTTTGTGTTGTTAATTCTGTTTTATGAGAAGTCTTTGATGAGCACTGTGCACACTATCTTTGATGTGTGCTCATGATGCTCAGGTTATGCAAACAGAGGTCAGTGTCTTCTTTTATTAAATCAATCCATCTGTAATGGGGTCTTCCTCTTTTCCTGGTGTCTTTCACTTTACTGAGCACTATTGTCTATTCCACTGAGTTATGTCATCTCATGATATATGTCCAATGTTCTATAGCTTTGGTTTAGTCATTTTAGCTTCTAGTGAGAGAGTTCAGGCTGATTTTTTTTATCAGATCAATTTCTTTATCTTTTTTTGCATGTCATGGTATCCATACTATTCCTTTTGAGCACCACATTTCAAATGAGCTGATTGTCTTCCTGTCAGATTTCAGTATACTTTTTGGTGGACAATTATTTGCTGTATACCAAATGTATAAGAATCCCCCCCGCCCAGCAAACATCTTGTGATTCTATATCACAACAAATGTGAAATGAGAGAAAGGCAAGACAGCTGAAGGATACAGCATTTCTTTCTCATAAGTGTGTAAGGACATGGTTTTTGGCCCTGCGTTTAATGTGCAAGAGAGCAATTAGTGTTCTCTGGGACTCCAGAGAAGATAGATGCTCACTGAGGCAGTACCTGTGGGGGTCACACAGGATTTGTTCAGGATTTGTATTTGGTGGCTGCACTTGGATTTTCAATTATAGGGTCAGCAATGTCAACATAGTTGTAGTTGCAGTCAGGATTGCCTGGTTATCATATTGTCCATCCTCTACCCAGATACTTCACACCATTAGCTGACACAGCTTCCCGACTTTAATTAACAAACAAAAATTCCTAGCCCTTCTACAACCAGAGATACAAGGGGAAATGTGCTACCACTGTTCTGTCCACTCACTTTTTTAGAATGAGCATTTCAGTATTTTCAGCTAATGAGTACAGATTTGACTTGCATTTTTGAGTCCACTAAAATATAATATTTTAAAAGTTGAATGAGATACCCACTGTTGGGGGAAGTAACTTCTTAGGTCATTTTGAACCAGTTTTTTGGATACTTCCTAATGGAGAAATGATTAGTACCTACAGAAAACAATTGAGAAAACCAGGACCTTCTATAATTGATCAGGAAGAAGTGTATCCAAAGTGATACATTCCTTGGTTACATCCCGTTTGGATTACTGTAATGTTCTCTACATGGGGCTGCCTTTGAAAAAGCTCAGAAACATCAGTTAGCCCAAAGAGCTGCAGCCAGGTTGTTAATTGGGGATGATACAACTTCCTTGTTAAAACAGCTCACCTGGCTATTGATCGGTTTCTGAGCACAATTTAAAGTGCTAATTTGACCTATAGAGTCCTACTTGGCTTGGGTCAAGTTTATTTGAAGGACTGTATCTCCTTGTATGAGACCAGTAGAGCTCTCAGATCATCTGGAGAAGACCTGCTCTCTGTCCCACCACCTTCTCAGGCTCATTTGCTGGGAACAAGGGAGAGGACCTTCTTCAAGGCTTCTCCCAGACTTTGGAACTATCTCCCCAGAGAAGCCAGGATGGCCCTATCCTTGCTTTCCTTCTGGGGGCAGGTTAAGACATTTTTGTGCCACTAGGTTTTTACAAACTGACATGGACTGGGCTTCTAAGGCTGTTTGTTGCTGTTTTTAAGGGTTTCTGTAGAGTTTTAAAATGCATTTTAGTATTTTTAATGTTTTAATTTATAAATTGTTTAATTGTTTTTTAAATTTTATATTTAGATCATTATTTTTACTTCTGTATTGTTTTTAACTTGTATTGTTTTAAATATGTTGTTAGCCACCTTGAGTCCCATTATCAGGAGAAAGACAGAATAACCATGAATAAAATAATAATATCCACTACAAAACAAAAGAATTTTTTTATGGATAAAACTGGTTTCAAAATTGAGAAGAAAAGTATATATCTAGGAATTTATTTGATAAATATAAATTGTATGTTGTTTCAAAATAATTATGTCAAGACATGAAATGAAATTAAGAAGAATATGTTAAGATGGGAGAAATGAAATTTGTCATTGTTGGGGAGAATCTCTATGATAAAAATGAATGTTTTGCCTAGAATGATGTTCCTATTTCAGACAATACTTGTTCTGACAACTGATGTACTTTTAAGCAAAAAGATATATCAAAGTTTGTATGTCAAGAAAAAAACTACAAGTTAAATATAAAGTACTGTATTATAAGATGCAAAGGAAAGAGGAGGATTGGGTTTACCTGATTTGAAATTGTATTTCACAGCCTGCTGTTTAGTTTGGATAAAATAATGGGTGATGCTGAAAAACAAAAGGCTCTTAAACTTGGAAGGACATGATCTGAGGTTTGGATGGCACGGATATTTATGGAATTATAATGTAATTGTAAATTTTAAAAGAAATTTTATGAGACATGCCTTATTGAAAGTGTGGAATAGATATAAGCCCAGGTTGTGCCCAAAAATGCCTCTGTGAGTCTCAGCTCAAGATGTTTTCTATAGAAGAGAAACAACAGCTAAAGAAAGGTGGTTAAGGTGTCAACACCTCCTAGAGATTGGTCAGGAGGAATATAAAATTAAATCAATACAGCAGTTAGTGGCAGTTTTCAATGGTTCTCTTACATATTAAAAAGATTTAAAATGGATTAAAAGACAGATTTAAAATGGATTAAAAGCCCTATGATTTTGAACAAAATAAGTCAGAATTTGAAATGTAATTGTGTACAAATGATGAACATAAATTGCCAAAATGTATAAACTTCTGTTGAAATTTGAAATGAAAAAAGAATCAGTCAAAGAATATATGATAAAATGGGCTAAGAATTCTGGTTATAATGTTCAGATGGATTAATGGGAAAATATTTGGTCAAAGGAGTTGAAATTTATAGTATGTTATGATCTTAAAGATTTTTTTCTTTAAAAAATGATGTACCATTGGTATATAACCCCAGAAAAATTGTCCAGAATGTATAAAGGTGTATCTAATGTATGTTGAAAATGTGAGCAACATGAAGGGACATTTCATTATGTGTAGTGGACATGTGAAAAAGCTGAACAAAATGGATTCAAATACACACATTGATGCAAAGGATTTTAAAGATTAGGATTCAATTAAAAGCAAGACTTTTCTTCTGGGATTGATGAGTGTACAGCATCATGGAAGTTTACTTCAGTATATGACCATGGCAGCAAGATTGCTGTATGTGTAAAGATGGAAGAACTCAACACTACGAACTATGGAGGAATGGTTGATGAAACTGATAAATTTAACAGAAATCGACAAACTGTCTTGTTTGATCAGAGAAAGGTCAGTAGTGACATTTCTCAAAGACTGTAAACCCTTCTAGACTTTTTGCAAAAAATAAAAATAAAATAATGACTGGCAATTTTTTATTTTGATGATTAGAAAAAATAGGTTATTGAAAGAAGGGATCATGTAGTAGTTTGGGAGAGAAAAGTATGAATAACTATGTGCATATATAACTGCCAAAAGAAGATCAGAAGTCATTACTTCTTCTTCTTCTTCTTCTTATTATTATTATTATTCTTTCTCCTTTTATTTCTTTACTTTTGTGTTGTATTCTTTAATTTTACTTTATGATACAATGGGCACCAGATCTTTATGGTCTGTGGGTGCCAGATCTTAAATTTTGAGCAACCATTTATTCATTTTATTTATTTATTTTAGGTATTTATACCCTGCTCTTCAGCCATGAAGGCTCTCAGAGCAGCTTACAAATTGTTAAGCAATAGCACCTATACATCTACACCACTTTTATAGTGCACTAGGTACTCTCGAAGCAGTTTCCAATGTGTGTTAGCTAATTGCCCCCACAAACCAGGTACTCATGGATCATGGAACATCAGGTCCAATAATTAAAATGGCAGTGATGTGAATGTGGAAGTGCTGAAGCGTCTGCTCACATGTCGCTGCCATTTAATAATATGTGATGTGATCATCTGTGTTTTTTGTCATCCACACAGAACCGAACCCATGCGGATATGGAGGGCCCACTGTATTTCAGTTTTCTATCTTTTCCTCGTTTCTAATCTTTGTTTCTTGCCTTTAGTATATTTTAAAACTTTTCACAAAACTTATTTAATGATTAACATATATATATATATATACAGTATATACTTTAATGAGATACCGACTGTTGGAGGAAGTAACTTCCTACCTCACTTTGAACCATTATTTTGATACTTCCTAATGGAGAAATGATTATTACCCACAGAAAACAACAGAGAAAACCAGGACCTTGTATGATTGATCAGGAAGTAGTGTTACCATTACAAAACAAAAGGGAACAGTGAAAAGTACCTTCATATTCAGGTCCTATTTCCATGCACACATATATGCATGCACACATACACCTACTTTAGGAGAATATCACACTACACTGTTATAGCACTATTATTCTATTCTCCTTTACGGGTCTGAATCATGGGTCACCTATCGCCACCATTTACGACTCCTCGAACGCTTTCATCAACGCTGTATACGCACAATCCTAAATATACACTGGACTGACTATGTGACGAATGTTGCTGCCCTTGAGCAAGCAGGGATCACCAGCATTGAGGCCATGATATTGAGAACACAGCTGTGCTGGACAGGGCACGTTTCTAGGATGGAGGACCATCACCTTCCAAAAATAGTACTCTACGGTGAACTCGCCACGGGTCAACGTAAGAGGGGTGCTCCAAAAAACCGATATAAGAATTCCGTGAAACAACATCTCAGGCTTGGCCAAATTGATCACCAACAATGGTCCGCTCTGGCCTCACATTGGGAGGCATGGAGACGCACTATACACAATGCTGCAGCCTTATTTGAGAACTCACGCCAAACAAGTCTTGAAGAGAAATGACAACGCAGAAAGAATCACAACCCGGAAACATCACCCAAGGAGACCTTCTGCTTGCTTTCTGCAACCAGACTTGTTTATCTCGGATTGGCCTTTTTAGTCATCAGCACACTTGCAGAAAGTGCAGGATGAGTCTTTCCTGAATCTTCATTTGCGAAGAAAAGCCAGAGAGAGAGAGAGCTTCCATGTTAGCCGCTCTGGCTGCCTCCTGTGGAATCCTGGGATTTGCAGTTTAAGAAGGGGTAGTTAGAACTCTCAGCCAGAGAATTTTTAGGCTCACTAAACTACAAACCCCAGAACTCCACAGGAGTCAGCCATAGCAGTTATAATGGAATAATAGCATTATAATAGTGTAACGTGAGTATGTAAACATTATTTGCCAGTTTAAACACATTCCATTATTGTAGCATGCTTGCTGTTGCTATGAGAACATCAGTTATATTATCTTGTAAAGTACCTCAGTCATATACCCTTATTACTATAAGGGCACCTGAAAGGAGGAGATGGAGGAATAATAATACAGTTGTCCCTCCACATTCACGGATTTGACATTCACGGATTTGAGTATTCACGGCTTGAAAAATATTCTTAAAAAAATAACAATCCTAATAGCAAACCTTGATTTTGCCATCTTATATAAGGGACACCATTTTGCTCTGCCATTGCATGTAATGGGACTTGAGTATTCACGGATTTGGGTATTCACGGGGAGTCCTGGAACTAAACCCCAGCGAATGTGAAGGGACAACTGTAATAATAATATCCTGGCTGAGAACCTGCATTGTCGTATATAACTACTGTATAGTGATGTAGTTCCATCATCCTAATTACAAATGCCACTCCCCAAAATACCTACCTTTTCAACTGAAGCATTTCTGAGGTACCAGAGGTTTGGGCTCCTGGTCATGGGGCACATTGAGAGCAGGCAGCTGGAGAGCCCCCTTGGGGTCCTGCTGCAACTGATTGTCTCAAGGTGCCCTATACTACAGATGTCATTTTTCCATGTCCTAATCTGCAACACCTCAGAAACCCTCTGGTTGGAGCTCTGCCATGCAGACAAGATGGGTTTTGAGTTCATGTTTGTTCATTAATAACTTTAAACATGAACTCCCAGCAGGATGAACAGGATGGCAGCCTCCATCTTTTCCCAGTCCAGAACCAAGACAGCTTAAAAATTAAAAATTAAAAAATTAAAACATATACAGCTAAAAACATTCATATCATACAAATGTTAAAAATTTAATTAAACTATCTCTAGAATTAAAAGCAGTGAAAAGCATGACTGTTAGGAAGAAAAGCAAACAATACATTGCTTTATGAAAGGACCGTTCCCCCAAGCAACCAGTCCTCAAAGACTTCATGAAATAAAAAAGATGTCCACCTTCCTACAGAAGTATAGTGAGGAGGGCAGCAGTAAAACTTCTCTCAAAAGGGAAATCCAGAGCAGCCAGTGAGAAGGCCCTCTCCTTTGTTCAGATGTGCTTGTGGGGATGATGGGACAGAGAGGAGGGCCTCCCCAGGAGATCTTAAAACTCATATAGGCTCATATAGCAATAGCAATAGCACTTCTATTTCTATACCACTCACCAGTCTGAAGCACTCCCTGAGTGGTTTACAGCGTGTTAGCTAATTGCCCCAAACAAAGCTGGGCATAATTTTACTGACCTATGGAAGGCTGGAAGGCTGAGTCAACCTTGGAGCCTTGCAGGATCAAACTTGCAATATTGTGGCTGCAGTACCAGCATTTAACCACTGTGCCACCAGGGCTCCTATGAAAGAATATGGCATGTACTATATATACAGGGGTTTATATGTCATAACCAGCACTTTGAATTGTTCCTGAAAATGGGCAAGCAGCTAGTGGAGCTGTTGTAACTAAGGAGTTGTGTATTCTTTGTAGCCAGCCAATGTGTAACTTAATCCTGTAGTGTTGTCCAAGACTGCTATGCAATATCTATGTGGGTGGGTGGGTGGGTTAGGGAATAAAGTTGGCTGGAGCTTGTGGAATTGATTATAACAACAGTGCCAAGGAATAAAGTTAGAAAGGAGATGATCAGTTGTCTCCCTCTCATCAGGAAAAATAGGAAGACTCTTGGAGGTGAATGGATTTTGGTCATAAAAACAGTCTGAACAGAATGTGTTAACCACACCTGTCTCAAATGTGTTCCCAAATGGCCAAACTCTAGAGTGATAGGCTCCAGTGATGGTGGTGGTGTGGTACACACACACACACACAGGTACCTAGACACAAAAGCATGTAACATTAACCAGATGGCTAGTTCCCCTCTGTGAATTTTTACTAACCAGGTTGGAAAAGAGTCCATCAACAAATACTTGACTTCATTTCTCTAAACAACTTTGTCTACATCCTCATGTTTAACAAGCTAATATTTGTCTATCAAAACTAAACTAGTACTCGCCTAAATCACAACTCAAGAGCCTGCTCCCAGTTGTTACTCCATGTTTGAATGGATGTGAATAATTTTTATTATCAAAGCATTTTGCATACTGAGAATTCCCTTTCACTTCTTTGGGACCAAGAATATAGGAATCTTTTTACAATTCAGCACAGCTTCTCTATATAATACTATGATGTTACCATGGTGGCAGAGAAGTACAATGTGTTTGCTGACATCATCACCACAGTAGAGGCCTTAAATCTAGTCTAGCCAATGTCGATCAGATTTCTCTTGGGTTTTAGTCTCCCACCAGCACTCTCTATATTGAAGCACTTTGTTGCTCTAGGCTCTTCAGAAACCAAGTAGATTGAGCTCTGTACAGTATGAGAGGTCCCTTAGGAGTGATCATGTCAATTGCCAGGTCACCTCCCTCTTCCACAGATCAAGGAGAACTTAGACAGGTTCACAAACTAGCAGTTGAAAAATTCCCCAGAGCCACCGGGAATTCTCCTGTATCCATTAGTTTCTGGGGGAAACCATCTTGATGAGTTTTTAACTCCTGGAGAGAACTGGTGATATTTTGTATCAAATATGTAGAGAGAGGCAAAGAAATGTAATGTACTCAAGATTCTAATTAATGTACTTTGCTCGGTGTGAGAAGTGGACTGCACACTTTGTGTCAACATGTTATTTCAAGCTGGTTTGTGTATGGTGTTTTTTCAGGCATTCATATACTTTGCTAAATGGTTTTAGGTTTTCCACTGGTATACAGAAGTTAGTCATGGTGTCTGACTGTTTTATTTTGGTCTTATTGTTTAGCATTTCTATTTTCCTTTTAATGCAAACTAATCATTGGATTGATTGGCAGTAATTAACATTACAGTATGATAAGTTATCTATTTCAGAGATGTTGCTCTATAACATGGTCTTTGTGACATCAGCACATAAATAAACCTGATTGGCTATGCAGGGTCATAATGCCCTCTATGATAGCTGTGTTTATCTAAAAAATTTCTAGGAAGTAGAAAGAATCATTAGTTGGAGGTTTAATTCTGAAAGGCCAGTGTCAGTAGAGTCACAAGATGTACTCTGAGTATAGTTCTTTTCATTCTGCTGTATAAATGAATGGTTGTGTTTACTCCTAACAGGAAATTAAAGCCCTGCATCATTGTGCTGAGGGCAACATCTAACAACTGTCCTAGCTGGCAGGGATCCTATGGGGAAAATAATGATGTCCTTAAAAATATGTAGTTCCTATTTGTTCACCTTCCTTGGTATACCAGGAAGTATTTTGTTGCTATATGAATGGGTACATGTAAGTTCTAGATAGCATTAGCAATAGCATTGATATTTATATACCGCTTATCAGTGCTGAAGCACTCCCTAAGTGATTTTCAATGTGTGTTAGCTAATTGCCCCCAACAAGCCGGGTACTCATTTTACCAACGTAAGGAAGGATAAAGGCTGAGTCAACCTTGGAGCCCTCTGGGATTGAACTCATAACCTTGTTGCTTGCAGTACTGGCATTTAACCACTGCCCAACCAGGCCCTTTGAATAGAATGAATAGTAATTGTTATTTATTGATTTATTCACCCATTGAGAACCCCCCTTTCCCTCTTTTATTGAGACTCAAGGTAGCCATCATCTTCCTTGCAATAAAGAGATAATTTTCATTAAAGATAGTGAATATTTGAAGTTCATTGTCATCTAGTCTATTAGACTTCCAGTGTTAAGTTCATTCATCCCATTTCTGCATCAGTGTGCAAATTTTGTTCTAAAATATCTCTACAAAAATGTTTAGAGTTTTGTGCACACTTGCCCTAATAACACACATTTGCATGCATTTTTTAAAATGTACCTGTTCTTCCTGTAGTACATACTGATATAATAAATACTTTCCCCTACTATGTACTTCTTCTGCTCACTCTTTTCACAGATGTTGATATTTTGTATTTACTCCCCCCGCCACCCCAGGCCAAACTTGATCACAGTATTCAGAAAAGTGCAAATGTTGGTTCACAGCTATTATTGATTTTGTTTATGATTCCAAGAAGTGTGAATTATATAAATTTTATCATAATGTAATGAATGAAATTCTCCCTATCCTTGTTTTTATTAGAATTTAAGAAAGAGTCCCATAAAACTACCTTTATATTCTACTGATTATGAACATGGCTTTGTAAAGCACACAAAGCTGATTGTTTGGAGGCTACAACTGATTAGAGTCTGCAAAATATAAATGGGTTGGATCCAGAATTCCTACGAGAGAATTCTGCTCATGAGGCACTTCCACTGGAGCAAGATAGGGAGGCTTTTTTTTTTTAATCATTTTGAAAAGATAGGGTTCTGGGAAGATAGGAACCTGTCTGGGAGGTGGTAATGGGTGGCTGCAGCTGGATGGGGGAAATACTAAACACAATTCTTTATTCATTCTTCAATGGACTAGAGTATCCAGTGGATCTCAGTTACTTCCATGGATAAATGGAGCCATTCTTTAGATGGAACCGCAAACAAATCTGGATCCAACCAAGAGACTTTAAAAATAAAATTAAGACCTGCACTTTTTGAGGCAAGTTTTTTAAGCTGAAAAATAAATAACTATCATGGTTGTCTTAACTAGTAGTTTAAGACAAAGAAATGTCAATTCCTTCAGTTTGTGAATGATAGGGAACTCCTAACCCTTTCCCCTTTGACAGAATTGAGCATGTGTCTGTTACAAAGCATATTTTAGCTTTTCAGCTTTTTATAATTATAGACAGCAATGCTATCTTATTATTACTCTGGCACTCAATAGTTCCTAATCCAACCTTGAAAAATTTGGCAGCCGTGTAACAATTTTTGGAACCATAGAGTTTCCTTACTTATAGAAATACAGCGTGAAATTTTATAGGTCCAGGACTAAAATACCGAGCTTTCTAATGATGGATTTTGCTGGATTTTGCTTAATTACTGAGTTTTTACCCTCTCAGCTTCTAGTTCTTCTGAGTGCCTTTACTTGTTCTCTCTTAGATCTTTTGAAGCTCATTCACCTCCCACTGAAGTGGGAGGATAATTGTTGCCCCTTCCAACTCTATAATTCTATGATTCTATGATTTTTGAAGTCTGTTTTCTCATGCCAATTGTATGTGTATTTTCAGCTAAATTCATTCCCCTTTCTACCAATGTCCTGATAATCTGTTATCATTCCCCTTTCCCCATCCCTGTGACATGTCTTTGTGACATATTTGGCAAAGTCACAAAAAATAATGAAGTAGGGATTTCGGATTAGAGATCCACTGCTATGACTTTTAGGCCTTCATGAACCGAAGTCTGTTGGCAGGTGTCCAAAATAATATGTAGCCATCTCCTCCTGCTAATTGCTGTTTCTTGACATGGCAACATTAAAAAGTAATCCAATTAACTTCCTGCTATCTCCATTCTCCCATGAGTTAACCCTAAATTATTTTTTCCCATTAGAACAAGTCTGGACATGCCCATGACAAGACACCACTCTTGGGTTACCCCACCCAGGTAGGTTGCTCTAACACTACTTCAGAGAACGATTACTTCCCATCCTTTGACATATTGAACTAAAGAAACAGTTTCCCAAAGAGAAATAACTAAGTTCTCTTCATTTATTGTTCCATCTCCTGAACAAAAGAGCTTATTTTCCAGATCAGCTGCCTATAAAAGCAGAGCTGCTGCTGCTGCAGCTGCTACAAGAAGTCTTCTGTTTTAGGATCTGTTCTGGATGAGTGTACATGGGTTGTCTGTTGGTCTCAATCAGTGAATACATGTCCAAGCTTTCCAAAGTATCTGGTTATGGATAAACTACAGCCATGGGCATAGGACTGCAGATCTACATATAATTGTCTGCCAATCTTATTTTGGACAAATCGCTAACTAGAAATAATTCCTTTATTAGACTGCAAGTCAGTGAATGCAGAAATAGTGTTCAGATCAGGGTGAATTCTGTGAGGCTTTTATCTGTACAATAGTGTTACAGTGCTGTGATTATAGTGACTATAATGGTTTGGAAATAGTGTGAATAGGGATTAAAAAGCCGAGAGGGCAAAAACTCAGTAATCAAGATAAATTTCTCTAATATGTAGTAATTACTACCAATTTGTGACCTGAACCCTGTTGATCTCAGGTCAGGTAAATGAACAATGTGTCAGATGATGGCAGTTACCAGTTTATTGTGCATTTTATTGTGATTTTAAGAAGAAATAAAGCTAGGATAAATACAGTTGTATGCATGGAGGGGGTGTAAGGAATTGAAAAACAGTGGTAGGCACTGTGATAGTTAACTACACAACCATGGTCTGTTTCTTCTTTGTAAAAGGATGTCTTCTTGGAACTGACATCTTTTCAACCTATTAACCACTGTGTCCATTTGCTTCTCAGATGTTTGTTTGTTCTGACTATAAAGTGCCTATGGGAGAAATGGGGAGAGATGAGAGAAAGAAGAGAATCACACAGAACTGGACTGAAACTGGCTGCAACTTTATTAGAGAAAGTTTCTATGAACTGGTAGTGCAAAACCAAGCAGTAAGAAGTTGGGTAGTACATCCCCTCTCGAAGAAGCCAGTCTGCCTGCTGTGGAAATGGAAAGGCTAAAAATTACAGATGTTGTAAAGCCAGGGTGGGCAAAGTGTAACCTGTGGGCCACAGATGGCCCTCCTGGGCTGTTATTGTGGTCCCAAGGCATTCTGGGGTGAAACTTTTCTTTGCTCCAAAATGTCCAAATATGATGTCCAGGGGATGTAGAAGGCCATTGTCACATGTATGGAGCCTCCCCAGGCCCCTCAAGGGGTATCAAAATGAGATTTTGTGATTTTTTTCCCCAAAAAATGCCCTCTAGGGGCTCGGGAAGCCCCCAAAACGTGCTCCCATGTTGCATAGATAGTATTTGGGGGCAAACTGATTTTTTTGTGAGAGCAGATGTGGCCTTCCAAGGTTTCCTGGAGGGCTAATGTGGCCCTGTAGTCTTCCACAGTTGCCCACCCCTGAGGTAAAGTGTCCTAGCACAGGACACAGATCAAAACTAAATGACAACACAGTTTGCTAAAAGAAGGGCAATAATCCTGAGTCCAGACTGCCCAATAAAAAACTGTATAAAATTCCTTTCTGTTGACAATTGACACAAATTTCTTGAGACTAGCTATACCAAGTGTAACATACATCTTCAAAATCCCCCCCTCCCCAGCCTTGGGCTCCCCACCTCCGCTGCCAGGCTCATTCCCCCTGCCATGCTCACATCCCCTGTCCCCCCACTGCCAGACACATGTCCCACCTACCTACACTGCCAGCCTTGCACACCCCACCACCAGGTGCACTCCTCCCACCAGGTTCATGGCCCCCCACCAGGCTCACAGCCCCCATTTCCAGGCTTGCAGCCCACTGCCACCAGGATCATTCCTCCCACCAGGCATACACACCCACCCCATGCCAGGCTTGTGCCCCCCCACCAGGCGTGTGTCACCCCACCCCCATCCCCTGCCACCAGGTGTGGGCCACCCCACCCCCAGCCAGGTGCATGCCCCTACCACCCACCAGGCTCATGCCCCCACCCCTGTCACCAGATGCATGCCCCCCTCCAGGCTCGTTCACCCCACTGCTATGTTCTCGCCCTCCCTGTGCTCAGGCACACGATACACACGCACACAACACATCCCACCATGCTACTCACACCCCCTCTGCCGCAGCCATGTTTAGAAAGGACTGAAAGTTCTACATGGTCCCACCCCCAGTGTGCTGATTGGCTGCCCAACAGAGCTTTGATTGGTTGGTCAGTTTCCTAAGTGGCCAGTCAGTGCACTGGAAATGGCCACATACCCAAGAGAAATATATATATAGATTGAACACTGGCCCATCCTGGGCCAGGGGGCAATGGTGAAGAGAAAAATGTGGGTCACAGTTTGCATGCAGTAGTAATATGCAGAGGTGATGGAGTGTTGCCACCCAACTTTTCTGGCTGATTGGGGAGGCTTCCTGGGGCCTGGGCAAGATTCCAGAGGGGAGGGGTTGGGGCATGTATGGCTGTTTCCCCATCTTGGGATCCCCTTAAGGATGGATTTGGGGGTGAATCCAATCAGGAGCAAGTCCAGGGGTGGTTGTACCTGCTTCAACCCCAGGTGGCAGGGGAAGCCACAGAGTGGCTTGCAGCCATTGAACTCTTCATTAGACAGTACGTGCATCATCTGATGTCTGGACCTGTGCCCTATGCTGCACCAAGGTTCTAAGAGCAATTGTGAGTAAAGTCATCACCATGTTTTACTCTAAGAACGTCTTTGTGTGTGTTTATTGTTTCTCCCCCATTCCCCTTTCAGTATTGGGCCTGCAAGTGGCAGATCAGCTTGTATACTTCTGGAGTTACTTTTTGTACATTTCACCACCTTTTCCTATCCCTTCATCCTAGAATAAGCATATTTGAGCAACTGAGAACCAAGTTGTAAACATAAAGTAAAAATAATATTAAACACAATATGCAATTTTATAGCATATTGCACTTGATTCTAAATATTATTATTTGTTAAACATTCTTTTTAAAACTATAGTTTTTAAAAGATGATTAATTGTTAATATAGATGATTAATTGTTAATATATCTGTGTATTTTAAATATCATTGTAAAATAGACTATTTCCTATAGTAGGTAGTAAACAAGGCATTAAATGATGTGGGTGTTTTTATAGCCTTATTAGTATACTTATCAAGCTGTAATTACAACTAGGTAAGAATTAAGGCAAAGCCTTTAGTTTATTAGTGCCAAGCTCAACCATGCTCAGTTTACTGTGCTTTGATTTCTGCTTTAGCTGAGGTGTTTGACAGAAACAGCAATGCAAGCAGCAGGGTTCTGGCTCTTTAAGTGGCAATAAAAAAAATCCCCCAGTGTTTGCAAGTATTTGTCTAGTAGGGAAAAGAAGAATGAAGGTGTAATGTATCAGACGATCAAAAGAATTGCTCTGCTTGGTCAGTCTGAGATCCTTCTACCCCAGAGATCCACTGACTCTCTGCTTCATCAGCTCCCTGACAAAGCACCTTTTCCAAGCTCTAGTTTTCCACCAGCTCCATGGATTGGTGGTGGTGGTGGCGGCGGTGGCAGGGGGAGCCAGGACAGATCTCTATCTGGTGGGCACCACATTTCCCTGGATGTCAATTCCCAGCACGAATGGGAGATTTTCCCCTCCTTTCTGTTGCTGCTGCTGGCGCACAGTGCTTTCTCTGAGGCAAATGAGGCACTCAGCCATATGATTTAGGCACCTTGTTTGCTTCAGAGCAAGTGACTATATGCCAGTGATGGCATGCCAAGGAGGGAAAAAACTTCTGTCCCGGGCTGGCAACTGACATCCAGGTAAATGCAGCACCTACCAGACAGCGATCTGTCCTGGCTCTCCCCCTCCCAATTCAGAGACCTGCAGAGAACTAGAGCTTGGAAGAGGTGCATTGCCAGGGAGCTTGTGGAAGAGAAAGGCAGTGACAGCAGACCCAAGGAGCCTTCTCCATTCCAAGCTGGTAACTAGCCTGGACACTGAGGGGGGAAATGGCACCTGCCAGGCAGTGATTTGTGTCCTGCGTCTCTTCCACACACCCCTCATCAAATCCAAGGCAAAAATGATGGAGTTTCCAGAAGCTGTAGAGCAAATGGTGAGGGTATTTTTTAAAACCCAGGTTAAGGTATTAATACCCCTGAATTTGGTGCAGATAAGGCCATACATTGTGTGGCCTTATCACACCAGTTTCAGCAGTAAGACTATGCATTGTGTGGCTGTATCACGGCAAATCTGGGGGGGTGGGGTGAGGTTTTTGCTTTGTGTAGACAAGTACTTTAATGCCAACCACTCAGGTGATCCCTGCTTTACAACCTAGTACAAAGGAAATGGTAAGTTTTTTTGAGACTGAGAAGAAACTATTAACATAGTGACTTATAGGTGACGGAAAGGCATTTATTTCATGTGTGGGAAAGGGATGGGCCTACAGTTGTGTGGTCTGAATGCATACCCCTGCTTTACCCCCAGGTCTACTTCTTTTTATCCTGGAAGGATGGCCTAACTGAATTTTATTTATTTATGTATTTACTTATTTATGAAATTTATATGCCGCCTTTCTCCCAAAGCGGGACCCAGCGTGGCTAACAAAACAATTAAAATCACAATTAAAAACATTTAAAACCAATTTAAAACCTACAAAGTAAAAAAACAGATAAAAATGACATAAAAAACACACCCCGATAAAAGCTGCACAGGCACAGTTTACATCAAAGGCCTGCTTGAACAAAAACTTTTTTGCCAGCCAGTGAAACAAAAACAGGGATGGGGCAGCCCCCCTAAAGTTTGGAATAGGCCACCCTTTCTTTTCTTAGCAAAGAATAAAGTATGATACCATTCAAGCCTAAATTAAGCTAAGAGCTTGTTCTTATGTTCAGTTAGGTATCAAGTATAAAGGGATTGCACTACAGTGCTTAATTGTTTTTAATGTCATTGCAAGGGAATAGGAGGAAGGTGAGAACAGTATTAGCTGGCTCCACCTCGCATTGTCCTAATTGCACTTCGTCCTACTAGTCCAACAGGCATCTGCCACCACTGTCTCTCTTCTTTTCCATGATTTGCATCCTTTTCCATGTTTCTATCCATGATTCCATGATTTTTCCCCATGATTTGCTTTGCATCCACCTTCCTTTCTTTTCTCATACAGAAAACAGGAGGATTCTATACCAAACTTACTCAAAGGAAGACTTCAATGACACCTGATATCCTTTACATCTGGGAATGCAAAAAAACCCAACAGAAATTCTGAAAATCTTTTTTTTTGTTGTTGTTTAAAAAAAAAAAATTGCTTCAGAAGAGAGTCAACATTCTGCATTGCTAACAGTAAATAAGTATATTATTAATTTTCAATTAGTAATATCCATTGATTGTATAATTAATTATATAATTGTCATTATCTAATTTGTTACATAATGAAAGGAAATACATATATAATAAATTACAAATTTATATAATCAAATAATTATGTAATTGATTATATAATGAATTGAGTCATGTGAAAATGTATCTTTCTCAGTTACGCTGAAGAAGTTTTTGGATTTTGAAATTTCTCATACATTATTTCTGCATCTCAGGAAGTAGACCAAGTCTATGGAAGCTTATGCTACAGTTTTTTTCTCTGGCAGGGGTGGTCTAGATGGTGAAAAAAATCCTAATAGAATTTGCAGGGAATACCTTTTCTCCCAATGAGATCTGACTGATATTCGATGTATTCAGAAGTGGGAGGGCAAAAATTGTGGGGAGAAAGCCTTTGCGACTTTTCCCGAGGCTTTAAAATAATCTGTAGAAATATGCATTCTGGTTTGTTTGGATATCTGATTTGCATCGCAGCACATTCCTTGCAAGGGTGGAAGTGGAAACTTGTTTGGTCGGACATGTGAAGGGGTGGGTTTGCCAGCAGCGAAGTTGCTAGAAGTGCCATTTTGGAGATTCACATTATTGATTGTACACAGGCATTTTTAAGCGGAAGGTTACATTTGCACACCTTTAATTTACATTTAAAAAATACTGTGCAGTAGCAACGTGTGGAGAATAATAACATGAGTAATTCACTCTTGGCCACCACCTTGATTCGCAGGCATGGCTGTGTGTGCACTTAAACATGGATAACTTTGTATACCAGCAATTTTGCCAAAGGGCCATGAAGACAAATGAACACTGCTGTGAATTTGCATTAATGTGCAGCAATCCACATTCTATCTTCTTGTATAGACAAGCCCTCAGTTAGTCTCAAAGGTACTACAAGATCCCCTTGGTTACTGATATTCCAGACTAACACAGCTATGTGTTTGAATTCTTCTTTAACTTTTTTTTAAAAAATCAGTTCAGTACCTTTATGGCAGTCCCTTTCTGTGCTGTTCTGTGGTTCTCTTTATCTTTCAGGAATAGACCCTGCTTTTTAGAGTCCTTTTTAGATTCATGTGAATGTTTTTTAATAATGAGACTGATGTTATTATGCTCACTAGAGTCCCCAAAATTAGATGCCTTGTTTGTTTATTTAGAACATGTTTATATCACTATCCAGTTATGCAGTAACCCATAAACATTATAACATCAATTTAAAAATAAAAAACTGGGTTGGGAGCTTGTTTATGGATACATCTTGGTTCCATTGCAAAATGCAAATAAAATGCATACATATAATCACATAAAACAAATGCATCCACTCCAGATGTCAGAATAAGCCACAATTGCTCAGAATTCTAGGTTACCATGAACAAGCATTTGTGCTGGTGCAAGCAGATGCTCGTGTCAGAAGAGCAGCTTAACAAACCAGGGAACCTCTATCCATCATTTTTTTAACAATCCACCCCAATTGGGATTTCTGCCCTGTTCTTTTTCTAACAAGCCAGAATGCTAAGCCAGGAACAAAACTTGGCTTATCATTCTGGCTAGCCTTGTTTCTGTTAGGCAAGTCTGTTTACCTTCTGCCAACAGGAAAAAATATATTTTAATTTAGGCAGGCCTTTGGCGCATAAACTGACTTTTAAAGATGTTGTAAGTTGTTTTAGCTGGTTCTTTTTATTGATTTTACTGATGTTTTATCCGGTTTGTTTTTTATGTTTTTATTGGGTTGTATCCAGTGGTTTTCTTCCAGAAATGAAAAAAATCCTATTTGTGTAAGAATTTTTGATTCAGAAAGAGGGAAGTCAATTTTCATTTATCTCATTTTCACCTCTGTGCCATCTTCCACACAGTTCTGGAGGGGCCCCAGACCTCTGGAGTAGATTTTTGGGGAATGAGGAACTATGGCAGAGAATTGGTGAAAGTCCCCTCTCCTTGCTTTTTACATACAGAAGGCAACCACAGGATCAAAAGCCATTCTACAAATGGAAGGATACACCACTCTGGGCCATGTGTGATGGAAATGCAGGATACAAATAAATATGTTTCTCAGAAACATATTGATTTAACCCAAACTAAACCAAATGGAATCTTCATTAGGTACCAAGCTGTTTCCACATGTCTGTTGCCTGCAATTTAAGTGGTAACCAGAGAAATCCTGTCATCATTGGTTGTAAATCTGTTCTTTCATACATAGTTGATCACCAGAACAAATCAGTTATCTCAGCCACTTTTAATAGTAAAATAAAACTAGAGGCGCTGAAATCAGGCTTATAATGAACACTTTTCTGACAAGGTTTGCCATGTGTTCAGCAGGTTAGTTTGAATGCTATCAATTGAACATATATTGGAAATATATCTACTGAGTGTTCCTCAGAGGATAGCTCTCCATTTTCTCTTTCACAGAATGCAGATCAATATAGTTTAATTTCATTTATGAGGCTTTTGGAATTCACTTTTTACATCAATAAATATAATGTAGGTGTAGGGTAATGAGTATCTTCTGTTATATGGGAGTTGGCAATATATTGTATAGCTATTTCCAGTCTTACCCTGCTTAGGATTTTAAAATTCTTTCAATTATTTAGAACATGCTGAATAATTTAATATTTTAAATTTTAATTATCTGCAGCAATAATCACTTAGTATTCCATGCAAAACTTTTGAACTCAATAGGTTTCAATTCACTTTCTTTTTACCGGAGAAATCCTTGGAAATATCTGTGACAGTTTAGTCAATAAACTTATTGTTCCCCTACCCACCCATATAATCTGCACTGTATCATCTGACAACATTTTCACCCTTTATTATTTTGACTTTTTCAGAAGAATTGCAAAAGACGTACAGTATTCTCTATTCTAATAGGCTTACTTGTCTATGCATCAAACCCCAAAGTGTGTGCTTAACATAAATTATGCAAGTAAGGTAATTTATGATCTGCAGCAACTTGAGGCCAAGGGAAAAGGCCAGATAGTTCAACACAGCAATCTTCTATTCCCTGAACATTGGAGCCTTTGTCTAGTTCACTTTACAGAATCTGCAGGGATGAGACACACTTGCAAACTGTGTGAGAACAATTCCCCCCCCCCATTTCATTTCATTTCATTTCATTTTCAGTTTATCCAATGCACATTTCCTGGGCCTGAACACAGACCCAAACACAATTTGCAATCTGCTATCCATACATAGTCTTGCAATCAATTTGTGCACCCCATAAAACTGTCTCCAGTAAATGCCTATATTTGAAAAATCTGCAGGAAAAAAGTAAATTTAAACATGCACAGAATCATATTTTTAGTGAATGGGATAAAATGCTGTACAATTTTTTTTTCAAAACTGTAAACAAAATTCACATTTAGACAAATGAATTTTCCTGTGAGATGGAAGAAATCTTTGCAATCCTTGGAACAGGCTTTGAGGTGGGGACTGGAGAATCATTCTGAGCTTCATTTTTTTCATTTGTTATCTATAGCAGTGAGAGGTGAGCAAAAAAGGTAGCTAGCAACCATAGGTATCACCTTTTGCTAAATGGGCAGTGTGTTGTATACAACCTAATGATGCTCAGTTCTACTGATGGTAGGTAGCCTATTGCAGAAAAACAACAACAAAGAGTTGTGGCATCATAAAGAGTAATAAGTTTTGGTTGGCATAAACCTGGGCTAGAGTCCATGAAAGCTTATGAAAGAAAAGAAACAAAATTGTATTAGTCTATTACGTGCCACAGAGATTTTTATATCCTATATGGTATTCTTTAAAAAGTACTGCTGTGCCTGTAATGTGCATTTGGATTTCCCCCTATTATTCCTGTCCTTTGTTTCAAATAAATTTTTGTTGAGTTCAGGATGTTTCTTTAGTGAAGCTGAACTATAGCATTCTTCTGCATTAATACTGTGAAGTTTCCAGTGCTGTTAAAGGTTTAGGGGTGTAAGGTTTAGGATTAAATTTTAGGGGTGTAAGTCTTCCTAATTTTGTTCTTACAGACCAGAATGAATAATTCTATGGTTTTTCTTGTTTCTGCAAGAAGGTCACTGAAGGAAATTTGAAATTTGGGGTGTACTCTGTGCAAACAAATGCACATTTTTGCATATAAAACGATATTTTCTGCATAGAAAATAACATTTTCTTGTGTTCTGTGCAGAAATGTTATTTTCTTTGCTGAAAATTCTGTTTTCTGTGCAAGAAACTTGTTTTCTGTTTAAACAAAGCTGTGTGCATTTCCCCCCTGTGGAATAAGTCCTGAACTGTGAAGGTTCTCATCTATCTAGGATCCTTTTCCTCAGGATTTCCTGACACTCAAAAATCAGCTTTTCAAATAATTTTTCATTTAAAAAAAAATTCTTTCCAACCCTTGTAAGGTTCTACATATCATGGGATGTGACTATAAGCAAGAAAGGGTTGGTGCATTCACAAATAAAATGTACAGGTGTCACATACAATTGTGTAGTCAAAAACATCTTTGAAAAAATTATGATAGGGAGATTTTTTTATACAAAGCACTACTGAATATGAACATTTGAGCAAGTTCTAATTCCACCCCCCCCCAAAAAACACATTAAGGCTTGTACTATATCATGGGGGGGGAGTCTAAAGTGGAAATCCTTGAGAATCAGTAAAAAGCAGAGATGAAATATTTTGCTGCCCAATGACTCTGCAAGAAACACAAGATACAGTTTTCTAAGCCAGCATGGCAATGCATAATCCCAATAGGTGACTGTAAAGCCTTCTAGGTTGCATGTCTCAGATCTTATACTGCACCCAATTCCAAGGTTTCAAGCAATGAATTGGGTTATCTTTGTTTTAAGCCATCCCAGGTCTAACCTTTCCAAAATACCATTTCCCAAGTGAAATTCCACACGCTTCTTTGACATTAAGATGAGAAGTCTTGAAAATTATTAGCATTTATTAAAGTGCATTAATAATATTCAACATGAGATTCCCTCTGAAATAGGTGGTTGAATATCTCAACCCTTTGTAGATTTTCCTTGGTTTTTTTCTGGGCTGTGAGGCCATGTTCTGGAATAGTTTCTTTCTGACGTTTCGCCTACATCTGTGGCTAGCATCTTCAGAGAATCTCAACCTTTTATTTTACAGTGATTAGTATACTTTTATTTAAATTATATTTAATGAAGCTTTATCTGAAAGAATGCAGACTCTGTGAGTGTGTGTGTGTGTGAGAGAGAGAGTGTGTGTGTATGTGTATGAATCATTGTATGCAATATTTTGAAAGTGCATATACAGAACTTGAATTAGAGATGTTTTTGGTTAAGTGGAGTTTAAATTGCCTTTGACATGTTTATGCAGGTTAGTTACAAATTCTTGACTAAACATGAAGCTGTTCTTTATTGTAGATACCAACATCAGATTTTAATCATATTTTGTATCCATAGGGTTTTAGTTTTTCAACAGGCCACCTGTCTTAGACATTAAAAAAATCACAGGACAGATGGGAAGGTGAAAGAACTTGTCCTTGGATAAAGAAATTCTTACACTGCATGAACAGTCACAGACAAGGCTATCCAATATATCACACATATATACGCTATTTCTCCAGCATTGCTCTATCATGATTGCAATTTTCCCTTCAGTAGCATAAATACAGAATTCATTTATCTATTTTTTGAGAGAATAATTTGCAAAATCTGTCTCTTGCTTATGTGATCCATGCATCTGATGGAAAACACTGTCCAAACTGTATTTCAGAAACTACAGTCTGTGCATAATGTATACATAACAAACCACCTACTGGTCCTGGACTGTTCATTAATGACATGAAAGTCTGACCATCCATTTGTGCAGACCTCTGACACCTATCTGATAGGTGCAATATATTTTATTATGAAAAATGTACAAGCACTAAAACGAGTATTTGACAAAAGCATATTAAATTAGTTTGGGAAGCTGATGTAGAATAGCAATGTCTGTTGCTATATGTTGTTGAAGTTTCCTTTGAAATGCATATGGCTATGCCTTAAGTGCAAATCTCCAGGGAACCAAAGAACTGGCAGTATACCAAAATTAGTTTATTCCATCCCCTTGTTAACAAAGCAAGACAACACACACATGAGGCTCCAGTCAGCTCAACCCTTTAATTCAAACTATCATGTACCAAGTTCAGAGATGAGCTACACCATTAAGAGGAGAAGGCACTGGCAAGAGATGACCTAAAAAGCCCTATATGGCTCAGGCTACCTGAAGGACTGTATCATCCCCTGTGAGGCCTCACACTCATAAGATGTTCAAGAGAGGTGCTTCTCTCAGTCCTATCACCCTCACAGGAACTTTGGTGGGAATGTCAGAGAGATTTCCTGAATCCTCCGGCCTCTGTCCATTGTGAATAAGAAATTCTGGCATTTTGGGTCCTAAAAGGAGCTTTTCTACCTTCTATGCTTTCCATACCTTGAAGAGACAAGGCTTAACAAAGTAAATAATAACACCAGGTCACCATAAGTCAGAAATGACTTGAAGGCACACAACAACAACAACAACAACAACAACATCAACAACAACAACATTACAGTTGTCTGTAATGATTTTGCTGTAGGCCTGACATTTAGAGATCTAAAGAATATTGTCTTTTTTTGGTACTTGATAAAAAAGAAAAGGTTGAAAAGAAAGGTTGTCTCAGCATGATGAGACATCCCACCAAAAATGTGTTAACTGCTCTAAGAGTTTTCCTCTTCAAGCAAGAGTAAAAGAGCAATGTGTTTTTCCCCATGTTTGATGGTTTTGCCCTCCAGATGTCGTTTATATAAAAAACTATATTTTTTGTGCAAAGTTATTGTTTGTGCAACCAACATGTTCAGCAAACTTGTCCTGAAATGTGAGAAATTGTTGAAAACTCTGCAAACACTCTTGTAAAATCACTCTTGTTAAAAACTTTTGGAATTCTTCTGGTTTGCAAGAAGAAATAAAAAGAAAAGTACATCCTATAGGCATTCAGAGTAGGACAGCACAGACTGGGTCTTCTTCCCAAATGGAATTCCAAAATTCTGTCTTTTTGCCTAGATACATGACATAAATGATCTCAGGAGATAAATTTTCCTCAATTACTAGAACAGCATGATCTGGTTCTGTCAGTTTTGGTCAAATTCTTGCACTGAATTGGTAATTAAGGTTTAAAGAATTAAAATGAAACTTGAATTTCCATTTTGGAGTAACCATTGTAATCACCATATAGATAGTTTTTTTTTTTTTTGAGTTCAGAAAAGGCTTAACAGTTTTGTTTTTAACATTTCAAGAAGAAAAATATGGTTTAAATTTAGTTTGGGTTCAAGTTCTACTTGTGTGCATGTAACTCAGAGCCAGCTGCACATCCACATATAGTCAAAAATAATCACCAAGTTATGGGAAAAATTTGTACATACATACATCATCATCATGTCCTCTGTGTATGCTTTCCTGGGAGTTTGGAATGAGAGTACATTGCAAAGAAAGAGCAAGATTTCTTGCCTTTCTGTGACTTTAATAAATATGTTTGTTAAGAAATAGGTGGAAAGACAAGCATGGCTAATATTGAAGGACAGTATGCTTGTGCCTGATACATTAGAGCAATTGTTCAAGAATAATTCATCTATGCAAAGATTACCTCTGCAAGGCTGCCAAGGTCACTGAGACTTTGGATTATCTGCTGCATAAATGCTGCTTGTGTATTTTAAAGAAGTATCTTTCACTTGCCCACACACTTCATTTGAAAGCATTTAGATGTGTGTGTGTATGTTTTATATATATATATAACACATTTCTGTATTTTTCCTACCTCATTATTAGTGTTGTTTGATACAGTATTTTCAAAAAGCATGGATTTAAATCTAGAAATAATCTGATGAAACTAGACTTATTTTCCCTTATATACTCTGCCCCATCCCTATTGTGAGTCACTGATGAAAATGTAAACAGAAGATAGAATGAACACACACACACACATAGTCTGTTTATGTGACTTTCCCCCCTCTCTCTTTTTCTAAAATTTTTATATTTCATGTGCAAGCACATGTGCACGCACATACACACACAATGAATGCAAGGATACCAGCAAAACAAAAATCTAATATAAGAATTCTAATGTTTAATCTTTAAGAGAAGAACAGAAGATACAATATAACAAAATAGAATGCAGCAACAAGCTGTATGTGAGAAAATTCTGTCCAATTAATCCAAATCCAAATAATGAATTGATTATGAATTGACTGGGAAGGATTTCTGTACCATCAAAGTGGACTAGAAAAATGCTTTGGATTGGACTGTTAGTGTGTGTGTATGTACATGCTTGGAGAAGAGGAGACAAAGAGCCAATACTTAAGCAGTCAGCCTATGTTTGATCTCTAGAACACAGAAAGTCTGTGAAAAATAATTATTAATCTTAAAAAAAATGGAAAAAGCTCCAGAAGGATGGCAGAACAAAAAGAGCATTAAGTTCTCCAAACTTCCAGAGCATTGATTAAAGTGGTTCCAAATTGCTAAAAGAAACAGCTACCTAAGGAATTGAACCAGAAGAGTCCATAGATATAACAGGAGATGGAAGCAGATGAAAATAGCATTATCAGGGCAGGAGAAGGCACTTGGACTATCAAAAAGGAGAATAAAGAAAAGAACGTCTCTTGGTAATGAACCGTGCTTTCTTTTCATTAAAGTCACTTCCATAAAATATAAGGCCTATGTCAATTGTCAGTTTATGCCAGCTGATGTTTTGAAACTAAATGAGTTGTATGTAAATTCTTCGTCCATTTACTTCTAGCCTTTAGTATTGAATAGCTGTTGCTTTATTTATTTCTGATGCCAGCAAAAAAAGTTCCTAATATCAAGGTTCTATAATTAGGATGCTGCCACACCTCCACTGGTTATGATTGCTTGCATTTCTTGCTTAGATTTGATGGATAAATTTAAAATGATCTTATATTTGTTGAAATAGTTTTGCAGTTGCTGCAGTTGTTTCTACAGAGCTATCAAGTTAGACAGTGTTGTGAAACAAAAGAGTTTATATCAGTGAATACTGTATACTTTCGCTGGATTTAAAGACAATATATTTCTCATCATTCCTGCAACTATCAGTAAAATGAGCATTTCAGGTGCTCAGCACATACCAGGTGACGTGGGTAGTGCCTTTGTATCATGTCCAGGCAGTACCTAGCAATGATGAGGGACAGGTCTTTGTGCTAAACTCACCACTTGACAATCTCATCATTACTAGCTTATGTACATTGATCCAAAAGCAAATAGAGAGGCATAAGTTTGTGAATCTTGAGGTTAAAGGGAAGTCATTCTCCAGCTTAGACTCTGGGGAAGTCCATGGTCATAAATTGCAGATTGATTGCAAAACCTTTGTACGAGTTTATTCTCAATAACACTCTCCACTGCCTCCATTTTCCTGGGACTTTTACCATCACTGCTAGTGAAGTTAAATATGTACACTAAGAATGTGCCAGAGGCTTTACAAGTTATGTTATATTTTAATATTTTGTTTTTTTTTTTCCTGATGTGGGTCTTATGACTGTAGACCAGCCCTCATTAAACTGGAATCGCTTTTCTTGGTGGACTCTAGGTATTTTATTCATTGCACTGTTATTATTGTTTGCATTCAGCAGGATAGTAAGTTAGTTACAAACATTATCACAAGAAGAGGCACAAACCATTGAAATAGTTACTGTTGACAGAGAAAGAGGAGGGCCCCATGACCCTAGCATAAACTCCTGAAAACATCTCAGCTCATCTTGCACTTTTCAAAAAAGCTTGTAGAATTAGTTTGGCTAGAAAACCTCTACACTGTTCATTTATTATTTAATCTTATTTTACTTTGTACGGACAAGCTATCTGGCCTGGTGTGCAGCTTCACACAGCCAATTACCTGAAGGTGTTTAGTTCATTTATTATTTAAAGCACAAATCTTGTACAGGTTGTCCATTGATGACCCTGTGAGGAGTCTATAGTAAATGCCTTTCATCACTGTTTCCTGACTCTTTCACATGGACCGCCTACTGAGCTAAGCAGGCCAGGACAAGTGCTGGATTTGTGAGATATTATGGATATAAGCAGTTTAACTGGCTGTGTACACAGTAGAAATTCCAGTGTTAGGAAGACCTGCAAGTACGCTGTTTAGACCAATTAGACACTATTCTTCAAATGATTTTCCAAGCTGTATCATATACTGTGTTCCTTAAAAATGCTTCAAGATACTTTATTTAAAGATACTTACAGTTTTTCAGTTGTTTATCAAGCCATTTTCTAGCTCCTAGAAAATGTAGCCTGTAGACCCAATAACACAGTCTCTTCTTAATTTGAAAATTGTTCCTTCAATTCATAAAATCTATACTGATACGTAGGGGTTTTATCCAGCAAGGTGCTTTCTGGATAACTTGGAAACAGACTTGCTTAAGTAATGTGCCAATAGGAACTGATGAGTTTATATGCCATTAGCAGTGTCTACCCCACACTGCAAGTGCCAAGTATTTAACTGGGGACTGGTACTAATTTCAGAGCTAATACTGAGCTGTTCCACATCAGTGCTTTCAGCAGGTGGCTGAAACTGACAGTGTAAAGGAAAGAAAGTGAGGGAAAATTACCATTGTAGTATAGAATTTCTGTGATTGAATTGACTGATTATACTGTCAAAGGGACGTTGGGAGACTAGGAGTACTTATGAGAAGGGAAAGAAATGACAATTTTTTTAAAGAGGAGCTCCAATGCACAGCCAAATATTTCAAAATGATGATAAAGGTAGACAGTAAAAATTTTGAAATCTAGCACTTGTGAAAACTCCATTGCCTTGATTTCTCCCTTTTACAGCTTGTATTCTGGGGCCCCTTGCACTCTTATCCTCCTTCAATTAACATTTAAATCACTCCATGTTGTCCTGAAAATAATGCAAATCTCTCTCCTGTCCATTTATTCCTATACATAAAAGACATGTGATATACCAGTAAGAGCAAGATTATAGATACAGAGAAGCTGTATTTTCTCAGTAACAGGAACGTGGAGAAGGAAGAAAATTTAAAACAACTAAATGATTTTAAAATGGTAGCTATGACTGCTGAATTAGAGATGGCCCAAGACAAAGACAGAGATGGCTCTGAGAAAAGGCAGAAAAATTCAGTACTGCACACATGGTATTAGAATATAAAGTACAGTAGGCCCTTGGTGTCCATTAGAGTTTTGTTCCAGGACATCCCCCCCCCAATGGTGTTACCCAAAATGCTCCTTGGAAGATTCCAAGAAAATATTGAGTTTCTAATATGTTGGGGAAATTAGCAGCAACTCGACTTTAGCTATGTGAAACGGGGTAACAAGGGAATCTTGCAAACCTTTTTCTACCAGTACTAGTCTGGATGGAATACATACACATGTAAAATTAAGTATGGTTTTTATTAAAGAGTTCAAAAATAACACCAGACACACACACATTCACCCAGAAAAAGCATTCACACATGGCTATAGGAAAAGCAGTAGGAAAAACTTGGATAGAGAGTAGCAAGAGGATTTGTTGGGGTGATACAACCTGTCCTGTGGTCAATCTGGCAGAGTGGCTGGAGGAACCTGGAGTGGCTAACACAGAGTGACAGGGTCTCCCCTATAACTGACTGTGCACACTGAGGGATATTTTTGAGGGTCATTTGTACCTCCAAATACACCTGAGGGGAGTAGATGTTTCATGCATTGAAACAATAGATTCCATGAGCCATCATGGATTGCACAACGAGTTTCCTGGTCTTGACAAAAGGTGTGGAAAATGCTATATGTGTTTTTTAATGTCCAGTGATTGGATTTTAAAAGCTTGAGCAACCTGTTTTAAGGTTTTGGGGATTAATGAAGGAAGTTTCAAAATCAGCAAATAGAAAGGTTTCATTCCATCCATTGTCTCCCTTTCCTGGGAAATGTGTCCTTTTGGGCTTTTAGCCTTAGGCGCAAAGCATAGCATTCAGCTGTCTTCTCTTGAGACCAATGTGCTTTTGCCCTTGTGGACGGAAACATTGATGAACCAAAATTCTAAAAGTGGGGTCTCTGGAAGTGGGGTGTAAGCCATGCTTAACAATGGGTACCAAAATATGTGGATGCTCAATACTCATTATATAAAGTGGTGAAGTAAAATGGTGTTCCTTATATACAATCACAAAATCAAAGTTTGATTTTTGTTGGTGGGGGGATATTTTCAAGCAGTGGATGGCTGATATAGAGGTCCAACTCTAAAATAACATTTTCCCTTATTTTTAAATTTATAAAAGTAGAATGATCCTTTATAATGAAGTTAACCACATATAAAAATAATAAGCTTATAGATTACTGGTAAACATATAAATAGATTTTCCTTGGGGTTTTTTTCGGGTTGTGAGGCCATGTTCTAGAATAGTTTCTTTCTGACGTTTCGCCTGCATCTGTGCCTGGCATCTTCAGAGATTGGTTGGGTAGGAGTGTATGTGAAGTTTATATGCTGTGAACCCCTGTTGGGGAGTATAGGTAAATTTGTGTAATTGAATGGTTAGTTTCTGGGTATAGAAATGCACAGCTCATTAGTGTCTCTTTGCTAATGGTTGGTTGATGGGCCATTGTCTGCTGGAACTCCCCCTGTCCCTGGGTGGAATTCTTTTGTAAGTGTTGAGTTTTGATTCTATTATTCTTCAAAACTGGGAGCCAGATTTTGTTTAATTTTAAGGTTTCTTCTTTCCTGTTGAAGCTGTCCAGGTGTTTGTGGATTTCAATAGCTTCTCTGTGCATTCTGACATGATAGTTGTTGGCCTGGTCCAGAATTTCTGTGTTTTTAAATAGCGTTTTGTATCTAAGTTGGTTTATAACATGTTCTGCTACTACTGATTTTTCTGGCTGGCCCAGTCTGCAGTGTCTCTCATGTTCCTTGATTTATGTTTGCACACTGCGTTTAGTGGTCCCTATGTAAACTTGTCCACAGCTGCATGGTATGCGGTAAACTCCTGCAGCTGTTAGAGGGTCTCTTTTGTCCTTTGCTGAGCGTAGCATTTCTTGGATTTTCTTGGTTGGTCTGTAGATTGTTTGGAGTCTGTTTCCTCATCAGTTTCCCTATTCTGTCTGTGACTCCTTTGATGTACGGTAAAAATACCTTCCCTTTGGGTGGCTGTTTTTCTTCTTCATTCATGTGGTTTTTCTGGGTCTGGCTGCTCTTATGATGTCTGATCTGGAGTAACCATTAGCCTGTAGGGCCCAGTTTAGGTGCCTCTGTTCATCCTTATAAATGATAAGCCTCTTGATCTATCTAAACTATCTGTCCATTTGAGAAATTAAATACAATTTAAATTCAGTGCCTTAGAATCAACTCTATAATATGGCTTTCTTTTCTAGATTTATTCATGAGTTTACCATTCCCTTCCACTTAATCCAACTTGCTCAAGTTCACACAGTGGGTTTCCGTCTATGGGCAGGGATTTGAATCCTGATCTCCCAAACGCCAACATTCAAACCAATATACTATGCTGGTTCCTTGAAGGACAGCACTTCCCTCCCCCCATTAAAAAGCCTTTCTACCACAAATAGTTGACAGCCAAAGGTCTATCTAAATAAAATATCTTCTTTGCTTGCCAAGGGAAATTGAGCAAAGAGGAGGCAACCTAGCTTCCCTTGAGAGGAAATTCCACAGCCTAGGAACAGTCACTGAAAAGGCCCTCTCACGTGTCCTCACCAAGTGTTTCATGGATGGTGACAGGACCAAGAGAAAGTCCTCTCCTGCAAGGGTCTTAAAATTTAGGCAGACTCTTATAGGGAGATATGGTCTATCTCCTCTAGGGAGATATAGTCTGAGAGTTTGGACTAAAGGACTATATATGTCCTAACCAGCACTTGAATTGTGAGGAATTGTCTGGAATTGCCCCCTGCGATATATGCATAATATCTCTGTGTGCACTTCCAACCTTGAGAAGTAGGACTCCAAGATGCCCTTTAACAATAGGTCAACCCACAGTCATGTATCTTTTTTTATATGTCTTGCCTTACAGACATGAGAACGCAGACATATGGTTTTTATATATGGAGAAAGAGATTTTTTTATTATTATTTTTAGAGATTTCTATAAAACCCTTAACAACCAGGTTATCTGTTTCTGGCAGTCAATCCAGCATATGTGTGATCCCAAATTTCAGGCTAAGCAAGAGGATCAAATCAATTTGTTTCCAGTTCAGTGTACTTAATGAAGAACCCAATAGGAAGAATGTACTGATCTAGTCCTGTGGTTTTTTAAAAAAAAACACAATGAAAAATAATAACACAATAAAAATAATTGGAAGCCTAAGAATAATTCAGAAAAATAACTGGCATGTTAGTGGAGCCCATCTAGGTTCGGACCACAACTTCCCCTCTCTCTGGCTTTTCTTTGCAAACAAAGTTTCAGGAAGGACTCATCCTGTGCTTTCTGCAAGCGCGCTGATGACTAAAAAGGTAAATCCAAGATAAACATGTTTGGTTGCAGAAAGCACAGCAGACGGTCTCCTTGGGTGATGTTTCCGGGTTGTGATTCTTTCTGCGTTGTCGTTTCTCTTCAAGACTTGTTCAACATGAGCTCTCAAATAAGGCTGCAGCATTGCGGATAGTGCGTCTCCATGCCTCCCGATGTGAGGCCATGGCAGACCATTGTTGGTGATCAATTTGGCCGAGCCTGAGATGATGATTCAGGGAGGCTTTGTATCACTTTTTTGGAGTGCCCCTCTTACTCTGACCAGTGGTGAGTTCACCATAGAGTAGTATTTTTGGGAGGCGATGTTCCTCCATCCTAGAAACATGCCCTGCCCAGCACAGCTGTGTTCTCAATATCATGGCCTCAATGCTGGTGATCCCTGCTTGCTCAAGGACAGCAACATTTGTCACATAGTCAGTCCAGTGTATATTTAGGATTGTGCGTATACAGCGCGGATGAAGGTGTTCATGGAGTTGTAAGTATTGGCGATAGGTGACCCATGTTTCAGACCCATAAAGGAGAATAGACAGTAGAATGGCTCTATACACACTGATTTTTGTGCTTTGCCTCAGGTGTTTATTACTCCAGACTCTTTTGTAAAGTCTTCCAAACGCGCTATACACCTTTCTTAATGTGTGATAGATCTCTTTGTCAAACTTGGCATCTGAGGAGATGATGCTCCCAGGTAGTTGAACTGCTGAACGGACTTAAGCACAAATTTACCCACGACAATGTGGGGATGGTGGTGTTCGTCCTGTGGTGCAGGCGGGTAGAGAACTTCCATTTTCTTCAGGTTGACTTCCAGCCCAAATAGCTGTGAAGCTGTTGCGAAGCAGGATGTTAGGCACTGCAGAGCTGCTTCTGCCTGGGGAATAAGGGCAGCACCATCAGTGAAGAGCAGCTCACGGACTAGATAGTTTAGAGTCCTAGTGCGAGCCCTCAGACAGCTTAAGTTAAACAAGCTACCATCAATATGGTAACGTATATAGATACCATCTACTTCTTTGAGCTCTGCCGTAGCTCTTTGGAGCATCATGCTGAAGAAGATTGTAAATAAAGTTGGAGCAAGAACACAACTTTGCTTCACTCCGTTAGTTATTAGAAAGGGTTCTGAAAGAGCATTGACAAATCTGACTTGACCATGCTGGCCCTCATGTAGCAAAACAAGCATTTTAAGGAATTTGGGGGGACATCCCAGTCTTTCCAGCATCTGCCACAGACCTTTCCTACTCACGGTGTCGAAGGCTTTGGTGAGATTGACAAATATTACATAGAGACCCTTGTTCTGCTCCCTACATTTTTCTTGCAGTTGTCTAAGGGCAAATACCATATTTGTAGTACTCCTAATGGCTCTGAAGCCACATTGGCTTTCAGGAAGAAGTTCTTCTACAATAGCAGGAACTAATCTGTTCAGGAGTATCCTTGCAAGGGTTTTTCCAGCAATAGAGAGCAGTGTCATGCCTCGATAGTTTGAGCAATCAGATTTTGCTACTTTTTTCTTGTACAAGTTTATGATCACTGCATCTCTGAGATCTGATGGCAATTCCCCTTTTCCCCAGCAATTCACAAGGAGTTTGTGGAATTTATCATGAAGTACATGACCTCTGTGTTCCCAAAGTTCAGGTAGGATTCCATCAATCCCAGCTGCCTTGCTGTTTTCGATCTGCTGTATGGCTTTAACGGTCTCTTCCAAAGTGAGAGCTATGTCCAATTCATTTTTCATCAGTTTTTGTATCATATGTTGGATAGCTGAGCCTTGGACTACTCGGCTGGCACTGAAGAGGCTTTGAAAATGTTCAGCCCATCGATTCAGGATGGAGGCTTTATCAGTAATTAGTGTTTGACCATCTGTACTGTATAAGGAGCTTCGGACCTGATAAGTAGGTCCAAACACTGCTTTAAGAGCTTCATAAAATCCTCTTAAGATCACCCAGATCTGCACAGCATTGTGTCTTTTCTGCTATATTGATCCACCACTTGTTCTGCATGTCTTGGAGTGTTTGTTGAAGTTTACTACATGTGAGATGGAAAGCTGCTTTTCTTACATGGCAAGTTGGCTGGGCGAGGTATGTTCTCTTCTTTGCCAACAGCTCCAAGATCTGTTGGTTGTTTTCATCAAACCAGTCTTGATTTTTCTTATGGGATAACCAAAGGGATTCTTCCACAGACTGGAGGGTACTGTTTCTGATATGTTGCCAAAGCACTGTAGGAGATGGATCTGTAGGGTGGTCTTCAAGTTTTGTTTGCACATTTGGCTGAAAGTTGTCTCTCATGGTAGCTTGTTGAAGATTGTTGACTTGGAATCTCCTCTTTAAGATGCCACCCCTCTTAGGTTTGAGCTTAAGCTGAAGGTTTAGTTTACATCTTATGAGGCGATGATTTGTTTGGCATTCTGCACTGGGCATCACTCAAGTATGACGGAGATCGTGAATGTTTCCTTGGTGGTCTAGAACATAATCAATGAGGTGCCAATGTTTGGATCGGGGATGCATCCATGTTGTCTTTAAGCTATCTTTCTGCTGAAGGATAGTGTTTGTAATAGTCAGCAGTTGTTCTGCACAGAATTCTAGCAAGAGGCGTCCGTTATCATTGCAATTTCTAACACCATGATTGCCTAAAACACCTTTCCAGGCTTCAGAGTTCTTTCCAAGTCTGGCATTGAAATCACCAAGGATAATCGTTTTATCTTCTACAGGGAGCTTTTGTATGAGGTGGCGTAGGTCTGTGTAGAATTTGTCTTTCTCAACAGGGTCGGCTTGCATAGTTGGGACATATATACTGAAGAGAACAACATGTGGGAGGCGTAAAGAAATAATGCAAACAGAGTGTCCTGTCAGCAAGGATTTGAGTTTGGAGGCAATAGAGTTTTTAATCTTAAAGCCTACTCCTGAAAGATGTTTTTCAGTTTTAGGTTTGCCAGACTAGTAAAGTGTGTAGCCGGCGCCGTGTTCTTTACGGCTGCCTTCCTCATGGAGATGAACTTCACTAAGAGCAGCAATGTCAATATTAAGTCGTTATAGTTCATGGGCTATTAGAGCAGAACGGCACTCAGGCCGTCCACTATCTGCAGAGTCTTGCATGGTTCTGATGTTCCAGCATGCAAGCTTCAGTTTATTTACACCTTTGGGGGCCAGTGTGTGCCTTTGTTTATTTTCCTTTGTTCGACCACATCAGAAGATGCCCGTTGGTTGCGGCTAGCCAACCAGATAGATGGGGATGAGCTTTCGTTAGGCCACCTTTTCTAGGCCCCTCTCCATATGCAGCAAGCAGTGTTCTCCTTAAAAAAGTCTGCCTTGTCATTCAGGATGCTGCTGAACAAGACTCATCTCCTGAGTCAGCCTCAAGCGACCAAAGTTCTGAACCGCCTGCATGCAGGGTTGGGTCTGCGGCTTCCAGTGCATACTTACATCTGCTGTTTCGTCCCTCACCTATCGCTACAGGGCTTTTTCAGAATTGGATTTATCCTTTGAGCCTGTGCAATGGATTTTTCTGGTGGAGCCCAGCATGCACAGAACTGGCCTCACCCTTTAAACCAAAGGTTCATCTGCTGTGGCCTTGCAAGCATTGACGGTAGCAACGAGGTCCTCAGGTCGTAGGTTTGATTAGAGTTTCCTTCTCTTAGATGGTTGACCTTACAGGGTTTGATGAGCACCATCTACTGGGTTTGGGATTAGAGTTTTCCTTCTCCTAGGACGGTTGCCATAAGGCTAGAGAGCCCATCCTGCCCTTTGACGCTCTTTGTCATACCCTTCAGTTTCAGACCCTTCTGGCATGGGAGGCCCTACTGGTGGCTATTATCCCACCGCCAGCATAGCTCAAAACTTCATTAGGTACGCAAGCCTTTCCCCCACGACAAGGGGGCATCAATGGAAAGGTCAGACCACAGCTTAGTGTTGTCTTATTCAGTCTGCTGTCCAGCCAGAACTCACTCAATGTCTCTTTCTCTCTCTCTCACACACACATACACCACTTTTTAATTTGGATTCCTAACTTGATTAAAAAGCAGGTACAAAAGAAAAACCGAAAGACCAAAATTCTTTTTTCTGAGAGTTAGACAGTACTTGGGAAACATAATTCACACTGACCAATCAGTAGCCATGAATCCTGGCCATGCGTCCTCCAGGTGATTTCTACTGTATGTATTTATCATAAGTTGAGTTGGGGCAGGTAAAGCATGAGCATCATCAACCTGGGATGTTGTAAATAAGAGTCTAAAGCAGCCTGGATGTGATCTTTGTTGGGAGATAGCTTAAGAGAACATAGAAATTTTGTTTGTTACAGTTGCCGGTTCAAACTATAATCCATGTTTAATAATTTCTTACTTTGCTGCACCCCACAAAATAAATGGGCTAGGCAATAATATTCCTGAATTTGCACTGAGGGCAGACAATCTCACATTACTTAATGACAGAGCTGGCATTACCTTGCAACACATCCAGATAAACAAGTGAAATTAGTTGATCAAAAACAACTCAGAAAATACCTTAGAAGTCAATAATTTAGCCCAAGTCTTTCCCCCCAGATAACAGTCTAGAACATTTTCATATTCTATGTGTGAGAGTTTTCCATTATTAATTCTGAGCAATGCTGAATAGTAACTCCAGAACATCACATCTGCAAACAATGGTATTTCCTCTCCACATATTTTGAATGAAGATCTAGCATCTTAGAAAGGTGCCTCCCATGCCAAACTACCACTTGTTATGTTTCAGCCTGTAGCCATGTCTGGCTTCTGAACTCCTATATTAAGGATTTATAAAATCTGCTGACACCACCTTAGCCATAACATGAATGTCACCATCATGGTGCTAATGATAAATGACATACATTTTAAAACATTTAAAATAATCATAGCCTTAAAGTGAAGCACATCTGGCTAATATTAATGGTTTAGGAACTGCCCAGTGTGGATCTAAATTATAAACAGTACAGAGATGGCAAGAGATAAATTGCATAATAAATCACCCTACACATTAGTTTTTTTAAAAAATAAAACCTTAGAAAAAGATATCCATGTTTCCTGTTTATGCAACATGTCAGCTGTTTAAAAAAGATGAATATATCTGGTATTAGATCTATTTTGAAAGAATGCAAGTTTAGCACTCTGTAGCTTTATATTAGCATTTACTAAATATTTTAAGTATATGCATTTGCAGGCAAGAAAGTGTCATTACTAATTTTAAAGCTTTTTTGAGGATACAAAAATCCAATACAAGGCTATTCTGTTCATATCTCACTGAAATAAGTGGAAGCTATGTAATAGCACTGAATGTTCTTCAGGTCTGGAACCAGATCTAAGGGGGGTTTGGCAAGATGATACCCCCAACACCCTGCTGATACTTCCATAATACACTAGTGTCCCCCCCCCCACATGAATATCAGCATAAATAAGCATTCTCTTTTCTTCTTCATTCCCCCACCCCCCGCAGATATTTTTAGTAGGATGATTGGCCTGTAGTTGGGCTGAAATAGGGACAAGATGCATTCTGAGAAAATGAAAGTAGTTGGCAGTAATCTTGTAAATCTTCACTTATTTCATTTTCACATAAAAGAACAAATAATTTCACAAATATCTTCATGAGAGAATGCTAGTTCCATGCCTGTTATCTTTCATAGTTCCTATTCTTTTGTTTATAATGGGGGCTGGACAGGAGAACTTCCTAGTAGACAAGGTCCTTTGTCTTCTGAATTTCTAGTTCCAGACTATTTCCAAGCCTACTTTTAAATGCTGTATAAACTATATGGACTGGATGGCCCTCGTGGTCTCTTCCAGCTCTGCAATTCTATGATTCTATGAATATTATTTTCCCCTTTCTTTTGGTTTGAGAAATCGATTAAAAGAGGTGCCAAGCCTTATTGACCCCGTAGCTTTGGAAATACTGATTAGAAGAATATTTTGTCAGGTAAAAGTTTGTCATCCTGTCTGTCTTAGAATCATAGAATCATAAAATTGTAGAGTTGGAAGAGACCACAAGGGCCATCCAGTCCAACCCCCTGCAACGCAGGAAATCACAATCAAAGCATCCCTGACAGATGGCCATCCAGCCTCTGTTTAAAGACCTCAAAGGAAGGAGACCCTATCACGCTCAGAGGGAGTGTGTACCACTGCCAAACAGCTCTTACTTTCAGAAAGTTCCTCCTAATGTTGACGTGGAATCTCTGTTCCTGGCGCTTGCATCCATTGCTCTGTGTTACAGTCTCTGGAGCAGCAGAAAACAAGCTTGCAGGGGGTTGGACTGGATGGTCCTTGTGGTCTCTTCCAACTCTACAATTCTATGATTTCTATGTCCTCAATGTGACATCCCTTCAAATACTTAAACAGGGCTATCATATCTCTCCTTAAACATCTTTTTTTCCAGGGGCTGGTTTACACGGCAGATTTATTGTGGCAACTTGCACTTTAATTCTTTTCCACATCTGTGCCTGTCAGGTTTTTTTTTTCTAATTATGCCGCTTTTTCGTTCAGACTTGAAAAAGTGTGGAAGGTGTGGCCTCCCAAGCTGTGTAAACCAGCCCTTGCATTTCCGAGGTAAAGACTCACAGACTGCCCAAATAGCAGGGGGGAAGATCAAAGAAGTGGCTCTGTCGCTGTTTCTCTGTAAATCTGCCTGTAAATGAACCCACTCCCTGAAGCAAAGGGAAAGACCTTGCTGCCATGCCGTGGATCCTAAGGTGAACCTATCACAAGTTTTTCTAGCATGATTTATTTAGTCAGGGTTCACAGACTTGCAAAATAGCAGAGTATTTTTGACTCTCCCTCCCTCAGTCCCCCCTCCTCCCCTCTCTCGCTCGCTCTTTCTCTCTCCCTCCCCCAAGCAGAGCTGACAGATGGGAACTTTATGACTGAAAGGTCTTGGGAATCCTTTTTCTTGGCAGACCTTCTGCAAAATAGCAGAGAGGATTTTTCAAAGTTTCCTGATCGCTACTGAATGCAGTCCCTCTCTTTTAAGCCCACCCCTTACATCAGAGCAACCAATCACAGTAAAAATCTGCGGAAGCTCTTAACAGAATGGTAGTTTACACTGCCAACAAAGCGCTACATTGCAAATATACCGGCAAAAGTAGCGACATCCCCTGGCATGCTATATTTGGGTGTTTTACCTTCCCCCCTTCTGAATGAGGTGATGCTGTGCTGCGATCCGTGGGAACTATGAGCTATCTTAGCTATTTAGAGGAATATTTGCCCATGTAAATGACCCCCAGGCTAAACATACCCAGCTTCCCAAGTCTTTCCTCATAAGGCATGGTTTCCAGATCTTTCACCATTTTAGTCACCCTCCTCTGGACACACTCTAATTTGTCAATATCCTTTTTGAATTGTGGTGTCCAGAACTGGACACAGTATTCTAGGTGAGGACTGACCAAGGCAGAATAGAGTGGCACTATTACTTCCCTTGATCTAGACACTATACTTCTATTGATGCAGCCCAAAATCACATTGGCCTTTTTAGCTGCCGCATCATACTGTTGACTCATGTTCAACTTGTGGTCTACTAGGACTCCTAGATCCCTTTTGCACGTAGTCTCATTCAGCCAGGTCTCCCCCATCCTGTATCTATGCATTTTGTTTTTCCGCCCTAAGAGCAGTACCTTATATTTCTCCGTATTGAATTTCATTTTGTTAGCTTTGGCCCAGCTCTCCAGTCTATCCAGGTCATTTTGAATTTTGATCCTGTTTTCTAGGGTGTTAGCTACTCCTCCTAATTTGGTGTCATCTGCAAATTCTTGCCCTGCAAGAAGTGATTTACTGATTCCAAAGAGCCCTGGCTTTTATTAGGTTCATATGCCAATGATTATGAACAAAAAAAAAGGCTGGTACACATATTCCATACAATTACACAATCCTCCTTCTTTCCCCAGTTACAGTTCCTGAGGTTTTTTTCTGTTTGTACAAAGCCCACTGTGGATTGTTTATATCCTGAGATTTTAGGAGGCAGAACACTCATGTGACTTCTTTTGGACATGCAGAGAGAGCCATGGTATTCTGATGTTCTTTACTACGGAATAGCAGAAATGAGGATGACATTTTTAAATTTAATGAAGGTGTGCAGATGGCTTTAAGATTTCACATCTTACTATCTTGAGAATTAGCAATAAATGTAAACACTCACCACATTTGTGGCAGTTGACTCCAGCACCTACCAGAAGGTCTGCTGAAAAACTGTATTTCTAGCCCTGAAGGGATAGGAGGAGAACTCATGCTCAGAGAGCAAAGCTGGAAAAGAAAGAACAGAAAAGAAGAAAGATGAGGAGAGAGGTCAGCAAAAAATGTGCCAGCCCAAAGGAGAATAGCCAGTTTCACAATTGATATATCCCCCATTCATCTGAATTCAGTTTCCACATCATGCTACTTTTTTCATCTTGTATCTATGGATGCAAATTTTCCAGACATTTGGAGGTCACTTTTCTCACACTTTTTGGGGGAAACCTCCCCTAAATTTCAGAAAAAATAAAATACATTACCATCTTTTACATGTTGAAAGTCACTTTGTTATTTTAGGAACATAAAATGCATTATATATAACTTGGTTTTGCATAAAATTATGTCTGCTATAAAAACATTTGCACATTGCACATTATTCAGAATATAATTGCAAGTTGATAATACTTTATTAAAAAAATCATTTTTGTTTTGTTGCAAGTGGAGCTACAAGTCCTGGATCATCAGGAACACCTGAACTAAAAGGGACCTCATTGTTTTGTCTGTTCAAGGAGCAGGAAACATCGCTAGTAGAAACATAAGAAACTGTCAACATCAGTAAAACAAAGAAAATTGTTTTGTCTGCACTAGTTTATGTAAAGCAGACGCGATAACTCTCTCACATTAAAAGAACTGAGAAAAGGAATCAAATCCTAGGAACTATAATGAGCTGATGTTGTACATAGTCTTACATAGAAGTCTTCCTCTTACATAATTTTTAAAAATTATTTGAGGGCAATGAATATGTGAACACCAAACATTTTAGTCATAATTCTAAAAGAAAATACAGTGGGCCCTTGGTATCCTCTGGGGTTTGGTTCCAGGACCACCTGTGGATACCAAGATCCGTGGATGCTCAAGTCCCATTATATACAATGGCATAGTAAAATGATGTCCCTTATATAAAATGGCAAAATCAAGGTTTGAATTTTGGATTTTTTAATAATTGGAATATTTTCAACCTGAGGATGGTTGAATCTGTGGATGCAGAATCTGTGGGTGCAGAGGGACAACTGTATTTCATAACCCATTTCTCCCAATTTTTCAGGAAAAATAAGATTTCAGGGGGAAATATTTTTCATTTTTTTTCTGGGCCTTTACATCCCTACTTGTGCCTTCTGTCTTAAGATCTAAGTGCAGGGACTAAATACTGATTTTTGAGAACTTCTTTTGGTTAAACAGTGGAGTACTGAATCCTTTAAAGAAATAAGCAAAGCCACACACACCATTAACATAACATGGCACATATAACTGTTATTTGAAACACTGTACAGTGATATCCTGCTATAGGCTGCAATACTGAAAGCACTTGTAAAATATAAAGTTTCCGTTAGTGTAACAGGGATTCTTGATATTCTTTCATCCTTATCCCTTCCTATGTTTTGTCTATTGCCTTACAAATTATTGAATTTAATGATTCTTAAATTCTCATATGGCAGGGCTGCTGACTTTCAGAGAGGAGGGAATCCTATTTTAAAAGTATCACTGCATGCAATATACCTCTCTGGAGTATGGGTATAGCTTAGAATTATGGCATTTTGCTTAATGAATATTATTGCTCTAGCTTAATATTACTTTAAGAGACTGATAAATAAACTATATTGATTTTCTTGATTCACTGACAGATTTGGAATAGAAAAGGGATAAGGAGTCATCCTACAGCCTGCTATTGATTGTTTCATACTAACTAACAAGTGCTTGTGAAGTTTGCTTATTGGGGAACCATGGTTATTTGGTTAATGCCAATACATCTCCCACTGACAATCTATTCTGCCATCTCAGGACTGTACCGCCCCATTCTAATTACATATGTAACACAGCCCCCATACTGGACGTGTTATTATGGTGTGCAGGGTAGAAAAGTAGAACGGACATCTACCTTAATACAGTAGCACCCCTGTATTTGCTGATTCGCTGTCCGCTGATTCAGTTATCCACAGTTGGTGACAGTGGGGGGGTGGATGGGGGAGGGAGGGGAGGAGGAGATCTATCTTCCCTTCCTCCAGGATGGCTTCAGTGGCAACGGGGGGGGGGTGTTAAAGCAGAAGAAGAGGGGAGATCTCATAATTGGCAGCTGGGGGGCCCAGAGGCCTGGGAGACCACTATGGCAGTGGTAGTGGTAGAGGAGAAAGCCTGGGAGGCTGTGATAATGGCAGTGCATGATGGTGTTGGTGACGATGGTGGAGGTGGTGGAGAAGGCCTAGGAGGTTGCGGTGAAGTATGGCAGCAGAATTGTTGGTTGTGTTGTTGTTGTTGGTGGTGGAGGAGGTGGCCTCGGAGGCTGCAGTGGAGTGCAGCATCAGTGGTGTCTGTGATGGTGGCGGGGGAGGCCTAGGAGGCTGCGGCAGCATGCAGCAGCAGTGGTGGTGGAGGAGAAGGCCTAGGAGGCTGTGGCACCAGCAGTGCACGGTGGCAGCGGTGTTGGTGGTGGAGGAAAAGGAGGCAGCCTAGGAGGCCATGGTGGCTTGTGGTAGCATTGGTGGTGGTGGTGGAGGAGGAGGAGGAGGAGGAGGAGGCCTTGGAGCTGGCGGCCTAGGTGGGCCGGGTTGTGGCAGTGGTGGCAGCGGCCTGGGCCATGAGCCTCCCTCCCTCCCTTCCTCCTCCTCCAGGGTGTTTGCTATTATCTGTGGATTTCATTATACGCTGCTCCCCGGAACCAGTCCCCCATGGATACAGGGGTACTACTGTAGTCTTAGTGAGAGAATGAGAGATAGAGGTAGAGAGAAGGATTTGGATAACAGTTTTGCTTTCCAATCAACATGTCTTTCTGTAGAGGCGATTTCTTTGAGAATAGGCTTGAAGAGTAAAGTAACCCCATGAAATGCATTCTGAAGTCTCAACTAAAAACCAAAAACCTTGGCAGAAAGGGAATGGATAGTCTGTCTTAAAGGGATCTAATTGAGAGAAAGAAGTTGTAGCATAAGCTTTTGTAGATTTGGTCTCCTTCCTCAGATGCATGCATCTTCTTTCTCTCACTTAGTTTCAAAGGTGCTACAAAATCCCTTTGCAACTGATATTCCAGACTAACACAGTATGTCTTTGAATTAAAGGAATCTACAAAAGGAAAAGGAGATAGCACAATATTGTTGGACACTGACGTCTAACATCTCCACACTGCACACATACATGCAAATAAGTTGTAAGTGGTCACAGTGGAGCTTACTTTCAAGTAGCCATGCATGCCATTATATGGTTTGTGTTACAAAATAGTTTCTTGTACAATCTCATACTTGGTTGCTTGGTTTTTTAAACACGACTGAGTTCAGTAGGGTTTACTGATTCCCAGTGAAAGAGCACCAAAGATTGCAACTTTACATATGGTTTGTATATGTTGTTAACATAGTAATCACCACATTTTTCATGCATTCATCAACCTTCTCTCAATGCCAACACCATAAAAAAAGCAAAAGAAAGTAACATTTTCAGCCATTCCCTGGAAATGGGTTAGGATTTTACAGTGTAGGGGGATGAAAGTTGGTAGATATAGGTTGTACAGCAAGGGTTGTTTTTCTTCTTGTGGTCCATCAGTGCTCAAAGAGGGGAGGAAAGAAAAAAGCCTTTTGTTTCTTCAAACCTGCTTAGCCATCAGACGCATCTTGGGTAGAATTCTACAAGTGATTCCTCTGTGCTCGAATAGATGAGACCAGTAAGGGGGGGGGTAAGTGGGGAGAAGGAAAAAAAAAGCTTTTAAAATGGCTTCTGCTTCAACAGCAGAGTCAGGTGCAATATGAGCCAACAACTCTACTACTCTCTCTAAAACTTTCCATCGCAACAGTTGCATTAGAATCTGGAAACTACTCTCATTGTCTTTTTGGCTCAATCTCCTTTCTCCTGCCTATCTCTTCCTGGCTGTTTTGGTGTCCCTGGAGATTTTTAGATGGGGGAAATAACCCCCATGGAGGTTGGGAGAGAAACAGGGCTGTTCTGCTTCCAGCACTCCATTTCGCACACATCCGTCCTTCTCCCAATCTCCATTTGTTCTCCCTCTATCCTGCTTTCATTTTCCTTCCACTATTTTTTACTAACGGAAGTTACCATTAGTAAAAAATAGCAGAAAATAGTGGAAGGAAAATGAAAGCAGGATGGAGGGAGAACAAATGGAAGTCGGGAGAAGGACGGGGGTGTGCAAAATGGAGCGCTGGAAGCGGAACATCCTGTTTTTCTCCTGACTTCCACGGGGGTTATTTCCTTTGTTTGAAAATCTTCCCTGACTGAGTGGATGCTTCCAATTGTATCATGTACTGCCATTCCCAGACTCAGTGACCAGCAATTTCAGAGTTCAAAATAGAATTTTTTTATTGGCACAGTAACCTAGAAAGTGAACTATACAGAGTCATTGCTCAAAATGAAACTTAAATGACAAACAGTATAGTAAAAGCATATTGCAATCTACAAAATTCAAAAATTCAAAAATAAAAATAAAAGGTAAAAAAGTACACCAAGCACAAAAACACATTTTAAAAAACCCAAGTAACCCAGAGAGGGGGAAAAAGTGTGTCACTGACGTTGATGTCCCAATCTCAACTGGAAGTGTTGTAGCATTGCACCAGCATAATGGGGCACCTTTTCACATACATGTCGTTCCATTACAGAAATGGAATGATGGGTCAATTCACAGCTTAGCCTGTGAATAGAAAGGGGTGCAGGGGGGACGGAAAGGGCATAATGACACAGGGACAACGTCATCTGAAAGGGAAGCCCTTTCATGATCTCCTGTCATCCCTGTGGTGGGATATTAAGTTTGTCTGATAATGTCCTTTGTGACCTTGAGCAAATCGCTCTTTTTCTGCCTTATTTTCTCTGTAGAAAATACCATTTCCTGATTGGAAAATGCAATTTTTATTCTTTTATATTTGCTTTTATGCAAATATTCCTCAGAATAAAATCTGATTACAGCATTTTTTATGCAGGATATAGCATTTTCTGCATAGAAAATGCTGTTTCCTGTGAAGAAAACGCTGTTTCCTGCAAAAAAAAGTCCATGTTCAAATTTTGTGCAGAATACATCCCGAACTGCAATAGTCTTCAAAAAATGAACATTTTTGAAAGATGTCATCACAGTGGGAAGAAAATTGCTAAAATTACTCATTGCTTCCTTTGAGAATGAAATCAGTGAAGAATTACACACATCCCTCAGAAGAAATTATATAGCCTATGTTTGACACTTGTCATAATTTAAGTTGTAATTTAATATGACACAACTTAATATCTTATATGTAATAAAGAAAGAATATTTATAGTTACCTTTACTCCAAATGTTTTTCCAGTTTCTGGTTAAGGCTGAGGCTTCTGAAGATGTGGTGAGTAGTTATATGATACATAATCTTCCTCACAGTGACAACCAGAGGATGGCATCCCCCTTCTGAATGAGACCCCAAGTATTGTTTAGTTTTTAAAAATTTGTAGGTAGTGTTCTTACTTGTTTTTAAAGGAAATATTTTATATGTTGTAGCTTTTACTATGCTACTTTTTAAAGCTGTTCATTTATATTTTGATGTAAGCTGCCTTATTGATCATTTGATGGGAAGGTGGAATATAAATATTTTAAATACATGTCTAGGGAGCTGTTGACATTTGACATGAACAGAAATGTTATAAAATATTTCATTACTAAGCCAATTTTGTTTATCAGAATCAGTTCTTAATCTTGAGATTTGTTTGTGTTAAGTAAAGGATAATTTGTTGCCCAATTAGCTTTTTGTGCATTTTAAACTTAGTGCTTTCTTGATTAAGAAACATGAGCATCTTAGTTAAGAAACCTCTCATAAGTTTGAGGTATGCAGAAAGTAATTAAATTGACATATTCCTGGACAGATATTAGTTTTACACTCTATAAAGATGCCCATATCTTCATGCAGATATAGGAACTAACTAGTTAAAATCAATTAAGTTATCAATTTTGTTGAAAATTTTCAATTAAGTTGGAAATTTTCTGATATAAAGAGATGGCTTAATTCAATTTATTTTTTAATTAAAGTAATTGGCTTGCACTGGAATTTTAGCATGAACTTTTATTTGAGAATTAAATTATTAATTAATTGAATGAAAAACTGTTAAAGAGCTAACAAATTTTATACTTCCCAGCTGGTTCTCTCTTCAAAGCATAGTTCTCTTGGATTTTTACAAAACTACTACAGTTGCCCCTTCATATTCCCTGGCGTTTGGTACCCCGTGGATACAAAAATCTGTGAATACTCAAGTCCCATTATATGCAATGGCATAGCAAAATGGTGTCCCTTATATAAGATGGCAAAATCAAGGTTTTCTTTTTTAATTATTATTTTTTATGAATATTTTCAAGCCATGAATACTTAAATCCGTGAATACCAAATCCGTGGATAGGACGGGACAGCTTTACTTGTTTCTTGTTAATTCTTTAGGGTTGGGGTCAGCAGATTAAAACCACTTAATTTAGTTCATGATTAGAATATGCTCTTGTAGTCAGTTCAAAGGTTGAAGAATTTTATCCCAACACTAGTAAGTGTGGAAAAAGAGAGGTGTCTGCCAGGGGTGCTTCCTTTGGGCTTTGTCTTTCTGAAAAACCACTGATTTTCCCCCAAGGGAGGATCCCAGCATCTGATGTCCTTTGAGAAGGTGGCTGTATATTTCACCCGGGAAGGAGTGGCATCTCCTGGATCTGGTCCAGAGGGCTTTCTACAAGGAAGTCAGGATGAAGGATGAGTGAAACATGGCCTCTCTGGGAGAGAAAAGACTTACATTCCACCCTTCCATGGGGAGGATAACCTCTAGGATATAAACCAATGGAACATAATTAGTTAGTCCCTGGACTAGGGCTTCAGAAACTCCTCTGCAGATTGTTGCCCAGTCTAATTGAAAACAATTATCAAATCATTAAAGAACACAAATACTCCTACCCAAGAGGAAGAAGTGATTAAAGACACTAAGGACACAGTGGAATCCTAGGGAATAGTCCCTCCTGTTAAAAAGGTGTGCTTCAAAAGAAGAAATGATCAGAATTGAAGAAGAATGAAGCAGACTTTAAGAAAACCTAAAGCCTGGCTGAAAGAGACTGCTGGGAGCTGAACTGATAGGTTTGGGCCTGAGCCTGTGGTTTGGGCCAGAGGGAGAATATACTGATCATTGGGATTACATTTTGTCCACTTTGTCTTGACCAAGCCCCAGCAGCCTGCATTCTGGGGCATCTAGCAGACTACATAACATCAGGTATAAGTCAAACAAGTAGCGCTGGACATTGCCCATTTGGTTCCTGTTTGATGTTTGATAGAAGAGTGTGGGAGAATAGAAAATAAGGAGAAGAAACAACTACTGATGCAAGCCCAGAGCTGTTAAAGACGGAGACTAAGAGGGCAACAAAAACTACATCTCATGTGAGCAGGCTGAAATTTAAACTGTAAAATCTTTATTGTTATTGTTGCTCAAGATATCAGTTGAGCCTGGAAGTGATTGAAAGAACTGAATTAAGGGACACTGGTTTTAAATTAATGTTAAATGTATTTTGAATGTCAATTGTAGTTTTAAGATTTATTGTCTTAATCAGTAGTTTTATCTTTAATTTTATGGTCCTAGTTTTATAATAGTTTGGAAATAATTTTAAGGCTTAGTATTAATTAGCCTTTATAACAAACAGGTTCACACATTTGAGTGTGGTTAAAGGGACTGAACTTCACTGCTGTGTAGTATTATTTGGCTGCACTAGGCATTTATTATTTGTATTATTTGGTTGCATTAGACAGTGTGTTGGGAAAACAATATCGTTCTTACTAAAAGCCAGAAAAAGCATGGAAGCACTAAATCTAACAGGGGCATAGCAAACAACTCAGTGTGGTCTTACATTACAACGTCTGGGAGCAAAAGAGGAAAGGTAGCTGGGACCAGGGAGAGGAAGCAGAGGAAGAAAGAAAATGTATAACTGGCATAGGAAAAGATCATAATGAGGGCCAGCCAAAGGCAAATTCATATAGTACCACTCCAGGAACTGACAAGGAAAAGTCATCTACTGCCATAACCAGTTTAAATAAGGACACAGCATCGGATAGTATTTCATATGCAGAAAAGGAATGAAAAGCTACATTTTGAAGCAATGAACACCCATCTAAGTCATGACGAGAGTCTCATAGCTTTCTTTGATGACCTTCCTCCACTAGATGAATTGCTAAAGAGGGAGAGAAAAATAATAGCTGAGTCTCAAGAGTGTAGAGATGAAATTATAAAACAACTAATAGCTTTGGAGGGGGAATCCCAGAATGTCCAGAAAAACTTAGGGAAACAGAATCAGAGTACATAGTTGGGAATAAAGATGAAGTGGAAAACATCAAAGATAATCTAATCCAAGATATATATACCATGTTAAAAGACCATCGTAATATAATAGGTACTATAAAGGCTAATATAGAAGTAATTTGCCTTCTGATAAGTGAGGGGATCTTGAAGGTGGCTTCACCAAATGAGGTTAAAAAAGGGACTAAACAGGAAGAACTGCAGAATCAAAATGATATTATTGGAAAATGTAAAAGCAAAAACCAGTCTGAAGTAAGGTGTAAGAAAAAAGAGAAGGGGTGTGGGAGAAAGAAGAGTAAAAAATGTAAAAAGGGCCCAACTATTCAAAATCAGAGGAGAGAATTAGTTAACATGAAAAGATCAGTAAACTTTAACTTTAAAAGATTATTTAAGCTTCTGGAATCTAAGACAGAACATTGTAAAAATAGAGACATAAAAGGGACTGTAATGAAAAGAACAAAAAGGAGAGACAATGAAATGAATACAGCTGAACCTACACAAAAATAAGTTTGGCCAATCCTATTTACATAGTAAGGCAGCAAAATCAGGAGATAGTAAACAAAGAGAACAGAGTGATAACAGGTTAGATTTAACAGACAAAAGGAATCTGCAGAACCCATGTTCTCAAAACATTTGAACCATTAGACCTCCTCCATTAGTATTGAAAAAAACTCAGTTGGCCTTTATAAACTATCCAAAGCCATATGGCATTGTAACATGGTGTCAACGGAAAGATCATTTTATTAAACAGATAAAAGCACTTAGGATAAACTTCCTAAAAGAAGAGGATATTGAGAGCATAGAATATCTTTTTTATAATTATCAGACTGCTAGAACCCTAGTAACCTTAAGAAATGATAATATAGTGGCAAGGATTTATAAATTGAGAAACCTATTCTGGCATCAACAGATGGAAGTCAGAAGAGTCTTTGGCCCCTAACAACTTACCCCTTACTTGACACCCAGCTATACCAAGTAAAAGAAAACTCTGTTAAAAAAACAAGTAAGATAGAACAGAGAGTAGATGTTGAGGACTTGATTTGTCTGGAAGACACTCATGACACCAATGGAAATAACATAGAGGTCTCTCCAGCCTGTACTGATACTGAAATGCTGGACGATGAAGGTTTAATAAAATCATACAGGAGACTCCCCCTGCTTGATAAACTGGTTATTATAGGCAGACTTAACTCACTCCAAGCCCGACTAAATCAATTTTGTGAAGCAGAACATGTAAACATTGAGTCCATTGATGGCCATTTAGATAAGATTAAAACTGGGCATACAAAGGAGAGAGAGCTAGATAATAATATCATTAATATAAGTCCACTGGCTAATAAATCTAATTCTGGTGATATTCGGAATTACTTTAAAAAGAATAATATTCTGGTGTTAACAATCAAAGATATTCTTCCACCTGCAATGATTAGAAGCCAAGGAGGAATGTCTTGACTAGATGATAATCCAGTTAGACTTATTTCATGGAATGTTGCAGGATGGCAAAATAAGGTTCAAGATGATAATTTTTTAAACTTACTTGCAGATGTATGAGATTATTTTTTTGTAAGAAACATGGGTTCAAAATGGGAATGGAATTGAATTATGGGGGTTCACTTCATACTCTGTTCCAGCTTTAAAAACCACAAAGTTTAGGAGAGCAATTTGAGGTCTTGCCATATTAGTGTCAACATCACTTACCGGTGTAATCCATCAACACCCATTATTAAACTCTGCTAACTTTTTGGTGCTATCTATATCCAATATATTTCCTGAAACTGTTTATTTCATTTGTACATATGTACCCCGTTAAATTCTGGCACAGACAAAAGATCTCTGTGGGAAACTCTTGATCAAGTATGAGAAGAAATAGACTCTGTATCCCCTAACCTTTGGGTGGTTATAGGAGGTGACTTTAATGCCTGTATTGGCAATGTTTTTCCAGGTAATACAGTGTTTGGGCTAAGTTTGGAAGATGTACCTGAAATTTTCCAGACAACAGCAATGGATACAGTTCATAATTATGCTGGGAAATGCCTTTGTGAACTCATAATGAAACACAACTTACTGTTATGTAATGGGTATGGAGTGGGGGGGTCAAGAGGGCTATTTCACATATGTTTCTCCCAGAGGATATTCCAGCACCACTGATTATATTGACCTCCAATAACATCCCAATTGACAGGAATACATTCAAAATTATCCCAAGAGCTGAGAGTGATAATTTTCTCTTGGAACTGTCACTTCCACAAATGGTCCCTAATGCCACATTAAGTGTAATAGATCAATCTCAATATCTGATATTCAGTTGCAGGAGGTTAAAATGGAATGGATAGCTTCAGGAAAGGATTAGTAAGATCCTAGATTCCCCCAGTTTCAGGAAATTAAGGGAAAATATTCTCCAGGAAATCAGCAATGTCATTGGCGCATGTGAGACTTTAATGACACAAATAAAACCTTTACTGAGTACATCTAGTATATCCCAAAATCCCAGAAACAAGCCTCAGATGTGGTTCAATCAGAATTGTCTAGAGTGTAAAAAAATTAGCTAAGGAGCTTAGGAAATTGAAGATAAGGAGGGCCAAGGACAACGTACATCCTCAGACACATCCTCAGTCCAACTATGGTATAATTACAAAATCTTACTTAAAGAAAAGAAACAAAGAAATTATGAGTCGTAACAGAAAGAATTAGGAGAGGCAGCAATCCAAAAGGACCCTTAGAAATTTTGTTATCTGATTGCACAAGGTACAAGAACAATAGGCTATGCTTTAGAGGCAGCAGTGCAAGGAAAGGAGTGGGAGCAATACTTCTCTAATATATACAGGTCCCAAACAGTTCTGTCTCCCCAAATTCTTTACATCCAATTTCTAGATCTTCCTGAATGGCCTGATGTCACCTTGAACCAGATTAAAAGGATGATTGCCAGACAATCAGCCAATAAAGCTCCTGGAGAAGATATGATCCCAGTGGAACTGTATAAGGCAAAACTATTGGTCTCCGATTATTGCAAAAATTGTTTACCCATAAAAATCTTACTGGCTGTATACCAGAGGGATGGAAACTGAGTATTGTTGCCCCTATATATAAAAAAGGTGACAAGAAGGACCCAGCCAATTATAGGCCCATTAGTCTTTTGGTCATCTCTTCTAAATTATATGCCAGGTTCCTCCTTGAAAAGATAGAAGAATGGGCAGATAGACAAAATCTACTATCAGAGGTACAAGCTGGTTTCCAAAAAGGGAAGTCAACAATTGACTTGTGTTTTGTGCTGAATTTCCTGATGTGTAAATATGTCCATAACGTGAAGCAGAAATTGTATGTTGCCTTTATTGATCTAAAGGCAGCATTTGACTCAATTTCCAGCTACTTATTGTGGCAGAAACTGGAAATGACAAATATTGATTGCCGTTTGTTACTCCTCATTAAATCATTGTATACTGACACATCACTACAAGTTAAAGTCGATCTGACAGGCCATCTTACTTCAAAGATTAGTACCTTTGTAGGAGTTAAGCAGGGTTTCATATTAGCACATTTCCTGTTTAATTTCTACATCAATGATATGGTAAAGGAATTGGATGGTTTATAGTATGCTCTGGTCACAATCCTTGATTTAAAACGTTCATTGTTAATGTATGCAGATGATTTGGTATTGGTATCTAGAACTGAGGTGGCGACTTCTTGTGAAGCTTTCATCATATTGCAAGAGAAATGAATTAACAATAAATTATGACAAAACACAGGTTATGGTATTTGGGAAGCATCCTGAAAAGCACATCTGGCATTTGGATGAACACATCATAAAACAAGTGAAAACAGTTAAATATTTAGGTTTGGTTTACACAGATACAACTTCTTGGAAAGAACAAATGTCAAACATCAAAGTACAATCTTACAGATCAGCAAAATAATTTTGAAGTTTGCTGCCATTAAAGGAGGCAATTTTGGTAAACCCTGCCCTGATTGTATATAAAGCCAAAACAATGGCACAATCCCTCTATGGGGCTGAGATCTGGGGCACTTCAAGTACATCAAAAACATCAAGTTTAGAACCCACTCAGAACTGTTTTTTGAGGTTGTTGTTAGGCCTACCTAAAGATGCTTTAACTGCCATGGTCAGGTTGGAAACTGGCATGCTAAGTACAGAGAGCCAAGTAGACAAAAGAATTATATGTTATTGGCTTAAGGCGCAGGAGATGGAATACTAGGCTACCAAAAAAATGTTTGATAGAACTATCCAATGGCATACCTTTTAAAAACTGGATGCATCACACTGCCCAACTGAACATCAAATATGTGCTCATATCAGATGAACTTAAAGGACTTCAACCAGATGCACAAAAAAAGATCATTAAGAATACAATAAGGAAAGTAGTCACACAAAGGGATTGAAATACTGTTTATTTTTCCCCATGTGCACCATTTTATTATAAACTCAAGGTGATTTGTGAACATGCAGACTACTTTAACAATTTAACATTTGTACAATTACGAAAAGCCTTTACAAAATTAAGATTGAATATGATGGACACAGCCTACAGAGATGGAAGGCATAGAGGCATCTCAATAAAGGAGTGCACATGCATATATAGATGCCTGGAATTGGAGGACCTTGGCCATTACATATTGTTTTGTCCACTATACAGTGAACCAAGGGAACAATTTGTGACACCCTTAATTGAAACTAGCCCTTGCCAGAGCCCACAAGAAGTGGGGTTTTTTTTTTACCTCTTAATGGATTTGGAGAAATATGTGACCTGGAAAGTGGCTTTGTATGCTCTAGCAGCCAAAAAAATCAGGAAGAAATACATATCTGAGAGAGTCATAAGCTGTAAAGGTGATGATTATATTTAATGATTTTATACTAGTTATATTTTAAATTTTTAAGTGTTCAGTTTTGTAAATCACAAATTGTTGTATAATCAGACGAGTGATATTGTAAATATGATATGTATGTATTTTGTTGTTATTGTGATATTGTTTTATGCAAAGGCCATTGGCTAAAAGCAATAAAATTTGACTGACTGACTAGTAAGTGCAACATGGAAAGGGATTATCTTCTTTGTATCCAGACACAACATAAATGCTCCTCAGCTGTTCTAGAAGACTGATTTTTGAAGCTCTTAACCTTGGGATTTTCTTTGGGTTCATATGGAAATCCATAAACTAAACAAAGAGAAGGGTAAGGTGATGAGATTATAAGAGAGAAGGGGAAATAAGAGAAAGGGAAAGCAGGGGAAACATTTTTCATGGGTGTATGAGAAATGGGATTTTCCAAAAAATAACCCCAAACCCATGTTTGTGTGTACTCCTCTCCAAAGCTCAAAACCGGGATTTGAGTGGAATAAAATAATAAGTTGCATTTTTCAATTTCTTTCTCATGAGGCTTTTAGTACAGGCATTTAACTTAAATTAAAACAACAACAAAAAAACCTAAAAATTAATAATTAAGTTGTCTGCCTTCTAGCATAAATGCAATTTAATTAGATTTGTTAGCCAATTAACAAATTTTTAAAAAACACACTATCCCTTTTGTACTAACTTTCCTATCTGTTTATGTGTTTTCCAATAGTGTCTTAATTTATCCTGTACAGCAAAGAGGATTTAGCTACGTACTAAACAACAACCTTCTTTGAATGCATCAAAATTGCTGCAAAATCAGTTCCATTATCACTAAATCTAAATTTTATGAATTTTGCATATACAATTCTGTACTGTATCTTGATTTTATACAGGGCTTAGTTTTTAAAAATGATTTCCATTTTCAAGCACAAGCATTAATCATTGTCCTTTAGTTGTTGCATTTATTTGAGTATTAATGTAGGATCACTGAACTGAGAAGGATTCAGTTATATTGATGTTCTGCCCTTTGATGAGTTATCTTCTAAATATCCTAGACAGATACAGTATTTTCTTGAGAATTTGTATGGACGTGGATTGAATAGTTTTCCTGAATATTTTACTCCATGAGGAGTGACTCTCCTGTTCTGGAAACCTTTGTTGTTGTTTTTGTATTTAATTTAAATGTACTTTGCAGTTTAAAACCAATTAGTATTCCTTTCTCATTTCGCTCATCTGTTTTATAAAGAAACCCTTCATGACAGCTTTGCTTGCCTCCCATACCGTTTTCATCTTTACATCCTCCGTGATGTTTTCTATAAAATATCGCTTCAAGGTTTCTTTTGCTTTATTTAAAGCTTCCGTGTCTTTTAGTAATATTTCATTGAGCCGCCAATTGTACTCTTTACGTTCATTTTGCAAAATTATCTGAATTGGGTTATGGTCTGAAATCCATTTCGTTAATATATCCATCTTTTTAACTTTAACTATGATGTCTTTTGTTGTCCAAAGCATATCTATTCTTGATGAAGTATGATGCACATCTGTGAAAAAAGTAAAACTCTGATCTTTCCCGTATTTTCCCCTCCAAATATCTACTAGGCAGAGATCCGACATCATTTCAAAAAAGATCCTCGGACGTTTCCCTTGATTTTTCCTTATTAGCTTTACTGATTATCTTAAAAACTTAAAGAGGGAAAGCAAGGGAGAGCATGTGATGGGAGGCTGATGGAATGTTGATGAGTGAATGGGAAGAGAGCATGAAAGAGCCAATCCTATGGCAGGAAACTGGTATGGGAGGGGTCTCCTAGAGTGAAAAGAGGTGCATGACAGCTGGGAGAGAGGGAAATGAGATGACAAGAGAGAGAGTTGAAGATGTGATGTGATGAGGAGAGGGCTGGAATGTGTGTATGGTTGTGAGTGCAGTTGAGGGAATGTATGTGCAATGGGAATATTATCGAGAGGAATAAATGCTACCTGGAATGCAGAGTGAGAGAAAAGAAAGTTCCAAATATCTTGTTATTGAGTCTGGCAGATTCTGAAACTGTATGGTCACCACAGAGTGGGACTGTCAATCAGTTTAAAGTTAACCAAGTTGACGACAAAGTTCAAAGCATTTTTGTTATACTGTTTACACAATAAACCAAATCTTTATGTTTCATTTATCAAATCCAAACTCCTCATGATTTATGTCCCTTACTAGTATTTATTTGGCACACTAACCCTGTGAGTAAATGTACACTGATACAAGTACTATCCAGATTAACTCAAACCCCAGTCCAAGAAAGGGATAAAGGGGAAGTTTGACATAAAGGTGGCAATTGTGGAACTGCGGTCTCCACAGATATTTATTTGTTGGCAGCGTAAGTGACGAGGTGGCCAGGCTGAACAGTGACGTAAATTCGGCTGGTGCACCTGCTCATCACACTCTCCCACTTAATATTCACAAGTCCGATCATATCCATTCTTCAACCTTTTATTATAGATCATGTCTTTGAGAATTAGGGTTGCCATATTTGATCCAGGATAGGGATCAGCTTAACTGATCTTGGAGCAGGATGAGGTACCATAAAGCTCTGTCAAGCAGAATAAAGGAATGTGTCCTTCCTCACCTTCCAAACCCCAACTTTCAGCCACAATAGTTGGGAGAAGACTTCTGTGGTTGAAAATTGGGGTTTGGAAGGAGGGGAAGGACCTACTGATGAAACTTTACAGTACCTCATCCTACTTGAAGATCTGTTAAGGATTATGGTTACAGGACAGCAACCCTATCTAGATTGTGAGTAGAGCTGATCACAGGGTTTTCTTGTTGGCTGTTCCCAGTTCTAGAATACCCTTTCCAGAGGAGACTAGCCTGCTCCTCTCCCTGTTATTTTTCCACTGGCAGGAGAAGATCTTTTCATTCTGGCAGGCCTTTAGCAATTAACCTCACTGGACAGAAGGGGCTTTTAATATGTTTTTTTAAACATTTCATTTTTCTGTGTTCTGTGTATGTGTGCAATTTTATTGTAATCTGTTTTATATTCCACTCCTAGGAGAAAAGCAGGATATGAGTTGAGTGGATAAATAAATCAAATACATGTATTTATCTGGTTCCCTGATTATCTGAATAAATTCCAATCCAGAACAAAACAATAAGTTGGGTTAATTGAATATGGGTTAAGGAACTATTATCCATTCAGTCCACCAATGGTGTTGGTGCTATCTTTCTCCTGGGGGATGAAACAAGGACATTGTTTCTACCTAAACAGAGTAAGAAGGATGTAATCAATCTCAATTTCTGTTTCTTGGTGGGCAGGGGAGGGAGGAAAGGAAGAGGGGGATATATTTAATGACTTACTCTCTTGTGTAGAATATTTCCAAGTATAAAGCATCTTATAGGGTATAAGATTTTCTTTTCAACTTGTTGCAATTTCTGTGGTCTAAAACATAATTCATGTATTACACAGTTTGGGCTGTTAACTGCTCTTAACCAGCATGCATGTTGATTAAAACACAGTCTTGTACAGGCTTACTCAGAGGAAAGCTCCAGTGCCTTCAGTTCAGCCTAAGGAGTTCAGCCTAAAAAGCTTACTGTGGCATTAGTCTACCCTGTGATTAATTTATAAGATTAAAAATAAAACAGTGGTTGAAAGATCAGTTTTCTTGTGCCATTGTTCATGGCATTATTTCCGACATTTGTGAGACAGACCCTGTCAGACCAAATATTTAAACATTAGCAGTTGCACTTGAGGATCAGGTAATTACATTCCTTACTGCCAGCTGTGAACACAACTGCTATTTGAGTATATGCACAAATGTGCTTTTCTGCAGCTGCTTAACAGGAGACAGCCAGCATTTTGTGTGTCCTGACTGTTTATATGTTTAAAAACATAGCATACATAGTACACATTTGTTGTTGTGGCTGCTGCTACACCTACTATATATATGCAATTCGTTTAAAGCTAAACTAAATAGGAACCAAAAAGTAAAACCTATTAGCATGACAGAATACTGTAGTAATGTATCTTGATGACTGTTAGATGTTTCAGGTAACATGCTCTCTGGCCTATGTTACATTATAGGAGCCTGATCCTTGTGAATATTTATGGCCACACACACACACTTTTGTGATCTCTGTTGGTTTTCACTCATGCAATATGCTGTTTACAGTACCTGATCCTGGGTTGGCTGTTACATACATAAACACCCCACTCTACTACCATTATTATTATTATTATTATTATTATTATTATGCATTTATACCCAACTCTTTAGCAACAGAGTGGCTTACAAATTGTTTAAGCAATAGCAATTTACACATCTCTACCTCATTAAGTGGTTTCCAATGTGTGTTAGCTAAATGCCCCCACAAGCTGGGTACTTATTTTACCAACCTACAAAAGGATGGAAGGCTGAGTGAACCTTGGAGCCCTCTGGGGTCGAACTTGCAACATGGTGGCTTGCAGTACTGGCATTTAACCACTGTGTCACCAGGGCGCCTTCAAGGGCACTACAGAGCTGGCAACATAATAGGCAATATTTGGCTCACCAAGCATTATACTTCCTTGTTTGTCAGTGATGAATTGGCCTTGATCTGCTGATTCTAGAGGAAAAGATATTTAAGTATTTAAATATTGCTAATTGGCCCCAGGTTCTCTTTCCAAAACTTCTTAGCTCCATTCAGGGAAAGCACCCATAGCAGCTGGAGGCCTCCATGTCATTGAATAAGTAAATCCAGTTTACATTTTAGTGCAGACTTTAAAGGATCTATCCAAATCTGCATTCTATTTCCAAAACAGGGTTGACATCTTGGCCATCTCCTTTAACTTTCAGACTAACAGCTGGAAGAAATTATCAGTGACATGGGAGCTACCTAATGCTGCAGGAAGGCCTTCATTCTCAGCCTAACTAGAAAGGAGAACCACTATTTGTAAAATCAATACTTTAGTCTTATTTCCATTGTTTCATTACATTGCAAGTGGGCAAATTATTATTGTAAAAAAAAGAAGTAGGAACAGGCAATTAAGATGGGCAGGAATGAGGTAAGCTAAGCAGGAAAGATTTAATTAAAGGGCTGGTCTCAACTGTCCGGTATAGTAAAATCACCAAGGGATCACTTGTGATTGATGGTTGGATTTCTAAGTGCACTTTGTAGAGAACAAGTCCAATAAACAGACTATGGCTTACATGCTTAGGATCTCATTGTAAGATTGTATTCTATGTCTAAAATCCATCATCCACTCTTTAGTTAATTGAGGGAACAGGCATTACTGAATTACAATGGGGATAACAGAACTTAATAAAGTGTCATGTGGCACACAACTAATTATTCTACTTTGTTCTGAGATCAGAAGAGCAATGCTTCCATAATGCTAAGCAGCTGTAGTGTGGAAAGGATTGTGGCAGCTAGTTGTCAACTCAAAAATAATTATCTGCTTAACAGAGGGCAGGAGAAGGAGATCTGCGTGGAAACTCTTAGTGAATTTATGTTTGGGAATTATTATTAACCTTACAGAGTATACAAATTAGCAGAGCAATTCTACATCATAGTGGGGAATAGATCCACTGTTGATACAATTGCTACTTCTTGTGCCCTACTGTTTTGTTCCAGAAGGTGGAGAGGTTGTCTTTGTCCTTTTTGATTGCAATTGGAGGGAATTTACCATGACAGCCCTAGTCCTGCTGTAATTTCCCTCAGATTCTTATGGCATGTTGAGAAATGCAAGAATGTTTGATGTGGTAGCTCCGTACTTACAACAGCATCAATGGCCTGTGCACTGAGCAGTGAGGAGGGGGTTAACTGACAGTGGTGGAAGAGGTACACACACACCCTCATTTGTGCACTGGAAGAACACCATGGTCAGAGCTTATAGTGGAACTTTCTACTGCTGTGGTGAGAACAAGTGGCCGAGTGGTGCTTATACCGCTTCATAGCCCTCCAGTGAGGATAGAAGTGTTCCTTGAGTATGCTAAACTTCTGGAATGATAATCCACAGCTTAATTTTTTGAACTCAGAAACTCCTGAAGTTGGTAGGAATAACAGAAATCCTTTCCACAGGTTTGCTTCCCTGTAGTTCTTGCATTGTCCTGCCCCAATATGTTTTTGCCGTTGAAACTTGCCAGACTTAAGGAACCATACTGAATCTTCAGAGACCATGGTTGATCACAAAATATTTTTATCCAATGCCACCATGTGTAGGCATTGTAATAGGTAGAATCCAGTTTTGTAATTCTCCCTTTACACTGAGTGGAAAATTGCTTGTGGATTGTGTAGAGTATTCTTAGCATCATTCTTAAATGGCCCCTTCCTTTCTGAGGATGACTGCAAAAGAAAACACTTCTTTTTCACTTAGTTCTTTGTGTATATAATTGAAAATAAATGTATGAAAATACATTTTTGCAATAGTATGTGCATGACATTGCTGAAAACAAAGTACAAATTATGGCTAACAGGAAGATATAGCTTAAATGAAGATGTAGTTTACATTTTTCATGAGGGAATTTGAGATAGATAGATAGATAGATAGATAGATAGATAGAGTTGCCCCTCCACATTCATGACTTTCACATTCGCGGTTTTGATTATTCATGGAAAGCCGCCTGCCCCCCCTCCACCCTGTCCCTTCCCAAGGCAGCGAAGGGTTTCTCACAAAGCCCGTTGCTGTCTTGGGAAGGGGAGTGGAAAGCCTCCCTCCCTCCCACTCTCCATCTCTGTCCCTTCCCAAGGCAGCGAGAGGAGTGAGTGGTGACGGGGGCTTCTGAAGCCCCCATCGCCACTGTGGAAAGGTCGGGGGTGAGCGAGTGGCGACGGGGCTTCTGAAGCCCCCGTCACCACTTTGGAAAGGGGGGTGGGTAGATGGGAGAGAGTGGCGATGGGGTGGGTTGTTGCAGGTGGGTGGGGAGAGGACTATTATTATTCATGTTTTTTCACATTTGGGGGGGTCCTCCACCCATAACCCCCACAAATGTGAAGAGACGACTGTATATGAAATGTTTATGTTATGGAGATAACTTAAAAACTAACAAAGAATAATCACAGTAATGAAGCAATAAAGTGATAAGCAGTATTTAGGTCTGGGACTTGGGAGATGAAGGTTGATGAGTCATGAAACTCATGGGTGACCTGAAACAGTCAGGTACCCTCTGAAAAGGGTTGTTGTAAGGATAAAATGGGTAGGAAGGAAGCCATATATGCTGTTCTGAGAACTTTGAAAGAAAAGTAGAATATATATGGAACAAATAAAAAGAAGAAAGTAAAACTACTAAACCAATTGCCCAGATATGAGGGACACAAAAAATAAAAACTCTGAATTGTAGAGTTGGAAGAGACCATGAGGGCCATCCAGTCCAACTCCCTGCCACGCAGGAAATCTTGATTAAAGCATCCCCGACAGATGGCCATCCAGCCTCTGTTTAAAGACCTCAAAGGAAGGAGACCCCACCACACTTCGAGGGAGTGTGTTCCACTGCCGAACAGCTCTTAGTGTCAAAAAGTTCCTCCTAATGTTGAGGTGGAATCTCTGTTCCTGGAGCTTGCATCCATTGCTCCGTGTTCCAGTCTCAACAATAGAATTATTGTTAAGTAACTTTGTTTAGAAGAAATTAATTTAATTTGCACTACACAGTGAGATAAACTGTATGTAGTGAATCTCTCCCAGTGAAACAGAGAATATATTCCTCTCTGAATCCTGTTTCTGGTTTGTTAGGATTCCTAACCCCCTTTTCTCTGAAGGTTATATGTGGTTTTGCTTTCCTGACCTTGTTATCCCCAGCTGATACATAAAGCTCTTTTGAATCTCAAAGTATAGATGTTGTCAGTGTTTTCCATTTGTTCATTCTTCAGTGGAGAAGCTCCCAGTGCCAAGGCATGAGGAAATTCCTTCGGTGTACCACTCATAATTTTATATACAGACAAGAATATATGTTATGATGAGAAGGTCTGCTCCTTGTCTCACGCCAAATAGTTGAAATGCTATTAATCAATAGGCAACTGTGCTCTATGTTGGTTGGTCAGAGGATCAAATCTCTCTGTTTATGTTATGTTGATATCCCTTTGCTGTGTTATGGCTTAAATTATTTCACCAGACTGCGATCTTTAATAGGCAGATTAATCAACTAAACCTTCATTTGGTTAATTAGTGAGGTCAAATTTAATCAATGGGACTGTGAAGTAAGGAAGTATATCTTTATTTTTTTGAGACTGCTATGCTTCTGGTGTGTCATTGAAATAAGGAAGGAAAAGGTAAGATAAAAGATAGCTTTCTTTTCTTAACAACAAATAACTTAACTTTTTAATATATAAAGTGTACTACCTTCCTCTCATTTGGTTAAAAAAAGAATTACTGTTATTTTGGCAATTTGCAGAGTTATTTAGCTTAGTCAATTTATTCATTTAAAAGGCAGGTGATTAATCATTTATTAAAAACTAGTTGACAACACTGATATATGACAAACAGAACACGAAAGTTGATCGTGATTAGAAAACCGCCAAATATAACGCTGCAGCGTCCCCGTGGTTACGCAACAGTATCGGTAGAGGATCAGCAGGGGAGAGCGTCATCCGAAAGGGACGCCCTGCAGCTCAGCAGCCTCACAACAGGGACAAGGCTGCTAGCGTTGCAAAACCCCATCCGAAAAAATCCATAGAAAGCATAATATTTTTCTGTGAAGGACAAAGATCCCTAACCAGTGTATTTGAAAAGAACTTAGTGAGACTTTCTTTTGTTTGTGTCTAGTTAAGCATAACAGTCTTAATTTATATGTCATGCTATGGTTTGTTGGGAATATGATACAAATTCATGTGTTTCCTCCAGAAAAAAAGATACTTTTTTGAACTACAGCTTCTAGCCCCCTGCCCAACCATTATGGCCAATAATCTGGGTGGCTGGCTAACCTCAGGGAGCTGTATTAAAAAAATAATAAATCTTTTCCAAACATACCACCCACCTGCTGATTGATTATTCCAGTTTCCATTTCACTCTTAACCAGATATTCCAGTGGTGTTTCATTTGAAAAAAATGTTGTTACAGCTAGCTAGTAGCCAAATTTTTTATTCACTGGATTTGATGTGTACCCGATTTTGTATGTGAATTTTTCCTGTCAATAATGCTTACCTCTATTACAAATGAAGCAATATTTCCCCAAAAAGTTCTTGCTCTGTTTGGAATGTTAAATCATTTCTGAGCATGTGCAATCATATCTAGCACATCAGTCATTTAAAGTGAGATCTTTTGTTGACACATATTCAGAGGTTCTTTTATAAGACTCCTTACTGTTGATGAGCTTCTGATTTCTATGAGCTATATGACAAGATTGTCCAACCAAACTTTTTTTTAAAGTTAGTATCTCTTATATTTGGATATACTCTCTAGACCCTTTCCCCCCAAAAATTTTAGCACTATTGCTGTTCCTGTAGGCCCTGCCTAAACTAGTGCCCCCCCCCAAAAAAATCTGGTCTGATAAGGCCACACAATGTGCAGCCTTATCCCCAAATCTGGTGCAATAAGACGACACAACATACGGTCCTGGCTGCATCAAACTCAGGATATACCACATTAGTTTGGGTTTTAAAAACTCAGTTTTCTCCAGCATTTGCTTGAACCTAAGGAGAAAACTGTAGTGTAAACAAAGGATCTGCCCTGGACTGGTGTGTGTGTGTGTGTAAGGCAGGATAAGTGCTGCCTCACAGATGCCACCATTTCCCCCTCCTTAGTGCCACTTTTTCATTCCAATATTGGTCGGGAAGGCAGAGTCCTGGCAAAGAGTTGCTAGCTGCCTCATTCTGACCTCAGAGTGAGCAATTGTTTACCAGGAAGGCTGGACCTTGGTATATAGTCACTCACTCGGAGTTCAGAGCAATTGACCAGCCACATGATTGACCTCAGAGCTAGTGCACACCAGCACCAGTGGCACTGAGGAGGGAAAACTGGCTCCATGGAGGTGCCTGGGTGTAAAAAACCTGGATGGTTTACTTATGTAGACAAGCCCAGCAATGAATGGTGCAGATTCGGACTTTGGCTAGGTGAGGTATAGCACTTAAATCCAGGCCAGAATAGTCAAAATTTTGTGGCACAGCTCTGGGCCAAAATAGTCTGAATTTCAATTGGATTTTTACTCCCAATGTTGACAAGACTTGACTTAAATCCATTTCCTGGATGTGTTTTCTTTGGGGAAAGAGGCTGCTAAATTTCAAGTGTACTTTCTACCATGGGTTGTGCTGTGGAGCAAGTGTAGAAAAGTTAAAACCAAACTATAGTTCCATGAGACAATGAGGTAATGCACATTAATACTATCTATTCAGTATGTATTAACACCTTGATTATGAGCTAGCAGAGAACTCTTGGGAAAGAGACAAGCTTTTCCTGAACAGTTCTTGAGAAACAAATAAGAGTCCTGAAAAGAATTCTCCCATATAGCAATAATCAGAAATCACAGTTTGACATGGGATTCCAATTCGTATTCTAGTTTGAAAACAGAATGTTCCCCATGATATTCTTGCAAACAAGCTTGTAAAATGTGGGCTAGACAAGTTAACTGGAAAATGGATTTGTAATTGGTTGACCGGTCGAACCCAAAGGGTGCTCAGCAGTGGCTCCTCTTTGTCTTGGAAAGATGTGACCAGTGGGGTGCCACAGGGTTCTGTCATGGGCCCTGTGCTATTCAACATCTTTATCAATAACTTGGATGATGGAATTAGGGGCATACTTACCAAATTTGCAGATGACACTAAATTAGGAGGAGTAGCTAATACCCTAGAGGACAGGATCAAAATTCAAAATGACCTCGATAGACTGGAGAGCTGGGCCAAAGCTAACAAAATGAAATTCAATACGGAGAAATGTAAGGTGCTGCACTTAGGGCGAACAAATGAAATGCATAGATATAGGATGGGGGAGACCTGGCTGAATTAGACTACGTGCGAAAGGGATCTAGGAGTCCTAGTAGACCACAAGTTGAACATGAGCCAACAGTGTGATGCGGCAGCTAAAAAGGACAATGCGATTTTGGGCTGCATCAATAGAAATATAGTATCTAGATCAAGGGAAGTAATAGTGCCACTCTATTCTGCCTTGGTCAGACATCACCTAGAATACTGTGTCCAGTTCTGGGCACCACAATTCAAAAAGGATATTGACAAATTGGAGCGTGTCCAGAGGAGGGCGACTAAAATGGTGAAAGATCTGGAAACCATGCCTTATGAGGAAAGACTTAGGGAGCTGGGTATGTTTAGCCTGGAAAAAAGATGGTTAAGGGGAGATACGATAGCCCTGTTTAAGTATTTGAAGGGGTGTCACATTGAGGATGGAGCAAGCTTGTTTTCTGCTGCTCCATAGACTAGAACACGGAACAATGGATGCAAGCTCCAGGAACAGAGATTCCACTTCAACATTAGGAGGAACTTTTTGACAGTAAGAGCTGTTTGGCAGTGGAACACACTCCCTCAGAACGTGATGGGGTCCCCTTCCTTGGAGGTCTTTAAACAGAGGCCATCTGTCAGGGATGCCTTGATTGTGTATTCCTGCATGGCAGGGGTTGGACTGGATGGCCCTTGTGGTCTCTTCCAACTCTACAATTCTATGATTCTATGGCAAACTATGGTTAGCAGTATAACAAACATCGGGGTAAAGGAAGCAGTTGGTATGTGCAAAAGAAAGGGAGAACAAATGAGTTCGCTACATGTTCTTAATGACCAAACTGTGCCGCTCTATTCTAAACTGTGCCACTAATACATTCTGATGCTTCAAATAAGCACTTATGTTGCCCATACTTGTTACATAATGTGTAAAATCGAACCACAAATCCCATCTGTCATTCCCGAACCCAGGTGACTAATGGAACTGCTGCTGTTTTTTTGTCTCTTTTGTAATATTTCAACTGGCTGACACTTTGTAAATAAAATAGAAGTGAGAAATAGCAATTAAAAATGAGCAAGTGCATAATCAGCGAGCCAAAATCTTGTAGGAAAAGTGAAAATGGTATACAAATTACATTTCCCAGGTTTCAGTAAGGATGGGTGAACTCATCAGAGTTCAGATTTAAAGAGCTGAATAATGACATTTGGTTGGAGAAGGAAATCTCCCAGGTCAGGTTTCCTGTTGTGGGTGCTAACACCACTCTAGAGATTTGAAGTAATTAGGAGCTGGACTTTCATCTCTTTATCCAAAGCCACTTGTGGATTAAAAAAGAGAGATGTGAACTGAAGCCCTGTTGAGAATTACCTGGGTCTGTGTCAAGATGGTTGCAATCAGAAGGCAATTCAGAATGCTGCAAAGGAAATGATTGATTTCATCAGAATGATGAGTATGGAACCAAAACAAATTTTAAACTCCAAACTTAGCTTTTGCATTTTGGGCTTTTCATTTTAAGCATTTTAGACATTTAGATTCTCACTGATTGTGGCATGCTATGCTTCAGATATCACTTTTCTGTTGACACAAGTAATTTTCATATTGCAAGCTCTAATAATAAGAATCTTGCAGGAGAAAAAATTAGATAAAGAAGTTATGTTTCATTTGTATAAAATATACCTATATATTTCTAAATGTTATGTCAAATTCACATTAATTGTTATCATATGGTGTCTGTTTTATGTGATTGTACAGAGGTAAATTAATAAGCTGTAAATGGGTCACTAAGTGAGCTTTAAATATTAATGGGGGACAGTGTCTACTGGCTACACTTGGGGAAGGCCACAGTTGACCAAATTATGAGATATTGCCAATTATTACAGATATGGGGCAGGGGATATCAGGGTAGGTAACACTCTCTAGACCATTTCCCCCCAAAATTTTGGCACTATTGCTGTTCCTGTAAGCCCTGCCTACACTAGTGTGGGGGGGAAACACACACCCCAAATCTGGCCTGCCCATGTTTTGGGTATACATAACACAATGTGTACACACAAGAAGAACACAGCAGAGGTTTTGGAACATAGCCCCAAAACAGGGAGCTGTGTGCTTATAGCCCGTTCATGACAATACAGATGTCATCTTCCTGCACTGGTTATTAGAACACAGGCTATGTATTGTCATGAACAGGCTATCAGGACACAGGCAATGAGGTTTATCCTCCTTGCTCAGCTGCTCTTCATGAGGAGCTGGGAGCTGAGCCAGGATCATCAAAAGCTATAACTTCCAAGATCCTTTCTCAATTTCCCTCCTCCCACCCCTGCTGCCACCAGCCACTTTACTGGGTGGTTGGACAAAGGTAAATGTGATGGGCAGACTTCTCCCACCTGTGAGAATTCATTGAAAATTGCAGTTTTTGAAGACAGCCCAACACAGGAGAGAAAATTGATTAAATAATTTGTTCCCTCAAAAGGTATGAATAATTTAAACTAGTATATCCCAAGCACACACACCACATAAAAAAGAATCAAGGAAAAGGTGATGTGGTAAGGACATCTGTTATGCTCCATACTACTTCCTCTTAAATTCCTGTTTATGAAACAGAATATTATGCTCTTCATGAATTAGCCATACACAAGTCTTGAACAAGAGAAAGCCCTATGACTTCCTTTCCTTAAGTTTTCTACCACGAAGAGTCAGGTCATATGTGGGAATATAAAAAATATTAACACAAGTTAGACATATTTTACTCAACACTGTCAGCATGAATTTCTGTCACTATGAATTTCAAATTAATTCTCACTTAGCAGACAGAGACCTGCAGGGCTTTGATACAAGCCTAAAAGTTTCATACAACTTTCCACTTTGAAGGGTAAGACTGATCGGAAACAAGATAACAAACATGACATACCGTACTCTATTAAAACACTCAACTTAATAAAGCTAGCATTTGAGTATTATTTTGAAAGCATTGCATAAAATTGTGCTTATTGAACTTTTATTACCTCACAGCTGCATTCCATTTTGTAACTCTTTTTCAAGTCTTGTTACTGGGGCAACTATGCATTTTAGTCGCACATTTATAGAATTACATAAGCTTCTACTCGAGAGACTAAGATAGGTAATCTTAATTTGTTCAGCTGCAATGAGGTTGTAAAACATGCTGGATACCTAAAAATAGAGTTGTTCACAGTTTGTTTCAAGATATTTAATTTTATGAGGGTTCCCAGAACTCCTGTAATACTTGTTGAAAGCAGTGGAATGAGTAAAATTATTGAATGATGTTTTGTACCCCTATTTGCTGTTGCCAAGAGCAGTTACTAGCATTTGTTCTGTTCCGGTATAAATATCTGTGTTGTATAAGTTGAGAATTTGAGCATTATCTTTGTGAATTTGACTTCTTCATAATACTCTACCACAATTCCTTTCTTTCTTGAAGTAATAGAAATAGCCTTAACTGGAACTGTATTACATATTTATATCAGGAATCGTACTGCAAATTCATTCTTCTCCAGAGAAGCAGAAAGATCATGTGAAAATGGTGACCACATGTTGTCAGACTGCATGATTTAACAAAACCAAAGGCAATCATTTCAAAGAAAAATGTTTTATTTTCTGCCAGCGGAGTATAATGGGGAGAAATTGACTGGTATTATTTTTAAAAATTGCTCAAATCACTGTAGTTAGTGTGAAATTGTCTCTGGAACCATTTCCTGTAAGTTAACTAGACATAAGATTGTATCCTTTCTATTTTGAATACTGAAGCTCATATTTCGTCTGTCTTGTGAGGAGCCCATCAGGTATAATAGCTCTTTTTGATGGTCTCTTCATTTGCCCTTTCCTTTTTTGCCCTATCCATGATGCAGAAACTAGCTAAAGTAATGCAGCTAGTATTTGTAAGTATTACTAGATGCACAATGACCTTTAAATAGAGTTGAATCTTCATTTGGTAATGTGTGTTTGCAACATGTGGTATGAATCCAGGGATGGAATCCAAATCTCAATATTGACTGTAGTCAGACAGTCCCAGTTTATGAAGTTCCACATTCAATATGTTGAAAAGGTGCTTCCTTATATCCAACTTCAGTATCTTCTAATTTCCGGACCACTGTAGGATGGTAGTTTATTATGACTCAGAAAGACGTTGACAAAATAAATAAATGTTGCTTTGTACAAAAATTGAAGTTGGCTTCCAAGTTTGGCTTCCAATTAATATCCTTCTCTTGAAGAACGGTTTCTGTCGTTCTGAAGGGTCCTCCAAACTTCCAGATCTGATAGGAGGTACAAGGGAAAACATAATTAAACCCACTTGCTGGTGCACTGATTTTTGTAGAGGGACACTAGTTGAATTCAGCCCAAATTATTTATCTTGTAATAGATTGTTTTAGATGCATTCTTAGTACAAAGTGCTTTTTTTTTTCCAGGAAAGGAAACTTTGAATGCTAAAACGTCAAACAGATCCTACTTTCTATTATGTGTGTTTAACATTACAGCCAAGCAAACCCAATTTTGTGCTTGCTGACTCAAAAGTTGAGGTAAATATCCATATGATTAAAGTTCTATACATCACAAACATATGTGTGGCTTCTGTGGGAATCTATAAGGCTTCCCAAGCCATATTTAGTGGTGCCTACTCCCTAATACTTGTGTGTGGGCATGATGGTTCTCATTGTTTGTTTACTGTTTAGACACCTGCAGCTTTAGCTTGTGGTGTGGCTAAACTAAGTGTCTCTCATACATGCTCAGGTAGCTCTCCTTGCAGCGGATACTTAATGAATTTTCTGCAGTGCTCTGGAGAGGGAGGGAAAGAGATGGGATTGTTAGTACTCACAGTAAATTGAAAGTACTGTTTTCACGTGACTGTGACGTTTTGTTTAAAATGAATACATTTTGATAGATGAAACAGTGGAATACATGTGGTCACCTTGTCATTTTGGCATTTATGAATTTTATATCTATTAATGGAATTGTCACTTTTAAAACCTGGAGTTGAACTTTTGTTCATGAGTTTATTGTAGCAGTTTTAATGTCAGACAATTTTTCAGATTGTCTTGTGACACTGTAGTTGATTCTGTTGTATTAGCATGATGTCATTAGCCAGGGGCAGCCCGTGGCTTTCATGTCAGGACTGATGAATCTACTCTATAAAGGATCTATCCAAGCTGCTGATCCTATTGCCCCTGCTGGCCTCTTAGATGGCTCTTTTTACAATTCAGAATAAAACTCTGATTCACCCCCCATGGGAATGGAAGCTGCCCGTAGCCCCTGCCCCTGCTGAACACTTGTGTGGCTGGGTGAAAGCAGACGTTTGGAGGTAGTATGGGGTATAAAGGATTGGAATTTCAGAAAAGAAGAGAAACAGTATGTGTGAATGTGGGGACTGATGGGCAAAGAACTAGGTTACCATTTTTGAGCTTGTCAAATGTTGATACCCCCAGTGTAGTAGCTCATTCCACTACTGATATTTGTCAATTTCTGTCCACTGAATGCTTCACTGTTGCCACTTTGATGTGGAATATCTGCAGTGGATTTCATTTTCAGTTGTATTTCCCATGCTCTGAACAACCATGTTCTGCAGAAAAATCCATTTGCATATTTGAATAAGATTTCCACCTATTCTGACATGCCATCAACACTCTTGATGGTTCACTCATGTTAAAAGCATTGTAATTATTGTGCATGCTTCTTTTCCTTGTGATTTCACTACACCATGGGTGTTGTAAACTCACAAATACATAGATTGCCATTCTTACATACCAGATTTTATGCACAAGAATGAAAAATTATTTTGGTATATAAAGACTGTGATATTCCTAGAATATAGATGTTTTGACTCTTCTGCATTTGTGTTTTCCTCATGAGAATTGTGATCGTTCTACATAAAAGTACTGACATGTTGCAAGAATAAAGATGATTTTGGCACATAAAAACCACCATTTTGTAAGTGAGCTGGAGTGAAAATATTGGCATACTTGCAGGATATGTGTACTGCAAAAAATCAGAACACTCATTTGTATAACAGTAACCTTGAATTGTGTATAAAACTATGTGTGTTTTATATACACACAAACACACATATATATTATATGTTAGAATTCATATATATATATGTTTGCCAAATGCCCATATGGGCAGAACAGGATTATTTATTTTAAATTCCGCAATGTTGCAAATCAATCACCATACTGGATTCCAAAAATATCAGTCCAAAATAGAGGGATTACAAGTCCCTATTAAACAAGATGGTGCTGTGTTTAATGCTGATGAAAATGCCAGGCAAGCAAAAGTTTCAGTGCCTGAAAGAACACAGCAGTTGCAGAAAGAAAATACCCACTGCAGAAATATTGGCAATTAGGGATGCTAACACAGAAATTATCCTTTCCTTCATGCATTTCTATTACTTGGATTAGGGCCTCGTCTGCTTATTTTAATGTATGAGCATGTTGATAAGGCAGGGGTATTCCTTTAGCCATATAGGTTCCAAGTTGCTCTCTTGAAGATGATTGCCAGTACCTTGGATTAAGATTAGAATTAAATAGACAACCAATACTGTATAACTCTTTCAGAATTAGTGTTATATGACTCCATTGGCTGAAATCAGAGGCCTGGCTACTAATGTGCAATGATTCAAGTGTTCAGAATGTCTTCTGGGCAGCCCCAAAATTAACACAGTGTACAGTAAAGGAATCTGGAAGTTACAAAAGTGATGATTATGGCGTAGGGATGGGGATCCCCATCTTACTGATATGGAGAGGTGGAGGGCAAATAGGGAAATACGCAACATCCTCACAAGGGACTGGTTTTCATCTTCCTCATCCAAAAATTGTGTTTGAGAAACCCAAGCTCTACTAAGCTGGTGGGGTGCATCTCTCAGACATAGGTAATCGAATATTTTGGGGGATCTTCAGCGGGGGTTGAGGGACTTCTTGGACAATCTAGTGGGGGATAGGGACTTATCAGATGCTTGCCCCTTATCTGTGGCCAGAGGAAGGGGGAGGTGTAGAATTTGGTGTGCACCTATGACACCAGTTTTGGTGAAGAGGGGTCTCGGGAACTGCCACTTTAGGTCAGGTGACTAGGTGGGGTGAATGAGACTCACCTTGGGGTTGGCCTGAAGGATAAACCCTCACTTTAAAGCTTATGACTTGGGTGGAGGACTTTTGGGTTAGCCTTCCAGAGGTGGGCTGGCTGGGGAGCAATCCCAATTCTTGGGGTTCCTCTTTGTGGGTCAGGTGTTTGCCCTGGGGAAGCTGGGGAGTAAGGTCTGGGATAGACCTACTGCCCCAGCTGCTCCCACACTAGGTTGCCTCCCTGCACCTGAAGATCTTTAGAGGGTTAATAAATAGGCAGGGTTAAATAAAGCCCAAATAGTATATCCTATCTTTTGTGTCTGGTCTTATTTCCCTGAATTGGTCAGCAATTAGTGTTATGTGGCTCCATTGATTGAAATCAGAGGCCTAGCTACTAATGTGCAACGATTCAAGTGTTCAGAATGTCTTTTGGGCAGTCCCAAAGTTAACACAGTATATAGGAAAGGAATCTGGAAGTTACTAAAGTGAGAATCACTGTAGTCAGACTATCCTGGTCAATTAAGTACCACAGCTGGAAAGGTAACCAAAGCTGTTCAAAGCCATTTTGTGCCACTGAAGCCACCTAGGCCTCTGGTGACAGTATTGGACCCAAGAGTACCCTGAAACTGCCCACTTGTTTCAGATGTGGGTGGGGAGCAACCACATCTAGAACTGGGGGGCATCACTTTCCAGATCTGGGAACTACATATCACAGCATCTCCATCTTGTTAGGATTCAGGTTCAATGTTTTAGTTATCCAATGTATATCGTGTATGTGTACATGTATACCAAAGTATATGATTCAACCCTATGCTGATGGTGGTTCATCACCAGTCTGACCGGAGTCAGATGACATTAACACATAGAATCATAGAGTTGGAAGAGACCACAAGGGCCATTTACAAATGTAGTAGCAACCCCCTGCTGTCAGATGATATTGAGGAAAAAAAATGGGGGGGGGTTAGAAATTTAAATCTGGGTAGCTCTGTCTTCCTGGGTTCTACTTCATCTAACAAAGATGGGTACAATATTGCTTCAGTTTCAGTTTGTAGCTGCTGGGTATTCTGAACCAACCTGCCCAACACTCATAAAAATCCCACTTCGGAAACATCCTGGTTGGGTTTTTAGAGGATCATACTTCTTCCCTTCCTCTCCATTGACACCCCCTTGTTGTGGGAGAGAGGCTTGCGTACCCTAATGATGTTTTGAGCTATGCTGGCGGTGGCATAATAGCCACCGGTAGGGTCTCCCATGCCAGACAGGTCAAAACCGAAGGGTCTGACAAAGTGCGTCAAAGGGCAGGATGGGTTCTCTAGCCTTATGAGAAGGAAAACTAGGAGAAGGAAAACTCTAATCCCAAACCCGGGCAGATGGTGCTCATCCAACCCTGTAAGGTCAACCATCTAAGAGAAGGAAACTCTAATCAAACCTACGGCCCGAGGACCTCACTGCCACATCCATGCTTGCAAGGCCAGTAGATGAACCTTTGGTTTAAAGGGTGAGGCCCGTTCTGTGCACGCTGCGCTCCACCAGGCAAATCCATTGCACAGGCTCAAAGGAGAAATCCAATTTAAAAAAAAAAAGCCCTGTAACAATAGGCAAGGGACGAAACGGCAGGTGTAAAGATGCACTGGAAGCCGTAGACCCCACCCTGCATGCAGGCGGTTCAGGAATTTGGTCGCTCGATGCTGACCCAGGAGATGACAGTCTTGTTTGGCAGCATCCTGAACGACCAAGCAGCCTTTCTTAAGGAGAGCACTGCTTGCTGCATATGGAGAGGGGCCTAGAAAAGGTGGCCTAACAAAAGCTCATTCCCAACTACCTGGTTGGCTAGCCGCGGCCAACGAGAATCTTCTGATGCAGTCAAACCAAGGCAAAGAAACAAAGGCGCACACTGGCCTCCAAAGGTGTAAATAAACTGACGCTTGCATGCTGGAACATCAGAACCATGCGAGACTCTGAAGAGAGTGGACGGCCTGAGCATCGTTCTGCTCTAATAGCCCATGAACTATCACGACTTAATATTGACATCGCTGCTCTTAGTGACGTTCGTCTCCATGAGGAAGGCAGCCTTAAAGAACATGGCGCCGGCTACACACTTTACTGGTCTGGCAAACCCAAAACCGAAAAACATCTTTCAGGAGTAGGCTTTATGATTAAAAACTCCATTGCCTCCAAACTCGAAACCTTGCCAACAGGACACTCTGATCACATTATTTCCTTACGCCTCCCACATGTTGTTCTCTTTAGTATATATGCCCCAACTATGCAAGCCAACCCTGTTGAGAAAGACAAATTCTACACAGACCTACGCCACCTCATACAAAAAGTCCCTGTAGAAGATAAAATTATTATCCTTGGTGACTTCAATGTCAAGGATTGAAGCCTGGAAAGGTGTCTTAGGCAAGCATGGTGTTGGAAATTGCAATGATAACGGACGCCTCTTGCTAGAGTTCTGTGCAGAACAACAGCTGACTATTACAAACACTATCTTTCAGCAGAAAGACAGCTTGAAGACAACCTGGATGCATCCCTGATCCAAACATTGGCACCTCATTGACTATGTTCTAGTCCGCCAGAGAAACATTCAAGATGTTCGCCATACTCGAGTGATGCCCAGTGCAGAATGCCAGACAGATCATCGCCTTGTCAGATGTAAACTAAATCTTCATCTTAAGTTCAAAGGTAAGAGGGGTGGCATGTTAAAGAGGATACTCCAAGTCAACAATCTTCAACAAGCTACCATGAGAGACAACTTCCAGGCAAACCTGCAAACAAAACTTGAAAACCATCCTATAGATCCTTCTCCTACAGTGCTTTGGCAACATATCAAAAACAGTATCCTCCAGTCTGCGGAAGAATCCTTTGGGTTCTCCCATAAGAAAAATCAAGACTGGTTTGATGAAAACAACCAAGAGATCCAGGAGCTGTTGGCAAAGAAGAGAACTGCTCACCAGGCATACCTCGCCCAGCCAACTTGCCATGTAAGAAAAGCAGCTTTCCGTCTCACATGTAGTAAATTTCAACAAAAACTCTGGGACATGCAGAACAAGTGGTGGATCAATATAGCAGAAAAGACACAACGCTGTGCAGATCTGGGGGATTCTAGAGGATTTTATGAAGCTCTTAAAGCAGTGTTTGGACCTACTTATCAGGTCCAAAGTTCATTATACAGTACAGACGGTCAAACATTAATTACTGATAAAGCCTCCATCCTGAATTGATGGGCTGAAAACTTTCAAAGTCTCTTTAGTGCCAACCGAATAGTCCAAGGCTCAGCTATCCAACATATGATACAAAAACCAATGAAAAATGAATGGGACATAGCTCCCACTTTGGAAGAGACCCTTAAGGCCATACAGCAGTTGAAAAACGGCAAGGCAGCTGGGATTGATGGAATCCCACCTGAAGTTTGGAAACACGGAGGTCATGTACCCCATGATAAATTCCACGAACTCCTTGTGAATTGCTGGGAAAAGGGAGAACTGCCACCAGATCTCCGAGATGCAGTCATCATCACCCTGTACAAGAAAAAAGGAGCAAAATCCGATTGCTCAAACTATCGAGGCATAACACTGCTCTCTATTGCTGGAAAAATCCTTGCAAGGATACTCCTGAATAGATTAGTTCCTACCATTGCAGAAGAACTTCTTCCTGAAAGCCAATGTGGCTTCAGAGCCATTAGGAGTACTATAGATATGGTATTTGCCCTTAGACAACTGCAAGAGAAATGTAGAGAGCAGAACAAGGGTCTCTATGTAACATTTGTTGACCTCACCAAAGCCTTCGACACTGTGAGTTGGAAAGGTCTGTGGCAGATCCTGGAAAGACTAGGATGTCCACCCAAATTCCTTAAAATGATTATTTTGCTACACGAGGGCCAGCGCGGTCAAGTCAGATATGGCGATGCTCTTTCAGAGCCCTTTCTGATAACTAATGGAGTGAAGCAAGGTTGTGTTCTTGCGCCAACTTTATTTACATTCTTCTTCAGCATGATGCTCCAAAGGGCTACGACAGAGCTCGAAGACGACGACAGCGTCTATATACGTTACCGTACTGATGGTAGCTTGTTTAACTTAAGCCATCTGAGGGCTTGCACTTAGGACTGTAAAGTATCTAGTCCGTGAGCTGCTCTTCGCTGCTGCTGCTGCCCTTGTTGCCCACACAGAAGCAGCTCTGCAGCGCCTAACATCCTGCTTCACAACAGCTGCAGAGCTGTTTGGGCTGGAAGTCAACCTGAAGAAAATGGAAGTTCTTTACCACCCTGCACCACAGGACGAATGTCATTATCCCCACATTGCCGTCGGCAACTCTGTGCTTAAGACCGTTCAACAGTTCACCTACCTGGGAAGCATCATCTCCTCAGATGCCAAGATTGACAAAGAGATCGATCACAGATTAGCAAAGGCACATAGCGCATTTGGAAGACTTTACAAAAGAGTCTGGAGTAATGAACACCTGAGGCGAAGCACAATAATCAGTGTGTATAGAGCCATTGTACTGTCCATTCTCCTTTCTGGGTCTGAAACATGGGTCACCTATTGCCACTACTTACGACTCATTGAATGCTTTCATCAGCGCTGTCTACGCACAATCCTAAATATACAGTGGACTGACTATGTGACGAATGTTGCTGTCCTTGAGCAAGCAGGGATCACCAGCATTGAGGCCATGATATTGAGAACACAGCTGCGCTGGACCATCACCTCCTTAAAATAATACTGTATGGTGAACTCGCAACGGGTCAGCATAAGAGGTGCACTCCAAAAAAGCAATACAAGGACTCCCTGAAACAACACCTCAGGCTCGGCCAAATTGATCACCAACAATGGTCCGCCCTGGCCTCACATTAGGAGGCATGGAGACGCACTATCCGCAACGCTGCAGCCTTATTTGAGAGTTCATGCCGAACAAATCTTGAAGAGAAACGACAATGCAGAAAAAAACCACAACCCGGAAACATCACCCAAGAAAACCTTCTTCTCTGCTTTTTGCAACCGGACTTGTCTATCTTGGATTGGCCTTTTTAGTCTTGCAGAAAGCACGGGATGAGTCCTTCCTGAATGTTCGTTTGCGAAGAGAAGCCAGAGAGAGAGAGAGAGAGCTTCTTCCCTTAAAATGTTCCTTCTTTGTTTGGATGACTGGTTCAATGAATCCTTATTTTGAAATATACAGTATTCAGAAAATATATTAGTCTTGAAATCACCCTCTAAACCTTGCCCAGTTATATGAATGGTCAGCCCCTTACTTCCATAAGCTTTCCTTTTGCATCTGTTAAATCTGTACATTGTTTTTCTGTAATCTTATTTCCACACTCAGCTGCCTCTTTCTAGATTTCTCTTGCCCTCTTTTCTGCTGTGTATTCCTATTCTCTTTCTGATACTCTGAGTCCTCTGGAGACCATCTATCCTTCTGCTTGTCTTATTTCTCTGTGATGCCGAGGCAGCTTAGGCTCAGATTTCACCATCTTTAAAATTCACTACTACTATCTCAAAAACCTTTATATTATAGTTTCTGTTGCTAGTTTATATTGATTCAGTAGGTTTACTTTAGTTGGGATTAATAACTAGATTAATCTCTGTATTATAAAATAGAATTATTAATCCCAGCTACAGTAAACCTACTGAATCAGAAGAAATTATTTAAGCATTGACTCACCAAGTTCCCATTAATTCAGTGAGGCTACTCTAGTTGGCACTAGCAACTGGATTTGGGCCATAAATTCTACTCTAGAATGAGACCAGCTTTCATCCCCAAGGCAATGTTGGTTTTATATGTTTTTTCAAATGCTGTCATAATAATATGCCACACTGTTAATGGGTTCCTACAAATATTTAAATATGAAGAAACAAACTTTGAAATTCTGAATGATGAAGTATTGAATAGTCACTTCTTAATAGCTTGTGGTGATACTGGTTGAGTGATAAAGGAATAAAGGAAAGCAAAACAAAGGCTTCCAGTTTTATTATAGCTGGAAGTCTAGTATAATTTCTTTGTTCTTGTTTCATTTTTGTTCCTGATTGACAAAAATCCAGTGTTAAGTAACTTGTTTTTGTTGTAATTCTGCTTTATTTTGTTGTATTTCTGGCTTTTTCTCTTTAACATTTTCACCAAGAAGGAATGCTTACTAATCAAAGTCAGCCCTAAAGGGTCTGTGGCATAATGGATTGATTTAAATCAAGATGATTTAAATCACCAATGACTCTTCATGGATTTTAATCAACACTTCTATTTACACTTCACTGGTTTTCTAAGGGAAGGTACAATCCTATTGGTGGATAAACATTTAAAACATTTTGATTTACAACAAAATAGAGTCTCCACCACAGATTTGCAACATCTTTTGACACTGCAGAGAACACATTTGAAAGAAAGTGCAATATTTTAAGGTCAAATTATGCATTTTTAGCATGCTAGAGGATGAAGAATTATTTATTTACTTCAAGTGTTCATAAAAGCCTTTCAGAAGAAATAGCTGCTTATTGGAGAGGTCACTGTTTTGTCTTCACAAATCTCACAGATAGATTTAGTATTCCTTATTTCATAATATAATGATAGTCACAATTTCATATGTGACCATTCTGAATGTAAGCAGATTAGAAATGATACATAAAATCTGAGCTTGAAATAGACACACTATCTGACGACATTATTATGATAGTGGGTATTGTTACCTGTGTTGCTTAAGACATATATCTCTGTGCTACCTTTAAGACTGAAACTTTTTTCTCCAGACCAAGTATTTTGGATGTGAAAGTGTGTGAGGATGTACTAGCAGAATCCTAGGAATGTCAGAAGACAGGGTATCCAGTAGAGCTAAGCCAGAAATTAGTTTGTTTGCCTAAATACACAGGTGCACAGTCAGTTTAACTTTGGTTAGAAATTTAGACAGAAGAGTAGCCTCATAAAGTACTGTAGTTGGGAGGGACGAACAGAGATGTGGCAAAAGCTTTTCTGGAAGAGAAGTTTTATTCAGGCATTTTATTCAGCCTTTTTTATTCAGAAAGAAAAATTTTATTCAGGTATTTGAAGGGTTAACTATTAGGTCTATCTCAAATTGCTGAAGGACAGAGGGGAAATGATGTAATGATGAGCCAAAGGAGACTGCATGGTGATGCTTCCCTATGAAGGGGGTAAGCAGAAAAGGAGCTGACATATAAGTCAGAAAACTGGCAATACAAGGAAATGAAGAGGAACATTCAGACTCAGCAAACTCTCCTTCTTTGGAAGTCTTTAAATAGAGGTTGGATAAGCATTATGGTAGGAGGTTGGATTAGATGGCCCTTATAGTCCTTTTCAATCTATGATTCTATGACTTTATGATCCATCTGAAAACATGAAATAGGAAAGGAAAAATCATTGGGATCAGGGTGAATCCAAAATTAAGTCAAAATTAAGTCAAGAATAGCCAGCTTACCTCACCTGGAATCCTTGATTAACTGGGATTATACTAGCATAACTGTGCAGTGTGTAACTATTTTCCCCAGCAGCTGAATGGCAACTAGATGCAGCTGTTCTCCCAAACCCAAATGACTGCTGAATGTCTAGGTGTGTGTACCACCCCAGAGCGCTCCCTTGCACCTCTGCCTTTCTGGCAGTCATAGCCCTCATATACCTCCTACCTTAGTACCTTAGTACACAAATAGAACTTACCATAACACTCTACCAACATCAATAGGATGTTGACTCTCATCCACAGCATGGCTTTACTGGGAGAGATCGTTGAAGGATATGGCACAGAGACAGGCACTCAGATGTACATGTTCTAGGAGTCTGTAAAGCTTAGGAATGGGGGAGAACTGATTTGATTTGTATTTCATATAAACTGTTCAGTAACTCCCAAAGTAATACTTGAAATTGAATGCAGTTGCCCTGTGCTTTTTGCAGTTCTCTGTTTATAAGAGTGAGAGCCAGCATGTTGTAGTGATTTGATGTTGGGCTAGGACCCTGAAAGACCAGGGTTTGAATCTCCCTTCAGTTATGGATTCCCCATAGTAGATCTTAGGTAAGTTATATTCTCTCCACCTTAGAGGAAGACAGTGGCAAAACTCTTCTGAATAAGTATTGCCAATAAAACCCTTACAATAGGATCACCATAATTTGGAACCAACTTGCAGGCACATAAAAACAACAACAAATGTATAAGATTATCAATCAGAGAAAATTGCACATAGAAATGCATACAGAACGATATGCAATAGCAAAACTTACATAAAAAGAGTCATACTGTATGTTAGAAGAAGTTGCTTGCAAAATATAATCACAGAATGATAGAGTTGGAAGAGACCACAAGGACCATCCACTCCAACCCTCTGGCATACAGAAATACACAAAGCACTCCCAACGGATGGTCATCCAGTGTTTGTTTAAAAACCTCCAAAGAAGAAGACTCCACCACACTCTGAGACAACATATTCCACTGTTGAACAGTTCTTACCATCAGGAATTTCTTCCTAATGGTTAAGTGGAATCTCTTTTCCTGTAGTTTGAATCCATTGCTCTGTGTCCTAGTCTCTGGAGTAGCAGAAAACAAGCTTTCTCACTCTTGAATATGACATCCTTTCAAATACATAAACATAGCTATCATGTCACCTCTTAACCTTCTCTTCTCTAGGCTAAACATACCCAGTTCCCTAAGCTACTCTTCATACCATGGCTTCCAGACCTTTTACCATTTTGGTCACCCTCCTCTGGTCACGTTCCAGCTTGTCAATATCCTTCTTGAATTTTGGTGCCCTGAACTGGACACAATATTCCAGGAGAGGACTGGCCAAAGCCGAACAGAGTATTACTATTACTTCCCTCCACCTTGACATGATACCCCTATTGATGTAGCTTGTGGTCTACTAACACTGCTACATCCCTTTCACATGTACTTTTGTCAAACCAGGTGTCGCCCATCCTGTATCTCTGCATTTCATTTTTTCTGCCTAAATGTAGTACCTTACATTTCTTCCAGTTGAAATTCACTGAAGATGCCAGCCACAGATGCAGGCGAAACATCAGAAAGAAACTATTCCAGAACACGGCCTCACAGCCCAGAAAAAAAACAAGGAAAATCTTCAACTTCTCATTGAAATTAATTTTGTTAGCTTTGGACCAGCTCACCAATCTGTTAAGGTCATTTTGCATTCTCATCCTATCCTCTGTGGGTATTCACTACCCCTCCTAATTTGGTGCCGTCTCCAGATTTGATAAGCATGCCCTCTGTTCCCTCAACCTAGTCATTGATAAAGATATTAAATAGTACAGAACCTTATGGTGCCTCAATAGTCACTTCTCTCCAGGATGAAAAGAAGCCATTGGTGACTGCCCTTTGAGTTTGGTCAGTCAACCAATTACAAGTCCACCTAACAGTAGCATTGCCCACCCCATATTTGACTAGCTTAGTTGCAAGAATATAATGGGGGAATCCTTACTGAAATAAAGATATGCAACATCCACATCATTCTCTTCATCTACTGAGTAATTCTGTATTAAAAAAGCAATGATTAGTCTGGCATGACTTGTTTTTGAGAAACCCATGTTGACTTTTAGCGATCACGGCATTCCTTTCTAAGTGCTTATATACTGTCTGTTTAATGATCTGCTCTAGAATCTTTCCTGGTATTGATGTCAGGCTGATGGGCCATAATTCTTTGGGTCCTCTCTCCCCTGGCCCCATTTTGAAGATGGGTACAGCATTTACCCTCCTCCTGTCTACTGGGACTTCTGTTCTCCAGGAATTCTCAAAGATGATTGCTAGTGGTTCTGAGATTACTTCTGCCTGTCCTTTCAATACTCTTGGATGTATGTACTTCATCTGGCCCTGGAGACTCCATTTAAAGTAGCCAGGTATTCCTGTACTACTTCTTTACCAATTCTGTACTGCATTTCCCCTCCTGAATTATTTGCTCCATTTCCCCCAGGTTGAGCACTGTTTTCCTTTTGGGAGAAGACTGAGGCAAGGAAGCTCTGCCTTTTCTCTGTCCTCTCTTAGTATTTTGCCATCTTCTCCATGCAGCAGCCCTAACATTTCCTTATTCTTCCTTTTGCTATGGAGATATCCCTATGGTGTCACTTCAGTTTAAAAAATAGAAGGCTTCTATCAGGAAGATAACTTGTACTTTGTTTCTCGGCTTATCTCAGCAAAACCTCTCTCTGGAACCTGGGTACTTTGGAGATCTTACAGAATGTCAGGAGTTAGCCAGGCTGAGTATCTCCCAGCAAAGCTACTGTGCTGAAATCATATTGTTTCCAAGGGTCTAAACATTAATGGCTTTTGAGTCAAGGTAATTGTGTAGGGGGGACCCACTGGAGGCGAGCTGATGCTCTCTGGCAACAGTATGGATTATGTTTTTGAGTCACCCATTAAATCACAGGGAATGTGATCACTTTGTCAATGTCTTTGTCCATGCCTTCCAATCAATATACATTTCACTTAATACTGGGGGGGATCATATCATCAACCTTAAAAGTAGTAACTTCTCTTGATAAAAGTACATGCGTTTTTGCCCTTCTCTATGCAGAAGCACAAGTCATGAACTTTAGCATAATTTCCTGTCTTGGGCAGCGTCTTTACATTTTTAATGCAGAGACCTTGGTATCTGTTAGCCAACAAAAACTTACTCCATAATACTTTTGCTAGTCATCTGTTAATGGCTAGGTTTGTCCCCATCATCTGTCTACATGCTAATGTTCATTCATTTGCAAAGACCTTTTCACACTACATAATTATAGCACTATAATTCCACTTCAGTTACTATGCCACCATCTTAAGGAATCTTGGGATTTGCAGTTTAGGGAGTGGTATTTAGACTTCTCAGCCAGAGAGCTCCTCTGGTGCATTACAACATATACAAATGCCAGGATTCCATAGGATGTTGTCATGGTAGTTAATGTGCAAACATGGTGCTATTATTGTGCAGTGTGAAAGGGCCCTAGATTTCTACATGGGGACAGACCTCCATAGCCTTCTGTTCTCCCTCTGTAGCCCCAGCAGAGGAACACAAACTGTGAGAATAATCTTTCAAAACTACTTATAATTGTGATAGTTAAAGAGGTTTCAGTTTCAGTTCTAAAGAGCTAATGTAGATTTTAAAAATCAAGCTACTGAATAGAAAGAAGAACTATATCAAAGTTACATACCAGTTTTTTTAATCAAAACTCTTCCAAACTCCATACTTCAGTAGGAAACTCTTTCAGATAATGAAACAGCCCTGCCATTGCCAATAGAAGGAAATTAGTTCAGTGGGTATTATTCAACATCATTGAAGGCACTCATTTCGCAGGTAGCAAGCTGATCCATCCCGTGAAAGATGCAAGTTCCATCTTACCCATGTACAGTGCAGAATGAGTTAAGTCTCTATACATGTATACAGTAAATAGCTCACACAGGTACAGGTAGCTTGTACATGTGTGCAGTATGTGAACAACCTTGGTGTCCTGACACTATGAAACACCTCATCAAGAAAATGGACAAGTGCTGTGAGTTTTCTTTGCACTAGGGGAATTTAAAAAAAAAATTACCCTCAAAGTTGCTTTCACTACAAACAAGCACTTTGCTCAGAAACAGGTGTAAAAAAGCAAGCTTTCTCAACAAAAAAACAAAACAAAAACAAAAACCATTTTGGTATAAATTATTTTTTTGGAAAAAAGTCAAAAAGTATGAGCCATTGTTGTAAAATGCTCAAAAAAATCTTTCTTTCACCCAGCTGAAAGAAAACTTTTCAGATTATTCTTCACTCATGCAAGAACAAAATAAACAAAGATTTACATCTCTAATGTAAAATGTCACAAACATTTGTCATTTTTGTAGCAACAGATTAACTGACTATCTCATTAGAAATTGTATCTGTTTGAGAGCATATTGGATCTATGTCTGTTTCCAGACACTACGTCTCTTCTAGCAAATACAGTTGTTCAGAGATGTGGACTACATAGAGCCCATCCAGCCTATGCATTTGGATGGAGGTCACGATGAGAGAAAATATGTTTTTGAAGTAATTGTATCAAGGGCAAGACAACTCATTTGTCTGGGCACCACTTTCATTGGACCTCTTTCATAGCCAAAAAGTTGTGCATCTTTCTTCATGTAAAAACATAGAATTCATCAAGTTTGGAAAAGTATACATAAGCTGTGGGTTGATGTTAGGACATGCAAGGCACAGCCTTTATAAGGAAGAGTATCTCTGGTATGTTTGGAAATATAGAGAGTGTATAGAATAGTTTCCTCAGATTGGATATCATCCTAGAATCTGTCACTTGCATACAATGCACACATACTTCATCATACATGAGGCCAAGCTGAGGCTATATTATGTTCATGTTTTGCTTTGGAGCTTTTTAAATTCTTTTTAGAGGCACATTGTAGTTCTTACATGCTTATCTTAGGGTTTTCTTGTCAAGATTTATTGAGAGGAGGTTTGCTGTTACCATCCTCATAGGTTGAGTGGGGATTTGAACCCTGGTCTCCCAGTGTCCTTGTAGGTTGTCCTTTCATGCTTGGTTTCCTTAGGATGTATAACTAGGTTTCTTCAGTTGTGGGATGGCTGTGTGTGTGGTTTTTTTTAAAGAATAGATAAAATAGAATTAAATACAGACATGCTGCAGTTATCACACTTTAATGCAGAAGACAGTCTGACTTGCAGAAGTGATCCAGAATGGGTCATTCTCTCCATAGCTACATTCTCTCCATAGCTACAATTCTTCATAGCTATGGTATGTATTCTTCATAGTAAGTTTATATTGTATTGCAATTACATTTGTCCCTTCATATTCACTGGGGTTTGGTTCCAGGACGTCCCGTGGATACCAAAATCTGTAAATACTCAAGTCGCATTATATGCAATGGCATGGCAAAATGGTGTCCCTTATATAAGATGGCAAAATCAAGGCTTGCTTTTTGGATTATTATTTTTTAAAGAATATTTTCAGGCCATGAATATTTAAATCCGTAGATATGGAGGGACAACTGTACATATTAATTTTAAGTATATTACCCTACCATGAAAAGAATCAGTTAGGAGACAGAGAAATGCAGAAAAAGAATAATGCAATAGAGACAATGTTGGCTTCATGCTTTACAACAGTTGTGTGGTTGCTGTTGAAAACAGTATCTGTGGGGTGGAGGCTGCATGCAGATACTGCAGGGTGTAGCTGTTGTCACATCTAGACCTGCCTGTTCTCAAGGTAAGGCTTTAACCAGGATCCCTTGGAACCATTGACATGGAGGATTGGTACATAATGAGGCAGAAACATGAGAAAGTGTACAGAATGTTGTGACATCTGAATGGAAACCCTACTACAAGGGAAGTTGTTTTGGCAGTACCTATATTGCATCATATGAGGATGTTCCTTTCATGGAGAGGGAAAGTAGCCACTTCTGCTCTTTTGGTGATAAAACACTTTTTATCCTTACTGTGATCTGGAATCTTCAATGTGAATTTGTTTGTAAACTTCAGTCATGAAAAGAGTCACATAGGAAATTGCTACTGTTCCACCAAATTAGCTTCTCGAATATCTTTTTAATTGGAGCCCATAACTCAGATTCTTGGTGTTTTAGGAAGATGAACAACACAAATTGAAGTACAGATTTTTTTTTCAGCCAGAGCTCAGTTCAGAGGAAGCCTTTTTACATAGATGAGGTTGCTAACAAATAGCATGTCATATGATAATGAGACTGTTTTCTTCAGTAATTTCACATTTGTAAACCACACTGCTGGGAAAGTAAGTGGAGTGTTTATCTACTCCATTTTTGCCCTGACAAATCTCTGTTAAAGACCAGGGTGTCCAACAGAGACAAAGTAAATGTATGTAGAAATGAAGCCTAAACCCGAAATCACTTATACAACACCTTCAAATACAATATATAACACTTTTTCAGGATGTTCATCTCCACATGTGTCTTCCTTTTAATGGAGAAACTTCAATTTATGTTTAAGAACAAATAAACTGTAGTACTTTAACAGCCGTTCACACTTAATTCTTTGTGTTAAACCAATAGCATTCTTTTCCACAAACATCCATTGTTAGGACAATGCTCTCAGACAGAATTTATGAGAAATGGAATTATGTTACCAAGGAGATAGCATTTACTATAATGAAGAGTAGATCCTAGAAAATGGCCCCTTTTACAGCAGCTCAGAACAGAGCCACAAAAGCAATTGATTGGTCTTGGCATTTAGTCTTATATCAGCTGTGTCATCCATTGCTTCAGGAGTGAGCACACTAATCTAAAGTGACATTTCTGTTCTGGCGGGCTTTTCTGCCCTGATGAAAGCAATTACTTCATTCTTAAATGATAATTTGCTGGAGTTTCAGCCACTTTAATTGATAAGTTTTTGTTCTGAGAAGTTGAATTGTGAAGTGATTAGCTGAATTTGTAAACAGAAATTTCAGGTATGAACTGTACATGTTGCTTTGAGATAAAAGTGCTATATTCTAGCCAGTTTTAGTAGGTACTCTTTTACATTGCTAGCTGGATAGTTTAGAGACAGAAAATATAATTAGGAACTTAGGTAAACCCAATTATCATTAGTTATGACATGAGCCATTAGTTATGATATACTTTTTAAATTGACGTTTGGACCAATGCTACGTCAGTGCAGATAAACTATTTACAAATGCAGAATATTATCAATAAAATCTCTTATGCTTCTTTTCATCCAGAAAGATCTCATTCTTAGCATGGCACAGATGTGTCATTACTGTTTATAAATAATATAATCATTAAAGCTTCACAAAATGTTATTGCCAAGTGTGTGCATTTGTACAAACACACTCTTACATTCCCTTTTTTATGCATTTAAGGCACTTTAAAAAGCATCAAGTTTTGTATTTTCTTGCAGAGAGCCAAAAACTATCATTTAATGTATTAAATAGGAAATATAAAACAAAAATGAAGGTCAAACTGATTTACCACATCAAACAGTCTTTGTCAGCCAAGCTTAATATATCCTGAGTTTGTGGAACAAATGAAATTTTGCTGCTGTGTTACACTTTGCTTCCAAACAACCATTACAACTGGTTTTATATATTGTGTGAGCATCAGACCATCAAACAGTGCATCTTTACTGACGTGTTGCTGCAGTGATGATCTACAGCAGCAATCTGCCATTTATATAAGGGCAAAATGTGCATCTATATTTAGTTGTGAAATTGGCCTATTATACTCTTGATGTTTACAGAGGCTAACATAAATTAATGATGACAGCTATGAGCAGTGCATTAGTTAAGCAGCAGAGTTCTTACCTTGAACTTGAAGGTTCCAGCTTTAACTTCTAGCATATATACTAGGCAGTTTTCTTTATGCGTTAAAGGAAAGCTTCTGAAACCATTACCTTTTCTTAGCCAGGATTAAAGAACTCCATTTTGTGATCTATGCCACACTAGAAAATAATACATAATATTTCTGTTTACTGATCTGCCTAAATTTTGCCTTGAAAGAAAACAGATACATATAGTATTGGGAAAATATATTTAGAATCTCCCCCAATCTTAGTGATGCAAAGGCCCTTGTATGGTCAAGCCAGAAGTTTGTCCAATAAGTAAAAGTTTGGGAAAGCAATGTAGCTTTAATGGATTTTATATCACTTCTTTATTTTATTTAAGTTAAACCCACAAATATTGTTATGCAGGTCATGGCAGAAGTGGTGAAGATTCTGTAACTATAGATTCCACTGTTAACTATGACCAGAGATCTGACAAGTGTGCAGGTGTTCAAAGGTTTGTGAGTTAAAATGATGAAGTCTTTGATGATTTTTTAATAGCTGAATTTTTAATACAGGTCAGCCTTCTTTCTTTGAGTCTGCATTCCAGATTAATTGATAAATAGTAGAACCGTGCAAGGCTAGATTCTCCTAAGCAAACAAGTAGGGAAAATCTATAAAAAAATATCTGCCTGGTTGGCTTCTCCTCAGATCTTAGCTGTAGCTTCTGTAACGGAGAATTATGAAAGGCTTTTAACCTTATTCACTTTCAGTGGAGAGGTTCTTTTTTTCTCATGTTAAAAATAAAACACTTTTATTAAACAGAAATGTTGTTTTAACAGTTGCTGAACTCTAGAGTTCAGAAACCACCTGTATGAAAAGCCTAAGGGAATTGTGAAATCTCTTTCTTTAGAGGAAATCTTTAAAAGTTAACATTCTTCATATGTTGTCACAAAAATGACAAGAGTCTTCTTATTCTGGTCTGGTCTAATAATAATAGGGAGCCCTGGTGGCGCAGTGGTTAAATGCCAGTACTGCAAGCCACCACGTCGCAAGTTCGATTCCAGCCGGCTCCAAGGTTCACTCAGCCTTCCATCCTTTCGTAGGTCGGTAAATTGAGTACCCAGCTTGTGGGGGGCAATTAGCTAACACACATTGGAAACTTTAATGCAGTGTAGATGTGTAAATAGCTATTGCTTAAAACAATTTGTAAGCCGCTCTGATAGCCTTGTGGCTGAAGAGCAGGGTATAAATAAATTAATAATAATAATAATAATAATTTATATCCTGCCCCGCTACAAAATGCAATTGGGACAGCTTACAACATTTAAAATATATACATATAAAACCCTCCATCCCACCCACCCCTTAAAATACAATTAAATAATTAAACATTTTAAATACTTAATAAATACTAAAACACACCCACACCACATCCAGACACCCACACACAATAAAATAAATTAACTGGAATAGGGATTGGACCAATAGGATTTTTTTTTTCTTCTGATGGCCGGATATCTATTCAGGAAAGGCCTGCCGGAAGAGATCCGTCATAAGAGCTTTATTACCATCATTTCAGGTGTTTTAAGATACCGTAGGCTAGTGGAACATGTCCCACTTCTCTAAATATAAAGTATTTAGCCTTCATAAAGCCAGTGAATATCCATCAGCCTTAGAAACTGCCAGTTATTATCCTTTGCCAGCTACCTTTAGTTAGCCTTCTACAAAGTAATTTCTCCATTCCAGTGAGCATAGCTAATGGTGCTGATTGGCCAGAGGTGTATTTTTGGTTCACTTTTCCTGTTCATTCATCAAAATACCTATCCCTCTTCAGCTCATACATTACAACTAGTGAAATTCAAACACTACAGTGGTAGCTGAGTTTACAAGACCTGAGCAGGGCAGCTGAGGACTGAAGCTCTTGAAGGCTTTCATTCATGGTGCTGCCATAAGTCAAAGTCAACTTAATGGCTAACAACAACAAATAACAACAGACATCCATGGCAGAAGGAATTTCATTGATACTTATGCTGTCTTAAAGAGATCGAGGAAATGTAACCTAATGAGGAAACAGTCACAGATGTTGTCATTGACTCATTATGATCCTTTTCATATTTTATCACATTCTTATTCTGTATGAAACCATTTCAGCCATTATGAGTCTATATTGGAAAGAATTAATAATAACAGGACAAACAGGAAGAGAGTGTGTGTGTGTCTGTATTAGTGTTAATAAAATATATTATTGTAAGACCAGGTAAACAATTGATCTGGAGACCATTCCTCCGGCATGAACTACTTCCTGGTCTCTGCCATTATCTACATTGTCCTTTGCTTTCCTCTACATCTGTGTACTCTTCCTTACAAAAGCTGGGGACTGGGAAGGAACTGTGACAGAAAGCCATTGCTAGTACTTCAAATGAAAACACAGTGCTATAGTGACTGCTCCTCTGGTTCTCTTGCCTCAGAGTTAGAAAACAAGGGGCTGCCACTGTGTCAGGCTACATGTAGCTTTTCTCTGCTCTTTAATGCTAGCTAATGCAAATGGGCACTAGATTAATGTACAAGCTGTGTCATTCCCACTGGCTTATGCCATTATATCATAGTCTCAACAACCTTTCAGCCCCGAGGGCCTTATTTTATGGTTATAGCCCTCCAAACCAATCACTATTTATTATGAGTACAGTGCTGTCACTTCAAAGGACTTTGGGTAAGATGTGTGTAATATGGCAGGGTCACACTTCAGATTTCAAAAATAACTAAAGGAATGTTTGAATTTTTAAAAAATGGGAGAAGCAATACCAAATAAAATGTGAAACAGAATATTTAACACATCATGTACACACACTTATTGCATAAAGTATGAATTTAAAAACATTGTTTTATCAGAGTCTGCTGCTATATAATTTTTTTTTCAAGTGGGGGTTTATTAAAAAAATGAAACTGACTTGGATATGGCTTGTCTATTATTTTCCCGGCTAAGAAAACTGCAGCACACAAGCAGTGTATTAAGGGTGCAATATTATACACATTTAGCTGTTCATATTGAATTCAGTGGGTCTCTTAAATAGACATGCATAGGATTGCACTGCAACATTTTTATTTATGTAGAATATGACAACATAACACAGAAAACACAGAGGGCATTAATCGAATTGTTAGTCCCAGCTAGAGGAGAGTAATCCCAGTTGATCCAATGGTAAGTGTATTGACTTACAATTCATAAATTCAATGTTGACTTGTTGGACTAATTTGGACTATGCACAGAATCTACACTAATGAACATAATCCACCAGGGTTTAAAATAAATAGTCATTCCCATTCTAACCTGGACATATCTGGGACTCAACCTGAGCGATTTTTCATGTAGAGCATGTACTGTACCAATGATCTATGGTCTCTCTCTTTGATGGTATTTGTTTATTTAGTAATTTCATTCATTAGAAATATTTTATACTGCTTTTTATTTATGTATATGCCAAAGTGATTACAACAGCATCATACAACTATAAAATAATGTACTGTAATAAAAATGCAGCAATACAGTATATGAGTTGAAAACAGGTAATATATAGGGAAAGCAAAGAAAAATGATACATTTTCAAAAAATGGCCAAAGTGAATCAGTGTTGAGGCCTGATGTACTACAGAATGGATGTCATTGTCATTACCAAACAAACATCTATTGGCAGCTGTATGGATAAGAGGACAGATTGTAGAGGCCTAGGTGTAGAGGTTTAACTCTTTACTAATTTTGTTCTTGAAGGGCACAAGTAATTTTTAGAAATTTTCTTTCCACTGTGAAAAGTCTTCAAAGGTTTTTTTTTTTCTTTAACAGTTCTGGATTTACTTTGTGCAAAATTCATACATACATGGCTATTTTTCACTGAAAAAAAGCATTTGGTGTGCAGTAAGTCATGTTTTTTAATGTGGAAAATATTTTTGTGCAAAAATTGTATTATTATTATTTGCACAGAAAAATGTGGTTTCCCCACACAAAACAACCATGTGCTGAATTTTGTGTAAAGTCCCCAACTACAGCATTTTTAGTTCAGGACACAACATTTTCTGTGCAGAAAAATATATATATATGCACATAAATATTATTTTCTGCAAAGAAAATGATGTTTTTTTGTGCAGAAAAATGCTGTTTTCTGTGCAAAACAAACACATGTGAAGGTAATGCAGAATATGTTCTGACCATCAATGATTCTCCTCAGTCCAGGATTCTTTTCATCAGGATTTTGTTGACACTTAGGAGACATGTTTTTCAACCATTTTTTCTAAAATGTTAGGATATTCTTTGCATCCTTCCTTGTGAGCTTGGTATATTGGGAGATGTTCCTTAAGGTAATCTGGGCCTAGGTTATATAGGGCTTTATTTATTAATGACTACACCTTACACTTAGCTTGTCACCAGACTGGTAGTGAAGATCTTTTAACATAGGTGTATTCCATGTGCAGTAAGCCAGTCTGGATAGTACCCTTGCTAATGCAACTGCCAAACCAGCCTTGAGGGCAGCACCTTGAGGTTAGCATGCACGTATCATAGGGGCAAAATTAATAGGTGTAGTTTGGCTTACTATTCATATCCTGGTGGAAGACACTGCCAACCATAGAAGTCACATGGGCCTCCCATGACATCAGTGAATCCAGAAATGCCCTCAAGCTATGAACCCATCCTTCACAAGCAATGCAGCCCAACCAGAGTTAGAAATTTCCCAAATTCTTTGACCAAAGAACCACTCCCCCTCACAGTACTAGCTTATATGGATTCAACTTATTGGCTGTCATTGATCCCACCATTGCATTCAAACACCAATCTAAGTTCTGCATGATTTCTCGTTTCAGATGTAATGCAAAAATAGCACTGAGTGTCATTAGTAAGCTAAGAACATCTTGCTCAAAATCTACTAATGACAAAGTTCAGTGTCTTCAAATAGGCATGTAACAGTAATGCAGACAAGATGCTACCTTAAAGCACATCCAGAGCTTGGAATGTTAGTTCCAAAAATTAATTCAATAAATATCAGAAATTGAGCAACCAATTCATTCCTGCCACCAGTAATATTTGAATACTTTGTTATCATTAATTGACTTATTTTTGAAAATCTTAGTTTTCAAAACAGGCCATGGAGTTTTCAGAAAATAATCTTAGAAAATCAGTGGCAAGTGCCTTGTGGCGTGCAGAGGTCTAACATAACAGGGGCATAGGACCTCCTCTGAGAAACAAGGCCTACAGGCATTGTTGAGAAGTCTGGACAGAAAATTCTAAAGTTCTCTTTCAGTGACTACTTAAGAAGACTGAATATGGCCAGTGAGGGATCTGCTGCAGTCACCTGCAACACCTGCGGGATGTTTGTCTTTTTGCCAGAGGAGGTGGGGACCTATATCTGCAGCAAGTGCAAGTTGGTAGCTGTGCTGGAAGAGAAGGTCAAGCATATTGAGGACAGGGTATCTACTCTTCAGAATATTAGGGAGTGAGAAGTTTTCTTGGAAAGAGTGGAGAAGTCCATCCTGGAAGCAGAACACAACAGGGAGGTTTCTACAGAGGAGGCCACTACCCATACACAAGAAATGAACACTTTGAGGAATGTGACACAAAGAAGTAGAAGGGCCAGGGCTCCTTCAACCAGCTTGAAGCTACAGAATTGATTTGAAACTCTCGCTCTGTCCAAAGAAGAGGAAGAGAAGCAGTGCCTGGCCTCAGGAAACATACAGGAAACCTTGACAGATCCAACACATGAAGTGGCCTCTGCCAAGACACAAAGGAGGAGGGTGGTGGTGGTGGTAGGGGTTTCCCTCTTGCGAGGAACAGAAGCAGTAGTCTGCAGGCCTGACAAAATGTCTCGGTAGGTATGCTGTCTACCTGGGGCAAAAATAACAGAGAGGCTGACAAGACTCAACAAACCTTCTGACCATTACCCCTTCCTTTTGGTCCATGTGGGAACCAATGACACTGAAGGCATAGCCTCCAGAAGATCACAAGGGATTATGAGGCTTTGGGTAGGAAGCTGAAGAACCTGGATGCACAGATAGTCATTTCACCTGTCCTTCCAGTTGTCCAGGAAGGGAGAGGAGAATAGTGGAGGTGAACAACTGGCTATGCATATGGTGCTGCCGGGAACAATTTGGCTTCCTGGACCATGGGATGTGGTTTCAGGGAAGTGGACTTCTGGCAAGAGATGGGTTACACCTCACACCAGTTGGTAGGAATGTTTTTGCTAAGAGTCTGAAAGATCTCATCAGGAGGGCTTTAAACTGAGTTGTATGGTGGAGGGAGACAGTACTCTTGAAGGCAGGAGTTCATCGATTGCTAGAGATAGTAGCCCAAATGTTATACAGAGAACAAGGCAAATAACCCAACAACCCAACAATGGGAGGAATAAACACTTTAAAAGGCAGATAGGGAAAATGGCCCATGGTCTCAGATGTCTCTATACAGATGCACAGAGTATGGGGAATAAACAGGATGAACCTGAACTCTTAACACAGCAAAACAAATATGATATCATAGACATCACTGAAACCTGGTGGGATGAGTCTCATGATTGGAATGTACTAATAGAGGGGTATAGCCTATTTCAGAAAAATAGACCAAACAGGAAGGGTGGTGGAGTAGCATTATATGTTAAGAATGTGTACACCTGTGAGCAGATCCTTTGACTTAAATCCTGGGAGCCAGGTTGAGAGCATCTGGGTAAAAATTAAAGGAGAGAGCATCAGCAGGACTATCATTCTGGGGCTCTACTACAGACCTCCAAGCCAAACCAAGGATTTGGATGATGCCTTCCTGGAACAGATGATCTCACATTCAGAAAGGAGAGATGTAGTAGTAATGGGGGATTTTAACTATCCTGATATTTGTTGGAAGTCCAACTCTGCCAAGAATTAAAGGTCCAACAAATTCCTTACTTGCCTTGCAGACAATTTCATTGTCCAGAAGGTGGAAGTGGCAACCAGGAGATCAGCTATTTTAGATCTGATCCTAACCAATGAGGATGACCTGGTTAATGGTGTGGAAGTGGCAGGATCCCTAGGGGGGAGTGACCATGTTCTCCTGGAGTTCGTTATACAGAGGAAAGGGGAGGCCAAGCATAGTCAGACATGCCTTCTAGACTTTAGGAAAGCTGATTTCAGAAAACTTAGGGAATTACTGGGGGTGATCCCATGGTCAGAAATACTAAAACAGAAGGGAGTACATGGTGGATGGGAGTTTCTAAAAAGTGAGATATTGAAGGCACAACTTCAAACAGTTCCAGTGAGGAGGAAAAGGGGGAGGTGTCTAAAGAAACCATGATGGATGTTGAAAGAACTCTCAACTGAGGTAAAACATAAAAAGGACATGTACAAGAAATGGAAAAAGGGGGAAATCACCAAAGAAGAATTCAAACAAATAGCCAGCTCATGTAGGGGCAAAGTCAGAAAAGCCAAAGCTCAGCTGGAGCTCAGGCTTGCTAGAGAGGTTAAAAACAATTAAAAAAGGCTTTTTAGGGTATGCCCGTAGCAAAAGGAAGAACAAGGAAATGGTAGGGCTGCTGCATAGAGAAGATGGCAAAAGGATAACAGGGGACAGAGAAAAGGCAGAACTACTTAACACCTTCTTTGCTTCAGTCTTCTCCCAAAGGGGGAATAGTGCTCAACCTAAGGAAGATAGAGTAGTAGGGGGAATACAGAACAGAATTAGTAAAGAGGTAGTTCAGGAATACCTGGCCAGTATAAATGAGTTCAAGTCTCCAGGGCCAGATTAACTTCATCCAAGGGTATTAAAAGAACTGGCAGAAGTAATCTCAGAACCACTGTCAATAATCTTTGAGAATTCCTGGAGAACAGGAAATGTCCCTGCAGACTGGAGGAGGGCAAATGTTGTCCCCATCTTTAAAAAAAGGGAAAAAAGAAGACCCAAATAATTACCGCCCAGTCAACCTGACATCCATAGTAGGAAAGATTCTAGAGCAGATCATTGAACAGACAGTCTGTAACCACTTAGAAAGGAAGGCGATGATCACAAAAAGTCAACATGGATTTCTCAAAAAACACGTGGAGTACTGTGTCCAGTTCTGGGCACCACAATTCAGGAAGGATATTGAGAAGCTGGAACATGTCCAGAGGAGGGCAACCAGGATGGTGGGAGGTCTAGAAGCCATGCCCTATGAGGAGCTAGGCATGTTTAGTCTGGAGAAGAGAAGGTTGAGAGGGGACATGATAACCATGTTTAAATATTTGAAGGGATGTCATACCGAGGATGGAGCAAGCTTGTTTTCTGCTTCTCCAGAGACTAGGACACAGAACAATGGGTTCAAACTACAGGAAAAGAGATTCCACCTAAATATTAGGAAGAAATTCCTGTCAGTAAGAGCTGTTCAGAAGTGGAATGCACTGCCTCGGACTGTAGTGGAGTCTCCTTCTTTGGGGGTTTTTAAACAGAGTTTGGATGGCCATCTGTCGGGAATGATTTGATTGTGTATTCCTGCAGGGCAAGGGGTTGGACTGGATGGCCCTTGAGGTCTGTTCCAACTCTATGATTCTATGACTCTTAGGGGCACATTTACTTATTGGTTCCACACATACATACATACATATGTGTGTGTGTGTGTGTGTGTGTTACATTTTAAAAATGCCTTCCTCCAGCCTCCACAAACTTCATTAATGGAGTTATTGCCTGGGAATGGTGGGAGTCCAGCACCTCAGGTAACTATCAGGTTTGGCAAGGTTATCCTAAGGTATGACGTTTTATTTACAATCATACAGCCTCACGAGGGCACATGCCTTCCAAGCATAAAGTGCCCACAATTTTGAAAGGGCCCTTGTTGACTGAGAGACTCAGGACTTTTTCAGACAAACAAAAAATAATGCTAGCAGCCTCGCCAGGTTGCGAGGCTGCAGCGCCAGAGGGCATCCGTTTCACATGACGCCCCTTCCCAGCGGTACTGTTGCGGTACCGCTGGGACATTTGACATTTTACTCAATGATCGTGAATAAAATATGACGGTCAAATGCAAAATATGACAGTCAAATGTCCCAGCGGTACAGCAACAGTACCGCTGGGAAGGGGCATCATGCGAAACGGACGCCCTCTAGCGCTTCAGCCTCGCAACCTGGCGAGGCTGCTAGCGTTATTTTTTGTTTGTCTGAAAAAGTCCATAGTCTCCTGCTAACATACACCATTCCATTTCATGGCTCAGAGGGTCGTCCCCCCCCCCCGAATCTTCTTCTGTTCTGACTCGGCATCCAAAAGGTTTTCTTTCTTCCTCCATCCGGTCCTCCCAAATGAAGCACAAAGCTACCTAACAGCAAAGACATGTGATGCATTTCTACCAATGCGAAAACTATATCTGAGGCAGTAGGCCTTCCTTTTTTATTGACTTTGGCAAAGGAAGAATTTGCCTTGTATTTAGAAGCAGAACCGTGGTAAAACATCCAATCCACAGAGTCAATCCAGGAGGATGCCATGGTCAGATATTTCAAAAACTGCTGAGAGACAGAGTGAGAGTAACAAAGGGCTTGTCTATATGAGGCAAAAAAAAAAAAAGCTTCACATTAATGGCAATTCATAACAGCTGCTGTTTGTCTTAGCAGTTTTTTGGGGGTTTTTTTGCAGATTGCAGGCGTGTGTAGCTATCTGCATTTGCTGTGCAAACAGGCATGCCTGCGAATAAAGATGGTGGCCATGAGTGAATTACTCTCATTTTTACTTACTGTACCTAAATTTGCTGCCACCAGACAGTATTTTTTAACCATATCCAAGGTGCAAAAGAGCGACCTTACACTTTAACAGAAAAGCAAACATATACCCCTGTTTTATCACTCACTAAGGCAAAAATTCAACATGGTGGCTCTGGGAACTTGCTTTGTTTGCAAGCTTCACCCACTGTTCACATCTGATCAATTAGCTTTCAACTTCCACTCATATAGGGAAAATGAATTAAACAGAATGTGCATCCACCCCCTGTTGTTTTATAAAAACTTCAGGAAAAGCTGCAAAGGCTTTTCCTGCACAGTATATGCCGGTTTTGGTTCCCCCCCACCTCCCAATATGTCAAAAGGATGCAAAATCCCATTGAGACAGATTGTATACTCTATGAGGAGTATTTTTGTCATTTAGACAATCCCAAGATCTCATGACCTCTGTTCCTTTTTCAATAAAAGTCATCCATCAGGATCAGTTCTATGCCATCAGAACCCTGATTAGAATAGTTCTAGTTTGGGGTGGGCAGGTTTCCAGTGTGGAAGGCACATTTGACCCCAGACCCCCCCACTTGGGGTGAAATGCAGCCATGGTTGTTGAAATTTGTGGTTACTGAGCTGAGTTTCTCATTGCTGCAATTACTCATGAAATTCAGTGCAGTCTCTTGCACCATAGAGAGACAGAGACTTTCTGCCTCAAAGAGCCCTGACAGTGCACAGTGTCCAGGAGGGGGGGTGCCTCATCACACACTGGTAGGAAAGGCACCCAACTAAAACTAAAAATCACCAGTTTGGGGTGTGTGTGGAGACAATTATTGGCTTGCAAGTGTTTTGTTTGTTTTTTTTTTTTGAGGGGGAGGGCTGAATTTTCCAAAGGTGTGGTTTTATTGGTACCTGTGACAGCTTCAGCAGTTTCAGCAACATGGCTATACTAGTAGCAAATGGAGCTAGTGGCTTGAGAAGCCATCTCCAGCTGATCTTTGTTCTTATCACTATTCTCCAAGAGTGCCTAAAACTGTGTTAATCATCTTACCACAAAATCAGGCACATTTTTTTCAGAAAGTAGTCATTATAGACCTCCAGGTGCAGTAATTATTTTTCTTGTAGTGGTCATACTATCACTTTCTTAAGGACAGTAGGGACTCTCATCAGCTTGACTCTCATCAAGTTCACCATTGCCTTGACCCAATCCAGTCAGCCACCCTCAGCTAGCTTAAATAAGTCATGATGGACAAGGAACAAGAAGAGATGTGTATCAAATTGCACCAAACATCTTGCCTACTTCCCTTGGCTACAGAAGCTTCAACTGATCCCACAAAACTGGGCAGGAAGATGCACAGGACATTTCATTTGGACTATTTCAACACATTGTTAAGAAAGTGAGCAGTTTTGTCCCCCACGTGCCTTATAAAATCATTGTAACTGTCCTGTGTGGATTGTAAAAATATATTTGCTGGATAGATATTACTGTTCCCTGTACTGTGGTAAACCACCACTGTCTCCCTGGCTACTTCTCTTTAAAATCTTAAGTGATCGGCACTTGTCAACCACCCCGTCAATAATCTACTGATAACACAATGGTGGCAGTTTTCAAATACTAACTCAGAGGCCAATATAGGTTTTAATAAAACAGTAGAATGGTGTTTTTTAAAAAAACATGCAGGCATGACTTCTTGTTCTTAAAACTTGGTAATAACAGTTCTGAGTTACAGGTTTGTATCCAATGTAGCTGTTTCATATCCAATACTCCATCTCTTCTGACTGTTACAAACTAACAACACAGACCCACTCTCTACTAGAGTTCTGTAAATTATGAGAGATATCCTTTATTCCACTCTTATCCTTTTAAAACTTAGTTCCCTCAGGAACTCTGACCAATTGATTCTTCACTGAACTCTCTCGGTTCCTATCTCTTCTAAGAACCATCCCTATCCTCTCTACAAATGGTCCCTAACTCCCCCTCTCCCTCACAGCCTGGGCTATTTATCTGCTCCCAGCTGCTCTCCCATTGGCTAGCTCCAGCTGTCTTCAGATTGGTCAGCTGCCTTCTGGTCTTCTCAGCTCACAGTTGTCCTTTCGTTTGTCACATGTACTATCTAGGAAAGCTCAACTGGATGTCTATTGAAGGAGGCGTTGGTGGCATCAATCAGTAGGAATGTGGTTAGGCAAAGGAGTGGGTGATACAGCAACTCCAAACTGTCTTTTGGGCCCAAATGCAGGTTTAGGTCCTCAAAAATTGGTCCAGGTGAGAAAGGCTTTTTTTGGTCGAGACCATGCTTTTTCTTTAGCTCATCCTGAGGTCCCTGTTGGTTCTGTGTTAAGTACCCAAGTGGGTGCAGCTGTGTCAAACTGAAGTATCAATGATACTTGACAGATCTACTTTCTTATCTCATCTGATATTAAATCATGAATCATGATACGGAAATTTTAATAGAGCAACCTGATACTAAATAACAGAACTAGCTGACAAACCAGAGGTTGAGGGGGGCAAAAAAGGGATATTGTTCAACTGGTTTCCTTTTTCTCCAACTGGCTGATTTTATCACATCATATCTCCCTGAAAGCACTTGTTACCAGTATACTTGCCAGTCTAATTATACACCCTCTGATTTCATCAGGGTCATTCACCCATAATTCAGAGAAGGAAGTAAATAGTACAACAAACTACCACAATAACAGGAGACCCCACAGAGTTAGGGCACCAAGCATCCTCAGGAGTCATTTGATGAATAATAATTTTTCAAACCAGTTGAACAATTTGACTGGGATTTCATTCCAGTGAAATCCTCCCCCAACACCTGGTTCTTACCAGCCAGATGGTCCAGATCTTTTCTCTACCACCTTTTAGCCAGCTCACTTAGAAATAGTATGTAGAAGATTTTCACATTCTTCAGCTCATAAGGAGGGGTATTTAGGTGGGATCTATATGGCAAATAAGAAAAATAATACATTGTTAAAACAGTTAAAAGTTACATATGAGAAGAGAAGTGATGGTGACACGTTCCTCTTTCTGCTCCTGTTTTTAGGGCTTTTGGTTCTTATGGCCTCTGTAAGAAGAAAAGGGCTCACTTCTGGTTTGTGAAGTAGTAGCAGGAGGGGAAGGTGATGGTTGCAGTTTGTCTTGCTGGCTTATTCTTGCTCCCCTGCTCACGGGGATATTTTATGTGATATTTTGTGAATGGGTAGATCAGTTTGATGAACATCATCTGCAGTTCATCATACCATATAGCTTGATATATGATATAAATCTGTGTATGCTAACCCACACTACACATTTGCTGTAAGAATTAAGGAACAAAGGATTGTGAAGCTCAAAATAAAGGATCAATAATAATAAGTGCTGGATAACACTGTACAGAAAGTTCATCTGTACTGGAATAATCCCCCCCCCCACACACACACATTGTGTTGTATTCTCTTCTTGGTTACCCACATATGAGCAAATGAATGACAGTGGGATTTTAAAAGATGTCATGTATTATGACAGGCTAGTCTACTTGCTAATTGTATTTGGAAAGAAGACAGTATCAATAGGGTTTGAAGAATAAAATACCATTCAGAGCTGCCGCCAAGCATGTATGTCCATGAATTGCATGTCTATATTTGGAAAATATTTTCAGGGTATTTGCAGATAAACCAGGAATAAGAAAGAGATTCTGGCTAGGTCAGACAGACTATAATACTGATGAATATCCTGCTCTGCTCTTGTTTCAGTTTACAAGCCTTGAGAAAGGAAAAATCCCGAGATGCTGCCCGTTCTCGCCGAGGGAAGGAAAACTTTGAGTTCTACGAGTTGGCCAAATTGTTGCCACTCCCTGCAGCTATTACCAGCCAACTGGACAAGGCATCCATCATCCGATTAACAATTAGCTATTTGAAGATGAGGGACTTTGCTAATCAGGGAGATCCACCATGGAACTTGCGAATGGAAGGACCACCACCCAATACGTCAGTAAAAGGTATGGGGTTGGATGGTCATAGTGTGTGGAATATGGCAGCCAATACTGATCTCTTGATTGAAATGTTTACCATCCTTTCTTTTTTCCCTGCATATCAAATCCTTTAAAGGGATACAAATGTGGAAATCTGAGGTCTGCATGAGAAAGACACCATGTGAAGGTGAAACAAACCTCTTATTATATTTATATTTTATTTTAAAAAAGAACGTCTTTGCACAGCTATATGCTGAGCAAATGAGATTGAGTATGCATGACTTGTGGGCCACTCTGGCACAGAATTGTGTTTTAAATCTACTGATCTTTTTTTAAAAAAATAATAAGTGTGCTTAGGTCTGCATTGGGTTGTACCCATGAAGTGCATCCTGTATTCATGATTATTTGAAAGTGACCTCCACTGGGTTCAAAAGAGATTTCTCTTAAGTATGCATAGGGCTCTCACCTCAGAATTTTCCTGCTTGTTAAGTATAATGCACTCTTTTGGGTGAAAAACTGTAAACTATCTTAATGGGAAGAAGGATGCATCTGGAAATTTGTTGGATTCTTTGGGAAGAGATGGGTTAGTTATTAATTTTTATTTTTATTTTTATTTTGTTTCATCTGCAAGTCACCATAAAATAATTTCTAATCAACTGGTTTAAGATTTAGGGATATAATTTATTTGAGCATACATTTCACTTCATTCAAACCAGATATTGCAAAGGACTTAAAACTAAGCACAAATGTATCTGTTTTTACATTATGTTGTTAAAGTTTAGATGCTAGTTCTGACATTAGATTTTTATGAGTTTCGTTGCACTGTATTAGCATCAACAAGTTTATTTGTTCCTTTATGCTCCTTAAAACTAACTTTAAAAGTTCACATGTTTGAACTCATCATGAAGGAACCTGTATTAAATGGTGTTAATGGACTTCCCTGCTCAAATAACGTGGGTTACACTTACAGTTCTTGCTATCACTAGTCTAATGCATTGGTTCCAACCTAGCTTCTTTTTGGATATACAGCATCTTTCTGACTTGCAGCCCCATTTCACAACTATCATTTCAAACTCATGAGAATTAACTGGTTTCTTACAGTGTGCGATGGAAGTGAAAATGGATGTTAAGTTAGGTGAGGTCAGATGCACATAAGATTTCCCTGTGCTCACCTTTGGACTGAGATGACTGTTATAAAAAGAAAAGACAGAAACCAAGTTTACAAGATCTGGAATCCACTTGTGCAACAGAACTTTCTAATTCTCTCCTTTCTTCTGCACCCAATTGTACCTCTTTAAAATTTGTTCCAGAGGTTTTCTTCAACCTTCTGAAGCATATTTTCACAGTACAGAAAGGGCAGCAGCATGCAGATGCAATTGTCCCCCTCTCTTTTCCACTGACAGAAACTGTTCCATCACTGGGAAAACTGCATTAGATTTGGTTAAAAAGTGTGGATTCACCTTTAAAGACTATTAATTAATCTCTAGTGATAATTCCTATGGCAGATTCAAACCTGTACTAAATGGTCATATTTGAACAATGGATGACTATGTTATTTTTTGTGTCACTACAGATATAGCTAAATATTCAAAGAATATTGGATACTGTTTGATAAAGGGTTGAAAATGGGTTTCTTTGATGCTGAGAAATGCTGATGAGGAGAAATGTGGACTTTTCACCATTTAGGGTTTTTTTTTTCCCCCTGGGCAAATCACATATGGTATATTTTTTTGTGGAGAAAATAGCATTTTCTGGTCAGGAAAATTATTTTGCTGTGTAGAAAATGCTGTTTTCTGTGCAACCCCTCCCCCCACATAACAGAAAAAAATATCTACTGACAGCATTTTCTGTGCAGGAAACAGCATTTTAGTAGATTTTTTTTCTGCACAGAAATATTATTTTCTATTCAGAAAATGCTGTTTGCTGTGCAACAATGAAATTTTGTGCAGAAAAAGTCCCAAAATGCCAATATTCTTTTAAAAATGAAGTTTTTGAAGACTTTCTTGCAGTAATAGAACAATTGCTAAAATTACTCATTTTTTCCTTTGAGAAGAAGCTTGCACAACTTATTTATCTGGTGCTTGCGATCCACAGCGAGTGGAGCTCTGTCAGTTGCCACCATTGTCCAAATAGATTCTCCTTTCTCCCATGGAGCAGCGCACATGCATTGCATCTCCTGGGAGAGGCAGGAACTTCAGCCAGTGAGTTCACATGGCCAGAGTGACGAGCTGCAGTCTTCACCCTGGTCAGATTCAGAAACATATATTGAGAGCTCCTCCGCCAGCTGGCCAGTTCTGCTCAGAGTGTCAGCTCTCCCACCCTCCCCTTTTTCCATGCCTGTGGGGGGATAACTCACCTTGGCATGTGTTTGCTGTATGCAAATGGAAATCATGTTGCAAATATATTTTGTCACAACTTTGGTAGGTGTGGTCAGTATGGGTCCTGGATCTGGGACATCATTCACCAGTGTCCTCTTATGGGTCTTGGGGATGTGGGATGGATAGGGTGGCACCCAGGTGGGGGTGCACACCTGTCTGGCATCCCTGATGACTAGGCGGTCATGCTGGGCTCCTACCCAGGCCAATCCAGCTACAGCTGTAATCAATAAAGTTGTGGCCTATTTCTTTCCACTCACAATCTGGTGTGTGTTTTGCATTTTGTGTGCAACACGTGCCCTTGCCCTGTGTACTTTGCCCTTGGACATGCAATGAAAGTAGTGAAAATGATATATCCTACAACTGTGTTTTCATATTAAATGGTATTTCTGTTTACAGAAGTTTGAGTATGGAAAATGAACTCATTCAGTCCTTCTTCAAAGCACACATGGACTCACACACAGAGGACTTTTTCAGACGGGGGACAAATATAGTGTCCCTGACTCGCTAGCTACCTTAATCCCAGTTTTAAAAATGCTCCCCTCCCCTGCGGCAGCCCAGGAGTGAATGCAGCTCTCATGGAGCTGCTTTCACTCCTTGGGAAGGAAATCCCGGCTGTTCTCGTGAGAGGACGATCGTGCAGGAAATTAAAAAATAAAAAGGAAATAAAAGGTTAGAAGTGACAGCAAGCACAAAAACACACTTTTAAAAAATTAACTCAGGGAGTGGGGGAAGGGTGTAATATACCTCCTTGTCCTGCTCTCGACCGGAAGTCTTGGAACAGACTTGGAACAGTCTGTTCCTTTTCACTCACCCATCAGTCCATTACAGGAACAGAATGAGAGGTGAATTCACGGCTTAGCCCATGAATAGAAAGAGCGCGGGGCAGGGGATGGAGAGGGTACGGGAGCATAACATCACAGGGACAGCATCGTCTGAAAGGGAAACCCTTTCACGATATCCTGTTGTCCTTGTGGTGGCATATTAAGGTTGTCTGATAACCCCTAGAGACACACGTAAGGAAATTGGAAACATTTGTTTCACTTTTTAAACAGTTTATTATGATGTCTGGATCAAAAACAGTACTCAATATTAACTATTATTTATATAATAAGCCATGCTTTAAAACCATGGTTTGAAATTCATAGTTCCAGATACACCAAAGTTAATATTAAACAGTTTCATCTGGTTAGAGGATAAGAACAAACAGTGGTTAGTTGAAAAGTAAATTGATCCAATCACCTTGTGGCTCCAGAATAGAAAGCTCAACCATGAACCATATTTTAATGTTAAATTCTAATGAAAGAAAAATGCTTTAATTTTATATTGATAAAATGTTCTTCCTAGTCAATAAGAAATCATTTTACATGGATTTGCATCTGCATGTATCAGTTGGTGCTGTGTCCTGTATACTGGAGTGAATATGGTACTAGAAAACAGTAGAGATAAAGATATTATATGTTGTGTTTCAACTGGTATATACCGATACAAGATTTTTAGAGCACTTGGCTTTAACATAGAATATCAATTGAATAGGCATAACAGAAATCTGAACAGACAGAACTAGTGGGAAATAGTTATCTGTAAATACAAACTCTATAGCAGGGTTTCTCAACCAGAGTCCCTGGATCCTTAGGGTTCCACGAGAGTTGCTAGGGGTTCCGCAAGATATTGAGATTGAAAAAAAATAAACTTTTTTTTTTTTTTTTTAGCTGTAGATATAATAATTTTTAGGCAGGGGTTCTTTGAGACCTGAAAATTGTTTCAAGGGTTCCACCAGGATAAAGGTGGAAAGGCTGCTCTATAGGAAGGACACAAAAGGGTGTATTGAAATTGATATTGCTCACTATGTTAAACAGACTAGAAGTCCACAGAATGGCATTTGCTGATAATGCCAGACCTCCACCCCCAAACCAATTTAGTATTAGGGAAGACTTTTCTCCCTGCAACCGAAATGCTCCAGGTGGTCTTAGAAGAGAATGAAAACAGGGAGGCATCAGTGGATAAAGTATAGTAGCAGTGAGAGAGCCAGTGAGAGCCAGCATGGTGTAGTGGTTTGAGTCCGGAGATCAGAGATTGAATCCTCACTCAGCCATGGAAACCCCACTGGATGACCTTGGGTAAGTCACACTCTCTCAGCCTCAGAGGAAGATAGGTATTGCCAAGAAAACCAGATGATAGGGTCACTGTAGGTTAGAAACAACTTGAAGGCACACAATAACAGCAATGCGAGACTTCCGTTAGTTCACATAGGACTTTTTCGGATGGAAGAAAAGTAACGCAAGCAGCGTCGCCAGGTTGCGACGCTGCTGTGCAAGAGGGCGCCAGTTTCGAATGACGCTCTTCCCAGCGGTACTGTTGCAGTACGGCTGGGACATTTGAGCGTGATATTTTACTCGCTGATCGCGAGTAAAATATGACGCTGGGAAGGAAAAATATCACGCTCAAATGTCCCAGCGGTACTGCAACAGTACCGCTGGGAAGAGCGTCGTTCGAAACTGGCGCCCTCTTGCGCAGCAGCGTCGCAACCTGGTGACGATGCTTGCATTACTTTTCTTCCATCCGAAAAAGTCCATAGTCTGGGTAATTGGGCAGTTAAGTCAGTTAGAGGCAAAATTTCAATATACTGTGAACAACACTTAGCTTTGAAACTAATCAGAATAGGGGCTGTACTGGATTTATTCAGATGTGGTGCTCACACTGATCTTCAGTGTAAATGTAATTCACTGTAAGTAGAAAATTGTCAAATAAGTCCAGCATAGTCATTATTGATCTACATAGGAAACTGTTAAAAAAGTGCCAATTAGTAAAAGGTAGTTAAAAGTTAAGCCAAGTAATTTACATCTCTTGGGAGATATTAAACATCACATTAATAGAAACCCAGTTAGAGCTGTTGTTTATTTACATTACTTACATCCTATCTTTCTCCAAATTTTGGGACTCAGTTAGATTCAAAGCATTTAAAAAACCCCACCTAGATACTACTACATACAGAATAGTTACAGTAGTAAAATGCTGTTAAACAGATTAATAGTTGAAATTTCTGTGCAAATTTAGCAGTCATGAGATAAGGATTCTCTAATATACTGGTAACTTGTTAAAGAATAGGAAACAGAGAGTAGAAATAAATAGATGGTTCTCACAATGGTGTGCTATCCTAAGGGTACTAATATCCATGCTTTGCAACATGTTGTTAAAGAATGTGGAGTATGAGCAATGAAGTAGACAAATTTGCAAATAACATAAAATGAGCAAAATGATCACAGGACTTTAAACATCTCCCTTACAAGGAAAGGTTAAAACATTTGAGACTATTTAGTTAGAAGGCAAGTGAGGGAGGCAAGATTATGAAAGTGGGATATAAAATAGGCATAAGGTGGAAAAAGCAAGTACCTTTTTTATAATACTACAGAATGTGTGATGTTTCTCATCTTGTATTTCTGTTCCCTTAAAAATGACTTTAATATAGGATTTCCTGTCTAGTGGTGTAGTTCTGTTAACTTTAAAGACATGGAGAGCCCAGTGTCTGAGCAGGTGAACACCTACCTCATCTTTCTACTAACACATCCTCCATGCTGAAGATGGGGTCTCCAGTTGTTAATTTTTTAAGTTAGAAGTGTTATCAAGTTATTTTATAAAAGTCACTTGAACAAATATAAAGCACATTCCACTAGATTATCCAGTGAAATGATGTGTCATTGAATGTGTGAATCTGCTCCATATGGGATTAACTCATCTTTCACTCAGTTTTCTTTGAGTACAAAACTGACATATATTTCTGTTGCCAAATATTGTTGAAGTTATGTTCAAAGCAATTCATTCTTATTTAGTATGGATTTTTTGGTATTTTGTATGGATAAATAATCTCAGGTAAATAGCTGTCAGCAGTATAATAAACATGGCACCTAATCCCACAATAAAAACACTAGACATTGTATATTGTGCCTCCCCAATCAGTCTCCTGAAGGCATTTGGAAAATGTATGAGAAATTCTTCCCCTGCATAAGCTATGACTATTTGTAAAAATGAGATGATCTGTTCACGTTAATAATTCTATATAGACGCTTAGTATTGAATTTGTCCTGGGCAACTATATGACAGTTTAATCATTTTAATTTAGAGCTTCAAAAGTGTCCTTTACTCTATCTGGTCTATAAAGGCTGATGAATTTGTTTTGTTATGCATGTTTGGTATAGATTATTCCAAGTTGAGCTTGCAGAAAGAACATTCAGGTGACACTGTAATATTTCCCAAGTCAATTACTTCATGGAAATGATATGTTAAACAATTGCAAAGCAAGAGGTAGTTTTCACCATTATTTTAGAAATATCTGTATTGTTACAGATCAAATATACATTATTCAGGAAATGACCATGCATTCCCAGCAGTGGTTCAGCTAAATAACTGATTATTGTAACCTTTAAAGAAATCTCATTGTCATGACTATTGGTTTAAGCACTTCTCTATTCATAGTAATCTTTGTTTGGAAGATATCTAGAAACCATTATATCTTTTATTAATCTGAAAAGCAATAGCCACTGATATGACATTGGTAAAACTAGATAATTTTTCTAGTAGAGCAGACTTCAGTTTTTCCCCCATGCCATTGTTACTTGGAAAATAGAAACCGCTGAATGCAATAATGCACACATTTTGCAGTAGTTGACTTCAAATATTGCATTTTCAAGATCAGGATAAAATTATCCCACAAGATAGATTTAATGACAAAGATAATTCTAAAGAAATGTGCAATAAAAGATATTCATTCAGTATATAGGAAATAGATAGCCAATTTAAAGAGAATATTGTGCTTAATACATACTCAGGGCAAAGTTTCAGTATCAGTACAAATACTGTATAAGATCTATCATTACCTTCTTATAATTTTGTATCAGTCTTACATTCTGAAACGTAACTTGACAGAGCAATCATGTGTGTAATGAAATATGTGTGTATGTTTACATGTGTGTTTTATGTGTGTAAGATTTACTAGTTCTGCTGTGAACATGGAAGTATAAATATATACTATGTTGTTCTAGCAGATCTCTCAGAAATCTCTGGTGCCTAGCACACATCACTATTATGGGATATAGTAGGTTTCAGAAGCCAGAGGTTATAGCTTGTTCTACAGGAAGGTCCTTTCCTTTATCTGAGAATAATGAGACAGGGTGCAGGAAGTTCCCAATATGAGCCATGCAGGCCCTAGCAAGAAAAGAATGAATTTGCCTTCTAGTTTGCCATGTCGATGTCAGCTGTGGACAACAAAGGAATAGTGGCATTTGGGGATTTCTACATGATATAACAGAGTTCCACATGGATTCTATGAGTCTATTATGGTTGGTATCTTTTCGAACTCCAAGGCCTTCCTCAAAATTATGATGGCACGTAGTTATCTTAAGGTTTATTTAATGTAGGGATGGGCTAGTATAAAAGGCTTAGGGGGCTGAATTATCCCTCCAGGAGTCCATGGGGAGGCCACACATACTCCTGAAAACAAGTTTTTGCCCTCAAACACCCTCTGTGGGGCACAGGGGTATTTTGCCATGCTTTAGCTCCCATTTTAGGCTTAGGAGAGGGGTTTTTTTAACACCAGGAAGTGGCTGGAAGTCAGTGTGAAGTTGAAGGCTTTCATGGCTGGCATCCATAGGTTTTTCGTGGTTTTTTTCCAGGCTGTGAGGCCGTGTTCTGGAAGAGTTTATTCCTGACGTTTCACCTGCATCTGTCGCTGGCATCTTCAGAGAATGGTGGCGTAGGAATGTGTAGGGTTTATATACTGTGAGTCCCTGTTGGAGAGGATATGTAAATTTGTGTAATTCAATGGCTAGTTCTTAGGGTGGGAGGATACACAAGGAGGATTAGTGTCTGTTTGGCTATGGACCCTTGTCTGCTGGAAATCCCCCTGTCCCTGCATGAAGTTCATTTGCATGCGCTGAGTATTGATTTTGGTATTTTTCAGGACTGGTAGCCAAACTTTGTTTACTTTAAGGGTTTCTTCTTTCATGTTGAAGTTGTCCAGGTGTTTGTGGATTTCAATAGCTTCTCTGTGCATTCTGACATGATAGTTGTTGGCCTGGTCCAGAATTTCTCTGTTTTTAAATAACATTTTGTGTCCAGGATGGTTTATAATGTATTCTGCTACTGCTGATTTTTCTGGCTGGTCCAGTCTACAGTGTCTCTCATGTTCCTTGATTCGTGTTTGCACACTGTGTTTAGTGGTCCCTATGTAGACTTGTCCACAGCTGCATGATATGCGGTAAACTCCTGCAGCTGTGAGAGGGTCTCTTTTGTCCTTTATTGAGCATAGCATTTCTTGGATTTTCTTGGTTGGTCTGTAGATTGTTTGGAGGTTTTGTTTTGTTAACAGTTTCCCTATTCTGTCTATGACTCCTTTGATGTATGATAAAAAATACGTTCACTTTGTGTGGCTCATTTTCTTCATTCCTGTGGTTTTTTTCTTGGTCTGGCTGCTCTTGTGATGTCTGATCTGGAGTAACCATTAGCCTGTAGGACCCAGTTTAGTTGCTTCAGTTTGTCCACCAGGTAGAGGGGTTCACAGATCCTTTTTGCACAGTCTAACAGTGTTTTTATTGTGCTGCTTCTTTTTTTTTTGTCCTGGGTGATGATTGGAATTCTGTCTGACTCTCTGGAAGTCACTTCTTGCTCACTTCCTTTCCCCAAAAAAGTCTCTTCTTAGCGTAAATTCATCCCTGGGGACCTGGGGACTACAAAAATGGCCCTGGGAGACCACATGTAGCATGTGGGCTGCACTTTGTCCACTCCTGATTGAAAACATAAGAGTTGAATAATCTGTCTGGATGTCTCTGAAATCACCTCATAGTTCTCAACAACCTTACACAGAATCTTAGGTGTAATGTTCAAGAATTCATATGACATATTGAAGCTAAATAGTCTGGAATGAGTAGGGTTGGGCTGCTTCTTAAGTCTTACAATGTCTAATGACAGACAGATGTTTAAATTAAAGGAGGGTGAGCTGAAACTCTTCAGCCAGGACATTTTATTTGGTTCTGAGGATGAGGTGTGTGTGTGTGTGTGCATGCCTGTGTGCTCACCCTCAAGTCACATGTCACCTTATAGCAACCCCATGAATTTCATAGGGTTTTCTTAGGCAAGGAATACTCAGAGGTGGTTTTGCCAGTTCCTTCCTCTGAAAAATAGTCTATAGCACCTGGTATGCATTGACTGTGAGGGCAAGATAGAAATTACAAAATTCCAAGTTGTCCCCAATTAACTAACTGGGAGGTTTATCTTTACTTGAAGACATAACATCACCCTCTTTGGGTCATTCTGTGACAAAGGAAAATAGTACCAGGCTGTCTACTTCATTACCACTGCTTTAAGCAATAGCTAAATTGTTATTGCTTTCCCATTTAAGGAGGATGAAACTCTCTGCCCAAGCTTTAATTGGGGTATGTCTTTGTTTTTTTTATATTTATCTTGTTTATTTTTAGTCTTTTAACTTTTATATATTTATGTAATTTTAGATTTTTTTATTGTGGTGTTTTTAATGCTTTTAAACTGTATTTTACATGTTATTTTGTGAGCCACCTTGAGTCCCTTCTGGGAGAAAGGTGGCATATAAATTAAATAAATAAATAAATAAAATGAATGTTCATATTATTGTAAGTTGTCCCCAAGCACCTCCCCCACCCCTTGATATTAGTCAGAAAACCCTTTTCGGTGTTTCTGGGAGTTTCTTTTGTGGCACAAATGACACTGAAAAAAACTCAAGAGGAAATATATTTTAAAAACAGTACTGCACATTTGAGTTGATGTGGTACAAATACAGCACTGTATTGTACAGTTGCTTCAGAGACCAACAGAGCTTGGGCTTGGCTGTCCTTAGTCTGAATTGGTTTGGATAATGCAGAATTCTACCACTTAAGCAAATACCTGCTCAGATGAGGGTCTTCTTGCATGAACAATGTAATGTACAAGCAGCCAACTCCTGCAAGGTCACAGTTTGTGCCTTTTTAACTCAAGAAATGGGAAGAATGAGCTAACATGAATTGGTTCCATATATATTACAAGGCTTAAATAAGTCCTCTCCTCATGTGGGCACAGTAGTTTTGGAATTGGATCAAAGTCTCTATCATTTGGGCTAGACTGAGAGAGATGAAACTGCACAATGCAAATGCATAAACCTCAGTGCTTTGGGTGTTTCTATAGCTGGAGAAATGAAGCAGAGTGCTGCAGTTGCTGCATGAACCTAAACCCCCTGTCTTGTCCATGGTACTCACTCTGGTAATCTGGAGGCACTTTCTAGTTTTCTTTCACATTCTGTCATGGTTAGACAGTTTTGGGGGAAGGGTTGTTCATTTTTGAATGTTATTTTGGCGGATTTTTATATAACTTTTTAAAATATAAATTTCCAGTTACAGCAGCTTATTACAAATTAATTTAATCTAATAACACAAATCAACATAATAAATATTAAAATAAGCTATTACAATATTTCAAATTAATCTGCACTGTGCTTAACCTTCATTCTTCCAGCATCATTTCTCTCTGTACAACCAATTTTGAATGAGCTATGATGGGATAAGTGTCTTTACTATACATTAAAACAAGGTTCATAAGTAAATACAAAGGTAAATTTTGGGACCTTGATCACTTCTGTATAAACTAGAAATTGATTCTGTATTAGAAAGAAATCTTTTGAACTATACTAAAAAGCCTTGGTGACAACTTTCTTCCTTCAAGGGGAAATGAATGAATAGTTTGCATTCGATAGTGGAAGTGATTCCCATTCAGTCAGCTGTCAATGAGAAAAGTATTAGGTTAATTAAGGCTATAACTGCATAAGTACACTTCCTCTTGGTATTGTACAATTTGAAATAGTGGATTCTTACTGGGATGCAAACTGGAGTTGACATGTGGACATGTGACTATAGCCCATAATCCATTTGATTATTGATTGATTTATAGAACACCATTTCTCCCCACTCTTCATCTCAAAAGACTCCCAGGATGGATTACAAAGAGCAGAATTGAGATAATCCATGCCAGAAAGCTGAAAAGGCATGACACAAAAGGCAAAGGTATTGGAGAAAGAAGGGAGAAAATGAAAACCTAGGCACTAGACTGTTCATAATAGAGCTAAGTAAGTAGTGAGTTCCATTCAGGAGATAGTTCAGCTACTCTTAAGGCTTGATACAAACACAATGGGAAGGTTTGCTGCTCCCTCTCTTCCGGTATACATGGCAGGGCTTTTCTCATATTATTTAAGACATCTACAAACTGCCTTTGTCTGTGCTGTTCATGAGAAAGATCCTTCCCGTGTTTAGTTTTGAAATGACCATGTGTATTAGTGCTTCACACAATGCATAGATAATTCAATTCAGTTCCAGAAGAATTGGTGATAGCCACCAACTTAAACAGGTTTTTAAAAGAAACTCTACAAATCCCTAAGGAATAAGCACTATTGGCTTATGGTCTGTGAGAGAGTGTGTTGCATAATTTACTCCAAAAATTCAGAGTGAGCTCTTTCCTAGACCATGAAACACCCTTGAAGACAAGGCTATCAATAACTACATATATGATGAGGATATATTACATCCAGGGTCAGAGAAGCAAAGCCTCTGGCAAGCAATTGCATTAGGCACCTGGTTAGCCACTGTGCAAACAAGATACTGGTTTAAATAGGTCTTTGGACCAATCCAGAAGATCTCTTGTGTTCTTACAGGCTTGTCTTCATATGCTTATTTAATTGAAATTATTTTGAGGCTATCTTTATTAGAAGGGGATGGGTGAGGGATTTTCAAACACAAGCTCATCCTGAAGTAGGGCTGCCTATGGTAATATCAGAAAAAACTTACTAAGTGAATCAGATGATTATACCACCAGGACCTTGATAATTTTGTCCCAACTTACACTTAAATCAACAACATAATGTTATTTCTTTTATGACTATATTCCAAATAACTTTTAGAAGTAATCCTATACAGTACATTGGTGCATAATGCATTTCATATTTTGCTGGGTTCATGAAGTAAATCAGTTAAGCAACCACAGAAGTATCATACTGCTTTATAAGGTAATAAAATAATTCACAAGCGAATTCATCCTAATGAGGGAATTAACTTCCTGATGAGAAGAGTTCAATGAGCTGATGTTGTAGTTGCTTGATAGTTTTTAAACATTTATTTTTAAAATAGGGGGTTACTTGTGCCTTCCAGAGTCCTTTTTATTTGCAGAAGAGATTTTTGATCTAGTGGAAACCTGAGAGGATACCCCCCTGACCCAGATCCCCTCTCTGTAGCTCCATACCCACCACTTTTCATGCTTTCCTAGAGTCTTCCAGTCCTTTGGAGCAGATTTTTCAATTATGCAAAGGAGAGAGGGCAAAAGGGTGAAATTTTCTTCCCTTCTCTACTGATGTTTTTCAGGGATATCATGTGGATCAACAATCCTTACAGAACAACAGGGCAGAAATAAACTCCATATTCTATTTAGAAAAATAACTAGTATTTACAACCTGATAAGGAAATATTTGCAATAAAGGGAGTGAAGTGTGCAGATAATTATCGTTTATCCAACTTGAACCTCTGTTTGCCTTGTCAGTAACTGAGTTGCTCCTGTAATGGAAATTAATCGATAACCACAATGCAGCAGAAAAGAGAATTTCCATTACAACCAGTTATACAGTCTGGTACAGCTGTTTAATTCTACTAATATTACTTTTGCAACTGTTTGTATTAGTTGTTCTTTTAAAACAAGCATGACACAAAGCAAGGACTGAAAGTGCTCCATACCTATAGAAAAGGCTTGTATATATCTTGACCAAAAATATTATCTGAATGAGCTTATGCCACAGAGAGTCTGCCTGTGTCTGTGATATTATTTATTGTTCCACTGCAACAGATAGACATGCCTGACACACTGGAAATTCATTAATTCTGATGGTGGGGAACGGGGGAGTCTACTTGCTTTATTTATTTATTTAAACTAACTATAAGCTTTAAATATAGCTGAGGGCAACATGCAAGAATGCATGCTGTTTATATGGGGATTCTCCATAAATTCTAGAAAAAGTGCTTAAGTATACTATTGTTTCAAGAGATCGATCACAGATTAGCAAAGGCATATAGCACATTTGGAAGACTTTACAAAAGAGTCTGGAGTAACAAACATCTGAGGAGAAGCACAAAAATCAGTGTAGACAGAGTCATTGTACTGTCTATTATCCTTTACGGTTCTGAAACACGGGTCACCTATCTCCAACACTTACGACTCTCGAACGCTTTCATCAGCGCTGTATACACACAATCCTCAATATACACTGGACTGACTATGCGATGAATGTTGCTGTCCGTAAGCAAGCAGGAATCACTAGCATTGAGGCCATGATATTAAGAACACAGCTGCGCTGGGCAGGACACATTTCCAGGATGGAGGAACATTGCCTTCCAAAAATAGTACTCTATGGTGAACTCACCACGGGTCAGCGTAAGAGGGTCGCTCAAAAAAAGCAGTACAAGGACTCCCTGAAACAACATCTCAGGCTCGGACAAATTGATCACCAACAATGGTCAGCCATGGCCTCACTTTGGGAGGCTTGGAGACACACTATCATAGAATCATAGAATCATAGAATTGCAGAGTTGGAAGAGACCACGAGGGCCATCCAGTCCAACCCCCCTGCCACGCAGGAAATCACAATCAAAGCATCCCCGACAGATGGCCATCCAGCCTCTGTTTAAAGACCTCCAAGGAAGGAGACCCCACCACGCTCCGAGGGAGTGCGTTCCACTGCCGAACAGCTCTTACTGTCAAAAAGTTCCTCCTAATGTTGAGGTGGAATCTCTGTTCCTGGAGCTTGCACCCATTGCTCCGTGTTCCAGTCTCTGGAGCAGCAGAAAACAAGCCTGCCCCATCCTCAGCGTGACATCCCTTCAAATACTTAAACAGGGCTATCATATCGCCTCTAAACCGTCTTTTTTCCAGGCTAAACATACCCAGCTCCCTAAGTCTCTCCTCATAAGGCATTGTTTCCAGACCTTTCACCATTTTAGTTGCCCTTCTCTGGTCACGCTCCAATTTGTCAATATCCTTTCTGAATTGTGGTGCCCAGAACTGGACACAGTATCCTAAGTGAGGTCTGACCAAGGCAGAATAGAGTGGCACTATTACTTCCCTTGATCTAGACACTATACTTCTATTGATACAGCCCAAAATTGCATTGGCCTTTTTAGCTGCCGCATCACACTGTTGGCTCATGTTCAACTTGTGGTCTACTAGGACTCCTAGATCCCTTTCGCACGTAGTCTCATTCAGCCAGGTCTCTCCCATCCTATATTTATGCATTTCATTTTTCCGCCATAAATGCAGTACTTTACATTTCTCCGTATTGAATTTCATTTTGTTAGCTTTGCCCCAGCTCTCCAGTCTATCCAGGTCATTCTGAATTTTGATCCTGTCCTCTAGGGTATTAGCTACTCCTCCCAATTTGGTGTCATCTGCAAATTTGATAAGTATGCCCCTAATTCCCTCATCTAAGTCATTGATAAAGATGTTGAATAGCACTGGGCCCAGGACAGAACCCTGTGGCACCCCACTGGTCACATCTTTCCAAGACGAAGAGGAGCCACTGCTGAGCACCCTTTGGGTTCGGCCGGTCAACCAATTACAAATCCATTGAACAGTTAACTTGTCTAGCCCACATTCTACAAGCTTGTTTGCAAGAATGTCATGGGGAACCTTGTCAAAGGGCTTACTGAAATCAAGGTATGCAATGTCCACAGCATTCCCTTCATCTACCAAGCTGGTAACTTTATCAAAAAAAGAGATCAGATTAGTCTGGCATGACTTGTTTCTCTGAAACCCATGCTGACTTTTTGTGATTATGGCATTGCCTTCTAAATGTTCACAGACTCTCTGTTTAATGATCTGTTCTAGAATCTTCCCTGGTATTGATGTCAGACTAACTGGACGATAGTTGTTGGGATCCTCTTTTTTCCCCTTTTTGAAGATGGGAACAACGTTTGCCGTCCTCCAGTCTGCTGGGACTTCTCCTGTTCTCCAGGAGTTCTCAAATATTATTGCCAATGGCTCTGAGATTATATTTGCCAGCTCTTTTAATACTCTTGGATGTAGTTCATCTGGTCCTGGAGATTTAAATTCATTTAGATTAAGAAGGTATTCCTGTACTACCTCTTTACTTATTTTGAGCTGGATTTCCCCTATTGTGTCCTCTGTTCCATTCTCCTCAGGTTGGTCCTCCTTTTCCTTTTCTGAAAACACTGAGGCAAAGAAGGTGTTGAGTAATTCTGCCTTTTCTCTGTCCCCTGTTAGCATTTTGCCATCTTCTCCACGTAGCGGCCCTATCATTTCCTTCTTCCTCCTTTTGCTGCGGACATACCCAAAAAAACCCTTTTTATTATTCTTAACCTCCCTAGCAAGCCTGAGCTCATTCTGCGCTTTAGCTTTTCTGACTTTACTCCTACACGTGTTCGCTATCTGTTTGAATTCTTCTTTGGTGATTTCCCCCCCTTTCCATTTCCTATACATGTTCCGTTTAAAACTTAGCTCCATTGAAAGTTCTTTAGTCATCCATCCTGGTTTCTTGAGACACCTCCCATTTTTCTTCCTCAATGGTACTGTTTGAAATTGTGCCTTCAGTATCTCCCTTTTGAGAAAGTCCCATCCGTCTTGAGGTCCCTTCTCTTTTAGTATTCTTGACCATGGGATCATCCCCAGTATTTCCCTGAGTTTATTGAAATCAGCTCTCCTAAAGTCAAGAATGCGTGTCTGACTATGCCTGGCTTCTCCTTTCCATTGTATAACAAACTCCAGGAGAACATGATCACTCTCACCTAAGGATCCCACCACTTGCACCCCATTAACAAGGTCGTCTCTGTTGGTTAGGATCAGATCTAAAATAGCTGACCCCCTTGTTGCCTCTTCCACCTTTTGGACCATGAAATTGTCTTCCAGGCATGTAAGGAATTTGCTAGACCTTGTAGTTTTGGCTGAGTTAGATTGCCAGCAAATATCAGGATAGTTGAAGTCACCCATCACTACTACATCTCTCCTTTCTGCATGTATGTTCATCTGTTCTAGAAAGGCAACATCCAATTCCTCCGTCTGATTTGGGGGTCTGTAGTAGAGTCCCACAATAACATCCCTGTTGTTTCCCTCCCCTTTAATTTTTATCCAGATGCTCTCCACCTGGCTTCCAGTATTGATGTCATGGATCACTTCACTGGTGTAAATATCCCTGACATATAATGCTATTCCTCCTCCTTTCCTGTTTGGCCTGTTTCTCCTATAAAGGTTATACCCCTCTATTCCTACATTCCAATCATGAGACTCGTCCCACCAGGTTTCAGTAACGCCTATTATATCATATTTGTTTTGTAGTGCAAGGAGTTCTAGTTCATCTTGCTTATTTCCCATGCTCTGTGCATTAGTGTAGAGACATCTGAGACCATGTGTTCCCTTTACTTGCTCCCTGTGCAAGTTTTTTTGCCTCCCACTGTTGGGTCCTTGCGCTGTTCGCCTTGTTCCCTCTATGACAGTTTGACTATTTTCTCCAGCCCTTTTGCCTTCCAGAATACTGTCTCCCTCCCCCATTTGACTCAGTTTAAAGCCCTCCTGATCAAATTCTTGAGACTGTTGGCAAAAATGTTTCTTCCAACTGTTGTAAGATGCACCCCATCTCTTGCCAGAAGTCCCCCCGCATGGAAGCACAGTCCGTGATCCAAGAATCCAATTTGTTCCCGGCGACACCATCTACGGAGCCAGTTGTTTACGTCGGCTATTTTCCTCTCCCTTCTTGGACCATGCCCTTCAACTGGCAGAAGAGACGAGATGACCACCTGTGCGTTCATTTCTTTCAGCTTCCTCCCCAGGGCCTCATAATCTCTTCTGATCTTGGGAAAGCTGTGCCTTGCAGTATCATTGGTTCCCACATGGACCAAAAGGAAGGGGTAATGATCCGTAGGCTTGACGAGTCTTGTCAGCCTCTCGGTCACATCACAGATCTTTGCCCCAGGGAGACAACACACCTCCCGAGTCATCTTGTCAGGCCCACATACCACTGCTTCTGTACCCCTCAGCAAGGAGTCCCCCACCACCACCACACGCCTCCGCTGAGGCTTCGCAGCTGCTGTTCCTTGCGGTGGTCCTCTCAAGGTCCCCTGCTCTACCCCTGAAGTCTGTCCATGCTGTTCTTCCTCGTTGTCCTTGATAAGGGAAAGGGCTTCGAATCGATTCTGTAGCTGCAAGCTGCTGGAAGAATCCCTGGATTTTCTTGTTCTGTGTGTGACATTCCTCCAGCTGTCTACTTCCTGTGTCCGTGAAGTGACCCTCTCCTCCACAGCCACTTCCTCTGTGCGGTCCCCATCCAAGACTGTTCGTTCTGTTCTGTCCAGGAAAACCTCTTGCTCACGAATCTGTTGAAGTGTAGCTACCCGTGTCTCCAGCTGCTGTACTTTCTCCTCCAAGAGGGCTACCAGCTTGCATTTGGTGCATGTGAAGTTCTCCACGTCTGTAGACAAGAATACAAACATCGCACATGTGTTGCAAGTGACTGCTGCAGTCCCCTCAGTGTCCATGATGAGAGCTTTTAGGTAATCTAAGAACTCTTAGTTAACGCTGAGAATGCTAAGCTGTACTTTTAGGTCTGCTGTATTTTTGTTTGGTTACTGAAATTCGCACGCCGTTAGGCTTGCACCTCAGGCTCTTGAGGGTAAAAGGGCAAGGTCAGAAGTTCAAGCCCCTCAGCAACAAGCAGCCTCTCCCAACAGTTTTTTTAAAAAATTCAATCTCCCCAGTCAGAATGGCTGTTCAGAAGTTGCTTCCTTCTTCTCCCTGGCAGGAAACTGGCAGGAAACTTGCTGTCCAGAAGCTGCTCTCCTCTCTGGCAGGAAACTGGCCTGGAAAGCCTCTGCAAGGACTTATATAGAGCTAGGCTCCCAGCTCCACCCCCTAATGACTCACAGGTGTGACTCACAGGTGTGACTCACAGGAAGGCTCTTGAGGGTAAAAGGGGAAGGTCAGAAGTTCAAGCCCCTCAGCAACAAGCAGCCTCTCCCAACAGTTTTTTTAAAAAATTCAATCTCCCCAGTCAGAATGGCTGTTCAGAAGTTGCTTCCTTCTTCTCCCTGGCAGGAAACTGGCAGGAAACTTGCTGTCCAGAAGCTGCTCTCCTTCTCTCTGGCAGGAAATCAGAATTCTGCAGCCTTATTTGAGAACTCATGCTGAACAAATCTCTTTTTTAAAAATATATTTTTATTAATTTTATAATCATACATTATATTATCCAATCAATACTGTACTTCGTATAACACATAAAAATACTATAAACATCACAATTTTTCTATTAACTAATTTCAAAAGTTAACATAGATTCTTTAGTATAATTCTATTCAAAAATATTAATTCCCCTAACCCCCCCCCCACCTCAGTGCTCCCCTTCACCGGAGCCATTATCCCTTACCTAATCTTTCCAGAATCTCATTTCTTCTCTTGGAGGTAACCTCCCATCTTTTGTCTGTAATACTTTTTTAACAAATACTTTCCAAATTTTATCAAAATCACTTTCTTTCCAACTTCCTCTGTTTACTTTAATTCTACATGTTAACTTATCATTTATTGCCATCTTCCAAACTTTTTTATACCACTCCTCCACTACGCCGAACAAGTCCCGGAGAGAAATGACAATGCAGAAAGAATCACAACCCGGAAACATCACACAAGGAGACTTTCTGCTGTGCTTTCTGCAACCGGACTTGTTTGTCTCGGATTGGTCTTTTCAGTCATCAGCACGCTTGCAGAAAGTGCAGGATGAGTCCTTCCTGAATCTTTGTGAAGAAAAGCCAGAGAGAGAGATACTATTGTTTCTCCAAATGAATTAAAACAATTAGACCTCAAATTAATTACTTCCAAGTTTTGTTTTGTTTTTATGTTCAAGGTATGTTCTGAAAGTATTACTTGTTCTCTTGTGCAAGCATGACTATCTGTTTTATTCACTCTTTGGATTAGTTGACTGGTCCTCAGACATGTTTAACTTGTCATTTCTGCTTCTGCTTGTTGCAAATGGAAACAGTGCCTTTTCTTTCTTATGGGTCACCGCCGCATAGATGTGTAGAACTGCCTGCCACATTTCATTCATCATCCATATTATATAGATAAGTAATCCATAGAAATCATGTTTCACTTTTTATAAAATATTTCAAGCATTTTACTGTTTAGATTTATATAGAATGTCATTAATAACCAGTGGATGTTTAATTTGTATATTAACCAGTTCATAGCAATTTAGGATTTTGATGTCACATTTAAACAACTGAAAATAAACAGGCTGAAATATCTGATTGAGATTCTAAACTGTGCTTGTGTACCATAAACTTACATTCAGGTAGTTATGAGGTGGGTGTGATACACCACCCCTTTGCTGAATAACAGGTTTGTACAACTAATTGTGTTTCTGCCAATGTACTTCTTTATTGTTCTGTTGTTTAATGAGGAATGCACAATGACCATTTCCACAATTCCCCTGAATCAGGGACTTATCAGATGCGGCAAAAATGGCATCATAAGGACGCCAAATCAAGTGAAAATGGGACACATACCAGACAACGTTGTGCTTTTGCGTTTTCGTCTGCTGAAAAAGCTGTTCTTTTTTATTGATGGGCCAAGCTGTCAATAGATAACTATGGTGTTTTGTTCCCAGTATTGCCAGTGTTTGAAACCACGTGCCTTTTTTATGTCGTGATTACAGTGTCAATGAGCAGAACATCAGTTGAGAACGTGAAAGCCAGATAGGGGGCGCTCTTTTTATAAACCTCCCTGGTTTACTTTGAACTTTTTAAGTGTCTTTCTGTTGTTGTGTGTATTTTTGTGTTGTGTTTATTTTGCTGTATTTTAAATTTAAATCATGCTTACATCTTCCCACGAGAATCGCTGAGATCACGAATGCAGAAGAAAACAGAGCTAGTGTTCATGCTCTGGTGATGCTAGGGCTGATTTTTCTCGCAATTACAGGCCAGTTTGATGAAAAGGGTTATTGAAGTACATTGCAAAATATGGTAGTAAAGAGATGTTTTTGGAGGTTCACCTGATAAAGACCCAAGTGGTACATTCAAGGCATGGAAAAATAGTTACACAGAATGTGCAGCTGTGTTTAAAATGTTTACACTTATACATCCATGACCTGAGTATATCCTTTGAGCAGTAGCCAATAAAATAAAACCACGTACGCAGGAGAGGCTACATGTTTGTATAACACTAACAGGATTCTGGCTTCCATGTTTTTAGCAGTAATACAGAGCATATGAATATTAACCATATAGTTTATTATAAACCTTTATAGTGTTGCCAATGAACATTTTTAGTCCAGGAGCTGTCCAGTATTGTATATGTAAATATATTTTGCATTGATTGCAAGAAACTGAAAAAGCCACATTTCAGTTCAAAATGGACATCCAGTCATGCAGGTGTTTGCAGTAAATACTTCAGTTGTGTCCAGCTTCATCAATAGTTTTTCTTATGCACAGTTGCCTTTGTAGAACTGCAGTCCTTTGAATAATACAGCCTAAGGATAGGCCTTCTAAACAAAAATGACACAAACCATAAAGTATCAACCTATACTAATTATTTAAATAAATTATTTAATTTAATTATCTGATTTACCAGACATGCACCAAATTGATCACCAACAATGGTCCGCCCTGCCCTCACATTGGGAGGCATGGAGACGCACTATCCACAATGCTGCAGCCTTATTTGAGAACTCATGCTGAACAAGTCTTGAAGAGAAACGACAATGCAGAAAGAATCACAACCCAGAAACATCACCCAAGGAGACCTTCTGCTGCACTTTCTGCAACCGGACTTGTTTATCTCAGATCGGCCTTTTTAGTCATCAGCATGCTTGCAGAAAGCATGGGATGAGTCCTTCCTGAATCTTCGTTTGCGAAGAAAAGCCAGAGACACCATACTTTATTATTATACTTTATTATTATCTTAGGAAACTGACCAACCTATCAAAGCTTGGTTGGGCAGCCAATTAGCACACTGGGGGTGGGAACATTTGGACCTTTAAGTCCTCCCTAAACATGGCTACCAGCAGATGAGGGCAAGTAGTAGGGGGTGTGTGGCATGGTGTGTGTGTGAGGGGGTGGGGGTGAGCAACGGGGGCAGTGGGGGCACAGGGAGGGCAGCAATGTGGCACGGGAAGCAAGGGGGATGGCTGGGAGAGGTGGGGTAGGTAGTGAGGGGCACAGTGGCATGAGGAGCAGGGAGGGTTGCGATGGGCAGGGGGCAGCGTGGGGGAGAAGCACGTGTATCGTCGGTGTGTGTGTGTAAGGTGTGGGGGGAATGGTGTATGCTACACCGGGTATAGCTAGTAGATTACAGTGTCCCTTCATATTCACTGGGATTTGGTTCCAGGACCCCCCGTGGATACCAAAATCTGTGAATACTCAAGTCCCATTATATGCAATGGCATAGCAAAATGGTGCCCCTTATATAAGATGGCAAAATCAAGGCTTCCTTGCTGGATTAATGTGTTTTTAAGAATATTTTCAAGCTGTGAATACTTAAATCTATGGATACCAAATCCGTGAATAAGGAGGGACAACTGTATTAATTGTCCCCCATCCCCACCCTGGTTTTCTTCTGCATTTGGCCAATAGGTCCTATGTGAAATATTTGTGGGATCATAGTCTATATGTAGCCTTTCAAATAATGAGGAAAAACACAGTCCATTCATCTTGGCTTTCACACAAACTGCAGTAATTTTGGAAGGGCTCACTTGGGAATCTTCTAATATTCCCGACCATTATTTGAAAAAAAAAAAGAAAAAAGAAAAAAAGGGGGGGTCTGCTTCTGATGTCAACAAATGTGAGCTAATGTTGTCATCTACTGGCTTGTTCAGACTCAATGATTAGTAGTTTCAGAGTTAAAAACAGAAAAGTTTATTATCACAGTAACTGAAAGAGCTATCCCTACAAGTTTGTTGCTCAGAATGAAACCTAACTAACACAGCATTTTCTAAAAGCATTTTCTAATCTATAAAATCTGATGGGCTATGCAAATCTGGCAGTCTATACAGTCACTGGATATCCATCATCCCTACTCACATTTCCCATCATACCAGAGCTCAGCCTCTTTTTCTCAGAGTGGAACCCAGGTGCAGAGGGTTATCAAGCTGCTCCAGACATAGAGCACATACTCCCTTTTACAGTCAAGCTACATACTTGTTAGCAGTACAGAAATAATGCAAATACAATTAGCCACAAGGTTGTACAGCAGAACTGAACTTGGAAAGAAAAGGTCACATACGGGACTGATCCTGACATGTGTAGAGCAACTGGTTTACTGGTTGCATTCAGATCCATAATTTTTTTTTTACAAGAGTTTCATTTGAAAATACCAATGAAATTCTTGTCCTGACATTCACACTCCTAGTAGAGTTAACAGTTTCAATTCATCCTTGGCAAGGTGGCCCGCTAGAACATGCACACTAGAGAGAATCACAGCCAGTTTTGTCAGGAGGACAACCTTCATGGAAGAAAGTAGTTATTTGCCTTCTAATATCTCAGAAAGAAAATGCCATGGCCCAATTATTTCATTATCTTCTCTTATTCCTTACTCAGAGTTAGGATGAGGATGATGATCCCACCTTTTTCATTGCCCAGAAAAAGTTTGACTATAAATTTGATAATGTTAACCATTAGGAACTGGAAAATAGCTTCACTAGCATATGAATTGAATTCCAAACTCATTGAAATTGTTTGATTTTAGTTCATTAACTATGTGGGATCTTCAGTTTTAAGATCAGGTATCTAATAACCACTGACTTCTCCCATCTTACATTAGCTGTGTAATTAAATAAGGGTGCATAATAAGGAAAAGGAGGAGTGGTAGTTAGAAAGCAAAATGGGAAGGATAAGGAGAGAATGAGAAGCCAAGAAAGAAAGAAATGAGGAGAGGTTGAGGAAAACTTTTCATGTAAGGGGCTAGCACTGTAAAAATAACACATTAAAGAATTGCAAAGAGGTCCATTGCACCTCAATTCATAAATCATGTGCAGAATATAATCTGTTGGTAGGAAGTTACTGAAAAGAGTACACTCCCACCCCCCAGGGTCCAAATACTTTCCTTTCATACCAACCCATGGAGGGCACCTACCTGTTGGCCTAAAATAACTTAAGACCTAAAATACCTTTTTGAAAGGGCCCCCAAACATTATATAATAATTGAATATTATACCACAATATACAGTGGAAAGCAGTCCAGAAAGAATTCAGTACAGGAAGAGAAGTTACTAAACAGAGTCCCTGTGCACCCCCATCCCCCCAAAAGACTCCAAATATGTTCCTTCCATTCAGGCCCATGGGGGGGGGCACTCTGAAAGGGCCCTGCTTGAGGACTTGTTCTCCTTGTAAGCAAAAAACGTACACTCCCTACCACTCTTGTTCCTTTCCAAGACTTAGGACTTTATCAGATGGGCCCCTTAAAATCGTTCTTTTGCCAGCATAAAAAATTCAATATTTATGCCAGCAAAAGAATGCTCCCCCCACACTTACCTCATCTCCTGGCAAAGGCAGCTATCAATAAAAAGGAAGTGAACAGAGCCCCACTCACTTTCTTGTTTGAAATCCTGTGCAATTTCATCACGTATGAAATTCAAAAGTAACAAAAGAAGTAAACATCTAAAAATTACACTAAGCACCTAAACAAACTAAAAAAAACTTCCAGGTAACCTGGAGAGGGTCACAAAAAGTTTGTCACTTACCAGGAAGTCACGATCTTACCTGGAAGTGTTCTGGCCACTCCAGCCATTGTCGGGGTAAGGACAAGAGTTAAATGGCCCGATGTTTCTCCTGTCGGCAATGCCAGCACAAAAGTGGCCCAGGGGATCTTTTGATGTCTTAAGCCATCAATTAAAAAGTACATGATTTTGACAGGACATAAGCACAAAAGGGTGACATCATCTGATCAGCATGCCCTTTCATGTTTATGTGGTGTTGTTATGATGCCATATTTAGTCTGTCTGATAAAGTCCCAGGTATCCCCTCCCCATTCCATTTTCCTGTTTTCTTCCCCCCCCAACGTAGCTGTTCTTTCATCTTTTCATCTTTCATGTTAATTCTGTACTATAGCAGACACAAATAGATAAGAGAACATTTTTGCTTGTTCCGTGTAATGTATGCTTTATCCTTCCAAATTCTGTCTGTTAATAACAAAAAAAGAGGACAAAATGGAAAGCAGCCATATAACACCATTCCAATTTTCACTTTATTTCTGATTGATGAATAATTTATAGTAGCAGTGTTCAGACTAATATAGTAATGTGTGGACCAGATGATATCATACATTATATTTATTCACCCCAAATCTATATATTTGTCAGATGGCTGGTGTATAATAGGAATATTTTTTCCCCTAAATTAAGCAGTAAAAAATGCTTGCTATTGACAATGAGCATAATTTCTTCTGTCTTAGTGATTGCTCTAAAATCTCGCTAATGGCAAGTGTGATGCAAAGACAAAAGAGTGTTCTGTTGAGAATTGTGTGTAAGTTAAAGAGTTCCACAGCTGTTTAAAATTAGTTTACATTTTGGGGAGAAAAAAGCAAAATGACTTTGGAGCAAGATATATACAAACAGTGTATTACATACTAACACTTTCCTGGCTGAGGCATACAGTGTATACCCTTTTTGGATAGGGACTCCATCTGAATATCTTTGTATTTTGGATATTGTGCCAATGCTATTTCCAAAGTCCACTTTAAGATTTAGCACCCTAGCTACTTGTTAGGTTTACTGTGTCACTTGTAGCAACACTAGGAATTCCCCCTTTAATTTTATACAGTGGTGTAGACAAATTTCTGTGCACTTCAGTGTTTGGAGGGGTAAGATAACCCTTCTCCCCAATGCAATTCCAATAAAATTCATTCACCCCAGAATCATAGTTAGCATTAGAACAAACGTGCACCAGAGAAGGGTTAACTTCCTCTCCATACACTGAGGTACATAGAGATTTGTCTACATTTATTTAGAATTGTAGCATTGGTGGATTAATTTTGGTTAGGATTACCATGGTTGAAGGAACTGCTAAACCCTTTTGTACTTGCACATGATAGTGCTGGTAAAAATTCCTGCACATAACAAATGTGTCATCAGGAGCTAAGCCATTTTTTGGGAGAACATTGTTAATTTCTCACAAAATAGAGGATAAAATGTGTACAGTGAGAGAGAATTCATCCCTAATTATTGAATACAGTTCCTGCATGATGTTTTTAGCTTGGGTGGTAAAAAGTTAATGCTGTCCAATATTCACCCTGTCTCTGGCTGTCAAAGTAAACATTAGGAATGGATAGCTCAGTATTCTGCCTAACAGCTGGTGATTTTCCAATTTGGCAGTTATAAATTAATGGTTGTACTGGCTTGTGATCTCATGATGTTACTGGCTTATCAATGGCCCCTAGGTTCTAGTCATTCATTGAAAACCAGGAGGTGGTATAACCAATATGTCTGCTCAAATGGATCCTGGGTTGCTTTTTTTCCATTAGATGAAGCAACACCTGTACCACCTACTAAAGCTTTTTGGGGGTGAGGAGGCCCCCTCTACTGCAGTGGAAGTGAGGTTGCTCAGAAGATAGAATTTTGATAGAGATGACAAAGACAAGTCTGGATAATGGGAAAGAGATGGAAAAGAAATGCACATTAACCAAGGGTGCGTCTATACAATTATAAAAAAATCCATTTGGGGGGGTAAAAAAAATGAATAGGCCATCGTTCGTATGCATACGATCTGCCTACACGATTTTTTACCCACCTAAACTCCATATGACCCCTCTTCCCCAAGCTGGCTGGAGCGAGCAAGCCAAGCGGCAGTTTTAAATACTGTGCCGCTTTTTTTTTAAAGGTTCCTGCTTTGCGGAAAGTCGGTTTTCCCTATTTACAGTAATATATATATATATATATATATAATGCACCGACTTACCGGACTCTCGCTAGCCAGGAAATCAACATGGTGGGTGCTCCCAATTCCCCTCTGTGCTAGCCCCTCCCCTCTACTTGGCCAGACAATCATATTACACTGCCTGTTCGTATGTGTGCGAACGGAGCGTACAGACCGTCAGCCATCCGAACGGCAAACGGATTTCTCTTCGCGATCCACTTTGCCTCCCGAACGCTGGATGAGCATGTTTCAGGGTGGAAAAATGAGCCCCCCTTCCTTTGGATGAGTGTGAATCTGAACAGCCATGTGTACCAAAGAGCGAACTTCTGCACGCCGTACGTATTATTTAAATTGGTTGGACGGGTCCCAAGATATTTAATGAATTCATCTAATTTATGGTGTGCAAAAATGGACATGATGCATATTTTCCAGTTTTCTATAATCAGGAAGCAATCACAATCATCTAGTTTGTGTGTGTGTGTGTGCATGCAAGTGTGCACAGCTGAAGTGTGCACAACTGAAAGTGTCTATATTTGAACAACATGCACAAACCTAGCTTAGCCAGTGTGGAAAATGTGTAAAATATATGTCCCGTAAGAAAAATGCATTACAATGCCAACATTAGTAAAAGTATGTACCAAAATACACATGCATTTCCAGATGAGAAGACACTAAAGGCTGACAGCTGGGATGGGATACCTTTGGCTTTCAGTATGTTTTGCCTACAACTCCTACATTGCCTGTGAGGTTATGCTGACTTTGTCCCAAAATATCCCGAGAGCTAAAGATTTCATGATCCTGAAGTACAGAACTTGAAACTGAATGGGACAGGAATGGTGGTAAGATTTTGAGAAATGCAACCAAAGTGAAACTGACAGGTTTTAATTTGGTAGTTCCAAGACATTTTATCCAACTCTATACTATAGTGAAATTGATTGAGCTGGAAAGGAGCATCAAGCATCAGAGGTAACTCCAACCTACCCTACCTGCTGTCTGGGTGCTATGACCATAAAGGAAATGATAAATGGCACTATGCATTCCTGACTCACTTTCTGGCATGTCCAAACTATTGAAAAAAAGCATGATTTTCCACAACAGAAACCTTAATTTATTACCCACTGGACCTCCTGGGAAAGCATTTTCAATCCACATTTAACTTTTCTAGCCAGCAGGAAGAGGAGGATGAAGAAAGCTTAATAGGCAATTTGAACAATAATATTCAAATATATTCAAATAACAACTTCTTCTTCTTCTTCTTCTTCTTCTGGAAAGTACAGTATACCAAAGTAGAAGAAGAATGAAATTTGAATATATTTGAATATTTATTGGCCAAATCTGTATCTTGGAATTGAAAATACCCCTCAGCCTTTCCATTGGAATACAGTGTTTTGTATGTGCTGAGAATTGCCTCTGGATGTTCCATGAAAAGGATTAAAACAATGTAGATTTTTTTTAAAAAAAAGACCTGAGAACTTTAGCAACAGATAGAGGAGCCTACAGGAACATTTCCTCCCTCTGTTTCCACCCTCTGTTGAGTCTGGTGTTTGACCTTGGACTTCCCCCTCCCCTATTACCTGTTTCTTGCTAGTTCTGAAACTTCCAATGTGAGGAAGAAGAGGGCTGTCACTTGACCTCTCTTGCATACTGTATGACAGGTATAAAACTGGTATTATACCTGCTTGCTATTTCACTTTTAAGTCCATTTATGATTTTATATACTTTAGTCAAGGCCTGATTAAGGGCTCCCTTAATCCACTAGGAATCTTTCATTTTATTTAAAATGGCTTTTTATCTCCTTCCTTTCCTCTCTGCATTAGTGGAAACAGCTAGGATAAAATGATAGGCTTATTAACCCTTTCCTTTACTGTCACAAAGGGACTATATTTAGGAAATCTGATTATGTGTCTGTTGGCCCAGATGGATTTTGGATGAATGTCAAATGAGATGCTGATGGACAAAATGTGTGTTTTAGGGGACAGTGTTCCATAGAATTAGCATCATTTAAGTCCTTTTGGTAATCCCAACTAGAGTTAAACCCATTGGATCAATGGGAGCTTGGTAAATCAAACACTTGTGTAAATTCAGTTGGTTCAATGGTTTATTCTATTAGGGACTTACAGCTGGATTTAGACATTTATCTTCACATAATGCCTTCCTAAGGGTACATTTTTGAAAATGTGTCACATACAGGTCTCACTATGGATACTTCCTTTGCTACTGTTTTTAAAATCAAAGTAGATAAAAATGTGCAATTATAATCAACTAATGAGAGGCAGTGACCTGAGTTTGGGATTTTTGGGATGAGAACAATAACCATGTGGGCTAGGGGATCCTGAGAGTTGAAGTCCAAAAAAGGAACTTTTCCAATCTATGATAGTAACTATATCCATACGAGATCCTAGCTCATATGAAAATTGGGATTCATTATTTCACACTCAGTTGACAATGTAAATTGACCATCAGCTTTTTAGTAAAATATTTTTTTTCTTTTTAGCAATTGCTTATTTGGTATAATTGTACTAAGCTTTTTTTTTATTTACCCTTGATTGGAATAATTATTTTAAAATACATGCAGAGCAGGTAACAGAAATTATTTGGGCATTATTCTAAATAAGGATTATTCTTTATTTATAATGATTATAATAATTCCAATAATTATTCCTTATATGGAATTATGTCCCAGTAATTTCTGTTATCTTCTCTACATACATTTTACTCTCATAGAATCATAGAATTGTAGAGTTGGAAGAGACCACAAGGGCCATCCAGTCCAGCCCCCTGCCACGCAGGAATCACAATCAAAGTATCCCTGACAGACGGCCATCCAGCCTCTGTTTAAAAACCTCCAAGGAAGGAGACCCCACCACGCTCCGAGGGAGTGTGTTCCACTGCCGAACAGCTCTTACTGTCAGAAAGTTCCTCCTAATGTTGAGGTGGAATCTCTGTTCCTGGAGCTTGCATCCATTGCTCTGTGTTCTAATCTCTGGAGCAGCAGAAAACAAGCTTGCTCCATCCTCAATGTGACACCCCTCCAAATACTTAAACAGGGCTCTCCTTTGGCCTTTGTACAGATGAGGAACCAGAAGTTGACAATAATCAATGTATACAGTAGGAATGGAAATAATATTCATAACTACTTCTTCGCAGGTAAAAAAATGGGGTTACTGAAGTCAGGAAATTCAGTAAATAAGAATAATACACAAGTGTGAATTTCATGCAGTTTTCTCCCAGTATTGAAACATTCTAAATTGTTGTGGAGGAATTATTCTGTGGAGAAAAACATGTGGATCTTTTGCACAAAAAGTGTTTTTCTTCACAATAATTCCTCTGCAACACTTTGAGAGATTCAATAACAGAAGGCTTGTCTATATGAGGCAAAAAGAAGCGGATTGCCCCACAGTAAAGGCAACTCATAGCAGCTGTGATTTGTCTTAATGGTTTTTAGGAGGGGTTAGGTAGATCGCAGGCATGCAAAGATCCATGTTTGCTATGCAAATGGGAATGCCTGTGAATCAAGATGGTGGCTGCAAGTGAATTGCTTGTGTTTTCACTTACCTCAAATTGCGACTGCAGGACAGTATTTTTTTTTAATTCTATTCCCAAGGTGTGATACAGTGATATTTTGCTTTAACAGAAAAGCAACCCCCCCAGCCCCCATTTTATCACATTAGCGCTCACTCACTAAGGCAGAAGAAATGGCAGTTCTGGGCACTTGCCTTGTTAGCAAGCCCCACCCAGAGCTAATCCAGCCAATCAGCTTTCAGCTTCTGCTCTTATAGGAGAACGAATCAATTCACATCACTTGTCCCAACGAGCAGGAATGCACATATTCCCCACTGTTAAAAAAAAAAAAACATCTAGGAAAAGCTGCCAAAAAAAACATCTAGGAAAAGCTTTTCCTGTGCAGTATATGGCACATTTAGACCCCCTCCTCCAAATATTTTGATATGATGTGGGGTGCCATTAAGACAGCTTGTATTCGCTTTACATTCCTCATGGAGTATTTTTGCCATTTAGACAACCCCAGAGCGAAAATTACAGAAGAATATTCATTTTGTCCCATAGCAGGAAGAAAAATACCATAATTGTTCCTCTTTACATATAATGTGGAAGTAGTTGAGGGTTTACATCTCTAGTATATGGTGCCTCACAGAAATAGTTTTACACACAGTGTTTGACTTCTTCACATTTCATTGTGTAACAACTTGGAACTGAAATTGATTTAATGGCATTGTTATGTATCTGATGTACCTAGAGTTCTTTCTTCTCTCTCAGCAGCACCCTGTAGTATTTTCTGGGCTTCTCTGTCTCTTCATTGTCACAGGTCTTCCCCCATATCTCTGTTATCCACCACTTTCCCATTCCAAACCTATGAGTATCTGAACATTCTACCAGTTTCCTTTGTTTGTACTGCCACAGATGTCCCATACCCAGAAACTGTTAACCACCTTAAGAATGGAATTCATCTGTGGTATTTTCAAAATAACCTTTCATTATAAACCTGTTATAAAGACTAGTAATATGGTGGAAAACTGAGTAGAGGGGATGGCTTAATTGTCAGTTATTTTCACTCATCTCTGGCTTTTCTTTGCAAATGAAGATTCAGGAAGGACTCATCCCACATTTCTGCAAGTGCACTGATGACTAAAAAGGCCAATCCGAGATAAGCAAGTCCAGTTGCAGAAAGCACAGCAGAAGGTCTCCTTGGGTGATATTTCTGGGTTGTGATTCTTTCTGTGTTGTCGTTTCTATTCAAGAATTGTTCGGCATGAGTTCTCAAATAAGGCTGCAGCATTGTGGATAGTGCGTCTCCAGGCCTCCTGATGTGAGGCCATGGTGGACCATTGTTGGTGATCAATTTGGCCGAGCCTGAGAAGTTGCTTCGGGGAGTCTTTGTATCGCTTTTTTGGAGTGCCCCTCTTACGCTGACCCATGGCGAATTCACCGTAGAGTACTATTTTGGGAGGCGATGGTCCTCTATCCTAGAAACATGCTCTGCCCAGCGGAGCTGTGTTCTCAATATCACGGCCGCAATGCTGGTGATCCCTGCTTGCTCAAGGACAGCAACATTCATCACAGAGTCAGTCCAATGTATATTTAGGACTGTGCGTATACAGCGCTAATGAAAGCATTCGAGGAGTCGTAAATGGTGGTGATAGGTGACCCATGATTCAGACCCAGAAAGGAGAATAGACAGTACAATGGCTCTATAAACATTGATTTTTGCGCTTCATCTCAGGTGTTTATTACTCATACTGTAATATTATTTAAAGAAAAACATTCTAGGTTGAAAGTATTGAAACATTATTGTACTGTATTTTAATTTCATTATAATTATTTTGAGTACTGCCATTTAGTTTAATGTAGATCATTTATACAGTACTGACAAAAAGGAAGAAAATAAGGAACGCGTCATCAGTCATTCGTTTAATCAAATAGCAAAAGTAGACAAATAAACACACTTGGTTAATTATTCTTCTGAATATAATGATTGATAACATTAATGTTTTCTCTTTTTAACCCTTTGATTTCCAATGAGTTCTATTTAAGAAATATTAGCCATTAAACTGGGAGTCTATATTATAGTTCCAGTAACAATTGTGGGGCAGCAGCAGTAGTGGAGGGTGACACTGGTGAAGGATCTTTCAGAGACCATGACAGTGACACTACAGCTGATGCTTGCTAATGCTGTACTGCACCGGGGGAGACAAAACTAACACCTTGTATAGCTGATACAACTATATGTAATGTGACCTAATAAGGTGGCTCCACTTAAAACGTAGCAGCCACATTTTGAGTCAAGTGAAGCTTATTATCTGTTTTTGAGGCACTCTTTCACTGGAAGTATTAATAGTTGAATAATCTTCAGGGGACAACTAACATGCATGATTGAGGCCAGCATTGGTTTGTTCAAGACAATCCTTAACTGATATATAGGACAAAGCTAGTAAAAAGGACTTGATGCATCTGCTGCCACCCGGCCAAATAGAAACAGGAGCAGATCCAGGACACTCCCAAATGGCAAACCATCTGCTTCAGGGAGAGAACAAAACCATTTCAAACAAATTGAACATACCCACCTAGGTTGTGAGAACTCACAACCAATAGTACCTTCATTTTGCCTCAATTATGCTTTGGTCCAGTGCTTCTTAGGCTCTCTGATGTGGGAGACCAGCAATTATTTTTTGCCTTGTGTCAGGGTCTGGCACTAAATTTAAGTCCATTGGCTACAATTGTTTCTTTCTTTCCTGGAAACTTGGCAGCATGTGGCAGACAATGGCTCATGGACCTGCACTGGTCCAAGGACCAATAACTTTGAGTAGGACTCCTTTAGTCTGTTTATACTCATACAGTCCACAACTGTTGCCAACCACTGATTCACAACTCCCTTTCCACAATCTGAAAACAAGCAAATAAACAAAATACTGTAGATGAGATCTCCATGTGGATGAGACCCAAACACATATCTGTCCAGATGTCTCGCTTCATCCGTCCGATGATGAGAATGGGGTTGTCACAACTTGACAGCCTCCTTCATTTGTCCTCTCTCCCAGCCTTGAGGACAATGCATGTAGCACACTGCTGGCTCTTCAGAATACCACCCAGTTGTGTGTTTTCATTATGAGTTTCCAGCACATAACAGCTGGAACAAAGACAGAAGACAGAAATTAGGGATAAAATCATTAGGAGAAGGTTGTGCAAAGCCACTCGCCAGATAAGGCAAGGTGAATCTCTTGCCTCAGTCAGTGGGTCAGGGCCAACGAGGGTAAAATGAGTTTGCACTCCCATCTCGACTGCAACATAACACCTCTTGTGCCACTCACCTGGACTTTTTTGGACTTTCCTCCTTTCCTCGATTCCCTCCCTGCCTCTCATCCTGATGGTGCTGTTGTTGCCTTCTCTACACCATACCCATAACTGGATTTTCACTGATTTGTTCAGGAACCACTGTTATTCTCAGCCCTGATCTTCCTGCAGCAGCTTCCTTTTGTTGCTGCACCTTTGCCTAGAGAAGTGATATGAGAGACTGAACACATCTTGAGAAGGAGGAAGAAAATCCAAAGTTGATGGAGGAGGTATTGTAAACTATCATATAGGTTGCCACTCTGTCCACCCCCTAAACTTGTGCTGCTTTGCTTACCTGCCTATCCCCCCCCCCTGCCAAAGCCCAGGCTCAATAGCAGTCAAACTTTCATGGATACCTCTCCAAACGACTTGGAGTTGCCAGATCTCTGACAGACACTAAATGGAGCTTTGCAGAATCAAGAGGAATCTGCCTTCAGGCAAGCAGTTCAAAGGATGGAAGTGTTGCTGACTTCTCTGGCCTCGCCTACTTGTTTTTTCAGAATCCAATAGGGGCCTTCTCCCTCCCAACTTCTTTTGCACACAGACTTTATTTGCTGATCAAAAAAATAAATTGCATGTTTCAAAAGTGCAAATGTTAGTGAAAATTTTAACAGATAAAAGAGTTCAGATCCTCATGGTGATCTGTGATGTGTATGATATGGATACTGATAATGCCCACCATTTCTTGAAGACCAGGGGATTTCATCAGCGATGTGTGAACAGGGAATGCTGTATTGGGTAGATTGTCCATTTAGCAAGAAGAAACCTCACATTTAAAAATGGTTTTACTTTTTAAATTGGTGTGGGAAGTTCACTTCTGATTGACAAAGTGTCTACCCTTTTAGAAAGAAGGATATCTCTTGACATTATCCATAAGTGGCTATGCCATTACATGCTGTGCTTTGTAAGAACAGCTGATGTGTAAAATCATTTCTGTGTCAACTCTTCTCATGTTTTTGCAGTAGGATAAAGTACCAGCCAACACTGAAGTGATTTCTCTCACATCTCCCAAATAACAGGGTCCTTTCATTCTCCAGAGGGGACAGGGTTGCAGGAAGAGGAGGTTGTGTGAAAATCATATTTTGCTACCCACACAGGGCAATTTCAACTGTTCTTAAATGGTTATATTTGATTAAACATAAATTGTTATAATTTATAGTTATGAAATTAGAAATACTTATACTTTAAAAAGAAATTGAAAAAAGCAGAGAGGGCAGTCTGGCTTGTGTATATTATACACTAAAGTGTATCTTGTGTGTACTATGTACACACAAGTTTTTGTCTTGGTTAGGCAACTGGTCCATGCTTTGTATCAATGTTATGAAGTTCTCACTCTGTAGCATGCCAATACAGAACAAGGAGTTTAGGCACAGACTTTAAAGAAGACATAGAAGTATTGCTCCAGTTCAATAAATCTGAGAGATTTTTAAAAATTACACTGGATAAACAGGGAGTCAGGTACATTACATGAAAGAACAATACTCATGAAACTAGAGAAAAATCATACATTTCTTCTCTTTTAGCTCAGAAAAAATCAGTAAGGGGACTCATGATAATTATACATAGGGCAGAGAAATTAGATAGGAATAAGTGTTTCTTCTTGTGGAATTCACTACCACAAGATGTAATGATGCCTGCCAACTTGGATGGTTTTAACTGGGGAATTAGATAAATTAATGAAGGCTAGGACCATAAATGGTACTAGTCAAGATGACTATATTTCACTTCTGGTTCAATTGATGTGAACTTGGAGAGGGAGGGTGCAGCCCTGCTGGACGGCTGGCTGCTTTGTGAACAGAATGCTGCAGAAGCCAGGCTTTTGATCTGATACAGGCTGTTATGCTCCGAGTGAATGTCAGAGAAATGCGAAAGTAATGCAGTGATTAAATTACAGGTGCAAAATAGAACAATTTGGCTTAAAACACGATAGGGAACCCTGGTGGCACAGTGGTTAAATGCTGGTACTGCCACCACAACGTTGCGAGTTGGGTCCCAAGGGGTCTTAGGTTCACTCCGCCTTCCATCCTTTCATAGGTCAGTAAAATGAGTACCCGGCTTGTGGGGGCAATTAGCTAACACACATTGCAAACTGTTTGGAGAGTGCCTAGCACTCTTTAAAGTCGGTGTAGATGTGTAGGTGCTATTGCTTAACAATTTGTAAGGTGCTCTGAGAGCCTTAGTGGCTGAAGAGTGGGGTATAAATAACTAAATAAATAAATGTGAAGTTTTCCATGGTTTTTTTCTGGGCTGTGAGGCCGTGTTCTGGAAGAGTTTATTTCTGACGTTTCACCTGCATCTGTGGCTGGCATCTTCAGAGAATGGTTGGGTAGGAGTATGTGTGGGGTTTATATACTGTGAGCCCCTGGTGGAGACGATATGTACATTTGTGTATTTGAATGGCTAGTTTCTGGTGGAGATATGCAAGGAGGATTAGTGTCTGTTTGGCTAATAGTCCATTGTCTGCTGGAAATCCCCCTGTCCCTGGGTGGAATTCATTTGCATGTGTTAAGTTTTGATTTTGGTGTTTTTCAAGACTGGTAGACAGATTTTGTTTACTTTTAGGGTTTCTTCTTTCCTGTTGAAGTTGCCCAGGTGTTTGTGGATTTCAATAGCTTCTCTGTGCATTATGACATGATAGTTGTTGGCCTGGTCCAAAATTTCAGTGTTTTTAAATAACATTTTGTGTCCAGGTTGGTTTATAACATGTTCTGCTACTGCTGATTTTTCTGGCTGGCCCAGTCTGCAGTGTCTCTCATGTTCCTTGATTCGTGTTTGCACACTGTGTTTAGTGGTCCCTATGTAAACTTGTCAACAGCTGCATGGTATGCATTAAATTCCTGTGGCTATGAGAGGGCCTCTTTTGTGCTTTGCTGAGCATAGCATTTCTTGGATTTTCTTGGTTGGTCTGTAGATCATTTGGAGGTTCTGTTGCCTCATCAGTTTCCCTATTCTGTCTGTGACTCCTTTGAGGTATGGTAAGAATACCTTCCTTTTGTTTTTCTTCATTCCTGTGGTTTTTCTGGGTCTGGCTGCTCTTATGATGTCTGATCTGGAGTAACCATTAGCCTGTAGGGCCCAGTTTATGAGCCTCAGTTTGTCCTCCAGGTAGTGGGGTTCACAGATCCTTTCTGTGCAGTCTACCAATGTTTTTATTGTGCTTCTTTTTTGGTCCTGGGTGATGATTGGAGTTCTTGTGTAGGTATCTGTGCGTGATTGTGGGTTTTCTGTATACCTTGTGGCCTTACAATTGGTTTGGTTTCTGGATGATTAGGAAATCCAAGCATGTATACAAAATCTGTCTACCAGTCTTGAAAAACACTAAAATCAAAACTCAAGACATGCAAATGAACTCCACCAGGGACAGGGGGATTTCCAGCAGCCAAACAGACACTAATCCTCCTTGCATATCTCCACCCAGAAACTAGCCATTCAAATACACAAATGTACATATCCTCTCCAACAGGGGCTCACAGTATATAAACCCCACACATACTCCTACCCAACTATTCTCTGAAGATGCCACCCACAGATTCAGGTGAAATGTCAGAAATAAACTCTTCCAGAACACGGCCTCAGAGCCCGTAAAAAACCCATGGAAAACCTATGTACGCCAGCCACGAAAGCCTTTGACTTCATATCAAATGTCAAGTTTGCTCTTCCAAGACATAAAAAATGCAAAGTAGCCACAGTTGACCCCCTATAAAACCCTAAATTTTCCCCCTCATTTACTACCAGTCCTCTAGTTAATGCTTCTGTGTTCCAAACTATATAGTAGTTTGTCCTAAAGACTGAGAAGAGAAAGTCTTGTAGTTACTTATTCCAGAGGGCAGGTTCCTGAAGACTCAGACAAAGATTGTGGAAGACATATCTAGATTTCAATAAAAGGACCTAAAAAAACTGAGACAGAAAGTCTACGGAAAACCAGGAAAAATATAAAATAATAAAAATATAAAGTAAAGCATCATTTTTAAAGAAAACAAAGAGAACAGAAAGGAAACCTAGAAAATCTAGATTTATTCAAAGCTATTCACTAATCAGTAGCTCTGTGTAAAAATCACAAGGAAATTTCAAAATCAAGAAATAATGTGTAAGATAGAGTACAGAAAAAATGAAACTATTACACGATTGGAAGAAAAACTAAATAGAGTTAAATACAAATTTCCCTCCAATGTGTGGTTCAGAAAAGAGAGAAAAAAATTCAACATGAGCAAGACAACACGGAGAAATGTGTGTGAAAGAGAGAGCTGGATGCATGATGAAGTCCAGTGAAGAAGAACTTAACCTTCTTTCAAAAAGAAAACAAAAAGGCAAACTAAGGGTCAACAAATACATGTTGACATCTGTATCCACGGGACTGGTATATGTGATTTCACCTATCCACATCCAAAAAATATGTCATCTGTTGGAACTTCTAGGTCCTCCAGCGCAATTCAGTGGTATGCTTCTGCTGCAAGTTGGACCAGAAGTTATTCATTTCAATAGGGTTCACTATTATCTATGGTTTCAGATATCTATGGTAGGTCTGGGAACATATCCTCATGGATACAGAGCAGGGAGGGCAACCTGTAACTTTTTTTTATCCACTAAGAACACTCAGCTTTCTTGTCTTCTCATTGACTCTTCTCCTTTAGCACTAAAATTCAATTTTGTATTAGTAGATGTCAAAGTGTGTGTGTGTGTGTGTGTGTGTGTGTGATTATACTACTTTTTTAACTATCTAGAAACAGCATCCTATAAAGCTCCATGCTGGTCCATTGGCTTGTAGTTTGACCTGGTCACCATAGCAACTGTTTTTTTCTATTTTCCCTCATTCCAGGATCCCTTAGTCCAAGCTGAGAAAAATCTCTGTCCTCTGTTCCAACAGGAAACAGTCATGTGTTTATGAACCAAACCAAAAATTTCTTCAGTTCCTTTCTCTTGTTCTCAATATCCCTAGATCCCAAAATGGAATCTGATTGGCAATAAAGATTAATGTGGATGAATGTAGTAGCTCTGCTTCTCCTCCCATCACCCTCTATATTTGTGATATAGACTAATAACAACAGTAAATAAATTCAACAATATTGTTTAAATCATTAGCAAATTATCAGTGCAATTTAATGGCTATGATTGTATCATAAATAATAAGAATCATTATTTAGATCCACGGGTCTGGTGTTGTAGGGATGGGTGATGTGATGAATCCATTATCGTTTCAATGTGTTTATTATAATTTTTAATGTACTAAATATCATAAAGGGAAATATTTCTTGTTGATTAATTCATAATTCTTTAAACCACTTTCCTTATCACTTTAGGAAAAAATCTATTATGTTTTAAATCCTTCCTTTGCTATTTTAGAAGGCAGTTTATATAGTCAAAGCGTCACCTAACTAGAAGTATCACATTTTTGCCTGAATAATGATAAATGTGGAATGTTACTTTTTTTTGTCTTATAAATGGATGGCAATTTACACAGCTGTGGATGTGGGATGTTTCAATCCCAGACCATGTTGTAAGAAAAATTGAATGACAGTGAGCAAAACAGCAGTAATTATAAAACTAATTACTAAATGCTGATGATGCCCATAGGCTTTGCATAACTAAAATTAGAAAAGGAAATTGCTTTCGGCTTCAGAGAAGGCAACATGCTAGTTTCCCCCCCACTTTTTTCCAGTCAAAATGGAGCATCATATAGAAACCTCAACTGGGGGGAAAACACTTTATTTTGTGCACATGTTATTTTTTTATATACTGAAATGTCAGAAATAATTAATTATTTTTTCTCTTTTTTAAAATATATATGTTGTTTAGGTAAGAATGATGAGGTTACATTTTGAAATTTCTCTTTGCAGTGATACATTATTTTAACCACAATTGTATTAGATTAGTACATACAATTATCTTGGTGTAAACTGGCATTGTACAAACTCTGATGGCAACATCCTGTTGGGAATTTGGTGTCGTAAACCAATTTAAGATTGTGCAGTATAGGGATGTGGCATTGCACAGCAGTCAAATTCCCAGGAGGGGAGGATTGTCATAGCTGTGCCATCAGGGCAACTGCACAACTGGCATGAGCAGTATGGCCATTTTGCAACAGTCATGATTGGCAACAGTATCGAACTTTGTGGTGCAGGCTGTCTTTGCACAGTGACAGAGCAAGGAGAGTGTGAGAAATAGCTCCCCATAGAGCCATGAGACACTGGTCATCCAGAATAGAGGCCAATGGAAAATCCTGGGTGCCTTGCGCCCAGCTGGAAAAATGTCAGCTTGCATAGAAGCGTTTTTAACTCCTTCAAATTAATTTGATAGATTTGAAAACTGTTTTTCCTTAAGTTAAAAAAAAAGGTAAGGAATTAACATTTTAGAAAAGAAATGGTGGTCAACCCACTTAAAAACCAGGAGATAAAAAAAGAGGAAAGAAGAATTGAGATGAGCACTGAAATTATATGTATATCTGTTGAGTACACTGGGAAGGGAAGGGAAGGGAAGGGAAATTTAGTCTCACTGTGGGTTAAAAAAAATGCAGAGTCCCATTTTGTGGTATGTCTTTATACATCCTTAAATATAGGTGAAAATGTAAGTTTTAGCTCTATAATTAAACTCTGATCCTAACAGCTGGTGTTTCTCTCTTCAACATTAGAAGACCTGGCAGGCTCTGTGATAACATATTGATTGAAATACCTTGTAAGTCATACCTTACATGTGTGTGACTTATACATGGGCTGATTTCACTTGTAATCCAACAATAGCTGAGGTGCTGCATCTTCCCCACTGTAGTTCTACATTATATGTATAAAGAATGCATATAGTAGAAGCAGGATTGTGCACTGTGCCTGGCCCTCCACATATTCAGCAGAAAGTACAGTAAGAAAAGAACTCTTACATATCTATAGCTCAGTGCACATAGGGCTTTCTGTGCAACTGGAGACCCTGCAATATCAGGATTCCTGATTGTGTCAAGTTCTTACATACTTGCATAGGATCACTGTGGAACATACAGCCAAACATAGAAGGTTAGATTTAAGGCCTCTTCCTTCATACTTTCCAACTTTATGTGATTAAAGGTATGTGAAAGGGGCTACAGCAGTGCTTCCCAAACTTGGATCCCCACATGCTTTTAAATTTCAGTTCCCAGAAATTCTGGGATTTATAGTCGAACAATGTTTTGGGATGAAAGGGCTGGAGGATGCAAGAGAGAGTTCCTTGGTTCTGGAACTCCTATCGTAAGAGGTTAGTTTGGGCCATCCTCACTGTCCTTCCATCAGAAGGCAAATATTTAAAAAATATCTGACAGACTTTCAGGAAGTGATCCTTGTTGTTTTTTAAAAAGGTTGCACTGCTTTTAACTGCTTTTTATCTTTTTATTTTTCCAATGATTTTTAATTATTGTTTAATTGTCTTTTAGGACTTTATCAGACTGACAAAATACGGCATCATAAGGACATTACATAACTCTGAAAGGGCTCTCAGATCAGATGAAGTTGACCTTTCATGGTTATGTCCTGCCCCAAACCTGTCATTTTTAATTGGTGGCTTAAGCAGTCAATAGATCCCCCTGCTGCTTTTGTGCTGGCATTGCCGGCATGTGACACCTCTGCCCTTTAAATCTCATACTTAACCCAACAATGCACTCTCTGGTGCGAACATTTCCGGGTCAGATCAGGACATCCATGTAAGTGACAAACTTTTTTTTAACCTTCCCTGGGTTACTTGGTGCCTTTAAAATGTGTGCGTGTACTTTGTGGAACTTTACATGTAGTTTTTTGTTTTTATTTTTGAATTTCCCACACAATGAAATTGTGCAAGATTTCAAGCGAGGAAGTGATGTGACTCCTTTGATGTATGGTAAAAATACCTTCCCTTTGGGTGGCTGTTTTTCTTCTTCATTCCTGTGTGTGTTTTTTTTCTGGGTCTGGCTGCTCTTGTGATGAATGATCAAAGGAGTCACAGACAGACTGGGGAAACTGATGAGGAAACACAACCTCCAAACAATCTATAGACCACCCAGAAAAATCCAAGAAATGCTACACTCAGCCAAGGACAAAAGAGACCCTCTCACAGCTGCAGGAGTTTACCACATACCATGCAGTTGTGAACAAGTTTACATAGGGACCACTAAACACAGTGTGCAAACACAAATCAAGGTACATGAGAGACACTGCAGACTGGGCCAACCAGAAAAATCAGCAGTAGTAGCAACATGTTATAAACCAACCTGGACACAAAATGTTATTTAAAAACACAGAAATTCTGGACCAGACCAACAACTATCATGTCAGAATGCACAGAGAAGCTACTGAAATCCACAAACACCTGGACAACTTCAACAGGAAAGAAACCTTAAAAATAAACAAAATCTGGCTCCCAGTTTTGAAATACAATAGAATTAAAACTCAACACTTACAAAGGAATTCCACCCAGGAACATGGGGATTCCCAGCAGATAATGGCCCATCAACAAACCATCAGCCAAATAGACACTAAGAAGCCTTGCATTTCTATACACAGAAACTAACCATTCAGTTACACAAATTTACATATACTCCCCTACAGGGGTTCACAGCATATAAACTGCAGACACACTCCTACCCAACCATTCTCTGAGGATGCCAGCCACAGATGCAGGAGAAATGTGAGAAAGAAACTATTCCAGAACACTGCCTCACAGCCCAGGAAAAAAACCCAAGGAAAATCTATGGATGCCGGCCGTGAAAGCCTTCAACTTCACAACTTGAAGGCACACAACAACAACAAGCTTTCCAAATCAAGTGTAGTAATATATCTCTTTCTCTGTTCTACAGGGCCAATGATAATTGAATATTGCAAACACAATTGCACTGTAAATCTCAATACATTATTTCAACAACATTACAACAAATTAGATATTAAATTTTACACATATGCACTCTCCCAAAAGTTCCAGGCATCCAATAAAGGGCCAGTGCAGGACTGTTTTTCCTCTGATGCTCAGTATTACTGCAACATTTGGTGCAACCTTAAAGCCCTAAATAAAACAAAATACAAAATAGAAATAGACATAATATAAAAATCACACTATAAAGAATTTATCCTTTTGTTTCTTCTTAAAGACACATTTGAAGATACCACTGCTTTATTCAAAGTGAAGAGGGCCTCCTTTTTAGCCTTGGCAACTGCATGTCCTCTCCAGTTCCAGCCCTCCCTCTTCTGAACTCAACCAGCAAGTACAGATACTTTTTTAAGGTTTCCCCACCCATTGGGACAAACCAATACCCATAGTAGCAATTATCATGTATCAGTATAATGTGTTGGAGTATTCCAGCATTCTCTCTCCCCTTCTTCTCTTTCCCTGTTAAAGCAACCTGGGGGTGCATTGGGGCAGTGCCCTGTGCATTAGCACACTTGATTGCCTCAGCCAAGTCCTGGATGAGTTGGTAAAGTTCTCCAATACCAAGCTGGGAGGGTGGTGTGCAGGCCACCAATGCTAAAGGGCCTGTTGTTTGTGTAGTAGTGGGCTTAATAACCATCACCAAACCCTGCATGAGCTGGAAGAGTAGTTTGAGCGGGTGGTGGAGGATCAACAGAAATAGTGGGAGGCAAGGGGAGTAGTAGCAGAAGTGGTTGAATTGGAGGGGGAGATGGAGGATCCACAACCATTGAGGGGGCTGTAGTTGCTTTTGTGATGTCTGCTGGGGATCCACAAGAGCCATTCTTTGTGGTGCATGCTCACAAGCAGTCACCCTGCTGTCCAGTTGCACCAACTGGGCAGATATAGCTTTGACCCTAGCAATGTCATCCATGCAAGTGACTCTGCCAGATGTTATGGCTTCTTTCTTGGTGACTGATTGCCCATAACAACAGCAAATTGAAACCATTTCACATCATGCCATGGCATGATGCTAGATCTGCAGAAAGTGAGCACAATAGCAAGGTTAGCAGACTTTGCATAAAGCAGCAGTGCAGCACCGTGTAGATAGTGAGAGCTGAATGTGATCCATGACTACCAAAGTGTGCACCATGGGGGCGGGGGGAAACATCAAACCCTGAAAGGGAACTGTGAAGCAGGTGGAAGCAGGTGGAAACAGCCAGCCGGGAGATAGAGACTGTGCGGCATTTGGAGCTCTGCAGATGCCCAAAGTGCAGAGAATTGTGCCAAAATCCTGAGCAGAATACGAAGCAGGCAATAGTAGTAGAATGCATAATAAGTAATGATAGTAATATTGAGAGTAAAGTTGTAGTAACAATAGTAAGCAAAATATGTCACCAGTAACAACAAAGTAAGAATTAGAAGGGAAATGGAATAGTCATAATGTCTGGGGTTTGTAACCTGAAACTGCCTGCCTTGTTTATTTTTAAGTCAGTTTCAGTTCAGAGAAACAACTTTAAGATTGAGGCATGTTTGTCTCTTACTCTGCTAAAAGAAGGCTGATTCCTAAGAGTTTTAGCTTTCATATTTTTCCCCAAAAGGGCTAACAACCTAGGAAATTCTAATTCTCAACAATGGAGGTTTAGGGAACCCTTAATCACTCCCCAAGGCAATACAGTCTCTCATGACTACTCATGATGAGCAAGGATGGAAAGGTTTAGTGTGGAGAAATGGAGTGAACTTTTCTCAGCATCCTGTTCATGCAAATACTCAGCCACATGTTCTTGTTGGTTATTTCAACATGTACCAGTTTGGGTTCTAACAATATGCTGATTATCTTTGTATAATATAATATTTTCCACAATTTTTAACTTTAATCTTTGAGGGTAATTGATTACTTACTAACCCAGATATGACTTTGTGTTTTGCCCCCGATGCCAGGTTTACATTCAAAATAGGTACATTTCCATTTAGTGATTCGGATCATGAGGGACCTCTAAATACCACCCACAGAGCTACTATATAATATATATGGATGGTACTGCTGTGGAATGTTTTAAACTTGACATAGTTTAGCAACTCAACATGTCTTACTATATTCCTGCTTCCTCCCGTATACATTTTCTGAATTGGGTCTTTCATATAGATCTTAAATTACAGGCTGAAATTTCATGGCTTAATTAATAAAGCAAGGACCTATACTTTTATTGCTGATGCATAACCTGGACTGAATTGCTAGCCAATGTTTTGGCACAATCTGTTCTAGGTGATGCTTGTATTTCCTTTCTAGCAGCTATAAAGAAAACACAAGATTGAATCATTGGCATTTAGGACTCAGCATTGAGTTAAAACCATTACAAACTGAACCCAGACCCTTGTGAATTCAGAATGTGAGTTGCTGTTGCCTGATAAATTCAGAGGATTTTCTTTTTTTCTACATTATTTGGCATAAGAGAGTGCATCAAAGGTGTTCAGCAAAAATAAACTAATGTAGTTATCTTAGAAGAGAAGAGGCACTGCTTTTTTGCCCAACAATATCAAGTTTGCTTTCTCTGTGATCAGTGCATTACAAAGCTAGCAAAGAATAATTTATATCAGAGGTTCTGTGACGGAATGAAATGGAGCTCTTTTGAAGTATGATCTCTGAAAGCACAGCATGAAGCTTAAATAAAGTGAAGGACATTCGCTATTACAAGTAATGTCCTTAATAATCTTGTTAGTCTAGTCTCCCTCTGTACGAGACAAATGGAACATTATTGGCTTATGGACTGTAGTAAATAATTTAGTTTCCAATATTCAGCCTGCTTTGACAGTAAATTAAAATGACATGAAAGGGGCTTGTTGAATAAGGAAAGTATCCAATCAAATTTAATTGGCATGACTAAGGCAGTAGAAATATGTTTTATAATTAAACCATGTTGTCTTGGAGCTTTATAAGCATGTATGAATCAAATGTCAAAAATTATTCTTTGATACTGTGCATTCAAAAACTTTCTATGATAAATAGTTTTCTTAAACAAGATTGTAGACATGCATATTGATGCAGTACCAAAATAACTGTCATTTTGTTAAAGTTCAATATCTTACTTTAATTATATCAACAAGTCCAGAGAAAGAGTCCACAATTTCTCAAAACTAATTTTATACTCTTACATCATAGTGTTCTTAAAATTAGACTTCAGACTAACACTGTAGAAATGACTGATGTGCTTCAAGTGTAAGCTATTAAGCCTTGCTTTTTAATGTCCTTCATAAATTGGGATACAGGATGCTCAACCTATTTCTAGCCGGTGGAAGTAGAAACAAAGAAAAGGGAACAAGAGAGTTGATGAAAATGTGTGTTTCTCACTTATGATGAGACCTTAATTTGAGACTGAACTTTTTCCTGGAATCTATCCCAGTTTTAATGTCCAGACTCAGACTTGGAACAAAGAAGTAGAGTTCTGCTTCATTTGCAGAGATATAGACTGCTATATAAAAACAACACAGTATATTCCCAATGGAATGTTGGAGATTGCTATTCCTTACTCCACATGGAAGATTAAAAATATCCTATTTTACAGGTTGATCTTCCTTAGGGACACCCTAGTTCTAACTTAATTCCTGTTTCTAGATTTGGTTACCTTCAAAGTTAATATGGTAGCATAATTGACAAGGTCTTCATTGTATAATTGACATTGTCTTCATCGTGAGATGGGGTCATAGAAACTCAGAAATCTTCTCCAAATGTGCTGTAAAATCCTGAAGCTTTCCCACTTCATGAATTAGCTATGCATATTTTATCAGTGCGTCCAGGCTGAGTAACAAAGTGAATGGCAACAGGGCTAGACGGATCAATGGTCTAATTCGGTATAGGGAATCTTCCTATTATATAGGCCTGTCATTTCCTTGAACGATCATGGGATTGTTCATTTGTAGAGGATATTTAGGGCAATTGGTATAATTATTTGGACAATACTAACTCCCAATAATCCATGCAAGTCCCTAGGATTATTTCAGATAATCTGTGTAAGAAAAAAGATACCAGATAAGAATCTTAAGGTTATTTAGAAAAATGTCATTGCTCATGATAAGAATTTTTCAAAATGTAATGAAGTGGCTACATTTTGATATAATAAAATAGAAATTCATTTTGTGATTGTGCCAAATTCTCTTTTTGAGCAATTGTTTAATTATGCCTGCTATATTACACCTGCTTACTACAATGGGATTGGAGACTTACTTCTGAATGAATATGCATAGGAATGGTGGTACTTACTTCTGAGTAAACATAGACAGGATGGTGCGACTTACTTATGCATAGGATGGTTCTTTAAACCAGTTCATGATATTAACAATCATACAATACAATCAAGTACAGAGTTGAATATATATAAACCATTTTATTTTAATGCCTTTAAAGGTTCTGATGTCGGTCTTAGATGGTTGGCACTAGGTGATGCCACTAATAGGTTTTATTTATATTCCATTTACAGCATGTAAATATTCAGCATCTTCCCCAAGAACCATAGCATTCCCACGGTACCCATTTCTTCTCTGTATTTTTACCGCAAGCAGCAACTGAAGGAAGTTAGAAATTGGTTTGTGGTTTGGCATCAGGAACTGCTGCAACAAGAATCCAAAGTACCCAGTGTGTACAGATTATACTGTGTGCGTAGGAGTATAGTGTATCAATCAAGGGAAGTAATAGTGCTACTCTATTCTGCTTTGGTCAGACCTCACCTGGAATACTGTGTCCAGTTCTGGGCACCACAATTCAAGAAGGATATTGAGAAGCTGGAACATGTCCAGAAGAGGGTAACTAAAATGGTTAAAGGTCTGGAAGCCATGCGCTATGAGGAGTGGCTTAGGGAGCTGGGTATGTTTAGTCTGGAGAAGAGAAGGTTGAGCAGTGACATGATCACCATGTTTAAATATTTGAAGAGGTGTCATACTGAGGATGGAGCAAGCTTGTTTTCTGCTGCCCCAGAAACAAGGACACGGAGCAGTGGGTTCAAACTACAGGAAAAGAGATTCCACCTAAACATTAAGAAGAAATTCCTGACAGTAAGAGCTATCTGGCAGTGGAATACACTGCCTTGGAGTATGATGGACTCTCCTTCTTTGGAGGTTTTTAAACTGAGGCTGGATGGCCATCTGTTGGGAATGATTTGATTGTGTATTCCTGCATGGCAGGGGGTTGGACTGGATGGCCCTTGTCTCTTCCAACTCCATGATTCTACAATTCTATGATCTTAACTTCAAGATAATTGCTTATACAGGTAATTAATCTGATGTGTGAAGAGGGATAACTGACTTATAAATAACACAATGCATGGAACATTTTTTCTATCACAGCAGTTAGATTTACATTGTGATAATAAATAAAAAGGCTTGGGACTAAGGATGGAGGAGGAATGTCATTGTGAACTGTTGAAATCCTCCCTTACCATATCTGAACACAAAGTGGAATGTAGTAAAACTGAAAGGTGAACACTTCAGAAGTTTGAAATGCATTTCACAATTTTAAAAAAATCATACAAATGGGAAAAATATTATATTTGAAATATTTCATGTAATTTGAAAAAAATGTGCAAAAGCATGTTTTAGTCAATGGGAAACAATGCTTGTCAATAGATTTTCCTTGTTTATTTTTTCAGGGCTGTGAGACCATGTTCTGGAATAGTTTCTTTCTACGTTCTCACAGCCCAGAAAAAAACCGAGGAAAATCTATGGATGCCAGCCGTGAAAGCCATCGACTTCACAATGCTTGTCAATGTATGCACATTTTTAAATTAATCTTGTATTGATTTTATATTGTAGCATCATCCCTGTGGTACACAAAAATTACTTTTGTAATTTTGTGTACCACAAAATTACTTTGCAATTAAACTACACAGCAATGATACCAAATAAAGAATGTTGAAAGTGTTAGCTTACACAGTCAGCCAAAAGGATTTGAATGCCTTTACAAGACCAACATTATCTTCCCCATCCACCATATATCCAACAAAACTGTTCCAAATCACAATAAAATTGTATTTTTCTTTCTTCCCTTTGGCTACTTGATGTTAGTTAATTTTTCCATCTTCAGTTCTTGGCCTCTCTAATTAAGATAAAGTAGCAGATGATGTAAAATATTTTTGTTTAAGAAGGTAGAAAATGCAGCCAGAGTAACAGTATTGCACTAGATTGATAAATAGTCTGACCAAATTTAATGTGGTTTCCTATGTTTTGTTTCTTGTTGGACATTCTCTGATCTAGTACTTTTGGGATCTTTCAGCCACATCTTGACTATGGTCAGGCTAATGCTGTTCTTGTAGACTATATATATATATATATAGCCAAAGAAAATGCTGGGTTAATATTAATTCAGGTTACAGTCCAGTAGCCCCTTACCTCATTGACACTGACTGCTTAGCAGAAACTGTATATAGGATAGCCAGTGTTCACTTTTCTCCCTGTTAATTTTAAAAATATTTAAAATGCAAAGCTATTGTCTGCAGCAAGTATTAATAGTATAAAACTGACTTGAGCATTCCTAGCCTCAATTTTCCGTTCCCCAAGCGTGAATTGCAGACTTTTCTCAAAACACACCATTACATGGTTCATTAGACTGATACCCGGTAATTTCCACAGTTTTTAATAATCCATTTTTTGTAAAGATTAGAAGTATATTTGTTTGTTATTTGTTTATTTGTTAAATGTTAATTCTGCTGTTTTTCCAAGAAGCTCAAGGAAAACAAAGCCCTATCCAGCTCAGGACCAGGTTATGGGAGTCTGCCCTTGTCTCAAGATGTTCTGGGGAGGCCCTTCTAACTGTCCCACCACCCTTTATAGGTATATCTGCTAGGGACATAGAAGAGGGCCTTCTCAGTGACTGCCCCCAGGATCTGGAAATCCTTTCCAGAGGAGGTTAGACTGACACCTTCCTTGCTATCCTTTCTTAGGCAACTGAAACCCTTTTCATTTTGGCAGGCCTTTGAAGGCTGACTGCTCAGAGGGAAAGAGACTTTTATATGCTATGTTGTTTAAATTTGTTGTTCTTCCTTCTAGCGGTTTGCTTTTAATTTTACTGTTCATTTCATTACATTGTATTTGTTTTAACTTGTTTATGTTGCCTTGAAACCTAGGAGATTTTCACACAGGGCCAAAATGCCCCATTACTGCCCCGCTACCTCCTCTCCCGTTCCTGCCACGGAATAACATAAATCTTTCACACACTCACCTTAAGTCCGCAGCATGAACGGTCTCCCCCTCCCCTTGCTGGCTGGCCGTAAATGCATCTGTCATAAGGCTGCTTTTACGACTGGCCATCTGAAATGTTATCACGTTATCACGTGATAACGCCGGACAGTAAATTTAAAAAATAAAACTCCCCCAAACATAAAATCAGTTCACCAAGCACAAAAACACTCTTTAAATCACATAATCAAAACAGGGAGGGTAAAATAAAGGGTGCCACTTACCTGGATGTCCAGATCATACCAGGAAGTGCTCGGAACGGACCTCCCCTCCACGGCTGTCATTTCGGAACAGGAACGGGGCTCCTGTTCACACACCCGTGATTGCATGATAGTGACAGAACGGGAGGTCTATTCACGATGAAAAATCGTGATTACATTGTTCTGGAACAGTCACGGGATCAGGATAGATGCAGGACAGAATGGGGTCAACATCGTCCAAAAGGGAAAACCTTTCCTGACCCTGTTCTGTTCCTGCCACGGGATATATAGCCTGTGTGAAAATCTCCCTAGGCTGGGGAAAAGGTGGGTTGTTATTGCTGTTATCATTCCCCAACAAATACAAGTGATCCTCACAACACCCTTGTGAAATGGGTGATACTTAGAGGAAGTGACTGGCCTAGTCACTTAGTGAGTTTTATGGCTGAGCAAGAAGTGTAATGCTACTTCTCCACACAACTACCAGCCTTTACATTCTGAATAGTTCCCAATCATTAATTGTTTTTTTAATCTGAATAGTCAAGGTGTCCGTAATAACTCCAATAACTCTGCTGTTCCAGAAATTAGGACATGGAGCAATGGATTCAAACTACAATACAGGAAGAGAGATTCTACCTAAACTTTAGGAAGAGCTTCCTGACAATAAGAGTTGTTTGGCAGTGGAATGCACTGCCTCGGAGTGTGGTGGAGTCTCCTTCTTTGGATGTTTTTAAACAGAGTCTGGATAGCCGTCTGTCGGAGGTGCTTTGATTGTGTATTTGTGCAAGGCAGTGGGTTGGACTAGAGGGCCCTTGTGGTCTCTTCCAACTCCATGACTCTATAACTCTATGTGGTGTGTTACATCTTTAACCCGCAGCACATCCAATGTCTTGTCTATTTTTTTACTATACCCTCATTGTCCCAGCAAATTGTTCCATATGCAGTTTTTAAATAGAGCTTTTATATACTGCACATATTGCTGAGCTGAAAAAGAACACCCAGTCATAAATGTGCTCTGTCCCTCAGTACATGAAAAGAACACCCCTTTCTGCAGCTGTCCACAGAAGCACTGTAAATGGAGGTGAAAGTGTTTGCTCATTCTTGGATGACTTGAGGGTGAGGAAGAAGCATCTTTGTTGCTAAGACAACTAGGTGGATGGTTTCTGTTTGGCTGGATTCTGTTAGCAGGGAATGAAAACCTGGCAGCAATGGAGATATTTTGTTTTCCCCTTCCCCCTTCTGTGTGTGACCTATGGAAGAGCTAACATAGCCAAACCTGATCAGCTATACAGTACTGTGATGTCATTTGATTCATAATGTGATTTTTAACTAGCATCATGTGTTTGTGGGGTGGGGGGACTTGGGAAATTTTTTCAAAGGAACAGCAGAGGAAAGGAACACAGTGGCTACACATAACCATACACAAATGAAAAGGCACATTTGAGATTTGTTGGTGGGTTACATTTGCATATAGACACAAACAAAACCTTTGGCTTAGAATCAAACTCAGCCATGTTTAGAGAAGATCTGCTGAAATCAAGAAAACTTAATTCAAGAAGTTGGATTTTATTCTATTCTGTGAACTCATTCTACCCATGATCATAATATATGGCAGATCCTCATAGCACAGAAAGAACTACCCTAAAACAAGAGCCACAGAAAAGGCATTTGCAATTATATTTCCATATCCTGATTCTATTAACTCTGGTGCAGGCTGTGTCAAGAGTATCATTTTTATTTTGCTTATAAACTCTGCATTCTGTCAATACAAAGGAGACCTGGGAGCAGTAGTGCATGAAATATGCCCATATAAGATGGATTTTTACAGGACAAAATTCATAGCAATAGTGTTGTGTTACTTACCTTTTCACAATGGCACTTATTAGAACATAGGAGAATTATAACAGCTGATCTTTTACAGGAGGCCACACAACTTTGTATTTTTTTGTTGGCAAGCTCTGTTTTTGTTTGTGTGCATGCATATCTTTGTTTAACTGAGACCGCGTTATACCATACAGTAATCTTTAATTTCTCACAGTGTGGATGGAAGAGCAGGTTCTCACTGCTACTCATATGTTACAATTGCATAAATTCTTTAATAATTATTTACGCAAATTAGTGTTTCTGATTCTTCTGTTTCTTGCTTTTATACAGAAGAAGTATATTTTCAGTCTGCACATTTTGTCCTGTCTGTTGTTTTATTTCAGAAAAAAATGAATACAAAAATAGGAGATTTTAAAAGCTCTTATATAAGCTCAGGAGAGTCTTTGCTGCAATATCTAACTGAAAAGGTAATGAACTGTAAAATAAGTTGAAATGATTGGGGATTAAAAATCTCTGGTGTGTAGTGACAGTACAATCATATTCCACAGGAAAGGTTTCTTGTATTAAGGGTAATAAATAAAACTTATTTTTGTCACCATGATTGGTTTTCACCACCATAATGACAGGTTTGACCTTCTTTCTCTTCAGATGTTGGAAATCTGTGACCAAGTAGCTGAAAGGCTGTTGAAAGCTTGGAAACCTGTACATTTAGCAAGGATTAGGTGGAGTGTTCATAAAAAGCCAGTTTGTAGAAATTTCTGAAGAATTACTCCATTAAATAAATAAATAAATAAACCTATACTTGGCATTTTCGTAGCCATAAGGCATGCAAAAGCTCACCAGCCATGAAGAAATTTAGGGGACAGTTTGTGGGCCACTAGTAAAACACATCCTTTGTATTCAGAAAGCTCTAAATCTAGTCTCAGAAAACTGTTTAAAAGGATATTAGCAAGATCCTTTGCCTAAGGCCTTGGAGAGCTGCTATCACCTAGAGTAGGTCACATTGAACTACAGAGACTGCTCTGGCTCAGTATAAGGTTGGTAGATTTGTTCATTTGCTTTCTACCCTGATTTTTCTCCTCCCCCAAAATAGGGCTCAAAGTAGTTAATAAATAAGTACAGTTTAAAACATACAACAGAATTATTAAAACATCAAAAATCTTAAAAGCAATTAAAAACAAATCTGTAAAAAGGCAGTTCCCATCCAGATTAAAAAGCTCTTTAACAGCAAACCATCAAGGTCTGCCTGAATAAAAAAGGACTTTGCTTGCCTGCAGGACAAAAAGAAGTATTTTGGATGAACTGATGCTTCTGAATAATTTTCAAAGGCAGACTCACATAGATTATGTTAACAGTAGTCCGAACAGGATATAATCAAGGCATACATCACTATGGCCAGATCACACATCTTTGGGAACAGGTGAATTTGTCATACTAACCTCAGGCACACTCCTATTTAGGGTTGAATCCAAGCATATGAACCAAAGTTCAGATCAAAGTACAAGCAGTATGGTCAAAATAGGGCATTCTGGAGGTATATTAGAGGACGGATTACCAGACTCAAAACCCCCTTCTTCCCTGGATAACCTCAAAACAGACAGAGACTAAACAAGTCCAGGAGCTGTAGCTGTTATTTTCTGTGCCATTGAAACCATGGTGAAAGAAAATAATGGAAAAAAACAGCACCAACAAAAGGTGGATGAGCATGCACATACACTTTCCACCATAGCCAGCATGAGTCTGGCAGAACTTTCTCAACATAATTCTTCCACCAGAAGGTCTCCTTCACACAATCTGATATGATCACTCTACTATTTTCTGTTATCCTCTGGATTGATCAGGACCAATGTCCATACAGAGAACAGAGGAAAAGAAAGACACAACAAGATTTTTTTTAAAAAAAAAAAAACTTTGTGCATGTTTTTGAACACTCACAAAAGAGCAATGTATCATTCATTTCTGGATTAACCAGTTGGTACTTTTTTTAGGCTACCGGGGGGGGGGGAACCTATTGTCCTGCATTTTAATATTGCTTTAGGATACACAAAATGTAAGGTTTCAAAAACATTAAAGTTCTAAAAGAGTACATAGTGACTAGCCATAATGTAAAGAAGCACATCCTCTTTGTCTTTCATGTTTTTCTCTAACTGTATATGTTTGGTTTCGAGGCCCGAAACAACATCTCAGGCTCGGCCAAATTGATCACCAACAATGGTCTGCCCTAGCCTTACATCGGGAGGTGTGGAGACGCACTATCCACAATGCTGCAGCCTTATTTGAGAACTCACGCCAAACAAGTCTTGAAGAGAAAAGATAACGCAGAAAGAATCACAACCCGGAAACATCACCCAAGGAGACCTTCTGCTGTGCTTTCTGCAACCGGACTTGTTTATCTCGGATTGGCCTTTTTAGTCATCAGCGCGCCTGCAGAAAATGCGGGATGAGTCCTTCCTGAATCTTCATTTGCGAATAAAAGCCAGAGAGAGAGATATATGTCTGGTTTAGGAGGTCAGATGAGCAGATACCTTGCTGACATGCATGGCTTTCTATTGCGTATCTCCTGCATGTGAAAACTAATATTTTCACTCTTTCTTGAAGACTAGTGTCACTCTTTTTATAATGTGCTCAGATTTTCTTAGTGTATAGAGCAAGCAATAAGCCTCCTCCGGAGCCGCCCTGGATTCTCCCCCCCCCCCTTACTTTGCATTCCATGGTAGGAACAGATAGCTGTCTGCACACAAGCACTGCACTCTATTGGTGGGTGCCTTTGCCATTACCATTGTGCACTGTGCTCTCTGAGGTGGGAAATGAGGCACTCAGCATTGATTACATGCTGGGGACCTTGTTGTGACCTTAGACACACGATGGCAGTGCAGTGGTGCCCACTGATAGAATGCAATGCACACATACAGACTGCTGCCCATGCCCACTATGGAACACTCCATTTTCTCTTGCAGGATTGGGTTTTCCCAGCTATTTTTAGAAGCTATTTTAAGGGTCTCTCCCCCCCCACCCCCGGTCTCTAGTTGGAACTGTCTGGATGTTGTCCGGACAGTTCAGATTAGAATGGGGGCCAAAACTCTGCATTGTCTAAGCAGTTGGGCACAGGAACAGGGGGAGACCATTTCATTTGGCTTATGTAGAAAAGACCCTAGTCTTTTACTTTAATCAAATAATAGCAAGGTAACCATGGATAAATATTTATTTATTTTAATAAAATGTATTTCTACATGGTTCAGAGATACTGATATGCACATCCACAAAACTAATGCAATGTTAAACTTTTAAACAAATCTATTGTAAGCCCAAAGCACTTTCATTATTTTATTTACTGTCCAAATTAAAGGTAACATTAATTAGATATAATGAGAGAGCATTTTAATCCGTTGGGTTCCCTGGAGACTTCAGGGCTAGAAGCTCCTTTAGTTTATAGTAACTTTTGATTAGGGTCTGGGAAGGTGGATAATGAAAAAAGTGAAACATTGAAATTTGCCTAAATAACATGCTGTTACAAGCCTTATGATAGATCTGTGTTTGACTTAACAGCTTTTGGAACCTAATAAAAAGAACTTAATTGACAATTTCTTGAAATTGCTAAGAAAACCTAGTGATGTTGGTAGGGTATAATAAGGAGCTTCTCATCACTGTCTTCAAGATTGAGTCTATACAAAAAAAAAAGGATTTATCTCTGTGGTAACTCTAAGTAATTGATATACAGACAAGGTTTGGTTCCAATTTGCCAGCAATAAAGTTGTAATAGGGTTTTCTCTGCAATTTTAGCCTTAATGTGCTCATTCCAAAGAGCGGTATTTTTCCAAGCGAACAAATAACATCAGTAAAGCTTACGATCAGTAATAGCCCCACACTGATGCTCACATTAAACTTGTTAAATCAATTCACTAGACACTTTCTAAAGTGGACTGTCTGTTTACTTTGACATGCACCTTGTGACGATAAGGCCATCAGTTACACTTATCAGAATGATCTTTACATGTGAAACTCATAATTAATTCATGTTTGGTTGCGGTTGCAAACCTGGTTCCTAATATCTAAGCTTTATTTTTCTCACCTTAATTTTTTTTCAGGGCCAAGCATTTACTAAGACAAAGCACAGTATGTTGTATGCTTTGGTATTGTCTAAATCCTAAATGAGTGCTTTGCTGCATAATTATGGTAGTTTCACCTAGTTATATCTTCAGTATTATTGTTTATTGTAGGTACAGCCATGATACGCTTCTTTGTTCTTCTAGGATAAAAAAAATTAACATATAAATAATGTAGGATTACAGTATTTTGAAATAATTAGCAAATTGTGATTGGTACTAAATGAGGATTTATTAAAGATGCAATTTATCTGGAATTTCTGCATAAAATATTAGCTTGTAGAAGATCTACAGTTGAATGCATGGTATCAAATTTTAGACAGCAGATATAATAGGCCAGTCTTATGGTGTTGCTCTGCTTCTGGCTGTTACAACAACATAATGTAGTCAAAAGCCTATGTGCTTCCATCAGCAAAGTATAAAGCAAAAACAATGCCATAGGAACAAGAGATAATGTAGGAGCACATCACTGTGGGTCTGACCCCATCTATCATCATCTACCAGTTATAGCTTTCCACACTCTCAGTCTTCCTATTATAATCATGTAAAGAAGATGATGGCACAGTCAGTATGATGATGCTACCAAAATTATTCCACACCTCCTTCTGTATAAGTAATCAAGAAACAAGCACACAGACAGCCCACACTACTTCTTTGAAAAAAAGATCATTCATAGGCTGCTGGTCATGAAGCTAGCAAATGACTTCCGCTGCTGGAGCCTCTGGGACTCTGTTCAGATAGGCTTCCAAATGGCAGCCTAAACACAGCACCGGCATATACACAACACTTTTACAGTGCCAGGAAAAAGGGAAACAGTATCATTCCAAGTTCAACCCATGGGTAAAATTCATGGGTAAAATGGGTAAAATTCAAGAAATTCTTGAATTTCCAAGGAAGTTGACTTCCAGCTCCTCTGAGATATTATAGAGCCCACAACTCATTGTGTAGAACACAGCATATAAGTCTGTGAAGGCAACATGTGTGTGCAAGGGAATTATACATTAATTTTACCATGAGATCCCTGAATTTATGGAGAAGAATAATGATGTAATGAGAAATACGTTATGCAGATTTTATTCTTATCCCTGTAACATTTTAATGTGCCTTCCAATAATGTCAGGTATGCAAAGGCTAAAGACAGTACTTTAGTCTCATATTTGATCCTGCTTTGAGCCCTATATTGGGAGAAGGGAATAAAATAAAATAGATGAAATAGATAAATAAAATAGATAAAAAATATAAATAAAATAGATAAAATAAATACTAAATACAATCCCATCACTAATTTCCGTAAATGAAAGCTGGACAGTGAATAAGGCTGATAGAAAGAAAATCAACCCATTTGAGATGTGGTGCTGGAGAAGCGTAGAATGGAACTATTGCTGTTTGACACTGGGAGCAGAATGGAACTATTGCTGTATTTATAGCATGTATGGTCAAAGGTGGCTTGGCTACATCGTCACACTCCAGCGTCAACGAAAGAAAAAATCTTCAGGGCTGTGTGCATTATAGAGTCCTACATTTCAGGACATTTCTTGGACTCCAATGAGAAGTACCGTATTTATGTGATTATATTGTATGTGTGTATATATATATATATATATATATAGTGTCTATTTATTGTTGATGGAAAGTATTTATATGCATGTAGGTATTATAGAAATTATTGCATAGTATGTTTATTAAATGTTATAACACTTACCACTGATAACAATTCAAAAAGAAGCAACACATAACACATTCAAATGTGAAGGTGGTTTATCTTTATTTATTATTTTAGGATATTTATTAAGAAAGTGATTGAAGCACAATATTTATTAACTCTTGTATATAGTTGTGGTACTGACTTAGTGGAACCATCCCTTTATACTTCTTGTTGTCATTCATGGGGTCACCATGAATTGAAGTCAACTCAAGGGTGGTTAACAATGAGAAAGAATGCAACTGTAGCCAAGCCTATAGCTACAGCTGTCTTTTGTTCAGTTCATGATAATTTGTCCTTATATTCTAATTATCATTTTGTCCTTATATTCTAATTATGATTTTAATTTGTATTGATTTAATAATGTTTTAAGGGGGGGAAGGGATTTTGAGTTGTTTTATATTATGTATTATTTTACTGTTGTAAGCCGCCCCGATTGTTCACAGAGGGGTGGGATATAAATAAATTTTATTATTATTATTTATTATTATCATGAACTGAGCTATTTTGGTGAGCTCCTGAGGTAGGATTTGATGCTGGGTTGGGTATCACAGTTTGGGATTCCACCCAAAAGACAAGTTTGTCTATAGTATAAGTTTCCTTAAAGTGAAGTGTTTGTTAACTTCTCTTTGAAGGTCACTCCACGAATTGACTTGTAAATGATCCAAGGTTTGGGTGTACCTCCACAGCCAAACCGTGACAAGTTTGAGTGTAAATAAGCTATATTTGTAAATTGGTGCTGAGATCCATATGCCCACTTGCACAAGATGCTGTTTCATTGCAGTGAATTGTACGATGGAGCTGTACCTATTTCCTTCCAAACTAATGTGTTTTTTACCCAGTGTGTTTAAAATTTATTTCTTCTGCTAACATTCATGCAGCCTGTAATGCATGATTCAGCAAAGGAACTGAAAACAGCACAGCACACACGTGTCCCATGTGACTATCAGGTTTTGTTTTTTTGGTTTTTTTGTTTTTTACAATTATGCAAGCTTCTAGCTGTTCTTTCACTATATTTTTAGGGGGTGGGTTTGTGCTGTTTGGTTGCAGATGATGAATGACAAAACTAATCTGAAGATACATAAATAACATGAATCAAGTAATTTCCTCTGCTGCACAGCTGTAACCCTCTTATCAGTTTTTCTCTTATTAATCTTTCTCATCTGCTAGTCCACTCTCTCTTTTTGATTAGCAGTGTGCTCTAGAAACATGTTCCTATGAAATGCTGATGGGTCTCCTTGTCCTAATTTCTTAGTATTGTTTCAACTTACTGAGAACAATAAAATGACTTGCAGAAGCACATTCCTTAGCTGATTTACTCTGGATGCATATTCTATTTAAATCACTGACATTTATTTCCACATAAATAGAGGGTGCTGGCAGGATTGATGCATAAGATAGAGTGAGAAAATGATGGGGACATGTATGCTGAACTTCCATTGTTACTCAGAGGACTGGTGATCAAGTTCTTGTTCCTTCCACTAGTGAAATGCCCATAAGACAAACATACTAAGCTAGTTTCTGATAGGCTAAACTGGTAGAGAGTGTGGCTTCTGGATCAGCTTAACTTCAACTACTGAAGTTCAACTTGAGGGCACCACTGCACTACACTGTTATAGTGCTATTATTCCACTTTAACTGCTCTGGCTGCCTCCTCTGGAATTCTGGGGTTTGTAGTTTAGTGAGGCCTAAGAGCTTTCTGGCTGAGAATGCTAAATGCCTCTCCCTAAACTGCAAATCCCAGGATTCCACAGGAGGTAGCCAGAGCAGTTAAAGTGGAATAGTAGCACTATAATAGTGTAGTGTAATTTACTTCTTGGTCACTGAACCAAATTGCAAATTATTGGCAATAGGGATCAAATGAAGAAGTACCAACAGAAACAGCTGTTAATTATATGATGATAGATATATGAAGCCAGCATGGCATAGTGGTTAGAGCATTGGACTACCACTTTGGAGACTAGGGTTCAAATCCCTATTTGGCCATGGAAAACCACTAGGTGACCTTGAGTAAGTCATACATTCTCAGCCTCAGAAAACCCTTTGGTAGGTTTGCCTTATGGTCGCCATGAGTTGGAAGTGACTTGAAGGCACACAACAACAAACTAGTTATATGTTCAAGTTTTGCTATGCCAATGCTAAATAGGCTAAATGCTGTATTGTGTTATGTCTGTTGTACTGTGTCACTGTTGTATTGTATTTTATTGTGTCCACAGTAGCAAGTTCCATATACAACCATTTGTAGTTTTCTAAAAGCAGAATGGTTTTTTTGATTATATATTGGTAAAATTTGGAATTTTAAAGTGGAGGGTGGATCTTTCAAATGACCGTTAGAGACCATATTATAAGAGCCGAGTCTGCAGTGTGGTCTGGTCCAATTATAGCAACAACATGAGTAGAAACAGGTTGAATTGTACAGTACTTGTTATTTAACTGGAAATATTAAATTTCCTGCAGTGTCAACCCTATCTGCTATTTGATGGGCTGCACCTCATGTTATAAAACAAGGCCATAGATATAGATATAGATATAGATATATAGATATAGATATAGATATATAGATATAGATGAGAGAATGGGAATGTGGCAGAAGTGATGTCACTGAAGAAGCAACAAGGAGAAACAAGCAAGGAATATAGAACATTGACTGCTGTATAAGACCAGATCTTTGGCTTTGGCTGACAACTGTGCCACCATTTCTGTCCCATCTTTCAGTCCATAAGAACCCCTGGCAAAGACTACATTGAAAACTCTAATAATGTTGAGGGCCCTTTGGGCTCTTTCTGATACATGCTATTGCTTTGTGGCCACATATCCTCCATTGCTATAATGCTGTAGGCATTTTTACCATTGAAGTACAAAGAGGGAGGAACAATTTCTGGGATTTAAAAAGCAGATTTATTGAGGGTTTGGTCTAAGTGGACAGTTTGTGATAAAAGCCTGTAACAAACTTTCCTCTCTTATATTATGCATGTAACAACAACAAAGAATGTGTGTTCAGAGTAACTACTATATGGGACTCTTGTGTGGTATGTTTGTATCATACAGCTCTGTGAGCAGTACTTGGTACTAAAATTGGATGCCATCAACTAGGCAAGGGGAAGCATTTGCTTTACCTATTTCTCATTTTGGGAGAAAGGCAGGATATAAATCCAATAAATATATAAATATATACAATTTCAAGCAGAAAAGAAGTCCAAATATAGCCAGGCTTCGGTTTCAGCTGTTTCCAGGACTGCATACCTTCCCAATTTGGGAGCAAGTAACATTGGCCACTTCATGCATGGACTGGGGGCAAAAATCTGTAAATTCCACCATCAGTTGGAAATCTCCATGGAAGAGAGTGAAAGAATGGTAAAATAAACCCATCAGGTACTGTTAAATACTGTATTATTATTTTTTTTGCTAAACATTAATTCTGACTGCTTTCTCCTTCAACTGCACAAAGCTTGACCTCTGCTGTGCTACAAAATATTTATAATGAGTTGATAGGGGATATGGAAAATATCCTCATTAATCTTACTGGTCTGAGGTTGTTTTTTTCCCCATCCCTTCTCTTTAAATCAAATGTGGGGAGAGGTGAGGGGGGCTTTCTGTGTTCCTAGAAACTTGAAAAAGCAGGCAAGAAATTCCACATACAACCTTGTCTCCCATTGCCAGTGAACAAATATATGCTTCACTGTCATTGTTTTTGGCATGTAGCTAAAGCATGAGTTCTTCATTCAGCAAAGCTATTTCCTAAGAATGCAACTATCAGTGTTTAGAGAACTTTCAGAGATATAAGTGTGATATAGGAGTGTGATATAAGTGTTATATATCTACTTTTTATATAGAAGTAGCTAGCTAAAGCAAATGCTTTTCATGGTGATTGAATGGATGATGAGGACAAGCATGATAATGGTGTTAGAGATATGGATATCTCTCAGCATCAGTTGACCACCCAAACTGAAATAACGAGGCCAGACGCAAGACGTTGGGTCAAATAGGTCCACTTTATTTTTAACTACTTAACTTGAACTTCTGAACTGCAATGGGGGGGGACCTAATGTGGGTCAAGCTGAGGCAGGTGTCTTACCAGGGACCTCCTCTTCAGCCACCCTTGGGCAAAGCACTAGAAGTCCCAAGCACAGTGCAATTGCTTATGTTGCTAGCCAGCCAGCTGCTTCATTTGGAAAGCCCTGCATGGGAGACCCTGCCAACTCTTGTGACTTAAAGAAGGGATGTGCTGAGGGTAGCTTGAAGGGGTAGACTTCCTCGCTCCCCACTTAAGCCCATAACTGTAGGGGTAATTCAGGAGACCTCCTCCTTCACCAAATAATGCCAGCTGGTGCTTCCCAGACTGCTTTCACTTTCTTCTCCTACTACTTGCCTAGTGACATCCTGTTTAAGGGCACCACCTGAGCCGGATTCACAATTCCCCTTTATACAGTTGTTTATCATCATCGTCATCATCTTTATTTTTCTTTGTAGCCTGCTTTTTCCCCAATGCTGGGACCCAAAGCGGCTCACAGTTTTAAAAACACACAGTGTATAGAATCATAGAGTTGGAAGAGACCACAAGGGCTAGCCAGTCCATCTTTGTTTTATAGCAGTTTATAGCATTTTATGTATAATTTGGGCAAAGAAATTTGGCAGTTTTTTTCCCCCTAATTCAACCACTTAAATGTGTTTACTCCTAATATGATCATTTTTGTATGCATTTTTCCATTGGCAGAAGTGAGCACAGTTTTAGTTGTGTGATTTATTTGTGTATAATTCAAAAGGGCAGGGGGAGAATTTGCTACTTGCAGTTTCTTCCCAATTGAAGCAGTTAGAAATCCCACAGATCCATGCATAGTTTTCCTAGTAGCCTCACAGATTGTGAATTTGATGAATTTGTAAAATAAAAACAGTTTCCATTCCTATGCAGTGTAATTTAGGATGAATACATGATTACAAAATGTCTTGTTAATAGTTGTTTCAGTGATGTGGAGGGTCTAAAATTAAGATAATAATGGGAACTGGAGCAGTGAATAATGGGAACTGAAGTAGTGATTCCCACCAGAGCTTGGAAATAAATTTGTGTAGTAATGATTGTTATTTGTAACCAATACTTGGGAGGGGCAACATCATTAGTTTTGATGTTTTCAGCTTTCCTAAATTTTGCTGCATATACTTTACTTTACTACTACTACTGTACTCACCCAATGCTGGCCTTTACCTTAGGAGGTGGCAAGAATTGTTTTTTCCCCTCTATTGTTGAACTTTATAACAAGTTCCCTGTGCTGCATTGTGAGGACAGAGGGAAAGAAAAAGCAGTGACAAAAGAAAAAGTGTGAAAGGCACAGTTTATATATTGCCTGTTTTTACCTAGATTCTATTTATGCCACCTGATATAGTTACATCACTACCCTAATATGGAGTCTCAGGTTTTTATTTTCAAAAGAGGTAGAATCTATGATAAGAAGCAAAATTTACAGGCACTATTCTGCATAATTATTTTGCCTGAAATCAATATTTTGCAAGAAGTAAATTTTGCAATATGCATTTCACTGAGCTAGACTGACATCACATTTTGCTTCTTAAAGATTTAAAACTGTAGAGTGGCTGATTGGTCTCTGCACTGCACATACACACACTGCGTGCAGCTGTGTTAAGTGGCATTGCTGTTGAAAGGTTATAGTGAGAGCCTTCTACTGTGAATGCTAGAATAGCCCACACATATATTTTAAAAGGTGGTTTAAAAAAACCCTATGATAGGTTTGCCTTAGGGTTGCCATCAGTCAAAAAGGACTTGAAGGCACACAACAACAACAGCAGTAGTAGCAGCAGCATGCTTCCTCTCTTCCTTTCCTTGGTGGCAGTAAGCATTTTGTATTTTATAACTGAATTTGGGTTCAGTGTGGTGTAGTGGTTTGCATGTTGGTCTAGGATTCTAGGAGACCAGGGCTTAAATCCCTGCTCACCATGGAAAACTACCAGGCAATCTTAGGCAAGTCACATCCTCTGAAGATGTTAAATGGCAAACCCCCTCTGAACAAAGCTTGTCAGGAAAACCTGATGATAGTCATAAATGACTCAAAGGCACAGAACAACAAATTGTGCATCTTGCCTACACTGAGAAGATAGAGTTGCAAGGGGAAAAACCAGACAGGGCTCCTGTACTTAGATTTTCCTTGGGGTTTTTCCAGATTGTGAAGCCGTGTTTTGGAATAGTTTCTTTCTGATGTTTTGCCTGCATCTGTGGCTGGCATCTTCAGAGAATGGTTGGGTAGAAGTGTACGTGAAGTTTTTATGCTGTGAACCCCTGTTGGGGAGTATATGTACATTTGTGTAATTGAATGGTTAGTTTCTGGGTATAGAAACGCAAGGCTCGTTAGTGTTTGATTGCCTAATTGTTGGTTGATGGGCCATTATCTGCTGGGAATCCCCCTGTCCCTGGGTGGAATTCCTTTGTAAGTGTTGAGTTTTTATTCTATTGTTCCTCAAAAGTCCTGTACTCCTGCCAGCCCCACCTGCTGTCACCCCCCACCTGTCCACTTTTTACATCCTGCAACACAATCTGACTGAGAATTTAAAAGTGTGTACATGTGTGTAAGTGAGAATGAGCAAGAGAATGAATGAGCTGTAGGAAAACTAACCGTTTTAATGCTACTGGGCTTGTTTATACGAGCCCATAAAACAAGGAATGCCTCGCACTAATGGTATTTCGCAGCAGCTGCAACCTGTCCTAATGGTTTTCCTATCCCCTTAAGCTCTGCATGCCTACTAAGAAACATGGCAGCCACGAGTGATTTACTTGTGTTTGCACTTACCTGAAATTGCCGCCACCACCCTTATCTTTTTTTAAAACAATGTCCAAGCTGTGATTGAGCGATTTTTCAATTTAACACAAAGCAAAACACCTACCAACATCCCGTTTTCTTGCTTTAGTGCTTGCCTGCTAAGGCAAAAATCTAACATGGCAGCAGTGGGCACCTTGTTAGCACGCCCTGCCCCCTGTGCTTGTCTGGCCAATCAGATTTACACTTCCTCTCGTTTGGGCAAGCGAATCAAATCAACTCACTTGTCCTAATGAGCAGAAATGTGCACCCTCTTGCTGTTTTTTAAATGACAGGAAAAGCTGTGAAGGCTTTTCTGGCAAGGTTTTTAGCCTTTTTTGCCCTCTCCTTCACAATATGGCTAAATCACACCGAATGCCATTAAGACAGGTAGGATTCTCTTTGCATTCTGTGAACAGTTTTTTCACTGTTTGGACAAACCCACCATCTTTCAGGCTTCAATTCAACCCACTTACCCATGAGTAAGCCCTAATGAGTTCAATGCCACTTATGCTTGCGTAGTACGTATGGTTAGGATTATCCTATTAATTTTCATTTTACATTTTATGTCAAAGTTAGGAAACCTTTACCTGTTCAAAGACAACTGGTCCTCTGGTCCAGTTTTTGAAAAGAGAAGCCAATTCCTTTCTCAGAGAGGAGAGGTACTGTGGAGAGGCATGTCATTGCAATTATTGTGTATTATCTTTACTGATAATATTTACCATTTGAAAAGTGTTTTTGGAGCATACAAAGCACTTTTCCTACATTAGCTCAATAATCCTCACAACAACCTTAGCCCTATGGTCAGTAGGATTGTTCCCATTCTGCAGATAGGGAGTGGGGATGAAACTGAGTGAGCAGTGAACTTCAGATTTTTTATAAATGGTCATTGGGTGTATTTGTTAATGTCTATAACTTTGCTTACTTCAACTTGTTTTTGCAAGTCATTCTTTGTTGATTAGCTTGTACACTCTGTACATGAGACATGGGATTTCTCTCTGGGCCTTCTTGCTCTGAAATAGGTATTGGCAACAGTTGATGTTGTTCACTTGCTTAAACACTCTATGTGTACCTTCTTTTATTTATTTGTTTTATTTTATTTATTTATACCCTGCTCTTTACCCACAAGGCTATCAGAGCGGCTTACAAATTGTTTTAAGCAATAGCAAAATTTACACATCTACACTGCATTAAGCAGTTTCCAATGTATGTTAGCTAATTGCCCCCACAAGCTGGGTACTCATTTTACCGACCTACGGAAGGATGGAAAGCTGAGTTAAAATCATAGAGGTGAAAGAGACATCCAGTCCAACCCCTGCCTTGCAGGAATACACAACCAAAGCACTCCCGACAGATGGCCATCCAGCCTCTGTTTAAAAACCTCCAAGGAAGGAGACTTCTCCACACCACACAAATTGCAAGTCTCTAGGTCTAAAACCTTTCCAGCTTTGAAATGTGTCCCCACAGTCTTTTCAACAATTTTATTATTTACCTGCTGACATACTCTGTATGTTCCTAGAGCATGTTGTGTATGTCTGGGACTGACTTTCCCTGCTTTGAAACGGTGGTTTCTTTGTCTGGCTGCCACAGTGTGGGTTGCAAATGTTGATTTTGATTCCTCTGGTAGGAGCCTAAACTTGGTGGAATCCCCACTCCTGGGAAAACTTTATCTGTTGAAGATCTTTATTTTGGCCTTTTTGTGAAGCTGTGAAATTCACAGGAGCCCTATGAGTCAAAAAAGATGATAAAGAAAAAACAACTCATGCAGGTGCACAAAGTATGTTGGGCTGTAGGTTGTGTACTACTTATTTGTAGTTGTTATGTGCCTTCAGGTCAAATTCAACTTATGACTACCCAATCAAAGAGTTTTCTTGGCAAAATTTATTCAGAGGAGGTTTGTCATTGTCTTTCTCTAAGGCTGAGAGGGTGTGGTTTGCCCAAGGTCACTCATTTTTGTTTTATATTATTGTTAGCCACTTTGGATTCCATGCTGGAAAAAAGATAGGGTATGAATGAAATACACACACACATACACATAGTTATGAGCTCTGCTTTTTTCTAAGGAACCCTGGTGGTGCAGTGGTTAATTGCCAGTACTGTAGGTCACCGCGTTGCAAGTTCAATTCCAGAGGGCTCCAAGGTGCACTCAGCCTTCCATACTTTTGTAGGTCTGTAAAATTGCCCCCTGACTTGTGGGGGCAATTAGCTAACAAACGTTGGAAACTGCTTAATGCAGTGTAGATGTGTAAATTGCTATTGCTTAAAAATAGTTTGTAAGCCTCTCTGATAGCCTTGTGGCTGAAGAGTAGGGTATAAATAACTAATAAAAAAATACAAATAGAGCAATAAAATTGGGCTCTCCACTTGAGCATAAAAAAGACCCCTGAAACCTCTTCCCTGTCTTTGTCCAGTGTCTACCTCTTAGGCTGCAGCTCCTTCCTCTATACTGTCTCAAGACAACACACAGGCTGTATGAGTTTCACTGCTATTGAAATAAATGTTCCTTTCAGTCACAGATATGAAGAAATATATATGTACTTGTTTTAATAAATTGTAACATGTTAGTTTTGCTTTTAGCCACATAGTTTTTAATTTTTTTGTTGATTTTAACATTAAACTTTGAACTGTTTTGTTGGTTCACATGCTGGGAATAGTGCAGCTAATTGAATGGGCTTCCTATTTCAGAGACCTGAAGCTCAACCTAGAAACTCTTCTCTCTGTACATCAAAAGTAATACAGTTGTAAAGAGCAGTACAATCTGTTCTAAAATGACCTGCCAATCATGCTAAAGTGAAATGTTACTTGCTATGGTTTTGGAATGTGACTTAATATGCCCTAGAGGTCTGAACTTAGAGCATGAAATATATTTCAGTTTGTACCTAAGGAAAGCTTGAAGTCTGTATTAAAAAAGAAAAGGTGAAAGCAACATTTTCTTCATATGTCCACATAGCCTAAAGCAATTATCTTTTCCTAAGTTCATTTAAAAATTTCAGTTCTTTGCTTCAGAGAACACCCTACTTCTGGGACCAGTGATTGGACATCTAGTGAAAAAGCACTGTCCGTTTTTGAAGCTAAATCTTGTTTTAACTTTTTAATGTAAATGTACTTTTTACATTAAAAAGTTAAAACAAGATTTAGGTTCAAAAAAGGATAGTAATGTTAGTTCTGTTAATTCTGAAATGGTACTTAGACTTATGTTACGTTGTTGCACTAAACACCTTACTGGAATGCAAGTGGGAAAATCCCATCCACGATTCTTTTCCCTTCCCTCATCCTTTTTAAAGTGTGGGTGAGAAGGAAATGACTCCATTGATTTCTCACACACCCACCTAAATGTTATGAGTGGGGTTAGAAAGAGAAAGAAAGAGAGAGAGAGAGAGAGAGGAAACAAATAATCAAGCAAAAACCTTTATAAAAATATGCCAGCGCACCCCACCTTCAGCCCCATGAACAATATTCCACAAGCACAATTCTCAGAATTATTTTTTAAGTAACAGAGATGGTCAAAAAGGCTCCTGTTCTGAAGATTGTCTTTGATTCCCTCAGAGCTTAGTTCTGCCTCCCAAGAAACATGTTCTCAACCATGTTCTCAGATGACGATGTCTTTTATTGTTCATTACATTCCAACAATATTGAATGATGCTTAGTGGTTTTACTAGATAGCATGCCTCCCCTGAGGTACACGTTCAAATATTTTGAGAACTTCTCTATGGAGATTTCCTTTCTCTGGGACTCCACGTCATTGATATAGCTTTGATATACGGCTTCTATCTCTGATAGTCGTTTTCTTTCTGGAGACCATCACTACTTCTATCCTCAGTATGGTTGGAAGTTTTAAATTCAGCCTTCAGCAAAGCTTCTAGCATGATCAAGGTGAAGCAGGCGGAAAATACAAGTTATGAAAAGGAAAAGGAAAGGTATCAATACTGTTTGTTTGAGTCTGGATAGCATTACACCTTTTCTCCATTCTTTTTTAACTTAACCTCCTGTTAGTGCCCCTAATGAGCCCCACCTCCAAAGACCCCCAAAATTGGCTTATTAGTATTTTCGTATATTAATGTGGTTTTCCATGGAGAAGAGCAGTAAAATATCAGGGACTTGCTGTAAGGATCCCAAAAGGCATGTGTTAAGCCATGCATCGGCCAAAGGAAGAACTGCTAACAAATTCCAAACTATAAGGAGGTCAAGACGACATTGTTTACACACACCCAAGTGACAGACAATGATTCCATTAAGTGGATGGAGTAACCCTTTTGTCTGAAAGGGATTGAGCTCTCCTTCCCAATCACCCAGCCATCAAAGAGGCAGCTCAAGCTTTGTATATCTATTCACCAGAACATTTAAGGCAGCTGCAACACATTAGCGTTGTTAGACACCTATTGTCAAGACCAGGAGTTTTTCCTGGAACTCATTGTGCAATCTTTTGAGACATCTGGAATCCATTGCTTCAACACATGAAACTCCTCACCTCAGGGCCTATTCTTTCAACACATGACACTCCTCACTTTAGGGCACATTTTTAGTATAAATACATGTCGAAAACCATGCCTCCTTGCACACAGAGTCTGTTTGGGGACACTGTCTCTCTCTGTGTTAGCCACTCCAGATTCATCTATCCACACTGCTGGTCTGCTTGACGACTCCAGACTACAAGACAAGTGTCGTATATCCCCAGAAACCTCCCTTTCTCTGTTTCCCCCTTTCTCATTGCTAAGGTTGAGTTGCTGCTAATTTCCCCAACATATTAGAACTCAATATTTTCATGGAATTTTCACGAGCACTTAAGGTAACACTCCTCTGAACAAATCTTGCCAGGAAAACCCTGTGATTTCTCACCTTAAGTCAGAAATGACTTGCAGGCACAGAACAACAACAACAACAACAACAACTTTCCCTCCACAGCCTTTTTCTCTGTCTCTTTTCCTCCACTACCTTTATCAGCTTTCATCTATTGCAATTCCAGTTTTCTCTTTCTAGTCAGTCTTTTAATATGCATTTCCTCTACCATTTCCCAGTGTTAAAAATGTAGAATCTTTAATTGTATTCCAACCAGTTAAGTGGCCCCAAACTTAACATTACCATAGAGTTATCAGAATTATGATTTGCATCAGTGTGAGCAGCTGGTTACCCAGTTTGACTCACCCTGCAAGTTCCTCTCAGTCTGCACCAATATTACTCAGTAAAAGGCATTTGGGACCATACTATAACTGGATCAACTTATGTGAGAGTTTTGAATGTAAAATCATATAATGTAATTTATATGCTGTACAGAGCTGCCAAATCAATATCAGAGAATACAGATCAAAGAACTCATGAAATTGATTCAGACACTTCATATACAAGAAAGAAATCTTCCAAAAGGCAAAGTGCCAGGTGTGGGGAGGGGTATGGATGTGTGAGTCTGCTCGACACCGTCTTTTTCTGCTCTTCTTTTTTCCCCACTCCAAGAAATGCCAACCATTGCTGTATCAAACTTTCCCATATATATGAACCATCTTGGCCAGTTTGAAAATGGTAAAGTCACAGGATTGAATGTGAAGGAAACCTACGCTAGGATCATTATTTTGATTATTAAGATACTGGGTTGGTCTCAGCTAAAAATGTACCATTTGACTAAGAGTGTGTTTGTGATGGTATAGACTATTATTAATAGTTAACTTGTGATGGATCCTTCAGACATGCAAGTAACACCTTCAGCTCAACCTGCATGCTGCCTGTACTGTGTGCACATTTTAATTAACATGTGGAGAGAAGTGGGATCATACAAGCTGGTTTTTCGCTTTGACCTGTATAACGTTGCAGTCCTCATCAGCTTCCTCTTAGGGGCAAAGGCAAGTATTAGTCATATGTGAATCGAGCTTATATGTGCAATCAAGATCCATGGTCATGTCACATTTGTCAGTTGGACATACACTTGGATGTACATGGGACATGTTTTCTCTCCTGCCCCAAATTGTCAAGGTAGGGGTGGTGACCCCATGCAGGTCATGATCCTCCTGCCTTCCATGCATTCACTGCACATGTGGTTTGGTAAGAAGAGAGCTTCTATCTAAATCACCACCAGCCGGTTCATACATTTTGATGCTTTCCCCCAATCCTTCTCATTAAATACTGATTTCAGGGACCGAATGCATATTTTTGTTAGAAGAATTATCTCTCTGGCTTTTCTTCGCAAACGAAGATTCAGGAAGGACTCATCCCGCGCCTTCTGCAAGCGCGCTGATGACTAAAAAGGCCAATCCGAGATAAACAAGTCCGGTTGCAAAAAGCGCAGCAGAAGGACTCCTTGGGTGATGTTTTTGGGTTGTGATTCTTTCTGCGTTGTCGTTTCTCTTCAAGACTTGTTCGTCGTGAGTTCTCAAATAAGGCTGCAGCATTGTGGATATTGCGTCTCCATGCCTCCCGATGTGAGGCCAGGGCGGACCACTGTTGGTGATCAATTTGGCCAAGCCTGAGATGTTGTTTCAGGGAGTCTTTGTATCGCTTTTTTGGAGCGCCCCTCTTACGCTGACCCGTGGCGAGTTCACCGTAGAGTAGTATTTTTGGGAGGCGATGGTCCTCCATCCTAGAAATGTGCCCTGCCCAGCGCAGCTGTGTTCTCAATATCATGGCCTCAATGCTGGTGATCCCTGCTTGTTCAAGGACAGCAACATTCGTCACATAGTCAGTCCAGTGTATATTTAGGGTTGTGCGTAGACAGCGCTGATGAAAGCGCTCGAGGAGTCGTAGGTGGTGGCGATAGGTGACCCATGTTTCAGATCCATAAAGGAGGATAGACAGTACAATGGCTCTATACACACTGATTTTTGTGCTTTGCCTCAGGTGTTTAATGCTCCAGACTCTTTTGTGAAGTCTTCCAAATGCACTATATGCCTTTGCTAATCTGTGATCGATCTCTTTGTCAATCTTGGCATCTGAGGAGATGATACTTCCCAGGTAGGTGAACTGCTGAACGGACTTGAGCACTGATTTGCCGACGGCAATGTGGGGATGGTGGTGTTCGTCCTGTGGTGCAGGCTGGTAAAGAACTTCTGTTTTCTTCAGGTTGACTTCTAGCCCAAACAGCTCTGCAGCTGTTGCAAAGCAGGACGTTAGGCGCTGCAGAGCTGCTTCTGTGTGGGCAACAAGGGCAGCATCATCGGCCAAGAGCAGCTCACGGACTAGATAGTCTAGAGTCTTTGTGCGAGCCCTCAGACGGCTTAAGTTAAACAAGCTACCATCAGTACGGTAGCGTATATAGATGCCGTCGTCTTCTTCAAGCTCTGCCATAGCCCTTTGGAGCATCGTGCTAAAGAAGATTGTAAATAAAGTTGGTGCAAGAACACAACCTTGCTTCACTCCATTAGTTATTAGAAAGGGCTCTGAAAGAGCATCGCCATATCTGACTTGACCACGCTGGCCCTCGTGTAGCAAGATAATCATTTTAAGGAATTTGGGGGGACATCCTAGTTTTTCCAGGATCTGCCACAGACCTTTTCTACTTACAGTGTCAAAGGCTTTGGTGAGGTCGACAAATGTTACATAGAGACCCTTGTTCTGCTCCCTACATTTTTCTTGCAGTTGCCTAAGGGCAAATACCATGTCTGTAGTACTCCTATTGGCTCTGAAGCCACATTGGCTTTCAGGGAGAAGTTCTTCTGCAATAGCAGGAACTAATCTGTTCAGGAGTATCCTTGCAAGGATTTTTCCAGCAATAGAGAGCAGTGTTATGCCTCAATAGTTTGAGCAGTCGGATTTTGCTCCTTTTTTCTTGTACAGGGTGATGATGACTGCATCTCGGAGGTCTGATGGCAGTTCCCCTTTTCCCCAGCAATTCACAAGGAATTCGTGGAATTTTTCGTGGAGTGCATGACCTCCGTGTTTCCAAACTTCAGGTGGGATTCCATCAATCCCAGCTGCCTTGCCGTTTTTCATCTGCTGTATGGCCATAAGGGTCTCTTCCAAAGTGGGAGCTATGTCCAATTCATTTCTCATTGGTTTTTGTATCATATGTTGGATAGCTGAGCCTTGGACTACTCGGTTGGTGCTAAAGAGACTTTGAAAATGTTCAGCCCAACGATTCAAGATGGAGGCTTTATCAGTAATTAATGTTTGACCATCTGTACTGTATAAGGAGCTTTGGACCTGATAAGTAGGTCCAAACACTGCTTTAAGAGCTTCATAAAATCCTCTATGATCACCCTGATCTGCACAGCGTTGTGTCTTTTCTGCTAAATTGATCCACCACTTGTTCTGCATGTCTCGGAGTTTTTGTTGTAGTTTGCTACATGTGAGGCGGAAAGCTGCTTTTCTTACATGACAGGTTGGCTGGGCGAGGTATGCCTGGTGAGCAGCTCTCTTCCTTGCCAACAGCTCCTGGATCTCTTGGTTGTTTTCATCAAACCAGTCTTGATTTTTCTTGTGGGAGAACCCTAGGGATTCTTCTGCAGACTGGAGGATACTGTTTTTGATATGTTGCCAAAGCACTGTAGGAGAAGGATCTATAGGATGGTCTTCAAGTTTCGTTTGTAGGTTTGCCTGGAAGTTGTCTCTCATGGTAGCTTGTTGAAGATTGTTGACTTGGAGCCTCTTCTTTAAGATGCCACCCCTCTTAGGTTTGAACTTAAGATGAAGATTTAGTTTACATCTGACGAGGCAATGATCTGTTTGGCATTCTGCACTGGGCATCACTCGGGTATGACGGACATCACGAATGTCTCTCTGACGGACTAGAACATAGTCAATGAGGTGCCAATGTTTGGATCGGGGATGCATCCAGGTTGTCTTCAAGCTATCTTTCTGCTGAAAGATTGTGTTTGTAATAGTCAGCTGTTGTTCTGCACAGAACTCTAGCAGGAGGCGTCCGTTATCATTGCAATTTCCAACACCATGCTTGCCTAAGACACCTTTCCAGGCTTCGGAGTTCTTTCCTACTCTGGCATTGAAGTCACCAAGGATAATAATTTTATCTTCTACAGGGACTTTTTGTATGAGTTGGCGTAGGTCTGTGTAGAATTTGTCTTTCTCTACAGGGTCGGCTTGCATAGTTGGGGCATATACACTAAAGAGAACAACATGTGGGAGGTGTAAGGAAATAATGCGATCAGAGTGTCCTGTTGGCAAGGTTTCGAGTTTGGAGGCAATGGAGTTTTTAATCATGAAGCCTACTCCTGAAAGATGTTTTTCGGTTTTGGGTTTGCCACACCAGTAAAGTGTGTAGCCGGCGCCATGTTCTTTAAGGCTGCCTTCCTCATGGAAGCGAACTTCACTAAGAGCAGCGATGTCAATATTAAGCCGTGATAGTTCAAGGGCTGTTAGGGCAGAACGACGCTCAGGCCGTCCACTATCTTTAGAGTCTTGCATGGTTCTGATGTTCCAGCATGCAAGTGTCAGTTTATTTACACCTTTGGAGGCCGGTGTGTGCCTTTGTTTCTTTGCCTTGGTTTGACCGCATCAGAAGATTCCCGTTGGCCGCGGCTAGCCAACCAGGTAGTTGGGGATGAGCTTTCATTAGGCCACCTTTTCTAGGCCCCTCTCCATATGGAGCAAGCAGTGCTCTCCTTAAAAAAGGCTGCTTGGTCATTCAGGATGCTGCCGAACAAGACTGTCATCTCCCGGGTCAGCCTCGAGCGACCAAAGTCCTGAACCGCCTGCATGCAGGGTTGGGGCTGCGGCTTCCAGTGCATCTTTACACCTGCCGGTTTCGTCCCTCGCCAGTCGCTACAGGGCTTTTTTGGAAATGGATTTGTCCTTCGAGCCTGTGCAATGGATTTTTCTGGTGGAGCGCAGCGTGCACAGAACTGGCCTCACCCTTTAAACCAGAGATTCATCTGCCGTGGCCTTGCAAGCATGGACGTGGCAGCGAGGTCCTCGGGCCGTAGGTTTGATTAGAGTTTCCTTCTCTTAGATGGTTGACCTTACAGGGTTGGACGAGCACCATCTGCCCGGGTTTGGGATTGGAGTTTTCCTTCTCCTAGGACGGTTGCCACAAGGCTAGAGAGCCCATCCTGCCCTTTGACGCTCTTTGTCAGACCCTTCGGTTTTGACCTGTCTGGCATGGGAGACCCTACCAGTGGCTATTATGCCACCGCCAGCGTAGCTCAAAACATCATTAGGGTACGCAAGCCTCTCTCCCACGACAAGGGGGCGTCAATGGAGTGGAGAAGAATTATAGTCATGTGTGAATTGTAATAATCTACCTGGGTGCTTTTCAGAATCCTCTGTTAACATTTTGTTCCGGAACTTGAGCTTTTGTCATTTCTTTTCAGTTTTCCAGTAGATCAGGCCAGGTTTTTTTAATGTACTTAAAGCAAATTTTTGTCTCGGTTTTTAAGCAAGGTGCTGAAATTTCCTTTTCTGACACATTAACATTTATGTGCCATATGAATTTTATTAGTATTGTTTTACCTGTGTTTATGTTCCTCTCCCCCACCGCAAGCTGAGTCCAATTATTAGTCCCAACCAGAGCAGACCCACAGAATCAGTGGGAAGTTGATAAGCCAGCTCTTGTGTCAGTGCAGTTGACTCAGTGAATATGGAACTTGCAAGCCATTGTCAGACCGTTCAATGTGAAGTTGAAGGCTTTCACGGCTGGCATCCATAGATTTTCCTTGGGTTTTTTTCCAGGATGTGAGGCCGTGTTCTGAAATAGTTTCTTTCTGACATTTCGCCTGCACCTGTGGCTGGCATCCTCAAATAACGGTTGGGTAGGTGTGTGTGTGGAGTTTATATGCTGTGAACCCCTGTTGGGGAGGATATGTAAATTTGTGTAATTGAATGGGTAGTTTCTGGGTATAGAAATGCAAGGCTCATTAGTGTCTGTTTGGCTAATGGTTGGTTGATAGGCCATTATCTGCTGGGACTCCCCCCTGCCCCTTGGTGGAATTCTTTTGTAAGTGTTGAGTTTTGATTCTATTGTTCTTCAAAACTTGGTGCCAGATTTTGTTTACTTTTAATGTTTCTTCTTTCCTGTTGAAGTTGTCCAGGTGCTTGTGGATTTCAATAGCTTCTCTGTGCATTCCAGAATTTCTCTGTTTTTAAATAACATTTTGTGTCCAGGTTGGTTTATAATATGTTCTGCTACTGCTGATTTTTATGGCTGGCCCAGTCTGTAGTGTCTCTCATGTCCCTTGATTTGTGTTTGCACACTGCGTTTAGTGGTCCCTATGTAAACTTGTCCACAGCTGCATGGTATGCGATAAACCCCTGCAGTTGTGAGAGGGTCTCTTTTGTCCTTTCTGAGCATAGCATTTCTTGGATTTTCTTGGTTGGTCTGTAGATTGTTTGGAGGTTGTGTTTCCTCATCAGTTTCCCTATTTCTGTCTGTGACTCCTTTGATGTATGGTAAAAATACCTTCCCTTTGGGTGGTTGTTTTTCTTCTTCATTCCTGTGGTTTCTTCTGGGTCTGGCTGCTCTTGTGATGTCTGATCTGGAGTAACCATTAGCCTGTATGGCCCAGTTTAGTTGCCTCAGTTCGTCCTCCAGGTAGTGGGGTTCGCAGATCCTTTTTGCATGGTCTGCCAATATTTTTATTGTGCTTCCTTTTTTGTCCTGGGTGATGATTGGAGTTCTTGTGTAGATATCTGTCCATGTGTGTGGGTTTTCTGTATACCTTGTGGCCTAACCATTGGTTTGGTTTGCAGATGACTAGGATATCCAAGAATGGCAGTGTTCGTTCCTTTTCTTTTTCCATTACTTATTGAATATTTGGGTGGATGCTGTTCAGGTGGTTCAGGAATGAGACCAGATCTTCTTCTCTGTGGTTCCAAATGGTGAAAGTGTCATCCACATATCGAAACCATGTTGTGGGCTTTTTTGGTGCTGTTTCCAGGGCTTGCTTTTCAAAATGTTCAATGTAAAAGTTTGCTATCATGGGGCTCAGGGAGCTGCATGTGACCAGTTTTCCTGGCTTACAGAAGAATCAGGGTGGCGGAAGCAAGGGCCAGCGTGGAACAGGCTCCTGTGGACATGTGGGGCCAGACCTGTCGTCTGCCGCCTATAATGGAGTAAACTGGATATTTTTAAAAAACAGTTTATTGGGCCCTACACTGCCTTCTTCCCATGTCATCGCTGTACCTACCCCGGAGTGGTGAGGACCACCCAGGTGCAGAAGGGGACAAATACCCTGCATCATATGGACTGCAGAGCTCTGAGATAGGGGCAAGATGAGGTATTTAGCCTCTGTAGACAAGCCTTAGGTCTTGTTCCAGCTCATTCATGTTACACTAAATCATTGTTTAGCATGTTATATGAATAGCACTGTTGTGAGAGTAACATTTTTGCTAAAGCATGTGATCTTATATTAAAATGATCAAAACTACATGCATATGTAAACATATGAATATAAGAGAGCAAGAAGTAGAGAGTGACTTACTAAAGCATTCAACAATATGTACATGTATGACCCTTATATGAATCCTGTCGTGTTTCAAATAAGATTCCTATGTGTGTACAAGCTGAATAAATAATGGAAGTAGTTTATTCGGGCATTTTACCTAGAATGCTTGCAACGTAAGTACCTATGAATGTAGCAAAAACACCAGATGTAGCCTTACCAAAATGTTGCAACTAGAATTATTAGTTTGCAAGGTCATGATTATATGAGAGTGATGAATCTTTAGGCTTCTCTCATGAGTCTTTTATGACTAGGTGAAATCATTTCTTATATGCTGCTAAGGTAAATGGTCCTGCTTTATTGCTTGATAGCTACTTAGAATTTAGCATTCTTTTTAACATTGCTAAAGTACAGTGTGAGGAAAATTTATTTCAGATAAAGCACTATTTTCTTATAAGACGGAATCATAATATTAATACTTAAAGTATACAGCAACATGCTGGGAAAATAGAATAGTTATTTAGATATATTATAAAATGTAGCCCACTACTCTAATGTGATTCACTAGTATTCCGACAAACTAATATAACTGTTGCCTGTGGAGAGGGAATAGTGTAATTTAGATTAGTAACAGAGATTTTCACATCTGTATATCTAAGTCAGATATGCATGATAATGAATTAAACACTTTTGTCTTTGTGTATAGTGAACTCACTTGTTAAAGAATTTGCTTGCACAGAGATTCTTAGGACACATGATTTCCCCATTCATACTCATTTTAATGTCCCTGTTCCCATCATTTAAAAACGTAAAGAATCTGAAAAAAAAAGTTACACCAGGGAGAGGGGGAGAGAGTGTGGCTTCCACTACCACAAGCTGAACATGTGTGGAGGGAGGAAAGAGCAGGACAGCACTGGTGTCATTAAATGGGCCTTGAATGACAATTAAAGGAAGGAATAGCTAAAGGCTAATAGCCCTGGGACCAACAGTCTCTAGACACTTGTTAATCAAGCTCTGGAAAACCCAGTGGATATTCTTTAGGGTAAAGTGGCTAAATTTGTTTGCAGATATTCTAAATAAGTGGATCTCTATTCATTATGAAGTGGCAAAAATAAATCACATGTATGTCTGATAGTATATGACATAAACACAAAAACCTCAGAAATTCTTCTGAGCACTGTCTGCACTCAGGGAGAAAAAAAACAGTGAGGATGAAATAAGCAGCTTCCTTAATGTGTATTAAGTGTGTATAAAGGGGATCATCAGAAAGCAGTTATTCAAATTACTGCAAGTTAAACCTACAAAGCAATATTAGCAGAGCTGTGGGGCTACCAAGAGAATTAGAATCTCTAGTGGATGAGAAGAAGTCATAATATTCCTGGTATAATATAGCTGAGGCATTTGCTTCACTGTAGTCAGGGCCGGTTTAAGGCACTGGCAGCGTCAGCATCCTCAGGGGGCCCCATCATTGTGGGAGCCCCCGTAGTAACCCTCCTCCTACAAAAACATTACTAGTAATAATCTGAATATCCTGTACTGTGAATAGCTTAGGTTGAATTAGGTTACACTGACCTGAGATAAACATATGGGACCCCCAAATTAAAGCATTACAGCCCCCCCCCAAATTCTTTAAACCAGCTCTGAGTATAGTGGTATATGTGGGACTATGGACTTTGTCGAATGAGGTAAAAAAAAACAAAACAAGGAGGTTGGGAGAAGAACGGGGCTGTCATGCTTACAGAGCCCTGTTTCAGACAGCCCCGTCCTCCTCCATCCTCTGCCCCCGTGCTGCGGGTGTCACTTTTTATTGACAGAGGTTTTCTGTCAATAAAAACTGGCACCCGCAGCACAGTGGAAGCATGGGGGAAGATCAAGAGGAAACTTTTCTACATCCTCTCGTATCATTAGTATCCCTGAAAATCCTTCGGATTTTGTTGTGTGGGTTCGGTTGATGTTGATTTTTTTTTAGTATTTATCATATTTGATTTGTTATTTAAAGATTTATTCTATTTCATGCTTCTTTCTTGAAATTGTTATACATCTCTTGTGAACAGCAAGCGATAAATCTGAACCTTTTAAATCTTTCTTTTTAATTTTATAATAAGTTGCTTGCTAGTGCTAAAGTACTATAATCTATCCTTGAGTTTGCAGGACAGCTTGAACTAAAATATACTAACAAACATATATAAGCAGCTCACAAACTGTACTTAACTGTTTCAGGGTTCCTCCAGATGAGACAAGTGTGTCAGGAGGTTGTGGTATTTGTTTCTGTAGTTCTTGGGGATTTTTAAATAGCCAAATAATGTTTCTGTGGTCTCCGACTATTTTCTGCCAATTTCCAGCATCACTGCAATATTTTATTCCCATCTTTGACTATGTTTCTTTTTAATTCCAAAACATACTGGAACAAAAAATGCATTCTGCATTTATTTATTTATTTATTTATTTATTTATAGAGTTATAGTGCATTAGTGCATAAGTGAAATAGCACTTTTGCAGTATACTGCCATAACTTAAAACAATCAGAGAGGAGAAAATTTGCCCATCAAACCATAGGACTCTCTCAGAAAACTACTTCCCCCTCCCCAGTTTGTTTGTTCTTTAAGTTTGGGAAAGCCCTGGTGTAGTTCCAATAAATTGCAGCAGACAGCTCCTAAAGAGAATAGAATGAGGTGAGAACAGTGCTCAAAGCCCAAAGTGCTACATTGCGAGAAGTCACACTTCCTTAGACGAATTTGGAAGAGACCTCAGAAAATATTGCAGTATTTGAGGTCTTCCTTCTTTTCTCCAGCTAGTTTCCCCCTTTACTCCATGACTACAGGATTTTCTCCTATAACTGAGAATGCATTCACACTGTAGAAATAATACTGTTTGACACCACTTTAACTGTCATGGCTCAGTCATACAGAATCATGGGATTTGAGTACCCAGCTTGTGGGGGCAATTAGCTAACACACATTGGAAACTGCTTAATGCAGTGTTGTTACCCAAAACGCTTCTTGGAAAATTCCAAGAAAATATCAAGTTTCTAATAGAGAATCATAGAATTGTAGCATTGGAAGAGACCAGAAGGGCCACCCAGTCCAACCCCCTGCCACACAGAAAATCATGATCAAAGCATCCCCAACAGATGGCCATCCAGCCTCTGTATAAAGACCTCCAAGGAAGGAGATCCCACCACACTCCGAGGGAGTGTGTTCCACTGCCAAACAGATCTTACTGTCAAAAAGTTCCTCCTAATGTTGAGGTGGAATCTCTGTTCCTGGAGCTTGCATCCATTGTTCCGTGTTCCAGTTTCTGGAGCAGCAGAAAACAAGCCTGCTCCATCCTCAACGTGACACCCCTTCAAATACTTAAACAGGGCTATCATATCGCCTCTTAACCATCTTTTTTCCAGGCTAAACATACCCAGCTCCCTAATTCTCTCCTCACAAGGCATGGTTTCCAGACCTTTCACCATTTTAGTCGCCCTCCTCTGGACATGCTCCAATTTGTCAATATCCTTTTTGCATTGTGTTGCCAAGAACTGGACACAGTATTCTAGGTGAGGCCTGACCAAGGCTGAATAGAGTGGCACTATTACTTCCCTTAATCTAGACACTATACTGCTATTGATGCAGCCCAAAATCACATTGGCCTTTTCAGCAGCTGCATCACACTGTTGACTCATGTTCAACTTGTGGTCTACTAGGATTCCTAGATCCCTTTCGCACGTAGTCTCGTTCTGCCAGGTCTCGCCCATCTTATATCTATGCATTTCTTTTTTCCGCCCTTAGTGCAGTACCTTACATTTCTCCGTACTGAATTTAATTTTGTTAGCTTTGCCCCAGCTCTCCCGTCTATCCATGTCATTTTCAATTTTGATCCTGTCCTCTATGGTATTAGCTACTCCTCCTAATTTGGTGTCATCTGCAAATTTGATAAATATGCCCCTAATTCCCTCATCCAAGTCATTGATAAAGATGTTGAATAGCACTGGGCCCAGAACAGAACCCTGTGGCACCCAACTGGTCACATCTTTCCAAGACGAAGTGGAGCCACTGCTGAGCACCCTTTGGGTTCAGCTGGTCAACCAATTACAAATCTATTTAACAGTTAACTTGTCTAGCCCACATTTTACAAGCTTGTTTGCAAGAATGTCATGGGGAACGTTGTCAAAGGCCTTACTGAAATCAAGGTATGCGATATCCACAGTGTTCCCTTCATCTACTAAGCTGGTAATTTTATCAAAAAAAGAGACCAGATTCGTCTGGCATGACTTGTTTCTCTGAAACCCATGTTGACTTTTTGTGATTATGGCATTGCCTTCTAAATGTTCACTGACTCTCTGTTTAATGATCTGCTCTAGAATCTTCCCTGGTATTGATGTCAGACTAACTGGATGATAATTGTTGGGATCTTCTTTTTTCCCCTTTTTGAAGATGGGGACAATGTGTGCCCTCATCCTGTCCGCTGGGACTTATCCTGTTCTCCAGGAGTTCTCAAAGATTATTGCCAATGGCTCTGAGATTACATTTGCCAGCTCTTTTAACACTCTTGGGTGTAGTTCATCTGGTCCTGGAGATTTAAATTAGTTTAGATTAAGAAACTATTCCTGTACTACCTCTTTGCTTATTCTATGCTGGATTTCTCCTATTGTATCCTCTGTTCCATTATCCTCAGGTTGCTCACCCTTTTCCTTTTCTGAAAACACTGAGGCAAAGAAGGTGTTGAGTAATTCTGCCTTTTCTCTGTCCCCTGTTAGCATTTTGCCATCTTCTCTGTGTTGTGGCCCTCCTTTTGCTGTGGACATACCCCCCCAAAAAAAATCTTTTTTATTGTTCTTAACCTCTCTAATATGTTGGGGAAACTAGCAGCAACTCGACTTTAGCTATGCAAAGAGGGGGTAACCAGGGAATCTTGCAAACCTGTGTCTACCAGTACTAGTCTGAATGGAATACACACACATACATTTAAGTATGGTTTTTATTAAAGAGTTCAAAGATAACACCACACACACACATATTCACCCAGAAAAGCATTCACACAAGGCTATAGGAAAAGCAGTAGGGAAACTTGGGATAGGAGGTAGCAAGATGATTTTGTTGGGGTGATACAGATCTGTCCTGTAGTCAATCTGGCAGAGTGGATGGAGGAAACTGGGTTGGCTAACACAGAGTGATAAGGGTTTCCTCCTATAACTGACTGTGTGCCATGAGGGAGATTTTAGGGGTGATATTTATACCTCCAAATACACCTGAGGGGATTGGTTGCTTCATGGGTTGAAACAATAGATTTCCTGAGGCTTCATGGATTGTACAATGAGTTTCCTGGTCTTTGACAAAAGGTGAGAAATATACTAATTTGTTTCTTAATGTCCAGTGATTGGATTTTAACAGCTTGAACAACTTTTCTTTAAGGTTGGGATTTGAGGGAAGGAAATTTCACAATCAGCAAATACAAAGGTTTTCGCCCACCCATTAGCTCCCCGTTCTGTGAAAGGTGCCCCCCTTTTTTTAGTTACTAGCCTCAGGCTTCCCTTGGGTAAGACATAGTTGACACATTGAGACCATCCTGTCTATTCCCTTGTGGAAGGTCACATTAATGAACCAAAATTCTGCCAGTTTCTGAGGCCTGTAAAAATAGGGGTGTTTGGAAGTGGGGTATAAGCTGTGCTTAATAGTGTAGCTGTGTAAATTATTATTGCTTAAAACAAGTTGTAAGCCACTGATAGCCTTGTGACTGAAGAGTGGGGTATAAATAAATAAAAATAAAATTTTAAAAAAGTAGTTCACTGAGGTACCAGCACTCTGGCAGAGAAGGCTAATGACGTTGTAAAACTACAAATCCTATGATTCCATAGGATGGTGCTACAGCACTGATAGAGGTGTCAAACTGCATTATTTGTACAGTATAGATGCACCCTGAGTTATCCTATATTTTTGTAAGTTTAACATATGTTCCTTTAAAGAATATTATTTTCATGTTAAGGGAGTAATTGTTCCCATGTTATGAAGCAGCATGTTGTGGCAGAACACCACATTGCTGGATGCTATGTCAGATTTAAGACACTTTAAACATCATAAAAGTCCTGCTACATCAACCCTGATATAATCTGGCATCCTGTTTTGTACTGCAGGCAACCTAGGGCTTGTCTACATGGACTAAATGCATGATGTTACCCCATCTCACCCCTATCTCAGAGCTCTGCAATCCATATGACACAGGGCATATGCCCCATTCTGCCCCTGGGCAGTCCTTATGATCCCTGGGGCAGATATAGGGCTGAGACAGGGGGAAGGTGGGGGTAGGGCCTGATAAACCACTTTGGAATAATACCCAGATTGCTCTGTTTTCATACATTTTCCTTGGTTTTTTACAGGCTTTGAGGCCGTGTTATGGAATAGTTTCTTTCTGACGTTTCGCCTGCATCTGTGGCTGGCATCTTCAGAGATTGGTTCGGTAGGAGTGTATGTGGAGTTTATATGCTTTGAACCCCTGTAGGGTAGTATATGTAAATTTATGTATATGGACCTCCCAAGATCCACAAGGATTCCATTCCACTCCGACCTATAGTGAGAGCCATTGGATCCCCCACATATGACTTGGCCAAGTTTCTGGCCACACAATTACAAACCCACATAGGACAAACCTCTCACTACAAGTAGAAAAAAATCAACAACATAGAACTGAAACCTGGAGACAGACTGACCAGTTTTGATGTTGTCTCCTTGTTCACCAAAGTCGCCATAATGGACACCATGGGACTCATACAACAAATATTTCCTGAGGACATCACAGACTTGTTCAAACACTGTCTCACCACAAGCTACTTCCAGTGGGATAACGAATTATATGAACAGATAGATGGGATAGATGGGGTAGCCATGGGCAGCCCCCTGAGCCCCATGATAGCAAACTTTTACATGGAACATTTTGAAAAGCAAGCCCTGGAAACAGCACAAAAAAGCCCACAACATGGTTCCGATATGTGGATGACACTTTCACCATTTGGAACCACGGAGAAGAAGATCTGGTCGCATTCCTGAACCACCTGAACAGCACCCACCCGAATATCCAATTCATGATGGAAAAAGAAAAGGAAAGAACATTGTCATTCTTGGATGTCCTAGTCATCCGCAAACCAAACCAACGGATAGGCCACAAGGTATACAGAAAACCCACACACATGGACAGATACCTACACAAGAACTCCAATATTCACCCAGGACCAAAAAAGAAGCACAATAAAGACATTGGGAGACCATGCAAAAAGGATCTGCGAACCCCACTACCTGGAGGACGAACTGAGGCACCTAAACTGGGCCCTACAGGCTAATGGTTACTCCAGATCAGACATCACAAGAGCAGCCAGACCCAGAAGAAACCACAGGAATGAAGAAGAAAAACAACCACCCAAAGGGAAGGTATTTTTACCATACATCAAAGGAGTCACAGATAGAATAGGGAAACTGATGAGAAAACACAACCTCCAAACACTCTACAGACCAACCAAGAAACTCCAAGAAATGCTACGCTCAGCGAAGGACAAAAAAGACCCTCTCACAGCTGCAGTTTACTGCATACCATGCAGCTTTGGACAAGTTTACATAGGGGCCACTAAACGCAGTGTGCAAACACAAATCAAGGAACATGAGAGACGCTGCAGACTGGGCCAGCCAGAAAAATCAGCTGTAGCAGAACATGTTATAAACCATGCTGGACACAAAAGGCTATTTGAAAACACAGAAATTCTAGACCAGGCCAACAACTATCATGTCAGAATGCACAGAGAAGCTATTGAAATCCACAAACACCTGGACAACTTCAACAGGAAAGAAGAAACCATAAAAGTAAACAAAATCTGGCACCAAGTTTTGAAGAACAATAGAATCAAAACTCAACACTTACAAAGGAATTCCACCCAGGGACAAGGGGAGTCCCAGCAGATAATGGCCCATCACCCAACCATTAGCCAAACAGACACTAATGAGCCTTGCATTTCTATACCCAGGAACTACCCATTCAATTACACAAATTTACGTATCCTCCCCAACAGGGGTTCAAAACATATAAACTCCACATACACTCCTACACATCCATTCTCTGAAGATGTAGGTGAAACATGAGAAAGAAACTATTCCAGAACACAGCCTCACAGCCTGGGGGGAAAAAAAAAACCAAGGAAAATCTATGGATGCCGGCCGTGAAAGTCTTCGACTACTTTGTTTCCACCAGCAAAAACTGGCTTCTCATGTATGCAGGACCCCTTCCAGCTTGCTGGCCCTTGCTGCCACTTCCATCTCCCTGGCTGTCCAGTAAACCAGGAAGGAGTCTCTCAACATATGAGCAAGGCTGGTTACATGCAGGGGGCCTTCAGTCATGTGTTGCAGGCCCCTTGCCAGCCTTCTGAGTCAGCACAGAAAATGGCAACCGTGGTGGCTGCAGGGATGAGACAACATTCCTTCTTTGGACACCTGCCCACTTCATGGAGGTAATGGGGGAACAGGCATGTCCAGGCTCATGTAGATGAGCCCCTAGATGCCTTTTGGAAGACCACAAGAAGGATAATGTTGCTTCCCAGCAACTGTTATTCAGAAATAGCTGATAGATTTATACAACCTGAAAAGAAACCAGCATAGCATATTGTGGAGAATGATGGGAAGCATCGGGGGGCATATTTTCTCACTTTGTTCTACAGCATTCTAAATAGATTACTTTTACCTTCATCAGACTTCATATCCTAGGGTGATATGTAGGGCAGGGGAGGAGGGGGAAACATGGCAGTTAAAGTGATATAAAGTAGTTTTTAATATAAACTCAATCAAGAAAGCCAGAGCCCTGAGTTTGTAAGACCTGAACATGAGTGTTGATGATAGAGTAACTTGGAGGTCTCTCAGTCATAGGCTCACTGTAAGTTGAAGTCGACTTGATGACAGTTAACAACAACACTTTTCTGGGAATATGTTTCATGTTGTGGTTGGGTTGGGTTGAATTTGAATCTGTTATTTCCAACTAGAACAGGCCCATGCAAATGAATGGGACCAATATATGTGGTAACTAACAAGTCCTGTTCACATCAATAGGTCTATTCTAGTAAGAAGTACCATTACATTTAGTCTATTATTAAACAAGTTTATATACTGCTTTGCATACCTAATAATATCTCAAAGGTTTTAGAAGTTCTTTAAAAATTACATGTAAAATACTTCAAATATATCCCCTGCAAACATTAAAATACAAAATATTAAACAATCAATAAAAGTTATTTTCAGAGACTCAAAACAGTCATTAAAATCAGAGTCTTGATATACACGTTTCAAACTAGGCAGCACAATCAGTTTGGGAAAGCCTGGGTGCAGATGTGGATCCTTAACAGGTGACTAAAACCCACCACATTTAGCACCTCCCAAATGCCTGTGCATGAATAGACCCTCCTATATATAGTTTTTAGCTACTGGCATAGAGCTAGTTTCCCTCTCCCCCCTTACCCCTGCTCTTTAAGGTTCTTCTTGAAAACAAGAGGTCAAGGTTACCTTGATGAAGACTCCTGGGCTCCAGAACAGCCTGGTCTCTCTTCCCCATTCCCAGAATCCATCACATCACTCATTAAGTGCTCATGGGTAGGGAGAAAAATAATGAAGTTGAGCTTGTAGTCAAACTGAACTGTTTGTGAATTCCAGACTATATAATCTTATGTATTTCAATCCACATTACCTTTCCTAGGTTCAGGTTTTGGTATGAATGTGGTGTCGTTTTAAAACATATTTTTATTTCCAATGAAAGAATTATCATAAAATAAAAGTTCATTGTGTAAACTGCAATACCCAGGCAAGTCTGTTATCCTGAATTTATTAGTCTATTAAAAATACACTTTAAAAAAAAAGTCTGACTTTCTTGTCATTTCCAGCTTTTTGCATGCCATTGTTTGCTCAGTTATTAAATGGTTTGTTGACACCGTTTTTAAAAATAATTCCCTTCCAAGTCTTTGTGTTATGCCTTTGAGATGCTGGTATAGTAATTAAACTGTCTTTTAGCTGAAATGCTTGCAAAGCGTCCAGTTCTGTGCCTGGCAGCTGGTGATGCATTATAGAGACATTGAGCTAATCGATTAAAACCGCAGAGACATGGGAGTTGTCTGACAGCACTGTACTAGGATGAAATTAGTTGGAATTGCATGGTGAAATTAGGGGAAAGGCAGGTGATTGCAGTCCTTCTGGGAGAATCCAGGGTGAGAGGGACGCTATGCACTGATCCCTGTGTAATTAGGACAGCCATGTTTTAACAGTATTTCTAAAGTATTAAAATGGACTAGATAAATCAGCAGGGTTGTTTCCAGTGAACTTGGCATCCATCCACTGTGACTGAAATAACATGAAATTTTTCGGCTGCTTGGAAATGTGAAATTGGACTAATTGTATTTTAACTAGTGTGTTGGTGTATTAGCCTGTAGCTGGGTAGAAATGAGGAGTCTACATGCTTTCAGGTTCTGTGGGGAAATAAGGAGACTTGTATGCCATGTTGCAAAGGTTTTATAAGTTTTCTCAAATTGCTTTAATGTTATTATGTGAATAGACATTGGGCAAGAAAAACCTTGAACATATATAAGACCTGGGATCACTTCCCTCTGCAGGTAGAAATTGTCATCACATTTCTTTTGGAGTTTTCTGTTGATAGTGCCCTCTTTTTTTAGACCCAGTCTACATTTTTGTAGAAATTTGTTTTATATAAAGAACTCGTCATTTCTAAAAGTTACAGTCTAGAAGGTGTAGTCCAGTGGGACTTTTACGATACAATTTCATGCCTAATGGCAATTTAGTTGTGAAATATAGGACAATTTCAAAAGCTTTCTTTTGTTTGGAATATAGCCTTAGCAGGGAGCGGGTACTTTCTCCTAAGAAGGTTTCTTTCTCCTAAGAATCAGCTAAAGGCTGATTGTGCTTCAGTCCACTCAGTCATAAACTCAAAACAATACAGTACTCATTTTTACTTTTCTTCAAGATGTTTCCCATGTGAGGCAACTGTAAGGTAAATCCATCATGGGGTTTTCTTGGTAGAATTTGTTCCAAGGGGGGTTGCCTTTGCCTTTCTCTGAGGCTAAGAGTGAGTGACTTGCCCAGTGGGTTTCCAATTTGAACCCCCATCTCCCAGAGTCCTGGGGCTGGTTTACACAGCAGATTTATTGCGGCAACTTGCGTTTTAATTCTTTTCCGCAGCTGTGCCAGTCAGGTTTTTTTTTTTCTAATTATGCCGCTTTTACGTTCAGACTTGAAAAAGTGTGGGGGGCGTGGCCTCCCAAGCAGACAAAGGCTGTATGGGGAATGGCATAGACCGAGACTCACAGACTGCCCAAATAGCAGGGGGGAAGATCAAAGTAGTGGCTCTCTCTCTGTAAATCTGCCTGTAAATGAACTCACTCCCTGAAGCAGAGGGACAGTAATCTCTCTGCTAAAAGACCTTGCTGCCATGCCATGGATCCTAAGGTGAACCTATCACAAGTTTTTTCAGCCTCCCCCTCCCTCCCCCCCCCTCTCTCTCTCGCTCTCTCCCTCCCCAAAGCAGAGCTGACCAGATGGGAACTTTATGACTGAAAGGTCTTGGGAATCCTTTTTCTTGGCAGACCTTCTGCAAAATAGCAGAGAGGATTTTCCTGATGCTACTGAATGCAGTCCCACTCTGTTAAGCCCGCCCCTTACATCGTAGCAACCAATCACAATGCAGATCTGATGCAGCTAAAGTTTACACCTTAGTTTACACTGCCAATAAAGCGCTACATTGCAAATATGCCGGCAAAAGTAGCGACATCCCCTGGCACGCTATATTTGGGTGTTTTACCTTCCCTCCTTCTGAATGAGGTGATGCTGTGCTGCGATCCATGGGAACTATGAGCTATCTTAGCGGTATATTTAGAGGAATATTTGCCCGTGTAAACGACCCCCTGGTCTAGCACTCAAACTATGGCTAGCACTCGTCAAATAATTATTTATTGCATCACACAATCCTAAGGTAGTGGACCACTGTGCTTTCTATAAAGCTATTCCATGTCCCTTTCCCAACTTAGCTCCTTATCACACTGAACATTTGCAGTACTATATTGCATATTAATTGCTATGGCAATATCCTGTGGAATTCTGGGGTTTGTAGTTTAGTGAGGCCCCTGAGTTCTCTGGCTGAGAATTCTATGTGATTAAATGTTTTATTTATTATTATTTTTTTTAAAAAAACCAATAAAACATTTTCCATCTGTAAGAAAATCAAATATTGCTCCATAAGAAATTTATACAAAATAATTATATGATTATATCCTCTTGTCGAATGTATTTCTTATATTCTTTAGTTTCTCATGCATTTACTATTAAATAGTGTATAAACTTCTCAATAATCAATAAAACTTCTATGTATTCTTACTACCAAAGAGAAAGACATAACACACTGTAGATTCATAAAGCTTCCCACCCTGCCCTCCTGATGATAACTGCTTATCTTTCTACTTCACTTTATATCTCTATCTTTACAACAGATAATTTACATGTATTCTTATTCATGTTTCAGGATCACATACTTTTGCTTCATTTTGCTAAATTAATTATCCTATTTCTCTTTCTATATTGCTATCTTAATTGATTAGTTATTATATTTTGACCCCATTCCTTTTCCATGTAATTTATTACTTCTTTCCAACTTTCATAATGTTTAGTTAATGTCTTTTCTTTTAAATAACAGGTAAGTTTATCTATCTCATAGATATCTAAGACTTTCATAATCCATTCACTTATTGTTGGGATTTCATCCATTATCCACTTTTGGGCAAACACTAATCTAGCTGCTGTTATCAAACATAACATAACAGTATCTTTTCTTCTGATTTTACATATGAATCTTCCATCATGTTTAGGAGGTACAGTTCTGGTTTGAAATAAATATTGTATTTAAATATTTCCAACATCAGTGTATGAATCTAGCTGAGAATTCTAAATGCTCCCCCTCCTCTAAACTTTAAATCCTAGGATTCCATAGGATATTGCCATGGCAGTTAAAGTGAAACATAGTGTTATTAATAGTGTAGTATGATAATGTTCTTACTGAGATACATCCCTCCAATTCTGCATTGCAATATTATCAGGATTGTAATCGATATGCCAATAAAGCAGTCATGCAAACAGCACATGTAAGGGTGTTTGACTCCCTTTCGAGCATACCTATTGCTGCAATAACTTTGCTGTGTCTATTGCTTTAATTGGGAACCACAGCTGTAATGTGTCCAGAGGAGGGCTCCCAAAATGATGCGAGGTCTGGAAGCCATGCCCTATGAGAAGTGGCTTAGGGAGCTGGGTATGTTTAGTCTGGAGAAGAGAAGGTTGAGAGGTGACATGATAGCCATGTTTAAATATTTGAAGGGATGTCATACTGAGGATGGATCAAGCTTGTTTTCTGCTGTTCCCGAGAGTAGGACGTGGAGCAATGGACTCAAACAACAGGAACAGAGATTCTACCTAATCATTACGAAGAACTTCCTGACAAAAAGAGCTGTCCAGAAGTGGAATGCACTGCTTCGGAGTGTGGTGGAGTCTCCTTATTTGGAGGTTTTTAAAGAGAGGCTGGGTGGCCATCTGTTGGGAGTACTTTGAATGTGTATTCCTGCATGGCAGGAGGTTGAACTATATGGCTTTGTGGTCTCTTCCAACTCCACAAGTCTATGAACTTTGCTATGCATCATCACAAAATAAATTGGAGCAGTCATGAGAGTTAGCTAGAATTCATTTAATTAATATGAAACATTTTATTGTTATGTTGGTTCTAAAATGGTTGGTTGCAGTTATTCTGATAGGTATCAGAACTTAAGCTTATAGGTATGCAAGCTTAAATGTAACAAATAAGATAAATTGCAATAAATATAATATTTACAAACAAACAAAAGCATGCAGGATTGACAACATTCTTCCTGAAAACTGTTCTTTGTTTTTTTATCTAACTGCATTTGGGGGAAATGTCTCCAGCACACTTTGTAGATGAAAACTTTGTGTGCTTCCTTAACTCATAAGCACCTATTTGTATATTATCAGTTAAAGTTGCACGAACATCACAGGTCATTTTCTGTTTCTGTCTTGATTGTGGTATGTGAAGCTCTATCCTCATTTGTTTGTGGCATTGTACTTTAGCATTTTAAAATGTTATTTGTTCTAGTGTAATCATTTTCTTTTGTAGTAAAAAGTCATGCTCACTGATTATTTGCAGTAATTTTTTCACCTAAGGGGCGGGAATTCTGAGGCAGATTTAGTTTCACATTCATCTGTTCAATATTTAATCACATAGAATAAATGCATGTGAAGAAAAAAAATGCTGCTTGTTTTGGACAAGATCATTTTTCTCTTGGCAAAAAACACATCTGATTTCTAAAAACTATCAATTGTGTATAATGATTAAGAAGGGGTTTCTTTTTTCACATGTATGAAAGTGACAGGAATTGTGAAAATTCCCAAGATGAAGACAATGGAATAAATCCAGTCACTACTCCAACTAGAATAATAAATGATTAAATGGGAGTTGTTAAATCTACACTTACTGTATGTAAGTCTCACTGATTTAGTTGGCCTACTTTAGCTGAGACGAATACCTGTAATTGGATTTAACCCAATGATTGTCTAGTCATATTGTTTAGCTGACTATGGACATTTTCAGATGCCCCTTACTGCGCAAGCAGCCTCCGAAGCAGTAACGAGACTGCTGCGCGACAGGGGGTCCTTTTCAGACGCCACCATCCCTCTTCCGGGATCATTTGTGGCATGTACGTGAAGCCTTGGAAGCGGCTGCACCATATTTTAATCATGGGCAACTTCCGTGATTGAAATATGGCACAGCCGCTTCCAAAGCTTCACGTATGTGCCATGAATGATCCCGGAAGAGGGATGGCGCCATCCGAAAAGAACCCCCTGCCATGCAGCAGCCTTGTTACTGCTCCGGAGGCTGCTTGCGTGGTAAGGGGCATCTGAAAATGTCCTATGTGCAAATCTTAAGAAAAGATTCCTAAGATTATACTTAAGTATTTTTTTTTAAAAGCCCAACATTTTGGTTAGCAAATACAGAACAACAGTTGATTTAGTCATACAATTATTGGTTTAGGAGAGTCATTAAATTGCTTTTATGTTCAAAACATGGTCAGAAAGATTCACCCAAACTATGATCTAGGGCTTGTCTATGCAGGTGGGAAAAATGTACTCAGATCATATCAGGGGCTTGTGGAACACACAACACTATTGAGGATTTGAATCAAATACAGTTCTTTAAGGTGTCTGAGGGCTTTGAGCCAATTTTTTTTTTAAAAAAACTATCCCTTATGCCTCACTTTCCTGGGAAAACTGGTTTATTGTAGATATGGCCAACTCTGAGTTGGCTTCAGTGTGGAGCTAGGGGGTGGGTGGGGGTGGGGATCACTTGATCATTTCTGCCAGGGCAGGCTACCTCCTGTATTTGTATTTAGATTTTTCCAGTGTGCATAGAATCATAGAATTGTAGAGATGGAAGAGACCACAAGGGCCATCCAGTCCAACCCCCTGCTACGCAGGAAATCACAATCAAAGCATCCCTGACAGATGGCCATCCAGCCTCTCTTTAAAGACCTCCAAGCAAGGAGACCCCCACCACACTCCGAGGGAGTGTGTTCCACTGCCGAACAGCTCTTACTGTCAGAAAGTTCCTCCTAATGTTGAGGTGGAACCCCTGTTCCTGGACTTGCATCCATTGCTCCATGTTCTAGTCTCTGAAGCAGCAAAAAACAAGCTTGCTCCATCCTCAATGTGACACCCCTTCAGATATTTAAATAATAATGCAGTTGCTAGTATTTGTATATCATCATTAGCGCACTTCTGCCTATTTGCATATTCACATATTTGCATGCAGGATGGAGGGGGGAAGCAGAGCAGCCACAGCCATGTGGCCAAAAATAATGCGAAGTGTAGGACGTGTGATAATAGCAGGACTGCCCTTTCACACTGAAGCAAGTTTGCCTAGAAGAAATGTGTGGCTGGTAATGCTACTCTCACTTTGCTTTAACAAGATGTGTATGAGGTCATTGTGGACCAAGACAATGCATTTGAAGCAAAAAAAAAAAAAAAGTCTGTGTAGACAGGCCCTTTGTCGTCTCATCTTTTCCAAAGAGAAATATCTTTATAGGACCACTTTGTCAAGAAGCATTATGGTATCATTTAAATATGGAGACAGTCAGCATGATAAGCTGACAGATTAAAAGAAAAGAGAGGACTGAGTGAGAAGGAGTGAGCTAATGGGGTGTGGGAATGAGAGATAAATTCTTCAGTTCTTGTTAAAAACCTGTTCTGGAGTAGGATTTTGAAACTGAAATTAAATTTGAAATTGAACCTGGACATATGAGACATAAAAGCAGCATGTTTGCCTTCAGACCCAGACTTTAGCCTAAACATATGTAAGCGGGTTACCTTTATTTTGCCTGGCAAGTGTTTTCATCACATGGCTTGTTGTTTAGTGTGAATTATAGTAATATGCATGTGATTCAATATTGGCTGTTGTTTCTACAAAGCCCTTGAAACCTTAGTATTCAACCAAACCATCTTTGGAATGATACCTTTATCATTCTTTTGGGGACCAAGCATTTGCTGATTACAAAAAGCCAAAACAGTTTAGTACCATATCCTTTGTCTGAACTTTTTAATGGCATCTCACAATAACACTAGCAAAGTGCTTCCATAGAAGAGGAGCAATGAAATGAGTGCTTGAAGACATGTGCAATGTTATGGATAATATCGAACTAGCCACACCCATGGATAGGATATCTTTCATCAACAAAATGAAAGTGTTCAGTTTCACCCTCTACAGACTTCCGGTACCTTACTATCTGCTCCAATTGAGGGACCCTCTGGAACAGACTTGATGGGGAGTCTTAATTACATTGCTTAAGTAGAAGTCTGTTGATATTACATTGTAGAAAGTGGAAGGCAGTAGGAAAAGAGGAAGACCAAAACTACAGGTAGTTTGATTCAACCAAGGAAGTCATATCCCTAAGTTTGTAAAACCTGAGCAAGGCAGTTGGTGACTGGAGCTTCGGGGAGGGGGGAGGCTGTCATTCATATGGTCACCATAAGTCAAAGTTGACTAGGTGGCAAATCACAACAAGAAACCACAACAAACAGAATATCATGTACAGGTAGATTATGATTATCATCTATACATCATAGGAATGTAATAATTTATTTGATGCTACTAGGAAATTTGGAAATCCGTCTGCAATAAGTTTTCAGCTAGCCTTCTGTAACTCTCCAAATGCTATGTTATGATCCCAAGATATACATCTTATATTATTCCTGAGTTTGGATTGATAAAAGAATGACAGAAGACATACTCTTATATCTTACACTGTAATGTTATTTCAGAACCACAAGTATAGAAGAAGTCATACTCCCTATGGTTTTTAATTTATATTTCAGAATGGAGGTTCACCTACATTGCTTTACCACAGCATTTTCACATTCTTGGATATAAAAATGATGAAGTAAAATGTTCAATATAATTCAGATACAGTTTAAGATGCTAGCTAAAGGCTTCATCGCTCTCACTGGGGAGGGAGCCTTTTAAGGATGTCATGGCCAGATAAGGATGTGCGTCCAAAGGGCTTTATAGGTGAAGGAATATCAACTCCCAGTGCTCTACAAGTTTATTCATCCAGGGCTATTGTCTCCTTGCAGATAGAAAAAGAATAGGCATGGATGACTGATGAGACCAAATGTCCCTTGGCAACAGAGTCAAGTTGTTATAAATCATCTTACCATGAAAGTGGAGAAGACTTGTAATAGTAATAATAATAATAATAATATGTAATGGTTGCTGTTATTGTTATAAAGCAGGGTAGATAAACACTTTTCAAAATTGATAGATTCAATGTAAAGGAAAAAGTAACAAGAGTAGTGATAATGGTTAGTTTTTAAAGCCAATTTCTTTTTTCCTTTATTTTTTTATTATGTTGCAATCTTACATTTTTCATCAAAGTAGCATATATACATTTCCTCTTTTACAACATAATCTTAATTTTAACAATCAGCCAATTTCTAAATTGTAAATTCAGTGTAAATCAGCATGGGCTTAAATAATTAAATACTGCAAATCATGCCATGCCCAATATTTTATATTTTTCAACAGATACAGCAAATATGCATGAGGAAATGAAAATAACAGTTCCATAGTTAAGTAAATAAATGTTTGCTTTTCATTTTTTCATAATTATCATGATTTTTATGATACTGTACTGAAACATCCTAGTTGTCAAACTCAGTGTAACAGTGTGCATCTTCTCAGCCACCTGTTTTTAAATTTCAGTATTCCTTTCCAGTTCTGTTCATTTGTTATAAGTATTCACCCAGATTCACAGGTTTCTTCATATTTTGGAGGGAAAGAACTGAAGATTTCAAAAAAAAAAAATTCCACTATTGGAGAAAACAGAAGAAGCAAGTTTTCAGTTCTACTTTTACAAGTCAATTGGAGATCCAATCTACAAACAAACTCTGTAACCACAACTTAGCAATGATGATTTGAGCTACAGGACTCCTAGCACTACTAGTCAAAAGGCATTTTGCGGCTATCCCATAATTTCTTCATATATTTTTTTCTGGTAAGAATAAAATGGAAGAAGCAGTGCCGGATATTCTGGATTTGAGGCAAGACAGTTATTTCCACATTTCGAAGAACCTTGCTTCTCCAAAAGATATTAGACTTTCCTATAGAGCAGTCCATCCTCTCTGCTACAAGTAGAGAACTGATATATAGAGAACTTTTAGAAGTTGTTTGTGAGATAAGGTTCATAATATTAAAAGCAGGGGGGGGTTGTTAGGTATTTGTAAATTCTACATATTGTACTTCACGTCCATGTGTATGCAGATCCATTGTGTGTGCTGTGAATTCCGTTCTAACTCCAATCCGCAGACAATAAGCCAACCCTTTCCATAATGATTCTCAATTGGATTCTATAAAGGAGCCCAGAGCAAGAAAACATTGGATCTCTGCTAAGCAGTCTTACTCTGTTTGGATGATAGATGGGCATTATTGTTAACATGATAGCTCAGATGTAGTCATTGTTCATGCTGAACAATGCAGGGTTAAATTGCTTTTGAAAAATTTAAAATTCTTCAACATGGTAGCATAGTATATTGGGACTCCATGCCTATAGAATAAATATCTTTTTGTATGCTATTTTAATATTCTGTGAAGAGACATTCAAAAGTGTATGGAATGTAGAACAACTTAGTGAAAATAAAAGCAGATGCTAAAATACATGTCTCTATTTTGTTCATATACTGTGTTTTAATGGCTGATGCAACTTCTTATTACTTGTAGTTATATGAATGCTGGTATTAATGCAAGAGATACAAATGCTTTGTTGTTGTTTTCCCTGAGATATTTAACTTGCTATGCAGGTAGAGGTTGTCAATCAAGGCTAATCAAACTGGCACAGTTAACATGATACATCATAAAATTTCACAGTAATGTCAACCTGTAATTCTGTCATTCTGGTTAAGAGAAATTGACTAAAAACAATATTGTCATTTTGTAATAACAGAGAAACAGAATTACAGAGTAATGTCATCACACTGTCTTGGCTGCACAGTGTTCTAGCTTTATATCATGTTGTCCTGTAGTGACAATTGCTCATGTGCCCATTCTATTTATTTATTTTCATACTCTCAGTCACATGTTTTGGAATTCTTGTGGTGAAGCAAGATACATATTTCCCCTGGTTTCTTTAGAGTGTTGCCTTTGTTGACTTGGTTTAATTTTTATATAAGCTGTTCACACACTGCCAAGCAGGGATCACCAGCATTGAGGCCATGATATTGAGAACACAGCTGCACTGGGCAGGGCACGTTTCTACGATGGAGAACCATCACCTCCCCAAAATAGTATTCTATGGTAAACTCACCACGGATCAGCGTAAGAGGGGCGCTCCAAAAAAGCGATACAAGGACTCCCTGAAACAACATCTCAGGCTCAGCCAAATTGATCACCAACAATGGTCGGACCTGGCCTCACATGAGGCGGCATGGAGATGCACTATCCACAATGCTGCAGCCTTATTTGAGAACTCATGCCGAATAAGTCTTGAAGAGAAACGACAATGCAGAAAGAATCACAACCCAAAAACATCATCCAAGGAGACCTTCTGCTGTGCTTTCTGCAACTGGACTTGTTTATCTCGGATTGGCCTTTTTAGTCATCAGCACGCTTGTAGAAAGTGTGGGATGAGTCCTTCCTGAATCTTCGTTTGTGAAGAAAAGCCAGAGAGGTGACACACTGCAGAAATAATGCAGCTTGACACCGCTTTAACTAGCATGGCTCCAGCCTATGGCGTCCTGGGATTTGTAGTTTGTTGTGGCACCAGAGCCCTCTGATAGAGAAGGGTACGTTCTCTCTCTCACAAAACTACAAATCCCAGTATCCCATAGCATTGAGCCATGGCAGTTAATGTGATGTCAAATTGCATTATTTCTGCAGTTTGTCAGCAGCCAGAGTTAAGAATTAGAATGCCACTATAAAGCTTAGCATTTATAGAGGTCCTTTTGACTCACTAATCTCACAAAAACTGAGGCTTCTATCTTTAATCTGAAGTCTCAAAATACTATAACTACCCAGCTGCCATTTGTAGCCCACTACTCATAGTCCTTGCCATCATCTGCTTTCTCAGGTGATTTCTTCCCTGCCATTTTAGAGTGAAAGGGCAGGACTGAGTGATGTACTTTCATTTATGAAAAACAAACAGTGGTATATTTCCACTCATCTCCCCTTCTCACTGCAGCCTCTCATACATCTCAAAAACCTAATCTAGAAGGCTGGAAAACCTCGTGGAGCTGGTTTTGGAGGAGCTTTGTAGGCAGGGGAGGTGGATGGGAGGAATTCTGTTGCATTGTTCCACTGTAACATGAGCACCACATTGGATTTCGCCAAGCATTTGTAACCCAATTGAAGTCATGCATGTCTGTGCCTTAGGAACTTTATTTAAACATCATGTGCCTTACTTGAATATGCCTTTTGGAGTAGTCTGTTGAGGTCTAGAACAGAAGGAGGCCTGGAACAGAAAAGACTGTAACAACTGTTTCTTGTTGGTATGATATATAGTGATCATGACACCTTTTCCTACTGTGGTTTGCTTTCTTTTGGATCAGCCCTTCTTTGACTAACAACCTGGGATATCTCCTGTTAGAGCTCATCCTTTGATCCAGAGCCCATCCTGTGCCTGCATAATGATTCCAGAATACAGAGCTTAATTAAAACTGGGGAGTACCAATGTCTGGGGGATGCTGAAGATCAGGTGGCAGTCACATCCATGACATAGGAGATTTTCATAAGGGAATGAAAACAGTGTTCCAGTCCTGCAATCTCCTTTCCTGCCCCTCTCCCATCCCTGTCACAACATGGTAAAAAAAAAGTTTCAGACCTATCTTGTTCATGCATCCATGTCTGTCCAGGAGTGAATGGAGCTTGAACAAAGCTCCATTCACTTCCTGGTTTGAAATACCAGCCATTCTCACGAGAAGACAAGAGTGCGGGAAATTCAAAAATTAAAAGGCAAATAAAAAAGGCGGGAAGTGACAGCAAGCACAAAAACACACTTAAAAAAACAAATAACCTGGGGAGGGTACAAAAAAAGTGTGTCACTTACCTCAATGTCTCCATTGCACCCGGACGTATTCTGGCACAGACCTCTCACTGACGCGCTAGCATAATGGGACACCTTTCAGTTGCACATTATTCCATGACAGAAATGGAATGGGGTGTCATGCCCCATGAGCCTGATGAGGCTATAGATTCAAAGGAAAAGGAGGACATGGCAGGGAATGTCCGTGGGAACCCTGGAGCAGGTTTATCTACACCTGTGCCAGCAGGGAACCCTGCCTACCTAGCGGCTCGAGCAGAGGAGGAGCCTGGTCCAAGTGGGTTGGCATCAGTCCCAGCAGAGAATCCTGCCCACTCAGATAAGGATGAAGAAGAGAGGGACTTACCTCCACCATCATATACCCAGCAGTGTGCTCAAAAAGAAGCTCAAAGAAGTCTCTGAGACTTTATGAGAAAAACCTGCTCATTAAGAAACACCTGGCAAAGCCTTAATTTCTTTATATATACTGGGAGAGGCAACAGAGGCTTTGTTGGAAATCAACTGATCTTCCTGGAGAAAGCTTCCTGCTGACTTCGTTGTCTTAATTCTTGCTGCCTTGACTTGTGCCTTGACCTCGGATTGTTCCTGACTATACTGTTGCCTGATCCTGCTGACCCATGGATCTACTTCATGGATCTACGCTGCCTTCTGTAAGCCTTGACATTTGGACTGTATTCTGGACTCTTATCTGTGTGCTTTCTTGCCTGTATTGCTGCTTCTTCAAGAAATGGAAGCTTGCTTGTTCTGAACCTTATCTGGGTTTCCCTAATTAACTTTGCTGTCACTGGGGCTTGGCTGCTTTCCCAGATATTGTTTATCATGCTCGCATATTGGGCTGTTTTCCCAGACAGGGGGATCCATTGACAGCTCAGCCTGTCAATAAAAAGTTCCAGGGAACAGATAGCCAAACAGTTGCAATACAAGTGGGGAACGACATCATCTGAAATGCAAGCTGTTTAGCAATCTCCTGGTCTCCTTATCATGCCATATTTAGAGGGTCTGAAAATCTCCATCGAAGCCCTCTCCTCTAATCACAAAGAGCTGCTGTGAACTGGCTGAGATCATTCAGTGCTAAGGGGAAAACACTCTGTATGCACACTGCAACACTCAGCATTATTAGAGCTTGACTCATATTGAAAATAAGATCCAGTAGTAAGTCTTGGTTTTCATTGAGTGTTATGTCTATATGAAATCAACCTTAATTGATTAATTGGTGAGCTTCATCCAAGTGATGTGCCTCAAAAGTGCTCTTCATCAGGGAAACCTATACTGTGCTGAAAACAGAATTGGTAAAACATACCCAATTCAAGTAAACAAGCTAGCTGTATTTGCTCAAGGCAAACAAATCCCCAGAGTTTTAAGCCAATCTGGGCTGGGAGAAGCTGTTCTCTCACTACTGTCCTATTACATTAAGTAATACTTTATTCAGTAGACAAGGGTTACAGAGGAATAAAGATAACTGTTCATTTATATAGGGATGGAAAATACATCTTATATGTGTGGTAAAACATGTGATATAGAATTCAAGAATATATGCATGCAGTTCTTTATTAACCTTTAGTTGCCTGTAGTAACTGATTGTGAGGAGTCTCCTGTTTCCTGGAAGGTCTGCTTCTCTTGTTACAAGAAGTGGCAGAAAGCAGATGTATGGGTGCAATTGTAGTTCCACTTTCTTTCAGCATGCAAAAAAGAAAAGAAAAAAAAGAAAAAGAAAGAAACGCAAAGAAAAAGAAAAAATAAGGGGAGGGCAAGAAGCAAGTTACACATCCTCACCCCCTGGAGAAATCAGTGAGTGCTGCGCACATCTGGAACCCCACATCTCACTTATATGAGAAGATATACTCATGTGAGATACTTACGTCCCTGGTTGCACAGGTTACAAGAATCGACAGAATGCAGAAGCATGAGTATACTTATGCATCTGCTTTTTGTCACTTCTTGTAATGTATAAAGCAGCCCAAAGGAACACTTTCAGAAACTACTGTATATATTCAATTTTCTTCCCTATAGTTGTTTCCATTTGAAATATGGTATTTTGTATAATGTGTCACCTAGGTTGTTTGGCCTTTTGTCAAGTGATGCCTCTTTCATTTGTAAACATGGGGAAAATTTGGAGATAAGTTTATATAAGATGGATGTTTAACAATTAGGACTTTTAAATTGCAGGTTTAGGACCTAGAAGGCAAAAAGAAAGAAAGAAAGATGATAAATGAACTAGAAAGGTCTATAAATGAAACATGGCCAATACTAAAAGGAGAGAGTGCTACAGATACAAAGTATACCAGGACAGACAGTGGAGAATTTAGTGTTAAAGAGACTAGGGAATAGTGACTGGATGTCAATACGAAAGGGCATAAGGGAAGCAGAATATCAATAGAAATACTAGGGCAATACACCTGAAGTCACAAGTGAGATGGGATTGTATGGATATTGATGATAAATTACTTCACTTTGATTTACAACCTAAGTAGCTAGTTTTACAAAAATGTTGTAGATAACATTAGCAGTGGTGAGTTCAGGATGGGAAACAACAGCACACGCACATGCACACACAATCTTATTAAACCAAGGAGGGACATTTTAGTCCCTCAAATACATACTTTACTGCCATACACACACAGAACTAGATCTGCCAACATAGATGCTCTGAGAGTGAGGGAAATGAATTATACAAGAACCAAACCTCCTTCTGTTGGGACACATCCACTATACTAGCACAGAGTTAGGCCAGGGCCAAGTAGCTGTAGGTAATTTCCAACCTTCCTAGGCTATGAGGTATTTGATTCAGTACATACATCTTCAGCTGGCCACTTTCAGTCATCTTGGTAAGTTAGGATGGCGCTCGTAGGCATTCTGTGGCATTCTCAGTTGAAACAGTTATAAATTATTCGTCCACATTTCAGTCTCTTGCCATATAGGGTTTTATTAACAAGAAAAAAAACCCAGTGAAGACAGAAAATTCTCAGACAAATTGATATTTTTTTGTATGCTGCTGGAGTACATTTTTGTAAAATATTGGGAGAAAAAAATAATCCTGCACCATTTTTTTTTGTTCAAGCATGATATTGAATTCTCATTGAAGTCAAGAGGTACATGAAATGTATATTTAATCCTACCCTTCTTCTAACTCATAATATATGAGAACTTTTATAGGATCAGAGTATACGCCTCAACTCAGTACAAGTTTTTTTTAAAAAAAATCCTATTTCAGTAAGTTTAATTTTTTAGCAAAAAATGATGTCCAAGAGACTAATAACAAATATTCATAGTTGTTGTTGTTGATTATGATGATGATGTTTCATTTACACAAAAACATTTGATTTTACAAATGTTGTGTTTGCAGAAAGTACAGCATTTTTGCACAAGACATATTTTGCACAAAAGAGAGTGGGGTTTTTTTTGCACAAAATATTTTGGGGGAAAGCCCACAAATGCAAAAAAATTAAAAATCATCAGCACCATCATAAAAATGCTGAAAAACTTTCATGTCATCCCATGAGGATAAAAATTTAGAACTTCTGAAGTTTTTCTTTTTTGTGTGTGCACAAATGAAACGAGCAAAGATTTACAAGTTGGCATGTGAAGATTGGTCATCCAGAAATACAGTGAGCATAACATAGTGGCAAAGAGACTGTTGCACCAGTTTATTAATGTGATTTGTTAAACAGAAACAGAACAAGGATACCATAGGTTCTAAGAGACCAAGTGGTGAAAATCAGGAAGCCCCACCATCAGCATCTAGTTTCCCATCTAGTTGAGTGCACATATTAGTATTTGTGCTGACTGTGACTGAAGTCAATTTCTCTTCTGCACAGTTTGCCTGTGTCTTTTTACTTTATAAATTTTGTGATTTTTCTGTAATATATTAATGTCTTATTTAATTTTAATTATTTTTTGGCTAAAAATCTCAATTGTTTTAACAGAGGGGCGGGGTATAAATAAATATTATTATTATTATTATTATTATTATTATTATTCCATTGCTGCGATGCATTCTGCTACCTTTAAAAAAACACAAAAAACTTAAGTTTCACTTCTTCCTTTTTCTGTCCCTTGCTGTCCTTTAGGACAATAAGGGTGCTATTAATTTTTCTCCACTTCTAGTATACACTGGGCTCTCAGTATCCACAGGGGTTTGGTTCCAAGACCCACATGGATAGCGAAAAAAAATGTGGATGATCGAGTCCCTATTAATAATATGTTGTAGGGCAGCAACAGAGATGGCCACACATTTTTTGGTTCCCCCTGCCTACAGCGAGCCTGCCAGCCTCATGCTTCTGCCTTTGGAATGAACAATAAAAACACTTTCAAGGTGGAGGTGGCAGTGGTTCTACTCTTTGCCACTTCTGTGGGACTGAAAATGCAGAAATAGTCAGAAAAAGTTCTATACTTGACATCAAGTGCAACCAGGCCAAGAAGTGGTCCCAGGGCAGCAACTGAGGCGGCAGTAAGGCCCAGCCGCCAGCCACCAGGTACACATTCTTCATGGTCCCCTGCATGCCAGGCACTCATTTCTACTTTTGGAACAAAAGAGCAGAAGTGCTGCTACTGCTGTCTCAAAGGTGCTTCTGCTTGTTCATTCCAAAGACAGAACTGGGTGGCTGGTGGGCTCCCCAGAGACAGGGGCGCCCGAAGAATATGCACCTCGCAGCTAGGGCTTGCTGCCACCTCAACTGCTGCCCTATGCCATATTATTAATAGGTACTCAAGACTCTCTACAGCCTTGTGTTCAAGTCTCTGCTCCACCTCCAGGGAGTCTACCCACATCACAAGTACAAGAATGCATGCCTGCTGTCCAGGACTTGCCACTACCTCCACTGCTGCCCTGGGACTGCTTCTCAGCCTGGTTGAACTAGATCTCAGGATATAAGGACTATACTTGCCAGTCTTGAAGAGAGAGAAGTGAAGAACACAGACTTAAATCTGAGGATAGCACTGGATTCCTTTCTGAGAGAGGGGGGTCCTGGCAGAGTGTATGGGTGTAGTCACAGTGGCACAATGTCACACCTTGCTATTGTTTGGGGACTAATATTTTTTCTGTATTTTGTGTCCTGAAGGGGTATTTTGAGCTTAGAAGAAAGCCATAAGAGGTTTCCCACCATTAAACAAAGGAAACCCAAACTCTGCTGATTGCTGTTAATGGCTGAGATATTGGAATTGATGGGTTTATGACAACCTCTGTATTGTAGGATAGGAAAGTGTGAAGGGACAGTTCCTGGGGATGAGGGTTACGCAGGTCATTTGTGATATGACTCATTACCAAGGGCTCCCAGGAGAGAATTAGCACATTCCACCTTGATGGCTCTGTTTACTAGGGGCTTTACTTAATCCTATCTTAGGTGTGCCCACTGGTAGTTTTCCACGGCACCTTCCTCAGGTCCTGATGACCTACATCTGACCTCACGTATGGCCCACCCTGGTCTACTAAACCTCTTGAAGTGTCTTAATATGGCAAATTATGAAATATTATAGGGAGGGGGTGTAAGGCATCATAACAGTGTAGTGGTTTGAGTGTTGGACTAGGATTCTGGGAGACTAGGGTTTGAATCCCCACTCAGCCATTGAAATCCACTTGGTGACCTTGGGAAAGTTATACTCTCTCCTTTGTGGAATGCTATGGCAAACGTCTCTGGATAAAACTTGTGTGGAGGCAGTGTGATGTATTGTTTTCAAACATGGACTAAAATTCTGGGAGACCCCACTGAACCATGGAAACATACTTGGACACATCACACACTCTCAACCTCAGAGGAAAACGATGGGAAACCCCCTCCAAACAAAACCTGCCCAGAAAATCCTGTGATGGGATAGATTTAAAGTTGTCATAAATTGCACATGAGTTAAAGGCACAGAACAAGAAGAAGATTTCTGAGTTCTCTGACTTCTCAGACTACATAGTTTTCTTTCCTTCCCTAATGGAAATAAACATGCCTCTTTAAATTTTGGTGTTGGCACATTATTATGAAGAAAACATTTCTGCTTTGTGCTTGGTACTGAATAGTAAACATTATCTTCACTTGGAATTCTTGAGTATAGAAGGCTCATGACTTTGCCTCTTTTTGCAATGTAGCCCCAGTGATGTCCTGTAAAGTTATGATACCCTGTGGCCCAGGCTGAATCGGAAAGAAGGGGAGATGGCACTTCTGCCTTGCAGGGTTATTGTTCATGCTATTTATGTCAGCTACCAGGAGGCTGTTGCTCATCCTTGGCAATGTTAATCCTTTCTATATCTGAGACTCCCCCCCCCATTCCTTGTCTGCCCTTATCCTTCATAATCTTGATTCCCTTCTTGTCACAGTCCCATTAATTTTTCTGGCCACATCTTAAAAGCTGTCATTCTTTGCTTCTGTTTTGTAAATCCTTCTGTTTCTATTCCCCTTTATGTCTCTTCAGCTTTTTGACAGTTTCTCTTTTCTCCTTCTTAAATCTCTTCATTCCTAACTCATTAATTGTTCTCTTAAAGTTTTAATTATGAACACTTTCTTCTCATTGCCTTCCCTGTGTTGGTGTGCTCCATCTGGGATCCCATTCTTTTCATTCATTCCCTTCTCATAGTAATTTTATTTGCTCATTTGGTCTGCTATATGATATTGTAGTTACTCTTCCAATATTCATTACTTTCTTTTTCCTCATCCTGTCCCCTTATCTTTTCTGATTTTTTTATTATTTAATTTTTATTCAATCTTTGATATTTCAAGCTGCTTTACAGCTATTTTTTTTGTGTCAGATCATTATTTCAAACACAAAATGATAGATTTTCTTGTATTTTTCCCTAACCCTTTACATTTCACTTTCTCTTTCTTAGTTGACAGTGCCACTTTTTCATTTTAAGAGTTTGAGCATTAACTTTGATCCTACTTTTTCAGCCCAAATTACTACTCCAGCCAAGAGTTGCCAATTGTGTCTCTAAAATGGTTCTTCCTTATCTACTGATTCAGCTAAAACCTTTATTTGACTCCTCTTATCCTCACTTGATTATTGTAATATTTTGATTACCATTCTTCCTGCTTATTAGCTTAAACTTAGTATGGTGGGCCCTTGGTATCCGCTGGGATTTAGTTCCAGGACCTCTCATGGATACCAAAATCCGTGGATGTTCAAGCCCCATTATATACAATGACATAGTAAAATAGTGTCCTTTATATAAAATGGCAAAATCAAGGTTTGCTTCCTGGAGTTTATTTTTGGGGGAATATTTTCAAGCTGTGGGTAGTAGACTCCTTAGATGCCAAATCCATGGATACAGAGGGTCAACTGTATCTAACTTCCTGACTCTGTGACAATGACATACACTTCTGCATCCTTTTCTTAACATATTGTCCTGTATTAAAGCATCTGCTAACATTTAAGTTTCTTCACAGTCTTGCCATGTTCCTTCTATATTCCAGATGGTCCACCTAGTTGGCAAATAGTATTTCTCATAATGAATCCCCACTCAGTTGTGCTATTTCTTCTTTTCCGTGCATCCTTAACCCAGTGCCTGGTGGTGGTTTGCATGTCAGTAGGGCAATTAATCCAATCTGGTTTTAGGCCACACTTTAAAAGAGCTATCCAAATTGTTGAGCTTATTTTGGTGTTTAGTACCTTAACATGTGGACTAAAATCCAAAACAGATACCCCATCCCACAGACAGGAGAATCACCAGCCACCGCTATCACACCCTGTTATGCATGAACTCCGCACTTTTCTCTTTTTAGTTCTTTGACAAATATGTGTAAATGGTTCCTCAGACATTTTCACCCTGTTTGTGAGCTTAGAATTTGGACTGCAGAATTTCCCCCAATTTTCTCTAAGGGAGGAAAAATTGCTCAACGGTGCTTCAGAGGCAGGGCTCACAGTTGACAGTGGCTTACCACAGCTTCTTTCTTCATTTTCCTAAGTTATTGTAATTATTGCTTGTGCTGCCACTGCAAGCAACAAGGACAACAACTGTTGGCAACTTGGTCACAATTTTGCATCCTCCACTAGACTCCATACCTAGCATTGCTCCGGAGCATTACGTGTGTTGTGAGACAAGAAATGACTACCACAGGAAATGGTGGAGAAAACTTGCAAAGTAGTCTTCTATTATTAAGGGGATTTTTTAAAAAAGTACTGAGAATGTTCTCAGAAAAACATTTTTAAAGATATTTTGGTTCATTTATAGTTGTCAGTCTTAGGTTCAGTTCCTTCACCAAAGTCCTGCAAATCTCAACTTCCTGAGGGTTGATTGTGGATATGTCTTCCTCCAATCCAGATGCTTTAACATGGTTAGAAAGTCAGGGTAGCCTTGGGTAAAGTTCTGAAAACAGGTTGAGGTAGTGCTGTCCACAGATCTGGCTTCCAATTTGTCCAAATATTTCTTCCATGAAGTCCGATTCTCAGGGCATTTTACAATTTAATTTATTCTGATCTTGTTTTTGAGCTTACCTTTCTATTGTGCACTGATACATGTTAAATTTGCTAAATGTTTAAGTGTTAGATGTTAATCGGATTAAGGTCTACCATGGGTTTAGAGGTACCTTTGTTCTCCAGGATTTTTAAAATGGCTCTCAGAAACCCACAGCAAGAGTGACCAATAGTAAGAGATTATGGTAGTTGTGATCAAAGGCCAAAGTTTTCCCACCTTTGAAGTGTAGGAGTATTCTTACAAAGACAGTGTAGAGAGACATTTACATACATAATAATTTTGGATGGAATCTTTTAACCTCTTGGTCATAGGTTCCTTTGAATCCAGTGGGACATTATTTCTGAGTAAACATGGAAGGCATTACATACAAAAGCAAGGATAAAATTATTGTCTTGGGTAGGAAAGGGAGGGATAGTTTTTAAGTTGATACTGAAGAAGAAAATGAGGTTCAGCATTGAGGCCATGATATTGAGAACACAGCTGCACTGGGCAGGGCACGTTTCTAGGATGGAGGACCATCGCCTCCCAAAAATAGTATTCTATGGTGAACTCGCCATGGGTCAGAATAAGAGGGGCACTCCAAAAAAACGGTACAAGGACTTCCTGAAACAACATCTCAGGCACGGCCAAATTGATCACCAACAATGGTCTGCCCTGGTCTCACATCGGGAGGCATGGAGATGCACCATCCACAATGCTGCAGCCTTATTTGAGAACTCACGCCGAACAAGTCTTGAAGAGAAACGAAAATGCAGAAAGAATCACAACCTGGAAACATCACCCAAGGAGACCTTCTGCTGTGCTTTCTGCAAACGGACTTGTTTATCTCGGATTGGCCTTTTTAGTCATCAGTGTGCTTGCCGAAAGCACGGGATGAGTCCTTCCTGAATCTTCATTTGCGAAGAAAAGCCAGAGAGAGAGATAATAACCTGTTGGAAAGGAGTCCACTTGGTATGCAACAGTAAGGCTGCATATTGTGTATTTTAGTAATTGTGTGTGGAATGAAGCTGAACACACATACTCATAGGACATAGTCCAAGAAAAACATAGTAACAGTCATGAATATTCCTGTCCAAGACAAATTGTAATGCTTACAGCCGCTTGTGTTATATCTTAAGGTTCAGAGACTCAAATAAGATGGAAAAAATTCTGAAAACAAGAGGTGTGAATTTACTTTTAGGAAGGGAAACACACACTTTAGCCAAAGTACAGCTAAGCAAGTAAAATTTAGGCAGAAGTACACACAAGGTAAAATGAGTAATCAATTTTTTTTTATAAGTTACCAGGATATGGAAGCTTCTCTAACATTCATATACTTGTTCAGACATTGGTTCTTGACCAAATCCACTGGATTTTTTAAAAGTGTGAAGAAAATACAGGGCAATTGAGATCTGAGTAACTGAGCATGCTGATTTTACTGTGGACTTTGTTTAGAAAACACATGACAGATTAGATAATTTGTTAGTTCTAAGACAGAACGAGTTTGAATAATAGTTGTAATGAGATTTTGAAAGGAGAGTGTTGAATTTAAACTAGAGTATTCACACTGGGTGTACTGTCCAGTGAGGATGAAGGACCAATAACAACTTTGCATTATAAAAGATAATTTCAACTTAAATGTAAAATTAAATATGTTTTTGATTCCTTTAACTTTATTTAGTAGGGCTATCTATTGTGGTGGATGGGGAGAATAATTTGAAACTCATTTTGAGAAAGAATCTGTTTTACTTTGTTCCATTTCAGGCAAGACTGGCTTACCTTCACACCCAAGGGAAAGCCTTGATTTGGTTTTCAATAGTTTTGTTACTGGAGCATCAGCCACCATATGAGAAATATTCCTGCATCTCTGAACACATCTGATAGGGATTGCTGGCCAATATTCCTTCCAAAGATCTTAGGCAGTGGGTAGTCTTCCACCAGCTGTTTTCAGAAGTGCCATCTTTATATCCCATGCAATTCAAAAACCACTGCCCTGATAAGCTGTGAAATTCTGAAGTGGGTCCTTGTGGAGACTACAGTTCCACAGTTGCCACCGTTATGTCAAACTTCCCCCTTGGACTGGGGTTTGACTTACCAGGTATAGTACTTGTATTGGTGTGTGTTTAGGTTAGCAGGTCAAATAAATACTAGTGAGGAAAAAAAATCATGATAAGTCTGGATTTGTTAAACAAAACATAGAGATTGGTTTATTGTGTAAACAATATAACAGAAATGCTTTGAACTTTGTCTTAAACTTGGTTAATTTCAAACTGGTTGCTAGTCCCACACTGTGGTGACCATATAACTCCAGAATCTGCCAGATTCAATAACAAGTTGTTAGGTTCTTTCTTTCTTCTCACTCTGTATTCCAGTTAGTCCCAATTTCTCTCAACAATATTCCTACTGCACAATCCCTTAGCTGCACTCGCAACCATACACACATTCTAGCCATCTCCACATCACATCAAATCTCCAGCTCCCCCTTTCAACTGTCATCCACCTCCTTTCACTCTAGGAGAGCCCTCCCATACCACTTTCCTGCAACAGGATTGGCTCCTTCATGCTCTCTTCCCATTCACTCATCAACATTCCATCAGATGCTCATCAGATGCTCACCACAGTCCAAAACTTCAAGACCAGTTTAATTTGTTTTGGGCCCACTTCAGGGAAGACCCACTTCACTTTGGATGAATGTGTTTTCTTCCAAAATATGCCCCACTTGGCTTTAGTATTTGAGGTTTATCTGAAAATGATGCTTAATTATGCTGAGCAGATACAATCTTGATAAAGTTGACAGGCCAGTTATTCAACATTTAAGTGCATTAGCACGATGCTCCAAAGGGCTATGGCAGAGCTTGAAGAAGACGACGGCATCTATATACGCTACCGTACTGATGGTAGCTTGTTTAACTTAAGCCGTCTGAGGGCTCACACTAAGACTCTAAACTATCTAGTCCGTGAGCTGCTCTTCGCCGATGATGCTGCCCTTGTTGCCCACACAGAAGCAGCTCTGCAGCGCCTAACATCCTGCTTTGCAACAGCTGCAGAGCTGTTTGGGCTAGAAGTCAACCTGAAGAAAACAGAAGTTCTTTACCAGCCTGCACCACAGGACGAACACCACCATTCCCACATTGCCGTCGGCAAATCAGTGCTCAAGTCCGTTCAGCAGTTCACCTACCTGGGAAGCATCATCTCCTCAGATGCCAAGATTGACAAAGAGATCGATCACAGATTAGCAAAGGCATATAGTGCATTTGGAAGACTTCACAAAAGAGTCTGGACCAATAAACACCTGAGGCAAAGCACAAAAATCAGTGTGTATAGAGCCATCGTACTGTCTATCCTCCTTTATGGATCTGAAACATGGGTCACCTATCGCCACCACCTACGACTCCTCGAGCGCTTTCATCAGCGCTGTCTACGCACAATCCTAAATATACACTGGACTGACTATGTGACGAATGTTGCTGTCCTTGAGCAAGCAGGGATCACCAGCATTGAGGCCATGATATTGAGAACACAGCTGCGCTGGGCAGGGCACGTTTCTCAGGCTTGGCCAAATTGATCACCAACAGTGGTCCGCCCTGGCCTCACATCAGGAGGCATGGAGACGCACTATCCACAATGCTGCAGCCTTATTTGAGAACTCACGACGAACAAGTCTTGAAGAGAAACGACAACGCAGAAAGAATCACAACCCAAAAACATCACCCAAGGAGACCTTCTGCTGTGCTTTTTGCAACCGGACTTGCTTATCTCGGATTGGCCTTTTTAGTCATCAGCGCGCTTGCAGAAAGCGCGGGATGAGTCCTTCCTGAATCTTTGTTTGCGAAGAAAAGCCAGAGAGAGAGAGAGAGAGAGAGGCATTAGGGATCTTATTCTTCACTAATTTCATCCTCAAAGGAAGAAATTAGTAACTTCCGCCATTCTCTTCCCACTGCAAGAATGTCTTTGAAAAGTGTACAGTTTTCAAAGATATTTGCAGTTTGGGACTTATTCTCCACCAGATTCACCTGTGGTGTGGGGGGCAGAAAACATAAGTTTCTCCACAGGAAACAGCATTTTCTGCAGAGGTCTGAAAAACAGGTTGAGGTAATGCTTTCCCTTCCTAAAATGTTGTTTCCAGTAAGATAAAAAAAGTGTGAATTTTTCACATAATACTACAAAGTTACTAGCAAGTCCAGGATTTGCTTCATCACAGTTTTTTGACACTCAATAAACACATTTTTTTCAGCCATCTTCCAAATATTTTTGAATATACTTTCCCTCCCTAAAGCGCATATAAGTGTTACTTGTTCCCAATAGTTTCTACTTGAAATTATTCTTGAAGACTTTTTGAGACTGTGTCTAGTACACACTGTAGTCTTGATAACGTTGAGACTTTTTTTGATGACATTGGACATTGAAATCACATAGAAGAAGATACTTAGAACATTTGAGTACCTAGAATGATGCCTGGGTAGCTGCACAAAGCCAGTGCAGACTCTGAAGTTATAAGTAGTTTTCTATCATCCAGGAGTGGTGTCACAGAAGTTCTACATAGTTTTGACACTTCATACTTTAGATACTGCCATTTTTTTTTTGCCCAGTCATTATTTTAGTGTGAACCTAACAATGCCAGGTATGTAAGTATGCATCCCTTCACTGCTTCCTAATGCGGAAATTCCTTACTTAAGAACTTTACCAAGATATAAACTTATGTATCTTTGGAAAACAACAGAAGATCTCTTTTTTTCATGGGTAGCCAAAGACAATATACATTGTCTTTGGGCACTGAACATGCACTGAGTTCTGGTAAAACTACAATTAAATATAATTTAATTCTCTTATATAATCCCCCTCCCTAAATCATTACTGATTGGTCCTGGTTACTCATACCTTTGCTAATACAGACTTTGTAACCTTATTCGACAACATTTCTCATGTCAACTACCTTTTCATATATATATGTGTGTGTGTGTGTGTGTGTGTGTACTCATTTTCTCTGAATTTCCTATCTTTTCTTCTCCTAAACCCCATCTTACTCTTCCTAATGGAATACGTTGTATGGCAAAAATAAATTAAAAAAAAATAAATATAATTTAATTGACACTCAAATGTTTATATGTATTTCCTTTCTTCCTAACAATTTCATTGTTGATAATGGGCAATACACATATTATTCAGTTGATTGTACCTATCAGTATTCAGTATACCTTCCTGCTGTCACAGAGACCTTGTTTTGAATGGGAACCTCATGATTTCAACAGCTTCATGGGCAGCCAAGCTTGGCAATGTTTGACTTTTTCAACCTGTTTAGTAGCATAGTTATTTGGGAAGCCAAGATCTAACTGCAGTAAAAGCCTGCAAGTGTATTATGGAATGTATATCAATGTCTGGATGACAGCTCATCGTAAGTTTGCATTTTCACTCCAGTAGATTATGTGACTTATTTAGCCTTCAATATTTATTCACTCTGCTTGAGAGTTTAGAATTGTGTGGATAAAAAGTTGTCTCTCACTCTGTGGAAGGACTCTTTGTGTGAAAGTCTATAGTTAGTTAGCATACATACACTTTGTAGTTTTAGAGACCTACCAATAAAATTCATACTTTCAGTTACCATGCAAGCCCTGAATTTAAGTTCAATCAGCATTATAGGAATATGTAAATCTGAACCTAGAGAGAAATGTAATTTTTTTTTATCATGCTTGTATATTTCAACTTAGATGAGTAGTATTCATACATACAGCCCAATCGTCTGCATATTAATGTGGACATAAGTGTCATCCTTTTCAATTTGGCTTAAGTCCTAGTAACTGTCTTAAGGACTGTGAGCTTAGCATTTACACATCACTTTTTTCAAAATGCTCAAAAAGTTCCTGGTATCTTATCTCTGTGATCTTTTCAATCCTCTCCATTGACACCACCTTGTCGTGGGAGAGAGGCTTGCGTACCCTAATGATGTTTTGAGCTATGCTGGCGGTGGCATAATAGCCACCAGTAGGGTCTCCCATGGTAGAAAGGTCAAAACCGAAGGGTCTGACAAAGAGCATCAAAGGGCAGGATGGGCTCTCTAGCCTATGGCAACCGTCCTAGGAGAAGGAAAACTCTAATCCCAAACCCGGGCAGATGGTGCTCATCCAACCCTGTAAGGTCAACCATCTAAGAGAAGGAAACTCTAATCAAACCTACGACCCGAGGACCTCACTGCTACTATCCATGCTTGCGAGGCCAGCAGATGAACCTTTGGTTTAAAGGGTGAGGCCAGTTCTGTGCACGCTGCGCTCCACCAGAAAAATCCAATGCACAGGCTCGAAGGACAAATCCAATTCCAAAAAAGGCCTGTAGCGATAGGCGAGGGACGAAACGGCAAGTGTAAAGATGCACTGGAAGCGGCAGACCCAACCCTGCATGCAGGCGGTTCAGGACTTTGGTCGCTCGAGGCTGACCCAGGAGATGACAGTCTTGTTCAGCAGCATCCTGAACGACCAAGCAGCCTTTCTAAGGAGAGCACTGCTTGCTCCATATGGAGAGGGGCCTAGAAAAGGTGGCCTAACGAAAGCTCATCCCCAACTACCTGGTTGGCTAGCCACGGCCAACGGGCATCTTCTGATGCGGTCAAACCAAGGCAAAGAAACAAAGGCACACACCGGCCTCCAAAGGTGTAAATAAACTGACACTTGCATGCTGGAACATCAGAACCATGCGAGACTCTGAAGATAGTGGATGGCCTGAGTGTTGTTCTGCTCTAATAGCCCATGAACTATCACGACTTAATATGGACATCGCTGCTCTTAGTGAAGTTCGTCTCCATGAGGAAGACAGTCTTAAAGAACACGGCGCCGGCTACACACTTTACTGGTGTGGCAAACCCAAAACCGAAAAACATCTTTCAGGAGTAGGCTTCATGATTAAAAACTCCATTGCCTCCAAACTCAAAACCTTGCCAACAGGACACTCTGATTGCATTATTTCCTTACGCCTCCCACATGTTGTTCTCTTTAGTATATATGCCCCAACTATGCAAGCTTACCCTGTAGAGAAAGACAAATTCTACACAGACCTACACCACCTCATACAAAAAGTCCCTATAGAAGATAACATTATTATCCTTGGTGACTTCAATGCCAGAGTAGGAAAGAACTCCAAAGCCTAGAAAGGTGTCTTAGGCAAGCATGGCATTGGAAATTGCAATGATAATGGATGCCTCCTGCTAGAGTTCTGTGCAGAACAACAGCTGACTATTACAAACACAATCTTTCAGCAGAAAGATAGCTTGAAGACAACCTGAATGCATCCCTGATCCAAACACTGGCACCTCATTGACTATGTTCTAGTCCAGCAGAGAAACATCCATGATGTCCATCATACTTGAGTGATGCCCAGTGCAGAATGCCAGATGGATCATCTAAACCTTATGTAAACTAAACTGAACCTTCATTTCAAGTTCAAACCTAAGAGGGGTGTAAACTAAACCTTCATCTTAAGTTCAAACCTAAGAGGGGTGGCATCTTAAAGAAGAGACTCCAAGTCAGCAATTGTCAACAAGCTACCACAAGAGACAAATTCCAGGCAAACCTGCAAACAAAACATGAAGACCATCCTACAGATCCTTCTCCTACAGTGCTTTGAAAGCATATAAAAAACAGTATCCTCCAGTCTGCGGAAGAATCCCTTGGGTTTTCCCACAAGAAAAATCAAGACTGGTTTGATGAAAACAACCAAGAGATCAAAGAGCTGTTGGCAAAGAAGAGAACTGCTCACCAGGCATACCTTGCCCAGCCAAGTTGCCATGTAAGAAAAGCAGCTTTCCATCTCACATGTAGTAAACTTCAACAAAAACTCCAAGACATGCAGAACAAGTGGTGGATCAATATAGCAGAAAAGACACAACGCTGTGCAGATCTGGGTGATCTTAGAGAATTTTATGAAGCTCTTAAAGCAGTGTTTGGACCTACTTATCAGGTCCAAAGTTCCTTATACAGTACAGATGGTCAAACACTAATTACTGATAAAGCCTCCATTCTGAATCGATGGGTTGAACATTTTCAAAGTCTCTTCAGTGCCAACCAAGTAGTCCAAGGCTCAGCTATCCAACATATGATACAAAAACCGATGAAAAATGAATTGGACGTAGCTCCCACTTTGGAAGAGACCCTTAAGGCCATACAGCAGTTGAAAAACGGCAAGGCAGCTGGGATTGATGGAATCCCACCTGAAGTTTGGAAACACGGAGGTCATGTACTCCATGATAAATTCCACGGACTCCTTGTGAATTGCTGGGGAAAGGGGGAACTGCCACCAGACCTCTGAGATGCAATCATCACCACCCTGTACAAGAGAAAAGGAGCAAAATAAGATTGCTCAAACTATTGAGGCATAACACTGCTCTCTATTGCTGGAAAAATCCTTGCAAGGATACTCCTGAACAGATTAGTTCCTGCTACTGCAGAAGAACTTCTTCCTGAAAGCCAATGTGGCTTCAGAGCCAATAGGAGTACTACAGATATTGTATTTGCCCTTAGACAACTGCAAGAGAAATGTAGAGAGCAGAACAAGGGTCTCTGTGTAACATTTGTTGACCTCACCAAAGCCTTCGACACCGTGAGTAGGAAAACATCTGTGGCAGATCCTGGAAAGACTAGGATGTCCCCCCAAATTCCTTAAAATGATTATCATGCTACATGAGGGCCAGCATGGTCAAGTCAGATATGGCGATGCTTTTTCAGAGCCCTTTCTAATAACTAATGGAGTGAAGCAAGGTTGTGTTCTTGATCCAAATTTATTTGCAATCTTCAGCATGATGCGCCAAAGGGCTACGGCAGAGCTTGAAGAAGACAGAATCTATGTACGTTACCGTACTGATGGTAGCTTGTTTAACTTAAGCCAGCTGAGGGATCACACCAAGACTCTAAAATATCTAGTCCGTGAGCTGCTCTTTGCTGATGCTGATGCCCTTGTTGCCCACACAGAAGCAGCTCTGCAGCGCCTAACATCCTGCTTCGCAACAGCTGCAGAGCTGTTTGGGCTGGAAGTCAAGCTGAAGAAAACAGAAGTTCTTTACCAGCCTGCACCACAGAACGAACACCATAATCCCCACATTGCCATTGGCAACTCTGTGCTTATGTCCGTTCAGCAGTTCACCTACCTGGGAAGCATCATCTCCTCAGATGCCAAGATTGACAAAGAGATCGATCACAGATTAGCAAAGGCATATAGCGCATTTGGAAGACTTTACAAGAGTCTGGAGTAATAAACACTCGAGGCAAAGCACAAAAATCAGTGTGTATAGAGCCACTGTACTGTCTAGTCTCCTTTCTGGGTCTGAAACATGGGTCACCTATTGCCACTACTTACGACTCATTGAATGCTTTCATCAGCGCTGTCTACGCACAATCCTAAATATACAGTGGACTGACTATGTGACGAATGTTGCTGTCCTTGAGCAAGCAGGGATCACCAGCATTGAGGCCATGATATTGAGAACACAGCTGTGCTGGACCATCGCCTCCCCAAAATAATACTGTACGGTGAACTCGCAACGGGTCAGCATAAGAGGTGCACTCCAAAAAAGCAATACAAGGACTCACTGAAGCAACATCTCAGGCTCGGCCAAATTGATCACAAACAATGGTCCACCCTGTCCTCACATCGGGAGGCATGGAGACACACTATCCACAATACTGCAGCCTTATTTGAGAACTCACGCCGAACAAGTCTTGAAGAGAAACGACAACGCAGAAAGTATCACAACCCGGAAACATCACCCAAGGAGATCTTCTGCTGTGCTTTCTGCAACCGGACTTGTTTATCTCAGATTGGTCTTTTCATTCATCAGCGCGCTTGCAGTAAGCGCGGGATGAGTCCTTCCTGAATCTTTATTTGCGAAGAAAAGCCAGAGAGATCTTTGCAGTAACTGTGCATGATAGGCCATAATATTTATCATCACATGTACATGTGGAGGCTTTAAGTTCAGAAGTACTGTAGTTACATGCTGAAAATTGCAATCCTATACATATTATATGAGGGAAGCTCCCTTGAAAGCTCCCCTGGAGCATGTCCAGAGGAGGGTGACCAAATTGGTGAAAGGTCTGGAAGCCGTGGCCCATGAGGAGTGGCTTAGAGAGCTGGGTATGTTTAGCCTGTAGAAGAGGAAGTTAAAAAGGTGACAAGATAAACATTTTGAAATATTTGAAAGGATATCATAGGAGATTATTAGATGTGGTCAAAAAGTCCAAGAGCAGCACATGAGGACGACATTACTGCAAATGGGTCCTGGTTTCAGATGTCATTGTTGTTGTCTTGGACTGCTTCTGTGCCACAGCTGCAAATAAGGTCCTGTCAATGAAAAGTGATGCCTTCCTCATGGCTGAAGTACAGAAGCAGCACACAACGAGGATAACGGCATTTGAAACCGGTACCCATTTCTGGGACTGTAATGTTATCCGCACATACTGCTCTTGGATTTTTTTGCCGTGTCTGATAATCTCCATAGTGAAGATGAAACAAGTTTCTTTCCTGCTTCTCCAGAGACTAGGACATGGAGCAATGGATTCAAACTACAGGAAAAGAAATTCCATGTAAGCAAAGCATTAGGAAGAACTTCATTACAGTAAAAGCTGTTTGATAATGGAATACACTACCTTGGAGTGTGGTGGAGTCTCCTCCTTTGGAGGTTTTAAAACAGAGGCTGGGTGGCCATCTGCCTGGAATGCTTTAACTGTGTATTCCTGATTGGCAGGGAGTTGGACTGGATGGCCCTTGTGGCCTTTTCCAACTCTGTGATTGTTACTTCAGAGTGGAAATAGATAGGACTGAGCTGCACAAATCCTATTTATTTGCTGAACTTAAATTTTATGAGATATTAAAACAAGCTCTCAGTTCATGTACTCCTAGCCCTGGGGGAATCTGTTGTCACGCACCAACCTGGAATCTAGCTCACCTGAAGTTGCAGCACACAGCAGTTTTCAAAAAGCCCTTGCTTCCAATTAGGATATAAATATTATTTGTACTTTTTCTCATCTTCAGTGAGAATGTTGAGACACCCATCAGAAAAAATATCAACTGCCACAAAATTTGTCTTCTTTCAGGAAGATTTTTTTTTAACCAGCATTTATTTTCTTGGTTTCTGGTTTTGGATTGATTTTTCCACCAAAAACTTTACATAAACCCCAGTATTTTCTTTGCAAAACCATTGCTTTGTTTTTGCACAAAAATGTTCTTGTGTAAATCAATTTCTTTTTTTTTTTGCAAAATGTCACCCAATTAGGGGGGGGAAATGAAAAATATACAAAGATCCTTGTAATATTCCCCAACAGAGAATCTTTTTGAAGTTTTTCATTCTCATGTGTGAGCATGAAATAACTGAGGGCTTTCATCCTTAAGTTTACAAAGGTGTTACATTTCTAATGGATTCTTGAAGGAAATCTTCCAGAGGGGAAGAGGCCCTACCAAATGTGCGATAAAGAGTTCAACAATACAGTTGTATTGTCTACTTAGTGGACAACCCCATTAACTTCTATGAAACTTACTCTTTGTGTGAACATCATTAGCCAGGAGATGGAATGTTTGATTCTAAAGATGGTACAATTGGTCATGCTTGGTGTGGCTGATGGGAGTTGTAGGACAAAACATGATGAGTTCTCTATTCTTTATGTGTATGCAGTCAACAGGTAATAAATGAAATTAACCATGTTTTATTGTGAACCACAATTTCAGTTACTTGGTACAATAATGTTCTGTAAAGAGTTTCTGGGAAAGTAATGGCTAAATTCACCATCTATATAGAAATGTTGGTTGGGAGCGGGACATCTGAACAATTATAATAATGTTCATGAAGTTTTATTTGTAAGGCCAGTCTCAAGTCCAATCCCTACACTGAGACAGCTGTAGTTAGATTAGGTGACTACTGTAGCTGTATCTAGGCAATGAATAACATATCAAGTCACAAGATAGAGAAGCAGGTGAGTTTAATAAAATTCTTTTGTCTCTCTGAAGGCTCAGTTAATACATTTGTATCAGCAGATCATAATGATTGCTGCAAAAGTATTTGCTGTAAAATGATTCACACTTGCTGTTCCATCTGGTATTAAAGCTGGTATCCTTACTTTTTACAAGTATAGAACAAATAATATTGAATGAATTTTGAATTGTGTTAAAATGCCAGTGATTTCTACTGGGCTTGGAGGTACATTTGTTAGCAATGGTCCAGATTAGTTTGACACACTGTAGCATGTGCGTAAAAGTTAAAATTGTAGTAGTAATGACATATTGCTCAAAGACAGAAATAACAGTTCTTTCCTGCATTGTTTCTTGTATACCTGGAGTGTGCTGAATTTCCAGCTCACAGCAAGTGATAAAATTGCAAGCTTGAGCTCTTAGGTTTATCAATCTTTTGTTGATTCTGTTTCACATTACCTGTATGTGAACATCACAATTGTGGGATATGTCTCTTTTTTTGTCTCTTGGTTGCTTGGTAGTACTGTATAGACAAATGAAATGTTGTATTTGTTCCCTGGTTTTATTTGTGGTTAAGTTTACCTAATGAGAATTTCCATCTCTATCTAAATTAAGCATTATTAGGCTATTCAATATACATGTTAGTATAGGTTTGCATATATATGTATATTTTAGTGCAAACAAACAGTGAAACGGTGACAGTTTTTTTTAAAAAAATATGTTAATGTTAAATTTTTACTTTATTTATTTATTTTGCCTGAGTTTTCATAGATATAAACCCACTTCTTTGGATGGAGTACTAAGTGGCTTTATAGCCATGAAAGCTCTGGCAAAATTTTTAAAAAAGTCTTAAAGGTGCTGCCACATTTCTTTTTTCCCTCCCCCTTCCTTCCTTTTTTAAATTTAGAAATTTAGTTTAGGCCTCCAAATAAAAAAGGGATGGGTACAGTTAATAAGGCAATTTGATCACAGCAAATATGAATTGTAGGTTGTGAAAGATTTTCAGTGTCCTTCTCTCTGAAGTACTAGAAATGTGCAGGCTGAATGATTTGGGGAACAAAGTTCTTCTTTGAGAGCAATGCCCTAATTTTGTCCATCTGCTAGTATCTTTTAAAATTTTATAGGAATCTGCCCTATAATAGGCTGGAATAAACTATGAAGTTGAGAGGAAAAGGTTTGATATGTTCATAGGAAAATAGAAGCATAGAGTTGGAAGAGACCACAATAGCCATCCAGTCTAACCCCCTGCCATGCAGGAATACACAATCAGGGCCAGTTTAAGAAATTTTGGGGCCCCCTGCAATGCTTTACTTTGCTGAGGTCCCTTCCAGCCCTATGATTCTATGATTCTGGGGTGCATTCAGAGCCTGGGAAAGTTACTTTTGGATTACACATCCCAGAATTCCCCTGCCAGCACCCTTCTCAAGGTCTGGTTGCATTGTTCCTTTTCCAGCATTCTCTAGCCCAGTGGTTCTTAACCTGTGTTCCGCAATATTCTCACAGGGGGTCCACAAAGGCTTGAAGGCTGCTTGGCCCACCTCCTCCCTGTAGTGGAGCAGCCACATGACAGGAACCAAGGCAAAGGCTTGCTGGCTTGGCCATTCAATCCACTCCAACCACAAACTTGCAGGAAGAAGCAAGAGTGCCTCTGAGGAAAAGTTTAATGAATGGTGTAATTGTATTCTTGTTGTTAGCTATTATTATTAGCTATTATTATTAGGGTTTAAAATCTTGAGTTAAGTCTTGGGGCAACCAAAGATATTTAAAGGGGGTCCCTGGTAAAGAAAAGGTTAAGAACCACTGCTCTAGCCCAATGGCTCTCACATCTCTCTCTCTCTCTCTGGCTTTTCTTCACATACGAAGATTCAGGAAGGACTCATCCTGCACTTTCTGCAAGCGCGCTGATGACTGAAAAGGGCAATCTGAGATAAACAAGTCCGGTTGCAGAAAGCACAGCAGAAGGTCTCCTTGGGTGATGTTTCTGGGTTGTGATTCTTTCTGCGTTGTCGTTTCTCTTCAAGCCTTATTCGGCATGAGTTCTCAAATAAGGCTGCAGCATTGTGGATAGCGCGTCTCCATTCCTCCCAATGTGAGGCCAGGGCGGACCATTGTTGGTGATCACTTTGGCCGAGTCTGAGATGTTGTTTCAGGGAGTCTTTGTATTGCTTTTTTTGGAACACCCCTCCTATGCTGACCCGTGGCGAGTTCACCGTAGAGTACTATTTTTGGGAGGCGATGGTCCTCCATTGTAGAAACGTGCCCTGCCCAGCGCAGCTGTGTTCTCAATATCATGGCCTCAATGCTGGTGATCCCTGCATAACACTAATGGAACACTGGTGTGTTTTAGTGACAACAATATAACCATTGTTCCCAGTAACATTACTCCAAATTTTTATTTATATTCCTTATATTCTTCTGTAAAAAGAGCCAGTGTGTTGTAGAAATTTCAGCATTGCACTATGACTGTGCAGACCAGGGTTTGAATCCTTACTCAGCCATGAATACCCACTGTGTGACCTTGGGCAAGTCACACTCTCTCAGCCTCAAAGGGAAGTCAAAGGAACACACCCTTTGAACAAACCTTGCAAAGAAAACCCCATGATAGGTTTGTCTTACTCAGAAATGACTTAAAAGTCTAAATTCCACTCCCCATCCTCTATCTACATTACTGCAATTAATGCATAGGCTTATTCTGAAAACTTGATATGCAATATTTATTCTGATTATGTTTAGCTGAACTCTACAGCAACTTTCCTGACTTCTTCCTAAACTTTTCGTTGTGATCCAACACTTATACCCTTGACTGCCATCATCAGTGGTCACTAAAGCTTCTGCTTCAAGCGTCTCCTTCTCCTCTGTTATTGCCTTGAGTGATTTCCTCTCCCAGATGGCTCTTTGGTCTTGGGGTTGCTGCTTCCATTGCTGCCTCTCGTTCAGATGACCCAAGCTCCTCTTTTATCTTCACTCAGTTGGGGAAGTAAGTGGACATAGAAAAGGAGCTTAGGTCACCTAGAATTTCTTTCTGTTTTTCTGCTCTGGCTAGTAGACATATAATCTTCAATCAAATACTTAGCCAGACCCTCATACAATCAGATGTTTAGTGGTCAGTATTCTATCACACTACCTGAAATTCAGCCCCAGTAAATTTGCATGGTATATTTGATAAGAAACCAATCAAACTAACTCATCCAGTCTAGGTTCCTTTTCCCCATATATAAACCAGAAGAAAATTTTCACTGACAGAAAGAGTTAACAGCCAGCTGACATAATCAGAAAGCAACTAATCACTCCTCTGATCCAACCCTCTAATAAAAGATACATTGTTTTTCATTTTTCCATTTAACCACTTGCTATCATGGGTATAGTTCTAACTCAGTACACATCAGCAGCATGAACATTTCCTTCATAACTTTATAGTTTCTTCACCCTCAGTCAGACTGATCAACTAGCCCATTATTTTCTAAGTGGCAATGGCTTACCTTTCCAGTGGCTTATTTCTATTTTACATTAAACCTGATCCAAACAATAGCTTTAGGGGAGTCCAATGACTGGTGCATGGCTAATAGGATTCTAACTCCTCCCTGACCCCTGCTTTTTGAAAAAAGATATCCACAATGCTTATGTAGAATTTGTCAGACACACATTCTAGACTTTAGGAGAGCTGATTTCAATAAACTTAGGGCATTACTGGGGGTGATCCCATGGTCAGGAACACTAAAAGAGAAGAGACCTCAAGACGGATGGGACTTTCTCAAAAGGGAGATACTGAAGGCACAATTTCAAACAGTACCATTGAGGAAGAAAAATGGGAGGTGTCCCAAGAAACCAGGATGGATTACTGACCAACTTTCAATGGAGCTAAGTTTTAAATGGAACATGTATAGGAAACGGAAAAAGGGGAAAATCACCAAAGAATAATTCAAACAGATAGTGAACATGTATAGGAGTAAAGTCAGAAAAGCTAAAGCACAGAATGAGCTCAGGCTTGCTAGAGAGGTTAAGAACAATAAAAAGGGTTTTTTGGGTATGTCCACAGCAAAAAGAGGAAGAAGGAAATGGTAGGGCCACTACGTTGAGAAGATGGCAAAATGCTAACAGGGAACAGAGAAAAGGCAGAATTATTCAACACCTTCTTTGCCTCGTTGTTTTCAGAAAAGGAAAAGGGTGAACAACCTGAGGATAAAGGGACAGAGGACACAATAGGGGAAATCCAGCACAGAATAAGCAAAGAGGAAGTACAGGAATACCTTCTTAAATCTAAATGAATTTAAATCTCCAGGACCAGATGAATTACATCCAAGAGTATTAAAAGAGCTGGCAAATGTAATCTCATGGCCATTGGCAATAATCTTTGAGAACTCCTGGAGAACAGGAGAAGTCCTAGCAGACTGGAGGAGGGCAAACATTGTCCCCATCTTCAAAAAGGGGGAAAAAGAGGATCCTAACAATTATCGTCCAGTTAGTCTGACATCAATACTAGGGAAGATTCTTGAGCAGATCATTATACAGGGAGTCTGTGAACATTTAGAAGGCAATGCCATAATTACAAAAAGTCAACATGGGTTTCAGAGAAACAAGTCATGCCAGATTAATCTGATCTCTTTTTTTGATAAAGTTACCAGTTTGGTAGATGAAGTGAACGCTGTGGATATCGCATATTGATTTCAGTAAGGCCTTTGATAAGGTTCCCCATGACATTCTTGCAAACAAGCTTTGTAAAATGTGGGCTAGACAAGTTAACTGTTAAATAGATTTGTAATTGGTTGACCGGCCAAACCCAAAGGGTGCTCAGCAGTGGCTCCTCTTTGTCTTGGAAAGATGTGACCAGTGGGGTGCCACAAGGTTCGGTCCTGGGCCCAGTGCTATTCAACATCCTTATCAATGACTTGGATGAGGGAATTAGGGGCATACTTACCAAATTTGCAGATGACACCAAATTATGAGGAGGAGCTAATACCCTAGAGGACAGGATCAAAATTCAAAATGACCTGGATAGACTGGAGAGCTGGGTCAAAGCTAACAAAATGAAATTCAATACAGAGAAATGTAAGGTACTGCATTTAGGGCGGAAACACAAAATGCATAGATACAGGATGGGGGAGACCTGGCTGAACGCCACTACATGTGAAAGGGATCTAGGAGTTCTAGTAAACCGCAAGTTGAACATGAGTCACAGTGTGATGCAGCACCTAAAAAGGACAATGCGATTTTGGGCTGCATCAATAGAAGTATAGTGTCTAAATCAAGGGATGTAATAGTGCCACTCTATTCTGCCTTGGTCAGGCCTCACCTAGAATAATGTGTCCAGTTCTGGGCACCACAATTCAAAAAGGATATGGACAAATTGGAGCATGTCCAGAGAAGGGTGACTAAAATGGTGAAAGGCCTCGAAACGATGCCTTATGAGGAGAGACTTAGGGAGCTGGGTATGTTTAGCCTGGAAAAAAGACGGTTAAGGGGCGATATGATAGCCCTGTTTAAGTATTTGAAGGGGTGTCACATTGAGAATGGAGCAAGCTTGTTTTCTGCTGCTCCAGAGACCAGAACACAGAACAATGGATGCAAGCTCCAGGAACAGAGATTCCACCTCAACATTAGGAGGAACTTTCTGACAGTAAGAGCTGTTCGGCAGTGGAACACACTCCCTTGGAGTGTAGTGGGGTCTCCTTCCTTGGAGGTCTTTAAACAGAGGCTGGATGGCCATCTGTCAGGGATGCTTTGATCGTGATTTCCTGCATGGCAGGGGATTGGACTGGATGGCCCTCATGGTCTCTTCCAAATCTACAATTCTATGATTCTATGATTCTACAATCTCCAGTCAGTTTCAAAAGAGGGTTGACTTGAAACATGGGCATCTACTCTTGAGAAACACACACACACACATATCAACCCTCTTGGTCACATAGTAATAGGCATATGAGTCTTTGGATCTAGTTAATTCATTCAGAAATGGGGTCCATTGATTTCATTGTAACTTACCTCTTCTCAAGTGTGCTTAGGGTTACAGCTTTAAATCCACAGAATTGTGAGACAGGCTTTTCTTTTCTTTAAACTGCCTGTTTGCACTGACATTGAAGTAGAGCTTAAAATCAGTATTTAACATTTAATTGAATGAATAAACTAATTTTGTGGTTTAACTCAACATTTGCAGTAAGAGGACTTGTACCCTAATGGCTTGTAATTAATTTTTCTGAAAATCATATTTATGATAGTCTGCAGATTCAGGCCTTTATCTAATACATAATGTTCATTTTGAGCCTTTAATTGCATTTAAATTAAAACCGGCTTAGCAGAAAGATGAATTGTGGGAATGCATCAAACCACCCAGCATGTCCTGAAGATGTGAGCTTCAAAATGCAATTTGGTAGAGATGTGCAGAATCATTTGGAGTTCATTAATTTTTATTGCACAGGTAGTTTTAGTAAAGTAGGTTATTTTCTTTGAAATTTATATTTATGTTTATGTCAATAGCTGAATATTGGGTTATACATGCTTTAGAGAGAAATTAGTTATCCTAAACCATTAGTTCAAATTAGGAAAATGCATTCTAATTGTGAAAGTTTATAGTGTCTGTCTGTCTTTGTATTTGAAGATAAATAAGTGCCTAATTATGTTTCAAAATATTCTGTTCTGAGATACATGGAAAGTTAGACATTACACTTATCTTTAGTCCATATCTACTATCTCTATTTTCTAAACCTTTCAAATATAAATAATTATTCTCCATCATAGGCACACATTATTTTACTAAGAGTTTGATTTGGACACTGTAACAAAATGGCTATTGATGTGTTACTGTTTGGTAGGTCTGTATATTGTACACTTTGTCAAGTTAGCTTTAAGGTGATCCTGAAAATGACAGATGCTGCTATGTTTATGTAATTTAATCATAACACCATTTTAAAGAATACACAGTAAAGTAATTCTGCATTCATTAGTGAATACAAATTTGACCACACTATAGATGTTCAATAGAATGTATACAATTGGCCAGATTATTTATAAATGGTCAATAACTGAATTCAACCTATACTGATGAAAATCTATGGTTTTTAAAATCTATTTTAATTATATTTAATACATATATTAAATATATTAAATGAATTAATATATTGAACACACACACACTTAAGAATAACTAAATTACAAGTTTACCCTTTTTTACCAGGACATATGTATAATCCTCTCTCAATTTATTTTGGGGGAATAATCAACATGGAACTCTAGTAATAAAAATAAGCACATAGCAATGCTAACATCTTTGGGTTTCCATTTTTTGCTTGTATGACAATGTAGTTTAGACTGAGTAGGAATGGAGTTCTTGATATTGCTGCCAGTTTGTGGTGAGAGATGATCGAAACCCATATTTATTTAATGCTCCCCAATCAGAACTTGAAAGAGGTATTGGTTATTTTCTCATTTCATCACTGAAGCATGCCAGTGTAGTTTAGTCCCTAATTACTCTCAAACTGAGACATTCCAAGTATTCCCATGGTGGTAATATTTTTCTGCCTGGATGAGTCATTACGTTATTTGGCAGACTGAAACACCAGCCTTTCACTGTTGGAATGCTACCCTTTATGTAGCACAACACCTCTTCCTCTCTGCTGTCTGTTCCACAACTTTCATCCTACTATAATGTTTCCAGCAGTACTGTATGAGTACACCATTGCCCTCTTTCTTTCTGGCTGGGCCATAGACACCAGACAGAGATTGTCCGAATATAACTTCTTTATGATTAATTGGAAAATGGCTGTCTCCTACTGAGAGAAGGAGCTCATTTGTTTGCTTGTTGCATGAAAATATCAGCGGATCCATTTCAATAAAGACCACGGAAGTGAGAGCACGTGCCTTGACCACACGTGCCTCAGTAACTTTGTACATCAGGTTCTCTCCTCATGTTAAAAATCTTTTTCTGTTTTCATTACATTTTCAATATCCTGCAGATGGCAGAAAGATGAAAGCAATGAATTGTACAACTCACTACTGTAAAGAGGACGGCGGGAGTGCATCTTTCAGATAGCAAAGACATTTCACAGTTGGAGTTTAACTCTATTTGATATTGTACACAAAGTTAATAAAATCTCCAAGACAGACGTGCTTTTGTGTCAACATCATAATACATCTTTGTTGTTTGCTTTAAATGTAAATGTGCTTGTTTCCCACCCCACCCCACATTCAGTAAAGTTTGAATTCCTATCCATGTGTCATAAGCTGATACACTAAACCAAGTATAGCATGCACTTAAACAACTAATCATAACATTTAGTTGTCCAGTAAATCCAACATAGTTGAAGGGATTTCTGACTAATAGAATGATGATGTTGACATCATCATCATCATCATCATCATCATCATGATTCCTGGGGAGAGCAGAACTGAAAACAAAAACAAATATTGAGACCTACAAACTGAGATTCAGTGCCACTGGGAAAAGAGAGCAGCTGTGGCTCTGGTAGTGGTAAGCGCTCTGGGAACAATTCCCAAACAACTGACAAAACATTGGAAAAACAGACGGTGCTTGGAATGTGCCCCATTATCCAATGCTACCTCACTGATTCCTAGATTCTTGGTTAGAATCCGGCTCCCCCCACATCAGCGGAGCTGTTTTGGGAGGGAGCTGCTTTTGCCGCCGAGGAGGGTCAGAGACCTCTCCTAACATTGCAGGCAGTGTTGCCTTCAATGGGGGGAGAGGGGCAGGGCCAGAGGCCATATAAGGCCCTGCTGCCCCTCGCCACCTCCTCTTTACCAGCGATCATTGACCCACCCTCCCACTGCTTGAATAGTGTGATAATTGGTTGCTTTGGAGCCAGATAAGAATTCCCCCCCTTTTCTCAGGTTTTTTTCCGCCTACCCTATACTAGGATAGCAGCATTTGGGAAATTGGCCAGGGTGGTGTCTAAATAGGTAAACTCCCTCTTATTATGGTGGGGAAGGGGGAGGCATAGTTTCAGTGGGCACCTTGGCACCAATTTCAGTGAACGTAGGGTCTTTGGAAGGGCCCCTTCAGGTCATATGGCCTAAGGGGACAGAAGGAGACCCACCTTGGGATTGGCCTAAATGATAATCCTTCACCCCAATCCGCGCAGCTTGGATGAGGGACTTTTGGGTTGACCTTCCGGATGCAGGCCGGCTGGTGAGAACACCAGGCAACACCAGGACCAGGGGTTCTCCTGGGAAGGCTGAGGGGTGTGGTCTAGCATAGACCTACTGCCTCAGCTGATCCGTCACCAGGTTGCCTCCCCCTGCTGAAGATTTTAAAGGGTATTAAATAAGTTGAATTTAATAAAATACTTTATTTCACCCCATTTCATGTGTGTGGTCTCGCTATTCGTGCAATCGGCCAGCAATAATAATAATGATAATAATAATAATAATTAGAATCATAGAATCATAGAATTGTAGAGTTGGAAGAGACCACGAGGGCCATCCAGTCCAACCCCCTGCCATGCAGGAAATCACGATCAAAGCATCCTCGACAGATGGCCATCCAGCCTCTGCCTAAAGACCTCCAAGGAAGGAGACCCCACCACGCTCCGAGGGAGTGTGTTCCACTGCCAAATAGCTCTTACTGTCAAAAAGTTCCTCCTAATGTTGAAGTGGAATCTCTGTTCCTGGAGCTTTCATCCATTGCTCCAGTTTCCATCTCTGGAGCAGCAGAAAACAAGCCTGCTCCATCCTCAACGTGACACCCCTTCAAATACTTAAACAGGGCTATTATATCACCCCTTAACCATCTTTTTTCTAGGCTAAACATACCCAGCTCCCTAAGTCTCTCCTCATAAGGCATCGTTTCGAGGCCTTTCACCATTTTAGTCGCCCTTTTTTGGACACGCTCTAATTTGTCCATATCCTTGTAGAATTGTGGTGCCCAGAATTGGACACAGTATTCTAGGTGAGGTCTGACCAAGGCAGAATAGAGCGGCACTATTACTTCCCTTGATCTGGACACTATACTTCTATTGATGCAGCCCAAAATCGCATTGGCCTTTTTAGCTGCTACATCACACTGTTGACTCATGTTCAACTTGTGGTCTACTAGGACTCCTAGATCCCTTTCACATGTGGTCTCATTCAGCCAGGTCTCCCCCATCCTATATCTATGCATTTCATTTGTTCGCCCTAAGTGCAGTACCTTACATTTCTCCGTATTGAATTTCATTTTGTTAGCTTTCGCCCAGCTCTCCAGTCTATCCAGGTCATTTTGAATTTTGATCCTTCCCTCTAGGGTATTAGCTCCTCCTCCTAATTTGGTGTCATCTGCAAATTTGGTAGGTATGCCCCTAATTCCCTCATCCAAGTCATTGATAAAGATGTTGAATAGCACTGGGCCCAGGACCAAACCTTGTGGCACCCCACTGGTCATATCCTTCCAACTTTATTATTAAAGTTTATTTCTAGAGTGCTGTCAATGTACATGGTGCTGTACAAAAACAATCAAGGATAAAACAGAATGAAACCTGCTGAAGGCGTACAGTCTAAATAAAACAATAGTCAAAATTATAAAAATCAATTAAAAACAAGGATAATTACAACAATTAATAACAACATCCACAGTAAACCCAAGTGACAGACGAAATAAATGTATATCAGACAAAGCCGGGGAATGCCTCCCTGAACAAGGTGGTCTTTAACTCAGATTTAAAAGTGGACAAAGAAGTAATGGCCTGTATTTGAGGGGGAAGAAGGTTCCGGGAATGGGGGGCGGCAAGCAAGAAGGGGCAATTCTGAGATGGAGCAGTGGAGATCCTAGGTTGGGACAGTAAGCCTTGAGTACTAGAACAAAGGGTACGGGTGGGAATGTATGGAGAGAGAAAGTCAGATAAATAAAGAGGGGTTAGCCCATGCTGGGCTTTGAAAGTTAGCAACAAAAGCTTATATTGGATACGGAAAGGGAAGGGATGCCAGTGAAGAGAAAACAGCAAAGGGGAAACATGGTCAAAGTGATGAGCGGAAGTAATGATGTGGAAGTAATGAGCAATCAGACTCCTTCATGGTCCAAGATTCAGTAGAAGTAGTAGTAATACAATTTCTAGGTTATGTGTGGAAGTATTTTAGTAGCTTTTCATGACAGAGCTACAACAGAGTTTTTCACATTACGGGGCTGGATAGCATGACCATGATGGGATGATGAATACAAATAGTTTGCACTTTGTTGTGGTACTTGACACTTTTGTCTCTTCAGACACTGTGGAATGGTCTAATTCTTCAATAGGATGCTACACGTTGCAATGTATGTTTGGGTGACTGCCTTAGTGCATGTGAATATTTGGCCTCCAAACAGAAAGGCACTCTCAAATAATGACAGCTATGAGAAAGAAAATATGGGCACAATCCCCCCAGAGTTAATTATTTTCAAAAGTCCCATTACAAACAGTAAGACTTTAAAATGTGGTTATCTGGACTGTGACTTTGTCTCCCTGCCTTCTTCAAGAGCAGATTAAAGGTAATCCCATCATTTCCTGGAAAAAAAGTGAAAGGAATGTGTGTGTGTGTGTTTTCTGAGGGGAAACAATGTACACAGCTCTGTAGTAGGGATGTAAGAGCAGAACTATAAGCTGAGAGGAGGTATGAGCTTCTAATTCTTGTTTACCTCATGATATGGCATTTTGTGTGATGGGTTGTGTTTTTACAGTTTTAGTTTTGTTGACCATATTTATAATACAGTTGTAGTTATGATACTATGTTTTATTTGAATCTATAAACCACCGTGATGATTTCTTCTGCTCCAATTGAAGTGTGAGATAAAATTGAAATCAACAAATAGTACTAATCCATGTGAGGTAAAGCTGGCATGCAAGCAGAGGAGGCTAAATCACTCCCACAGTTCCTTCCTCTAGGATGTTCTTCTCCTGTTTTTCACCTATTCTACATTCAGTAATAAACCTAGCTGGTAGGAAATGATCTGAGGGAGTGAAGTTATGGAGAACTGGCAGAAAGGGCAACAATGAACACTCTCCACTGACTTTTTCTTTACCAGCTATTCCCTTCACCTGCTCTACATTCATATTGCCCCTACTTTTTTTTTATTCTGTCGAATGTCATATCACTAGAAAAGCAGCAGTTACATGTAAAGGACTTTATGGCCTCAAGTTGCCAAGGTCTATTTTAACAAGAATTAATCAACTTACAGTTTTTTTGTAATATGCATAATGTGTATTATCTTCATAGTGGTGTCCCATGCAGTACTACAGCACTACTGCGATGACTACATTACTTCCAGATGAGTTTCTTGTTTTTAGCAATATTTGAACCTTGGATTCCTATTCTTAAACCAAAAGGAGGGTGATATGGGGCCACTGTTACTAGCTCCCCCTAAATTATGCAAAATATTCATTAAAAACAGGATGGACTATGGTGTATAGAGTTAGCTGAATATATATGCACACACACATGCACACACACCTGATCTTGCTACTTCTAGTAATGTTTGCTCTCAGCAGTGTCATGAGTTCCAGAGGCAGGAGTTCTGGATTCCCTCTTCTAGGTTAAAGAAGGTTTAAAAACAAACAAATTTACATATATATTTTTGGATAAAGCATCTTTCCATATGAAAATTGAAGTGCTTGGTATGTGTTTAGGCAGTTTGTTAACCAGCTGAAAGGGCCTGTTAACTTGTGTGGCAAAATTCAAAAGTTACTGAACTATTCATCTGTAAGGTTTTTTTAAAGCCCTGAATAAAATTAGCAAATAAAATAACTGAAAGTAAGTACATTTGTGTGTGTGTGTGTGTGTGTGTGTGAGAGAGAGAGAGAGAGAGAGAGAGAGAGAGAGAGAGAGAAGGCTGGTCCCTCCACGTCACGGTTGAACTGCACTGAGGTGGAATATGGGATGCTGGCAGTCTGCTCATTCAACTGTATTTGACTAGTGCCGTCAACCCCTCAGCTTTCATGAGCTTTGAAAGTGTCAAAAATCTCTCAAGAAAGTATAAATTTTAACCAGCCTCTTTCTGGTTCATATTTAATACTGTTTTTAAAAGCTTTAAAGCATAACGATATTCAAAGTGTTCTTCATCGTGTCTTTTGTGGAGCCAGTATAAATCAAGTAGGCAGTTTATTGTTTTGTGTGTGTATGTATATGTCAAAAAGGGAGAGAGGGAATATGAAATCAAGTAACGAAGATGTATGTGAGATCTGTATTTCTGTATTTAATATTAATAACTAAGCATGTTTGTTTCAGTGAACGGTAATCTTAGGCATGTTCATATCTGAATATTGCATCACTTTTTGAAAGGTATTTTATAAGCAAACAGGCAAAAAGTATACATCTTCTCGCAATTTATATTAGAAACATGCATTGGAAACATCTATAATTTGCTGAATATTGAAGATTAATGCAGGTAATGGTGATGTCCTTTTAACAGTGTTTCTGGAACTAAAGATTTGCATGCTGGAGGTACTGTGACATTTGGTTTACCCTCTTAGCTATCATAATGACAATCCCATATTTGGAACTAGCATACTATATAGGTTTACTAAGATAATGGTGTACTTGTCAAATTAGCCTTCATTTTCTCCAAAGTGCTCAAAACCAATTCTACATAGCCCATTATTCTGTTTCCAAGAGTGGCCAGGCTCTAGAAGCTTATAAGAAACACACATGACTGTGATCTTTATTATCCATTTGGCTGCTTATATCAGGGGTGGGCAATTGCCAGGGGTCAGGGGCCTTTTGCCCCCCTGGAATCCTTGGAGGGTTGTACCCCCAGCTGTAACCCCTGAAAAATACATGCATACATTTATACATACCTTGGACCTCAAATGCTCTTTAGAGGCATGAAGGCATTTGGAGTACATTTTAGTATCTCCCACCACGTTATTTTATGGTCATGGAAGATTTTTTATTTTAGAACAAGAAGTGACTTGGAAATTAGTTCTGGTTCACTTTTGTTTTTAAAAACGCTTCTCCTGGGCCTAAAATGGATTGAGGAACAAAAATTTGGCAAAATTGACACCTTGCTCCCCAGAGGCTGTTTGGGGACATTTGGGTGCAAACAATTTTTAACACTTGGGGCCCTGGGGGGGCATAAAAACAACCTTGGGGTCTACTACATACAGGCTGCATTTTGCCCACCCCTGGCTTACAAGTGGAATATACATGGATATGTAGAGTCCATTATATCTTACGACCAATAGCCATCAAAACTAATAGGTATCTTAGCTGAGATACAGTTCTAATACTGTTTCAGACCCCCCCCCCTCTCTGGCTTTTCTTCGCAAACGAAGATTCAGGAAGGACACATCCCGCGCTTTCTGCAAGCGCGCTGATGACTAAAAAGGCCAATCCGAGATAAACAAGTCTGGTTGCAAAAAGCACAGCAGAAGGTCTCCTTGGGTGATGTTTTTGGGTTGTGATTCTTTCTGCGTTGTCGTTTCTCTTCAAGACTTGTTCGGCGTGAGTTCTCAAATAAGGCTGCAGCATTGTGGATAGTGCGTCTCCATGTCTCCCGATGTGAGGCCAGGGCCAGACACTCTGAAAATAATTGTTACAATTACTTCATGAGGAAGCTGATCCCACAGCCAACCAGACTAAAGAGAGCTCCCTAACTAGGGATATGCTGTGGTTGCAAATGTTCTCACCCTTGATGAGAAAGGCTGTTGCAACACTTTAAGAAAATGGCCAGCTGCTACAAGATTTTGATAATGCAAAACATTTTTAGAAAAAATAATTTGTACTAAAACCTTGGGGTTTATTTGCTCAGAAAACAGTTCACTTTGTACAAAATATATTGTTTTCTGCAGAAAATCTATTTCTAGCACAAAAGTTTTTTTTAAGTCCCATAGTACAAGACATTGTTGAAAAATACAGAAAAAAAATATCGTAATCCTACCAAGCATGGAGAAAATTGCCTAAGTGATTAGTACTTTTATGCAAAAACTAAATAAGCAAAGACTGACATCCTATCACTAACCCTCAGTGCAGCTGTGTGGGTGGAGTTGAGATCAAAGAGTTTGGTGGCCTTTACTGGCTTCACTGTATGCATGTTTTTCTGGATCTAACCCCTCCATTGTTTATTTATTCTTGTTTACCCCACTCTTGGACCCAAACAAGTGTCTCAAGGTGGTGTACACAGTTGGATAATAATAGAGTTCCTGCCTTCAGGCTTGTATTCCAATGGGCATTGACCAAAAGCATTTGTGATGGGATGGAGGAGGAAAAACAACTTCATGTACTAGCTCTTAGTTACAAAATAATTTTAAGATTATTAATATTTAAGCCATTTGTTATTTATTTAATTTATAACCCACCTTTTCTCCCATATAGGACCCAAAGAAGCTTACACTATACATTAAAAAAAAAGATAGCTAAAACAACCTTTATTACAAAAATGAAAAAGCATTAAACAATCCATTTAAAAACATTAATTTAGAACAATTAAAAACACAAAAAAACCTGTTATATATTAACCACAAGCACACCTATTACACTACACCAACCTGTTTAAAAGCTGAATCCCTGTTTAAATAAGAAGTTTTTTTCCTGTCAGGAAAAAGAAAGCATAGAGTGAAACAATGGAGGAATTATCTGCACTAGCCAGGATGCACTAACTCCCTGCCTGCAATCCTGGCTGCAGAGATGGCCTGTACTTCCTCCATTACTTGAAGAAAACAGGCCAGAGTCTATACAGGAACACTGGCTCATGATGCAGCTGCTATCACTGATGCCATTTCCCCTGCTTTTCTGGGTCTGGGCAGTTGGTTGCATCACGTGACAAGTCCCCTACATGCGACCAGCCTTGGTCATGTTCTGCAGAGCTGCTGCCTGGACCCAGCAGAGCAAGGGTGATTGACAGCTGCAGCAAGGGCTGGCCTGCCAGGACAGCCTCCCAGGGACATGAGGAGCCCAATCTGTCCCATCCCAGCTTTACCAGATTAAACTGGGTATGTTTTTTTAAATGTGAGAAAGAGCCCTATCCCATTTTGCCCCTGTATCAGACCCATATCTGTCCCAGGGGTGGTGAGGACTGCCTGGGGGCAGATTGGGGCAAAAACCCTGTATCATCTGGATTGCAGGGCTCTGGAATGAAGGAAAGGTGGGGTATTTGGCCCATGTAGATAAGCCCTGAATCTCCCGTGGGGGGGGGGAGTTCCTTGGTCTGACAAAATACAATCAATCATAGAGTCCTATCAAAGCACAGTGGATGTTCTATGACTATCCCCTCCTTCTGATGTCCTCAGCAATGGCAGTTGCAGGATAAAAGATGAGATGGAGGGAAGCATGTTGGAAAGTTCTGCATTTGGATTCCCCAAATTTGGTTCAATTTATATTGCCAATACTCTGTTAGCATGTATATGAAAAGATTTTTTGTATTACCCGCATTTTATCCCAGCCTGCCTTAGTTTGTATTAGTAGCACTTTACACCACCCTGCCTCCAGGACTACATCATCCAGAATCTGTCAACTGGCAGTGCTGGGGTATTGTGGGAGCTGTAGCCCCAAACAGTAACTTTTCCATAAGCCATTGACAAATAGTGCCACTGCCATTACAGATGTTAGGAAGATTCCAGTGCATTCTATTTATTCCTTTTCTTTCCATTGTGAAAATTGGCTTTTTCTTGTTCTTTTTCCTGCTTCTATTTTTTGTTTTTTAAAGAGTTACTGATCCATAAGAGAACATGTCATCTTATCCTGTACTAAATTTTAATGGAGCTTTGATTAGAGACTTTGTCGAAAGCTTTTAAAAAGACCAATAGCTGCTTAGCATGGATTAGTGCCATCAGCATCCATTAGACTATTTCAAGTGCAAGTGGTTTGAAAAGTTGCCATTTTTAATTTTAAGTTGGTTTTTTTTTTTTTACTTTTTAGAACTACTTTTATAAAGTTCTGGCAGTTAAAAAAACTGATAATAGTTTGCATAGATGAGTATTTGTGCATATGTAATAATTATTAATGAAACCTGCAAAACTGCACATATTGAGGAACAGATTCTGTAGTAGTAGCTGGCAGAAATGTTAAGTGCTTTTCACAGTCAACATTCAAACAGATTATCAGATGGCATATTTCACCCTGTTGTTACTTTAAATGAAGTGACCATGAAATCAACAAATCTGCTGTCAGGTGCCTGTCAGTAAGATAGTTCTTCCTGTCACACAATGCCTCACGTAACAGGTAATGTGTTTTTAAGAATCAGTCCTTTGTCACCTCATCAAGTCCTTGTTAAAAGATGAAATAAGACGGATGGTGTTGTCTCCCATGGAGCTGACGGAAATGCAGTAGGAAGCAATACATTCTACAGGAATAAATACCAAAAGGAAGCAGCACAGGTGCCTGTGGGGAAAATTGCTTCTTACTGTGCTGTTTTCCCTTTATCCTGTGTCTTGGAAATAACTGCTCACTTTTCTTGCTCATTTTATTTCAAGCATTAAATTAATTGGGTCAAGTTTAAGTTCTCTGATAAAGACAGGCAAAATTAAGCCCAAGTCATCAAACTAATGAGAACAAAGTATGCATTATTTTACCAGTTCCTGAACTTTCACTTAAGCCACTTGAGATATGCTTCAGTTTCTAATGGAGATCACAACCATCATTGGAAAATTTTGCTCATTATAGTTTGGTGGAGAATTCTTCAGGGTTGTGCATTATTTTGTGACCATGAATGAATCTAAAATAACTGTTTTCATTATTTGTTATACAGTTGGCCCTCAACTTTCACAGGGGTAAGGGGCGGAGGACCCTGTGAAGGTGAAAACCCCACTTTTTTTAGCCTGAGATAACACTTTCTAAACATTTGTAGATCCTCTAGCAAGATTCTATGGTCAGCTTCTGGCAGACGTTGACCATAGTATTGCACTCAAGGACCCACAAATGCCTAAAGAGGCGTTCTCTCTAGGAATCTCTAGGTCCTCCAGCATGACTATATGATTAACTTCCAGCTGAAGTATACCATAGCATCACACTGGAGGACCCTATAGAGAACTTACCTAGTAATTGACAAAGAATCAAATCCACAAATGCTTAGCCTGCAAATGTAGAGGGAGAACTTTAATTTCCATACAATCAAAATTAACATACAACTCACCTTTCCTTGCCATATTTAACAGGTAAGGTGATTTCATTTTAAGATACCCAGTTTTATCAATTAATCTGGTTAATTTTGATTCCAATTATTAATAAAAGTTTTCCTTTTTTAAAAAAAGAATGTTGATTCTACTTTCCCATCCCATAACTATTTATAACTGAGAATTTTATGCATGGTCATAATGGTCCATATCTTTTATCCATAGGTAGGTGGTTGGTAAATGAGTTGTTCTCTGGGCTTTTGCCAGCATAATCAGCTCTTTCTTTAGCATAGATAGATTATGTAGGAGTATTTATGATTGAACACAACTTGGGTATAAACTATCTGGAGGACCTTATCTTCTTATTTGAGCCTTCAGGAGTTCTGAGATCCTCATAAGAGGAAGAAAAGGGGAGGAGTCCGGGGGCGGCAAAGGGTTAAATAAACCCAGCCTCAGGCCCGCCCCTGTCTCCTCCTAGCCAGGGCATAGCCACGCCCTGGCCAACCACTGCACTCGTCTACATGCCCATCATTAAAACACCTCCCTCGGATCTACCATTCTTTCAGATCCATGGGGGTGTCTGTTAACAAGGAATGCTTCACTTTTATTCTCATTGACATGTTTGAAAGACTTTTCAATCATTTTAAATTTTTCTGTTTTTAATAGGGTAGCTTGTTTTTCTTTTTACTTTTGTTCTTATAATAAATGTTTTAAGCCATATTTTGTTTTAATCTACATTGTGATTGGAATGTTGGGAGACAGGAATGTGATGAGTAAAAAAAATAAATGTTAATACATATAATAACATCAAATGACTGCTTATAGATTTTAAAATTCTTGTTACATTTATTTAATGTATATCCCACTTTCCTCACATTCTAAGATCCATTAGTGTAAATACATGTTCACTTTAATAATTAAGTCAGTTTGTAAAAGATTGTGACAAGACAATCCTGTATGTTTATTCAAAAATAAACCCACTGTGTTCGTTAGGGCTCAGTCCCTATTAAGATTTTCTAGGATTGCTGTTTCAGTCTTTAAATGTCTTAAATTTATAAAAGAATTGAAGCAAAATTTTTAAAATTACAAAATCTCAAAATTTGCCATGCAAACCAGCTCTAAGATTCTCCCTCTCTCTCTCTCTCTCTCTCTCTCTCTGGCTTTTCTTCGCAAACGAAGATTCAGGAAGGACTCATCCCGCGCTTTCTGCAAGCGCGCTGATGACTAAAAAGGCCAATCCGAGATAAACAAGTCCGGTTGCAAAAAGCACAGCAGAAGGTCTCCTTGGGTGATGTTTTTGGATTGTGATTCTTTCTGCGTTGTCGTTTCTCTTCAAGACTTGTTCGTCGTGAGTTCTCAAATAAGGCTGCAGCATTGTGGATAGTGCGTCTCCATGCCTCCCGATGTGAGGCCAGGGCAGACCACTGTTGGTGATCAATTTAGCCAAGCCTGAGATGTTGTTTCAGGGAGTCTTTGTATCGCTTTTTTGGAGCTCCCCTCTTACGCTGACCCGTGGCGAGTTCACCGTAGAGTAGTATTTTTGGGAGGCGATGGTCCTCCATCCTAGAAACGTGCCCTGCCCAGCGCAGCTGTGTTCTCAATATCATGGCCTCAATGCTGGTGATCCCTGCTTGCTCAAGGACAGCAACATTCGTCACATAGTCAGTCCAGTGTATATTTAGGATTGTGCGTAGACAGCGCTGATGAAAGCGCTCGAGGAGTCGTAGGTGGTGGCGATAGGTGACCCATGTTTGATTCTATGAAACTAGAGATGAAAATAATATTCAAAATTATGTGAGAAACTGATAACAATGTTTCACCTGTGTCATAAAACCTTGATGAGGAGAATCCTGGCCTGATGTGAATCTTTGCAGTTTGGGACTTTTTCTGTGCAAATGCACATGTGCTGTTTTTTGCACAGTTAACAACATTTTTTTGTGCAAGAAACAGCACGTTCTACACAGAAGATAAGATTTCCAATGCAGTTTCCTGCATTGGAAATAAATCCCCAACTACACAATTATCTGTGCAGTAATATTTCTGCACAAATGATTATTTTCCATTTTCTGCCCCCCCCTCCACCATTTGCAAATTTTGTACAGAATAATCTCACAACTACAGAGTTTTCTGCATAGGAAGCATAAAATAGTATTTCTGTGCCAAAATGTTATTTTCTGCACAGCAAATACTTTTCATGCACAAAAAATTGCTCTTTGCTGCACAAATATACCACATGGGAATTTTGCATAGAATAAGTCCTGAAGTGCAAATAGTCTTTCAAAACTGAGCAATTTTAAAAAAACTTTTTCAGAGCAGGAAGAAAATTGCTAACATTATTTGTTCTTTAAGAACAAAATTAGTGAAGATGTGAGGATCGGTGAAATGGCAGGAATCCATACCTCTCCAACATTTCATAGATCCTTACATCTCTTTCAAGCTGAATGAATGAGCAGGAGTGCCACCACCATCTCAAAGGTGAAAGTGGGTGGCTGATAGCCCATCGCCATCACTGCTGCTGTTGTTGTAGTTGACTATGATTACTGGGTTCCCATCCACCAAAGACTTGGGTAGAAAAGGCACTGACTGGCATCTGGATCTGGCAGTGGAAGTGGGTGGAGAGGAGGGGGGTTGGTGTTTTTTGGGGGGGTTGAGGCTTTCCTCTTGGCCAAGGTTGGAGACAGTTGCCAGTAGCCACCACTGCTGCATCACACTTCAACTGGGTGGTGGTGGCAGTGGAGGAGTAACAGCAGCAGCCACCAAGGCCACCGCTTATGCAAAGTGTGGCTGTAAACTCAACTGTGCTATCTCTCTCCCTCCTGCTCCTCTCCTCTCCCCAGAGGTGAGTAGGTGGAGGATGAAGAATGTGCACCTGCTGTCCTGTGCCATTTTATATACAGGTACCTATACTTATTCCAAAATCCAAAAAAATCCAAAATATGTAATACGCTTGACCCCAGGCATTTCGCATAAGGGATATTCAACCGGTATTGATATGAAATAGAATCAAATGCTAAATACTAATGAACACTATTTCATGAATATTTAACGTATATTCCAGTATTAACAGAATATCCAATAAATATTCTACATTAAAATTTGAGATGGACAATTTTGATTGAACTTGTATTATTCTTTTAAACATTTTGATTCTTTGATTAATCAAATTGCAGTAGCAATTTTATAGCCAATAGGCAGATTATGTGTAGTGCTGATTTATCTGGAAAAGTATCTGATAATTGAGTAGAAAAAGGATCTCAAGTATAAGCAAGTTCAGCATCTTTAATCTTGTTCGAGTTGAAAGTTCAGCTTCTTTAATCCTGAATCCTCCTCAAGCAATTGTGATTATCTCTTTCTTTAAAATATCTAGGAGAAGAGAGTAACAAATTATATGGTCAGTTTATTCCATTGCCATACTACTATGGCTCATCATTATTTCAAGGCATAGTCAGAGGGCATAGGATCCATACCCCTTGCTAAAGCTAAGCTAGGCTAGCCAATGCCTGAATGGGAGTTTGTCTGAGAGTCATGTGTATCCTACCTTTAGTTCCATAGTGAGATATGAATATAAACTAAATACATTAATAAATTCAATCTAGTACACAGAAGAAATGGGTGAACTGTTTCAGTGTTGGATGAGCCTTGTGCTAACCCAGAAATGCTCCAGGATCCCTTTTTAAAAAGGAAAAATAAAGAAACAAAGAAAGATAGTAAATTATTTCTACAAGCTTAGAAAATTGTTGCCTGAACCCAACCCTTCCACTGCCTCCACAAATCCTTCCAGCCAGTCTTTCTATAACACGTTCTACATGGGGCTGCCTTTGAAGAGTGTTAGGAAACTTCAGCTAGTACAAAGAGCTGCAGGCAGAATGCTGACTAGGGCAGGTTACAAGGACCATAGTACTTCCCTGTTACGACATCTCCACTGGCTGCCAGTTTGTTTCCTGGCATAATTGGTTTTGCTGGTTATGACATATTAATAATAATAATAATAAGATGATGATGATGATGATGATAGCAGTAGTACTAGTATTAATTTCTTATCTGCCTCTCCATATGGATCAAGGCAGGGAACAGCAAATTAACATACAACATATAATGTCAGTTATATATACATAAACCAGTTAAAACTCATAATATCACTTTAAAAGAACAAATAAAACCAATACATTTTGAAGTTCTATATGGCTCAGGTTCAACCTATCTGGAAGACCATACTTCCCTGTATGGGCCCTGAGACATCAGAAGGGGCCCTTCTCTCAGATCCACCACTGTCAGAAGCATGATTTGTAGGGACATAAGATAGCTCCTTCCTGGTGACTGCCCCAGAGTCTGGAACTCTCTTCCAAAGGAGGCCAGAAAGGCCCCCTTCTTTTTGTCTTTCCATCAGCAGGCAAAAACCCTTTTATTTCGACAGGCTTTTTAATATAAACTGTTTTTAAAGAATAGACAAAGTTTAATGGAGTTTAAACGAGATTGTTTTTGATACTTTCTTATTTTTAATTGCTTTTTATTAAATATAGATCTGAATTTTTTTAATGCTGTGATTCTGTTTAAAATTTCTCTTTTGTATGCTTTTAGTTGTGGTTTGTTGTATGCCACCTTGATTCCCAATTTGGGAGAAAGGTGGGATACAAATACAAATACTGTAGATATGTTGCTGTTGCATTTCTTCCAGCTTGACAGGATGAATAACAGAGAATTAGAACACAAAAACAAATAGGGTAGTGGAAGATATACTTCTGCTGAGGCATGCTAAAATTACAGTAATCCCACAAACTTTAAAATCTATTTATTTATGTGCATCAAATTTTTATGCATCAGGTGCCATCTGTGGGATGCTGATGAGCCTTTTGGAAAACAGTATCCAGAGATTTATGCGAACTTGGTCATTATGACTACCTATTTTGTTCTCATTCTAAGGGGCCAGACATGAAATTCGACCAGAACTCTATTAGAAGGATTTATTATAAATTTATAAGTCTTGATGTAGCCACGATGACATCATACTTGTGAAGAGAAGCTCTTCTGTTTTGGCCAGTGTTCTTGATTGGAGAAGTTCTGACCTGAAAACAGTGTTCAAAGGCAATGCCATGTAGAATAGAAGTAGAAGTTGAAATTATTATATGGATGTAATTATGGAAAGTAATTGCTCTATCATACACTGATTTAAAAACCATCATCCCATCTATGTAGTATTTCTGGGACTAACATTCAGTTGGAATGATGCCTAAATGCTTGTGGTGGTGGTGATGATGATGATCATTATTATCCCTGTTTTCTTATTTATCTACTTGGAATTGCCCATGGCATTTATCCTATTTGCATATGTATATATGAAGTACCCAAATATTTTTGGGTTAGATCTTCTGTCATTTCTCCAACTTATACTCAAGCATGTCTCACTTCATCCATGTTCCAAACATATTAACTGTTAGCATCAAAGAAGAATCTGTCTTTGAAAACAGTGCTCAAACATTATTTAACTTACTTCTGCTGTATTTGCTTGGTACTCACTGCTCACCCTCCCCTCCACTTCAAGATTCATATACATTGCTTGTGAATTCTATAGAACTATGTCTAGGTTTTACTTTGATAATGGGCTTAATTTTTCTGATTGAAAATATTTAGGTATTACAAGGGCTTCTTTGTCTACACACCTTCTCCAATTTTGAATAATCATCTGTGTGAATGAGCCAATATTCTGTTGTAAGGGCAGTTGTGACAGCATAAGCAGCAGAACACCATGATGGCAATTGGCGTACTGAAGCACTGCTGTTCTGAAGTTTCAATGGCTGTTTCAAGTTTGCAGAATTGCAACAAATCCAGTTTTCTTCCTGCTTGTATTTATGCCTGTTGAAATCAGACTGATTTTAATGGGAAAAGAGAGGCTCATCTGGTTCCCCCCGCCCCAGCTTTTAATGTTGACTGCTGGGTCTTGCAACTGGGTAGAGTGAAGCTTTCTATACTGGCTGGAAATCTGTTTTGTCGGGGTTTCTAGCACTCTGGGGCACATTTTGAGGGTGCTCAAGGAGCTGTATGTGTTGGAGGGGATTACCTTCTTCCTTAGTTCCATTAACAGCACTGCTTCTGTCAACAGAATGATATCGCTGCTTTCCATCCATTGCAAGTTTATTTTTTATTTTTTTGGATTATCAGTGTTTGGTATCATGTCAGTGATAAATATTTTTTAAAAATCAGAGAAAGTATTTTGCATTGCTAGATACCATTTTCTAGCAAATCACTTGTATATATGAAAATTTAAATAAAGGTTACAAAGTTAAATTTTATGTGTACATATGCCTTGTTCTGTTTATTTGTCTGTGTACATTCAATTTTGTTTTATTTTTTATTGAATTCTGTTGGGACATTCCAATGACTATTGGGAATGTTTTCTCCATATGGAGAAAAATGGTTGATATCATTTAACTTCAGGAAGGAGTAGGTGAGAAGGAAGATCCTTAGGAAATGTTTAGTCATTATCATTGCATATCTATGCCATGTTTGATTATTTTAACCCAAAGTACATGATTTTGTAAAAAAAAAATCCTCATCCAACCATTCTGCTACTTGGAGAAAGGGGACATTTACTGGTCAGTGCTTCAAGCTCTTTTGAAGATGAGTAGCTGTAAATGCAAAGCTATAGGATTTCCAACTTTATTGACTTAAACATGTTTTGATTGTGGGAGAGGAGATTCCTGGTGGTAGCGAGAACATATCTATGTTTGAGACAGCAACCTTCATATAATATAAATTTATCCACCCACACACTGATCTGTACTGTATAGCACATTCCAGAAATGTCCTTATTCACATAATGCTCCCAACCAGTGGGCCAAAACTGCATTCTGAAACCCTTCTCTCCCTTTCTATTACACATAAATTTGATTTGTTTTTGTAATTCTACCTCTCTCATTACCTGCTACATTTCAGCACATGTGATATCATGGCTCCTGTGCAAACTTACCTGATTTCCCTAACCCAAGGCCATCTGAATCAAACTCTGACTTCTGCTACCTTAGAACCATTTCGTCGCCATGTCTGTTCCCTGTCTTCTGTTCTTTTAGTATCTTTATCGTGTCACAAGAAATCTTGTCGACATTTATCCTATAGCTTCACCTCTGTTTGGAGTGGTTCTAAAGTGTGCTTCATATAGTTCTTCCCATTTTCTTCCAGCACAGTAGAACTTGTTGCTAACGTTGAATTTCATCCTATTTGAATGCAGTCACTAGCACTGCAAGACATAATGACACAGAATACAGGTCAAACTTTATTCCTTCTACAGCAGAGAAGTGTCATGTTGAATCCTGATTGAATATCCTCACTCTATATTCGTAATTAAAACATCATTTATATTGAGAATAATTAAGACAACTGTACATTTGATTTTAAAATCAGTTTTGAGTATTGTGCCTTGTCAAACTACAAGAATGGCTCCTGCAGCTTCACAATTTAACATTAGGAAGCAGACAGTGACCGTGGGCACCTGAGTGGGAAGGTTTGACAGTTTGATAAATTAGGAATGACACTTGCCAAAATGGCTGTCCTTCCCTCAGTCTGCCAGTGGAGCATTTACACACTGTTAATTGAATTGGCAATTTGTGTAACAGTACCTGCCCCTGAGCTTTTGTAATGCTAGAGCTGCCATTTAGCTCTGATAATCCAAGACTGGGGAATAAGGACGAAAAGCTTCACATGATATTATTGCAGATTTAAAATGACAGGAGGGGACCTTGTTGCCAATTTCCCATTAAATGAGAAATAATTAACAATAGCAATAACAAAGTCTTATGAAGCTGGAAAGTTAAATTGACTTTTCAGCAGTAGTGTGGTTTAAAATTGCTTCTAGTGTGATTATCAGATTGCCCTTTCAGTATTATATGCCCTAAATAGTATCATATGATGGACAAAGTGAAGGGTGTTTTTGAAAGCAAGACTGTTTTATTACTGTGAAGCTCTTCTGATTTATCTGTTGTTTTGTCTTCTTGCTAGGTACAAATTGAGTTATATTATAATGTTTCATACAGATAAAACGTTTAATGAAATGTAGGAGATCCTAGTTTCTACAGATGTCAGTAATTGAATGATAGCAGAAGCAAAATGTTGAACTACAGATAAACACTGGTAATTATGATAGTTGTAAAGATGTCTCGTTGTAGTTTCTACCTCTGCCTTCCTCTCCATGGGTGGGAGGTGGTCCAAACAAACCTTTGAGTACCAAGAATCTTACAGCATCAGAAGAAGAGGGTCAGTAGAAGATTCCACACTTTGATCTTTAAATTATGCTGGGTGACTTCACTGTATGAAAATGGGTCTTACAAAGTACAGGGGTCTTACAAAGTACAGTTATGATTCAGTCAGCAGTCCTATGCAAATTCATTCAAGAGTTCATCCCATTGTCTTTTGTATGCATATAAAGTACATCTTTTGTTTGCGTATGATATTGGAATTCATGCAAACCATTATACAGCCCAGGTGATAATTTAGTATTTCTGTAGCTTCATCTGTATCCAGCGGCAGCTGATGCCTGCTTGGACTGATGGATCAGAGGACAAGGTCATAAGAGGTAAAGTCAGGAATTCTCTAGAGGTGGAGCTTCTACATCTAGTTTGCTATCCCACCTCCTCCTAATGCCCACGCACTAGGACTACCTCTGTATTAACTACCTGTAAAGAAAAAGCAGAATCTGATGACATCAACATACTGACACCACCTTATTCTAGATCCCTCAACAAACTAGTTAGCAGCTTCACCTACATGTTAAATACCTTGGGGAACATGCTGAGAGCCATTGAAGCGGAATTTTAGGGGATTCAGGTGAAAGAAAAGGAATGTATTCACACAGCTCATAGTCAACTAATTGGCTACCACATATAGTGATGACCAACATCTTGGGCATCTTTAAGAGGGGTTTTAGATATATCAGGAAGGATATAGGTCTCCATGGCTGCAGTATGCCTCTGAACACCAGTTGCTGGAGAGCAAGACTTCAAGAATGCTATTGAGTTCATTTGGTTTGTGGTTTTCCCAATGACATCTGTTCAACCAGTGTGTGTACAGAATGCTCAACTAGATAGAGTTTGGTCTGTTCTACCATGATTCTTCCTTTGTTCTTAGGTTTTGTTCTACAGACTAAAGGCCACAGGACCAAGCATTATTTCCCCAGCATAATCTTCTAAATTTGCCTGCTAGGTAGGGAAAGCACCAGTGCAATATGGTAAAATACACATTGCACAGTTGAGCCTTGGTGCTCTACTCTTTCCAGTTATCTGACAATGTCAATCTGATGCCAGTCATGATTACCAACCTCCAGTTCAATATGGACTTTGTAAGCATCCCAGTGGTGCTGACTGTACCCTTACCAAAGGACATCTGCAAATTTTTGGGGGCTGTGTGCACAGCAGGAAAGCATAGTAATATATAAGCTTAATTATCACACACAGCACACACAGTTATAACACAGAGATGCTTTTATTTCACATGTATGCACACCTGCTTTGATATATAGCATTACATTTCATAACATATAGGAGCCTAACCATTGGAAGAAACATCTCAGAATTTAAATTTGACAGCACTAATGCAAAACACAAGATGCATCAATAACTTCAATGAAAGTTAATGTGAAATCAGGGACATTTAAAAAAATAACAACAGTGCTGGACCAGTAGAAGGACAAACTTAAGCTGACCAAAATTATGAGATCTTTGGGCTTTTTCTTAGCCCTACCACCTTCACTGATATGCTTAGAAAGGAAATGGTAAGTCAACACAGGCAAAACCCTGTATCCGTGGGGGTTGGTTCCTAGACTTACCATGGATACCAGAAACCACAGATAACAGTAAGCCCTATTAAAATAAAAGACTTCCAGTAAAAACATACCATAGAGTTGCATTGGAGGATCTAGAAGTTGCCTAGAGAGGGTGCTTCTCTAGATATTTCCCAGCGTGCAGATAACTTAAACCACAGGTATTGGTTCTGTGGACACGGGGGTCCAACACACTTATGTAGGTTCTACTCTAGTTGGGACAAACAGCTGGAATTAGGCATCTGTGCATGAAAAAAACTGTGATATTTTCAGAGAAAAATTTCCATTTCTAGTAGATCTGGTAGACTGGAGAGCACACCTGTCAAGATAAGCCCTTTTCAGGTGTTCATTACTATGAGTATGTACAGGTGAAACATTTCCAGTACGTTTCCAGTTTTTTTTTTATTTTCCATTTCCAACTTGGTTCATATGGGAAGATGTGATGAGCATCTGCAAATGAGTTTGGCTGAATGCAACAACAGAGTTCTGTACAATCAGAAATGCTAATTAGGCAGGACTTTCATTCTCATGGACCTCTGTAAGCACATTCAGCTAAAAATAGTTACAGTTCTTTTCAGAGATTCCTCAGCAATCTTGGGACGGGGAGTAAAAGAGAAGGGTCTTGAACATGTTTCTCTGAATCCCTCAACATTGTTACAGAAATGAACACTTAAATATAGCTTCAATCTCTATTTATCCCATAACAGAGTAGCTCTAAGAAAGTGGAAGATTACTGAAAGTGACAGACCACTAACAGGAATATTATTATTCTTGGAATATCAATGAAAAAAAGAATGTACAGATAGTGACAAAATGTATACAGTTGGACTCCCATATCCACGGAACCAATATCTGCGGTTTCAGTTATCCATAGCTGAAAAAACAGGGACACATACTATACAGTTGCACTGGAAAATGCCTAGTGAGGTATCCTCTCTAGGCAGCTTCTAGATCATCCAATACAACTCTATGGTATAATGAAAGTCCTTATTTTAATAGGGTTTCCTATTTTCTGTGGTTTCCAGTATCCCCAGTAAACCCGAGAACCAAACCCCCATGGATACAGGGGTCTTTCTGTATTTTTAAAAATAGAATACAAATGCAATGTGGTCAGATCATGAAAGAAAGGGTTTGTTTTATAAGGCATATCATTGCCCCACCAGTCTTTAGCCAATAAATAAATAAGAAGCAGTAGCAAAGTGAGCTGCCATTTAAAAACCCTCCAAAGTTACCAAAAACTATTCACCATGCACTCCTATTATTCAGAAATAAGTGGGGCATCCTCCAAAGTAGTATGCCTAGGAATACAGCTTTAGTCAACTATTCATTTACCAGTATGTACTTGTAGTATGAATGTAGGATTATCAGTATGAGTGTAGGATTCTCAGTCCTGGGCACTGATGTAGATAACTTTTAAAGTGGGAATTAAATAGGACTGCAAAGTTCAAACACAATCTGATTTTTCATACCAGTTGCTGGATTTGATGCTCTGCTTTTGGACTTCTTCAGGCATCATGTACTCAACTGTTCGAAAAGTAAGCTAGTGCACACAGACATGTTTGTTCTTATCAAAATACACTGTCTGCCTCCAGACAACAGAAGTCATATCTGAATAAAAGGTGTGTGGTCCAAACCCCATCAAATCTCATAAAACCCATAGGCTACAGGTCAAATGAACATTCAAATGAAATCCAATGGTGTGTGTGGAGTAGCTTGTTTGCATGGCAGAACAGTTCCTGTGCTCCTTCCACATTTCCTTTAGTGGGACCAGAAACAGGAATTGAATGTACTTAGGCAGGGAGAATTGCAATTGGATGTCTAAAGTTCCAGTTGAATTTCTAAAATATCATCCTCCAGTTATATACTGTCCAGTAATACACTAGTGTGAAGAAATTAAATTCTTGGAAGCAGTAAATCTTTGTAAACCAAATGTGGCATCCTGCAGAGTTTCAATGTTGCATTGTATTTATTTCCTTGTAGCTGAGATGCACATTTTTTTAAAGTTAATAGACAATTCAGATAGTAAAATAGATATGTTTCTGTGGACCACAAAACTGAATTGAAAAAAGAAGAGGAAAAATATACACACATCAAGACATACTGTAGAAATGCAAGACCCCCTGCTTGCGACAGTGATCCTATAACTGAATAGACATGGCAACCTGCCGAGACAATAGCTGGTACATGGGATTTTCTTTCCAAATTCATCCCAGTGAACCATAATATCTCAGAAGCAAACTGCACATACCGACTCTATATACATCACATTTACTGATATCAGACAAAAGATAACAATGGGAAATTTGAAGCTCCATGTATTTGACAATGTTCACGAAGCTGTCAAACCAGAGCTCACTGTTTTACTACATAAAGAAAAGAGTTACTAACAATGTAGCAATGTTTCACATTTGGCTCAGGTAAACACTAGACATGGTCATAATGTGGGCAGGGCATTCTCTGTAGTGACTCCCAGACTTTTTCCATTTGGCTATTTCCTTAAGGACAGATCATTGCCATGTGAGACCTAGATTGTTCCAATGTCCCTATGAACACAGTTATATGTCATTTAGTTTTACCCTAATTTTCAATGTAAGCCCTGGGCACTGGACATTGCCTTTTGGACTACAAATCCTATCAGTCCCAACCTGCATGACTAGTTGTCGGGCCTTGCAGGAATTGTGATCTAAAACACCTGAAAAGTGTAAGATTACCTATGTGTCAAGGAAAAGTGAAGTGTAATTCTTTTAATCCATTAAATCTGGGCTGAACATGTATTTCCACCTTGCAGCTCTATTTTATTCCTGCAGTTTTCATAGAGTGGGTGGAAGAAGACAGCAGGTACTTTCTCCAGGTTTTTTAGGTTTTGGAAAGGCATTCATTTAAAAAATCAGGGACATCAGCACTTCAGATTGCTGATGACAGTCATTTTCCCTTCCTTTTTGTCTCTACAGCCTTCCCCCCGAATGACACAAATCCCCACCTCAACTTTTAGAACAGTACTAAACTAAACAAGCAAATAAATTGCTTGCATTTGTAGAACACTTTCTGCAATATCACTATTCATTTCAAAAGATTGTGGAAATGCGAGAATTCTAAGGGACTGCATCTGATGAAAAGAAAGCAGCCAGGCAAGAGAAAGGATGCAGGATTAACAACAAGAAGAGAAGGTTAAGAGGTGGCATGATAGCCATGTTTAAAGACTTGAAAGGATGTCATATTGAAGAGGGAGCAAGCTTGTTTTCTGCTGCTTCAGAGACTAGGACATGGAGCAATGGACTCAAACTACAGGAAAAGTGATTCCACCTAAACATTAGGAAGAACTTCCTGGTGGTTAGAGTTGTTCAACAGTGGAATACTTTACCTTGGAGTGTGGTTGAGTCATCTTCTTTGGAGGGTTTTAAACAGAGGCTGGATGGCTATCTGTCAGCATTGCTTTGATTGTGCATACTTGCAGGCCAGGGGGTTGGACTAGATGGGCTTTATGGTCTCTTCCAACTCTATGATTCTATAATTCTATATTCTTGTAATTATGTGATGTCCTTTTGATTTTCAATTTGTCATTTATATTTATATTTGTTTTTATACAGCCCCTGAAAAAGGCCATTAAATCAATTACATAGGCCAAAATATTTTTGAGATATCAATTTCTCTTCAAACAGAGGCTGGATGGCAATCTGTTGGGAGTGCTTTGATTTTATATTCCTGCATCACAGGGGGTTGGACTGGATGGCCCTTGTGGTCTATTCCAATTCTATAGTTCTATGATTCTATGAACACCAACTCCGAGAAGCCCACTCCATCCTGACACTTTACCTTCTACCTCCATCTAGCAGCTATTTTTTTTTGTGTGTGTGTATGTCTGCAGCAAAAGGAGGAAGAAGGAAATGATAGGGCCGCTACGTGGAGAAGATGGCAAAATGCTAACAGGGGACAGAGAAAAGGCAGAATTACTCAACACCTTCTTTGCCTCAGTGTTTTCAGAAAAGGAAAAGGAAGACCAACCTGAGGATAATGGAACAAAGGACACAATAGGGGAAATCCAGCTCAAAATAAGTAAAGAGGTAGTACAGGAATACCTTCTTAATCTAAATGAATTTAAATCTCCAGGACCAGATGAACTACATCCAAGAGTATTAAAAGAGCTGGCAAATATAATCTCAGAGCCATTGGCAATAATATTTGAGAACTCCTGGAGAACAGGAGAAGTCCCAGCAGACTGAAGGAGGGCAAACATTGTTCCCATCTTCAAAAAGGGGAAAAAAGAGGATCCCAACAATTATCGTCCAGTTAGTCTGACAATAATACCAGGGAAGATTCTAGAGCAGATCATTAAACAGAGAGTCTGTGAACATTTAGAAGGCAATGCCATAATCACAAAAAGTCAACATGGGTTTCAGAGAAACAAGTCATGCCAGACTAATCTGATCCCTTTTTTTGATAAAGTTACCAGCTTGGTAGATGAAGGGAATGCTGTGGACATTGCATACCTTGATTTCAGTAAGGCCTTTGACAAGGTTCCCCATGACATTCTTGCAAACAAGCTTGTAAAATGTGGGCTAGACAAGTTAACTGTTCAATGGATTTGTAATTGGTTGACCGGCCGAACCCAAAGGGTGCTCAGAAGTGGCTCCTCTTTGTCTTGGAAAGATGTGACCAGTGGGGTGCCACAGGGTTCTGTCCTGGGTCCAGTGCTATTCAAAATCTTTATCAATGACTTAGATGAGGGAATTAGGGGCATACTTATCAAATTTGCAGATGACACCAAATTGGGAGGAGTAGCTAATACCCTAGAGGACAGGATCAAAATTGAAAATGACCTGGATAGACTGGAGAGCTGGGCCAAAGCTAACAAAATGAAATTCAATACGGAGAAATGTAAAGTACTGCATTTAGGGTGGAAAAATGAAATGCATAAATATAGGATGGGAGAGACCTGGCTGAATGAGACTACGTGCGAAAGGGATCTAGGAGTCCTAGTAGACCACAAGTTGAACATGAGCCAACAGTGTGATGCGGCAGCTAAAAAGGCCAATGCGATTTTGGGCTGTATCAATAGAAGTATAGTGTCTAGATCAAGGGAAGTAATAGTGCCACTCTATTTTGCCTTGGTCAGACCTCACTTAGAATACTGTGTCCAGTTCTGGGCACCACAATTCAGAAAGGATATTGACAAATTGGAGCGTGGCCAGAGAAGGGCAACTAAAATGGTGAAAGGTCTGGAAACGATGCCTTATGAGGAGAGACTTAAGGAGCTGGGTATGTTTAGCCTGGAAAAAAGACTGTTAAGAGGCGATATGATAGCCCTGTTTAAGTATTTGAAGGGATGTCACGCTGAGGATGGAGCAGGCTTGTTTTCTGCTGCTCCAGAGACTGGAACACGGAGCAATGGGTGCAAGCTCCAGGAACAGAGATTCCACCTCAACATGAGGAGGAACTTTTTGACAGTAAGAGCTGTTCGGCAGTGGAACACACTTCCTCGGAGCGTGGTGGGGTCTCCTTCCTTGGAGGTCTTTAAACAGAGGCTGGATGGCCATCTGTCGGGGATGCTTTGATCAAGATTTCCTGCGTGGCAGGGGGGTTGGACTGGATGGCCCTCATGGTCTCTTCCAACTCTGCAATTCTATGATTCTATGAAAGCAGAATTATCAGCAGTTCTGGCAATCCAGAATCTGGATAAACCAGGAGGTGGGTGTTAGCATACAAATACTGTGTGCCCCAGAATTATATTCAAATTGAGACATTCCATTGATTTCCCCTCCTCACCCCTTGAAGTAAGCAGCCAAGTGGCCATGTAGGCAGCAATCCAAGATGTTTTGGAAGAAGAGAATAAGTTGTCTAGACTCCCTTCTCCATCCATATTGTGAGGAACTAGGCAACCAGCACCTTAGTACCAGTGATGGCTAGTTCAGTGGGGTGGTCAATCTTCTCTAGATTTTAGTCTGAGCTTTAAAGGAGCTATCCAATCCTACGTTTTTCCCAAATAACAGACTCAACACCTTGGATAGCTCCTTTAAAGTTCAGACTTTTCACACAGAAACAAACGTTCAATACTGGATTATTACATTGTCTCTTAACTTCCCCTGATAGGAGCTATTTGCAAACAAGAGGCTAAACATCTGAATCAGCATTTTAAAATATATATATCTTCAGATAAGTGATATGGTTTGCTCATAATTATAGGAGTTATATAGTGCATAACTTGAAGTGAGTCTTCTCCCAAGCTGGAATTGGCAAAGGGGCAAAGTGTCCCAATAAGGCTACCAAGCAGCTAGTGCTGATGTCCTTGTAGATATGATACAGCCAACTAGAGAGCAATCACAATGCCATACGACCATATGGTTGTAAGACTAAGCAGCCAAATGGCCATGTAGGGGAATCAAATATATTTGCTTAGGGCAGGGGTCCCACCATGGTGCAGCCAAACAGCTGTCTGCTTTGGGAGTTTACATGTCTTTGGTTAAAGGGATGTGACATCGTTAATTCAGATTTTGGCCAGATAAATTCCATTTCTTTTTAAAAAAATTAAAAGCTGCTGCAAGAAACAAAATATAGCCTCATATTTGTAGTAAACACACTTGAGGTACCTGCATCCTTTTTTGTTGCTGTGACCACCCCGAATTATAAACTAAAACAAAAAAGGCTTTATGTTATTAAATCAAGAAAACATTTCCATGGCATTCCAAAATGTTCTTGCTTCAGTATTTCAATATATGCTCCATGTTTACATTTATAACCCCTATCTCTAAATAGGTAAAATCTTATAGCATGAGAGTTTTTTTATTAATGGAATGCACACTCTTCTTGGATTAATGTCCACAGTCCAGAAGAAATGGAATTGTTCTCTAAAGTTCTCTTCTCAGCAGTTTCCTCTATAAAAATCCATGACCTGCTTTTTATGTTTTGAAGTTGGAAAGTAGTATGTTTGTTTGGTGTGTGTGTGTGTGTGTGTTTTTGAAAGAGGGACTCACCCTTTTGTATGAATTATTTGGATTCTATTCTTTTTGAACAGCCATCCTGTCTTTAACTGTTAGTAGAGAGACATACCTTTCATTGTTTCTCTTATTTACAAATATATGACAGATTCAAGATTGATAAAAGGAGTTAGAGGTTTGAACAAAATAAATCTGAATATGAGTTACGCTTATGTATGGATGATGAACATTTGATTAGTAAAATGTATAAACTTTTGTTAAAATTTGATATGTAGGAAGAACAAATTAAAGATTGTATGATAAAATGGGCTCAGAATTTGGATACAACATATAGCTGGAAAATGTGGAAAGATAATAATAATAATAATAATAATTATTATTATTATTATTACTCTGCCCCTCTGTTAAAAACAATCGGGGTGGCTTACAACAGTTAAAATACAACAATACAGACTAAAATCCCTAAGCCCCACCCACCCCACCCTCCCCCATAAAAAGATATTAAACTAGTATCAAATTAAAATCCACCTAAACTTAAAATCACATAAATAAACAAATACAAAAATCAACAGCCAGCGAGTCAGGGTAAAGGACTAAAAGAGGCCAGGAGACACAGCTCCCAAGGCCAGGATCTAATCAGGAAAGGCCTGCTGAAAGAGATCTGTCTTTAGTGCTTTTTTAAAGCTACTTAAGCTCGTCTTCTGACAGATCTCGTTTGTCAGGCCATTCCATAATTTGGGGACAATTACCAAAAGGGCCCTCTGGGAGGCTGCAGACAGGCTAAATTTTTGTGGCTGAAGCAAAAGGCACTGCAAAATGGGGGGGGGCATTGTTTGTGCTGGACTCAGGGTACCCATGACTTTCCACTGCAATATCTTCTGAATTACCACTGCCTTATGGCTCCTGTTGTGGGCCAATGGTTCCACTCTTTGCAATGTCTTTACACAATGGCATGGTGTTCTGCAAAGTGCCATAGTGTTGTACATTTGACTGTTGCACTGTGGCCACACTGCTCACTCCACTTGTGCAGTGGTCTGATTGCACAACTATGACAACTCCTCAGAATAAGAGCATTGGGAAATGCCACCTTTCTAAAATGTGCAATAGTAAGTTGGTTTATGATGTCATATCTATTTTGATTCTCAATATAATGGCTGCTCTCTCTTGAGATGTTGATGCCAAACCCACAGATCTATACTTATGCATTTACAAGCTTTTAGGATCATAGTCAAGTCGTAGGGTTCTACGGAACATTACATTGTCAAGGGAATTTGCAGAAACATTTGGATACAACATATTCCCTTTCTCCCACCTTCCAGCATGTCCCCAAACCTCCTCAGATGCTACAGACCTTCAAGTGTTCTCCTGAATGGGGTGGGTGGGGCTCTGCTACAGAGGACTGAGGTGGAAAGGGAATCCCTGAAGATTAGGAGGAGGTGATTTGTGAGTACATATTTTAGCCACTAGCAGAATTACACAGTTGGATACAACCCATATGCTCATTTTTTATACAGGTATATCATTTTTCAAATTGTTCATTTTTGTTCTTACTAAACAATACAAAAAAATCCAACTTTTGATGGCATTTACAAAGGTATATTTTAATCTCTTTTTTTCCTTTGTCAGTGAGTTGATTACCATTCTTTGTTCTATATTAGTCACTTCCTGTTAGTTTCATTGTTTGTTAAATTGAATTTGCCTTCTTCTCACCGAAGGGAATATGGGTTTATTGGTTTGTACACTTTCTCAAAGTGAGTGAGGAATGCTTATGGCAAAACTGGAGGGGATCATTTTTAGATCATTTACAGACCCCCCCCTTCAGTAGGAAATGTTCCTTTTCTCCCTAAATAGAGGGAATCTTTTACTTCTGGCATTTTGACACATCACTGGCTGTTAGAGAACATGAAGCCACTGTTTACTGCTGGTTCTTGAGTGTTAAACAGCCCTCCACTGCTTTTATTATACCATTAATTGCACTTAATGCAGCTGCATTTCTGGTATGCTTGGCTAAACTCTGAAAATTAAGTAGAGGGTACTTTGTTATAAAATTCACTGTAATGAGCTCTGGTGGGACAGGGTCTGTTAAGTTTGAAATTACCTCAGGCCATTTCCAGAGGACTTCTTAAAATATTTCATGTCTGTAGAAGTTTGTAACTAGATAAATAGCCCAGGATAATATTGGTATGGAAAAACTACTGTTCTGTGATATGGACTGGGTAAAATATGAGTGTTTTCAATGGCAGAACAGTTGTGTTTATTCTGAACATTTGTCATTTTTAGCAATTACTTAAACAGAACATTTTTAGTCTGATTGCATGTATAATTTTAAGTTAACACAGTGGTGGTTATGAATACATCCTTTGCTGGCAATACAGTCCATGCATTCTGACATTAGAAAACAGTGGGATCCCAGCTGAGTTCATTCAAATTGGTACAAGAATGTGTTATACTTTCATATAAACCCACTGCACCATACACCCCATGTGCAGCTGCTGTTGAGCTTATTAATGTAATAGGTCAGGTGGACACCTGTACAAAATACAAATATCTGGTATCTAGAAGAGCATGTACTTATTTACTTGTAATTTATTTATAACTGATATACTGCATTTGCAAGAAATGCTCAAGGTGATAAACAAAACAATTATATTACCACTACAATACCATTGCAAAAATTCCAGTAATTAGAGACTTAATCAACTACAGTTAACTATAGGCCTGCCAATGTTCTTGAAGACTGTAATAGCTCTCTTGCTTTACAGCTAATATGATTTCAAATAGTTGTATCAATAAAATCTAAATAATCCCTATATACCTCTTAGAGATTGGTTTGAAATTAATTCCCAAATGCCTGAGTGGATGTCTCAGGATCAGCATCACTTAATTTTAGATTCACCAGCACGGATCAGGTGGAGGGTCTTCTGTGGTTTTAGTGTAGCAATTTATCTGAGTTTCGTAGTTAAAATTTAAGCATGAGGTAATTAGAGGCCTCCAAGCTTGAAATTCATGCACCTTTCCTTGTTTTAATGGACTCAATAGAGGCTTGCCAAGCTCTGTACTTGACTGATGCAAATGTTATGCTCTCTGTTCAAAGCCTCCAGCCTCAATAATATGGGTAAAAATTCTCAATCAGATTTCTTTTCCTTGTGAGTGTTTGCATAAGTAAACTACATATAAGTCTCTAAATTACCAAAGACTGGCCAGTCAGCCTATTGTGTCAGTTAAAAATATTCACTACCCTATAATCTGAAGCAGTGCAGCCATTAAGTACCACATCTGTTGTCCAGATGGACTAACAATAAACCTAGTCCAGCCCATCAACATTGTAGAATGGGCTGAACAGGAGACTCTAGGGATATTTCTACATATGTATGTGTTGGACTGGAAGCTTTCCCTGCCTATTGACTAAGGAGTCTATACTAACTTGAGCTATAGTGGTGGAGCCTTGTGAATTTCTGCTGAATATATACTCCATAGTGAGGGACTGGGCATCAGAAGGGAAAATGAAATTCAGTGAAGAGAAATGCAAAATTCAGTACATCGGGCTGTGAAAAAAACATAACCTCATAATATGTTGATAGGGAATAGCCACACAGGGAAGAGATTTTTAGTTTTAGTGGAAAGTGTAATGATAACATCAGCAAAATGCAGTGATGCCATTAAAATACAATTTTTGTGGTGTATTGAATGTACCTTTAAGGGTCCAGCAGTGGAACAGCCTCATTTCCCCTTCGATACTTACCTGGTATGGCTTTCATTTGACTTGTTTCTGTATGTAGAAGAGCCTGGGTGTCCTGAAGAATGCTGTTTCATGGTCAGAATTTAAGCCTCAGGCAATGAGGAAACTATATGGTGCTAGAGGTTGGTCCCTTTTCTCCTTTAGAATCCAGCAAACTGAATACAAGTGTCATAGCTTTCATCTCTGAGACAATAATGAAGTATTTCAAGGCTCCAACAGGTTTATCTCTTCTGGGAAATTTGAAGGGGAACTAGAAAAGGGGGAAATAGAAGTTGGGGTTATCTTGTAGCCCATATGACTGAGAAAAAAGATCTGGGGACTCTTATCATTGTAGTCTTGTTTCAGTGCATTTGGAACAAGGCTGTAACAGGGGTGGATATCCTCTGTTCTTCAGAGGTTTTGAGGACATGATAGTGCCTAGCGTTTCTCTGAGCATTGTCCATATTTGCTTGAGCTGCTGTCAGCTGTAGTCCAAGAACCTCTGGAAGGCCACAGATCAGCTCACTACTAGCGACTTCAAACTATATATGCAGGGAACCCCCAAAATGAAACCCTCCAGAGGTGTTCCTTTTTCAGAACAAGAGCTTAACTGGGTGAAGGGAGTGATAGCAAGATTTTGCCAAAAGCAAAGATAAAAAAGAAAGGGGAGTAAAAATGTCAGGACTCGAGGTGGTGTGGTCGACGTGGATGAGTGGGCAGGCATCCGGAGTCCAAAGGCTCCTATTGAATTAAACGGCTTGAGGGCTTCTGAGTCAGACCCTATTGCATTTAGACCAAGTGAGATGCTGGATATCATGGAGGCATATTACAGGCAGTTATATGCTCGGAAGAACATAGATATAGAAGAGATGAAGGTTTTTTTCCAAGCTTTTTCAGAGGACCAGGTGGGCACCCTCTATAAGGGTTTGAGTCCAGATGACAGGAAGAGGTTGGTCTGTCCTATAGAAGAACAAGAAGTTTATGAGGTCATAGTTCAGGGGAAGGATAAGTCTGCCCCTGGCCCAGATGGCCTCAGTTGGAATGTTTATAAAGTTTACAGGAAGTGGATTGTTCCCCCTTTAACCACTTTGTTTAATTTTTTTTTGTGGGATAATAATGAGCTCCTTGAGATGTTTTATCAAGGGGTCTTGATTTTTTTCCCAAAGGAGGGTGATCCTACCCTCCCAAAAAACTGGTGTCCCATAGCTCTGACCAACATAGACTACCGCATGTTGGCAAAAATACTGAACAATCGGTTGGCTAAGGTGGCTGATAAGATTGTGATGAAAGCACAGTCTAGTGCTGTGCCGCGTAGGACTATGGTAGACTCTCTTTGTTTGTTTCGGGAAGTGTTCCGACTCAGCAAGGAGAGAGCTTGGACTGGTCAAATCATACAGGTCGACCAGATGAAAGCTTTTGACAATGTAGATCATACATTCCTATGAGAAGCCCTCAAGTGGAAAGGAGTGTCAGAGTTTTATTGCTTTAGTTAAATTGTTTTATAGGGATGCAGAGGTAGTTTTGCAAGTCAATGGTCATAGAGGAAAGAGGATTAAGTTAAATTCTGGGGTGAGGCAAAGTTGTCCACTAAGCCCTCTATTGTTTTTCATTGCATTGGATGCTATCCTGTGTAAGATTCGTTTAGACAAGAGCATCTCAGGAATCCAAATCCCACATCTGTTGGACAGTTCGTGGTTGGTTCGGTGTGAATCTGTTAAATTTGTTGCCCATGCTGATGATGTGTCCCTCTTGGTTAAGGACAAGATGGAAGTTAGAAAGATTAAAGATGCTTTTGAGCCCTACGGTCAAGTTTCTGGTGCTCGACTTAACATGGAAAAGAGTTTTTTAATCAGAATTTTTGCTGCAGAGGACAAGATGGCAGCTATTCCTCTAAACGATGTAGTTGAAGAGAAGGAAGGGTGGCAAGCAGAGCAAGAGGCAAAGATGGATAGGGTGAGGATCCTAGGGCTGAAATTTACAGTGGCTCCCGAGGGATGGAAAGAAAATTGGTATTGCTGGTTGGAAAAGTGAAGGAGAGGGTGGCCCTCTGGCAGAGATGGAAGCTGACCATTTACCAGAGAGCCGCTTTTGTAAATATGTACCTGCTTCCGGTGGCAGCCAACTTGGTGGCTGTTTTCCCACCTCCGGATTCAGTGATTAAAGAAGCTGATCAAGTTCTCTTCAAGTTCCTTTGGGGAATGGCCACATTCCCCCTGGCAAGGGCAGTGACTTATGGGCAGGTAGAACAAGGGGGCCTGGACTTCCCAGCGCTGGGACCTAAGTTCATTGCCATTTTTTCTCCCCAAAATTTTTCTCTGTTGCAAAATGGTCAGATTCAACCTCAGGCTTGGCTAGTTTTGTTTTGTGAGTGCTGGATGGGGACTAGATGGGGAAAGACTTGGTGGGAGGAAGGCTCATTAAGTTTTAGGTTTTCTTTGCCTGAAAAATTGAAAGCACCAGATTATTTGAGAGACTTTACATGAATAAATATAGAATTCATGCTGAGGAGTTGAAGGGGGAAGACAGACCAGGTCAGAGCATCAAGAGCTTCAAGAGAGGTTTGTACAGGAAAATGGTGGAAGAGATTTACGTTAACCCATGTTTGCAAAAACGTCAGACCAAACTAGATTCATCAGAGTACCTAAATCACCAGACTAACCCAATTGAGTAGTTCATGGACAAAAGGGTCCCCCAAAAGTTGTGGGATTTGAGGTGGAGACTCTACCATCAGGTTCTTAATCTGAGGGGAAGGAGACCGTGGACCGCAGAGGATGAGCAACTTGTCCTAATCTGAAATGTAAAAAGGCTGAGATTTTGAGTGGCGTGGCACAGAAGAAGACGATCAGGCATTTTGTCCAGGACTGCCCAAGTGCCCGGGAAACATGGGAGGAGGTGGCCCGGGTCCTGGATTGGCCAGATTTGGCACAGCAGGCTTGGGAGACAGTGCTTTCAGAGACTGAACTTCCAGAGGGTGTCAGGGGACCCAGAAAGTCAGTGGGCCAAAAGAGGAAGAGGAAGGAGTCTGGTTCTGTGGCTGAGAGTTTTTGGAAAGTGCCCTGGTCCATGGTACGCCTGGTAAACCTCTATGTGATGTTAGGGTTAGTTTTCCAAAGACAAAGGAAGCTAAAAAGTCAAAATCTGCAGGAAGTAAAAGGCACTGCTTATTATGTGAAGAACGTAATTGAAAACATAGTTCTGAGTGAAAAAGAGAAATTGCCAAACCATCGTTGGAAAAAGTTTTGGCCATGGTTTAGTGAGACAACCCCAGCAATAACATAAAAGGATATTTTAAATAAATATTTTATTATTTTTATTGTTGTTGTTGTTGTATCTTTGTATTATTTTGTATTTTTATTAATCTTTTATTGATTTTTTCTTTTCCAAATAGGTATAATTGAAATGTGTAAATATAATGTGATTATAGTGCATTTAGATTAAGAGGAAAAATGTATTCGTGTTAGGATAGATATTTTTAGTTTTGTATTAGTAAGAAAAGAGGAAAACAATTATTATTATTTTTGCGTTATTGTTACGACCTTTTGCAGTCGGGTGTATTTTTCAGTAGAATGGTCTTATTCCACTAAAAAATTCCTAATCCCAAAATGAAACCCTCGAGAGATGCTTATAGAAAGCAGACTTCATTGTAGACTCGGAAGGAATCCTATCTTTAAGAAATACCAATATTGTTATCATTGTAATGTGCAGTGGGTCTGTCAAAAAACAGTGCTTTAGTCACAGAAATAAGAAACTTTATTATTTGTCTTTTTAAAAATATTTTTTGTATCCTTGTATCCACCTTTATACCAGAAAGGGTACAATTCTAATCTTCATAAGAACAAAAAGGAATTGTGGATTTCCGCCATCCTGGGGATACATCTTGAAAATTCCTACCTTACCTTTGTACAATTTCAGCAGCAGGGAGATTATTCTTATGGGTGTTCCGGCTTGACAGATGTCTGCAGAAGCAACTCCACAAGTTCTTGAGAAAAGATGATCTGAACTACTTCTAAAATCAGTGAGAACCTCCAGCACATCTGCATAACAAGAGCTGTCAAAAACAAAGCTTGCCAGAGATTTAGAAGCACACACACTAGACTTTGTCCACCCTGTAGAATAAGTTGGAGAGTAACCTGTCACAAATGTTTCGGGGAAGATGCCTCCCAAAATGTGCCAGTTAAATGGAAGAAATACTAAAAAAGGTATGATCACATAGTTTATGAATATCATGTCTGCTCAGTGGCCTTCAGAAACTCTTAGGACCCATTCAGTCTCTGGGGCATCACATTCCAAATGAATCATGCTTCACTCCATCCCAGAAAGCACTACTGAGAAGTAGTATTCCCTGACCACTGAGAACCTGAGCAGCAGGAAGCCCTGGGCACAGTCAGGAAAACTATTACAAGTGCTTCTCTGCTTTGTTACTTTGATACAAGGCAACATCTGGAGTACAGCAGAGGCATTCCATGATGATCCAAGAAGTATCTTTTTCATTAGGGTCAAGTAGCTTCTTTTTCTTTTAGAAACATCACAAAGAAAGGTAACTTTCTTGTAGCTTGTAGAAGTCAGAATGCTCTTGGTAACTTACACCATTACATTTTAACATTGCAGTTGGGAAATAGGTGCTTGAAGGTAATGAAAGGTAAAGGAGGATTTAACAGGAAAGATGCCCAGATAGAAGAGAGATTAGTCCCCTGTTGTAGTGCCTACAACCTATCAGAGAGAATACATAGGAACTGCGGCTAGGGGAAGGAACAAGATAACACTTGTCCCTGTACCTGTTAGGAACTTTCTTCTTTTGTTGTGGGTCTTTGCTTGCATTATTTTTATCATATTTTGTCAGACATTTGTAATTTATTTATGGTTTTAAATATTTATGATTCATTATTTTAACCACATAACTATGTACAACGTGGGCACCTATGGGTAAAGGTGGAATATGAATTACTAAATAAATAAAAATGTTAGTAGGGGCTCTCCTCTGTATACTAACTGCCGAAGAAGTGAGAACTAATAGTAGTACAAGGATCGTAGTAGCAGAGTTGGATGAATCAGTTTTGCTTTCTATAATGTTCAGATTTCCCCCCCAAGTAGATGCTCATTTTACCCTGCTTCTGTATCTGTCATTTTTTAAAAAGAAAAACAATATTTCTGTAAACGTCTACATGAAAATATGTACATTTTTGTATTTTTTATGCAATACCCCTCCCTATACTTTACTGATTTATTTAACTATTTTTAGCATTACTACGCTGCCTTTTCCCTGTCATTATGACAATCCCTGTCTTCAGGCTTATGTCCTTAATTTAAAGAGAAAAGAATGGGGAGGGGTTTTTACAAGCAGTTTTTCTTCAACGTGCCTTTTAAACTGTTCAACCCTTGATCACTGTTTGTGGGATGTCCTTTTGGCCCTTGTTTTGCTGAAAAATACCCTCTGCAGCTGTCATTTGCTCACAAAAGTTATATTGGCTACAAATAATGTCTTTGTGGCAAATACTTGGGGGGGTGGGAGCATGAATAGGGAAATAGATAAATTGCAGATGGCAGGATTCCTGTGTGTGCTTCAGAAATGAATGTTTGGAATCATATTGTTTAAAAAGTGAAGTTTTGCTGCATCCATAACATCTTGGTACTGTTTTTATGGGACAAATACTAAGTCCCTCAAGCCCGTATCTCCAGAATCAGTAAATGAATTAAAGATAATTAAGAAAATAACCTTCTGTGGAAGTGGCCCTGCTCAACTTGGATTTCTGTGGTCAAGAGAAATTTGAGCTTACTTGATCTGAATGTATGGGGGTTGGTAGACTCCTACAAGGAGAAGTGTTTTATGAAAGTCAAACTAGACATGATGGCCTCTCGAAGGCATGGATCTGAATCAAAAGTGTAGTGATGGAGGTAGAGAGACATAGCGTAGCTTTGCCACCAAAACCCCTTCTGTCTCTTCTGGATTCTCTCTTAATATGTTATTCTTCATCAATTCACCCATGATCTGTATAACTTGCTTCAGGACAAACCTGGATGTTCAGTTAGTAAAATATAAGCCATCACCTTATTAGTTACATAGTACTCAAAACCCCTGGTCATTCTCCCTTAGTGGATTAATAATGATGGTAAGGAACACTGGAGATAAAACTTTCCCCCTGAGGAACACATAACAACTGTCAAGGAGCTGTATTATACTCTCCTTCACATTTTTTGTGATAAAAATAAGCAACCTCAGAAGTTGTCCACTAATACCATCTAGGTTTTTTAAGTGTAATGTCAAATGCATTTTTTATGACTAACAACATAAAAGGCTGTTGCAAAGTTCAGAATTACTGATGAGGAGAACTTCATTGTCCTGTAGATAGATCACAAGGACCAACAATACATTCTCAAACCTATATCTAGTCAAGCTATTGTTTTGTGCCTTAAACTTGTTTCTGACTTACAGTGACCCTAAGGCAAACCTATTACAGGGTTTTCTTGGGAAGATTTGTTCAGAGGGAGTTTGCCATTGCTTTCCTTGGAGGCTGAAGGAGTGTGACTGGCTTTAGGTCACCCAGTAGGTTTCCATGGCTGAGTGAGGATTCAGATCCTGGTCTCCAGAGTCATAATCCAACAACAACAACAACAACAACAACAACAACAACAATAAATTTTTATTTTTAACCTGCCCCTGTGCTCGGCAACCAGGGGCAGCATACAACAAGATTAAAACAACAGCAAGTTAAAACAATCCTTCCCAATCCTAACCCTCCCACCCCTTAAAACTAAATTAAACTAATACAGAATTAAAACAATACAATACAATACAATACAATACAATACAAATACAATACAATATAAATAAATAAATAAATAAAGGCAATAGTGGCAAGGGGGCAAGTAAGCAATCAGTTCCGCTTGAGCCGGGAAGTTATTCCGGGAAGGCCTGCCAGAAGAGATCTGACTTTAGCGCTTTCTTGAAGTATCAAGAGTAGTGATAAGACAGATCTCATCCGGCAGGCCATTCCAAAGTCTGGGAGCTGTTAGAAGAGAAGGCCCTCTGGGAGGTCTGCGACAGCCTAGTTTTCATAGGCTGTAGCAGGTTCCTCACAGAGAACCGAAGTGCATGGGGGGGGGATCATATGGGATGAGGCGGTCCCGGAGATAAGATGGACCCAAGCCATGTAGGGCTTTAAAGGTTAAAACCAACACCTTGTACTGTGCCCGGAAACTGATCGGCAGCCAGTGGAGAGATTTAAGCACAGGTGTTATATGCTCTCTCCTATAGGTACCCGTAATTAACCTGGCTGCCATATTTTGTACCAGTTGAAGTTTCCGGGTTAGGCACAAGGGTAGCCCCATGTAGAGTGTGTTACAGTAATCCAAACGTGAGGTTACCAAAGCATGTACCACAGTTTCCAGATACCTTGTATCCAGGTAAGGGTGCAGCTGGCATATCAGCCAAAGCTGATAACAGGCATTCCTGACCATCGCAATCACCTGACTAGTCATGTGAAGCGACAAATCTAGGAGTACCTCCAGACTGCGAACACAGTCCTTAGAGGAGAGTGTGACTCCATCCAGGACTGGAAGTTGTATTCCCAGACCTGGTTTCGGGCCTGTGACTGTCAGTACCTCCGTTTTGTCTGGATTTAGTCTCAATCTGTTTTTTCTCATCCAATCCATTACCGCTCTAAGACAGTCATTAAAAAGGGAGACACCATCTGAAGTCTGAGCCGACGATATGGTCATGGCGAAATATATCTGAGTGTCATCAGCGTACTGATGACACCGAGCTCCGTGCCTCCAGATGATCTCTCCCAGTGGCTTCATATAAATGTTAAATAGCATCGGGGACAAGATAGCACTCCAAGGGACACCACAATTAAGCTGAATTCTGGAAGAGCAACTGTCCTTGAGCCTCACTCTCTGGGATCTGCCCGAGAGAAAGGAACAGAACCACAGCAGAGCAGTGCCTCCAATTCCTAACTCTCAGGCGATCCAAGAGGACAGAATGATCTATAGTGTCAAAGGCCGCTGAGAGGTCCAAGAGCACCAGCAGGGTCACACTACCCCTATCGATGCTGAGGTGGAGGTCGTTGGTTAGAGCGACCATGACAGTCTGAACTCCATATCCTGTCCTGAAGCCGGTTTGAAATGGATCAAGATAATTGGTTTCATCCAAGATGGCTTGTAGTTGGGAAGCAACTGCCCTCTCGATCACCTTGCTTAAAAAAGGTAGCAAGGACACTGGTCTGTAATTGTTCCTGTCCAGGGGGTCCAGGGAAGGTTTTTTCAGGAGTGGCTTAACTGCCACCTCCTTTAAACACGATACGATACCTTCCCTGAAGGACGCATTGATTGTTTTCCGTAGGAATACTCTCAACGGTTCCCCCCCTGGATGACCAGCCAAGATGGACAGGGATCAAGAGGGCAAGTCATCTTCTTCACTCTTCCAAGAAGCTTGTCCGCATCATCGATACTCACCGATTGAAACTGATCCAGTAAAATGCCATCAATTGAGTTGTTGGACGCCTCATCTATGGATTCTGTCAGAACATTGGCGTCCAAGTCGGCTCTTATCCGAGAGATTTTATCTGCAAAGTGGATGTTAAATGCATCACAGCAGGCTGTCATCGGGTTAAGTAGGGGGGTTGGCACAGGAGGAACCTGCATCAGTTCCCCCACCAACTTATACAACTCTACTGGACAGGACTCTGCAGATGCAATACGTGCAGAGCAGAAGGATTTTTGTGCTGCACGTATTGCCTCCCGATAGGAATCAAGATGCTTCCTATGGCGAGTTCTGTTGGATAAGAGTCGAGTCTTCCACCACTTGCACTCGAGCCATTGTCCAGTTCGCTTCATCCTCCTATGCTCCTTTGTGTACCAGGGCTTACGATTAGAGGCGGGCTGGAAAGGATGCTTGGGAGCGATTGTGTCGATAACCTTGGTAAGATCAGTGTTCCAGATGCTGACCAAAGCCTCGACAGAATCACCAGTGTTACCAACCATTAAACCCTCTAGGGCTTTCTGGAAACCAACTGGTTCCATTAACCTTTGAGGGTGGACTGTTCTAATGGGTCCACCACCCCCAGAGGGGCAGACAGTGGCTCTTAGTTCCATCTTGACCAGGAAGTGATCCGTCCATGACAATGCAGAGGTTTTTGTAACCTCCACCCACGGATACTCCTGTTCCATACTGAAGATTGCATCGAGGGTATGACTTGCACAATGCGTGGGCCCGTCAACCAATTGGGATAGGCCCATGTTTATCATGGTTTCCATGAACTCCCGAGCCGCACTGGCTAGATTTGACATGCTGGTCTCAAGTGGAATGTTGAAGTCACCCAAAACCAAAAGTCTGGGTGATTCCAACAACTCAGAGATCAGCTGGGTCAGCTTGGTTAGGGAGTCTGTTAAGCAACGGGGTGGCCGGTATACCAACAGAATCCCCAAACTATCCCTGGGTTTCAGGCTAAGGTACATGCACTTGATGCAAGCTGTTTTCCAGACAGGCTTCCTGGTCAAGGTTAAGTTGTTTCTATGAACCAAGGCCACCCCACCCCCCGCCCACTTTCCCTTATCTGCTCACTGACCGTATATCCGACCGGGAGAGCCCGCACCCTTGTCGCAGTGCTGGCATCTCCCAGCCAGGTCTTGGTAAAGCAACTGACCCATATTCTGATTATAGCATCCATGGATTTGATAGTTCCTTAAATTATGCTTTTTTTTAAAAAAAATCTAAAACTACATAGATTTTAAAGCGGGTACATTTTGGCTCCCAACTCATTCTATTATGAATAGATAAAAGAGCATCTGGAACACCAGCAAAAATAATTGGCTTGCTGCAAACTCAGTTCTTATGAGAACCTTGGGTTAATTATACTCAGTTCAGTGTTGGCATCTGATGCAGATTTCTTCCTCAAAATGTTGATTGATTGTCCCACTTCATTTATTAGCCTTCATTATAAACTTTTTTTCTGTTTGAATGATAGGAAAATGTATTTTTTATATAAAATCAACATAATAAACCCTATAACTGTAATGGATTTTGGGGCTTTGCAGCATATTTGTGGTGCAGTTTCAGTGTGTATAATAAAATTAATTCAGTACTATCATATAGTTGTTCTCTCTCTTTTTAGAAAACAACAACTGGCCATTAGCCAGTAACATCAAATAGAAGGTGCACATGTTCTAATTCCAAGATAGCCAATTATCACCATTGTAAGGAGAGTGTGGAATGTTCACATAACAGGAAGTAAACCAGGAAAAGGGTTGGCAAGGGAAGACATGGGGCAAATGGCAAGAGATGCAAATTCATGGGGTGCAGTAATCCAGACACCTTACAATTAGTTGATCAGGCATTGGGCAGGTGGGGGGAACTGAATGTTTGTGTATTACATGGGGTGAACTAATCAGATTCTCAGAGGATCCTTCAGCATTCACAAGCATTATTATATCTTTTTTTGTCAATGCAAAATTACATGAGTCATGAACTAACTCTGCACTGTCTTTTATGCATAGGCACTATTGGAGGTGGTCGTAGGAAGAAGTGACTACCTCTTTTCTAGCCACACAGCTTTTATAAGTGGAATGATAAGAGAAAACTAAACTTACATAAAAACTCCCATTGATTGCTAACATGGTGAGTGAGTTAGGCCCATATGAAACACTGTAATAGATGAGTGAGTAAGTAACAGTGATTGTGTGGTTTATCTTCTTTTATCCCAATGTACAACATGGTAATAGAATATTGTTACCATAAATACTTTGTTCTCACTTTCTTTGACTCTAATTTTTTTCTGGTGTCCTACTGAGATTTATGGTTTGACAAGTGCATTTTAGGTGGAAAATTGGAAAATATTAAGCATTTAAAAAGTAAATTCAACAGAAAATTAAGAAAAGTTGTAGAAGCATATACATACATACAAAGAACTGTAAGCAGATGGAGAATTTTATTAGTGCTGTTCCTTAAATTCTTGTGCAATTAGTGGAAGTCTTTGTGAAGTGAAGCACAACAATATCCTGGGAATTGCTCTACATTATATGAAATATGGTGAGTAAGGAAGATAAAGGCTGTAGCATATAAACTCCAGTGACCTTTACAAAGGTCTTGTGTGCAATCTTCTGTAAGAGCTGGTGTACGTGGAAGCATTTCTCTGGATCTGGGTTCATTTTCTATCACACAGTGTTATTTCACTCTTTCCATGAGTAGAAAAGGTTTTCTAGAAGTAGAAGGTCACTTTTGAGCCCCAATCTTAATGAACCTTAACAAACAGATTGTTAACAAATAGAGAAATAATTGTATTTGATTTCATTATCAGATACTCTGGTTATAAAATTCTTGCTTATTTATCACATTACCATCCCTGTGTGCTGAATAATGATGGCATTATACCAAGAATGTTGGTGGTTCATGTTGGTGCTGAACAAGAGTTCAGCGCTAGCAAAGCTGCCATTCAGCGCTAGCAAAGCTGGAGCAGCTATGTGAGGAACACTGGTAATATCCAGAGTAAATGCACTGCTCCTGTGGGAACAGAACCACTGGCCACCCTTGGATGAAGCCACCACCCATGAGCAACTTTTCATGGCCAGGAGAACTGAAGAACTGAGAAGTCTTCCTGCTTCTGCCCAAACATTCCAAGATTGTGAATGCTATCTGCTAACTGTTGATGAGGGGTACATTGCTCCAGGTGTGATAATTCATATTTAAAAGCTGTAAAGGAGTTTCAGGACTCATAATAAAGCTGAATGACACCTTTCCATTTGAGACCCAGTTATATAACACCAAATTATCTTTGATCATGTCACTTCTTTTTTGTAAACTTTGAGTGGACATTATTTCAGTTACAACAAAGGCAAAATCTCACTTGTCCCCTTATTCTTGTTGTTGTTGCTGTTGTTGATATGGCTGTTGTTGTTCTAGCAAAGAACATCATTGTTATTGTGACCTTAGTTGCATGGGTAGATGAGTATGTATGCACAAATGGGATGGGGTTCCTTAATGTATAGTTCTGTCTTGCTGTCCTGAGAGTTCTAGAGAGCATTTTGGATTCTCGTTACTCTGTGATTACATAAAATCTAGGAATTAAAAGTAAAGCAATGACACAGTGGTATTTTTTTATTTAAAAAATTATATCCAACCTTATATCCAAAAATATCAGGGTGGTTAAAATAAATTTGAACAATTTAAAATTTACACCATGAAGTATAAATGAAACAGTCTAAAGCCATCCTAGGAGAAAGGCAGGGTATACATTCAAGGAAGGAAGCAATACTGCAAGTTAAAAACAATTTAAAACAGTTGAAGACCATATGCATGTACAAACTGAATAAAACTTTTCAATGAAAGCAAAGCCATTGGTAGTGCAATGCAATCAGTTAGGGCATAGTTAGACAATCAGGATACAGTGTCACCTGAAAGGATTCTATCTGCAATTAACACCAACTACAAATACAACATTGTAGATTCTTGCTGCCTGTTGAAGATGATGGAAGCATACAGGATATTTGCCACATATATTGCATAGTAAAGCACATAGTGCAGCTGCTATGTAATGGGCCATTTGTATGGTTTCCAATCAAGAGTTGCTTGATTGTTTTCTTGGCAAACAGAAGGCATTCTTATATGCCATTACAAAAAAAGAAAGAAAAAAAAAAAGCCAAGCATTATAATGGACAGGAAAGAAGCAGATGACATAACTACCTTTATGGCTTATCAAAAAGTATGTCAGGGGAAGGAAAGGAGAGCAAGGTTGTCATAATTTATGACAAGGGAAGGTTGGGGGTACTGGTTGAAATTTGATGTCTTTATTTCCACCACTATCACAACTATTTAGTACAATCTGCTTGGTGTCATGCCAGTAGTCACATTACCATGCTTTCCATTTGCTTTACCCTTTTCCGGATGACCTCCAATTTGATTTAATCTACATTTCCTATATACTTGTGTGAACTCCGTGCACCATGCAATGTCTTAAACATGGCTATATTTTGATTTTATTTTTAGTATAATTGTTTACCCTGAGAGAAATGATAGGCTGTAAGTTTTGAAACAAATATATGTACAAACTTAAAAATAAGAAATTGCTAACTAAAAAATGACAAATTGCTGACACTGCCATTTCAAAAGTTATATTTCTCAATGAATCATAAATAAAAAGGCAGCCTTTTAGATGTAGTCAAATGAATTGTGCCATATACTGAACCTTTACTATTATAATTTTTTACTAGAAATGTAGTCACATCTGTATCATATTTTGGAGGGAATGGGTCTATCTTAAAGTGACAAATAGTTACAAAAAAAGGAGTGGGGTTAAGAGGGTTTTAAACTATGACATGTTTTATGGACAGTGAATTTCAGAAATACACACCTTGCAGCCAGTTTCATATAGATCAAGCAGTTCTAGACATACTGCTGGCATACAAAAGCCCTATGGATGAATGGAGCATTAGATTGGAAGTAATAAGGTTGTGCCTGACTTACCTCAGCATTTGTAGCAGATGTTACAAATGTCATAAACATGAACCTTAGGGATCAGAAAGGGGTGTCGGAGGGGGGTGGAATCAAGACAACAGACTCAGGCCTCTGCTTTACAAGCGAGAATTGCCTGATGCTACCTAACAGTCTTCTGACTTGATATTAATATCTTTGTCTGCTTTCCAGGATATGGCTGTATCTGAAAAGTGAAAGCTTTCCTGAGCAAACATGCAGTTTCCACAGGCAACTAAAATGGACAGTTGGGAGTTTTTCTCAACAAACCAAAAGAAGAAAGGATGTGTTTGTTTCTGCTTCCTTTTGGGGGATTGTGTTAATAGTGAAAGGTCTTGAATAGAAAAGGGAGGTTGTTTGTTTTTTCAGTTGCTGGCAACCCTACTTAATCTAAATTAAAATGCTGTGAAGATCTGTTGCACTTCACAAAACACACACATACACAACACCCTTAAAATGGCCAAATGTCATTCTATCTTTGGGCAAAATGAGGAATAGAAGCAGGGAAGAGCAAAATGATTTAAGATCACAGGAGTGGAAATCACCTTGACAGATCAAACACACAAAATAAGACATTATTTTGAAAGTGGTTCCTATTATGACATTGTTTCCATTCAGCCCCAATGTGAAATGAAAGATTCTGACATTGATCACCCCACCCCAAAAGCTGTTGTTCGTACCATATGTATTATTTGGATAAATATTGCCGTATAAAGTGCAAAAATATCAGGAAATGTATTTTGAGATTGTTTTATATATGACCTTGCTTTCCTTTCTAAGAGCAGATGAGGATGACACAAAGTGTTGCTTTTCGACTGTTCACCATCTCTAATTTTGCTGGGTATTACTTTACTCTGGCAGTAAATTTGTTGTTCGCTATAAATAGCACAATGGTTCCTGCAAAGAAATTACATGTAACATCCATAATGTTATACTTCTAAACCAATATCCCTTGTGTCCTGTCAAGAGGTGTCATAAGACTTTGGGTACAAGGATCAGATTTGACGTGTGATATCATAGAGCGCACTTAAAAATCATTGCTCTAACATTTCTTTTCACTGGATTGATTGATAGAGTGATACCAAAAAGTTCCTATGCACAGTACCAATCACATACTTAATGCACATTAATGTTTGGGTCCTCTTATTATGTACTGTAGGGAGTTGTATATGGGTAAATTAATTAAGATACTTTATGGGGGGGAATGTTGATGGTGAGGTATTTCACTAGAGATTAGCACCCCAGATGCTAGAAAACTTCAGTCTGATGTGGCAGTTTATTTCAGGTGTGAGGGTACACACCTTGAGCTCCAATGCTCCAATTATTGTCTGTGTTTACTTCCAAAGGAAGGGCAAGTTAAAGTGTGCAAACCTCCATTGGTGAGGAAGTCCACATTTGTAAGACTTCTGTGTTCCAATTTAAGTACCCTCTTCCCACCATGCTCCAACTGGTGCTGGAGAGTCAGGAGAGTTAAATTGTTTCTATGCTTCTAGTTGCAGAAATGAACCCAGTTGCTCCCTGAGTACTCCTTAGCCTCCCTCAGCTACAATATCCTTGCATGCCAATTGCTGGGGAGTCTGCCTGCTGGGATTGCAACTAGTGTGGTGCTGCTCTTCATCCTCCTTCCTGACCAGCAAGGCAGAGAAGTCCCAACTCATGCTTCATGTGCTACTCCCTCAGTCACCTGAGATTAGGAAAAACAAGGGCCAGCCACACTCACAAGAGAAAGATTCCTGTCTGATGCCATTTTGCTGCATATCCAATGCTATGGGGTTAGTTGGTTGGTTGTGAGCATGGCTATGACCAGCTTTTCCCACAAGCAAGTGCCAGCCACACATATTGATCTTAGAGCATTCACTGTACAGCAAAATGGCCTCTGCCTGGGATCCCATCTGTTACAAGCATGTATGGAAGCCACTCTTCCTGTTCTCAGCTCTATAGGTGACTGAAAGAGTAATACATGTGGTAGACCTATAATAGGCCCTCCAGATGTTTCCTGAGAGAAGGACTTCTTATGGGAGATCAAGGGTCCCATGAGATCTCAGATCTTGTGGGAGCTTAGAATTCTCACAAGAGGTCCATTCACAAGGCTTGAGGTGGTCCTTATGTAGGCCTCCCTCACATGTAGAAGCAAGTTGTGAGCTGGCTGGGCAATAGAGAGGGTTGTCTTATACTGATGTCTGAAAATCTCATCTCTTAGCTGTGCACACAAGCAGCTCATTAAGGTAGTAGCTGAAAGATCTGTGTGTACTCCCACCTCCATCTCCATCCAGGCTTTCAACTCTGCTATGTTAAATGAATGCTATGTCAACTGGTTGAACTTTATAACTTGATTGAGTAAGTGAGGAGATCTAGGGGGCCTTTCACACTACACAAATGTAGCAGTATGGTTACATTTGACTGCCATGGTTCCATCCTATGGAATTCTTGGATTTGCAATTTAGGGACAGACATATAGAATTCTGAGCCAGAAAGCTCTTTGGCCTCACCAAACTCAAACCCCAGGATTCCGCAGGATGTTGCAGTAGCAGTTAAAGTATAATCATAACACTATAACTGAATAATGTGAAAGGGTCCTAGGTATAAAGATAGCAACATCCATGGACCTCTCATTCACTGTACTGACCTGTTGCACTGGAGGCAGAAGTGGAGAAATATGTGGAGCTCTATGGGAATTCCCTAAGTGTTTTGTGTTATGTTCATATTTCAAATGCAAGACTGAATAGAATATTTAATTGTTACCTGCAGTACAGTAGGACCATCCGTATCTACTGATTCATTATCCACTGATTCAGCTATACATAGGACACAAAACAGCACACCTACCATAGAGTCTTCCTAGCAAATGCATCCTCTCTAGCCATTTTCTAGGTCCTCCAAGGCAACTCTATGGTATTTTAAACCAGAAGTCCCATTATTTTCAATGGTGTTTGCTATTATTCACGGTTTTCAGTATCCACGCCTCCCCCCAGAACCACTCCCCCGTGGATACGGGGGTCCTACTGTAAACTGGTTTCAGATCAGGCATGCATTGTGACTGAATGTGCAGAGACTGCAACATAATTGCTTTTTTATTCAGTTATAGGTGCCCAGCGCAGGAGAAGCCCCAGTGCACTTGCCACTGAAGTATTTGAGTCTCATTTGGGAAGTCACATTTTACAGGTAAAAACAATGGCTTTACAAAACAAAACAAAACAAAAAGGTTGAACATACTTAATTGCAAGATCTAAGATTCCTGTCAGTTGTTTGGATATTGTGTGTTGTGATCACGGCTTTCATTATGAGGTTTTTACAAATTTCATTTTGTTTTCCTTTTTAGAAAGCCATGGTTGAAAGAATGTTAATGAGAGAGGGAGGGCAAGTATTATTTGTGCTGTAATAATTTAGATCCCACACAACTTAGTTGTATTGCACTGTGCAGTAGCTGTTGGCTCCCCAAATGATGTGTGTGTTTGTACAAGTATGAATCACTATTTTGTGACAGCACTTTTTATTTTTGCCTTGTTCATGTTTAGGCTTTCATTTTCTCCCTCCTGTTTTAGTTTTCAGCACCTTTTCCACTCCTTTACTACTGTTTCAACTTTCACATTCAAAATGGTATTAATTTTCCTTTAGAAGACAGCATGTTTTTCAGATTTTTCTGGATAATTGGTGTGGTGTTCCCCAAAATTTCATTCAATAGTATGTGCCAAATAGATTATTTTGACACATGTTAATGTGTGGTGCATGTGCTTTTCCCTTGTTCTGACAAAAAAATCACAATAGAATCCTACTGGAAGAAATAGGTCAAGATGGTCATAATTTATCATGAAAAAGGATATTCTTAGACATCTGCCTTGATTATATCTTGCATTGCGTTGAAAATAATTTGTTGTCAGAAGTGTGTGTTTGTTTAATCTGTTTCTTCTAGTTAGAATATTATATTAAGATTTTTAAAAATAAAGACAACTGCTCTATTCAGACAACTTGGCATCCCCAAAAGATTTGTGCTGTCTTCTTGTAGTCACAAGAAGGACATCAGAAGCTTCGATTTCCATTTTAAATTTGCTCTGTTCTTGTGTATCACCCAAACCTAAACTCTAGTTAATCATAGCTATGGTTTGTTGAAACAAGCCAGCTCCATAACCTTTGGATTAAAGTTGGTTTGTTTCAGGCATATCAGTTAAAATGAACAGCTCTTTGACTGGATGGCACAACTTGCCATGGGTAATCAAAAGTGATAGCAGAAGCTTCTAAACTTTTCCTTGGAGATACACTGGAAGAGAAAGGAATGGGGAATGCACAAGCCTTGATGAGATCATGGTAGTTGTCCTCACAGTCAATCATGCCGCACCATATCAAACAATAAGAAACACTCTTCTTAAAATATTAGGATGGGGAAACTTTGTTATGTACAGTTGTCCCTCCACATTCGCGAACTTCACATTCGCGGTTTCGGTTATTCGCGGTTTTGGGAAGGCCCCCCCCGGGCCCCCCCAAAACCGCGACACGGGGCCTCCAGAGGCCCCGTGAAAGACGTAGAGGGAGCGGGGAGGCCCAGGGAGGCGTCCACGGGGCCCCCGGAGGCGCTCCGGAGGCCCCATGAAGGCCTGGGGAGGGGTGGGGAGGCGATCCTGGGGCCTCCGGAGACGCTCCGGAGGCCCCAGGAAGGCTTGGAGACGGGGTGGGGAGGGGTGGGGAGGCGATCCTGGGGCCTCCGGAGACGCTCCGGAGGCCCCAGGAAGGCCTGGGGACGGGGTGGGGAGGGCTGGGGAGGCGATCCTGGGGCCTCCGGAGACGCTCCGGAGGCCCCAGGAAGGCCTGGGGACGGGGTGGGGAGGGCTGGGGAGGCGATCCTGGGGCCTCCGGAGACGCTCCGGAGGCCCCAGGAAGGCCTGGGGACGCGGTGGGGAGGGCTGGGGAGGCGATCCTGGGGCCTCCGGAGACGCTCCGGAGGCCCCAAGAAGGCCTGGGGACGGGGTGGGGAGGGCTGGGGAGGCGATCCTGGGGCCTCCGGAGCATCTCCGGAGGCCCCAGAAAGGCCTGGGGACGGGGTGGGGAAGGCTGGGGAGGCGATCCTGGGGCCTCCGGAGACGCTCCGGAGGCCCCAGGAAGGCCTGGGGACGGGGTGTGGAGGGCTGGGGAGGCGATCCTGGGGCCTCCGGAGACGCTCCGGAGGCCCCAGGAAGGCCTGGGGACGCGGTGGGGAGGGCTGGGGAGGCGATCCTGGGGCCTCCGGAGACGCTCCGGAGGCCCCAGGAAGGCCTGGGGATGGGGTGGGGAGGGCTGGGGAGGCGATCCTGGGGCCTCCGGAGCATCTCCGGAGGCCCCAGAAAGGCCTGGGGACGGGGTGGGGAGGGCTGGGGAGGCGATCCTGGGGCCTCCGGAGCATCTCCGGAGGCCCCAGAAAGGCCTGGGGACGGGGTGGGGAAGGCTGGGGAGGCGATCCTGGGGCCTCCGGAGACGCTCCGGAGGCCCCAGGAAGGCCTGGGGACGGGGTGTGGAGGGCTGGGGAGGCGATCCTGGGGCCTCCGGAGACGCTCCGGAGGCCCCAGGAAGGCCTGGGGATGGGGTGGGGAGGGCTGGGGAGGCGATCCTGGGGCCTCCGGAGACGCTCCGGAGGCCCCAGGAAGGCCTGGGGACGGGGTGGGGAGGGCTGGGGAGGCGATCCTGGGGCCTCCGGAGACGCTCCGGAGGCCCCAGGAAGGCCTGGGGACGGGGTGGGGAAGGCTGGGGAGGCAATCCTGGGGCCTCCGGAGACGCTCCGGAGGCCCCAGGAAGGCCTGGGGACGCGGTGGGGAGGGCTGGGGAGGCGATCCTGGGGCCTCCGGAGACGCTCCGGAGGCCCCAGGAAGGCCTGGGGACGGGGTGGGGAGGGCTGGGGAGGCGATCCTGGGGCCTCCGGAGCATCTCCGGAGGCCCCAGAAAGGCCTGGGGACGGGGTGGGGAAGGCTGTGGAGGCAATCCTGGGGCCTCCGGAGACGCTCCGGAGGCCCCAGGAAGGCCTGGGGACGCGGTGGGGAGGGCTGGGGAGGCGATCCTGGGGCCTCCGGAGACGCTCCGGAGGCCCCAGGAAGGCCTGGGGACGGGGTGGGGAGGGCTGGGGAGGCGATCCTGGGGCCTCCGGAGCATCTCCGGAGGCCCCAGAAAGGCCTGGGGACGGGGTGGGGAGGGCTGGGGAGGCGATCCTGGGGCCTCCGGAGCGTCTCCGGAGGCCCCAGGAAGGCTTGGGGAGGGCGGGAGGGAGGGCCGGGGAGACCTCCGCGGGGCCTAGCAAGGCCCCGCAAAGGCCTGGGGAGGGAGGGGGGAGGGGTGTCGTTATTCGCGGTTTTTTCACATTCGCGGGGGTCCGCGGAACGGAACCCCCGCGAATGTGAAGGGACGACTGTAATATGTATCTGCAGCTTTCAGAATTACTATGGGTAATATTCATATTTTAAAACTGCAGTATAGTAAAGTAGTGAAAATGCTGAAAGTGTCTACTCTGCTGGTAGATTTACCGTAGTTTCTCATGGTTGCCAGAATTGTGAATTAAGGCTTTCCCCTTATTTGTATAATCTTGGTTCAACTTTAACTTGCATGTACTTATTCTACAAGTGAATAATAATGATGTGTTGCATATTGTTTAAAGTACATAAAGATTGTGTGCCATGTTTTATGTATAAGACAGGAGTTTTGTTGAGTTATCTCACGGGTATTTAATAAGCTGTAGCTTTCACAATTTTTTTCTTGTGTAATCTGTGTCCTTTGCTATGATGGATTGGGTATGATTTGAACAAAGTATGTTTAAGTCTCATTGATTTCAACAGAAGAGATTTAATCTTTTGCTTAACTCCGTTGTTAAATCAATGAAACCTAAAAATGCTTTTAAATGGCTTGGATTGTGTCCGTATGTTATATCATTATAAAGATACACAAGGTGCTGATTGAAATAGATCCGAATACAACCATTCTGAAATGTCTAAAGCTCATCTTGATCATATTCGTGCAGTTTAGAAGACTACCACAGAAATTTAATTGACTATTATTTGATGTTTCCTTATTTCGTTTATTGTGAAGTTTGGGGGGATGTGTCTCTTAAAAATTGGAAAACGAAAATATTTTCAATATACGTATAAACTAGTCGTTCTAGAGAGACAACTATCTTTATAACATATAAATCACAATATACATTAGTGAGTAAAGTATCAGCATTATCATCACAAACAATACCATCTTTATTTTATCCCCAGCATTTCTCAAAACAGCATTTCTCAAAACATTTCTCAAATTTACATGCTCTAAATTTTAAATTTCTTCCAAACCCTGGAAGCACATGGACTAGTTAACAAGTATCTGATTGTTTTTCAAGTTGTACTGTTTTTTCATATAGTATTAAATATGTATAAAGGCAAGACATTCTTTTGCGTTGAATCCATTGTTCATTCAAGAGTACTACTGTGCATTTATGGTAAATTCTGGCCCCTTATTTAAAATTAATGCTATAGTAATTAGGTAGAGAAAGGAAAGAAAAAAAAATCCACCCCTAAACCAAAATTATCCTAACTGGTGACAATTAAAGTGCAGATATTCACTAGATTTTAGCAGAACTTAAATGAAAGTGAATTGGGGAATCCTCTCATCCCAATTTTTGATGAGTGCACCAATAACCGGTGAAGTAGAAGGTACTGATCTGAGTTTTTTTCCTCTTTCTGTGCCTACCTAGGAAATTGAATTTATCTTGTCCCTTCTCTTTGAGATATCTATGTCCAATGCAAATGCACTTCCGACTGCGCAGTGAACAGTGCTGCAAGGAAGGTTGGTGGCTTGATGGCCTCCATAAACAGAGACCAGAACTCCCTGCACTTGGAATTTGATTCCAAGTGCTGGTTATGTGACAGGGGAGGAGGCAGAGGTTATTTCATGCTATTTGCTTGAATAGCATGCTATTTGCTTGAATAGCTCCTCTTTGCTATTCTTGGTGGGACCCACCCACCCTCAGTGCTGTGTCAGCTAAGCTAGTTGCTTCTGGGCCTGGTAGGAATTTCCCCCCTTTACCTAGTGCTTTTTGCCTACCCCATACTGTATCTGATGGGACTTGGAGAATTAGCTGTTGGTGGAGTCTAAAATAGGTTCTCACTTGGCAAGTTATGGGTGGAGAATTTATTAGATTGGTATATACCTTGGTACTCTTTTGGTGAAGGGTTGGGCTCTGGAACTGCCTCTGCGAGACATGGGACCAGGGGGGGAGTGGAGAAGGAGTCTGCCCTTGGGGACAACTGGGGATTTATTCTCTCTTATAAAGTCTTGTGATTTGGTGGGAGCCCCTGGGTTTGCCTTCCTGTAAACCACTGTCTAGGCAACAACCAATAGTTTTTGGATTGCCCCAGGGTCTGGTGTTTTGCCCAAGGAAAGGCTGGGGAGGCTGGTCAGAGGTTGACGCTTGGGCCTCAGCAGTACATGCATCAGGTTGCTCCCCCATGCTTTGCTTATCCCCAGGCCCAAATTTGGTTAAATAGGATATAGGTCAATAAAGTGGTTCTTATGAGTTTCAGCCCATTTACTTGTTTCTGGTTTCATTATTTCATGGTTGGTCTTCAAAGGAGTAAATGTAGGATTCCACTAGCACTGATTTTTCTGTATAGAAACTGCTGCCTTCCCATAGACCATACTCCAGTTGGTCTAGGCGATCTGTGGTTTATGTTTATACATTTCTGTTTATTTAATGAGAATGCTACACACTTCTGTTTGTTCGAAATATCATTATATAATGTGTTGGGAAGGTCAAGCTTTCTTCATCTTGACTGCATGTGAGTTTGCTCATAGAATATTAGGGGCAGAAGTTAAGAATTTAGCACTGCATTGATTGCTATAATCTGGATGGGAGGAATCCCAGTAGAGTATTGTATAACACAGAAACCAATAGAGTAGAGGAGAGAGGCTGGATATGTAAATGGGGACACCCATAGGCAATTCATTCTCCATAATGGCCTCATGTGTACATTGTTCAGTGTATGTGTAAGCGTCATATATAAGAGAAACCAGTGGTCTCTTATGCCCCATAGCAGTTCCTTCAAGTGTCCCATATTAGATTAAATTTAGACTGTGTGAGACAAATATATAGACACACACACACACACACACAAATTAGAAGTTTATTTATTTATTTATTTATTCATTTATTTATAATTTATTTATAATAATAAATACATTAGAAAATAAGAAGCCCTGGTGGTGCAGTGGTTAAATGGCAGTACTGCAAGCCACCATGTTGCAAGTTCGATTCCAGAGGGCTCCAAGGTTAACTCAGCCTTCCATCCTTTCGTAGGCCGGTAAAATGAGTACCCAGCTTGTGGGGGCAATTAGCTAACACACATTGGAAACTGTTTAATGCAGTGTAGATGTGTAAATAGCTATTGCTTAAAACAATTTGCAAGCCGCTCTGATAGCCTTGTGGCTGAAGAGCGGGGTATAAATAAATAAATAAATAAATAAATTTTTTAAAAAAGAAGTTGGGACATTCTCTCATTATAACATGATCAATCTGCTAGCATTCACCTGATAAATTTAGTTCAGTTTGTATAAAACTAGAAGGAAATTGGCATTTTTCAGTATTTTAAATTTACAATCTGCAGGAAAGCAGTATCATAATATTAAATCCAATATTAATTGTGTCTAGAGCAGACCCATTGAAATGAATGAGACATGTAAGTCACAAATAAGGTTTCAGTGGGTCTGATATAGGTGGACCTAATGTTGGATTTAGCCCAGTCATATCAAACATTTGTAAGACAGTCAAGGTAGTCAAAAAGGCCAGCCAGTCGGCTTTGAGCCAGAAGCATATGGCTCAAGAATGTTACAACAAAAAAAGGACCTTGCATATTTTGTACAGTTGAAGAACATGGTTGCACTTATAGTAGGAATAGCTTGTTCCAAATGAAGACCAGTTAATTAACAGCATATACTTCAGGGTGGGTTTTTTTTCCCCCCAGACATGGATGAATTTTATTCAGAGATGCATGTCTTTAGCTCTGGTTAGAGTTCCCAGGCTACTGCTGGAAAAGAAATGTTGAGGATACTATGCATTTTCTTCTAGAGTGTGTAGGAAAGATAGATTTTTCAAGTCATTATTGGAAAATGTTATGTGCAACTTGACTTAAATATCTATATTGGAATAGTCAGCCTGCATAGGATCTCTCCCCTTTTTTCTGTTTTATTGCAGCTGTTAAAAGACTAAAATATGATAAAGATAGTGATTGACCCTACCTTTTTAATATAATCAAGAATGTCCAAAAATGTAGGATTAAATATAGGGGAAAGTAAAAGTTAGATAATTTATTTGCATATGCAAATTAGCTTAATTGATCCTGCTTGCCTCTACAGGGATTTTTCATTACAAACTGGAGTGCTACATTGTTCAGCTCATATTGAGTAATTTAGTAACTAATGAGACCAGTTTGCACTAATTTGCATATGATAAATGAGCTTAATTGCAGTAAATAACTTGGAGGCATAATTACTTAATTTTCCTGTGTTGCACGGCTTTTAAGTTCACGTATGAACAGCTCAAGATAATTCTGCATATTTAAATAAGTTCCTTTTTAAAAATTTCTTAAACCAAAACGCATACCTTAAAATTCCATACTGTAAAACAATCAGAGGTGAGCTTTATTGTGTTGTCAGTTAAAATGCAGTAATTGTGAAAGTTGGCTTCTTCGTCTTCTTCTTCCTCTTCCTCTTATTCTTATTTTAAATGCATGTGGCAAAAGTATAATATTCTTTAAAAGATGGCTAGGATGTTAGGTATGTTGATATGAGTCATTTATAATATTTTGAAATGTTTATTGCTTGTGACAGACACTGCTAAAGGTAAGGGGGCAGTTAGGGGGCTAAGAAATGAAGTTACTTGAAAGTGTGGATGTCAACTAATGTTGCAAATTTTCCATCTTATTATATTAGTGAGCATGATACACTATAAGGATTATACTATAGACATTGTGTTTCAAGCAGATTGAATTAAAATTGTATTAATTAATTAATTAATTAATTATGCATATCAATTAATTTTATTACATTGAATGGTCTATCGTATAAAAACAAAACCTAAATCAGTATTAGTAAGAATATGAGACCTGATTTTCCCTTGCAATGACTCAAGTCCATCTTCAGTAGATATCTCATTTTATTTCCACTTCATTCTTTACTATTTTATGCATTGAACAGATGCAGCAATGCAGTGGAAAGAAGCATCCTAGTCACCAATATGGAGGCAATTGAACAAGCAGAAGTAGTAGCAAAAAGAATTAGGAGATGGAGGAGGCAGGTATTACCTTTGGTCCCTACAAAGAAAAAAAAATACTAATGAAAAAAGTAATGAAAAGGAAGTATGCCTTCTCATAGAAACATAGAGTTAGAGGAGACCATGAGGGACATCTAGTCCAACCCCCTGCCCTACAGGAATACACAATCAAAGCACACACAGAAGATAGCCATCCAGCCTCTCTTTAAAAATCTCCAAAGAAGGAGACTTCACCACATTCCAAGGCAGTGTATTCCTTGTCAAAAAGCTCTTACCATCTGAAGTTATTCCTAATGTTTAGGTGGAATCTCTTTTCCTGTAGTTTGAATCAATTGCTCCGTGTCCTAGGCTCCTGAGTAGCAAAACAAAAAAACCAAACAAAAAACAAAAACAAAACAAACCAAAACAAAACCTTGTGCCTTCTTCTATATGATATCCCTTCAAATATTTAAACATGGCTATCATGTCCCCTCTTTCTCTTCTCTTCCCCAAGCTAAATATACCCTTCTTGAATTGTGATGTCCAGAACTGAACACAATATTCTAAGTGAAGTCTTACCAAAGCAGAATAAAGTGGTACTATTACATACCTTGAGCTAGACACTATACTCCTATTGATGCAGCCCAGAATTTCATTTGCTTTTTTAGCTGCTGCATCACATTGTTGACTCATGTTCAGCTTGTAGTTTACTAAGACTCCTAGATCCCTTTCACATGTACTGTTGTCAAGTCAGGTGTCACCCTTCCTAGATCTGTGCATTTCTTTTTTTTTTTCTTCCTAAATGCAGTACATTATATTTCTCTCTCTTGAAATTCATTTTAGGTGGTGCTTGTCACCATATCAATTGTCAAAAATATATAGGAATGTACCAAGCAACTGTTGGGAATGTGAAGAAAATACAGGAACATTCTATTATCTCTGGTGGAGTTGCAAGAGTGCTAAAAAATATTGGAAAGGAATTTCAAAAAGTAATTGAAGAAATGCTAAATGTTTATCTACCCTTCAAACTGGAAGTATTTTTATTGGGAATGGTAGAAGAAAAAGTACACGGAAAGTTGCTATTTTATATGCTGACAACAGCAAGGACGACATATGTGAAATTCTGGAAAAATAAGGATTATCCAATGATTGATGAATGGCTAGAAAAATTGTATGATGCAATAGGGCAGGACAGACTAACAATGCTTCTAAAAGGGAAAAGCATTGAAAGACACATAGAAGATTGGACTAAACTATCAAGATACTTTGAAAATAGATGGGGAGATTTTGTGGCAATCACAAATTAGAGATAAAGAGTAATAATTTCTTTCAAGTTAACAAGAAAAGAAATAGATAAAGAAGGGATATGAAAATATATAGATGTTATATAGATGTTTCAGAGATAAAAGGGGGGGAAGTATTTGAAAGATTTTTACTACATAAGGATTTAGGAGGGCATAAATAAATGAAACAAAAAAATGATTATTTGTATGTATGTATGTATATATGGATAAGAGATGATAGAATGTTCATTCATACACACACACACACACATATATATATATATACACACACATACATATATAATACATTCAGCAATGAACAAGAAGAGTTGGATAAGTTGGGTAGGAAGCCAAATTGAATGGAAGAAATGAAAGAAGATTAAATGAAAGAAATTGAGAAAGTAGAAGGACAATAGTAAGTTGCTCAAAATTTTAAAACTTGAAGAATGAGTGTAGATGCTACTTTGGATGTATGTCTGATCTTTTTTTAAAAAAAATGTTTGTCTTATGTTTTCTGTATTGGATATAGAAAATTCAATGATGACTAAATACTGGTATGTTTGTATATGGATATAATGAAACGGAGATGTAATAAAGATATAGGAAAAAAGAGAATGATATCACTGTACTGACAAAGGGTCCCAATATCAGACAACATCATTCTCCTGGTGTTCTGCTGCCATTCTCCATTTGTTCTGAGGCAATGAAAAAGGCACCACTTTTTATTAGAGGAAACTTCTGCTAATGAAAAGCTGCACCTTTTTTGTTGCTCCAGCATGGAGGGAGAAAGGCCAAGCATGCCAGGAGGACAACATGTACAATATTGGGACCCTTTGGCAGTACTGTGACATCATTCTCATGAGCTCTGTGGGGGCTTTTTAAAAGCATCAGATAATCTCCTTAAAACTTGGGCTGTTGTTGTTTTCATCAGAAAGTTCAGACCTTCTCCATGTACAGAGTAATGGACTGACCTTCAGCCCCTAATGTTATGGTTTTACTCACCCCTTCTCCCTCAATTGGGCTTGCACAGGGTTCAAGAGTCTCTCTAATCCAGCATCCAGTTTCAATGGATACCCAGCCAAGGGTTTCTTATAAGCTTACAAGCAAAGCATGAAGGCTGCAGCTGTCCTTGGTTGTTCATCCCTAGAACCTGCTATTCAGTTCTTTCAGCTGTACTGCATCCAGCCACAGACATTCCATATATCTATTGTGACTAGGGGCCCATTCACATTACACAATTATAGTGCTATATTCCATTTTAACTGCCATGGCAATGTCCCATGGAATCTTGGGAAACAGAATATAGCAGTATATTTTGGTAGTGTGAATGGCCCAGTATGACTATACGAATGCTGTAGTAGAGCACAACCCTTAACATCAGTGCTCCTCTCTGGAGCTTTCCTAGGTATTAAAATATTCGCGTCTCCAACTTCAGACTATTGCCTAACCAGGCAGCAATCAGATGAGTAGAACATCAGTTGAAACTGCCAAACTAACAGATGCTCTCTAAAGACTGAAGCCAAGCCACATGAGCAGAGGACTTATACAGCCTTCTACAAGCCTCATCTTGAAGGCTTACAAAATTTGGGGTGCAACTTGGGGAGCACTCTATAAGATCTCTGTCCACATCATCTGGCTTCAGTTCACCAACTACCCAATCAGGTCTTGTGTGTAAGATGTCCGGCTGGGCAGCAATCACTTTTTCTTCAGTCAAAAAGTGATTTTCTTCAGTCAAACAGTTGTGTGGCACAACTGTTCCTCAGAGGGAGTGGATATGTTCTGGCCTTATGATCTGAGCAGTTGGGGAGCTGAGAAATAGAACTGGAGCCTCAGGCCCCATTACCCCAGGTCTAGCAACACCCCAGATTCCTGTTCTGGGTTCTAGACAGACAGTCCTCACTATTTCTCCATCTAAGGAACATATGCAGAGCATCCCACTCCCTCACCCTTATTCTAATTCTTTCTTTTCTGACACGCAGTATTCTGCGGCTACCTACCACGCTCAGTTATTACCACAATTTGGAGGGTAGAAGGGGCTGACCCCCTTAGGTTTTTGTTTGTTTTTGAAAGATTTAGCTTTGTACTGTACCTCTACAGAGTTAAAAGATTTTACCAAGTTTGCAGCTATACCTCTGTATATACCTCTCATTACTTTTATTGGTAGTAATTATATATCTTTTATCCTGTTTCATCACTGGAAATACCATTTTGTTATCTTCAGGCCACTGAAAATATTTCGGTCAAATCCAACACTCCACAACAAAGAAGCTTCCCTGTTATTTCCCCTCCTCCTCCTCCGTATTAGCAGGATGTAGTGCAAATGGTTGCGGTGTGTGAGTGGTTGAGGAATGATAATAATTTTAAAATTACTTAGCATAAAGTACATAAAGTTTCTGCTCTAACATGATTCTTATTTCATATGGATATTTTTTTTTAAAAAATGAACATTTTAAAAAGAACAATCCCTCTGAGTACATGATTGGATCAGGAGATTTATCTGTGCTGTTAAATACTTGATTTGGCTTAGGATGAAGTCCAAGCAGCCCTGTAGTGGACTGAACTGCAAAGTTGGTGTTAAGACATTCTCTCTCTCTCTCTCATTCTCTCTCTCTCTCTCTCTCTCTCTCTGTGTGTGTGTGTGAATCTCTCTCAGCAGATGTCTCCTAGCTGCAGTAAAGATTAATGAACCCTTCTAGCTGCCATAAGAGTTGTTCTATACTACTCTCTCAACCTAGGTTACAAAATGGAGATAATGATGTAGGGATGGTATCAGGTTGGACAAGGCTGCTCTAATAATATACTGTAATAATACTCAGTGGCTACACTGGGAAAGTATCAGAACCAGGAAAAGATGAATCATCGTTTTGTGCCCCAGGCCTTCCATCCTCCCTAACTGGATTTGGGCCTGAAAAGTTAATGACAAGCGTAGATGAATGATGAGTAGATTATAAGCAAGGCCAATTTATATCATTGAACAACATCATTATTGATCATGAGGCATAACTTATCAGTATTAGCTTCCAATTACCAGGCTTTCTGGGACCTGAGTGACTGTATGATCACTTTAGCTCCAGTTGTCTTGAATGTCATGTCTGGAAGAACAGTGGGTTTAAAATATAATTTAAAAATAAATCCCATCCTAAATCAGGAGGTTATACAATACAATAGGACCCTGTATCTGCTGAGGATTGGTTCTGGGGGCCCATGGATACCAAAAACCGTGGATTATAGCAAACACCATTGAAAATAATGGGACCTGGTTTAAAATAGCATAGTGTTGCCTCAGAGGACCTAGAAAATGGCTAGAGAGGACACATTTTCTAGCAGGACTCTATGGTAGGTGTGCTGTTTTGTGTCCCGTGGATAATTGAATCAGTGGATAATTAATCAGTAGATACGGGGGTCCTACTGTATATTCTGTGTGTGCCAACTACTCTCTTTTATTTCCCCTCTCTATTCATCCCATATTCCTTCACTTTTGGCCTACCTAGCAGGCGCTGATGGAATCCAAAAACATCTGGAGGACCATCTGGAGGACCATTCTTGTTACTCTTGTTCCTTTGAAAATATAGGGCTCATCACACTAGCTTTTCAGCAGTGTAGTATCTTCTTAATCCATTCCAAGTGACTCGATCCTTTTTCAAGGGACTAAGGATATGGAAACCAATTTAATTTCCATTGTGTTTCTCAGATCCCACCAGCATTCTAATCCTACCCAGTTCCATATTGATTGTGACACTCCCCCTCCTTTTCAGCACAGAAATATATATATTTTTACATATTTTTCCTAAGGCATACAACTCATTGTGCATACTTTCCTTCATGCAATGTACTCATTTTACAGTAGCACCCCTGTACTTATGGGGGATTGGTTCCGGGACTCCTGTGGATGATGAATTCCACAGATAATAGTGAATGCCATCCCGGGGGCCTCCTCCCCTTTCCCTTTGCCCCAGCCATGGCCCTGCTTCAGCTGTGACCGCGGGGACAAATGGGGAGGGGAAGGAGGCTAAATCGCTCCTCCCCCTCCCTCCCCCCTTCACCCCCACAATCACTACCACGGCGACCAGGAGCCCTTCCAGGGGAAGGGATGGGGGAGGTGAGATTCCTCCTCTCCCCTTCTCTTCCCCCACCATTGCCAACAACGGATAATTGAATCCATGGTTGGCGAATCAGCAGATGCAGGAGTGCTACTGTAATTCATTTCTTCTGTTGACTAAGATTTGTTCCTACACATTTTTAAATGCAGGCATTTTCCAAATGTATTCATGGTTTGGGGCACATTTTTCTTCACTGAAACACATTGCAAACCTCAAACATTGCAAGCCTCAAACATTGCAAGTCTTGAACAAAAACAAACAAATGAAACAGGTAGGAACTTCCATCACATCATAACGAAAACTAAGCACTACTACTTTCTCTAGCCAAGTTTCTTCCCACTTACCCACCCACTCAAAAGTTCACACTCTTGAACTTGGGGCAGTTTTCACTTTGCTAAAGAAGACACATAACAAAGACACATAATAAACAAGAGGCATAACATGAAAGCAGTTTAAACCAAAAAGCAAACAAACAAAAACTTGGGTCAAATTTCTCATGCCAAGCCTATTCAAACCTCATCTGAAGTACTATTTCTAGTTCACAGCACCTCACACTTGGGGTGGGGAAGAAATCTGTTGCATTCACATCTCCTTAGAGAAATATTTTGTTTCTCCTGATGCAGACAATGGGATAAAGTGCATTTTGCCTTGGGAATCTTGCAGTAGGATGAAGTGCAGCTTGCCCTGGGAATTTTCATGATAGTCAAGCTAGTCAGTGTTTTTTTTTTTTTTAAATACATTTTCCATGCACAAATTCTTAACCAGACACTGAATAATAAAGGAGGAGGAGACAAGTGAAAATATGAGATAACGAAATGGGTGGATATCATATTCTAGGGATGGAAACAATATTTAAAAATATTTGGAAAATGGGTTTTATTTTATTTTTTTATTTTTTTTATTTGCAGCATGGTTCAAAATATTTACAATATAAACATTTATACAGATTTACCATATTAACACTACATAATTTTCCATTATTTATTCCCACAATTATCTCACATCCATTCATCCCTCCTTCTTCTACTCACTTTCCATCATCCTATTTACTTCTCATCCCGTTCTCTGCTTTCTTTCAACCTTCTCCCTTCCATACTCTCTTCTCCTTATACACTCTCTCACTTTCTCTTTACCTTCTCACTTACTTACTTTACCCAACTAAATCATAACCCATCATCCATCTTGACTTCCCATTTTACCCTCCTATTTGTGTTGTGTACATACATTCGTTGATTTCTATTCATTTTATCTCCCTCCTATTTTCCCTATCCAGGTAATATATAAAACTTCCATCATTTCTCTCTCTCTTTCTTGTTTGCTTTCTTTCTTTGACTGCTTTTGATTCTGTTGCCAAAGTTTTCCTGTTTTGGTGCCTCTAGATTTGATTATCTTATTTTCCTGCAATATTTCTTCTTTCCACTTAACTGTCCCAGTTTTACATAAGTTCTATAATGTTCCATCATTTTCTCCAATAGTCGCAAATTGGACACCATTCTTCTTCCATCTTCGACATCTTCCTCTTGTTTATAATGTGTGTTAGCCTATCATTTTCCCTCATCTCATTGATTTTTTGCATCCAGTCCTCTACTGTAGGGATTCCTTTTTTCTTCCAGTTAAGGGGTAAGAGTAGTCTTGCTGCAGTGATTAAATATAATATTCTTCCATATTGATGTTTAAATTTTCCTTCAAGATTCATTGTTATGTTTAATAAGTATAATTTGGGCTCCATTACAAATTGAATCTTAAAAATTGTTTGTATTGTTTTATGAATTTTCATCCAGAATTTTTGTACCTTAGGGCATCCCCACCACATATGATACAATGTGCCTATATCTTTTCTACATCGCCAACATTTATTATTTTCTGTTTTATATATTTTACTAATTCTGGCTGGTGTCAAGTACCACCTATTGACCATTTTAAAGTTGTTTTCTTTAAAAGCAAGGCACGCTGTAAATTTATCAGTATCTTTCCATGCATTGTGCCATTCTTCCATCGTTATTATTTCTCCCAGATCCTGCGCCCATTTGGTCATTGCCTTTGTTACGGTCTCTTTCTCCAAATCTCTATCTAATAATAATTTATAGTATTGTGATATTTTCTTTTCATCCTTTCCCCAAATCACTTTATCCATCTCTGTTTCCATCATTTCTAATCCAGGCTCTATTATATCTTCCGAGAATCTGTTTTTAATTTGTAAATATTTTAACCAGTTCGTGTATATTCCTTTTGTTTCCAATTCCTCTTGCGTAAAAATTATTATTTTTCCTTCCTTTTCCCACAATTCTTGACAATGGGATAAAGTACCTTTTGCCTTGGGAATCTTGCAATAGGATGAAGTGCAGCTTGCCTTGGGAATTTTCATGATAGTCAAACTAGTCAGTTTAAAAAACAACAACAACAACAACAACATTGTCCATGCACAAATTCTTAACCAGACACTGAATAATAAAGGAGGAAGAGACAAGTGAAAATATGAGATAATGAAATGGGTGAATATCATATTCTAGGGATGGAAACAATATTTTAAAATATTTGGAAAATGGTTTTAAAATGTACTTCTCAAGTGTTAGGAAACCCTGACAAGGAGAATACTGGAGAGAATCTTCACAGTTGAGGACTTTGTGCAAATTTTGCATGTATTTTGTTTCCCGCACAAAACCAGCATTTTCTGTTCAGAAAACAGCATTTTCTACATAGAAAACAATATTTCTATTCCCCCCTCTAAAACAACCATGTATGAATTTTCACTGAGTAAGCCCCAGGCTATAAATACTCTTTGAAAACAGCATACATTTCAAAGATTTTCTTGCAGCAAGGAGACAATTGCTACATTTACTTGTTGCTTCCTTTGAGAATCATTTAGTAAAGAATTACAGTTGTACCACCATATCCACAGATTTGGTATTCATGGATTTAAGTATTCATGGCTTGAAAATATTCTTTAAAAAATAATAATCCAAAAAGCAAACCTTGATTTTGCCATCTTATTTGCCATTGCATATAATGGGATTTGAGTATTCAGAGATTTTGGTATTCACGGGGGGTTCTGGAACCAAATCCCAGTGAATATTTGAAGGGACAACTGTACACCTCTATCATATTCTAATTCAGTAAGTAAGAGCTGTGGCAGTAAGAGCGAGCTGTGTAAGTAAGTAAGAATCCCCCCCCATGAAATTTCCTTCATTCCCCATGTTTCTAGCATTGCAGTACCTTAAACCTTAATCTGAACATTTAGAACATTTAGGGGTCCGGCAGAGGAACGGCGTCGTCCAAAACTGCTCCCCTGCTGCGCGGCAGCAACGGAGCTGTTTTGGAATATATAGACCCGAAAATCGCATCTGAAAATCTCCTAACTGAAAGAAAGATATTGTAGCACAAGCATTCCTAGACTTGGTCTACTTCCTCAGATGGGTCAAATTTCTCATCACAGCCCTAGTCAAACCTCATCTGAAGTAGTATTTCTAGTTCATAGCATCACACTATGAAAGCTTATGTTATAATTTCTTTCTCTCAGTCTCAAAGGTGCTACAAGATCTCCTTGTTTACTGATATTGCAGACTAACACTACTATGACTTTTATATTCTAATTTATATTCAGAATATGTTTGTTCAGTGTCTGATTAAGAATTTGTGCATGGGCTATCTGCCTTTAAAAAAAAAAACCAACTGGCTAGATTTACTCTCATGAAAATAATGCTTTCTTTTCAAAGGTTTTTCCAAGATATAGAGCAGAATGTTTATGGTCACTTCCTAGGACAGATATATTAAGTGAGGTCTGCAGTTTTCTTTTCCACCTAAAGAAGCAAGTATCAAATTGTTTTGCAATTGAAGCTTGAAGAAGCACACTTAAACCTGCAGTTTATACTGCTGCTATGGCACATGTAGTTTCGTTTAATAAAGAAATATTTGATCTGAGCAGGATACTGAATACCATAGTGTGTCATTTCATTTCTTGGGAAAGTATTTGAAGAAAATGACATATCTCTGCACTGTTTGTTGACCATTTTGTTGTCACCTGCTGAGTGTTGTCATTTCCATAGCCAGTGGGCTGTGTTGAATGAGACACAAGGAATCAGTCATTAAGAGAAATAGGGGACTTTCTGCAGCTTGTAGAGGTTGAAGAGGGATTGTTTTATCCCCTGCTACATCAACAAAACTGTGTTTAGTGGAGACTTCATTCAGCTATGATTTGAGACTCTAGCCTTATTTTCAGCTCATGTAAAATGACTTTAAAGCATAGATAACATAAAATCGTGGGTTGTTTCCCCCCCAAAAAAGTATCATATATTGGATAAAGATTGAAAAGCCAGGGGCAAGATGATTAAAATGCCTGATCTCTTGATGCATTTCTCACTTAAGAATTAATTTGTTCACATTGATCTGGATGAGGCAGCATTAATACTATGTGATATATATATATATATATATATATATTCATACTCTGCTGAAATTTCTGATAATGGGGATGGCAAATGTTACTGGTTAGTTCATTTTCAGATTCTTTTAAAACTACATTTTTGAAAATGTTTGTTGAAGGTGACAAAATCCCTAATATTGTTTATTTGACAGTAAATGTTGGTACACATTTGTTTATTATTTGCTTGCTTGCAAATGTTTTATTCTCCAGGAAGGCAACTGAGAGGCATGGTGGTGATAAAAATCTTCACTGCCATCATTCCCCTATAATTAAGTATTTTGCTGAATTCCATTCAGTACGTATACTTTGGTGTTTCAGCAGTTGTGGCCTGCTTGGGCTACCATTTCATCTCTTATATTGCAGTGGGATTCCTTTAGTGCCAGTCTAGCATATTAAAACATTCAATAAATTTAAAAAGAGACACTGTGAGATCAAACTACATGTTACATTTAATAAAGTGTACTCATATCTGTGTGTGTTTTTTCCCTGCTTGAAAGGAAGCATGAGGGATCCAGGCCAAGATTTGTGCACATGGGGAGAGGAAATTTAATCTTTCCTTCCCTGGTCATGACTCAGAATTCCACCCTACAGTAACTGGAAAAAATAAACACCACCATGCCCAAAAGAGAATTTTTACCATTCCTAACTTCCATGTGAGTGGTGAGGCTGATTGGAGGCTGTGTGCCCTCATAGATATGTTGTCCTAAATACAGTGTAAAGGGGCAAAGGAATCCACTAGCACCTTTGAAACTAACTGGTTTATCCTAACATAAGCTTTCATGGACTCCAGTTCACTTCATCTGATGCATCTCCATGAATGATTATTTAAGAACAAACCAGTTAGTCCAAAAGCTACTAGTGGGCTGCTTTATGCCATTTTATGCTAAAACAGACTAGCATAGCTATCTCTTTGAATATTATATAACTGACATTTTGAATATTAAATATAAAATGACACCATGGTAACATCAGGATTATTTTGCTCTTCCTACCCCCATCTGCAGGCTTCTCCAGAACTGAAAACATGTTCCAGATCAGTTTTCCAGACCACCAGAGCATCTCTTTTGGTTTGGGGGAGCATGAAGGAGGCTGTAGGAAGAGGGGTGATTGTCTCTTGTCACTTGTGAAATGTGAAAGCTGTTTCCATGGGTTCAAAGACAGCATTGGGTACATGCCATAGGGAACTGCATACTACATATCTAATGTAATGCATTTTGATCCTGGGCAGCTTCTTCTTAGAACATTGCTTCCCCGATTTAAGAATATGAGCCTGATAATATTTGGTGCCATTTGGCACCAAAATCATATTTGCCAAAATCTATTTCATATCATAATTGTGGCTGTGCAGCTTATGAGAGTGACTGATTAAATGGATGTAGCTATGAGGAAGGGGATAAAATGAGGGCATCGTCCCCCCCAAGTAAGAATCCCCACCCCATGAAATTTCCTTCATTCCCCAAGTTTCTAGCATTGCAGTACCTTAAACCTTAAGCTGAACATTTAGAAATACAGTTTAGGCATCCCAAGAAAGCGAGCAGGCAAAAGTACCAAGGGAATGCGAACACAACAAATATAAGAACTCTGGAATGAATAATTTTCAATGTCTCGTTCTCTGCAAGTGCTAGAAATTTGGAGACCAAAGGGCAATTTCATTTGCAGGGGCAGAATTCTTATTTTGGGGCAGGGGACAAATGCTCTCAGCACTGAAAGTTAAGTTGCTCATAGAACTAAAGCGTCTGCAGGTCAATTCCATGAGGGAAAGGAAAATTGTCCATTTGGTTTGGTTATCTGTTTGGTTGGGGGATACTGAAAACTAGGCAGATAGCCTAGGAAAAGGAAGCTAGATGAAGGGTACAAAGTAGTTGAAAGATTAATAAAGAGAAATACAAAAGAAGGGTTAGATATTGAATTAAATTTGAGAAAGTTTGAGAATGAGACTCAAATGGAAGGAAAGGCACAGAACTTACAGTGCTAATGTGACAACTATTAAGAAATTTCAAAACTCTTGAGGTTTGGACAGGTTATATTCTAGTCAGAGATTGATAAAGGAAGGCTAGGAAAGATGTTCAAGAGACAGTGGGACTAAAAGGAAACAAATGAAATAGTCTGTGACCTAAAAGAAGGGATCTAACTGATGGTAGAGACAAGATGTTGGAGAAAGGGAAATGGGGTACTTTCTCTTCAACTGGATAGCACTTCAGACAGAGAACAGTTTTCTGACAATCTCTCAAACAGAGGACACATGTTTCACATTCCATGCTGTGGAGCCATAAAATCCATTGGGTGACTTTCAGTGAGCCATTCTCTCTGCCAGACCTACCTCACAGAGTTCTTGTGAATACAAATTTGGGACAAGGAGGGCAAACTCAAAATAATGGTTCATGGACCAGTCCCAGTACCTGAGCAGTTAGCTGCTGGTTCCTGGTGAGTTCTGGGGGGAAAAGAATCATTTGTATCCAGTGGGCACAAATATGGTGCTGGTCTCTGGCACACAGAAGGAAAAAACATTGCCGGCCCCCTACGTCAAATTTCAAACTTTTTGAAATTTTCATTCTTTTATGCAACATGTCATGCCCCTAAATTTAACAGTAGAAGACTCAGGTAATCAAATACCAAGAGCCTGGAAATGCTAGTTTTTGGACAACAACTTCCAGAATAGCTTGAGATACACTAATGTATGCTGCCTGAAGCTAATTAAAGAAAAAAATAGATGCAAATAGTAAAATGACATCACTAGGGCCCAAAGACTCAGGGCCTGGGATGTTCTTTACTTGGGAAACCTAATCTGAATATATTTATAGTAATCAAAGTTTTTCTAGCTCCTGTATTATAAATAACTTGAGTTCAATATTTCAGTAAGACCTGGATTCATAGAAAATACCTGTTTTTATACTACCTGTCTGTTATAGACACATGGACATAAAAAATCAGTCCCTAGTACTGGCCAATTGGATGAATAGAACTTTATTTTATTTTATTTTTAACCCTTTCCCCAATATGGGTCCTGTCAGTGCACTGTCAAGGCCTGACAGAATTTCACGGGACAGAATATGTCCACCATGATTATTGAAAAGCTGTATGATGCAATGTGAGGCAAAAGTTATTGCATTGTGATGGACATAGACTGTCATCACTACATCACACAGGATATGCCCAAGATGACACAGCATGCCTGATGCAAGAGGCTGACACACCATTGCTGATGCAAACATACCATGAACTATGTATATAAGTGGATATAACCTATGTCCTTTGTGGGGAGTTATTGTTGGAGTTGCAGCCGGAGGTTATGTCAGATTGTTCTATGGACAGACAGCTATTAGTTTGTATATACGCTGTAAGTAAAGTTCTATAAATAGAGCTTTGAGGCTCAGAGTGATTCTTGGGCACCTTGCACACTGCAAGGAGGGTACAGCTCAGGAGAACTCAGCATAGAGGCACAATGAGAGCACACATGCTGATGGGCCCAAGGCAGTTTATAATATAAGTTAATACAAAATATAGCTAAAACAATATATAATATGATTTAAAAAAAAATAAATAGACAATCCAATTAAAGCACTTAAAAAGTTAAAAATGCATTCAAACCCTAGTAAAGATATAAATACATCATGCTACATTAAAAGAACCATCTCCAACCACCAATTAAAAGTTGAAGGGCTGTTTAAAGGGAAAGGTCGTTGCCTGCTAGCAAGAAGATTGTAGAAAGGAGTTTAGCATAGAAGGGAAGGGAGTTTAATAGCCTGGGAGTAGCCACTGAGAAGGAACCTCTCTTTGCTTCTGTCTCCTTCTTGCTGCATAGAATAGTTTTTGTTTTGGCTGCCAAGTTTGGATGAAGCAAGGTTTCCCTTCAGGTCCCATGGACATCATTGTAACCTGTATCTAGGGCCAGTAGGTCATGAAGAGTCCCCCATGACATTACTAAAAATTGTTTGAGGAGGGTCTCTCTCTCTCTCTTTTTTTTTTTTTTTTTTTTTTTTTTGAGGGGAGGTTGTATTCAGAGGCCTCTCATAATTTGAGTTCCTTGCTTATGCATAAATTCAGTACTGCCTGCATCTACCTGTGGAATACATGAGAAACTTGGGAGGAAGGATTTGGCATATTTTTTCTGAATTCTGTGTTGCTTAGACAGCAGCTCCACTCTTAGATGGCCAGCTTTTATGACCTTTCATTGGGAGTAACGTTTCATGCATGCCAGATGGTAGTAACCTTTGTCAGTGATAATGATCAGAGATAATCTCACTTTAACCATCCTGCTGTCCTGGTGACCAGGAGAAAAGAGACAGGTGGGAGCTCTGGTAGCACAGTGGTTAAATGCTGGTACTGCAGCCACAACGTCAATCCCAAGGGCTCCAAGGTTCACTCAGCCTTCCATCCTTTGGTAGATAGGCTGGGTTGTGGAGGAAATTAGCTAACACACATTGGAAACCTCTTGGAGAGTGTCTAGCATGCTATAAAAAGCAGTGTAGATGTGCAGCTGCTATTGCTTAACAATTTGTAAACTGCTCTGAGAGCCTTTGTGGCTGAAGAGCGGGGTAGAAATACGTAGATAAATAAAAATAAATAAATAAGAAGTCAGATCTATATAGAACATAGAAATGTGAGCCCCCTCCCCCTTTGGATTACTATTTCCTTAGTCTTGCTGGTTGGGGGACTCTGAGGGTTGCCATAGACAAAGGTAAGCTCTCTAAGCACTGGAGTGGTATGTTGTAGTAAAGAAAGGCTACTTTGACCTTATTTGCCCTTTCCCTCAGAATGTGTGACAAACTCTCAAATATTTTAAGCTCAAAACTCCTAAACATTATGTACTGTTCTGAATTTAGGAAAGCCTGGTCTTATTGAGAAGAGCCAGACCCCATTCCCTCCTCTGCTCTCCTTTCTGCTGAGTTAATTATTGTGTTTTTAACATGTATCATTGTGTTTTTTAAAGCATTCTTCCTTGCATTGGCTGTACTTTACAGGACACATATAAACTCAATGTGATGACTGTGCTCTGTATTTTGTATTACTGTGTTGTAAGTGGAGGAGAGACAGGACTGTTGTGTGAGGCACCAGCCAGACATGTTCCAGGAAGTCTAGTTCTATCCTTTCTTAAGGAATTTGTCATTCCTTTGGTTCCTCCTGTGTTCAGCTACATGAGCAGACATATGATATGCATTGGCATCATGATTTTAACACACTGAGGATGGTTCTTTCAGTGAGACTTTCCAAAGAGTCTGATAAGGAGGATTACCTACTGTAGAAGGCAATGTCACTCCATTGATGGAGTGCTCTTTGATCCAGTGGAGTTTCCCTTTAATAAAGGGATGGGAATTATGCAGTCTTCCAGACATTAAACTACAAACCACAGGGGCACTAGCCAACAGTGAGGACTAATGTAACTTGCAGGCTAGCAACTTCGGAAGGGCTGCATGATTCTTACCTCTGCATTGGTGGAACATTAAAGGAGGCACTTTTTAAAAATAATCCTCCCTTTCTGCTGCAGCCCCCTGTGCTCCATGTACAACCCACCTGCTGTTCGAAAAGGTTTGCAGCAAGTGTGAGGAAGAATTTCAGCTACCTCTTCATTCTGATGTCAAAAGCCGATTTCCTTTTCCATTTTTCACATAGAAGCTGGGACACATATAGCCGAACAACATCAGAGTGTGATCAGAAGGATGTGACCAGACAACAAGAGAAGTTATTAATGAGAGAGAATGCATAAAACTAATATTTTAAGCACAAAACCCCTGAACGTTATGTACTGGATTTAGGAAAACCTGAACTTATTGGGAAGAACCAGATTTCATTCCCTCCTCTGCTCTCCCTCCAATGAGTTAATTGAATGCAAAATAGTTGTGCACTTTGAACTCCATTTGCAGCAATTGATGTAATTCAAGAACAAAAGGGAAAAGTTGGAGAAGGAGATAAAAGCCAGAACACTTTAAAAGCTGGTGAGAGGGTCAGACAGCAGAGGATTAATAGCATTGTTTCTGCCAAACTGGGACATTTGGGTGGGGGATGTCAATGACATAATTTAGAAACAGTCAATTATTATATTTTATTGTGTTATTGTCATTGTATATGATAGGCTGTAGCTTTACAATATGTTTAGGAAGATGCATAATAGCATTATTAGCTTGATCAAAGAAAAGTAGCACACAACCATTCTTTCTTCGTCATACATAGAGAGTAGCTGAAAAGAGCTAACAGAAACAGGAAGAGGAAAGAGCAAGGGAAGGTACCCTAGTTACCATACACAGATACTGTTTTATATTGGAAATGTTCAGTTTTCTAAGGGAATAAGCCATTCAGTTTTCTCATATGCGCATGAGGTGAAGGGCTGCATTATTGACAGAGCCCCAGGACTGGAGGGCTACCTCAGCTCACAAGGTAGTTGCAGTGCAACATAGAAAGTGAGACTTTTCTTTTTTAGTTGGGCTAGTTTAGGTTTGGTTAAGGACTAGTATGAACCCAGATTATTTTGCCCTTTTAAACTTCTTTTTCAAATCTTTTTTATGTTTTTTCTTTCTCTTCCCCCTTTTTCTCAGTTGCCTTTCACACAATATAACAAGCTGTTTAAATAAAATATCCTTTACATATTTTATTCTCAAATACAAGAGCAAAAAATATGAAACCCCCCTTTCCAAAATGGGTGACTTTATGAGAGCATCTGTATTTTTTTACTTTAATTTTTGTAATCTTTTTCATTTTGGTGAAAATTTAGCAAACAATTTTTTTGGCTTAAAAAAAACCAGTATTTTTTTGCCCAAAACAATGTTTTCTCCCCAAAAAATGTTCCAAGCACATTTTTAATGGAAAAGCATTGTGTGTGTGTTTTAACCCAAAAATCATTTCTGAAATTTTCATCAAAAAAGCCCAAAATGTGAAAAAAAACTCTTGGTTCTTGACAAAGGACATGAAAATTTGTGAATATTCTTCTAAAACCCCAATGGAGGGGGATGTTAGATATTCCCAGTCTCCTCTGCTTCAGCAAAAACTCTAGGGAACCCTTGCCACACTGGTTCATTATATTATGTCCTATTGTTGTAAGTTCATTTTTTTAGAGGATATTAATAGCAAACCTCTTCCGCTACAGTTGCAAGAATCTTCCATGAATGACATTTGTGCATTTCATTTTCTAGACACCCAGGTGTGCCCAAATTTACATATATCAATTTCTCCATAGTTATTCAAGATTAAAATACTTTAAGATTAAAAATAACATGGGTGATATAACTGCCATTTGTGCTTCAAAACATTTTTCATTTTTATTGTACCCACAAATCACCTGTATCAAATCAATTGAAAACAGTCACATTCTGCCAACTATATAGGTATAAGGAAGCATATACTGCTTATATATTGTTCCTTAGTGAGAAGAAACTACCTGAGGTCTTAGCTACATGGCTAGAGGGCACAGAAAATTGACACACAGCAGACAGGCAATCGGGTTTATCAACAAAGCCAGCAGTAGGGCCAGAAAAGACAAGCTGACATGCAGATGCGATGGATAAGAATTTCATCCAGAGATTCTTGAGCATATGGAACCTACATCTGCCAGTGCTACTATAACAGTTGGCTCCCCGGCCTTACACAGCTTCTGTAGAACTGACATGCAGCAAAATCTAAGGCAACACTTCTTTTCTGATAGTGTAAACTAGCACTTCTAAAACTGAACTCTTACTTTACAAAGAACCATCTGGGTCATAACATGGCTACTAGAAATGAATGGATGTTTTCGCAGGTGAGGAACTAGAACACTGAGAGAAAGGAAATTAACATAACACCATTTATAGCAGAGTTAGGAATGTAAAAATCAGCCAGGTTTTGTTTTGGGGGTTCGTTGTTGTTCTTATTGGATTGTTTTGTTTTGTTTTCTTGGATTCTCACTAGCATTCTAATCCCATCTCAGTTCTTTATTAGGATGTGAGACTTAAAAAAATCCTATGGGTAAATTTGTTTGTATTTCTGTACACAGTTTTCTTAACATATACATCTGTGCACAGTTCCCCCCCTCCTAGACTAATACATGTTAATTCACATTTTTCAAATGTGCTCATTCTTTTGTCATGCACATTTTCCAAATCTGTCTCACTATCCACAATGCTGCAGCCTTATTTGAAAACTCACGCCAAGCAAGTCTTAAAGAGAAACGGCAACGCAAAAAGATTCACAACCCGGAAACATCACCCAAGGAGACCTTCTGCTGTGCTTTCTGCAACCAGAATTGTTTATCTCGGATTGGCCTCTTTAGTCATCAGCATGCTTGTAGAAAGCGCGGGATGAGTCCTTCCTGAATCTTCATTTGCGAAGAAAAGCCAGACGTTTTCAAAATCTACATGTGGCTTATTAGGATTCATTTTTGTTCATTGAAATGCATTACAAGCTTACTTTGTAGGAGTCAGAAAACCTTGCAGCAGTACTGTTATGAGTCGTTCCCAGTTTACCTCCTACCCAAACCTGATTTATTTTTACTTTTTTAAAAAAAAGATAGCACAAGCTTCTTGTCATAGGTTCTTGAGTAGAATTCCTTGTCATGGAAAATGCTAAAGAAAATTGGCACTGAAATTTTAAATGAAATGTAGATTTAACATGCATGCATTGATACTTTAAATTCAACAATGCAATTGCAAACTTTTGGCTTTGTGAGCTTTATTGCTATCTATATAAAGGGGAGATCTACACATTTTCTTTTTCTTTTTCCAGTGCAGGGAAAAAGGGGAGATCTACACATTTTCTTTTTCCAGTGCAGTCATTGTTCAGTGCAAATGAAAAATTCAAACAAACCAGTACCTGTACTTGCATATGATTTTTTTTTTCTGTTGAAGAGACCCCTATAAGCTTCCTTTGGCACATAATATAGAGCCTCTGAACTTTCAAGTTAATCCAAGTCCCTTGGAGACTGTATTTTTTTTAAAAAAAAAATTTTTAATGCAAGAACATAGAAGAATTGAGTAGAGGATATGAAGTCAGGGATGCACTGAAGGTTGTGCCATAATTTTGGTATTATATTGGTCTTGCAGCAGAAGTCTGTTGCCAGAAATAAAAAGCACACACACTGAGGTCATCTCTGATAACCTTGAAATAGATCCTCAGGGATGTGCTGTTATTCTTTTACCTTTTTGGAAAGTACAGAAGGATCTTCACTTCTGAGAATATTTATGGCAGCTGAAGGTCTTGGGTCAAACTCTTCAGTTGACAGTATTCCAAATGCAATACTGGGCATCCTTGATTGCATTTTCTTTTAATTCGGTTTGCAGAAAATCACATGGATAATGTGGCTCCAAATGCAGAACACTTTTACTCATAAGTAAATTGCATTAAATTCAGTTGAACTAAAGGAGAAATGTATTTAAAAGTGGAAGGTGAAATCCTTTTCACCCGTAACATGAGCACAAAATGCTTACGCTATGCATAATTAATATGAATACTGAGAATACTAAAATCTCCTTCGTGTTCATGGTCTCTATGAAATCACACACATGTGTTTTGGAATGTTAAAGAGCTAGGCTAGCATTTTGGCTGGCTGACCACCCTCACCCTCAATGTATGAACCGAGGAGGTTTTCCACTCAGCTTTTCCATTCAGTTTTTAACCAATGCAGTGGCAGAAGCATCAAAGATCTTTCCACATACTAGTATTTTCTCTGCCTTTCTGGGTTTAAAAGAAAGGCACAAAGAAAAACAGAAAAAAGGTTTCCCCCCTCCTCAGTTACATTCTCCTTCCATTATTACTGAAACAACTGAAAACAGAAAAAAAGGCTGAGGAGTGTATATATTTTGCAATTTTCCTTGGTTCAATTACTTCATCATTCATTTCCTGTGCATTCTCAAAGTTCCTTTATTTATTTGTTTTTAAGCAATTACACACCACCTTTTTATCATATCAATATAAGAGAATAAAATCACCATTAAAAACATCTGTACAATTTTAAATAGAAACATCACATATTCAAATATCAAAACAGCAATAGAGGATAAATAATAGTCAGCCATCAATTTAGCAAAACAAAAACAAAAACAATGAACAATAGAGAAGATGAAGCTTCCCTGTGTAATCTCATAAGCCTGTTTTTATGGTATTTATCCCCTTCAGACTTCCTTGACCTTCTGGCCAAAATGAATTCCCCTTCCTAGAAGTTTTCAACTAATTCAAATACACTGTAGGACTCCCTTGCATTATTTAGTATCAAAAAAGTATCAGTTTTTCAAAGCCAGAAATAGACATCCATCCCTTTTCTGGGGTTGCATTTGTTAGCAGGCCATGAAGCCTTGGGGGGGGGGGTGTCTCAGGGCAGAAATTCCAGAAAGCAGGTCCTTTTCTGCACATGTATGACCTGTTCTAGGAATGGTGTGATAGAAAGCAATTAATTACTTAATTAATTAAGTCCCTCACACAAACACATGAGCATGCATAATGCATTAGATAATAATGCAAAATCTTCACTGCGAACCCATTTTCAAGTGTACAACTTCAGTGAACTAACAACCATATCTTCTATTTTTTTTTATGCAAATACTAAAGTAAAACATAACATTTTATCAGAAACATTGGGAAATTTTGGAAGAGGCAGGGTAAAAACCGGAAGCAAGCAACACATTTTCCCTTGAATACTGGGTTCCCTAGCATGTGAGTTGCCTAGAGCAATTGCACCTTTTGGAACCTCTGATAATCCTATTGGCTCATTCATATTGGTAGGTGGGCTCTTGAGTTCTGAACTGATAGAAGTTTCTGTCTTTTTTCTTTTTCTTTTTTATTAATTTTATAATCATACATTATATTATCTAATCAATACTTAGTTATTATAACACATAAAATTACTATAAAATCACAATTTTTCTATTAACTAGTTACAAAAGTTAACATAGATTCTTTATTATAATTCTATTCAAAAATATTAATTCCCCTACCCCCACCCACCTCAGTGCTCCCCTTCACCGGAGCCATTATCCCTTACCTAATCTTTCCAGAATCTCATTTCTTCTTGTGGAGGTAACCTCCCATCTTTTGTCTGTAATACTTTTTTAACAAATACATTACAAATTTTATCAAAGTCACTTTCTTTCCAACTTCCTCTTCTTACTTTGATTCTACATGTTAACTTATCATTTATTGCTATCTTCCACACTTCTTTATACCACTCCTCCACTTGTACATTTATTTGCATTTTCCAATATCTTGCTATAATTAATCTTGCTGCCATTAATAAATTTGTTATTAAATCCTTTTCTGCTTGGTTCCCATTCTCTTCATTATAAATTGACATCAATGCTATGCTCGGCTTCCTTTCTATATTTCTATTCAGAATATTCTCTATTTCTATAAAAACCATTTCCCAAAACTGCTGTACAAATTTACAATTCCACCACATATGCATATATGTACCTATTTCTTGACAACCTCTCCAAAAATATTTAGAGTTATTCTTATCTATATTATGCAATCTTGCTGTTGTCAAATACTATCTCCATATTATTTTATAATCATTTTCTTTTATCCGTATCAGCATATTTTTAGATGTCTTTGTTTCCATATCTTATCCCATTCATGATCTCCAATTTTTTGTTTCAAATCTTCCTCCCATATTATCCTTAAATATTCCCCTTTGTCTTTTTTCCCCTTATTTTTTATCAATATTTTATATAATTCACTTGTAATACCTCTCATACTTTCATTATCATCCCTCTTTTCACCTTTTTTCACCAAATTTTCAAATTTTGTAAATTCCCTTATTTCTTTATTATTCTTTTTCCAATTTTTAATCCATTGTTCTAACTGTATGCAATTAAACCATGAAATTTTCATTCCACATAATTTCTCTCTTATACTCCCTTTCTCATTCATCCATCCTATCCATCCCTCTATTTTTTCTAGTCCTCTTTTCTTTAATTCCTTTCCCAATTTTTCCTTCAAATTATTTGGGATTTTTTCCCCCATTATAACCGGTGTTAATACTGAATCAATAGGCAAAAATTCTCTCTTATATTTATACCATATTTCCCATATATTTTGCAGAAATGGGTTCTCAATTCCTTTAATTTCCTTTTTTGTAAAATTATCAAAAAATATATTCCATATTCTCTTTTCTATTCTCCCTGTTTCTATCTCTAACCATTCTAAATCCCCCTGTCCTACAATTCCTTCTATAACATATCTCAATTGATTAGCTTCATAATATCCTTTTATTTTGGGAAGACCAAGTCCTCCCTCCTTCTGTGATATATACCAAAATAATTTATTTAATCTTGTCCTTTTCCCTCCATTACAATATTTATTCAGCATATTTTGCCATTTTTTCAATTCTACTTCTGATACTTTTATTGGTAACATTCTAAACAAAAAATTTAGTTTAGGTAATATTTTCATTTTAACTAAAGCTACTCTTCCAAACCATGATAGTTGAATATTTTTATATTCTTCCAACTTCTTTTCCATTTCTTTCCTTAGTACCATAATATTTTTCTCTTCTAATTCTTTTAAATCTTTTGTAATATTTATTCCTAAATACTTAATATTACTTTTTAATCTTACTTCTATTTTTTTCTCTTTTACAAATACATTTTCTTCTTCCTTATTATAGTTAAATAACATCAATTAACCTGTAAGCCTGTCATCTCCCCAAATACTTTTAAATGTTCTTTAATCTTTTGTATTCCGTTAATCAGTTCCTTAATTGTTAACAATGTATCATCAGCAAACAAGCTTATCTTATGTTTTGTTTGTACTCCAATTCCTTCTATACTATTATCATTTCTTATCACATTTGCTAGAATTTCTATTACCATTGCAAACAATATTGGAGAAAGTGGGCAACCTTGTCTTGTTTTTCTCGTTATTTTTATTTCTCTTGTTATTCCATCATTAACCATCACTATAGCTGTATTATGGGAATCCAATTGATCTATTAATCCTCTGAACCTCTTCCCCATTCCAAATTCTTTCAATATTATTTTTAGTGTTGGCCATTCCACACAGTCAAATGCTTTAAATATATCTAATGCTAATATCCCTGCTTTTACTTTTGTTTTGCCAATTATATGTATTTTATTTAACACCCTTCCTATTAAATTTGACATTTGTCTTCCTTTCACAAATCCACATTGGTCCTTTAATATATATTTATACATACAACTATTCATTCTCTTTGCCATTATTGCTGATAATAACTTTGCATCTTGATTTATCAATGATATAGGCCTGTATGATCCAGGGTCCAACAAATCCTTATCTGGCTTTGGTATCAATATTAGCAATGATTGTTGCCATGATGAAGGGACTTTATCTCCCATTATTATATTATTATATAATTCTAATAATTTAGGTATCAGCTTCTTTTTAAATACTTTATAATAATCTGGTCCTAACCCATCCATTCCTGGAGCTTTCCTGCTTTTTAAATTGTTTATTGCTTCCTCTATTTCCATTTTTGTAATTGGTTTTTCTAATAAATCCCTATCTTCCTCTTCTATTTTAATCTACAATTTTCCCCTACATATTTTTCTATTTGTTCCACTGATTTATTCCCTGACTGGTACAGGTCTTTATAAAACTCCTCAAAAATTGTTAGTTTTTCCTTCATTGTTCTATACATTTTACCTGTTTTATCTCTAATCCCATTTATCATATTTTCCATTTTCTTCTTGATAGAAGTTTCTGAACTACCTTTAAAGGTAGCCCTCTGTAGAATGGACTACATAGTTTCGCCTAGATGACTTTTCCAAGCTCTGAAATCTCATGTACACTCCCATGAGATCCATCACAGAATAAAGACAGAGTATTAATAAGTAAAATCAAATAATATCTAAGGACTGGAAAGGACAAAAGCAAACAGACAACAACCCAAATTTGCAAGACCTAAATTTAACCAGAAAACAGCAAGACCCATTTTGTCATATTCCTATCTAACTCACTACTGGAAATACCAGATTGATGTGAATTATTTTTTGAGTTCTTCCTTAAGAAAAGAAAAAGTTGGATAAAAACTCACATATGTTATAACAGACAAAGAAACAGAAGTGGCAGAAGAGCTTATACGAGAGTGTGTTCTCCCTCTGAGATTAACCTCCCCACATAAAGACAACAGCTCAATTCTATACATTTCTACTCAAATCTCAGCCCTATTAGGATTAGTGGTCCTTGCACTCAGGAAAACAGGTATAAGATTTTAGCCTAACAGACAATAATCTGGTCCCAGGGAGAATATCTAGGGTGGTCCACAAGATATATAAAATCTCTTTTTCCAAGTCAGAGGAAAAACCCTCCCAGTCACTGTGAAAACCTCCACAGTTGCTCCAACCATTCAAGGGAAGGAATGAAAGTACCAGGATGTGTCTTTCAGCTTGCACTGAAACTGGTATACACCAGTTCCATCCATGTGCTTCCAGTGGTAGAGAATCAGTAGAAACAAAAACAAAAAAATACAAAATGACTAAGGAGAGAGGAAAACAGTGAAAATAAATAGAAAAAAAGACCCCATTCCTTCTCTCTTACTACTATCCTGCTGGACTGAGCCTGGAAGGACTTTGGATATTTTGGACACTCCAGGGTTAGAGGTCCCATGGCCCCCACATCCTGAAGTGGGCCCCTAGGCCAGGATTTTTGGTGGGCCCCCTACCAACTACTAAGGCTAAGGGCAGTGAGATGTTCTGCAGTATTTAGGATAAAAATTAAAATAAGTAAGAATAAAAGATGGCACCAAAGTAATATTTATAGTTATTTTTTAAAAAAAACTAAATGGATTTTCATAGTAAAAACTTACAATAATATCATGCCAGCCCCCCTCCTATTCCCAGGCCCCTGGGTCCCCTGGCTAGACCCCTGTCATCCCTCCCGCCTTTGTGGGAGCTATGAGATGTCCCAGAGATGCCTGTTGAGTAACTTCTAGGCATGATTTCAAGACATAAGCACTTTGGGGTTTTTTTTGCAAGGAAATCCTTTCCAAATACTGCAGCAGCTTTTTGTGCTTGGGTTTCATTTGGCTACTGACACATCAACTGAGCATACTTATGAAGAAAATAAAACATATATTCTTTAAAATAAGTGAAAGCAGTCACTGGATGAATCAATCCCATTTTCCTATGGATTAATTCTAGTAACAGTGTTTAAGCAGACATGTAAGGGTTATGATTCATTCACACAGTACCATAGCAGGCATTGTGAATCACAACAATAGCATAAAGATAAATTTTTTTTATTATAAAAAGGAAAGGTTTTGGTACTTAAGAAGGGAAGTGTTTTTGTGGAGGAAAAGATGGAGTAGTAATGTCCATTCCTCAATGTGACCTGTGTATTCTATCATTATAAAGTACATGTTCCTGTATAAAAGTAATAGGACTTTGAATAAGTGTAGAATGACATATTTGGTGAAAACATTCATAATTGTTCTTAATGTCTGTTACCTCAGAAGCCGTCATGCTTCCTAAAAAATGATGTTATGTGTGTAAGAGTTTTTTTTTTTCTTCTGAAAATGAGACCTGGCTAGAAACTATAAGCAATGTGACAATCTTACAGGTGTTGTTTTGTTATCTGTCTTGAAACTGAATCTACCTAATGGTGACCCTATCCTCGTATTAGACTTGTGATTTACAATTTAAAGTGGGTCAAAGGAAGACATTTTCTTCAAGCCGAGAAGTATTTCTCAACTTTATGTTTTGTTTATGAAGCAACATTTTAGTTCAGAGTTTAAAATGACCTACAGCAGTCTCTTCTTTTAGTTTCTGTATTTGAGTACATCATCTTTAGATCATGGTTAGTCATTGTTTCCTACAGCTGTAGATGTATAATTGCCGTAGATGTGAATTGCTGGGAGAAAGGGGACCTGCCATGAGATCTCCGAGATGCAGTCATCATCACCCTGTACAAGAAAAAAGGAGCAAAATCTGATTGCTCAAACTCTCGAGGCATAACACTGCTCTCTATTGCTGGGGGAAAAAATCCTTGTAAGGATACTCCTGAACAGATTAGTTCCTGCTATTGCAGAAGAACTTCTTCCTGAAAGCCAATGTGGCTTCATAGCTAATAGGAGTACTACAGATATGGTATTTCCCCTTAGACAACTGAAAGAGAAATGTAGAGAGCAGAACAAGGGTCTCTATGTAACATTTGTCAACCACACCAAAGCCTTCAACACTGTGAGTAGAAAAGGTCCATGGCAGATCCTGGAAAGACTAGGATGTCCCCCCAAATTCCTTAAAATATTTATCTTGCTACACGAGGGCCAGGGTGGTCAAGTCAAATATGGCGATGCTCTTTCAGAGCCCTTTCTAATAACTAATGGAGTGAAGCAAGGTTGTGTTCTTCTTCCAACTTTATTTACCATCTTCTTCAGCATGATGCTCCGAAGGGCTACGGCAGAGCTCGAAGAAGAAGACGGCATCTATATACGTTACCATACTGATGGTAGCCGTCTGAGGGTTCGCATTAGACTCTAAACTATCTAGTTCGTGAGCTGCTCTTCGCTGATGATGATACCCTTGTTGCCAACACAGAAGCAGCTCTGCAATGCCTAACATCCTGCTGTGCAACAGCTGCAGAGCTGTTTGGGCTGGAAGTCAACTTGAAGAAAACAGAAGTTCTTTACCAGACTGCACTACAGGACCAACACCACCATCGCCACATTGCTGTAGGTAAATCTGTGCTTAAGTCCGTTCAGCAGTTAACCTACCTGGGAAACATCATCTCCTCAGATGCCAAGATTGAGAAAGAGATCAATCACAGATTAAGCAAAGGCATATAGTGCATTTGGAAGACTTTACAAAAGAGTATGGAGTAATAAACACCTGAGGCGAAGCACAAAAATCAGTGTGTATAGAGCCATTGTACTGTCTATTCTCCTTTATGGATCTGAAACATGGGTCACCTATCACCACCACCTATGACTCCTCGAACGCTTTCATCAGCGCTGTCTATGCACAATCCTAAATATACACTGGACTGACTATGTGACGAATGTTGCTGTCCTTGAGCAAGCAGGGATCACCAGCATTGAGGCCATGATATTGAGAACACAGCTGCGCTGGGCAGGGCACGTTTCTAGGATGGAGGACCATCACCTCCCAAAAATAGTACTCTACGGTGAACTCACCATGGGTCAGTATAAGAGGGGCGCTCCAAAAAAACAATACAAGGCTCCCTGAAGCAACATCTCAGGTTTGGCCGAATTGATCACCAACAATGGTCTGCCCTGGCCTCACATCGGGAGGCATGGAGACGCACTATCCACAATGTTGCAGCCTTATTTGAGAACTCATGCTGAACAAGTCTTGAAGAGAAGCGGAATGAGTCCTTCCTGAACCTTCGTTTGCGAAGAAAAGCCAGAGAGAGAGAGATGTATAATACTGAGGAATAGATCTGTGCTTTTTGGCTTATTATGAATTTAACTTTGATGAAAGAGCCAACGTGGTATAGTGGTTTGAGCTATGGCTTTGGATACCGGGGCTTGAATCCCTGCATTCTTGCCAAGAAAGCCCCATTATAGGTTTACCTTAAGGCCACCATAACTCAGAGACAACTTGAAAGCACACAACAACAAACTGATGATAACTCCTAAGCACCAGTAAAATCAAACCTCTAAAATTGATTTTTGGTAATTTCACTGGTCAGCCACTGAGCCTTTACTGACACAGGCATAAGAATCTGAAGACAGAATTAAAAGTCCCAAAGTACGTCAGTAGTTCCAACAACCTATTTTCCATTTCTCATCTTTTTGCAAGGCACATTTAATAGCATGTATTACTCTAAAGCTGAAAAGTTTACATTTCATTCATTCATTTGTTAGACCTTGTGACACCTTGTAAGCCTGTGATGAATAATTTTGTTCTGGCCTTTTTAACCTTCATAAAATATCACTTTGTTAAAAAAAATATCAATGTCTGTTACTGCATCTGTAATTAAAAATGGCTTTCTATCTGACCATAAATTCATACCTGCCTCCTCATCTCATCATTATTCCCAGTTGCATAACAAAAGAAAATAAGGTGGGAAGAGATCTTTTATCCCATCATCTTGGAGCTCTTCTGTTTCTTAACATGGATGGACCTGATCTGAGCAGTCAAATTTTTGCCCCCACTTTTTTTTTAACACTAATGTACTAGCTCAGTTATTCACCTCTTAAATAGTGGAAGCTAAGATTTTGCATTGAAGGCTGTGGTGGTTTATCTAAGTATGATTGAAACAATGTTGGAATGGCAAAGCAAGAAGTGGTTAATGAAGGTGAAGGAAGCAAAAATGATTGCAAACAGAATACAGTGGGCCTTCCTGATCCACGGGCTCTGGATCCATGATTTCAACTGACCGTAGATCATTGAGTCCTATACTTAAAATACTGGCAGTGTGAATGTGGATGTGCTGAAGTGTCTGCACCCACATCACTGCCATTTAAGTACCATATATTCCGGCGTATAAGACGACTTTTGAGCACTCAAAAGTGCCCTCCAAAATCCACAGTCGTCTTATACGCCGGATATAATTTGCTTCACCTGCCTGCCTATCTCCTGCCTCTTCGCAAATGGAGCGAAGAGGCAGGAGATGGAGCAGGGGGGTTAAGCAAAGTGCTCCTCCCTGCCCCCCGTGCATCCACCCCCCGCGCATCCACCCCCCTTCCAAAAGCCGCGGAACCGCGGCTTTCGGTAGGGGGGGCTGGGAAGCTCCCTCCTCCCTGCCACCCGCCCACCCCGTGCATCCACCCCCCTCCCGAAAGCCGCAGAACCGTGGCTTTCAGCAGGGGGGGGCTGGGAAGCCCCCCCTCCCTGCCACCCACCCACCCCCGCACATCCACCCCCCCTGCCAAAAGCCATGGAATCGCGGCTTTCGGGAGGGGGTGGCTGGGAAGCCCTCTCCTCCCTGCCCCCCGCCCCCCGCGCATCCACCCCCCTTCCCCAAAGCCACGGTTTGGAGAGGGGGCGTGGCTGCGAAGCCCCCTCCCTCCAACTATCCTTCCACCCTCCCCGAAGCACCCTCCCTCCACCCCCCCAGCCAGCTGGCCATCCCGCATTCCCCAACCCACCAGGAGACTGGGCAGCCTCCTGTGGGTTGGGGAATCGCGGGAAGAGGGAGCACAGGAGGGATCGGGGCTGTGGAGTTAAATCCCTAGATTCGCTCCCTCTCCCTTGACGGTGGGGAGAGGGGGCGAATCCCGGGGTTTGGCTCCATGGCCCTGCGTCCTCCCTATGGAGCCAAACGGGGCATGTTCGCCCCTTCTCCCCACCTTCCTTCCCCCCCACACACACATACACACTGGTTTCTACAGCTTTCAAACTTTGTGAAGCACATTTTTATTCCTGTCATGTTTCTTTAGCAGGTTGTAGGGATTATGAGGTGTGTAAAGAGTCTGCACAAAACTGACTCATTCTGTCCACTCTTCCATCCTGTGTTGTAATGTGTAGTTTCACTAAGTTTCCTACTTTTCTTCCTTCCTTCTGGGAGGGCAAATGGCAATCCCCATTCTGTAGTTGCCACTACTTGTGATACCCGGTTATTGGGTCAAATAATTGAAGAATATTTGCATTTCAGTTTGCATACTATTGACCTGAAGGGTGAATTAGATCAGATAATATTAAAATGCAAAGCAAACAAGTCCCTCTTCCATCCTTGGCTATATGGAAGCTTCAGACTTTTGGGTTGCTACAGTTGCCTAATGTTACAGTTACACCTGGAGGACCGCAGGTCCGCCCACATCTTTTGTACTGAATGCTTTGTACTAATTGGCATCTTCTAATTATATTGGCTGATGGTCAGACTGGGGATACAAAGTTGGAGACATCAGTAGGCAGGGGAAATTGCCTCAGACCCTGCATATTTTGCTGTACAGTACTATAAAATAAGAATAGAGCTGTTTATGAATAAGCTATCTTCTCTGATGCCAAATTCTGTCTGTCAAGAAGAATTTGTATGGAATCTTCCCTCCATTGTTCAGAGGACTACAGAAAGTCCCACTGGCAGTGGAAGTAGTACTGGTTTTTTTTTTTGTTATGTTTTGTTTAAGATCATTCACCAATTCCTTCACCAAACATCAACTTCATTTGCCAAATGAAGGAGAGCTTTCAAATATTTTAGGTTTGCTTGCTAATCAGATAGCTTGAAATTAACGTAGTAAATCAGATATTAAATAAACTTGCCTATTGTTATACAAGGGTTGTTTTCTGCTGGGACAGTAACTTTGCTAACATAGGCTCTGCAAAAAAATCCTGTTGTGGCTTCGAGATAATTTCCTCTTTTTAAAGGTGAAGGAAGGAACAAAGGGTTCAGGAATCCTGGACTTGATCTTAAATCAACAAGGATGAGTTGGTCACTGGAGTCAAAGCAGTTGGTGCTTCAAGGGGAAATGAGCATGTAATGCTAGAATCAGTGGTTGTGGGACAGACAGACCAAAGAAGCGTATAGTCAAAAACAAACCTTGGCTTTCAGGAAAGGTGATTTTAATCAAGTTCAGGGAAATATTGGGTAGACTCCCATGGCTAGAGATGCTAAGAAAAAGAAATCCAGCATGTGTGGGATTTAATGAAAAAGGAGATGCTAAAAGGACAGTCACAAATAATTCCATGGGAGAAAAAAAATGGGTACTACCTGAAAAAGTCAATGTGGCTGTACAGTAAACTTGAGGAGGAAGTTGTGGGGTGGGGGGAAGCATGTACAGTCCTCCCTTCACGTTTGTGGGAGTTAGGCCCCAGACCTCTGCTAATTTGAAAAAAAATGTGAATAATCTCGCCCACTGTCCCCCAGGGTTTGCTCGGACTTCCTTCCCTGGGGGGGCCCCCAGGCAAGCCACCACCATTGCCCAAAAAGCCGCTTTTTAAACAGATTCTGTTCACCCCCCACTCCCTGGTTTCTTACTGGCTTTTGGGTCCCAGTGGCACCGGCTTCCCTGGGCTTTAGCTTCCCCCCATGTCCTGGGGGTGGTGGTGGAGAAGCCATTTAAACAGCAGGAAGCCACCGCTGCCACCCAAAAACCCCACTTTTTAAACGATTCTGTTAAGCCCCCTTCCCTGGTTTTTCACCGGCTTTTTGGGCATTGGCATCAACTTCCCAGTGTTTAAATGGCTTCTTTCCCTCACCCTAGGGACATGGGTGGAGCCCAAAGCCCAGAGAAGCCGCTAGCGCCTGTGCCCCAAAAGCCGCTGAGAAACCAGGGAAGGGGGTGAACAGAATCCATTTAAAAAGCAGCTTTTCAGGCGGCAGTGGTTTCCCTGAGTTTTGGGTTCCCCCCCCCACGGCCCGGGGGGGGAAGCCCTTTAAACAGCAGGAAGCCACCGCTGCTTGAAAACCAGCAGTTCTCTGTGGAGGGGTGGAAATCCGAAGGACAAACAAACCTCCAGAGGCTTTGCAGCCAGCAACATTTGCTTGTGCTTCAGATTTCCACCCCTCCACAGAGAACAAACGCCCATCAAAGTTGGGTGCTGCCTGGAAACTGGGTTTCTATGTGATTGGGATGGCAAAGAATGGCTGGTTTCAGCTCAAAACCCCCTGAATACAGCCATTCATGGGGCTTGACTTTGCCACCCCATTTGCACTGAAACCCCAGGAAGCACCAACAATGGCAGTTCCTGGGCATCCAGTGCTATTGGGGTGGCAAAGGGAATCCTTATGTATGGCTGGACTCAGATAAAAAAACCCAGATCTTAGGGCTTGCCTTTGCCACCCCATTCACACTGAACCCCCAGGAAGCACCAAACGTGGCAGTTCCTGGGGATCCAGTGCAATTCGGGTGGCAAAGGGAAGCCTTAAGAACGGCTGGATTCAGGTCAAAAACTGCCAAATCCTGCCGTTGTTGTGGCTTGCCTTTGCTGCCCCAATTGCATTGAACCCCAGTTTGTGGGCAGTGCCTGAGTTTGCTGGGTGTTTGTTCCCTATGGAGGGATGGAAATCTGAAGGACAAGCAAACATTGCTGGCTGCTAAGTCTCCGGAGGTGTTCGTCCATCAGATTTCCACTCCTCCACAGAGAACAAATGCACAGCAAACAAAGGCGCTACCCACAAACCGGCAGTTCTCTGTGGAGGGGTGGATATTGGATGGATGAGCAATCCTCTGGAGGCTTTGCAGCCAGCAAGGTTTGTTTGTCCTTTGGATTTCCACCCCTTCACAGAGAACAAAGCCCAGCAAAGTCGGGCGCTGCCACAAACCAGGGTTCAATGCAGTTGGGGCAGGAAAGGCAAGCCCGAGGAATGCCATTCAGGGCAAAGCTGCCAAACCTGTGGCATTCCTCAGGTTCCCCCCCCCCAACGGAACGCCACCATACCCCTCGGTCCGCCGATGCCATCACTATGCCCCCGCTGACTAGCACTTGGAGACTTTGTGGCTCCATGGTGAACACGGGGCTTTCCTCCGGCTTGGCTCCACCCCCAAACACATCCCTGGGGGGGGGAGTCGAAGGCCAAACAAACCCTTGGCAGATCCCCACAAATAGACAGAACCACAAAATTCAGAGCTGCGAATATGGAGGGACAACTGAATAAAGCATGGAAGATCGGAAGGAAGGACGGATCATTACAGAAGAATAGAGATTTGTAGCCCAAGCTTGCAGGAATAGTGCAAGGAAAGCTAAAGCTCAAAATTAGCTGAGACTGGCTAGGGAAACAGAAAGCAACAAGAAGGGTTTTGTTTTTTTCAGATATGTTTGAAGCGAGATAATGACGAAGGAATTGGTGGGACCACTGCTTATTAACGATGGGAAAATGGCAACAGATCACAATGAAAAAGCAGAACACTGAATACCTATTTTGCTTCAGTCCCCCCTGCCAAAAAGAGGACTGTGTGCTTCCATGTATCATCAGGAATCTTGGCAAGGAAACTAGGGAGATTTTCAGATGCGATTTTCTGGTTTATATATTCCAAAACAGCTCCGTTGCTGCTGTGCGGCAGGGAAGCAGTGTTGGATGATGCCGTTCCTCTGCCGAACCCCTCCGTGTCACTTCCGTGACAGAACGGAGGAAGCCGCGTCATATTTCATTCACAATTGTTGCCCATGAGTGAAATATGACGCGGCTTCCTCCATTCTGTCACGGAAGTGACACGGAGGGGTTCGGCAGAGGAACAGCGTCGTCCAAAACTGCTCTCGTGCCGCGCAGCAGCAACGGAGCGATTTTGGAATATATAGACCCGAAAATCACATTTGAAAATCTCCTAGATTGCAAATCAAGATTGATAAATAATCAGGAATCATCCAGCTAACCTAGATGAGTTCAGATCTACAGGACCAGATGAGCTGCATCCCAGAGTATTGAAGGCACTTGCTAATGAAGGAACTTGCAGAACCATTGGCCATCATTTCTGAGATCTTGGAGAACAAATGAGGTGCTAGAGGATTGGAGATGAGCAAACATTGTCCTTCTCACCAAAAAAGAAGATCCAGGAAACTACAGGCCTGTCAGCCAGACCTCAATACCAGGAAAAATATTAGAACAGATTATACAGGACTCTTGTCTCCGAGTATCTTAGAATCATTGAATCACAGAGTTGGAAAACACCACAGGGACCATGCAGGAATAAACAATCGAAGCATTCCCAACAGATGGCTACCCAGCCTCTGCTTAAAAATCTCCAAAGAAGGAGACTCCACCACACTCTGAAGCAGTGCATTCCACTGCAGAACAGCACTTACTGTCAGGAAGTTCTTCCTAATGTTTAGATGGAATCACTTTTCCTGCAGTTTGAGTCCATTGCTCTGTATCCTAGGAGATTTTCAAACTGCGTTTTAGAGTGCCTAGGGCGGGAGGAGCTTTCGGGAGAGGGATGGCGATCTTGCACAGCAGGGGGGCATTTTCGGACGCCGTTGTCCCTCTCCCGAAACCATCCGTGTCACTTCCGTGAAGCTTTGGAAGCCTCAGCGCCATATTTTAATCATGGGCAACCTCCGTGATTAAAATATGGCTCTGCGGCTTCCGAAGCTTCACGGAAGTGACACGGTTGGTTTCGGGAGAGGGACAACGGCGTCCGAAAACGCCCCCCTGCTGCACAAGATCGCCGTCCCTCTCCCGAAAGCTCCTCCTGCCCTAGGCACTCTAAAACACGGTCTGAAAATCTCCCTAGTCTCTGGAGCCGCAGAAAACAAGCTTGCTCCATCCTCAATATGGCATCCCTTCAAATACTTAAATATGACTATCATGTCCCCTCTTAACCTTCTCTTCCCCAGGCTAAACATACCCAGCTCCTTAACCCAGTCCTCATAGGATATGGCTTCCAGACCACCCACCATCCTGGTCACCCTCCTCTGGACACGTTCAAGCTTCTCAATATCCTTCCTGAATTGTGGTGTCGAGAACTGCACATGGTATTGCAGGTGAGGTCTGACTAAAGCAGAATAGAGTGGCACTATTACTTCCCTTGATCTAGACACTTTACTCCTATTGATGCAGCCTAGAAACGCATTGGCTACTTTTTTAGCTGCTGTGTCACACTGCTGATTCATGTTCAATTTGTGGTCCACTAAGACTCCTAGATCCCTTTCACATGTACTGCCGTTAAGCCAGGTGTCACCCATCCTATATCTATCCATTTCATTTTTACTGGCTAAGTGTAATATCTTACCTTTCTCCCTGTTGAAATTAATTTTGTTAGTTTTGGCCCAGCTTTCTAATCTGTTAAGGTCATTTTGGATTCTGATCCTGTCCTCTGGGGTATTAGCTACCCCTCCTAATTTGGTGCCATCTGCAAACTGCATGCCCTCTATTCCCTCATCCAAGTCACTGATAATGATGTTGAATAGCACAGGGCCCAGGACAGAACCCTGTAGCACTCCACTGGTCACTTCTCTCCAGGATGAAGAGGAGCCATTGGTGACTACCCTTTGGATTTGGATTACAAATCCACCTAACAGTTGCATTGTCTAGCCCACGTGTTACTATTTTTTTTTTTGCAAGAATATCATGGGGGATTTTGTCAAAATCAAGATACACTACGTCCACAGCATTCCCTTCATCTACCAAGTAAGTAATTCTACTGAGGAAAAAAGAGATAAGATTAGTCTGACATTACCTGTTTTTCAAAAACCCATGTTGTCTTTTAGTGATTATGGCATTCCTTTCTATGTGTTTACAGACTATTTAATGATCTGTTCTAAAATCTTCCCTAGTATTGATGTTAGGCTGACTGGGCAGTAATTATTTGGGTCTTCTCCCCCCCCCCCCGCCTTTTAAATATGGGGCCAACATTTGCCCTCCTCCAATCTACTGGGACCTCTCCTATTCTTCAGGATTTCTCAAAGATTATTACCAGTGGTTCTGAGATTACTTCCTCCAGTTCTTTTAGTACACTTGGATGAAGTTCATCTGGACCTGGAGACTTATTGGCCAGGTATTCCTGAAAAACCTCTTTACCTATTCTATGCTGCATTTCTCCTACTGCATCATCTGCTCCATTTTGTCCAGGTTGAACACTGTTCTCCTTTTGGGAGAAGACCGAGCGAAAGAAGGTGTTGAGTAGCTCTGCCTATTCTCTGTCTCCTGTTAGCATTTTGCCACCTTCTCCCTGCAGTGGTCCTGCCACATCCTTGTTCTTTCTTTTGCTATGGATATATATATATATATATATGCTCTTTTTATTGTTTTTAACCTCTCGAGCAAGCCTGAGCTCCATCTGTGCTTTTGCGTCTTGATAACAATGCAGTGATCTGTAGGAGCCAGCACGAGTTTGTCAGGAACAAATCCACCCAAAGTAATCTTATATCCTTTTTTTTAAAAAAACCTTGTTACTAGTTTGGTATATGTTGAGAATGTTGTCATTTATCTAGATTTCAGCAAAGCATTTGATAAGGCCCCCGTAATATTTTGATAAGCAAACTGATTACATATGGAATAGACAGAAACACCATCAGATGGATCCATAATTGGTTGGAAAACTTTGAAAATTCAAAGAGCCATCATCAGTGGCTGTACTTCAAACTGGAAGGAGGTTTCTAATGATGTGCCTCAGGGTTCCATCCTAGGGCCACATTGCTTCAAAAATTGTATCAGTAACTTTGATGACGGGGTGGAAGGAATCCTTTTCAAGTTTGCAGATGATGCAAAACTGGGAAAGGTAGCTATTACGCTGGAACATGGGAACAAAATTCAAAATTACATTGATAAACTAGAAAATTTGAAAGAAATTAATAAACTGAAATTCAATGCAGGCAAATGCATTTTTTTTCATTAAGGGCACACAAACCAAATGCACAGACATGGGATGGGGAATACAGCAGTACTACATGGCTCAGCAGCACTACATGTGAAAAGGATCTTGGGATTATTGTTCATCATACATTGAGTATGAGCCAGCAGTATGATGCTGCAGTAAAGAAGGTGAACACTGTTTTAGCCTGCATTAGTAGAAGCATCATTTCCAAGCATCATTTCCAAGTCCATAGGAGAAGTAATAGTGCCCCTATATTCTGCACTGGTCAGGCCTCATTTGGAGTACTGCATTCAGTTCTGAGTGCCTTGTTTTAGAAGGATATAGACAAGTTGGAGTGGGGATGATAAGAGGCATGGAGAATAAAACATATAAGGCAATGGCAGCACTAGAGGAGTGGAGAGGCCAAACCACACCAGGTGACACTGTAATGGGGAATGCTGCCACTGGCCTTAAACACTCCACAGATATGAGGAAAGGTTGAAGGAGCTGGGCTTGTGTACCTGACGGGTGACATGATTGCACTGTTTAAATACATCAAGAGCTGTCACAGAGAGGAGGGGGAAGGTTTGCTGCCCCAGAGGGTAGGGCCAGGCCTAATGGTTTTAAGTTACAGAAGAGTACATTTCAGCTGAACATTGGAAGGAACTTGACAGCATGAGTGGTTTGGCAATGGAACCAATTGCCTAGAGAGGTGTTGGTGTCTGCTTCTCTGGACATCTTTAAAGAGAGTCTGGCCAGCTACATCCTGGGGTTGCTTTAGATGGAGTTCATGCACTGAGAGAGGATTGAACTCAATGGCCCACGAGTATTATTCTATTATTCCTTTTTCAAAGTTTGAAAAATAGTGAAAAGGTCAGCATATGCTTATTACTTTAAAAAGTCAGCATATAGTTAAACTACATGTGGAATCCTTCTTACTAAACTAGGCAAGATATCTATGTTTAATAGGAAAAAAATTGCTGGAATCCTGTTGGGGTGTTGCATGCTTCTAAGTAGATTTATGTGTGCAAGAAATAGAATCACTAAGGTGCACAACATCCATATTCAGTAGAGGGCTGCTACTTCATAACTGTAGTAGAGCCAGCAATGGGACCTGTGGTGGACAGCTATGTGGACGAATAAGAATAGTGCGGTTCAGGAGCCAATCTTCTGGGAGGAAGCATAAAGGGGAGGGGCTTCTGGAGGTTTAAGTCTGACTGACAGGAAAAAGAAAGTGAGTTGAAGTGAGAGGCTTCAGCTATGACAGTTGAAATTAGTTGTTAGAGTTATTTAAGTCTGGAGTCAACAGTTGAGAGAGATGATGTGTTAAGGGGAGGCTGAAAAGAAGTGTATGGCTTTGAGGGAACCTGGAAGACTTAATGTGCAGAGAAAATGAATATGTAAACAGTTATGTTATCTTTGTTCAATAATTAAATCTCTCTTTATGTTTGTTATTTATATTCAGTCCATTTAATTAGTCCACCACCCCTATAAACATACACACCTAAGTACAACTACTATTCATTTAATTGTTGAACTGCAGTTTCCACTGGTTATTTGTTCTGTGGAAGCAGTGGGAGGTGGAAATCCCCTATGACACCAGCATTGTGAAAGTAAAAGTGACAAGGCAGCCAGGCTGGAAGGTGATGCAATTTCGGCTGGCATGTCAGACCAATGTGCAATGGGATACAGACAAGGGGGTTCTGGTGAACATCAGGCACTCCTGATGCACATTAGTTATGTCTCTTCACAATTCAATAACTGCGTTTCTTAGCACATTTGTTACTTAGTTAAGTGCGTGCAAATTTATGTTGCATGAAAAAACAACATAGTATATATGTGGTGTTGTAAGAAATATTCCATGTATGCAAAGTTAGTACATAGGTATTACATATTAAATTTCAACACATAGTCACATATAAAACTGCACAGAATATTTCTTAGGCTTCTGGCACACTGCAGAAATAAAGACACTGCTTTATTATTTATTTATTTATTATTTACATTTCTATACTGCTTATCAGTGCCAAAGCTCTCCCTAAGCAGTTTACAACATAAAAACAAGTAAAAAATAAAACAATTAAAACAATTTAAAAGGAACAATTAACATTATTTTTTAAACATATACAAGTTAAAACAATAAAAATAATAAAAGCACATAAAACACACCCATTAACTTTCATGGCTCCATCCTATGGAATCCTGGGATTTGTAGTTTGTTGTGGAACCAGAGCTCTCTGACAGAGAAGGCTAAATATCTCACAAAACTACAAATCCATAGCATTGAACTATGGCAGTTAAAGTGGTGTCAAACTATGTGTCAGCAGCCTAAGGAACTTCCTACACTGGTGAAATAACCCAGCTTGCCCCCATTACAGAGCCCTGCAGTCCAGTTGATGCAGGGCTTTTGCCCTGATCTGCCCGGGAAGTCCTCACCACCTGCAGGGCAGATATGGGGCTGGAACAGGGCAAGCTAGGATAGCGCCATTTACCATGTGTTTTTTTTTTTTAAATTCCCAGTTTAATGCATTACCACTGGGCCTGATCAGGCCCCGTGTATCTGCTGCTGTTTTCTGTTGCCCTTCCTCTGCCGGGTCCGGGCAACAGGCCTGAAGCATGTGACCAAGGCTGGTCACATGCGGGTTGTTACATGGTGTGACCAGCTGCCTGGACCTGCCAGAGCAGGGAAAATGGTGGCAGTGGCTGCAGCAATGGGCCGGCATTCCTGTGTAGACTCCAACTGTTTTCCTCAGGTAATGGAGGCTGAATGGCCACTTCCACAGCCAGGATACACCATATCCTGTCTTCTAGGGCTGGTTTAAGGCACCAGTGCCGTCAGCATCCGCAGGGGGCCCCATCATTGTGGGGGGCCCGATAGTAATCCTCCTCCTGCAAAAACATTATTAGTAATAATCTGAATATCCTGTATTGTGAATAGCTTATGTTGAGTTAGGTTACACTGACCTGAGGTAAACATATAGGGGCCCCAAAGTAAAGCATTGCAGGGCCCCTAAAATTCCTTAAACCAGTCCTGCTGTCTGCTATAGATAAGCCCTTAATCTACTCGATAAATCTCATCTAATAAGAAAATTTGTTTGTTTGTTTGTTTATCTGTCTGGAGCATTTATCTATCACATCCCACAATATCAGGGCCTTTAAGGCAATTTACAATATGAAGTCGAAGGCTTTTACGGCCGGCATCCATAGATTTCCCTTGGTTTTTTTCCGGGCTGTGAGGCCGTGTTCTGGAATAATTTCTTTCTGACATTTTGCCTGCATCAGCATCAGATGCCACCCTCAGATGCAGGTGAAACATCAGAAAGAAACTATTCCAGAGCACAGCCTCACAGCCTGGGGGGAAAAAAACCCAAGGAAAATAAATTTGCAATAGATGAAAACATTTAAGACATTAAAACACTCAAATAAAAACATTCAAAACTAGAGTACAACAACTTCAAAGCAATTAGTTTAAAAACTACAGACAGTTAAAACAGCCAAAGCAACCATCCCTGGTTTTATGTTCTTCAGGCCAGCCAGTCTTACAATCTTAGTAGCCTGCTAAAACTTAGAAGACATGGAGCAAGCCTGATTTCCCTTGGGAAGAGCTTGCACAGTTGTGGGGCTGCTATAGAGAAAGTCCTTTTATATGTGCCTGCCAAATAGCCTTCATTCTAGGTAATTTTATACAAAATACACCATATACATTCTATCTTCAATTGTGGGTGTTTTGGAACAAAATTAAGGATATGCATATCAAGCCCTAGGACAGGTTTCAAGTGTGTTGAAGAGGCAAGTTGGCTGTTGAAGGATGGCTAGAGACAGCCTCAACTACAAAACAGAATCTACTAGAAGGGTGAGCCCTTACATTCTCTCACCAGTTCAGTCACCAAAGCCAGCTCTTAAATGCTAAAACAGGTATCCAGTCACATTATGCCAAAAGTGTAAACAGCAGTATGACCTGTGTTTGCTGGGGCTGGCTCATTCTGAGATCAGTGTGTGTAGAGTTGCAGATATAAGAGATTATCGGACGTGACAAAAACTGCTTCAGAAGAATGCAACAGGAACAGAAATGAGTGACATTATCAGACAATAGTGTTCTTCAGCATTCCAGGGGTGTAGCACAGGAGTGAATTGATGGTTTAGCACAGTTAATACAAAAGTTAAGCCTCATCCATGCCAGTGCTACAGCCTCAGAACGGCTGAGAATGTGGGCATCTGATATTGTTGCCCTTTGTGTTTTCATTGCATTCTACTAATGCGTTTGGGGACGCATGTCTGATAATCTCCTAAAACACTAAAATAGTGTGAATTGGAATAATAACTCATTAAAGAATATAAATTAATTACAGAGTGGGACCAATATGCTCTTTAGATCAAGGAGGTATCACATAACAGTGTTATGCCACATTTGAACTGCATTACCCCCATCTTTGCCTGGAGACTATCATACAATGTTGTAGCTCTCCTGATGCTGTAGTGTGCGCTACTGCTGGTGGGCCAATTCGAAATTGATTCTTTCGCCATTTCAAATAATTTGTTAATGACTCCCTAGCCTGCTTTGATTTAGTAACCACTTTGAGAGTGCATGTCTCATTCCGTTTCATTGTGATATTGGGAGGGTAGTGGGCACAGTGTGAGTGTGGTTACATTGTTCCTCCCTTGGAGATACCACAGGGACCTGCAGCAGAGAAATCCCTGGCCACTTCTGGTGATTGGATTGGGAGGACACCAGGATTCCCAAGAGATCCCAGGAGAAACACTGTACATTTGTTCTCTGTTCTCCAGCATTTTTTATATTACTTTTTTAAGGAGGGAGTAGCACAATAGTCCATTCTGATATAATCCTACTAAGGATTAATGCCCAGAGACACCACAAGGTTCAGGGAAACTTTAAAGTAAATATACAAAGATTCAAAGAAAAATACACAAATGTAGAACCAGGCAATTTGTTCATTCACAGGGGGAAAACATAGCAAAAATGGTTTGGGAAATGCATGGTGTGTGTTTATCTTCCTGATCTGGGCAGGGAGTACGGGTGATTTCATAATGGCGTCATAACATAATTGTGCAATTGCGGCTTCCTGGTTTGTTTCTTTAAAAAAAATACCAATAATGGAAAAGGAGATGGTGCAAGCAGCATGGTGTACATAGTAAATAATTTCATGTGCAAAAACACAAACATGGAAACCAATGCCACTGAAGCACAAATCTCTGGCTTTTCTTTGCAAACGAAGATTCAGGAAGGACTCATCCCATGCTTTCTGCAAGCACGCTGATGACTGAAAAGGCCAATCCGAGATAAACAAGTCCGGTTGCAGAAAGCACAGCAGAGGGTCTCCTTGGGTGATGGAAGCACAAATACAGGTGTAAAATCTGAGGTTGTGTGTTAATTCTAATTTTGCCAATGTTTCTTTGGATCCCCCCCCAGCCAAAACCAGATCAGTCTATGTGAAGGAAATCAGTTCCCAATACAATAAAATAAATTTTATGCAAAATAGTATCTATTAGTTTATGTCCATTTTTTTCTGGGGTGGGGGGGATGATACCCGATTTTGATCAGTTTGTCAAAGAGGCCTGTGACCCAGAAAAGCTGAAGAACCACTGGCCTAAATAGTTCTCATAATATTCAGAGCTTTTATACATAGACATAGTATATCTGTGGCAGCCTTTCTCAACCTTTTTATCCTGGAGGAAGCCTTAAAATAATGTTCAGGTCTCAGGGAACTCCTGCACAAACATTATTCTATATACTGCTATTGCTTTCTCCCCACAATCACAATCTCTTGAGTAACCCCTAGCAATCTCTTGGGGGAACCCTAGGGTTCCAGGGAACCCAGGTTGAGAAACACTGGTCTATGGGGTCTAATAACTCTGGGTTTGGTAGAAAATAGCTCTTATGGAGCTGTTCCTCCAAATCTAGTGTTATTCAGTAATACTCCATTTCAATTCCATCCCAAAGCTAAGAATGTTCCATTGAATACAATGGATCAAGGAAAGCGATGGAAGGAATGTGACTCCTTTTGGCTTCAGTTCAAGTGAACAAGTGTAAGTTTTATATATTTTTCCCCAGGTACTGAAGTTGGGCTTGGTGTAAAATTATGTAGGTACAGCTTCAGCAAACTATTTACTTTTCCATTTCTGTTTCCTACAAAGGTTTATTTACTGATCTAACAACCTCCAACGGAGTTGATTGCCAAGGCTACTGTTGAATTATTTCAGATTACACTGTTATAAATGGCAGAAGAAGGGACCCTTTCCCTGTGCTGTAATGTTGTCAGGGCCCTGAGGCTGTTGGCTTAGTTCATGATGTATTGTAGTGCTAGCATTTCAGCTCTCTCAGGGGATCCTTGGTCCTACTATAAGGTCAGGAGTTAACTACTTGTATTTTAGCTGGGTACTGCTATCAATACGGCTCCTATGGAAACCCTACTTGATGTCATTTTTTTTTATCCTACTGCTACTGTAGCCATGCTTTAGTAAAAGTCAATAAGAACATTAGACTGTTGTCTGTATTATTACTTACCACTTCCTGTCAGCAATCTAGCTGTTCATTAGCAGAGAGTTTTGGAAATCTCACTTGATTATTTATGCAGTCAATAGCAAGACTTGTCTGCATTCATAATTGTTTGATTTTATGGCCCCTTCTTTAAACAAACATTGTCTATGGTAATGTGATGCCCTGATAGATGGGAAAGGTTTTGTCTGTGAATATCATTTAGATAATTAAAAATGACAGATGAAATCGCCTGCTGTCTTGACCTGTACTTTGTTCCCTCAGTGATGCTGAAGAGATGCTGATTGCTGTCAATCAAAACCCATTGGAGGTTTGTAAATTCTGGCTGCTGTGAACTCTGACCCTCCGTGTTGTTCTGAAATAGATAATAACCTTGAAATAATATTAGAATTTAAAAACTGCTTCACCAGTGGGGCATACTATATATACTTTTTTCCACAGAAGATGACTACCTCAAGTCCTTGTTTACTCCACAAATAGAGTACCAAAAGTATCTCTCTCTGGCTTTTCTTCGCAAACGAAGATTCAGGAAGGACTCATCCCGCGCTTTCTGCAAGCGCGCTGATGACTAAAAAGGCCAATCCGAGATAAACAAGTCCGGTTGCAAAAAGCACAGCAGAAGGTCTCCTTGGGTGATGTTTTTGGGTTGTGATTCTTTCTGCGTTGTCGTTTCTCTTCAAGACTTGTTCGTCGTGAGTTCTCAAATAAGGCTGCAGCATTGTGGATAGTGCGTCTCCATGCCTCCCGATGTGAGGCCAGGGCGGACCACTGTTGGTGATCAATTTGGCCAAGCCTGAGATGTTGTTTCAGGGAGTCTTTGTATCGCTTTTTTGGAGCGCCCCTCTTACGCTGACCCGTGGCGAGTTCACCGTAGAGTAGTATTTTTGGGAGGCGATGGTCCTCCATCCTAGAAACGTGCCCTGCCCAGCGCAGCTGTGTTCTCAATATCATGGCCTCAATGCTGGTGATCCCTGCTTGCTCAAGGACAGCAACATTCGTCACATAGTCAGTCCAGTGTATATTTAGGATTGTGCGTAGAACGCTGTGCAGATCTGGGTGATCATAGAGGATTTTATGAAGCTCTTAAAGCAGTGTTTGGACCTACTTATCAGGTCCAAAGCTCCTTATACAGTACAGATGGTCAAACATTAATTACTGATAAAGCCTCCATCCTAAATCGTTGGGCTGAACATTTTCAAAGTCTCTTTAGCGCCAACCGAGTAGTCCAAGCCTCAGCTATCCAAGATATGATACAAAAACCAATGAAAAATGAATTGGACATAGCTCCCACTTTGGAAGAGACCTTTAAGGCCATACAGCAGATGAAAAACGGCAAGGCAGCTGGGATTGATGGAATCCCACCTGAAGTTTGGAAACACGGAGGTCATGCACTCCACGAAAAATTCCACGAATTCCTTGTGAATTGCTGGGAAAAAGGGGAACTGCCATCAGACCTCCGAGATGCAGTCATCATCACCCTGTACAAGAAAAAAGGAGCAAAATCCGACTGCTCAAACTATCGAGGCATAACACTGCTCTCTATTGCTGGAAAAATCCTTGCAAGGATACTCCTGAACAGGTTAGTTCCTGCTATTGCAGAAGAACTTCTCCCTGAAAGCCAATGTGGCTTCAGAGCCAATAGGAGTACTACAGACATGGTATTTGCCCTTAGGCAACTGCAAGAAAAATGTAGGGAGCAGAACAAGGGTCTCTATGTAACATTTGTCGACCTCACCAAAGCCTTTGACACTGTAAGTAGAAAAGGTCTGTGGCAGATCCTGGAAAGACTAGGATGCCCCCCCAAATTCCTTAAAATGATTATCTTGCTACACGAGGGACAGCGTGGTCAAGTCAGATATGGCGATGCTCTTTCAGAGCCCTTTCTAATAACTAATGGAGTGAAGCAAGGTTGTGTTCTTGCACCAACTTTATTTACAATCTTCTTTAGCATGATGCTCCAAAGGGCTATGGCAGAGCTTGAAGAAGACGACGGCATCTATATACGCTACCGTACTGATGGTAGCTTGTTTAACTTAAGCCGTCTGAGGGCTCACACTAAGACTCTAAACTATCTAGTCCGTGAGCTGCTCTTCGCCGATGATGCTGCCCTTGTTGCCCACACAGAAGGAGCTCTGCAGCGCCTAACATCCTGCTTTGCAACAGCTGCAGAGCTGTTTGGGCTAGAAGTCAACCTGAAGAAAACAGAAGTTCTTTACCAGCCTGCACCACAGGACGAACACCACCATCCCCACATTGCCGTCGGCAAATCAGTGCTCAAGTCCGTTCAGCAGTTCACCTACCTGGGAAGCATCATCTCCTCAGATGCCAAGATTGACAAAGAGATCGATCACAGATTAGCAAAGGCATATAGTGCATTTGGAAGACTTCACAAAAGAGTCTGGAGCAATAAACACCTGAGGCAAAGCACAAAAATCAGTGTGTATAGAGCCATCGTACTGTCTATGATAAGCAAGTTCATAGTGCAGAGAATTGTCTTAAACCAAAGTACAGAGCGATATTCTTCCAGATGCAGATTTCCGTTTGCATATTCCAAAACTACCTTTGTGTGAGAATATTAATGTTATTATTTTAATAATTGATTTTGCAGCATATTATTCCATTATTCCTTCCTTTATTAGCTTCTTACTTCTGCAGTATGATTGTCCTCTGGGATGTTTTTGTTTATACTACCATTAAATTGTAATGAATGGAAACCACATCAACATATTTAAGGTGTAATAACAAAAAACATCCTTTCTTTCACAACAAAATTCAGTAACAACTAATAGCACTAGAAGCCTAGGTCAAGAGATCATGTGCAAGTGTGCATTTTCAAGGTGGCTTTTCCTCCTGCCTTGGCTAAAACCAGAGGCTGGGGAAATTCAGAACTCCTCCGCCAGTACCAACACTGGTCATTCTGGTTAGGGGATTCTGGGAACTATAATGCAAAAAGTATCTTTTCTGACATCTATTTGAAACTACAAGTTCATATTGATAGCAGAGGATTTCTCCATACATTTAATTTTGATTAAAAGTAAATATAATAAATAGCTATTAGTGTGTTTTCAGTCCTGTAAGTTAAAACAAATTATATATACTATTTGTCTATTTTCCTCAGGCATAGCACCAGCGCCACTTGTGTTTTAATAACCCTTGTATTAGTGGGGTTGTCTATACGGTCAAAATACCTCTCATAGAAATCGCGGAGAATATCTTTTGTCCCAAGGAACTGCGCAGGAGATTCACCATATTTGGAGGGAATGGGGTGAAAAAACACATTTCCCGCATGTTAGGGGACTTTGTGGTTTTCCACAAAGTTTTTTTTTTTTTTTTTAACTGTGCAGTGCTGCACATTCTGGACCAGGAGGAAGTTGATTGCTCATTGGTCTGCTGTGCAAGCAGGGGCAGAGTTTCCTGTAACAGTCTGGAAGTGACATTTTGGCCTTCCAGAGTGTGTGTTGTGTTCCAGTGCAGAGGTAAAAAAAAAGAAAAGAAAAAAAAGTTTTTTAAAAAAAACAAGTGGAAGATCTCCCTTCTGCCTGTTTAAAGATAGAATTTTTAAAAATCTGCAGCAGTAATGACAATGTGGGACATAATAGTGCCTCATACTCATGACCACCATTTTGATTTGCGAGATGGCTCTGTGTGAACATGAATGCTTATCGCTGCTCAGACAACTTTTTCTTTGAAAAATTGTGAAGACAAGTGGGAGCTGCTACAAAGGTGAACTGATGTGCACCCCTCCACACTATTTGCTCCCATCTTGTCAAGCCCCTGGATATGCAAGAGTTTCAGTGCCATTAACAGCCAGGTTTCTGTGTTTCTGCCAAGCAATCTACCACATGGGTGAGGCCAACCCTGGAACTTCTTAACCCCCCCCCCCGCCGATCTATTCCATTTTCCAGTGCAGCATATTTCCTAATGAACCAAGCAGAGAGAAGTTCAAAAATAGTTGCTCTTAACATGAAAATGAACGTGTACAAAAGGTAAATAGGCTATTGTCTATTTTCCAAAGCAGCTGAAGGACGAGGCTCACAACTGGGGCTTCCTAGTATGGCATAGGCTTTTCTTTGCTCTCTGTGGTAAGACAAATACTCACCAATAAAGGCATTTCTCAGGGTAAAAAGGATTCCCAGAGAGGAAAATTCTAATTGACTAGACTGGGTTGTCTAGAAAAAAAATCCTAATAGAATCCGTAGAAAATAACTTTTGTCTCAACAAGGTCGAACTGTGGTTCGCCATATTCAGAAGGAGGGAGGGCAAAACTCCAAAAACTGTGGGGAGAAAGCATTCATGGTTTCTCCCGAGGTTTTAAAAATAATCCATGGAAATGTGCATTATTGCTAGTTTGGACATCTGATTTGTATCACAGCACATTCTCGACAAAGGTGCAAGTGGAAAGCTGATTGATGGGTGTATGGGGGGATGTGCATGCTGGCAATGAAGTGGCCAGAAGTGCCATTTTTGGAGTTTCACATTATAGATTGTATATTTTTTTGCTGTGCTGAGGTGACCAAGCAGTTTTTTTTTTAAAGTGTAAGGTCACACTTGCACAGCTTTGCTTTACAGTTAAAAAAAAAATACTGTACAGCACCAAAAACTTGTGGAGAATTGCCCGGGAAAGCTGCTAGATGCCATCAAAAATATAAACAAACAGCTTAGGAGTTGATGAAGCAATATCTGGGAAAGTAGCCAACTTGTAATGATAACAAGCAGTTTAAGTGGAGCCCTGATAAGAGTCAGCAGAAGCCAGCAGGGAAGATGCAAAGAATTGTCCAGCCAACAGAGTCTGAGGCTTATAGAGTCTAAGGCTTACAGAAGTCAGCTTGGGTCCAAAAGTGAGTCTGTAGTTCAAGAGGTCAGTCAACAGTGTATTCAGAATCAGTCCAAGGTCTAAACAGGAGTCAAGGCAGCAGGAACACGCAGTCATACATAACCAACATGAAGCTTTTGCCACAGTGATCATTTAATCTCTGACAAAGGCTCCATAGTTCCCTGATGTTTGAGATAAAATCTCAGTGATCTTCTCCTGGCTTCTTTTTTGGGATCTCTGTTGGCTGAAGGATGGTATGGGTAACTCCATTTCCTCTTTCTCCTCTTATCTGACTTGGCAGGGATCTCTGCTGGGACTGGTGCCAACCCACTAGGACCAGGCTCTTCCTTTGCTTGGGACTTCAGGTTGCAGAGTTCCCTGATGGCACAGGTGTAAATAAACTTGTGCCGGGGTCCATAGGACCATTCTCTACTATGCCTTCCTCCTCTGACTCCATACCTTCATTAGAGTCAAAGGGCATGACAACAATAACAACACAAGTAATTCACTCTCAGTCACCATCTTGCTTCACAGGCATGGCTGCATATGCACTTCAAACTTGGATAGCTTTGCATACCAGTGATTTTACCAAAGGACTGTGGAGACAAATGAACAGTGCTGCAAATTTGTTTTAATGCCCCTAATTAATCTAGGTGAACTGTAAGCTGCATCTCCAGGTTATTTCTGAGAAACTCTCTTTCTTCAGCACAGGAACACAGGAGTATCTAACTCTGCTTCCACCATTGTCTCATTTCCCACCTGGGTATGTGTGACTATCTGAAGCAGAGACTTTCCTTGCAAGCAAGAGCACTGGCTTTCCAAGGTTCTTGCTCACATGGAAGCAAAGGAATCTCTCCTCCTCAGATGTGTTCATTTCTACATCAGAAAGGCAGTGATGGAGGGGGGTGGAGGTAAGTGTTTGTTTGCTCCCATGTTGAAGCCATTGTGGTGACTAATGCCTGAACAGAAATCCAGATTGGGGTATCCAGTTCTTTGAGCATGTTCTATGTTTTGAGATATTTCCAGAAAGGAGAGGTTTGGGTTGTTAACAGTGAATATATCACTGTAATATATGACCTTTAAATTCCTAAACAGCTTGGGTCCATACTATCTGAAAAATCATACCTTTCTATATAGGACAATATGTTAAGATCTTCAGGGCAGGGCTTTCTATCGCAAGGAGCCCTGGTGGCGCAGCGGTTAAATGCCAGTACTGCAAGCCACCACGTTGCAAGTTCGATTCCAGCGGGCTCCAAGGTTCACTCAGCCTTCCATCCTTTCGTAAGTCGGTAAATTAAGTACCCAGCTTGTGGGGGCAATTAGCTAACATACATTGGAAACTGTTTAATGCAGTGTAGATATGTAAATAGCTATTGCTTAAAAAACAATTCGTAAGCCGCTCTGATAGCCTTGTGGCTGAAGAGCGGGGTATAAATAACTAAATAAAAAATAAAATAAAATAAAAAAAGCAGTCCCACCACCTTCACAGGCGCAGTTGGTGAAGACTCAGGAGAGAACCTTCTCTGTGGCTGCTCCCAGACTGTGCAAATCCCTTCCACAGGGGGTCCAGTTGGCCCCCTCCTTGCTGTCTTTTTGCTTGCAGGTGAAGACATTTTTATTTAGGCAGGCTTTCGAATTGTGAATTTTAATTATGGAATTATATAGTGTTTGTGTAATTGGGATGTGGATTTTAATGTTTTAATCTTTTATTGAAGCTATGTTTTAACTATATTTTTTAAGTGTTTTAACTGTTATAATTATGCTTTAGTAATAGTAATATTTAATTCTTTTTTATTGTCTTGGGGAGCTGTCTTGGGTCCCATTCTGAGAGGAAGGCACATACAAATGTAATAAATAAACAAACAAATAAAACTTTTGTACAGTTGTCCCTCCACATTCACGGATTTGGCATTCAACATTTTAAGTATTCACGGATTGAAAATATTCTTTAAAAAATAATAATCCAAAGGGACAACTGTAATTAATGTTTTAGCTGTACCCTTTTAAATTCATTGTAAGCTGCACTGAATCTCATTTTGGGAGAAGGGTGGGTTAGAAATTCAAGTAAATAAATAAATAAATACAATTAAAAAACAAACAAACAGCACTTCTGACAAGTTTGCTCTAAGAACTTTTTCGGACGCTGAAAAATAATGCAAGAAGCCTCGTCAGCTTGCGAGGCTGCTGCGCTGCAAAGCGTCCCTTTCGTATGACGCTCGCCCCTGCCGGTACTGTTGCGGTACCGCAGGGAGAGTTGAGCGTCATATTTTGCCATTTTTTACTCACAAAAGTTGATCGTGAGTAAAAAATGATGAAATATGATGCTCAACTCTCCCCGCGGTACCACAACAGTACCGGCAGGGGCGAGCGTCATACGAAAGGGACGCTCTGCAGCGCAGAAGCCTCGCAAGCTGACGAGGCTGCTTGCGTTACTTTCTTCACGTCCAAAAAAGTCCTAAATCTCAAAAGAATGCTCTCTCTATCTCTATCTCTTTATATCTCTTTCCCTCATTAGAGTGATTTCCAAACAGAACTTTAAAAAATTGTTTGTTAATCACTCTTATATATATTCTTATATATTGGAGACCGCATTACTTTCCTGACACACAGAGAGGACAGTTCTGGTTAGAAAAAACTTATAGCTATTTTATCATTTTCAGTATGGAAGGAGTATTGGTGTGGCCACTCCATCCTCACTGTTAATTCAGCTGCAAGGCACAGAAGTATCCCAAATCCAAGGAACAGGTTTTCTTGCTCATTCCCTGCCTCTGCCCAAATAAGGTTCCTATTTAAGTGAGAATAGAGTTTGCATACACCTTAATATTTATTTATTTATTTATTTTGTTACCTATAGGAAGAGAATTGGTAAGAGAACCAATAGTTGCTAAACTATTTCCAGGTTACAACCCAGAAACATCACCCAAGGAGATCTTCTGTTGTGTTTTCTGCAACTGGACTTGTTTATCTCGGATTGGCCTTTTTAGTCATCAGCGCGCTTGCAGAAAGTGTGGGATGAGTCCTTCCTCAATCTTCGTTTGCAAAGAAAAGCCAGAGAGAGAGAGAGAGAGATTTCCAGGTTAAAGTAATGATGCTGCTGTTTACTTTCAACACTCATTATAAGCTGTGCCCAGGATATTTGAAAGACTTCTCCATCAGAGAGAGTGGCAACATGGACCAGAAATCAAGGCCCAAGAGCAAATTAGGACCAAAGTGCAAACTAAAAGGCAGAACCAAATAAAGTAAGTCAGGACCAAAGAGCACCTAAAGTATGCAGGGACACACCAGATGTTAGGAAGAGTTCTGTTGCTTAGGCAGTGGTAAATTGGATTTATTTCTGATCAGTAGGCTCCAACAGCTAGCTTGGGTGGGTAGATTCAGTCCCAGCCTGGATGTATCTCGCTGCCTTTCTGGCAGTTTCTATACTGTTTAGTTTGCTGCCACATGTGGCAAGTGAATGCAGCCTCAAAGGGCTTGTCTACATGAACAAAAAACACTGTACTCACCCCAAATCCCATGCTGGCAGTCCAGATGATGTTCCAGGGAAGATCCTCAGTTTTTGCCCCTTAATCTGACTTTTCCCCACACTAAGCAATGTCAAGGAAAAGTCAAATGTTTCCAGGAAACCCCAGAATGGGAAGGAAGGACTAAAAGCCTATCAGGCTGAAGGACTATCAGAGTTATGATTTCGTGAACATGTTATTAAGCCAGCTATCCAGCCAGAGCTAGATTGTATGCATAACCACTGGAATCATAACCAGAGTTGCAAAATGTCAACCAACTACCAGCCACTGCTGTTTTACCTTTTAGTGAAAATTCCACTTAAACTCAGTTTAATGGCATGTCAAATATTCAGGTCCAGTGGAGGGGCTGTAACAAACAGGGATCGACTTAGGAAAGAAATTTAGCAATTGGATAAGATCATTGCAATCTTGTGTTATCACATGGATTGTTGAAATTGGAGTTTCAGAATAAGATCAGAAGTAAGCAATCAGCAGAGAGGTACAAGTTAATCAAGGAGATATCTACCATTTGTGAGTAGGCAAAATCATATCTGTGTGTTGCCAAAGGAGAAAATGTTCCTTGAATTCCCAACACCAAGAACAATTAGGCATGAAAAGGCCAAATGATCATTGAACCACCAGTTATTCTAGCAGATACTATTCATGCATGGTCAGTCATAGAACATGTTTGAAGTAGTAAGATTTTCAGAAATTTCCAATTATTAACACATTTCAGGATGTTTTCTTTCTCACATACACACATACAAGTTAATTGTGTTTGCAGCAATCTTGCACCAAATGCCATGCTAGGTAATAACAATAATTCTAGTAATGGTACTGAGGTCTAAGTATATGGAGTATTTTTCTAGCTGTTCAGTTACTCCGAGTATTGTTAATGGGACTTCAAACAGAGGCTTTGCTTAGTGTTACCCATTTAGGGAGAAAACATGCTCATCACTGTGTTGTTTTTTCTCCTGATATGATTGAACATTGGGTTAGAACTAGTCTTTGAAGTGTCTTAAGTAATACACTTAGGCAGCCTGTATTCTATCACTGGAAAACAATGTTCCTTTCTAGATATGGACGATGGTTGAAATTAGTCTCATTTTGGAAATTCTTATGTTAACAGAACAACCTCTTATGTTTTTCAAATTATATTTTGCATCTGCAATGTAGAGATTATTTTGAAGAATATTAAAATTACATTTTTTCTATATTAATATTTTTTCTTTTTTTCTGTTTTCAGAGTAGGTTGAGTTAGTGGCCTTTCTTTCTCATCTGTTAGAGCTAATCTAAGTGTACAGGCCCTCAGGCACATGATTCTATCCTCGGATGGGCTGATACCATAACAGAATCCATGCAGAGGTCTGTGTTTCCACTAGAACATCAAAGAAAAAGTAGATCAGTCACTAATACATCAGGCTAGAGTTTGGGGCTTGGATGTGGGTAGGTTCTTCTCTCAGCATACATATTTGGTTATAATATTCCTATGCCACCTTTCTTTAAAGGAACTTATATCTACTGTATGTCTTCGCCTTGCAGTGATGTAAAGATGTGTCTGAAACTCTGGCCACAGTCCACTCTGTGAGCAGTATGAATGAAAAGAAGTCCAAACCCCAATTGTGATGCAACAGTAGCTCTTAATAATGGCAATCATCTTGCTTCCAAAACATGCTTGATAGTGTTAAAGTGCTTCTCTGAAGATAATGAAGGAGTAAGAGAATATATATATCTCTCTCTGGCTTTTCTTTGCAAACGAAGATTCAGGAAGGACTCATCCCACGCTTTCTGCAAGCGCGCTGATGACTAAAAAGGCCAATCCGAGATAAACAAGTCCGGTTGCAAAAAGCACAGCAGAAGGTCTCCTTGGGTGATGTTTTTGGGTTGTGATTCTTTCTGCGTTGTCGTTTCTCTTCAAGACTTGTTCGTCCTGAGTTCTCAAATAAGGCTGCAGCATTGTGGATAGTGCGTCTCCATCTGTGAGGCCAGGGCGGACCACTGTTGGTGATCAATTTGGCCGAGCCTGAGATGTTGTTTCAGGGAGTCTTTGTATCGCTTTTTGGGAGCGCCCCTCTTATGCTGACCCGTGGCGAGTTCACCATAGAGTAGTATTTTTGGGAGGCGATGGTCATCCATCCTAAAACGTGCCCTGCCCCGCGCAGCTGTGTTCTCAATACCATGGCCTCAATTCTGGTGATCCCTGCTTGCTCAAGGACAGCAACATTCGTCACATAGTCAGTCCAGTGTATATTTAGGATTGTGCGTAGACAGCGCTGATGAAAGCGCTCGAGGAGTCGTAGGTGGTGGCGATAGGTGACCCATATATATATACACACACACACACACACACACACACTTCAAGCCTCTCATTCCTTTAGAGTAGCTCTTATTGGCTCAGAGTTACTTTTTCACCTCCCCAAACATCATAGAAGTTTTGTGAAAAACTTGCTATTGCTCTTTTCTGAACATGAGTACTTCTGCACATACATTGAACATCTTTCACCAGATACCACCCCTACCATTTTCCATTCCTTATTGAATAATCCTTTCTCTGTATGCCTTTGTCAGTGTGCAGATAGTATAGCAATGGAGTGCCAGATGAGGACTCAGGGAGACCTAGGCTCAAATACCTGTTTGGCCAAGGAAACACACTGGTTGACCTTGGGCAAGTCACACTCAGCCTTACAGGAAGGCAGTGGCACACCGTATCTGAATAAATCCCATCAAGAAAACCCTAGGATAGGGTCACCATACATCAGAGTTGACTTGAAGACATATAACAACAGTAACAAAAATATGGGTCATTATTGGCTTTCCCAGCATCTTTCCAGCCATACACAGAAGAGATGTATGGCAAACCTTCCTTTGTTACCTAAAAATGATGTTACCAGGAAATACAAGTGCACTGTGGCACTGTCTAATCTGGGAAGAGCCAAGATAGCATGGTAGCACAGGAGAGAGTGGGCTTGTGAATGAACAGGACCAAGAGGGGAAAAAACATAAGGGCTGTGGGGAAGATATGAGTGGGAAGAACTGGGTAAATGCAAGTAAAGAAAGGAAAGACATATCAGAGCAAGTGGAAGAGGGTGAAAGGGAGGCCAAAAGAAATAAGAGGGAAGAAGTGAAGGGAGAAACAGGTGAGAGTATGGTTACAGAGCCCAAAGAAGGTCCTTAGCCTGCAAAGGCCAACAGTAGGAGATACAGGCATACCTCAGATACCAGGTTGTAGCAGCTGGTCTGCAGTAAACAGTGCAATAAAGCTTGAGCTGGAATGAGATTCTGCTCTAGCTGAACCTACTGTAGCTGTGTGTGCCTGCCTATAGCAGGCAAGAGAAACAGCAGCTGTTTCCAGAATCCCTTACTGAGCATGTGTGAATAGATAAACAAAAGGACTTAGCCTATGTTACTGTTACATCCAGGAGTGATCTTATCAAACCAATATTAGAATCATTCCACTGGCAGCCAATTAGTTACCTGGCAAGTTACAAAGTGTTAGTTATTACTTTTAAAGCCCTATATGATTTGGGTCCAGGTTATCTACAGGATTACCTTCTCCCATATACTGTAATCCACCCCATACAGATATGTCCTTTGGGGGACATTTGCTCCAGTCAGCCAGGACTAGTTGGCAACTGTCACCAAAAGGACTTTTTGTTCAGCCACCCTACACTGGGGAACGGCCTGCCAGAAGAGATACATCAGCTGAATATGCTGTCTGAATTCAAAGCATCATTAAAGACCAGTCTCTTCTGGCAGGCCTATCCAGGTGATTTTAAATTTTGTATTGATTGTTGTAAAATGTGTTGGTCTTACTTGTTCTTTTAAATTGATATATGTTTTTTTTTTTACTATGTGTTTATGTTTTTTAAAACTCACTTTACATTTATGTATTAATTTGTTGTTCCCCGTCTCAATCCATAGGGAGAGGTGGGTAAGAAATAATAATAATAATAATAACAACAACTACTACTACTACTACTACTTCACCACCTACACCCCAGCATGCTAAAAAAGCTTAGGTCTGCCCACCAAAATGGAAATCATAAGAAAAGTGGAGACTCGTGGAAGAAAATAATCATCCCTGGATGCATTTTAGAAGAAGCTCTTAAGTGACCTCTAGAACGTTTAAATTGTTTTTGTTTACTTTAGCAAGGCTTACCCAACCTAGTTGTTTCATTTTGCATATTGCTATGGAATAAAATGTTCACTGAAATAAACTGAAGTGTTATTTTTATGGTGTAGTAGCCCATCCCTGTTCTTTCCATGTTATTTCTATCTGTGGTATCAAATTTTCTGTTAAATAATTAATGCCCAGGAATGCATCTACTTCATTAACTGAGGTATTCCATTAATGTGGAAAGATACCAAGCCAGCCATCCTGAAAATCAGTGTGAGGGAGAAAGGATTGGAGTGCAGTAATCATTTCTCTGAAACTTGAAAACCAACGAAGATTAACATGTTGCTGTCTTGAACCTGGCAATAGTACTTCTTCCTATGGACAAATAAATTTGCTTTCCCACAGAGGTTACAATGCACAGCTTGTTCCTTCTGTGGGAATTAAGGGAGGAGATTTTCAGACTACACTGTTATAATGTTACTATTCCACTTTAGCTGCTCTGGCTTCCTCCTGTGGAACTCTGGGGTTTGTAGTTTAGTGAAGCCTAAGAGCTCTCTAGAGGGCTGAGAGTTGCAAATGCCCCTCCTTAAACTGCAAATCCCAGGATTCAACAGGAGGCAGCCATAGCAAATATAGTGGAATAGTAACACTATAACAGTGTTGTCTGAAAATCTAGGGAGACTTGTACATGGATTGGTGGATCTATATGTGTGTAAGAACGTTGGACTGAATCCAATGGTATCCTTAGTGGAAAGTACTTCAATTTGTTTAAGTCTATCCATCAGATTTTTGTTGTACAGCCAATTATTTACATTTAGAATTCATAATGTATATTTCAATTTTCCCCTCCATTTATAGAACAGCACTTTTTGAGCAGCATCTTAAAATACCATGTCAGAAGACAATATCTCTTACTTCTTGCTTTTTCAGTACATGAAATGTTGAAGTTTGGATTTAGGAGCATTAAAGCAAGTGACTCAGTTGCAAGTATGCTAATTTACAAATCTGATGGACTCTGTAATTGACAACATCTTCTTGACCTTAAATGTACCCTTCGTTTTAATAAGTGTTGAATTTTATAGGTTTTGTAGTAAAGATGTAGCCGAGTAAATCTGTAAAATATTATAAGTAATCTGCCTTAGATGGTATTCATCCATTTAAACGTTTATTTATTTAGCTTTTTGCTGCATTGCTGTTAACATATGTTTATACTTTGTAGGTGATGGTGGTCTGAAATCATAAATATTTATTAATTATTATTAGTGTATACACTGCACTATCTATGTTTAAAATATTTTCTTCATTAGACTGGTTCCCGAGGTGATTATTTTGTTACATTATGAAAATGGATTGTAAAAAAAGGCCCTGATTACAAGCCTTCAAGGCTGTCCCACTGTGACAATTAGCTCCCAATTGTTAAGCCATTTATTTATTAGAACATTAAGGTCTGATGCTGTCTCAACTTGTAGCTGGAAATGGGTTATTACTGAAGCACGTTGTGAACATAGAGGAGCCACAATAAAGAATTTTATTGGACAAGAATAACACACATTTCAAATTAATAGACTCACCTCTGCAGAAAAGTTTTTAAAAAGTGTACCTAACAGGTGAATGACAGGTATAATAAAAACTGTCAGTGGTTTTTCATGCTATCATAATAGTGGGTACAAGTGCCCCTCCCCTCAAATGCTTTTAGAGGCTTGACAAATCAAGACAATGAAAGGGAATCTGGCTGCAGTCCTGTTGGCCAGCATAACTATGATGGCATAGGCGGTGACAGGGGCATAAACAACAGTGCAGTGGCAGAGGGAAATGGCTATGGGCGTTACAGAAATATTTATTTATTTATTTATTTATTTTGATTTATATGCCACCTTTCTCCCAAAGTGGGACACAAGCTGGATCACAAAAACATTTTTAAAAAATCAATACAGTTTAAAAGAATTAAAATCACCATCATTAAAACAACTGAAAATGATTTAAACATTCACAAGTTTTTAAAAAAATAAAAACTAAAGATAAAAAACACACCCTATTAAAAAGTCTCTGTGGGCACATTTAAACATTAAAAGCTTGCTTACATATTTTTATTTTATTTTATTTTATATTTGCCTGCTGGCAAAAGGAAAACAGAGAAGGACCAGCCTAGCCTCCTGCAGAAGGGAGTTCCAGAGGCTAGGAGCAGCCACTAAGAAAGCTCTCTCTCATGTCCTCATCAAATTAACCTGTGATGGTGGCAGGACCAAGAGAAAGCCTTCCCCAGATCTTAAATTTCTGCCAGGTTTGTATGGGGAGATAGTCTGTCAGATAGTCTGGACCTGTGCTTTATAGGCCATGACCAGCACTTTGAATTGTGCCTGGAAATGAACTGGTAGCCAGTGAAGATGTTTTAACAAGGAAGTTATATGCTCCTTATAGCTGGCCCCAGTCAGCATTTTGGACACAGAATTCTGGACCCGCTAAAGTTTCTGAACTGTTTTAAAAGGCAGCCCCATGTACAGTGTGTTACAGTAGTCTAAACAGGATGTAATCAAGGCGAGCAAGGCATAGGAAGTCATTTCTGCCAAGAGAGAAAGCTGTACTACCAATTTTCAAGCTGCATGGGCTACTTTCAGTGGTATCAAAGATGCCTTTCTCTTCTGATCCCCTCCCAACACTCTGCAGTGCTCCAAAAAGTACCTTGTACTAGTATAATGGCACGTTATACTGGCATAAGTCACCAAGAGGATGCCAGTCTCAGTTTTCTGCCTCACCTCTTTCTACTGCCTGTTCCTCTGTCTTGATATTTTAATCAAATGTTGCTAGATGAAGATGACTAAATGGGCTCAGTATATTCCATCCTTGAATCCATTGTGACAGTATTGAGCATCTGCTCTAAGGCTGATCTCCAATGCATATGGGTGAGATATTACAGTTACCAGTCTCATGGTATCTGTCCAAAGTAGAGGTGAGAACAAAATTTGCATTTTGACTCACATTTTAACATACACCAAACAATTCATATATATTGAAAAAATATTTAAAATGGAATGGAATTATCCATAGATGTTCACATTTCTCCAAATTTTGCAACTGTGGTACATGCTCTGGTAACCTCCTGTCTAGATTTCTGTAATGCACTCTACATGGGGCTACCTCGTGCTTGGTCTAGAAACTTCAACTAGTACAGAATATGGCAGCCAGACTGGTCTCGGGTACATCCAGAAGAGACCACATATCACCGATCTTAAGATTAGTTCACTGGCTGCCCATTAGTTTCCGGGCCCAGTACAAGGTGTTGGTTATTACCTTTAAAGATCTAAATGGCTTGGGTCCAACCTATCTTCGGGACCACCTCCTTCCATATAATCCTCCCCGTGCGCTCAGGTCCTCTGGGAGCAATCTGCTGCAACCTTTAAAAACTAGTCTCTCATCAACCACGTAGAGGACATTTTCGACTATTGCTCCCAGATTATGGAATGGCCTGCTGGATGAGATCCATCACATTACCACCTTAAATAGCTTTTAAAAAGGTCTTAAGATGGATCTCTTCCGGAAGGCCTTTCCTGAATAGATACCCGGCATCAGAGAGAGAAAAATCTTATTGGTCCGATCCCATCCAGCTTATTATTGTGTTGTTTTTAGTATTTTTAGTAATTATTAAGTATGTTTTAAATGTTTAATTATTTAATTGTATTTTAAGGGGTGGGTGGGATGGAGGGGTTTGTATGTATATTTTAATGCTGTAAGGTGCCCCGATAGCATTTTGTAGAGGGGCAGGATACAAATAAATTTTATTATTATTATTATTATTATTATTCAGTTTTCCAATTAAAAAAATTAAAATATGTACATTAGAGAAAATAGCAAGCGAAGACTGCATACATTTGAAAAAATGGGTGCATATATTTATATGTTTGTATTTATGCAATTTCCTCTGCTATGCATAAGCTGTATATGTAAAACAGAAGATTGTAGACATACAAAAATTCCTGTGACTTTGCTTGGCATAGAAAATCTAATGAAGTTTTCAGTCCCACATTGTAGCACCACTGTGGGCTACCAGTGAAAAGAACCCTCATCCCTTATGATGATGAACCCTCTTCCATTGCAAACCCTCATTCATCATAAGTTCCTCCTGTCTTCCTAGATTTGTGGGCCATTAGATGTAATGATCACAGTTTTATCAGTGGCACAAACAACACTGTGCCATCCCCCCACCACCTTACCCTCTCCTGTGCCCAGATCTGATTCAGCTGACCAGGGAATTGTTTTTGCAATACTTACAAAGCAGGGGCCCATTCAAACTACAGAATTATAGCACTATTATTATACTTCAACTGCTTTGGTTCTGTCCTATGGAATCCTGTGATTTACACTTTAAGGAGGGGTATTTAGAATTCTCAACTAGATAATTCCAGTACCTCTTCAAAATACAAATCCTGAGATTCCATAAGATGTAGTCATGGCAATTAAAATGGAAAACACTGCAATTGTGTGATGTCAAAGGGCTCCAAGTTATGAAAAAAAGGATCTAACCCAGACATTATGTTGATATGTATGGACAGATCCCAAACTATTTTCTCAGAGGGTGGGTGGTTGGGGGTGGAGGCCAAATTCTAAGATATTTATTGGAGTAGTAAAGAATTAGAGGCCATGTGTGTATGTGTGTCAACCTTGCAGCTTCTTCTGGTATTCTTCCCAGGAGCATTCTGCCTCCTGAAGCACCAGCAGACTGCTCTGCATGACTAAGCCACCCCCTCAATTGATATGAAGTCTTTTGAGGGATGGGGAAAAGGGGGGCAACTCTCAACTACTTTGTATTACAAAGTATAATCACACTTGGCAATTCTTAAAATTTTGCTTGCTCCCTTAATGTCCCTCAAATCACCTACCCCGTTTTCCCCAGGAATAAATGCACCAATAAAACTGAGGGGGGGGGATATTTAGCACACTTTTAGTTAAAAGCATGTAAGTCTCACTCATTTTAAGGAGAGTACATAAACTGCCATTAGTACTCTATGGATGGTTACCCAGGTACATATTATCTTGGGAGAGTGGCCAAGATTATAATTTCTTTTAGGTTTAAACTTATTTGATTCCATCAGACCTAACCTGAGTTGTGCAATAATTACTCATGGTGAATAAAAATCATATGAGTAAATGCAGAGATCCCAGCAGGTTTCTGCATGGGTGGCTGCACATCCATGGGTAAGGAAATGGTGCTGCTTTTGACATTTAGATTCTTAAATGACCTCTGATCTCAGTATTTGAAGGAGGACCACTTCTTATATGACCCTGTCTAAGAATTAAGATCTGCAGGAGGGGTCCTCTTCTGCGTCCCACCAGTGGGGAAGGACATGGGAGGCCTTCTCAGTTGTGCCCCCCCCCCACTGTGGAATGCCCTCCCCTTGTAGGTCTAAGTGCTACCAATGCTGGTTTCTTTCCAGCACCAAGACAAAAATGGCTGTTTATTAAAGGGTTTGGGGGACATACTTCTAAGTGTACTTGTGTTTTAAATCATCATAGGTTTTAAATTTGTTTTAACTGTTTTATTTATCATAATATGTTTGTACTTTGTTCAGTTTTTTAACAGTTTAAATCTGCGTGTGTTTTAAATGTTTATATTGTACACTGCCCTGAGATTCCATGAAAAGGGTGGGGCAGAAATACTTTAAATGTATAGTAATAAAAGCAGCCAGCCCCACCCACCTGATCAAATGCTACTTCACAGGATCCTTCAGTTATCATGAGCAGTTTTCCAGAGTGCAAAGGGTTTAAAACATCATATGTGCACACATTAGACAGTTTTCAGCCCTTTCCATCCCAAATTAAAAGTGAATAGGTATGTTGATGGAAAAAAATATGTCATCTTTATTAGTAACAGTTAAAGAGAAAACAATGGCAATATTATTGAGCAATTTATAATGAGCTAGTATGCATTTGTTTGCTAATCTATAGTATAAAAATGTACATGTGTGGTTGTGTGTTCTGTATAAAGTTTTTATTGTGGCCTTTTAGAAAGTATAAAAAGATATTCCACAGAGGCAGAACTGAAACTGTTTCAGACATTCAGAAATCTTTCTTCACTTTCACAAGCATGATAATAAAATTTATAATAAGAAATACTTAACTGATTGAAGAGTTCCAAAAGTGCTGTCCTCTGTCATTCAGTACGTATAACTCTTGTGAGATAGGGAAATTGCAAACATCAGAGCTGCTCCCTGGTTTAGCTTGAAATGGCAAATAAAATAGGAATAGCAGGCTGTGCGCTCTTTTTAGAAAGAAAATCTTTGATTGTTGTTCAAGAATAGTCTATCTGAGGACCACATAAAAGATAACAGAAGACAGAGAAATGGAACCCCCTCTTGGCATGCATTGAAATAAGGAGTTGTGTGTTCTTATACCCTGTGGATTTGAATAAGATGGAACACAAAGTCCACTGTGGGGGGAAAAAACAGAACAAAATAAATCAGAAAACATCAAATAATTTAAACATACTTTATAGGTAGCTGATGTATTAAACTAAAGAACTGGTTGACACATGAGTTGCAAGTTCCTATTATTTTATGTTTGTGTTGCAGAACCAACATTAAGGAAATGAAATAGTTTTTAAAAATAAATTTTAAAATTAATATTAGTAAAAGAAAGGGATGAGCCTGTGTGCTGTAGTGCTTTGAGCATTGGACTACAATTCTAGAGACAAGGGTTTGAATCCCTGCTTAGGCATGGAAATCTACCTTGGGCAAGTTGTACTATCTCAACCTCAGAGAAAGGAAAGATAAACTCCTTCTGAACAAATCTTGGCACAAAACCCCCATGATAGGTTTGCCTTAGAGTTGCCATAAGTTGGAAATGACTCGAAGGCACACAACAACAATAACAAGAGAAAGTAGAAGGAGAGAGATAGAAAGAGATCAGTACCACTATTTATTTGATTGAACTTTAAGACTGTAGAGTTTATTTTACCAGGCCACAGGGCTGTGGCTATGGAGTGCGTGAGGCAGCATTTCTCCCAAATAAGAATTCTGTCCCATCAATTTTCCATCAGGCTTCAAATGTTTAGCACTGCAGAGAGTGAGGCATTGATAATTGTTATTTTTGCTTTATTTACTTGGTAAATTTGCCTGTTCCATTACTTTGGATGTCTAAAATGTACAGTGTTTCTGAATGCTCAACTGAAGTTTTGACACACTGCAATACTAGAAATCTGGGGACTAAAGGAAAGTGTCATGGTGGGGCAGAATTCTTATTTGGGATGGACAATGCCCCCATTTTACCCCCACCCATAGCCACACACCTGATAGGCTGTCATGACAATTAAGACTCATTTATTTAATAGTGTCATAATGGAATATGAGCTATAGCAGATTGAGGAGGCCTTCCTTGATGCAACACATACTAATTGCAAGATTAGTGTGCAGTTGTGTACGGTATATGTGTGTATGTATGGGTCTCGACCTTAAGCAAGATTTCTAGATACATGGATTTACCACTCTAGGGTTGTTGGCTGTTTTTTTTTCTTTTCCATTGTACCACCTAATTGGACCACAATTTCCATAGTATCACCTAGTATGCTAGTGGACACTAGACTGGGGAATGTTGCCTTAGGACCACTTCTTTTTCTATAAATCTCTTTGAATCCTTTGTTCAGCTGGGCCCTCTTAAATCATCCTCCCTGCACCCTATAGGGTCTTGAGATGATGTGTTTTCCACTTATGCTGTCAATCAGAAGTACCCTTCCCACCCCGCCCCATCTGCTTATTACAGACTGTATTGCAGACTGTATCGCATTACAGAGCTTTCTTTCAGTGGTGAACACCATGGGATACAACTCTATGGTATTGTTTTTAAACTTTGTATAATTTATTACCCTCCCGGCTGTTTAATTTGCTTGTTTTATTTTATTTTTTGCTCTTTATTTGATTGAGCATTTAAAGTTTGTTATTTCCTTATTAATGTTTTAAGAAATAAGTATAAGGGGTTTTTCCCTCCCCCAGTGCTATATAACAAACGCTGTGGTCTTCAAATATTTGAACATACTGTGATTTATTACACCAATTTATTTTTATTTTGTGTATTTGTATCTCCATCCTTTTGATACATTTGGCTTTTCATTTAAATATCTACATAAAAAACACAATGATAATAATAGTTATGTTAGAATTATTTTATATAAATTTATGCAAATACTACTTTTTCAGTGTTGTATCTTAAGGATGTAGAAAGCTGGGGAATTTTTAAAAATCTTAAATCAGTTTTCCATTAGTCTTTCTTTTGTGAGGAAACAATGGAAGTATTGTGGTAAACTCGAAGAGACTCACAGGGTCACCCTCCAGAAACTGTATAGTAAGTTGCATACCTTATATTCTAAAGCCTGGCTACCTTAACAAGGTATCACCTGCAACAGTGAACATGGGAGTTACAGCACCTCTGGGATCCATTCTGCACAACAAGAACATCTTTAGAAAGGAGACAAGATGTACATGCATGCCCCCTGGCCTAAGCTAGAACCAGAATAAGACAGGGTTCTGGTTCTCATAGCAGCTGAGGCATGGAACCTGATGCATGTGCAGATACTTGGATGGGGGCTGCAGCTTGCGGACCCAGACCGGACAACCCCCCCTCCCGCCCTCTTGAATAAACACAGACACATAGTTGCAAATAACATTGTATTGGTAACAGATATTATAACTTCAGAAAATTAGGTTAGGTACAGGTTAGTAATGTAAACACATGATGAGGTAGATGAGGTAGTTTTCTATGCTACTTGGATATAATTTGGCAATAAATTGGCCGCAACTTGCCAGCAAAATGGTTGGCGGCAATGTATGGGTCGTGAACGCAGCGCGGCCCACTCATGTGGGCAGCACAGGGACCAGTCCATCCCGGTTCCCTCACGTGAAGGAGAGAGACCCTGGCCGAGCCGCCTGCTCGACACTCTCTCCTTCCCTGGAAACAAGCATACGTAAATGGCTAATAGGGGTCTCCCGTGAACTTGAACTTGACGTTGAACTTGAACTTGAACTTGACGGAGACCCCTGATCTCTTGCAATTCTCCACGACCCAATACATCCGCCCTGCAAGTTGAAATGTAGAGTACGCCGAGGGAGGGTGGGCGGGTGCCAATTTGTGGCAAACGGAGGGCGCTGCTGCCCTCTCTGTTGCTGCCTCCAATCTGGGAGGGGCGCGCCCGAGTGCGCCCCTTTGTACCAGATCAGCCAGCCAATCAGGAGCGAGCTGACTCACTCCCGATTGGCCCGCACTCCTTTTCCCCTTCCCAGCCGCAAAGGCAGCTGGGAAGAAGAAGGGGAAGATGGCGCCGCGCATGCTGCGCCACGCGGCCATCTCCCCTCCTTACCTCCCCCCGCCCCGCCCAGAAGAGCAGGGGTGGGGCTACGGGTGGTGTTTCGGGGGCTGCCGACTGGGCCGCAAACAGGCCCACCGGCCAGCGGCAAGCCCCCTTGTATGCAGTGCAGAGTACAGATGTAATTCTCCACTAACTTCCTGTGCAAATAAATAAATAAATGCTGTTTTCTATACAAAACAGCCATGTGTGATCCACCCCACCCCCCCAGAATAAGTCATGAACTGCAAAGATTATTGTCAGCCCAGCTTTCTTTTCACCAGGGTTTCTCCAAACTTGAAAAACATATTTTTCAACCAATTTCTGAATACAGTATTCTCTCCATCTTTAGTGCAGAGGTTGGAATTGAGCTTTTTTTGGACTACAATTCCTAGAGTCTCCCAGTAAGCATAGCCCCTGAGGGGATTCTGGGAATTGCAGTCAAAAAGTAACTTTCCGAAGCTCTTGGTACTACATGGCAAAATCCACTGACATTATACGATACCCAGGTTTTGAGTGACCAAATATGGATATTCTGTAAATGCACTGGGGAATGAAATAGGATCATGCCACCCCCCAAAATAAGCCTTAGATTAGCTGTGCTTCTGCTGCTTGCCAACTCTTTCAGATTTTCAGAAATAATGAATTTGTTTTCATTATTTTTGTAGATAAATATCTAGTTCAAGACATGAACTCTGATCTAGCTATAATTGTGAGCAACTACTTGTGCATAACAGCTACTGATCCCAGATGCGTATCCACAGACAAAGGTGCCCTCAGCCAGATAAATATGGGTTGGCCAGGTTCAACAACACAGTTGAAGCATCTAACTATGCTTCGCATCAGCAGAATACTTTCAAGGCTGCTTCCCCACAGATCTCTCTTAAACTGAGTAAAATTTAAATAGATGGTAATAGGAAAAAATGGTCTGAGAGCCCCTCCCCCAGGTCTTCCAGCCATTTTGGTCCATTTTGCAGAGTGGAAAGTTGTCTATGCATCTGAGGAAGTAGACCAAGGGCCCATCTACATGGTAAAAAAAATACGAACACTGTTCGGAAGATCACTCTTCCTTACACATGGCCGTTTGGATACATACGTGTCATTCAGAAGGGGGGCTAGCGAATCCCCCGTAAACTACATGGATTTGGCATTTGGAAGGAGTAGCGGATCTCGGCATAAAATCCGTACAGCCATTCGAATGGCTGGTGGTCTGTACACCCCATTCGCATACATAACATACAAACAGGCAGTGTAATCTGATTGGATGACCGAGTAGAGGGGACAGGGCTAGCACGGAGGGGAATTGGGAGCACCCGCCATGTTGGATTCCCAGCTAAGTGAGAGTCTGGTAAGTCTGTGAATTTTATATATATTTATTTTTATTTTACTTTGTAAATAGGGAAAACCAAATGTCCGCAAAGCAGGTACCTTTTTAAATTAAAAAAAAAAAGCAGTGGGAGATTTAAAACTGCTGCTTGGCTTGCTCGCTCCAGCCAGCTGGGGAAGATGTGGTCATATGGAGTTTAGGGGGGTAAAAAATCGTGTAGGCGGATCATATGCATACGAATGACTGCCTATTCATATTTTTTACCCCCCCCAATGGATTTTTTTACAAAATCGTATAGACGGACCCCTTGTCTATGAAAGCTTAGGCTACAACTTAATTCCACTAGTCTTAAAGGTGCTACAAAATCTCCTGGCTTATTCATCTGTATTGTTTCAGTAGATGATGCTGACAACAATGATATGCACACCAGAAACATCAAAGATGTGAGAACAGCACATAGTATAGAATAGGCCAAGTCTATGAAAGCTTATGCTACAATTTCTTTCAGTTAGTCTTAAAGGTGCAACAAGATCCCTTTGCTTACTGATATTCCAGACTAACACGGCTACGTTTTTGAATATATAGATGCACATCTGCATAGTTAAATGAACATAACTCAGGTAGTGGGGCACAGTTTTAATATGCTGTGCACTATTGCTTAGCTTTTTGTCAACTTTCTACCCCACAGAACAGCAGAAATAAAGATATGACATGTCCTAGGCATCTCACACTCTGCAATGCTAGAAATTTGGGGACTGAAGGAAATTTCATTGGAGTGAGCAATGCTCTCATTTCCTCCAACCCATAGTTTCTAGCCTTCTGGAACTGAAAAAAAGGGCAATGATCCCCATTGTTCAAGAAAAAATGAGTATACAGCCTTACAGTGTTTAACCAACGAGTGAGGTCTCGTGGCTTGCTTCATAAAGATTTAAACTTCCCCATTTCTCCAGGTAAAAGTTGCGGTTTTTGAGAAAAACCTGGTTTACAGAGTTCTACTGTTTTTATTTTGTTTTGGTTTTTAGTTTTTTATACAGCTACTGTATAGAATGCTTGGTGAGCCTGGGAGCAGAGACATTAGAGCAAATAAGTCCAACCAAACAGGGGATCAGGACAAAGCAGTGTAAGATATAATGCCATCATGAAATTATTAATATTTAAAGTGCCATGGACTCTGTTTTGCTGCAACAGGCTTGACATTTGATTTGATCTACATTCCACCTTTCTCCCAATATGGGGTTCAAAGCAATCTTTACCAGGTTTCCAAAAAAAAAAAAAAAAAGCAAGTTCCGTCTTATTATTCACAGGAAGGATGAGTTAGGGAAGGCAAGAGGAAAAATGGATAGAAGCTTATTGAGGTAGTTGGACATTTGATGTAGATCTTAGATTTCTGTAAAGTGGTTTCAAATAATAAAGACATGATAAAGTCCTTTTGGAAAAACTTTTCCATGGGGTATATCTTGGATATATGGTATAGCACTGCTTACTCAGACAAATGTCCTAAATTCAAATGAACAATTTGTATTTATTTGCAATGCAGCCATTCCCTACAAAGGAAGCCATAGAAGGGAAACAAAAGGGCAGCTAAAGGGCCGGTAGGGTTGTGAAGATGTAGGAGAAATTTATATTGAGCAGAAGTGGAAGTAAAATTAGCCAGAATGGTGTTAAGGGATAAAAATGAGTCTGGAACATCAGATTGGCATTGGCTTAAAAAAAATACAGGTATATCTCAGTTAATGAAGTAGATATGGTCTTGGCCTTTACTTCTTTAATGGAAACTTTGGTATCAGAGGTAGAAATAAGAGGGAAGGAATTAGTTATTCCTGCATCACAACTAAGAGCAGTTCAATATGTTTCAGCAAACTATTTACTCAAAACCAACACTATACAGATGTGAAATGAAACAATCTGGTTAGGTAAGCCTTGCAGAAGTATACAAAACATTTGGAATCTTCTAGAGACCCTTTGAAAGTTTCTTCCCAAATGCAACTTGGGATGATTCCCAGCCACCACCACCCCAAAAAGCCTCCAAATTTCTTATGATTTCCATTTTGATGGCAACACTTACAGATCTATGTTTTTTTAACATGCCAGAGTAGCTGGTGAGGCAAGTTAATCTACTTCCCCCTTTGCTTTCTGTTTTGCTCTTCACACATACTCACTTAGAATGTAGTGATGTAGTGATTCTGCAGGCAGTTGTTTACCTTGCCTGCTGTAGGCAGGCACACACAGCTACAGCATAATCACCTAGAGTAAAATCCCATTCTTTCCCAGATAGACAGAAGACAAGGGAGATGGGCTGGTCTTGGCTACTATTAAAAGACTTTGTAAAAAGAAGCTTCTTTGTCAGATGCTTTGTTAACAGAGGTATATTTTTTTAAAAAAAAATAGGTATTTATACCCCACCCTTCAGCCACATGGCTACCACAGCACTTACAAATTGTTTTTAAGCAACAGCAGTTTACACATCTACGCTACATTAAGCATTTTCCAATGTGTATTAGATAATTGCCCCCACAAGCTAGGTACTCATTTTACCAACCTACAAAAGGATGGAAGGCTGAGTGGACCTTGCAGTACTGGCATTTAACCACTGCACCACCAGGGCTCCTTTACATTATTTTCAAACAGAAAGGAACCTCCTCCAGACTTACAACACAGAGGTGGCCATGTTAGTTGAGAAGCATAAACAACAGTCTTGTGGCAGCATAAGGGCTAATGTGTTTTATTTAGTGCAGGACTTTGTGGATAGCAGTGTCCCAAGTTGTTCCACCATCCAAAGTGGGAGGAGTACCTGCAACTGGCAAGGCAGCAAAGAGGAAGAGGACCAGCACTACCACTGTATGTGTGAACAGGAGATGTGGGGCAAGGACAGGCTGGGGAGGCTGGGAGGGAGTAGAGACAGCAGCAGCAGGATCCTTTTAGTAGGGGGACCAGTGGGAGTCACTAGTCCTGACATCTTGGTGCCTGAGGCAAGTGGCTTGTCCTACTTAAAGACAGCACCAAATCTGTTTGTGGACTGTGGCTCATTTCAAATGCATGGAGCATTGTCTCACTGGGCAGATTATAATATGCATGCTTGCATAGGGATATACAATCAGTGGAATGAGGAGAAACAGAAATGCAAAGAGTACAGGCACTGATCATTACCTTGATTGTGATCATTAACATACAGTAATTGGAGGATAGCACAGATTTGTTTCTTTGATTGATTTATATCCCACCTTTCTCCTAATGTAGGATCCAAGGCAACCTAGCATAGATGAGCCCATATATAGAGATACATTAGCACATTTACTGTGAGGAAAAATTGAGGAAGACAAAGGTAAACTATTATCTTTTTCTAGTTAAAATGTTTAGGCCAAGATCCTGCATCATACACATAGCCACAATGTTATAGGTATAATCTGTCTCCCACTCTGACCCCCAAACCCACCTTAAATTCCAGCCAGGTGAAACAAGGGATGGAGACACTGAAGGATGACATGTCCAGCTCCCTCACATCATCAATTGGCAGTGCACTGAACAGCAGGAACCCCTGTGGGGTCCTGTTCCAACTCAACAGCACACCACTGATCTCTAGCAGAAGGGGGCTAGACACATCATCCTTAAGCACCCATATCACTGATCTATAGCAGAAGGGGGCTAGACATGTCATCCTTAAGCACCCACATCACTGATCTCTAGCAGAAGGTAGCTACACATCTCATCCTTAAGCACCCCATCACCAGTGCTGTAGAACTCCATCCCTTGGTGCAGCTGTCTGGATTTTAAGATGGGGGGGGCATTTATGATTATATTTTCAAAATACTGCAGTATTAGGTTTAGACAAGTAATCTGAGTAAGTGTATGTCTTTTGGTTTATTGCCTTGCTTTAATTGAAAAACTCAGTTTCAGCATTTGATGATATAAACGAGGTTTAGAGATAGTTCAACATTTTGAAGCCAGCAACTTTAAGAAAGAAAATGTTTTTGTTCGATACAATGTAAAAATCTTGTTTGGAGTCTTTATTTACATAATATGTGTGTACATGCACATGTGTATAATATTATATATTAATATATGTTGTCCTTGTTGTTGTGTGTCTTCAAATCATTTCTGACTTATAGCAACCCTAAAACAAATATCTTTTGAACACCTATGGGTGCAGTGGTTATGGAATCTCCCCAGAGGCTGAATAGTAAGTCTGTCATGAAACTAGTTACCTCCAAAGTGTCCAGAAAACAGCTGCTTCCATTTGCAATTGCTGTGCTGGCTTGGGCCCTGGAACAGTTCCAAAAACAGAGCTGCCTTGTGCACATGTGCAAGTTCCTCCACTGGAGGGCTCGCTTTGCTATGCAGTGGAGCAGAGTTGACTGGATAAGGCTTGGGAGTGCTGCCAGACTAAGAAGACCCATTCCTGGAGCCAAAGCCAGGCCCTTTCAGGCTCAGGAAAGGGCAATACTTGGCATTCCCCATCTTTATCCCCATCTTTTTCTTTGCCACCAGCCTCTACACTTGCTCCACAGCGGGGGGGGGGGGGGATAAGGCCAGCATGGGAGGTAAATATTATAAACTACTGGGGAATTTGGTGGTGGGAGAAGTGCTCTGCAGCTCCCTTTTCCTCATGATGATACCTTTCTTTCTAGCATCCCAGTACATCTGTGTAGCACCACAACCAGCATATGCCCCTGAAGCATATGCACCATTGATAACCCAAACTTGGATGTCTACATAACAATGAGCTCCAGAACATTATCAAACCAGCCTCCTTTCTCACAGAAGTAGTGTTAATGAAGCAAAGGGGATACTAGTATCAAAGCCAAAACTATAGCACCTCCTCTTCATTTGTGTGAGTGAGCTACAATTGTGCTGGTTTTGCCATTTCCACCCTATCACACCAGCTCTGTAACCCTGCCACTCAGCGCATGTGTGCCTTTCTTTTTTTTCTTTTTCTTTTTGCCATGATTGTGTAAATATGGGGAAATGATTTTAAAAAATTAAAAGGAGGGCAGGCAGGGAGAAAAAAATTCTAGCTTGGAATAGTGAGGGGGAGGGGAGAGAGGAGGAGGAGAGGAAGTCACGTGCCCCCCTCATGCCATGTGACTTCCTTCAGATTACTAGTGCCATGGAAGTATCTTACCACACAGAGGGGAATGCTGCCATAGCAGTGATATTGGGAGCTGTTGGTGGGTTTTCCCCAACAGTGATAAGATGTGCTACAAACGCAGATGAACAGCAAGATAATGGGATAGAGATGATGTTGTGCAATAAGTAAGGGCCACATCTGCTACTATCTTCCTGTGATTTCAGAATAAGAGCCTTGTGTGATAATATCCCCAATCATTTGCCATCACTGTACCTTCCTGTATGCAATGGGCTGTTTTATTTACTTATTTATAGTATTCATCAATGGTTTTGTTACTTTCATCGGTGGTTAAACAACATGAGAGATTCTCTCTCTCTCTCTGGCTTTTCTTCGCAAACGAAGATTCAGGAAGGACTCATCCCGCGCTTTCTGCAAGCGCGCTGATGACTAAAAAGGCCAATCCGAGATAAACAAGTCCGGCTGCAAAAAGCACAGCAGAAGGTCTCCTTGGGTGATGTTTTTGGGTTGTGATTCTTTCTGCGTTGTCGTTTCTCTTCAAGACTTGTTCGGCGTGAGTTCTCAAATAAGGCTGCAGCATTGTGGATAGTGTGTCTCCATGCCTCCCGATGTGAGGCCAGGGTGGACCACTGTTGGTGATCAATTTGGCCAAGCCTGAGATGTTGTTTCAGAGCTACAAAAAGGAGGAGCAGGGGAGGAAAGTACCCTAATATCAAGAATTTAAAGAGTAAATTCCACTCTGGAAGAAGAAGACAGTCTGAGGATTACTCAGCTTTAAAACATCTTTCAGTTAAATTTAACATACATCTACACATGTAAAAGAAATGTGAATAGATACTGAAAAAATCCTTCAAGCTCAGTATTAGAAAAATGGGTTTCTGTAAATGTCTCCTTGCTGGTCACTGAATTTCCTTTCAATGGCAGAAGTTCTTTTCCCATTATCAACATTCTACTTTAGCATGATTGGATTATTTACAGGTTCTCACTAATATTTAGGGGCCTATGTTCCTGTTTGTGTGTATGAGTTTTGAGTCAGCTCTTTATACATTCCTCACACTGCTCAGGTGAGAAGTAAGCAAGGATGCACAAACATCTCTAGATTTGTCTGAAGAAAGGATGTGCTTGTTCAGGTTCCCAGAAATGTTTTTCTTCCATTTCACATACCCACTGCCACCACCTCCATTGCTTCTGCTTCCAACCACCCTCAGAACAACTTACCTGGAAGGGGAAGGTTGTGACAGCAGGAGAGACAGTGGTAGGTATTCCAGAAGAAAAATGTTTCCCTACCAGGATGGAGTTGGGGGACTACCAGTTCTATCACATCACTGGAATGATTAGAAATTGGATAGTTCTTTTTTTAAAAAATCTACCTGTTTCCAGCTGCACTGGGACTGTAATGATTACTTGCTTATGATATACTTGCTCAGTGGGATTTTGTGAGAAGGGGGCAGAGACAGACATTTGTACAATTGAGGCAAGAGGACCCTGTTATTTTGCTGATAATTTTTCATGACTATATGTTATATGAAGCAAAGGACAAGATGGCATCCTCTCCAATTCAATGTACAGTACAGTCTGCAGGTGAAACACACTGGTGTTGCTGATGGGCCACCATCTTCCACTATATCTGAGGGCAACAGTCTAGTTGAGGGGTCTCAGGTGAAGCTACATGGCGGCCACACAGCTCTCTCATCTGACAACTCACTGCTACTCCCTATCTGCTGCCTCACTCTGCCTAATGTGATGTTCATCCTTCTTACTTTCGTTCTCTCTGTGAACATGCAAACAGTAATGTTCACCTTTTGGAGCACCCTGTTCCATAGGCACCATATTAATAAGCCCATGACAAACTGAGATAGAGCATGGGAAATTCTTGAGTAAAGCAGATTGTTTGTGGAGTTCTTTAAACTCCCATTTCCTCCTCTATGCAGCAAAGTGTTTGTAGTGGTAATGGAGTGAAATAAAAAAAATTAGCAGAAGGAAAGTAGTGCTGGGTTTTCATGGAGTTCAATTTTTTTGCAGCTAAAGATGACATTGGAGCGACACAAAGTTTTCTCTGAAAAATTCCCCTGACTGAAAAGAAAAGCCTTTGGCTGCAAATCATAATCCCTCCCTCTTGTTTGGCAAAGCACATCCCAAGGGGAAGAGAGATTGCACTGGACAGCGCACTGCAGATGTTCTGCTTTAAATGTCAGCTGCCATTTTAGAAAAGACAAATATTTTCACTCTGTTGTGACTCTCCACAAAAACAAAACAAACAAACAAACAAAAAACCAGCTTTCCAACATGACAGAAGAGGGGAGCTCTTTCGAATAACCCCATATTGCTTCATGAAAAGCAGTCTTCTATTTCACCTTAACTCTGGAGAAGGAAAAAGTGCCCCAGTTTCCTGGGTTTGCTTTCAAAAGAAATGGAACGGTAATCACCCTGAATAATAGCAGAAGAAATTTGCCTTTCAACTTCCTTCAGAGTTTGCCCAGCATTTTTTTAAACAGATTCATCCTACAGTAGCATCCCTCTAGTTTAGTCCTGTAATGAGTCTTTGCTCATTAAAGTGTTCATTTTGAGACATAACATATCTCAAGATAAGAGAAGGATGTGTATGGCTTTTCCCGTATTCATACATACCCTAGAGAGTTATGTTAAAGAAACTTGTTTTATTGACTGAGGAATACAAGAATACTCAGCTATGCGTGAAACCAAAATGTTGAATATTTCAACAAAAATACTATTTCATAATAAAGGCTTCATAATGTTTGGATTTATTAGCACTTTCACAAATAAAAAGGAACGGTATTGATTGTTTCACACACATGTTCAGTTGCTTTTAAATAAAGCTGACATGCAGAAAACATGGACCAAGCAACTTCTCTAAGTGTTTGAATTAATGATTAGTTCTGAATTTAGCTGAACAGGGGAGAGGAGAAAATTCCCTTTAATTGTTATCATTTGCTCTTAAAGTTTCATTGTCTTCCTCCTCCTTTCAGTTCTTAACAGACATCCTTTCCACTTCTTCAGATGTGTAGGTATAACATTTATGCATTCAACTTCTTTGTCAAATGATGCTATTTTTGTGTGTGTGCTGTAGCCTGACAGCCACTAATAATAACACATGAGGACAGTCAGACAAAATGAAGACAAATGCTGCTTGTCGCAGCAGAATCATAATGTCTTCAGACTCAGTAAAGACACTCTAACTGTATCTGGATACTTTTTATAGCTCATTTTGCCCTGTGTTTTTTCTTGGTTTTGTTCCCTCCCTTTAAAAAAAGCCAAAAAAATATAAACATTGTGTAGAAATACATTAAGGCAACATATGGGTCTGTTAGTTAGCCAAAACAATGTAGAACCATAGAGAATAGAAATTGCAATGCACAGATGGATATTGTAAAAAATTCATGAATGGTGTAAGAGATCTAAAAAGTAGAATTTTAGTCAACATTCAAGTGGGAAAAGCACAAAATATACATAATTGAGCATCATGAAAATGTTTTAAAATAAACATAGTAGGAAACATTAAAGATTGTATGATGTGTTTGTTCACACATCATGATATGACAGTCAGGTGAAATCATCCAGCAATATAGATTGCTGATAACAATAATGCTTCTTTTTTACTTGAGGTGAACTCTGTAGTATTAAATATCCATATTATTTCTAGCTCAATATCAGAAAATGTCAGTCATTATGACAAGCCCCAGAAGAGCGGCACGTTCACAAAGCCCTCTGTGCAGACAAGTGCTATGTTAAATAACAGAACTCCATGTTACATTACTTTGTTGTTAAAATAAGACTTTGTGCAGACAATAGACAAATAGTTTCCCCTGTAAGTTTTTTTCTCATTTTAGCAAAACTCAAAAATGTTACTGGAATAAATGCCAGCTGCTTTTTCAAAAATTCACTTTGCGCTGCCATGCCAAATTGTGCCCTTAGGCTGTAAACCTGCACCCGTTTATTCACTTAAGTCCCATGGATGTCATTGTCACCAAGTTGCAACCTAAGTGTTGAATAAAATCACCAGTCGTGTTTTATGTTTTTAGATATCTCCATTCTATTTATTACTATTATAATGTCCTTCTCTCCAAATTCAGAGCAGTGTATGTGGATTCTCCCTTTTTTCCTAACAACAGCTCTGTGAAGTAAGAAAGAGTAGAGATTAGATAAATCTGCTGAAAACAAACAAACACTGAACTGCTAGCTGCCTGGATGTCATCTTGGCTGGGGAATTATGGAAGCTGCAGTTAAAAGAAAGAAAGAAAGAAAGAAAGAAAGAAAGAAAGAAAGAAAGAAAGAAAGAAAGAAAGAAAGAGTCCTCAGGTCTTGAACAGTGCAATTGTGACTGGATGAAAAATCACCCAGAAATTTGCATCTCGATATCCTTGACCTAATTCCAACATACTAATAAATACTCCATGCTGGATTTTTAACAGCTCCTTTGCTGTGCATCTGCTGTGTTACACTGATTGTACTCCTGATTCTTGTGTTATAGTGATAGATACCATACCTGTGTAAGTGGAAACATGATTTAGTTATACCCATCTATGGTATCTGAAGAGCATGACATCATTAGAGCTTCCCTTTGATTAATTGGAACCAATATGATGGGGCAAAACAGGCTGGGTCAGGGGAGGAAGAAGCCATGACAGAAGAACTGACTACTTGAAAACTCTTGCCAGGAGAGTGGAAGCTGGTGGAGGGATTGCTTTATCTTGGTTTCCATCTGCATTTTGTTCTTCATTCACATTTTCCTTTTTGTAGATTCCAGTGGGGAGGAAAAGTAAGGACACCAGCACCAGGGCTGGCATATCTACCCCCTTCCCATTATAGCAAGGAAATGGAAGCGCTTGGATCTGACAGAACCTAAGCCCCCTGCTATCTGTCCCTAGGCATGGCTCTTTTTTGATGTTAAGCACCAGCAGAGCAACCTTAGCTGAGTGGCATGAATTAAGGGAGACTTTATACCTCAAGAGGAAGGTTTTTGAAGGTGGACCTCATCTGGTCTGTCTCTGGGTGGCCAGGACATCCTCTGAATCGTATGGTCTCTGGGATACCCTCCTGTAAGGTATCTGTAAGACTCTGGTTTTGTGAGCAGAAATACCAGTTTCCTGCCACAGGATTGGCTCCTTCATGCTCTCTTCCTTTTTGCTCTCCAATATTCATTCCATCAGCCATCCATTAATGGTCTGCACAACCTGTCACTTGTGTTTGGACCTTTGCTTGCCTCTTGGACCTGCCTCTGGCTCCTGGATATCTGGTACATGTTCTCATCTTGGACTGTTTTTGGACTTTAGCTTGCTTGATCTCTGATTCCTGTGTTCCTGACCTGGCACTCTCTTCCTGGACCTTGCCTTGCCTCTGGCCCTCTGGACTCCTTAGTATCTGCTCTGACCCTGGACTGTTTTTGGCTTTGACTTATCTTTGACCCTGCCTGGACTTTGGACTTTGTCTCTTGTGTTCCTGACCTGGCCCTGGCGTCTTTGTTCCTAGACCTGCTGCCCACACCCTGGATCCTGACAGATCTTAATCCAAACTTTAAAGGAGCTTCCCAATATGCTGAACCCTTTTGCCAAAATAGGTTCAGTGCTTTGGTTAGGTTCTTTAAAGTTAGCGCTGCAATCCAGAGCACATTCTGTGCTTCACTGGCATGGACGTAACCAGCCCCCACTGCTTGGAAAGGAGTTCTATAAATCTGGGGACAACCACAATATAACTACCAATGTTGTTACAGTAATCTTTTGTTCCTATTTACCAGCCAATGTTAACTGAGGTTCCTGAAGTTAAACTGAAGTTTCATTCTAACTGGAATGATAAATTGGTTACAGAATGACCGTAACATCTCTTTTGGTCTTCCAAATATTTTGGACTTTAACATCTAGAATCCATGATCATTGATCAGCTAGCTGGAATTTCTGGAACCTGAAGTACAGAATTGTGTGTGTGTGTGTGTGTGTGTGTGTGTGTGAAGTTGAGTAAGGATGGAAAGAATATTCAAAAAATATTCCCAAAAAATTGGTGAAAAATCTGTGCTTTGAGTGTTGAAAAATCCTGATGAAAAGAATCTGCAACTGATGAGAATCTTCCCAGTTTGTGAAAGAAACCATATTTTCTGCACAGGAGACTTTTTTTTTTTTGCACAGGAAATAATATTCTGTGTAGAAATACTATTTTCTGTGCAGAAAATGTTCCTTTCTGTGCAAGACAGCCACATGAGAATTTGCACAAAATAAGTCCCCAAAGTGAATAAATCCCCAAAGTCTTCTCACAGTGGGAAGAAAATTTGTAAAATTACTTAGTGTTTTTTCCCCAAAGAAACTTAGCAGAGAATTATATTAAAACCCTAGAGCCTCCACACCATGGGCTTCCCTCTCACCTCTTTTCCTTTCCTTCCGAAAGTTTAGCTAAGAGCTGTGATGCTGAGGAATCATGGAGAGATTAGCATTAAGATTATGCTTTCCTGTGCAAAAAAGCCTGCAGAATAAAATTGCCATATATATTGGCATAGAGACTTCAGCCCTGTGAAAGTCTGGATGAGGAAGGGAAGATAGTGCAGATATATTGTTTTGGGCTTCTCAACTGACTGGCCATTGTGTGAACAGCAGGGCTAGAAAGGCTTTTGGGGCAATCATAGAATCATAGAAGGAATTTTAGGAATCATGGGATCTAAACTAGGCCTCACTGCATCCAATTTTATGTTTGTCTAACTGTGGCAGTACTGGGCAAGGCTTGCTTTGGGGTGAATTTTGTCATGAATATTTGAAATTTCATGTTTTTATTGCCTTTCTTCTGTTTTAGCAATGTTAAGAAATGTAACAAACAGACCATTACCATACAACTATATTTGTGTTGTGTTCATGTTTCACCCCTGCTTATGAACTTAGCATTATTATGGGCATTAGCATTATTACTAGTCTTCAAATTATTATATCTAGACCTCTGTGCCATCCATAAGAGTGATCCATGAGAGGGAAAAACTGTTGGGAAAAGTTCCCAGACACCTGAGGTTTCTGTCTGGCATAGGCTCTAACTTGTAATTCCAGGTCTGATAGAGGTAAAGCAAAAGTCAGATACGGGCAAGCAAGAACTGTGGATCAGAGTCAGATACATAGTCACATATTTGCCAGATGTCAAATTCTCTATTGGATAACACAGGCAGGGCAGGACTGCAGCTCCCATCATCCCTCACCACTGGCTGTGATGGCTAGGGCTGATAGGAGTTGTAGTCCAACAATATAGAGAGAGCAAGAGTTCTCCACCCTTGATCTAGAGAGGTGGGTGGGCAGAGTATAGCCCTCTTGCTGTTCTTAGACTGCTTCACCTAGCATTCCTCACCACTAAATATCCTGGGTGGGGATGCTGGGAGTTTCAGTCCAGCATCAGGAGAGCTGCACTTTGCCCAGCCCTACATAGGGAATAAATGGGCTACTCTCTCTGTAGTAGATATCCAAGGATATCAAAGCAAATGGGGAAGTTTTTAAAATAAGACACATGGTACAATAAACTTTTATTCCATCATTTCATGAAAAGTAAGTCCAATCATCTTTTATAAAGCTGTTCATAATCAAAGCTTCACAGTGTTAAATCTGTTTGTAATTTTCTGAAATAACTGGCAAACTGTACCCATATATACTGCATTTGAAATTGCTATACATTTCAATTATATGCTAAAACCCTGTCATCCTTTTCACATTCTGTTTCAAAGGAGCCCTCTGCTGGACAGACTTGCTTGATAAACGATGCTCAGAAATGCAGAAGCATCATGCACACATAAAAAATTGATACATATATTTGGACTATTTACTCTAAATATAAGACCACATATGCTTGGATATCTTATCTATAAGTATGTATGCTTATCAGCAGTGTCCGTGCCTGCCCATCTGCAGCCAAGAGTAAAATGCTAATCTCTCAAGTTAATTGCTCCAACAAATATGATAATTGTGCATTGTTACTATTCATTCCAAATAATTTTAAAGTATGAATTAGTTAGCTGATATATAATTATCACTCACATGTACCTAAAGCAATGATTCTGTTCCATAATCTGTGTATTCTGTTGATTTTACTTTTAGTTGTCATGTATCATATGTTCTGAAATCCTTTTTCCCTTAGGAGCAAATGCAAAAGTAAATACCCATTTCAAACAATTGATTCAGTGGGTCTACATGGGCTTTTATAAAATTGCTTTGTAATTTCACCCAGGCTAGCATTTGTCAATGGATTTACCCCAATTGTGGGGTATTCTGGCATATGAAGCAGGTCTGACAGCATGCTTAGACCAAGTCCACCAGTTTTTGTGCAAGTTGATTACAGATATAAATAATATTTGAAAATTCCTTCATTGTTAATGAGGAAGGGTACCTCAAACTCATCAAGACCCTCCCATTAGAAAAAAAAATGCCAATTGCAATAAGAGTCCCCACCCCACCCCACTGGGACTTTAAGTGGACATTTTTCAAAGAGGTTTTTGTACCAAAAAAAGTAAAATTATTATTATTATTATTATTCCACCAAAACTCTTGTATTTTTTCCCAGCAGGGGAAAAACAACTGATGCTTTAAAAAATATTTTATATCCATGAAAATGAAATAAGTAAAGATGTACATACCTAAAGCTGATGATGACTTTGGCCTATTCTGGAGACCAGAATCCTTATTGTAGCCTTGAAAGGCCAGTTTTACTAGCAGCCAGATTTTAATGCCACACAAGGCACAGTTACCAAGAAAAGAAACATACCCTAATAGTAGTCATATGGCAGTGAGTGAACCATGGAAGTCAGCTTAACACATACAAACACATACTCTAGTAACTGTATATGAGAGAGAAGCAGCCATAAGCTCCATATGGATAGGTCATACTGGACATACACAGCTGGAAAAAGCCTTCAGAGGAGATTCCAGTTGTGTTAATGAAGTTAAGACAAGTGAGCTTCCTCTTCTAGAAAAGTGACAGGAACCAAAGTTGCATAGATGAACATGCTGTCTGTGCAACTCTGCTTCTGCTGCAAATATGTTTGTTGTGCAGTGGTGATTTTTTGGCCCGTTACACATGCATATGTGCCTAACAGAATTCTGCCAATAGGTCTTCACTGAGTAAATAAGGGAAAAATTAGAAGTAGGGAACAAGAATTCTAGGTAACCAATAAAAAGATGAAACAATCCCATGTAATTCAATAGGAAAACATATTCAGGGGTAGCTGTGTTGGCCATTCAGCAAAACAAAATACAAAATCCACAAAAAAGTGATACCTTTACTAGCCAGCCAAATGCAAAACACCTGATGCAAGTTTTCAAAGCTCTACTGGCTTCTTCATCAGGCAAAAGATGTTTAAAAAGAAAAATGATGATGCTTGAGTCACAGGCCATGTTGATTCAGATGTTTCTTTTGTTGTTTAGATGAGGGATCTCATGCAGGCAAAGACCACTTCTACTTCCTGGCCATGTGGAACTGAGACAAAAGGCAATAAATTTAATCCTTTTGCAGCAGTGAGGAACTTGTCTGGAGATCAGGATGTCTCTGTTCCTTTGTGAAGCCATGGGCTCCTTTATTAGGCAGAGATAACTGGATTTTTCCAGAAGTCTCTGTCCTGCTGCATCTGGAAACAACTTTTAGGTGCTGCATAGGCAAAACTAGCCAATTATAGCCCAAAAGGGAAGTTTTACCTTTGTTGGTGGCAAAAAAACTTAGAGAGTTGTCTCAGTCCTTATTTGCCTCTTGTTTACGATTCCCCTTGTTATGGCAAAATGAGGCATTTTCAATAGTTAGCATAAAAATAGCTGTCTTAAAGAGTTCCCTTTGAGCACTGATTCCTGTATTCTGGGCTCACAAACACCTGAAAGGTATTAAACCCACAGTTCAGAATGGGTAGCTATGCTCAAAAGTTTTTTCTCTTTCTCTTTACTCTCTCCTCCCCTTGTTTAAGCCTGCCCCAAACCCACAAACCCCAGTTCCTTAACTTACAGGTTACAGGCTGTTCCCTTCTCTCTTTGTATTTTTTTTTTACAGGTCTGGAGCATAATTTCCATTTATCCACAGACTTCCACTAAGCCCTTTTTCTCTGCCATTTCACTGTTGAGTGGTGGCTAACAGCCCAGTCTTCTGTCTTTTTCTTTTTCTCTAAATTTATTAGGGATGTAAAGAATGCAGATTTTCATGAATATTCTCATTCTTGGTGAAGAAGGGTGTCCGTTGTAAGATGTGCAAGTTTTTGTGCAAACATTTTCCCCTCATAAAACCTCCAAATGCAAAATAAAAAAAAAATGAACAATCCGAATACACTGCTTTCTGTGCAAACTGCACAATCTTCTATGCAAAATGTTTCTTTTTCAGTGGAAAACACAAATTAATCGCACAAACACTTGCTTTTGCAAATATTTCCAAAATAACATGAAATCATGTAAATGATATTTTAAAGGAAAAAAAGTTATATCTTGAAATTTCTCCAAGCAGGGAGAAAACCTTTGAAATTGTTCATTCTTGCATATGAGAATGAGATAAGCAAAGATTTACATCCCTAAATAATCTACGACCTATTCCTTTCTTCCACACCTTCTCAGCCCTCTGGCTCTATCTGCTAGCTGAGTTCAAAACCTTTTGGTCCCAGACAATAGTTTAGCCCCTCATTAGAAGCCCACACAACACTCACATGACTCTTGGTTAATGCTTGATTTCCTTCCCCCTACTTTTACATATTCCTTCTAAATTCAATTATATTCAACAGGTTTCACACTTTTGTTGGGAGACTGGTGGAATGGCACACACCTAGGTTGATCCTAATAAAGGCACAGGCCAACTGTCTTCTGATTATATACTGATTTCTGATTTCAGCCTGTTGATATACATGTATTTCATTGATGTATTCTCTTATCCATTGTACAGTCTATTTCACAATACATGTGGCTGATTTAGTTCCTCCCATTAGAATTTCATTCTCTTTAAGTGAATGGTCACTGCTTCACTGTTTTAAGATCCTCCCAGTCTGGGTTTTGGGAGAGAAAGGTCAACCTTGGGAAGGTCTGAACTTTTATCCCAAATTTATCCCATGGTTACATTTTTGTATGCATAATTTTTTATGAACTGCATCACAAATGGAAGTGTAGAAGAAACATATGGAAAAAGAAGGTACGCATACACATACACACACACACACACATGGTAATGAACCCCATGCATCAGTTTTTGAATGAGTGAGTAAGTAGATTTGGCACTTAAAGTGGGGAGCTTTATCAACCCCCCCTCACTGTTCATCATGTGACCAAATTTGGACCTAAGGTTGCAGTTACTTATCTGTAATCTATAAAAGGGCTAAGTGAGAAATTTGGTTACATTTCAATGCAAACTTACAAAATTACCCCTTCTCAAACATTAAGATTAACAATGCAGCTAGACATTGAAACCTGTAGCTTTCTGATGCATGTGATACAGTTCCTAAAAAATTATGCATACAAAAATGTGCACATTTGAAAAGTGTGTAGAAAATGTTTATTAAAAAATCATAGACAAAAAATACGGATTTTGGCAAAGCTGTTCTCAAAAATACCTTATTACATGAGAAATCATATGGAAAAATGCATATATGTGATAATAGGGGGGTTTGCAGGGGAGGGGCTACAAAATGGATAGTAGGGCATATACAGATGTGGGGTGCATGTTGCCAATTCCCACTTTAGAATGTTGGTCTCTCCTTGCATGACTTTCCTAACTGGAAATCGTTGGATAGACTTCTCAAAATCTAACTGACACAGCGTAAGCAATTTTTGGGGGAATCAGCTTCCCGTTCTGTGCTCCTCCTCATCATCATTCCAAGTCAGCTTGAGGAGCACCAAGTAGTCATATGTTGATTTTACCACACTAATAGCACAATCTATGACAGGAAGTGATGTGCTTCTGATTTAATAAAAAAAATATATATTTGGGGAGCTTTGGGGAACAGATGGGGACTTCAAAAGCCACAAGAGTGGGGTCCAGGGGCTGCACTTTGCCCACCCCTGACATAAATACACATGCCAAAATAAGTAAGTCCTGTAATGATGGCATTGAGTCTTACTCACAAGTAAGGGTTCTAGGGTTGGAACTTGAAGTCTAACATGTGCAAGCAGTACTTGGGAAGAGGCAATTCCTCCTGGGTAAGAAGCCAAGGAGCCAAATGGCACTTGCCTCCACTGTTGACAGAGCCACTAGAATTCTGAATGATGTTTCCCTTTCCTGATAAAGCCAGAAGCAAGATCTTTCCTGCAGTGTTTACAGTATGGCAGCCCCTATGTGATTTCCCCCTCCCTTTCTATAATACAGTGCTTAAAATAAGAGACTTCAGGGCAATCCAGTGACTGCTCATTTTAGTTGTGGGGAGCACCCCTAGAAGAATAAAAAGGAAAGAAGGGAAGCTCTTCTTTCTAAGGGGAAACTAGAACTCATGCCTGATCTTGACTCTCACCTGCTGTTAGTACCAGTGAGATTTAGTAGGGTGGAGTCTTTGGACTCTCCTGTCAGCATGGTGTCCAACTGCTCAAGGCTGCAAAATAGAGGCAACAAGCACCACACATCAAGTCTCAGATGTGTCATAACATTCACATCCCTGATGAGTTCTTTTGGGGTTATTGGTTCATTTCTTAAAGGAGCACTGGAGCTGGTAGCACACAATTTGGGACCAAGAAATATTATATGCAAGGAATAGTCTCTTCTAGAGTTGCTTTTTAAGATTAATATCTATGTGAGTAGTTTTCTTGCTCCTCTTTTCTTCTTTTTTCACTTCTTCCCACCTTTGAAAGTTTAAAACAATTTCTTCAGTTACTCATTACAGTGTTTCAAAATTGTCATTCATTATTGCAATGTTGAAAACAAATTATTTCTTACATCGTTTGCTGTGCTACTCATTGCTTTTCCATTACTATATGGTACTTTGGGAGGGGGGAGCCTTAGGATTTATAAGAGAAAAGCATAAAACTTGAAACATTCCTGTCAAAATGCCTTAAAAATGTCCCTTTAAAGTACTGTAACTGCCAACCTTTACACCAGACAAGTGACTTTGGATTTCCTTATTATGTCATCTTTGAAATGTGGCTTCATTCCACCCTCCTTAACTGTGGAATTTAGGAGAATAGCAGACATGGCAAAAACCACGTCAGAAGGTTGTGATGAGAGCAGGAAGGGAAAACATTATCAGATGACGTTGTCCTTCAGTATCCTGAGGGAGTAGTGTGGCCACGAGTAAAGCAACCCTTTGTATTGGTGGCTTATCCATGTCAATGAAAAAGGGAAGCATCTTCTGCAGCAGCGCTACACCCTGGGAACAATTGATGGCGCAGGTGTCTGATAATATTGCCCTTTTAGTTCTCCTTGCGATCTTCTGACGCAACTGAGAATGCACTTTTGTCTTATAATCTCCTTATAACGAAGCTTGAAGTGAGAAAAAGTGGGATTCTAGCTGATTGTGTTCAGCTCCTGCTCTAGCTGTATGGTCCTGCATACAACAGGCAAGGTAAACAAGAGCTGCCTCAGTAATCTGTAAGTGACTGGAAGTAAACAACAAAAGAGAGAAAAGGGGAGATCAGATCAGTCTCCCTGTCCTCAACAAGTTTAAAAAGCATAGATCTGTAGATTTCATTGGTCTCTAAAAGGTTCAAAATGTTTTTGTTTGCTTATGAAAGGCTTGCCTGACCAGGCTGCTTCATTTTTCCATTTTAACTGCTACAGCTGCCTCCTGTGGAAACCTGGGATTTGCAGTTTATGGAGGGGCATTTAGAATTCCCAGCCAGAGAACTCTTAGGCATCACTAAACTCCAAACCCCAGAATTCCACAGGAGGCAGCCATAGCAGTTAAAGTGGGATAATACCACTATAACAGTATAGTATAATAAAGTCCTTAGTTACAAAAAACAAAATGTTTGCTGAAACACGCTGAACTGTTCTTCTTTTTCATGGTGTACTATGAAACTATCCCTATTCTTTCTATGTTATTTCTATTTCTTTTACCAAATTTTCTGTCAAATAAGTAAACCCCATGAACACCTCTGTTTTGTTAACTGAGGCATGCTTGTATTTCTAAATATTCAACTGGAATTTCCTCACTTTGCTTGCCCCAACCCTCACATCTACACCATCATATATGCACAGGCTCTGGAATGTCAGGGTATGAATAAAATACATGAACATAGTCTCTCACATACATAGAAGTAGGAACCTAAGCAAGAGGCTTCAAACTTCACATCAAGCCTGAAAAATGAGCATTACAGAAGCTGTGATAATTTGTATAGCATCCTTCAAAAACTGTGGTGCCAACAGTTTTGTTTATATATCGTTGGTTAATCTCTCTACATTAAACACTGTCTGGCTACATCTGTATTCTTACATTTGTCAGTCTATTTTCTACTGTACTCTCGTACAATATTTCAGAGTTTTTCTGAAAACAAAAGAGAGATGCTCACATACCAACACCCTAAAAAACTTGCATCAGATAATGGCTGGTGTGGCCCCACTCCTAGACATTTGCACTTGAAAGGGGAAAGAAGTGTTCAGGGTCCACACAGAAGAGCTGGATTTTGTCATGGCGGCAGAGAAAAAGAAAGAAGCTTTCTATAAGCCAGCAAATAAGAGTGACATCATGCAATGCCAGTCAGGGTGTATGAGCACAGCAGCTGGCAGTCCATCATGTTTACAGAGAGAAGGACAGGGAATTAAAAGTTATTGATTTTGCTGGTGTTGTGCAGCATCCTAAACCACAAGTGAAAGCTTTGATTTTCTCCCCAGCCCCCTCCTTTTCTTTTTCAATATGGTTGGCTTCATCAGGAATCTGATTGGGAGTGTAACTGAGCCAACCAGGCGATTGGACTGTGTCATTTAACTACTTCATTGCACACTAATGTACTGCTTCTTTCAGACTAAATGCACCTTTAGTGTTACTCTGGCAAGGCAATGTCTCTGCTGAATTGCCAGAGGAACTGTGAAGCTTCAGGGATTATATGCTTATTGTGCTCTACCAGAAAGACTTCTCAGAAGGACCAAAGAACTGGATTTTAGAAACTCTATATGCTATTTAATTACTGCTCACTCTTCCTGGATGCCTAATCTATGACACCTTTGATTCCATTTTAACTGCCATGGAAACGTCCTATGGAATCTTGGGATAGGTATTTGCAATTCTTAGCCAGGGAGCAGTAGTTCCTTGCCAAACTACAAAACCCAAGACTCCATAGGATGTAGGCATGGCATTTAACTGGAATTATAATGCTATAACTGTGTAGCGTGAAATGGACCCAGGTGTGTATTACCCAAATGCATGGGATTCTGTGGGGGACCCACTCATGATGCCAATTTATGACATTTATTAGGGGAATCCTTATAGCTCAACTGGATGGCTGTGAGAGGTCAGGTAACATGCAGGAGCTTTACACCTATGTATACCAATACTAACTGCAGAGAGTCTGGGATAAAGTAAAATAAAATGGTTTTTATTGGAAAGTAACATGGGATCATTCACACACACACTCATGCTCTCAAGAAGCATACACAGCTAATGAGAAGTTTTAAGGCAGAAAGTTTGGGTAGAGGAGTAGATCAGCATGTTTGGGTGATAATTACCAGTCTTGAAGAGTAGAGTTTTGTGCAGTGGAGAAGACTGAGACTTGGAGCTGAGGGTGATACAGCAATCTGACAGAGCAACAGTGTCCAACTGTAGCACACACTGCTATTTTCCAGGGACTCATATTTATACCCAATTTCATGTCCTGAAGGGGTGTTTGGGCTTAAAACAATGCTTAGATAGCTTTCCCACCATTAAACAAAGGAAACAGCACTTTGTTAATTGTCATTAATGACAGAGATGTTAGAATTGATGGGTTTATGACAACTTCTTGAAAAAAACCTTCCCTGGACCCCCTGGACAGGAACAACTATGGACCAGAGTCCTTGCTACCTTTTTAAAGCAAGGTGATCAAGAGGGCAGTTGCTTCCCAACTCCAAGCCATCTTGGATGAAACCAATTATCTCGATCCATTTCAAACCGGCTTCAGGACAGGATATGGAGTTGAGACTGCCATGGTAGCTCTAACCGGCGACCTCTGCCTGAGCATTGACAGGGGTAGTGTGACCCTGCTGGTGCTCTTGGACCTCTCAGCGGCCTTTGACACTATAGATCATTCCATCCTCTTGGATCGCCTGAGAATTAGGAATTGAAGACACTGCTCTGCTGTGGTTCCGTTCCTTTCTCTCGGGCAGATCCCAGAGGGTGAGGCTCGGGGACTTTGCTCTTCCAGAAGTGATCTTAATTGTGGTGTCCCTCAGGGTGCCATCCTGTCCCCGATGCTATTTAACATTTATATGCAGCCTCTGGGAGGGATAATCTGGAGACACGGAGCTCGGTGTCATCAGTATGCTGATGACACTCAGTTATATTTCTCCATGACCAGATCGTTGGCTCTGACTCCAGATGGCATCTCTCCTCTCAATGACTGTCTTAGAGCGGCAATGGATTGGATGAGGAAAAACAGATTGAGACTAAATCCATACAAAATGGAGGTACTGACAGTCACAGGCCCGAAACTAGGTTTGGGAATACAACTTCCAATCCTGGATGGAGTCACACTCTCCTCTAAGGACTATGTTCGCAGTCTGGGGGTACTCCTAGATTTGTCACTTCACATGACTAGTCAAGTGAGTGCGATGGTCAGGAGTGCCTGTTATCAGCTTCGGCTGATACGCCAGCTGCGCCCTTACCTGGATACAAGGTATCTGGAAACTGTGGTACATGCTTTGGTAACCTCACGTTTGGATTACTGTAACGCACTCTACATGGGGCTACCCTTGTGCCTAACCTGGAAACTTCAACTGGTACAAAATATGGCAGCCAGGTTAATTACGGGTACATTTAGGAGAGAGCATGTAACACCTGTGCTTAAATCTCTCCACTGGCTGCCGATCAGTTTCCGGGCACAGTACAAGGTGTTGGTTTTAACCTTTAAAGCCCTACATGGCTTGGGTCCATCTTATCTCCGGGACCGCCTCATCCCATATGATCCCCCTCATGCATTTCAGTCCTCTGGGAGGAACCTGCTGCAGCCTATGAAAACTAGGCTGTCACAGACCTCCCAGAGGGTCTTCTCTTCTACGGCTCTCAGACTTTGGAATGGCCTGGCAGACGAGATCCATCTTACCACTACTCTTGATAGCTTCAAGAAAGTGCTAAAGACAGATCTCTTCTGACAGGCCTTCCCAGAATAACTTCCCAGCTCAAGTGGAGTTGATTGCTTACCCGCCCACCTATCGCTATTGCCATTTTTTTTTTTGGTATATTGTATTGTATTTTATCTTTGTTTTAATTCTCTACTGGTTCAATTTAGTTTTAAGGGGTGGGAGGGTTGGGATTGGGAAGGATTATTTTAACTTGCTATTGTTTTAATCCTGTTGTACGCCACCCCGGTTGCCGAGCAGAGGGCCGGGTTAAAAATAAAATATTATTATTATTATTATTATTATTACCTCTTCATTGTGCAAGGAAAGGTTTTTCTAGGGGTAATGGGTGTTTCGGTCACTGTTTCTTTGTGATATGACTCATTGCTAAGAGTGTCCAAGAGGAGATTACCACATTCAACCTTGATGGCTCTGTTTACTGCTTTGCTTAATCCTATCTTGGGGGTGGTTGCCAGTACTTTTCTGTGATGCCACCCTTAGGTCCTGGTGACCTCCATTTGACCTCACTTATGGTCCTCCCCAATCTACTAGACTTCATAGGGTGTCTTAATATTGCCAAATTAGGAAATATTATCTGTAAGGTGCAGTAACGTGTATCTGTCTCTCTCTCTCTCTTTATTTAATCCTATTTTAACCTTACAGTATGAATCAGGTGTCAAGGTTGAGGTTTCCTTCAACGTAGTCCCTTCCCCCACCCCAACAAGGTTATGTCACTTCTATAACTTGGTAATTGCTCACTCATCCTCCCTGCTGCATTTGTGGTGCAAACTAAACAAATATGGAAATTAAGCTAAGAATTGAACCATCTAGGGTCGGTGACCAATTCCCAATGTTTTGCCAGGTGCTGGTATCAAGGGGAAAAAATCTAAAGGGTTGAGTGTCCTAAGTTCAGTGAGACAAGTCCTGCTTTCTATCTGTGCTGCCACCCATGCAGGTGTGGTAGAGTGTTCTGGTATGAAAGGGCATTCTCTCCAGTGATTCCTAAGTTATGGAATTCCCTCCTCCTTGAGAGGTAATCAGTGCCTTCATTGTATGTATTCTTTGGGCAAATTAAGACATACCTCTTTGCTCAGGCATTTGGAAGTAGATCAGTGATACAATACTGTATTGCCCTCCTCTCCCATTGAAGCTGTATATATAAATAGTATACATTCAACTTTCAATTGTAATTTTAAATTATTTTAATTTCATTTTTATAGATATATACATTTTTCTGTCCATAATCTGCCTTTTAAATGCTCATTGATGAGCCACTATTGAGTGTTTTGTTAGTTTATACTACAGAAATGATGACTGTTTTCTACGTTTAATCTCTGTGGTTTTCATTGTTCATGCAATTCTGTTTACAAAGACACTTTGGGCACTAAAACACTAAACTTTTTTTTATCACCAATTCATTTTGTATCTTTTAAGTTGATAATCTTTGAACTCAAAATATTGTGTAATCTATATCAAAATATATGGGCTTGAAATTTACAATGTGGCAGTATTTGTAAAGTAATTTATATCCAATGCTTTATCATTCCAGTTTGTTTCAGGATACCTATTTCAGGTGGTACAAATAGATTCATACCCCAGAAGATCTGGGTTCTGCTGGGGGAAACAAACACTTGTTATTTTAATCACTGAGGCAAACTGAATTCACTAGTTAGCATAATTGGATTATACATCAGAAAATGATCCAAACTTTCTAATCTCAATTGGAAAGCACCTTTTCCTCTAAACAAACAAATGCTTCTTTACAAAGCCTTTTTGAAGTTTCACTGAAGCCGACTCAGATAGATAGGATAGGGGTGACAAGCTATATCAGCCACAAAATGACACTATTCTTGAATTTGGAACAAAGGAGATTATCAGACGGGGATCAAAAAAGGGCCCCATCTCACTATATTCTATCCCATCCCCCTTCCATCCCCGTCCCGGCACAATAACTCCGTTTCACACTGACCTTAACTGTGCGTCCGTCCACTTCCCTTGGCAGCCAGGAGTGAATGGAGCTCAAACAGAGCCCTGTTCACTTCCTGGTATGAGTTCTTGGCCATTCTCGCGAGAGAACAAGTGTGGGGGAAATTTTAAAATAAAAAGCAAAATACATGTTGTGTAAAATAAAAATATTTTTTTTGTGTATAATTTTTTTTTGTGTTAAAAAAAATAAAAAGCAAAATATATGTTAAAATGACAGCAAGCAGAAAAATATACTAAAAAATTCAAAGTAACCCGGGGAGGGGGAGAAAAGGCTGTCACTTACCTCCTCTTCCCGATCACACACAGAAGTGTTCGGCACGGACCTCTCACTTGTGGCTAGCATTGTGCCAGCAGAACAGTCCTCCTTATCGGCCGCCTGTTTTTTCATGACAGGAATGGAACGGGTAATCTATTCATGGCTTAAGCTGTGAATAGGAAGAAACGGGCAAAACGGGCCAGTATGGAATGAGGGCATTGTTGTCTTATCAGTGAGCCCTTTGGCGATCTCCTGGTGTTCGTGTAACACCATATTAAGGTTGTCTGAGAATCTCCAAAGATGCATTCATCTTCAATATATTCCAGTTCCTGTTTATTTTCCTGGGTTTTGTTGTTTGCTGTTTTAGGCCAGGTACAATTCTCATTTAAGTCATGAGAGAGACATTCTGGGTCTGAGTTCTGTTGATAAACTCAACTAGAGTACACTCACTGAATCAATGGGTTTTACATAAATACTGACTCTCCATTCAAGAGTTGACTCAATGGGTTAACAGTAGCTGAGACTACCAATAGAGTTCTCAGCTGAACTATAGGACAGTGACAGAACATTATGCTTTGCATCCACATGGTGGGACTTAAAAGTAGAGTGAAGAACAGAAAATAGAAGACACCAGATCCTTGAGGAATCCCAGTGAGGAAGGGGAAAGCTGAAGAAGAGTTTTCTGGAAACACTGAATGAGTATTTGGACAGGTATGCTGAGGACAGTGGTGACACTATGGGCGTATGGAGACACTGAACTGCATCAGGTGACACCGTTGGAAGGAGGGGTGACACCAGTCTTCTTAATGCCACAGGTTGATGACCAGTTAAGGAAAATGAGGGCTGAATAGAGATTTGTCAATTTATCAATGACAATTGTTGACAATTATAGTGAACCCAGTTTTACTAGAGTGAAAAAGGTAGAAGCCAGATCATAGTGCATCGACAAGGGTGCTAGAAGAGGGGGAAAAAAACCAGAAAATGTGACATTTGTATATGTTCTCTATATATGTATTATTTCACTAGCATTTTTCTTTCAGATTATTATAAGGATTGGAAAGTACATTACCTCAAAGGGTAGTTGCCCATCATGGGGTAGTGCATTATTGTGTTTATATGTTATATATCCCTTATAGTTATACTGGTACTAAACATGTATAGTGTGTATTTTCCCTATATCAAGGGATATAGCTAGTTAAATTTTGAAGGCTGTCAGTTCTCTTTTGTGTTAGAACATCTGCACAAATCAGTTGATCCTAGCTGCTTTTAAGGAGAACAAAAATAAAGTCCATATTTCATAAAGTGTTATTACATTGAAATTCCACAAACTCCTTATGAATTGCTGGGAAAAAGGGGAACTGCCATCAGATCTCCGAGATGCAGTCATCATCACCCTGTACAAGAAAAAAGGAGCAAAATCTGATTGCTCAAACTATTGAGGTATAACACTGCTCTCTATTGCTGGAAAAATCCTTGCAAGAATACTCCTGAACAGGTTAGTTCCTGCTATTGCAGAAGAACTTCTTCCTGAAAGCCAATGTGCCTTCAGAGCCAATAGGAGTACTACAAATATGGCATTTCCCTTAGACAACTGCAAGAGAAATGTAGAGAGCAGAACAAGGGTCTCTATGTAACATTTGTTGACCTCACCAAAGCCTTCGACACCGTGAGTAGGAAAAGGTCTGTGGCAGATCCTGGAAAGACTAGGATGTCCCCCCAAATTCCTTAACATGATTATCTTGCTACACGAGGGCCAGCATGGTCAAGTCAGATATGGCGATGCTCTTTCAGAGCCCTTTCTAATAACTAATGGAGTGAAGCAAGGTTGTGTTCTTGCTCCAACTTTATTTACCATCTTCTTCAGCATGATGCTCCAAAGGGCTACGGCAGAGCTCGAAGAAGAAGACGACATCTATATACGTTACCGTACTGATGGTAGCTTGTTTAACTTAAGCCGTCTGAGGGCTCAAACTAAGACTCTAAACTACCTAGTCCGTAAGCTGCTCTTCGCTGATGCTGTTGCACACACAGAAGCAGCTCTGCAGCGCCTAACATCCTGCTTTGCAACAGCTACAGAGCTGTTTGGGCTGCAAGTCAACCTGAAGAAAACGGAAGTTCTCTACCAGCCTGCACCACAGGATGAACACCACCATCCCCACATTGTCATTGGCAAATCTGTGCTTAAGTCCATTCAGCAGTCCATATACCTGGGAAGAACAATCTCCTCAGATGCCAAGATTGACAAAGAGATTGATCACAGATTAGCAAAGGCATATAGCGCATTTGTAAGACTTTACAAAAGAGTCTGGAGTAACAAACACCTGAGGCGAAGCACAAAAATCAATGTGTATAGAGCCATTGTACTGTCTATTCTCTTTTACGGGTCTGAAACATGGGTCACCTATCACCACCACTTACGACTCCTCGAACACTTTCATTAGCGCTGTATACGCACAATCCTAAATATACACTGGACTGACTATGTGACGAATGTTGATGTCCTTGAGCAAGCAGGGATCACCAGCATTGAGGCCATGATACTGAGAACACAGCTGTGTTGGGCAGGGCATATTTCTAGGATGGAGGACCATCGCCTCCCAAAAATAGTACTCTACGGTGAACTAGCCACAGGTCATCATAAGAGGGGCGCTCCAAAAAAATGATACAAGAACTCCCTGAAACAACATCTCAGGTTCAGCCAAATTGATCACCAACAATGGTCCACACTGGCCTCACATTAGGAGGCATGGAGACGCACTATCCACAATGCTGCAGCCTTATTTGAGAACTCACGCCGAAGAAGTCTTGAAGAGAAACGACAACGCAGAAAGAATCACAACCCAGAAACATCCCCCAAGGAGACCTTCTGCTGTGCTTTCTGCAACTGGATTTGTTTATCTCGGATTGGCCTTTTCAGTCATCAGCGCACTTGCAGAAAGCGCGGGATGAGTCCTTCCTGAATCTTCATTTGTGAAGAAAAGCCAGAGAGAGAGAGACTACATTGAAAATAGCTCACAAGCACAAATAAAACATGCATACTTTTAAAGCACATTGATTTCACTTGTGGGGGAAAGTGTCTGTAACTTCCACTGATACCAATGAAACTGTGAACTTGGATTATGCTTTCAAGGCTGCTGACACACTACAGAAATAATGCACCACTTTAACTGCAATGGCTCAATGCAATGTACTCCTTGGAGTTGTAGTTTTGTGAGATAATTAGCCTTCTCTGTCAGAGAACTCTGGTGCCACAACAAACTGCAAATTCCAGGATTCCATAGGATGGAGCCATGATAGTTAAAGCAGTGTCAAACTGCCTTATTTCTGAAGTGTGGCAGCAGCCTAAGTTTTGCAGTTTGGAGCACCTGAACATAAGGGAGGGAGGCTTTTTGGCATTCTTCTTATGTGTTTTAAGCAGTATATTTGGTCCTATAAAGCTTTCAGCATTAACAGTAAAGTAGCAAAAGTAAATAACTGTAACTCAAGGTTAATATGTAACATTTATAAATGATTATTTTTTAAATGTAACTGGCCTTGGAAACTATGTGAATAAAGAAGCAAAGGTATCTAAAATAATGTCTATTATCTATTAGTCTATTATCATGGTGATTTGTAATGGTTTCTAAATATCAGAGGTGTAGTTGCAGTCTTGTCTAACACTGACCTTCCCACTTCACATGACTAAATTTGTAAGAATCTACATGTAGGTGTTTAGATGTTTCACTGCTTCAGTCTGACATAAACTAATGATGTAGCCTGCTAAACATTTTGACATGATTAAACCAGGATGTTAATTAGTGGCTTCTGTGAGGACTTGATCCCTTCTTCTCTCCCCCACTCCCCGCAAGTACTTGTTATGCATGTGCAAAAGTTAAGGAAACAGAAGTAGATGTTCTCTTTATAGCATCTGTTAATGGCATTAAGGTTTGGAGAAGAAATTAAAGTGTAAATGTCCACTGTGATTGGTACAGTCTTCTGTCACAGATTGTCCAAAGAACTGTATATTTGTGTGAAAGGCTATAAGGGTTTTTTGCAAGTAATTATGATCCAGGGTGATATGTAGATGCCATATATTAATGATTCCATTTCAATCATACATATCTCATTCAGAGAGCTTTTGGTGGGAGGAATTTTTGGAAGGGTTTAGGAAGGTTAAATCTGTGAGACATGGCTTCCATCTGGAATGCATTAGCTACAAAGATTTATTAGCCAGAGTGCCTCTGCATAATGTTCCATGGAAAGCAAAGCCCTGCATCTAATTTCCAGCATGATGTCTATATGAGGAGTGATCTTTGAAATATCATAGGTGACAATCAAGTTTGTTGCATTAAAAAAGGGAGAAATGCTCAGGATTTTCATGCCAGTGGTTTAAAGTCCCTCATGAGAAATGCTAAAGCAGGTAGTGTGATGTGTCGACAAAATGGTGAAACAGTAGTAATAGTAGCATGCATGACATTTTTAAATAGAATCAAGCCTTTGAGGAGAAAAGAATTCAGGTAAATTACTAGCATTTAGTGGTTGCTTAACTGTCTGCAGCAAGATGATGTTAACAATATTTCACTTCTAAGGGTATTGTCCTCTTGTTTTCTGAGGATAGTGCTATTGGTAACCAAATGGAGGGAAAATGGCAGGAATGATTATAGTTTATAGGTGGTATACTGAGCCATATATATCCATTTTGAAAGTGTGTTTACTCAAAATGTAAGGAGGGAGAGCTCTTGCCCCACTCCTCTGTCATAATTCCTGTCATCCTTCTATGTATGGAAGGCAGGCATGGAGGCTCTCCATGTAACTTTGATCCTTGATTTTCCAGGGTTCAAAATGGTGTTGACACCTTCTGTTAATAATGGAGGTTCTCCAGTTCAGAAAGTTTTCCTTCATACATAAGAGGGTGAGGGAAAGGGTGGTGGAAGGACAGAGGTAGTACGTGCACACACAAACACAACATTGAGTACACACTTTTTTTAATTAACCCCCCCCCTATATACTGGTAAGACTGGTGTTGGGGGTGTTTGAGGATATGTTCCTGCTGTCAGTTTCCTCACCTTCTTATATATGGCAAAGTTTTAAGGAGGGGTTGGTATGAATTGGGGGGCAGTTACACTTTCCTAGTGTTAGAAAAAGAAAATTACAAAAGAATGGTGTGATTCTAGAAGTGTGAGTCCAAGTGTAGAGAGAGAACAAAGCTATGGCCTTGTGGCTGTTTAATAAAGAAGGAAGATGGTTGCCTGCTTCTATGAGGTTTACAGTGCATTGCAAACAGTGGGTTTTACTTCTCAGGGCACTAACAGCATACCCTCCAATATTCCATAGTTGAAAACTGGGACACATGGCTAAGCAACATCAGAGGGTGGCCAAGATGGCAAAAGTTGGAAGAACACAGAAGCTGCTAGGTTTTGCATGAGCCTACTGGAAAGGGCAACATTCCATCATGCTCTGCTCTCCCCACTGCTGAGTTAATTGAGTATAAACTACTTTTGCCCTTTGAATTCAGTTTGCTGCTGTGGAAGTAAGCTGAGGAAAGAGGGGAAAAGTAGAAGGGGGACAGATAAAATGGGACATGTTATAATCAGCTGAAAAAGTGGGATAACAAGAGGATTAATTGGGACTGTCCCTGCCAAATCAGGACAGTTGGAGGATATGCAACATTAGTTTAGTAAGTCAGTGGTTCCCAACCTCGGGTCCCCAGATGCTGCTGGACTTCATCTCTCAGATGTCATGAAAACAATGTTGTCTGTGAGTTCCTAGAAGCTTCCAACCTGCAGTATCATTCTTTTGGTTCAGTCAAGGCCACAGTGAGGCCTGACAGCTGGGACCCCCTTTCCTCATGCCAGTTAAAATTAGCATGAAAAATTGCATCCGCAAAGTACAGTCGTCCCTTCACATTCGCGGGGGTTACGTTCCACGGACCCCCGCGAATGTGAAAAAACCGCGAATACTGTTTGCCCCCCCCCTTCCCTGCTATAGCGACAATGGGGCCTCCGGAGGCCCCATAGTCGCTTTCCCCCGCCTCCCCAGGGCCTTCGCGGGGCCTCCGGAGGCCCTCCGGAGGCCCCGCGGAGGCCTTCCCTGCCCTCCCCACTCCCCCCCAGGGCCTTAGTGGGGCCTCCGGAGACCATCCGGAGGCCCCGCGGAGGCCTTCCTTGCCCTCCCCACTCCCCCCAAAGGGCCTTCGCAGGGCCTCCGGAGGCCCCGCGGAGGCCCTCCCGGCCCTCCCCACTCCCCCACAGGGCATTCGCGGGGCCTCCGGAGGGTCTCTGGAGGCCCCGCGGAGGCCTTCCCTGCCCTCCCCACTCCCCCACAGGGCCTTCGCGGGGCCTCCGGAGACCCTCCGGAGGCCCCGCGAAGGCCTTCCCTGCCCTCCCCACTCCCCCACGGAGGCCTTCCCTGCCCTCCCCACTCCCCCCCAGGGCCTTAGCGGGGCCTCCGGAGACCCTCCGGAGGCCCCGCAGAGGCCTTCCCAGCCCTCCCCACTTTACCACAGGGCCTTCGCGGGGCCTCCGGAGGCCCTCCGGAGGCCCCGCGGAGGCCTTCCCTGCCCTCCCCACTCCCCCCCAGGGCCTTAGCGGGGCCTCCGGAGACCCTCCGGAGGCCCCGCAGAGGCCTTCCCAGCCCTCCCCACTTTCCCACAGGGCCTTTGCGGGGCCTCCGGAGGCCCTCCGGAGGCCCCGCGGAGGCCTTCCCTGCCCTCCCCACTCCCCCCCAGGGCCTTAGCGGGGCCTCCGGAGACCCTCCGGAGGCCCCGCAGAGGCCTTCCCAGCCCTCCCCACTTTCCCACAGGGCCTTCGCGGGGCCTCCGGAGGGTCTCCGGAGGCCCCACGGAGGCCTTCCCTGCCCTCCCCACTCCCCCCACAGGGCCTTCGCGGGGCCTCCGGAGGCCCTCCGGAGGCCCCGCGGAGGCCTTCCCTGCCCTCCCCACTCCCCCCCAGGGCCTTAGCGGGGCCTCCGGAGACCCTCCGGAGGCCCCGCAGAGGCCTTCCCAGCCCTCCCCACTTTCCCACAGGGCCTTCGCGGGGCCTCCGGAGGCCCTCCGGAGGCCCCGCGGAGGCCTTCCCTGCCCTCCCCACTCCCCCCCAGGGCCTTAGCGGGGCCTCCGGAGACCCTCCGGAGGCCCCGCAGAGGCCTTCCCAGCCCTCCCCACTCCCCCCACAGGGCCTTCGCGGGGCCTCCGGAGGGTCTCCAGAGGCCCCGCGGAGGCTTTCCCTGCCCTCCCCACTCCCCCCACAGGGCCTTTGCGGGGCCTCCGGAGGGTCTCCGGAGGCCCCGCGGAGGCCTTCCCTGCCCTCCCCACTCCCCCCCCAGGGCCTTAGCGGGGCCTCCGGAGACCCTCCGGAGGCCCCGCAGAGGCCTTCCCTGCCCTCCCCACTCCCCCCACAGGGCCTTCGCGGGGCCTCCGGAGGGTCTCCAGAGGCCCCGCGGAGGCTTTCCCTGCCCTCCCCACTCCCCCCACAGGGCCTTTGCGGGGCCTCCGGAGGGTCTCCGGAGGCCCCGCGGAGGCCTTCCCTGCCCTCCCCACTCCCCCCCCAGGGCCTTAGCGGGGCCTCCGGAGACCCTCCGGAGGCCCCGCAGAGGCCTTCCCAGCCCTCCCCACTTCCCCACAGGGCCTTTGCGGGGCCTCCGGAGGGTCTCCGGAGGCCCCGCGGAGGCCTTCCCTGCCCTCCCCACTCCCCCCACAGGGCCTTCGCGGGGCCTCCGGAGGGTCTCCAGAGGCCCCGCGGAGGCTTTCCCTGCCCTCCCCACTCCCCCCACAGGGCCTTTGCGGGGCCTCCGGAGGGTCTCCGGAGGCCCCGCGGAGGCCTTCCCTGCCCTCCCCACTCCCCCCCCAGGGCCTTAGCGGGGCCTCCGGAGACCCTCCGGAGGCCCCGCAGAGGCCTTCCCAGCCCTCCCCACTTCCCCACAGGGCCTTTGCGGGGCCTCCGGAGGGTCTCCGGAGGCCCCGCGGAGGCCTTCCCTGCCCTCCCCACTCCCCCCACATGGCCTTCGCGGGGCCTCCGGAGGGTCTCCAGAGGCCCCGCGGAGGCTTTCCCAGCCCTCCCCACTCCCCCCACAGGGCCTTTGCGGGGCCTCCGGAGGGTCTCCGGAGGCCCCGCGGAGGCCTTCCCTGCCCTCCCCACTCCCCCCCCAGGGCCTTAGCGGGGCCTCCGGAGACCCTCCGGAGGCCCCGCAGAGGCCTTCCCAGCCCTCCCCACTTCCCCACAGGGCCTTTGCGGGGCCTCCGGAGGGTCTCCGGAGGCCCCGCGGAGGCCTTCCCTGCCCTCCCCACTCCCCCCACAGGGCCTTCGCGGGGCCTCCGGAGGGTCTCCAGAGGCCCCGCGGAGGCTTTCCCAGCCCTCCCAGGGCTTTCACGGGGCCTCTGGAGGCCCCGTGTCGCGGTTTTGGGGGGGCCCTGGGGGGCCCTCCCAAAACCGCGAATACTCGAAACCGCGAATGTCAAATTCGCGAATGTGGAGGGACAACTGTACTGGTGAGTTCTTAGGCCCTGGGATTGGAATTATCTTGGTTGCCATGGGTTTCTAGTATAAAAGTATACCTTTGTGCTCATGTTGTTGCCACTTGCTTGTTTGCCTCATGTCTATGTGTCCCAGCTTCATGCTAATCTTATTGCTGGGAGGTCTGGGGCTCTTTCACACTATACATTTATAGCACTATGACTCTATGTTAACTGCCATGGATGCATCCTCTGGAATCCTGGGATTTGTAGTTTGGTCTGGCACTAGAACGCTCTGGATGAGAATTTGAAATGCCCCTCCCTAAGCAGCAAATTCTGCATTGCCATAGAATGTAACTATTGTCGTTGAAGTGGAATCATGATGCTTTAACTGTGTAGTGTGAAAGGGTGCCTGTCCTCTGCTTATGTTTTTATTCTTCCCATAACAGGCTTATCACAGTGAGGTCAGTCTGTATAGTTAGCTTAGCTACATTGTGTTGTTTTTGTCCTATTGCATTGTTTCCTAGTCAGTTATTCTGTTTGGATATAGTTCTCCTTTTTAACCCATCTCTTGGAAGTAAATCCATCTCCTTAATTGGTTTGTGTATTTGTCTTATTCTGGAAATTGCCTTTTATATTGAATCATGTTCTCTTGTGTTTTTTTTTGGTGAATGTTTTTTGGCTATGTAAGATTTTTGGTGGACCCACCCCCACCCCATACTAGAGAATTCTGGCTTGGATCCTTGTTTCTTAGAATTGTTGGGATGTCCTATGTAGACGTTCCAAAAGGTGTGTGGACAGTGTGGCAGTATGGCATCCTAAAAGCAGAGTAGACGGTATGGTGTAGAGGAACTTCATACCTTGCAGGGTTGTTGCAGTCCTTAAGCTCTGGACATTCCTGCCCTATCCTGTAGTTTAATTCCCTGCAACATCCTGTCTGGAATGATAGTGGTAGCCAAACAGCAGAGTCCTATCAAAAGAGGGCACTTTCTCCCCCGCTTTTCCCTTTTCTTTTGCAGGAAGTGAGCTTGCTTTACCCTAGTCTTTTTTTATTATTGTAAGCCTGACGGCAGGGAACTGTCAAATTATACTTTTCCTTCTCCAGACAAAACAAAATGAGAAACATTTTGAGCCAAAGAACTCCATGAGGGGATTAAAAAAGGGTGCTGCACCTTTGTCTCTGGTAACAGTACCATAGATGAGCGCTAAATATGTTAGTTTACTCATGCAATGGCCTTTGTAAGGCAGTGCATATTGTGTTATCATAAGCGAAGGCTATCCATATGCCAGCTGCTTATCAGACCATACAATCAATAAGGAGTGTTTAGATTTACTATTAAAGATTTGCTGTGTTCTCCAAAAATCATAATCCTTCAAAGTTGTCTTTGTTGTATCCCATTTTCCTCTAGAGAATAAACAAAGTATAATAAATCACCATGTCCACAAAATAAACAAATCACCTAGCAAACAGTTGAATAAAACAGAATATAAATATCTGGTCTTAAGTAGCTTTATTATTTTGCAACTATAAATGAAAGAGGGCTAGATTTTGGGATCTGCTGAATCCAAAACTGTAAGTACCAGAGCAATGTACTTTAGTTTTGACAGTCTGTAAACTGATGCTGTCTGTGTCATTTCTTATCATTATGGCTCTCATCACACAGAGTCTGTGGAAGATTGCATGAAACTGGGATACATAGTCTTGATGTTATTATGATTAGTATGTTCAGGCATTTTATAAAGTTTGGAACAAAAGTGGCAGATACAGCAGTTTAAAGATTTTGTCCTGAAGTAAAGTTTTTAGTTATGTCCATTTTTGCATATTGATCAAACACACACACACTTTTCCTCTTCCTTCCTTTTCTTTTTGTTAGACTGAAAAAATAAGGAAAATAATCAAAACTGATACAGCATGGTTAAAGAATCCAATTATTTCCTATCTATTACATATTCAGTAGAAATATTTCTAAGCATAAAAGCAGAATTAAAAAGCAATTAGAAAAAAAACAGGATTTTGTCAATAGTTGTTCTAAAGTAAAATCAGCTGTTGTTTCAGTCATTATAAACTTTTTGTCATGGATCTAATTATAAAATGATATATCAGTTTGCAGGTTAACAGTGTCATAATTTTAGTTGCCATTTTGCATTTTTACAGTACATTGTCATTTTGTGAGAATCATGATGTCATAAGACATTTTAAATTAATACATTTAATGCTTTATCCTACAAAAATGTCTAACTTCAGTAGGATTGAAACAGTCCCATTGTGTAGGTCTAAAGCCCTATAATGTCAATTGTTATTTGACAATTTTATCAATGACTCAAACGATAACAACTGAATATTGAGAAATTGAACATATATTATTGATTAAATACAATTTCTCTCCTATTGAATAAATATGTAAATTCATAAAAAGAATATTGATGGGTACAGCAAGCCAAGAAACATGTTGCCAGCTTTGGATTAGGTGCTTTGGATTAGGTGCATTGGAACCTAATCAAGAAACATCTCTTTCTGGATTAGGTGCCAATGCACAAAGTTTTCAGTGTACAATACAGTTGCAAGGTAGCAGTGCCCTATTTCCTGAGATTTGTGGGCAAAATCCAGGAGAAGGCAAGGACTGGATGAACAACTAAACCAGCTGATTGTGGGAAAGGATACAAGGGAAATCCAGGTAGTTCTAGGTAAAACCTGGCTAACCTGGTAATTCAACAAACCAGAATGGGTGAAAGGGACGCTACTTTTGGCAGATGGCAAAATGAGATCAGCCGCTATATTGGATGCTACCATCCATCCCCACAATACCTACATTTTGCACAGACATAATTGCAGCACACATGCCAGGTAGAGAGTTTTCATAGGATCTGTACTGCTGCCAGAACTTGTGGAAGCGCCATAGTAAGTTCCCCCCCCTAGGTTCCACACCACTGTTGCAGGGCTTGCAGAATCATAGAGCTGGAAAAGACCACAAGGGCCATCTAGTCCAACCCCCTGCCATGCAGGAATACCCAGTCAAAGCAATCCCAACAATTGGCCATCCAGCCTCTGTTTAAAAACCTCCAAAGAAGGAGACTCCACCACAGTCCAAGGCAGCGCATTCCACTGCCAAACAGCTCTTACTGTCAGGAAGTTCTTCCTAATGTTTAGGTGTATTCTCTTTTCCTGTAGTTTGAGTCCATTCCTCCATGTCCTAATCTCTGGAGCTCAGAAAACAAGCTGGCTCCATCCTCAGTAATTCATCCCTTCAAATATTTAAACATAGCTATCATGTCCCCTTTTAACCTTCTCTTTCCCAGGCTAAACATACCCAGCTCCCTAAGCTGCTCCTCATAGGGCGTAATGGCTTCCAGACCTCCCACCATTTTGGTCACCCTCCTCTGGACACATTCCAGATTGTCAAAATCCTTGACAAGCTAATGGGTCATAATGTTAGTGTTATGCTCCCTGCTTTATTCCAAATGGCACAATGGGTACAAGTACATGCCACAACTTTTTATCTCTCCTGTTTCTCACTTCTTCTATCTTTAGATATCCAGACACCTTTTTGTGGAGCCAGTAATTCCTGGCACTTTCTGGGAATGGGTAGAATAAGTGCCCAGGCATTAATGCCCCCTTACAAATAAAAATAAAACCTGTTTCTGCAGCATCACTGGCCTTGTGATTTGTCTCCCTGCCTGTAGACTCATAGAAGCTTTAGTCATTGCCTCGAAGGCTAGAAATTCTAGATCCAACAATCTGTATCTGCCTTCTCAAGCAATACCTTAGGTGTTTCTTGCAGGATTAGAACCACATATGCACCTACCAAATGATTGGTTGGCTGTATAAGGTAATAGGGAGCGTAAGCAATGGTCAGTCCACCTCTGATCTGGAAGGGAAGGCCAGAGGGATATTTTGGGGAGTGAGGCCTCCCTGTTACCCCACCTGTCCTCCAAGAGTAAAGGGCCTCCTTTGCTCCTTCACAGATAGTAATCAGTGTTATCAAAGCAGTGAATTCCATCCATCTGTTCAGCAGGAAGATTGCAATTCATCCCTTCTCCCAGATTTATGTGTAATCCTGTATGAAGTTACAAGTTACAATTACTTTGTAAGTCCAAGTAATTGAACTCAGTGGGATCTACTGAATAGAAATGCTTAGGCTTATTCTGTTAAAGAATAGGTCTTAACCCATATAAATTTCTTGAAGACAGTGGTCTAAGGATATTTCTACAGCTTTAGTTAGACACATCTTAAAATTTACTGGAGCCTAAGAAAGCCATTCTTCCAAAAGCTAATTCCCTTTTAATAGATGAAGAGTATGTCTTGATAAGGCTGTAAAAGCCTTTTTATGCTATAGAGAAGAAGGTGTTATGCTAAATAAAACTCATGGAATGCTTGAATGAGCTGCTTGCCTTCTCTCTCAGTAAACTTGACATGCTGACTCCTTCGGTAAATTTCTGATCTATGATAATCCATGAAAATCCCATCCAAACAGTTCTCTCAAAAGTGTAGTACCTGCTCACCTTTGTTTTCTTAAGGGCTGGTGACCTATTAGCGGGTTTGTCCATTCCTTGCTGGTGTCTGCTTGGCATCCCTCCAGAAGGCAAAAAGGTTAAACTTCAGACTGAAAAGACAGAAAGGTACATGAGGGAGGGAAAAAAAAGAAGTGCAATGCTTAAGAAAAGAGCTTTTCAAAAGCAGTTCCAGCCAGGCATTTTTGGAGGGAAAACGATAACAAAATAATAAAGGTGTCCACCCTGAGTCTTCTTATTAAGGCTGTTCCAGTGAAACTATTGTGTATAAAACATGAAGGTGTGTTTCTTATGCAGTACAAGGTCTCCATTACATCTCTTAATAGAGTGTTCTTGTTCAGGAGAATACTACATCTAGTGCACAAAGTACGGTTTATTTTGAATCTAGGGGCCCATCTACACTAGGGGAAAAAATCCAAAGTACCTTGTAGTATTGGCACCTTGCAGCAGCAGCAACATGTCCAAATGTTTTTTCTGGCCTCAGAAGCCCCCATAAGCCTTCTGTTCCTGATGGCAGCTGTAAATGATTTACTCATGCTAGTTCTTCACTGCCACTAGTTTTTTTTAAAAGCATCCCAAGGTGCGCTGGTGCGATAGAGAAATTTTCCAACTTTACAAGAAAGCAAAACAGAAAATACTGATCCTTTTTATTACCATAGCGAGAGATCGCTAAGGCAAAAATCCAACATGGTGGCAGCAGGCGCTTGCCCTCCTAACAAGCCCTGCCCCCGCTCTCACCCAGCCAATCAGCTTCATGCTTCCCTTCGAGGTTTTTATTGTTCAATAGTCCAAACAAGCAAAAATGTGCACCCGCCTTGTGGTTTTTTGAAAAAGTACTGGAAAATCTGCAAAGGCTTTTACTCCATTGTTTTTGCTGTTCTAGGCCCCCTCAGTGAATTCCATGAGGGGTATTTTCACCGTTTAGATGGGCCCTGGGAATATTTGTAACTTTTTTCAGAGATCAGTCATTGTCAGTGTGATTGTAGTGTACAATGGAGTCACATGGATGTCACAGCCTTCGTACCACTGGGCAGGCATGGGAACTTTACACTCCTCCAGCTGTTTTTGTTGGACTATAGCTCCCAGCAGTACTTATTAACAAAACTAATAGTAAGGAATACTGGGAGTTCCACTCCAAAAACATCTAAAAGGTTCCATGATTCCCCATCCCTGACTTAATGCTTATGACACAATTAGCAACCAGTAAACAGCCAGTGAACTCACTGTTCAGGCATAGTACATTAAACAGCCATTTTATACACATTTATACACATTTTAAGTTACACTTCCTTCAGTTCTGTGGGACTCACCTGTGCATAAAATGCTTGGGATTTTCTGGAAACTTGTACAGTTTTGTGGCACAGATTCTTAATTTACATACATACAGTAGGACCCCCGTATCCACTGGGGATTGGTTCTGAGGGGGCGTGGATACCGAAAACTGTGGATAATAGTGAACACCATTGAAAATAATGGGACTTCTGGTTTAAAATACCATAGAGTTGCCTTGGAAGACCTAGAAAATGGGTAGAGAGGACACATTTTCTAGGAAGACCCTATAGTAGGTGTGCTGTTTTGTGTCCCGTGGATAACTGAATCAGTGGGTAATGAATCAGTGGATACGGTGGCCCCACTGTGTATACACACAAACACACACACAAACACACACACACACACACATCTATCTATTTCCTTATAGTTACACATTTCCTTGTCAGGACTTGCATACAAATAAACTTATAGCAAGATTTTTTTTTGTTTCTTTTTATTGTTCTGACATGCCTTGTTCTGAATCTTTTTGTTTTTAACATTTATCATTATTATTATTATTATTATTATTATTACTATTATTTTGCTGGGAGGGGGAAGGTATACGTGTTTTCCTGTTATACAAGCCATATGCAGAAATGTACACCATATGGCTCCTCCTCCCTATCACCCTTGACAGGATGTTTAACTGTCGACACTGAAATGTTATTTGTGTCAGTATGGTCTCATCAGTAAAGTGGAACTGGATCACATATGAAATTACTGTACATAACAGTGGCTAGAATGAAACACCCTTAGACAAACCTAAGTATAAATGATTGGTGAGGGTGACTATTTAACTAACAAAATTAAACTCCATGTTCTGTTTACCATGTACAGTCATCCCTTCCCATTCTTGGGAGTTAGGGGTGGAGCACCACCGTGAAAGTGAAAAAACTGTGAATAAATTATGCCCCCCACAAGCATGCTGTATTCTCCTCTCCTGCCAACAGCACCACCAGAACCTCCCTTTCCTGTCTTTGCACGATGCCTCAACTGATTTGCAAAGTCCCTCTGCCTCCCTCCACTCCAAATTAAATGTTAATAGCAGCAACTGCCGCCATGGCAACCACCAACAAGGCCACACCTCTCTCTATCCTCCTATCCTTGCAACAAAACCAATCCATGTCTGGTGCTGCCCTGGCTCCCAAATCGACCTGCACCACCTAAACAAATGCATTCCACCTCATCTCCCCCCAAACTGAAGCAAAAAGCACAGTCTCTGTCCACAACACCTTCCCACCCTCGCTTCCCCATCCCCTTTGCCCTGCCAGCAACAACAGCCCACATCTCGTACTCACCTGGAATCCAAACCGGTATGAATTGTGCACCATATTCTGGAGCTAAACATTGGTATGCCACCTTAAAACACCATTGTCATTCAAACGAGAAAAGGCAATGTTGTTGGCTGGAGTGGAGGAAGAGAAGGGAGAGGACAAGGATGGGGTGGATCCAGTCTTCCCAGGAGACGAAGGGTCTTTGCAAATCTTGCAGAATGATGGTGGTGCAAAAGTTGTGGGTTTTCCAGACAGGAGAAGGGGGAGGAGAAGGTATTCTAGCAGTAGCTACAAACTGCGAAAACGCAAAACCGCAAATGGGAAAGACAGGAATGGGAAGGGACGACTGTATAACAATACAGGATGTCCCATTACTTAGTATTTGAAATAACTTTAAGCTTTTGCTTCTTACTTGTGTAGTCTCTATACACATTCAGTCATATGTTTAACCATTTAGCAGAAACTCTTTTTGATGGTAAAAAGCCTGTTATGTTTCAGTAGTCCTGCATCCTTGCACAGGCAACTATGGCAGTATCAATATACTGTCAAGTTGGGACCTTTAGAGACCAAAAGGGTGGTGGTTGTTTTTGTTTTTTAAATGATATTTTTAATTTGTAGATATCCTGAAATTGATTTTTGTTGGGTTGATAACACCAGTGGAACTCCCTCAAGGAATTAAAAGGCTCATTAGAAGAGAGCTGCTGAATGGTATAAATAGCTTTTTAAAGTCATCCAAGGCAAAATACCATTTGATTATTCAAATGGGATTTTTGAAGAAAACTACTAATCGGTGTCAGATTCAAACCATTTTTATAATCTGTTCACAGTTAGCATGTGAAATGCTATCATTTTCATTATTCATGCATTTAATTAATATCTGTAATGATCAAGATTGTTTGAAATTGAGAGATGGTATAGGAAAGATTGATCATTCAGCAATCTAAACTAACCCAACTTCCATGCCTGAAACACAGAGGTTTTTTTTTTTTTAAGGAAAATCTTTTACCCTTATTGTTTCATTTTTATAAGATTTTGAGAAATACACTGACACATTATTTGTTAATTGTATATTGACAGTGCAATCCCAGGTAGACTTACTCAGAAATAAGCCCCAATGAGTTCATTGGTGCTAACATGAGAAGCTAACATCCTTTTAGCTTAGAAATGAACTCAGGCATCTTGCAGACCAAAGAAGGTCCCTCCCCTCAGTATCTTGGGGTGAGGCACATGTTCAGCCGGCTCAGTGCATGAGTTGCTACTGATAATTAAACAGATAAAAGTGTGAGGTATATAAAGTTATCTATAGCTATACTGAGAGAGAGAGAACAAGTGAAACAAAGTGAATAAAGGCTAGCTATCTTACCTAACATATTTAGGAATCATCATAACATTAAAAGGCAGCAAGTATAAAACAGTTCATAGGAATTTTTTAAAAAAAAAAACTTATGTGGATATGGAATTCTGTGCTATATAGGGAATGGTCATCGGCAGTGGCATAATTAAGTAAAAGATTAAATTAATTTCATAAAAGATTACAAAAAAATACCATGTAGTGATGAGAAAAATCACAAACTATAGAATTTGGTACAGCAAACCATGATGCATACATAGATTGTTGTCAGAAACCTAAAAATCCTAGCTTTCCCTGAATTTGCAATGGCAAATGTTTTGTGGTAGTCTTTAACTGTGAATATATTGCCCCTCCTTATTGCAATACCTAAGGTCTCAGATAGTTAAAGAGAATCATATACCATCTGGTACTGAGAAACCAAGGATACAACAATCCTATTGGTGGCCCAGGGTACATTGGGGTTTGGATAGCACCCCACTCCCTCACGGAAGGAAGAGTTCCCTGTTTCTCGGGCCATGAGTGGCTACAAATAAGCTTGCTGTTATTTTTTTGCCAATGCATTATACAGTACTGAACTAAGTAGACAACAGATTTTTTAACTTAGTGGAGTTAATTTGCCCCAAAACAGACTTCTGTTTATGTTCAGTTAAATTTAAAGCTATAATTTTGTGGAAGCATTCTAGCCTACAACTTAGAACATGAGTACATTTATATTATATATAGTCCTTTATTATCTTTTAGTCAATTTTAGGTGAAGTGTTAAGGTCAAATTACATGTTTGTCTTAGGAGATTATCACACTACACTGTTATAGCACTATGATTCTACTTTAAATGTTCTGGCTGCCTCCTGTGTAATCTTGGGATTTGCAGTTTAAGGAGGGGAATTTAGCATTCTCAGACAGAAAACTCTTAGGCCTCACTAAACTACAAACCCCAGAATTCCACAGGAGACAGCCACACAGTTAAAGTGGAATAATAGCACTATAACAGTGTAGTGTGATAAAGTACTTACTGTGTAGTATATAGGCACATTTCTTCTTTTGCTTCAATTAGTGACAGGCAGGGAGGTGGCAGTTTTAGCAGGATCACAACCCCTAATTCAGACTCCTTGTGTGATTATGAGTGAAAGGGTGGGGGAAGATCCCACTGACACCACGAAGGTTCTCTTTTCTGATGTTATAGCTCATAAATGTACATATATAGGGCCAAGTTCTGGGATAGTCATAGTTGAAGAGGGTGCTCTGATTCCTGGCATTACTTGTCATGCTTATCATTCTTAAAGAGAATAGACATAGTAGGTACACACTCCACAATAACTGTAGCATGTAGTTTGGCCTCAGAAATAACATTCCGTGTGTATTGCAATGTGCACATGGAGATTTGGAGACAGAATTCTTTGGGCAGCAATAGCAATATACACAGCATGGGTACTCTAAGAATGAAGTCAGTTAGAAACCAGTGCCATTTTAGTATGCACTTAAGAGGCCCATGTTACCTCTACTTCAAGCCCTTGGATTGGTCTGGTTGACTTTGGTCATGACTGCTAGATCACTGTAAATAACCAGAAGCAATTTATACCACTATCAGGAAAAAAAATCTGTATTGCAGACTTTGGTATGTCTGTCATAAAATAGGTTTTCTTTAATAATCCCAAATATCTAGTATAGTTATAAACAAAATTAAATATGACATATTATCTGCAAAGGTACATGCCTTGCCTGGATTTAGGCCAGATAATTAGGGGTGGGTATTACTAGGAGTGACAAAGAAACATGAAGTTCACATTCAATCTATACTCATTGTAATTCACTTTATGGTGACTTGGTTAATAGCAGAATATATATCATTTCTACTACTATCCTTCATGCTTTTAAACTGTAATATCCTTTCCTCAATGACTGCTTGTCAATTTCAGTGATCTAGATTTTATTTCATAAATTAACTGGACAATTAAGTAGAGAGATATGATGAGAATAAGAAGCAAAAGCAAATAAATATTAACCTACTATCCTTAACTTCTTTAAACTAACAATGGCTCCTAGAATACTTGGTGGATAATGTTTGTCAGCTTAATTTTGGCAGTTTAGTATGTGATAAAAGAAAAGGAATGCTGTCTGTGGTTGTTGGAAAACCCTCTAGAATTCAACCAGTCCTTAAGAAGATATATAATGTCGTTTTCCTCTGCCTTTTCCTGAGCCTCTGAGACTGTCAGGTAATCTTTCAGGTAATTTCACCATTTCAGCTATGCTCAAGATACCAATGACGGAGATACCCAAATCTGGAAGTAAAGCATCCCTGCTAGGTGTATTTCGAAGCAACATCCTGCTGAGATGCTGTTGTCCATCCAATCCAGTTTTCAGGGAAACTTCAAGGATGGAGAAGAATGGCTGGGTGCAGAGGACTGAGGGGGAGACATAACAAGAGGTGGGAACAAAAGAAGATGTGAAAGATATATAAGGAAACTCAAAGAAGACTCATTCATATATATTGATTCTAGAAGCAGCTGCATATGTGCTTTATTAGCACATCAGGCTAAAATGGTGGCATGCAGCAACCCCTCATAAGACCTCTGCTCTGAGGAGAATGTTTGATGTGACAAACACCAGTCCACAAAGGTTTGGACTGGCAAAAAGCTTCCCGTTGGCATAGGGAAAGTGAAGGATTACCAGCTAGTGTCCCATATTTTTATTTCTAGCAACTCAGGAACAATGAGTGTGGCAACTGAGTGCAGGTGGAGCAGAAGGGAATGAGATCATCAGCTTGCCTCACCACATCAACAGCCTGCCCAAAGGATCAGCCAAACAATGCCAGAAAGCCAAGCTCCCACCAGCTTGTTTCCTTTATCTGCCTTGTAAAATTAGGCACCATTAAGCCTAACTGACTGGTGGAGGCAGCAGTGGTAGAACAATGGTGTCAGAAAGATGCCAGAGAAAAAGGTACCCAATATTCCCAAGATGGCACTGCATTGGGGTTGGTGATGAATTGAGGCACTGGGGCTCCGTCAAGCATTGCTTCGGGCTGAGCAGTGGATGAAGGTGGTGGAGAAAACAACAACATCAACAGCAGTCAGAAGCACTATGGGGCAAGAGAAAGGGGAAGCCAATTGTCATGTCAACAGCCAATGTGGTGGCAGAAGGCAGTGGTGGGAGAAGGGATTGGGGAGCTCAAGATTTTCTCTACCTTCAGGCTGGGAGGAGGTGAGAGACTATGAAGGGTGTATCGACCCACATCAACCACAACATACTGTAAATGCTTTTGCTGGGGAGTCAGACTAAATGTGCCAAGCAGCTATTAGGCAGCAGCAGTAGTGAAGGGTGACACCGGTGGAGGATCTCCCAGAGACAATAACAGTCATGTCATAGCTAAAGCTTTTTAAGTGTGCAGAAGAAGGCATGGTAAACCCCCTTTTGAAGATTTCTTACCATGGAAACCCTATGATGAGACAATCCAAAGTGAAACAGGAGATAAGATCAGGATGCAATCAATAAGCTACTAGGGTAGAGCAGAAAACTACTACCACTAGTGCTGTGGCTAATTACATGACTGGACTCTGAGCTGAAGGAAGTTTAGTTGTTGACCTGCTCAGAAATGAAAGGAAAGTCTTAAGCTGCACAACTCATATTATTGGAACATGGAATAGGAGAAGCATGAATCAAGGGAAGTTAGGCATAGTAAAACAAGAAATGGAATGTATAAACCTAGCAATACTGGGGTGAGCAAGCTAAAGTGGACAGGAATGGGACATTTTGAGTCAGATGATTATACCATGTTTTACTCAAGAAATGAAAAGATAAGAAATAGGATGGTGTTTATAGTGAGGAGAGACATAGCAAAAGCAGTCAAAGGATATCATGCAAAGTCTGATCAAATCACGTCAATAAGACTACAGCTAAAACCCATTTATATAAACATAAGCCAAGTGCATGCTCCAATTAAAGAGACAAAAGAAGAAGAAATTGCAAGTTTTTGTGCAGGAGTTCAAGAGGAAATTGACCATACACCAAAACAGGACTTCCTGTTATTCATTAAGCAACTGAAATGCAAAAATAGGAAATGGAACAGGATCAAAGATGTGGGGAAATTGGCCTACGTAGGATCAAGAAATGAGGCAGGAGACCAACTGACTGCATTTTTCAAGGTCAACAGTTTGCTCATTGCAAATACATTCTCCAAACAATGCAAGTCTACACAATGACCACAAAATGCAGTGTGCAAACACGAATCAAGGAACTTGAGAGACATTGCAGACTCGGCATGCCAGAAAAATCAGCAGTAGCAGAACACATTATAAATCAACCTGGGCAAGAACCGCTATTTCAAAACAACAAAATTCTGGACGAGGCTAACATCTATTGGGTCAGAATGCACAGGGAAATTATGGAAATCCACAAACACCTGGACAACTTCAACAGGAAAGAAGAAATCCTAAAAGTAAACAAAGTTTGGCTACCAGTCCTGAAAAACACCAAAATAAAAACTCAACACATGCAAATGAACATCACCCAGGGAGAGGAGGCTTCCCAGCAGCCAATGGACCATGAGCTAAATAGACACTAATCCCCCTTGCAGATCCTCCCACGCTAAGAACTGAACATTCAACAACTGAATACACAAATTTCAATACTAATCCTCTTCAACAGGGACTCACAGTATATAAACCCACACACCACCATTCTCTGAAGATGCCAGCCACAGATGCAGATGAAACGTCAGGAATAAACTCTTCTAGAACACAGCCTCACAGCCAGGAAAAAAACAACCAAAAACCTATGGATGCAAGCCATGAAAGCCTTCAACTTCACACATGGAATGATTACTGAAAAAAGACAAGACAGAAAGTGCAAAGGCAGGTTTACAGTTCAACTATATATATATATATATATATATATATATATATATATAATCTGTACACCACAGATGATTTACAGAACTTTACAGCAGATGATGAATCATAGAATCATACAGTTGGAAGAGACCACAAGGGCCATTCAGTCCAACCCCCTGCCATGCAGGAATAGACAAAGTATTCCCAACAGATGGCCATCCAGCCTCTGCTTAAAAACCTTCAAAGAAAGAGACTCCACCACACTCCCAGGCAGTGCATTCCACTGCCCAACAGCTCTTACATTCAGGAGGTTCTTCCTAATGTTTAGATGGAATCTCTTTCCCTGTAGTTTGAGTCCATTCCTCTGTGTCCTAGTCTCTGGAACCACAGAAAACAAGCTTGTTCCATCTTCAGTATGACATCATTTCAAATATGGTAAACATGGCTATCTTGTCCCCAATTAACCTTCTCTTCCCCGGCTAAACATGCCCAGCTCCCTAAGCCACTCCTCATAGGGCATGGCTTCCAGACATGACCCACTAGAAAAGACATTAATATTTCGTAAAGTGGAGGGCAGTAGAAGAGAAGGAGTGTATTCCAAATGGATAGACCCAATCAAGGAAGCCATGGCCCTGAGTTTGCAAGACCTGTGCATGGCTTTTGAGGACAGGATGACTTGAAAGTCTCTCATTCATAGGGTCACCATAAGCCAAAGTTGACTTGAAGGCAGTTAATAACAACAACCATATCTGTGAATTTGTCACCCTGGAGAATGACACCTGGACTCAGATGTAGCTGTCCTAAAGCCAAGGGTTGGGAATGTTTGGATTTCTAGAAATGTTGGATTTAACTGCCTACTTTGACAGCTGGGTCTTCTGGAAATTGTTGGTAAAACATCTGGCTGCCAATTAGTTTCCGTGAAAAGTACAAAGTGTTGGTTATTACCCTTAAAGCCTTACATGGTTTGGGTTCAGGTTACTTTCAGTCCTTCCGTACAATCCACCCTGTGCACTCAGGTCCTCTGGGGGACATTTACTTTAACCAGCCAGGACTAGAATGGCAATTGTGACCCATAGGACCTTTTCATCAACTGCCTCCAGAATGTAGAATGACCTGCTGGAAGAGATATAACAGCTAAATATGCTGTCAGAATTTAAAACAGCACTAAAGACCTATCTCGTCTGGCAGGCCTATTCAGTTGATTTTAATCTATGAATTTTAAATTGGTATTTTTAAGTTTATGAATGATTTTAATGTTTGCTTTAATCCTATGTGTTTTTATCTATGTGCTTAAATGATTTTATGTCATATATTGGATTTTAATTCATGTTGTACCCCGCCTCAAGCCTTGGAGAGAGGTGGGTAAGATAAAATATTTTATCATCATCATAATCAGATGGTGATGATTTTCTGATCACTGACAAATCAGATAGGCTGTGACTTTCTGCATGAAACTATCTTGCCACTGTTTGTTTTTTTTAAAAAAAAATCTGGTCAGTATTGTATACTTACAGTTCTTGAAGTTTGTCAGTTTGATATTCTTTTGTTTTTGTCTGCGTATGGTAGATGGCATCTTGATTATACGCACTCATGAAATAAATTAGATTGTGGAATTTGCTGGAGTTGCTCTCTTTAATATAGCAAATCCTGCCAGTCATAGTGCTCTTAAAAGTGACTATCTTCCTCAGGTGCACACAGGTGATGGATGCAGCAATTGGATTCACAAGGGTAGCTGACTTGAGGACAGTTCTCACTAGCAATCTCCAAGGATCTGAAAGCTGGTTGAATGCTATAGTAGGGGTAGGGATGTAATTCTTTGCTAAATTTCTTCTCAAAAGAAGCGATGAGAAATTTTAGCAATTTTCTATCTGCTGCAAGAAATGTCTGAAAACTGCACTAGTCAAATTTGGGGACATATTATGTGCAAAATTCACATGTGGCATAGAATATCTTGTTTCCTATGTAGAATAACCACATGCAAATCTTACATAGAATAAGTCCCAAACTTTAAAGATTCTCCTCAGCCACGGTTCTTCCTGTCCGAGTTTCTCAACTGTCAGTTGTGGCTGGCTATGGGTTCCTTGTGTTGGGGTGCACCCTTGCCCTTGTAGCAGAGCCAGGGAAAGATGCATTCCCAAGTATTATATAGCACTGAAGCAAACAAAGGAAATAAAACTGCACAGGCATGACACCCTTCCATCTCCAAAGGTATGAGAACTGTACAAGTAGGTCGATAAAAAGAAAGTGTATTTCTTTAATCTGTATATTGTTTCCCAGTCTTAATATAAAGTGAAACTATCTAGCAAAGCCTACTAAATACAAATTAACTCTTTCTATGTTACTGGACAGCTATTAATATTTGTTCATAATGCTAACAAGAGTTCTAAAACCCATCTACCTGGTTGCTCCATTTCTTTCCTTCAGTCCTGGTTATCCATTCCCTTTCACCACTCCCCACGGTCTCTGCTTTCTCTCTCTATCCTGCACCACCATTATGGACTTTGTTGCTCCATGTTCCTTCCCTGCTTCAGTCATACTGCTTTCCTCACCCTTCTATGTAAGTAAATCATAGGAAGGGATCCATTTTCCCCCCATTCATTTATATTTTATGACCTGGCTGGCATGACTTGGTCTATCTGAAGATGATGCCTGGGCCCGAGCTTTGCTTCTCAGCCTACTCAGCCATCATGTTAGGGATGTAATGCTATGCTGATTTTCTTTTCAAATGAAGCAACAAGTAATTTTAGCAATTTTCTTTTCACTATGAGAAAACCTTCAAAATTTGTGCAGTTTTCAAAACTATTTGCAGTTTGAGTTTTGTTCTGTGCAAAATTTGCACATGGTATTTTTGCACAGGAGAAAAAGCACCTTCTGTACAGGAAACATAATTTCCTGCAAAGAAAATAATGTTTTTCTGCAGAAATAGTGCTGTTTCCAAACAGAAAAATGTTTTTTTTTTCTATGTAAAACAACCATGTGCAAGTGTTATATGGAATGAATCCTGAACTGTTAAGATTCTTGCCAGTCCAGGATTCTTGTCAGGATTTATTGGCACTTGAGCAATACATTTTTTAAATATATCTGAATGTTCTTCCCATCCCTACATTATAAAAAAAATTTAAAAGAGAAAAAAAGGAGGTGTGTTGCAACAACTGGGGCCAGTCTTGGGGGACTCTGGAGTTAGCCATGGTGTTCATGGGCCCTAATATTTTCTTGACCAGTGTGATGCTCCTGCCACTTTATACAAACTTGACAAGATCAAGGTGGTTGAGAGCAAACTTTAACACACCAGCCCCACTTTACCTGGTGGCTTAGCCTGGCTGCCTCTACCCTCTATTCCTCCCACCTTTCACTCTATAACGTTCCCTTAGTTCCACTTATGAATCAAGGTTACTTCATTTACTTAAATGTGTAGAGTGTGTTTTGGTAGCTTGCCTTTACATTATATAATAGATAGGAATGGACAGAGTCTGTGAAGATTTTCAGACGCCTCTTGCCACCTCTTGCCGCGCAAGCAGCCTCTGGAGCAGTAACGAGGTGCTGCGTGGCAAGGGGTCCATTTTGGACGATGCCATTTCTCTCTTGACGTCGTCCGTGACTGTTGTGGCTAGCATTGAAGGCGGCCGCGCTGTTTTTTACTCACGGACAACTTCCGTGAGTGAAAAACAGCATGGCCGCCTCCAATGCTAGCCGCAACAGTCAAAGACGACACCAAGAGAAAAACGGCATCATCCAAAATGGACCCTTGCCACGCAGCAGCCTCGTTACTGCTCCGGAGGCTGCTTGCGCGGCAAGAGGCGTCTGAAAATCTCCTGTGTTTAAATTAACAAGGATAACTTTATTTTTTTTGCATTGTTTTTATTGAACATTATGAGAATAAAATACATTAACCATATCATACGATCTTACATTACTTATTTTTACATTTTACCTACAAATCATTCTACTTGCTTATCTTATATCTAACAATTTCTATATATTATCATGTTTTCTAAATTTATTATATATACCATATATACACAATACACATTTAATTGACTTCCTTTCTGGTTGCTTCAAATATATTTCTTCCCATCATGTACATCTATTTTGTCCTAAATACATGGTTTCTATATTCTTCAAACGCCATTCCATACAAAAGTCAGATTCTGCTCTGTATGATACAACAAATATATCCTAATAAGAATTTGTATTTTAAATATATTGATATTTTTGTAAGTTCTATTACAGTGTTGTATTGTTAACCACTTAATGAACAGGCCTAGGGGATTACTATTACATTTCCCCACCTATTTGTTAAGTATTTGATAATGATTGCCCAATCTTCGTTATATTTGTCAGTTATTTGGCCTTTTAATAACATTGTTAGTCTGTCAAATAAAGGGATTCATAAAGTTTCTCAAGCCATTGATCCACATTAGGACAATCCTTATTTTTCCACATTTTTGCAAATATGATCCTAGCAGTTACTAACATATAAAAAATCATTTTTCCATGTTCTTTCTCTATTGATTTTTCTATCATTCCTAACAGAAAAACTTCTGGTTCCCATTGGAGTTTAACATTCAGAATTTCCTCTATTAGTTGTTGGACTTGTTTCCAAAATCTGTGCGTCTCTGTGCACGTTCACCATAAGTGAAAAAAGGTTGCGTTTTTCTCTCCACATTTCCAACAGGAGCTCTGTGCTCCTTTGTACATTCGAGCTAGTTTGTTAGGCGATAAGTGCCATCTAAAATACATTTTGTATAGATTTTCTCTTAGGTTTTGGCTTAATGTTCTTTTAACTTGTTTTGTCCACATGTATTCCCACTTTTCAAATTCTATTGTAGACCAACGTTTTTCGCCCATGCTATCATACTAGGTTTAACTATCTCTTCTTCTGTTTCCCATTCCAAAAGTAACTTGTAGAATCTTGAGATCATATTTTTGTTTCCCAACTCTGTAATAGAGTCCCATTGTGATTTTTTAGTCAGAAATCCTGTCAGGCTTGCATCCATTTTATATCTCTCTTTCATTTGTGTATATAAATACCAGTGGCATACTATGTCATCCTTTGTCATTTCATCTTGAGTTTTTAGTCTTAGTTGGTCTCCTTCTGTTCTTAATATAGCTCTATATCTAAGCCATTGTTGCGATGGCATACCCTCTTTGTTGTATAGTGCTTCATGGGGTGAGGCCCATAGAGGCATAGAACGAAATATCCTATTTTTAACTTTTTTCCAGCAGCTGATTAAGGGTCTTCTAATAGTGTGGTTATAAAAATCTCTGTTTATTGAGTCCTTGTTGTAAAGAAGATAGGCATGCCAACCAAAGCGGATACCATCTCCTTCAACTGCTACTCTTTGTCTACTCACTCCTCTAATTCAAACTGTTAACCTCGGCACCCAATTTTATAACATCCAAGCCTCTGTCATACAGCACACACACACAGAGGCCTCTGCTCCAGATAACTGTCATCAGCTTCCTCCCTTCATAACTGAATTTCACTCCCATGGTCATGTAAACTTCAAATACATTGAAGACCCTCCCATTTCAGCTTCCAGCCATAGGATTGGTTCCTAGAACACACTTCTCTCATTCACTCATCCACCTACCCATCACAACCAATTCATTTCAGGCCTGATTTCACCACATTCAGCCAACTCAGTGAGAACTTGATGAAGTGGAGGATTCCCTCCCCGTCCCCAATTTTTGCTAGCCAACTTTATAACCGGTCTTCTCATTTTGTTTACCATTACATATAGTTGTTCTCAAATGCTGTGGTTGATCTAGAATTAGTACTTTATGACTAAGTAACTCTTAAATTACCAATGTCAATGAGATCAATTGTTTGATTCATTTCTTCCCCTTTTATTCTTCAAGCATTCTAAAAGCATAAAAGTCAGAAGCCATGTTGTGCGGTGGCATTACAAAATCAGAACATATCAGCAAATGTCACTGAAGTGTCATCTCTTTGCATCACAACAGTATTTCATTTCTAAGCAATGAGTGATGATTTCACCAGATAAGGACTGGAATGGGTGTATTTCCAGATCTTAATTACATCAGGCATAGGGAATGGGAGAGTGCATTCTTCCTCATGGGAAGCAAGAGCAGGGAGAACTGTAAAGCTAAATTTGGCCATTCAAAGCCCTATGCATTCCTGTTTTATCTAGAGATAATAGGATTAAGTTACGCTATGGGACTTCCATGACTAAAAGTGCCTTGCTGCCTTCAGCAGGGGTCTAATAAGGATAGATATAATTGGGTAAATAGTGAATAAGAATGAAGAAGAACACAGTATAAGCAGAATGGTTCTCACTAAATGATGGCAAATTGGATTCCATCCAATCTCTGTGGACTTGCATAAAATATAGTGTCCTATGCTGAATTGCAAGATTTAACACCTCTTTCCTCTTGCCTACATTTTTCTCAGCTTGTCTTTGATACTGGTAAACAAGGCCCATTATAAGACTGTTCAAATAGGGTTAAAGAAGCACACTAAATTAAATGGATAAATAGAAACACAGCAGGAATCTTGCTTTCATCCCCCTGACCCACATACATTTGCAGAATTTAGCCTATTAACAGTTAAGCACACTTATATTTACTTTTTTTTCAACTTGGAAGAAAACAAATTCAGAGGAGGCTTTCCCAAAGGAATAATTAATTAGCTGCCTCATTGGCATAGATGGTGTGATTTGTATAATCTACTTAAATAAATTTCTCTTATCTGGTCCATTTTGTTGCAAATTTATTTTTAATTATTATTATTATTATTATTATTGTTTATAACATCCACAATATAACAACAACAACATAAACATACATACATACATATAATCACATAACATACATGTTCATATGATTTCCTTAATATTGCAATAAACATAAATCCCCATCAGACTTCCTGTATGTTTGGTATTAGAATAACAACCTCTCTTTCCGTCAGTACCAATATATGGCCTTCTGTTCATTATCTTCTTTCCGTACTCTGTTGTTTCATCTGTTCTGTCAAAAATAATTCTCTATCTGTCTGTCAATTCTTTCTGATTCTTTTAATTCTTAACGTCTCATTTTCTATCCCATCAAAAATTTTTAAAAAATGATTAGTAAGAATTCATCAGATTTGCATGTCAGAAAATTAAAGCTGGCCCCTCTACCTCATATTTATTTCTCTTGGGATGTGTGCCCCATAGAGTGAGATATTTATTTAATCTTATGGTCATATTATGCCCAAATCTGACCAATTTTTAGACATTTATAGCCTAACTTTCAATATAAAATTTCTAAGGCAGCATACATTATGTAAAAACAATTACATATATGTTGCCATGTTTTTCTCCAATTTTCAACGTTTCAAATTTAAAATGTTTCTCCAAAAATATATAAATGGAAGTCTCATTCACAGTGCTAAGCTGTTCTAATGCACCTATGCAGCTGAGCAAGGAGGAGGAGTTGAAAGAATGAGGAGGGTAAGGTGAGACAATGTGTCTGTTTGGAGTTTTGGTGAAGAGTTTCTTTTACCTGCCTAGGTTGGTGGAGTGGAGTGGGGAGGGAGAGAAAACAGCCACAGTTTTCTTTCATTGCTGCAAGGGGTTGGTTTCCTTTGCCTGTAAATCTTCACTTACTCTTTTTCTTGCATGCAAGAATGATGAATAACTTCAAAAATTTGTCCCCTCCCCATAAAATTACAATAAGTTTTTACCTAATTTTAATGACTATTCATACTTCAGCACTTTAATGCATAAAAACGTCTTTGCACTAAAAAAAAATCTTGTTTCTGTGCAAAAATGTTTTTTTTTCTTAAAAATTAAGACATCCTTTGTACAAACGTAACTTTTTTTGCATGCATGGATATTTTTTTACCAAAAAAAAAAAAAAGCGTGTGGCAGTTAGAATCATAAAGTTGTAAGAGACCAAAAGGACCATCCAGTCCAACCCTCTGCCATGCATTATTTTCTCCTGCCTAATGATAATTTTGTCACAGGGTGTCCTCATGTGCTGAGATGGCTGTTTGAGGACAAGAAATTTTGTGAGTATTCATTACATCCCTATTTGAAAAAGTGAGACTCTGGAGAGCAATGGGGATGTTTTGGAGACTGTGTGATGAGAGCTCTGTCACCTGGTTAAATTGTCTCACTTTGTTTAATAGAAGAGCCACTCCTGATGTGAACCATTGTGATGTAAACCCTGAAATGTATCATATAACTAGTCATGTATTTATATTTGTTGCTGTTAAATGCCATCAAGCCAACTTCAACTTATGGTGATCTTATGAATGAGAGACCTCCAAGTCACCCAATCATCAACAGCCCTGCTAAGTTCTTGCAGATTCAGGGTCAGGGTTTCCTTGATTGAGTCTACCCATCTGGAATGTAGTCTTTCTCTTTTCCTACTGCCTTCTGCCTTACCAAGCATTATTGTCTTTTCTAGTGAGTCATGTCTTCTCATAAGTGCCAGTGTGGTATAGTGGTTTGAGTATTGGACTGCAACTCTGGAGACTAGGGTTCAAATCCCTCCTCAGCCATGGAAACCCACTGAGTGGCCAAGTCACACTCTCTTAGCCTCAGAGAAAAGCAAAGGCAAACCCTCTAAACAAATCTTGCCAAGAAAAACCCATGAAATATATTTATAGACATACCACTTTTTTTCTGTGCAACCTAATACAAGTACATTCTACGGTCAGAATCCTTTAAATTCAAGAGAGCCCTGGTGGCTCAGTGGTTAAATGCCAGTACTGCAAGTCACCATATTGCAAGTTTGATTCCAGAGGGCTCCAAGTTTCACTCAGCCTTCCATCCTTTTGTAGGTTGGTAAAATGAGTACCCGGCTTGTGGGGGCAATTAGCTAACACACATTGGAAGCTGCTTAATGCAGTGTAGATGTGTAAATTGCTATTGCTTAAAAACCATTTGTAAGCCGCTCTGATAGCCTTGTGGCTGAAGAGTGGGGTATAAATAAATAAATACATAAATAATAAAAATTAAAAAAAGAGAAAAGTCTCTTAGAAATTCACCTGACCCTATCCAAAGCATAGAAATGATAAACCAAGGCTTCCATCTTAATTTGCATTTCATGTTTGCAGTAAATACTTTGTATTGTTTTGTTTAGGTGACTCGCGTAGAGCTCGGGCCTCATGTAGCTATATTTTGTCTTATGTTAAATAAGAATTTCCTTACATATTTAAATTAATGACATGCCATGTTCATTTGAAGGAGTAATTAGATTTACAAATGACAGCAATATTTAAATATATATGAAATAAAACAGTGGCCCTGCCTCTTCAGAACTGGCAGAGGTGTAATCAAGAGGATGTGGGGGGGAATCAAGGCAACAGCAGGATTGATTAAAACACTTTGCTTCCAGAGCTGAAACTGCAAATCTCCTATCCACTAAAATCTCCTATCCTCTAAAATCATGGTACTCAATACCCCAAACCAGGCTGGTTATTTTGGCACACAATGCAGCAAATCCCTGGTGGTAAAAACTGCAACAACTGGTTAAGTAACTGACAACTTGTCACCTTTTGAGACACCCTAAATCAGCTGCTTAAGGCAGGGCTAGTCTTGGGTACCTGGGGATGTGTGTGGAATGGATGAAAAGAAAGGGAAAACCATAATGAACTGAGGACAGCAACAGGAAACAGAGTGCAATCAATGAAGACAAATGCTATGATGACAAATTTCAGGGTGAGATAAGTAACTAAGTAATAGGAGAGTGGTATGCTTGTATTTATTGCCTTGTTCTTTCTTTTGCCTGGCCCCTTGTTACTTCACCTTTGGTAATCTCTCCTTTACACTCATTACATTCTTATTCCTTAATCTTTTGCAGCTAGGGATGGAAAGAATATTCAAAAATGGTTTTGAAAATGTCTTTTTTGAGTGTCACAAAATCCTGACAAGGTGAATTGTGGAATGACAAAAATCTTCACAGTTTGGGGCTTATTCTGTGCAAAATTTGCACATGGCTTTTTTGCATGGCAAACACAGATGTTTTTGCATAGGACAATGCCATCTGCTGTGCAGAAAATTCTGTTTTATGTGGCTAAAATAATATTCAAACTTTGTGCAGAATAAATCCCCAACTGTGAAGATTCTTGTCAGTCCATGATTATCCTCATCACGTTGTACAGTTTTCTAAGTCTTTCTTGCAACAGAAAGAAAATTGCTAAAATCACTGATTGCTTCCTTCAAGAACAAAATTAGTAAAGAATTACATCCATAGTGGCAAGCTGGGGCACAGTCAGCTAATTACAGCTTATAGAATGTGGAGGGCGGGGGGACAAATATAAAAACCAGAGCCTTGTGTGTTAAAGAGTCAGATAGGGCTAGTTAGATATAGAGTTGAATAGGGCCAGTTAGGAAGAGGGGAATGGAGGAGATCTGAGTAATGTTTTTTTTTTGGAGCTGAGAATGTGGAAAGAGTTAAGGCACAAATGTTATTTTCTTTGAAACTGTGGAGCTACCCTGTAATGTGTGGAACCAGCATAAGGCTAGGTGCTTATTTAATTTGTCATACAATATATCTTTAATGTTTTTGCTTTCTACATCTCTGTCCAGATGTTTTAATGTAACTATTGAAAGGGAAGATTCAGTCATGCATTACTGCACTGAATCCACTGATCAACACATCCAGTTGCCTAGTACAGTAGTCATTTTAAAGTTCTAGCGAGGGATCTTAAAGATACAAGAGAACAAGGTGGGTGATAAGAGCCCAAGGGTTCAAACTGCAGAAACAACCTGGATATAGCTTCTGTCACAACTAGTTTCAGCAATCCCCCCCCCCAAGAAAAAGTTCCTGATACCACCTTACAGACTACCACTTTTATTGTGGGGTATTTGGAAGGAAATCATATTGTGGTTTATATATCCTACCAACTGTATGTGAGACTTTGAGTCAAAGTCTACAAATGCTTATTATGCCAAAATAAATGTGTTTATCTTTAAGATCACAAAAGACACTTTGATTTTTCCACTGTTTGTTCCCGATCAGCCATGCAGCTCACTTAAAGGAGAATTCCTATCATGAACATTCTCAGTACTGAGAATGATCTTTGGTACTAGACTATTAAGTCCCTAGAGGCAAGAAACTGAACTCTCCTGGGGTGTAGCATTGGGATGGATGGAACCAAGACTGAGGGACAGCCACTTATGCATCTCTTAAAAAAGAAAAAAGAAATGCAGCATCAAAAGGGGAGCACTGATTTGCCTGTGGTAATTTATATGTAAATACAAATGCAGAAACTATTACAATAATCTAAATGGAAATATAATACTGTAGGACCCCTGTATCCATGGGGGATTGGTTCCAGCCCCCCCCCCACGGATAATGAAATCCATGGAAAATAGTGAAGTCCCCCTTCACCATTCCCACCACAGGAGCAATCCTGGGGGGCAATCCCAGGGGTGAAGGGGAAGGGAGGACAGATCTACTCCTCCCCTACGTTTATACCCCGTCACCATTCCCGCCATGGGAGTGATCCCGAGGGAAGGTCCTGGAAGAGAAGGGAGGAGAGATCTCCTCCTCCCCAACCTTCACACACATCCCATTGCCATTCCCACCATGGAAGCAATCCTGGGGAGCAGATCTGGGGGAGAAAGGAGAGGGAGGAGAGATCTATTACTCCTTCCCTCCCTCCCTCCCTTGTCCACCCCCCTGTGTCACCATCCACAGATAATTGAATTATCAGATGGTGAATCAGCAGATACAGGGGTGCTACTGTATAGCATAATGGGTGGACCTCGAGCTGCTGGCCTGTATGCCTACTGAGTCAGCTGTCCTGGCACAAACTGTCCATGGATAACTACAAGGCCTTCTGTTCTTATGGTTCTTTATATTTAAACTGATCCTGGCCTGGATAGTTCCTCATGCAGAGGACTATCCCCTGTATCATAATACCCACTAGCCACTGTACAATGCTTTTTGGGTTTGTTGTTATCACAATGGCAGTTAGTGGTTTAGATTAGAAGAGAGCTCACAGCCAGGACCTCTGACAGAGGATACAGAACATTACTAGGCAGAGCTTGGAAAAGTTACTTTTTGGGGGACTACAGTTTCCACAATTACAAACTTTATTTATTTTAAGTTTATTTTGTTAATGCCATGCTGTTTTCCCAGCATGGGAGCCAAACAATCCATTTGTTATGAAAAACATGACTTTGGTTTTTTCCAATATTAAGAATTTGTTTTTGTGGGGGCGAGGGGAATAATCACGGAAAAGAAGTATTTTGTGCAAAATATTTCCACACAAATGCTGTCCTGCGTCCCATCTACTCCCCCAACTTTGTTGGATAAAATTCAAGTATTTTATGCAAATTAATTTTTCAGAAGCCCTGAAGTTTTTCAAAAATTCATTGAGCAAAAACCCCTCTCATAATCTTGTCCAGTGGGGAGAAAACTTTTGTTCTTCCATGAAGGAATGAAATAACTTTTGTGTACGAATGAAAGACTTAATCCCTCCCCACAATGAAGGTTTGGTTCCCCCCGCCCATTCATTCTTACTTGGTTTCTTTTTTATTCTCTCAGTCAGATGGAGGAAGGGGGAATGGCTGTACCTTTTACCTTGCCCAAGGAAATGATCCCTTCTTTCCAAAGTATTAAGTAGAAGATCCCTTCTTTCCAAAGTATTTTCCTCCTAGCAACAGTGTTCATTTTCTTGCACACATTGTACCCTCCCTCCCGCCCCATGGTGGCTGGCACTGAGCATTTGCAACAGCTTTTGGGGAGGGTGCTAAATAAGAGCCACAGCTGGATGGCATGCTTGAATTTTTGAAAATGCCTACTCTTTTAGGCAGGTGACTTTAATCTCTGTTCCCTTGTTCAACAACAACAAATTTGGGAAATGTGCAATAACAGGGATGGAGACACCAGAAACACAACACTGATGCCTTCAGTTTTAGCTGAGCCATTTTTCATCCCATTTCTTTGAAGTTTGGATAGCTTGAATTCTCCCAAGGGATGCTTCATAGTGAATTTCATATCGACAGGGCAAACTGTCTTCATTTTATAAGAGACAGAGTCTTTCATCATTTTAATGGAGAGTGTGTCCTACCTTAAGTATAAAGGGCTTCCTTAGGGTCTATAAGGGTCCAATCCAGCCTGCTGCCTTCTTCTCCTCACCTTCTGTGTACATGCTTCTGTGTCTGTGGAAAATTCCTGTTTCCAAACCTGTGTCCCAAACCTTGCTGCAAGTAAAGGACCAACTGAATGAGCTTACAGTTATGTTGTGTATAAATATGCAGCATGCCTTTGAATGGATACAGGGCCCTTTGCCACTGTGAGCTAAAGTGTAAACCTCTGCCACATTCATAAGTGCAGGCATGCATTTGAAAGTAAAGTGTGGATAGAATGATAGAAAATAAGTTAAAAAAAACATTGCAGACATCTACAGGGACCAACTGAATTAGGTAGAGAAGAGATTAGAACAAGGAACATATTGAAGGCTTCTTTGAAAATGAAAAAGAACTGTCTTCTGGAGAGAACTGGGAAATATGAGTCTAAGCACAGAGAGCTGGCAAATAGTATAATTAGCAGTCCTAGAGTGAAATAAAGAACATGAAGTTTTAGAGAATAGTTCAGCAAACAATAAGATATTTGTCAAGTATATTTGCAGAAGACAGCAAGTAAAAAGAGAAAATTAGTTCATGTAGAAATGAGAGTGGGGAATTGGGAGACAGGCTGATCCAGAAACAGTAGATTTTTCTTCATCTCTACCAAATATTTTACTGGCATGTGAATGATAACAGTTAAGGAGGACAACTGATGGATCATCTCATCCTTCATGCTGTTTAGTAAATTGCTTTGAAGATCTGGCAATAAAGCTGAAAACACCCTGTGGCTTCCCATGCAAGCCTACGAAGAAAGATTTCCAGTTCTACATTGTTCACTTCCCCTTTTAATTATTGGGTAACAGTCCCATATATTTATATAGAATCCAACTTTTGATGGCTTCTGATTTTAAGCACCCAGTCCTGAGGTCTCTTCATCCTCAGCAACACAGGAGCGCAGGAACAAATTCCCCATGTCCAAAGCTTGGAAGTAACATGTTGGAAGTAATGATGTTACATGTCACCTCTTACTTTTGGGGATGAGCACATTGTGATTTTCCTTTTGTAAACTGTGTAATGACTGTAACATTAACCCATCTAATGAGCAAAAATTACTCATTGCTTTAGGGATAAAATAGTTTTGGAATATTTGGGGGAAGACACCCCCCCAAATATTAGGCCATTGTAGATGGATTTTTTTAGATAGGAACTTTAATTTTTTTAAATAAATAAATAAATAAATAAATAATACAAATAACTAGTTTAAAATGGCAATGAATTGCCTTTTCTTATTTCTATCAATGAGTCAAATAACTAACTGCTTTTAAAACCTCACAACCCTACTTCCAGCACTTTGCTTTATTTTTTTTAATTACTGTGATATTAAACTCACATTCTTCTATAGCAATTAGAAGCTGCTGCAGCAATAGATAACTGTGATACATATTCCATAACTTTTTTGCAGATTTAACATACTCATCAAGTATGATTGAAAATAAACATTTATCCGTATAAGCAATCTTGTATTATGCTATAAAATATATAAGGGTGGTTATTATAGCCAAGTACTGATCTGATCTGATCATGTAGCTCCATGACCAGAATTAGAAATTCAGTATCTCTCTAAAAATAACACACTATGTTATCTCAATGATGCTGAAATGCCCATGTTATGAGATCTGTGCACTGCAGAAAAATTAATGTTTTGAAGGGAATTCCATGACAGAATTACATGCTGTAAATGGCATTATAGCATTTTATTTGCTGTGCCTTTGCAAATGCATTCAGTAGATTGTATTTCACTTGCTCATTTAGCAACTCCTGAGCTCAACACTATTTTATTCCAAAATCTCAAACACAGATACTTGCAATTTCATGTGCAGAAAACATACTATAAATTGGTTTGCTTCAGAATGGGATAGAATATTAGATTGTACAGTTACCTGCTGCGTACTACACACTTGTTTTGTAATGCTGTTTTATGAGTAAGAGATTGAAACTGAACATGTGCTTTCAATTCTATACCTTGACATTGTTGATCTGTTTTTATTGATTTCATTCATCTGGTCAAATCTAGCGGTCCCTCTGTATTTTAGAAATGATTATATAGTGGAATATGGCAGGGGAGCAGCTTTAATTATGTGTGGTTCATCCAAACGAATGTTAGCTTTTCTGCAGAGTTGTTGGAATGGTTGGCTGTGTGTTGCTGTTGTTCATTCAGAGAGAAGTTCTCTTTGTATAGGGCAAAGGCAGAATAATCGGGGATTATAGATTATGTGTCTGTGTCTGAGCTTTACGGAAGACAAGTGACTTTCTCTTTATTAGTTTCACACACAAGGAAAGATGATTCTGATGACAGAGCATTATCCCTTTTGCAGTTTCAAAATATTTCGCATTTCATGTATGGTATTGCATTTTTTAAAAAGCGAACATTTAACATAAACAATTTTCTCCTTGCATATTGCCAGTTTGAAGGCTGTCCTTTACAAAATGCCTTGATCCCTTCCCTTTTTACTTCTTTCTGGTGATAATTTTTCTTCTAGGCTATTGAGCTCTGTACAGTGACATTGTAAGTGGGATGTACTTCTTCACATCAGTGCCTTGTTAATGCCATTCATTAATCTAGAACCACGAGCTTGTTCAGAGATGGTTAGATATTCCATATTTTCATTGAGTTGCGGGGGGGGGGGAGAAGGATGACAGCTTACTTTACAGCTTTTGAAACCAGAACTCATTGGCTCTCATGTCATTTTTAATCCTGACAAAATAGCTGAGGTTGCATGTGAACTTAACAGTGTGGGGATGCAGCAAGAAGATCACACTGAAATATTCCAGAGCTGAAAGCTTCCTGAACTATTTCCTACCTGCAGAAAGGCCAAGAAATGTGCTTATTTCTGAATGGTTGTTATGATTTATTTTGTATTCCCACCATTTCCAGATACTTTTAGTGAATGTCTTCAGTAAAGCTCAGATACAGAGATCTGATGGCTCAACCAAGTGTGCACCTGACAATCCTAGGCACCAGTCATGAATATCTTCAGCATGCACCTGCATGTGCGTGGATGTGCTGGTCACCTGAACATTTATCAGTATTCTCTTGAAAGTGTGAGGAAATTATATTTGTTTGGGACATTCAAAATAATTCATGCTGTTACCATACTCTTAAGATTGTTGACATTTGCTAGATTTTGAACAGCTGCATATATCTCTCTTTATATTTGCAGTAATTATGATACTATGTGGCATCTCACAGAAATCCCTAAGAAACTTGGATTCGTATACTGAAACAACTCTTGATTTTAATCATATGGAAAGGACAGTAGCTCAGTATCACATGGCATATATGCAAAAGGTGGTATGCTCATATCCCTCGCATCTTAAGTCAGGGGTGTAGCTGTGAGGGGGAAACAAGGAAGTTACCTCCCAATAAGAATTGTGCCCTCCCCAGTGAAATTTTCCTACATTCCCCAAATTTCTAGCATTGCAGTCACTTAAAGCTTTAGTTCAGCATTTATAAATATCATTTAGGCATCCAAAGAAAAAGGGCAGGAAAAATTACCAAGGGAATGCAAACACATCAAATATAAGAGTCTACAGTGTTAACACTTTTCAGTATGTCACTCTTTGTAATGCTAGAAATTTTGGGGAAATTTGGTGAAGGAATATTTCATGAAAGGGGCAGAATTCTTATTTAGGGGAACAATGCATTATTCCCCGTATCTCCCTCCATAGCTACACTCCTGCCTCTTGGCCCTTAAAAAGAATCCTCTCTGAAACAAAGGAGAGATATTGTGAATTAGTGCAGATAAAAGTGAGTTTGATGACCAATTGGTTGGCTTAATATAAGGCAGCTTCCTAAATTCTTTCCTTTTTTGAATATATTTAAAGCAGCCCCTCAGGCTTCAGACTCCAATGAGAGATGTATGACCAGAGAGTTTATGGAATGTTACTTTTAAATAGTAGTTAGTTGCTCTTATCATTTAAAATATTAAAGCAAATCTTCACTTTCCTGTTCATTAAAAGCACAAAGTTTTTTGCACATACACACCTGATAGTCTATTCAGAAAAGACGTTACCTGTGCAGGAAACAGTTTTTTCTCTGCAAAAAAACCATTTTTCGCACAGAAAAGAAACCTACTTTCTACACAGAAAACAGGATTTTATTTTTAAAAAATACACCTGCTTTTTCTCTGCACAACAATTCTTCCACAACACTTTGGAGTGTTCAAATACTATGAGAAAATTGCACAAAATTTTCACTGGACTGTTATTCTTCCTGGCAGGGTTTCTCAGCTGTTAGGGAAACCATTTTTTTTTTTAACCTAGGAATCAAAAATGATGACTGTTCTTTCCATCCCTGCTGCCAGGACAGGTGAATGGGGCTTTTGTTTCAGGAGCACAATACATTCTATGCATCTATGGAGTTTGACCCAAACAGAAGGATCAGCCCCAACAGATTTTGGTCATGCATTTTTTTAGTAACAAAAACTAGTCCACAAAATCTCTTGTCATCTTGTCCATTGGGAAAAAAACTTTGAAATGATTTGTTCTTGTATGTGAGAATGAAATGATCCAAGATTTACATCCCTGTTCAAATGTTTTTACAGTTCCAATAGTGTGTGTGCGTGCATGCATGTATGCATGCATGCATAGGTGTGTGTTGTGTGTGTATATATATTTGTATTTTAATTCATTCTTTTATGGTATGTGATGTGATATGTATTACTGCTTTTTGTTTTAAAATTTGTCATATTTCCACATATTTCCACAAGGTAAGGAGCTGTGTTAAGTCTACTCTGTCTTTGTTCTGTATCTCCTTTTTAACTACAATAGATGAGGAAGAACTTCAGTTATACACTTGCATTACTTCTTTACACAGAGAAATAAGTGAGAATGTCCCTGTAAACAACCACCTTTTCTGACAAGCCTCAAAGACACTGAATCCCTTACCAGTGGTTCCCAAATTTTGGTCCTCTAAGTGTTCTGGGCTTCCAGAAGCCCTAGCCAGGTTGGCCACAGTCAGGAATTTTGGGAGATTACGTCCAAAACATCTGGAGGACAAAAGTTTGAGAACCACTGACCTGTACTATCACCCTATCCTTCTTTGTCGATTTCTGTAGTTGAGTAAACTTTTCCTTATTTTTTTTAATCTGTTTAACCCCCAAATAGCACAGACGGCAACCATTTCTAGATTCATAAATATTCAGAGTATCAGTTACGTTGACTTAAGTGATCTGTGTACATGTATCAAAACTGTGTCTCCTAAGTGCTCTGTATTAATCCAGTAAATATGGATATGTTTCTCTAATTCTTAGTTTTTTTTAATTTATAAATATGAAGATATTTTGTAAACTGAAAAAAAAAAGTTGTCGTGTATTCAGTCTTGCAAATTGTCTGCTTAGATAAAACCATTGAACCAGATGTTCAATTGGTGTGTTTAATGGAGCTTCGCCAATTTGCATCAGCTGAAAATTATCCTGTGAAGCCCTGGCTACAGGTACATTTGATTCTGAGACATAAAGAAGTATTCTGGGAAGGTTCACATCTTTCAGCGTACTCTGACAGAAAAGACTATGTATTTCAGTACAAGCAACATGGATGGATATTTGAGCACCTAAAAGAGATTACTGTAGGAAACAGTTTAAGAAAGCTAGTTCATATTCAAATGAGTTTCAGTTCATATTTTAAAGGTGTTATGCATCCACTTATAATAAAAAGGGGATGCAAAAAAAAATAGCATTTGGAGAATTCCACATTATAAATCATAATTGCACTCACTTAGAAATCTCCTTTGCTATTGATACATGTGCACAACTTTCATTAAGTCTGATAGTTTCATTTATTGATGGCAGAGTAGATTGCTGCACTGAGTACTGCTCTATTACCCTCCCTACTGTGATGATAGCAGTGTTGTATTGCTGTGATAATAGATGCAGCTTTATTGCTAAGCTAAGACTTTTTGAGCCAGCAGTATGTTGGTGGGGAAGGAAAGGTGGTGATAGGGGGTGAAGGGAAAGGCTTATGACTTAGTGTGGCACAAATGCTTTACATGCAAAGGATACCAGATTCAATCCATGGGTTTGTCTATATGAGGCAGAAAGAAGCAGATTGCTTCGCAGTATAGGCAACTCGCAGCAGCTTCAATCTGTCTTAATGTTTTCGGGGGTTTTTAGGTAGATTGCAGGCATGCAAAGCTATCCACATTTGCTGTGCAAATGGGCATGCCTGCCAATCAAGATGGTGGCTGTGAGTAAATTACTTACATTTTTACTTACAAATTTACTGCCATTGAACAGTATCTTTTTAAAATAACTATTCCCAAGGTGCAATAGAGTGATATTTTGCCTTAACAGAAAAGCAAAAAACAAAAACAAAAAAATCCAAACCCCCATTTCATCACATTAGCACTTGCTCACTATGGCAAAAAAAAAAAAAAAGGTGGTTCCTGGTGTTTACCTTGTTAGCAAGCCCCACCCCCACACTCATCCAGCCAATCAGCTTTCAGCTGATTTCCTTTGGGTAACCAAATCAATTCGTGTTGCTTGTCCCAATGAGCAGGACTGCACATTCTCCCATTGTGTTTTTTTTTTTTTAAGTCTGGGTAAAGCCACAAAGGCTTTCCCTGTGGAATATATGGCGTACTTAGCCCCCCTTCTGAATACAGCGATACAATGTGGGATGCCATTAAGACAGGTCGTATTCTCCTCGCATTCCATGAGGAGTATTTTCATCGTTTAGACAGCCCCCGTGACACCTCCAAATAAGCTGGGGAAAACCCATGTTTGAAACCTCGAAGAACTGCTACCATTCACTGTAGACAATACTGAACTACATGCACTAATTGTCTCACTAGTTGTCACTTCCTGTGCACCTATGCCAGAGTGGCAAATGTCATATAATATATACTGAGGAAGGAAGGCACACCCATTTGGGGACCGTGACTATGTTTAAAGGAGGGGTGTAAACCTTTTCATTTTCTATCCAGTCTGCATATACTAAACTAGCTACAGTTTCCCCTCCACATTTGCGAACTTAGCATTCGCGGTTTTGGGAGGGCCCCGTGCCCTCCCAAAAGCAGCAACAGGGGGCCTCCGAAGACCCTGTGAAGGCCTTGGGAGGGAGGGGGAGGGCTGGGGAGGTGACTACAGGGCCTCCGGAGACTCTCCGAAGGCCTGTGAAGGCCTGGGAAGGGATGGGGAGGCGGGGGAAAGTGACTATGGGGCCTCTGGAGGCCCTGTGGTCGCTTTGGTGGGGGAGGGGGAGGGCAGTCATTATTCGCTGAATTTTCACATTTGCGGGGTTCTGTGGAACCTAACCCCCATGAATGTGAAGGGATGACTGTATTTGTAATCTTAACTCAAAGACTCACCTGCTGTGGTGGGTTAGGATTAGACACAAGCCTCTTCTGCTTACAGAAGTGTCTTCCCACCAGCAGAATCCCTTTCTGCCAACTTATCTCAGAGATCTGCCGATAGAGTGATCTGGTGGCAGAACTGCTCTGCTATCTGGGATTTGCTGGCAGAAGAGGCACAAAGGGGTGGTGGTGGTGGAGGAAGGTGGGAAAAAGCAGGAGCTGAGTTATGCCAGATCCAAACCTCAACACAGAACAATGTTGGCCCAGGTGAGGTTAGATTCCAGCACTCTTGTGTAACTTCCTACAGTCCTAGGCTGGGAGGTATTTGGTATCATCACAACTTCATTTGGCCTAATAACAATTCAGCTGGCCCTCAGTCATTTTTGGCTAGCTAGGGTTGCACTCAAAGGTAAGAGCCATATCTGTAACTCTCCCCCTTTGGCATTGTTTCAACTGAGCAATTCAAACCTTGACAGGGAAATGTTTCTATTGCTTAAATTAGGTATTAATCCTGAAGTCTCTTTAGGATATTTGGAAAATCCCTACATTAGCCAAAATCCTAAATCAGGGTTGCTTAGTGTAAAGCACTGATCCTGCTCCGTAACCAACCCTTTTGTCGAATGGCAGTATTGTAGAACTGAACCAAGACAACAACTGTGAGTCATGCACAGTGGCACTATATGCACAGCTCCACTTCTGCAACTTTGAATTGAATATGGATTTTCTGTATCGGACAAAAATGTCCAACCACTTCTGCAGTGCTAAAACTGAAGTGTCTGGGGCCCATCTTATAAGGGGGGGGGGAACCAGAGTACCTCGCAATAATGGCATTTCGCAGCAGCAGAGACATATCTTAATGATGTTTTTGGCCTCAGAAACCCCCATAAGCTTCACATGTCAGATGGCGGGCGCAAGTGATTTACTCGTATTATTCTTTGCCACCGCGGAAATTTTTTTTATAGGTGTCTAAGATGCACTGGGGCTATATGGTGATTTTTCAATGTAGCAGGAAAGAAAAAAAAAATAAAAAAACCCACCCAATTTTATTGCCTTAGTGATCACTCACTAAGGCAAAAAAAATTCAACATGACGCCAGCAGGTACTGGCCCTGTTAGCAAGTCCCGTCCCTGCACTTGTCTGGCCAATCAGCTTTGTGCTTCCTCTCGAATCGTATTTCCTAATGAGCAGGAATGCATACCCTCTCACTGTTTGTTTAAAAAAAAAAAACTATGGGAAAAGCTGCAAAGGTTTTTCCTGCATTGTTTTTGCTGTTTTGGGCCCCCCTCCTTCCGAATAGTGTGGAATGGTGCAGGATCCCATATAGACATGTAGGATTCCCAGCAATTCCTTGAGGGTTATTTTGACCATTTAAACAACCCCTAGGTTTCATAGTACTAGAGCAATGGCACATACACATACATCCACTTTATAGATTTATTAAAATAGGTTTGTTGCTTTCTGACTGCCAAAATAATGTAGAATACATTATATGAAAGCATGTTTTAAAAAAGATTTAAAAATTTTCCAATAAATTTTAAATCATTTTGAAAAACCAAAAGCCACATAAAAGCTCATAAGGATGGAACAAGCCTGAATTACCTTAGGAGACAGTTCTATAGCTTGTGTCCTGCTATGGAGAAGGCCCTGTCTCATGTATTCACCAACAGCTCCTAAGGATAGTGGGACACGCAAAGGGAATGGAACCATTGTCATTAATAAGGATAAGTGAAATAGATTAATAAATTGGGCACAGGATTTATTCAGAATAAATTTAATCATAATGTTATGGAACACACTACTTCTTCCACACTGGTGTACTTCAGTACAACTTTACACCCACATGATTGGTAAATCTTGATATTCAGAGCATCAGCAATTAGAAGGTTCAGGGAGCAGATGATGCGAAAGACTTCCAACAGGTGATGTGAGATGCTTAAGAACAGAAGTTGATGACACATGGGCTATATGTATCTTTACTTCTTTGTGTGTGTGGCACCTGCACTTTCCCACAGCTCAAAAACATTCAGCAGAAAACATAGAATTGCTAATTATGGAAATATCCAGGATTGGTGATTCCCTTTTTAAAAAGGTACATTTCATCCACCTACTTCTATCACAAAAGAAGAATTTTTTTACAAAAATTGGAAGTGGACTTCTGGCTAGTTCATGTTTCATGGGGGAGAGGGCTGGTGTGCCCTGTGGCAAGTCCTGAAGGGGTAAAATTTGGTCTGTGTGCCCCCCAGATTTCCACTACTAAATGAAGTACGCTCTTTTGGGCTAGCTAGACAAATAGCGGGGCCTGATATGAGGCAGCTTCCAATGATGTAGCTACATATCTACATGTGTTAAGAGTACAGTATGGTTTTTTTTTTTAAATTTCCAGTGCTGTGATTTATTTTTTATTGTTAAGTAATCTTTTGAAGGATTCTGTGACCATGCAAGCTCCTATTTTGTTGTGACAGTTTTTAGTGCATGTGAGGTAGGGATGTTTTTTACTACCACCAATTTTACTTGTAATTCACCTGTTGTTTTCTCATCTTTTTGAGTGCTTGAGGGGAGGTGCCCTCTTTGTGTGAATGTATGAGTGTGCAGTGAATATATTTATTATATTTACCTGAAGAGGAGCTTCATTGTAACAACCAAATGTATATCAATACATTTGGTTGTTACAAAAAACCCTCTGAAGAGATAAAACAAAGGGGGAAAAAACCCTTGCCAATATTTACTTGAGCTTCCATTTTGATAGCATTGTCTTAGTAAGCTCATTTCCTTTGATAGCTTCTGAAATGGCCAGCAACGCTGAAGATCAGGCTGTCAGGCAAAATGATCATTAAAAATCTAGCAAATAATTCATATGAGAGATGGGTCCCTGGAGAAATGACTTCCACACGACTGAAACAGTATAATTAATTACAAGGCAAAGACTCCAAAATATTCCCATTAGAACGATGATAAAAACAGTACAGGAAAAAAGTGTCTTATGCTGAAGTTAAAATACTCAACTTTTCAGTACAGTTTAGTATGCCATCACATAAAGTATAATTCAGTACATTATAACTTAAAGTGTTTTGACAAATGTGTGTCATATATCAAAGAGAAATTCCCATATGAACAGGAAAATATTAAGCTGCCTCTTTGGCTGACCCCAGTAGGAATTGACTCTAAACATGTGGCAGCCCCTGTAAAAGACCTCGCAGTCTTTTCATTGCCTCTGTGAAAAGTTGTAACCCCCCACAACCCCACAAACAAAACAAAACAAAACAAATTGTGCTTGCTTGTTACCAGATCCAGATTTGGATGCTTCAGACGCATCAGCATTATTCTTAACTATTTTTATCACAGTTTTAAAATTTGTTCCAGAGCTATAGAACTTGTCTTGCACACTCTTCTAACACAGCAGTGTACTATTTACCAATCAACTCTCAAATTATTTTTTTCACACAGACAATTCCAGGTTCAGGGATCCAAATGAAAGACAGTTATAAGAAAACACTTGGAATACTATGGGCTCGTCTACATGGGTTGTTTACCCTGGCTTGCCCCCATTCCAGAGCCTTGCAGACCAAATGACGGAGGACATTTACTCTGATCTGCCCCTGGGATGTCCTCAACACCCCCAGCTCAGATACAGGGCTGTAATGGGGGCAGTAAGCTGAGATAGGGCCCAAAAACCCATTACATGAAAATACCCATTTTACCTGGGGGAAACCAGAATGGACCCTGCATGTCAACAGGAGCTCGTCTGGCACATCACTCCTCCCTGATGCTGCCAGCTCCCTGGCTCTTCTGGAATCCAGGCACAGGTCCTTAACATGTGTCCAAGGCTTTTCACATGCAGGGGGCTTGCAATCACATGTTGTAGGATCCCTGCCTGGCTTCTGTATTAGCAGGGGAAATGGTGGGGGCAGCAACTTCTGCAACAGGCCAGCATCCTGTTTTGACTTTGACCTTTTTTCTCCAGGTAATGCCATGAGGGCCTGGCATATCTTGCCTGGTGTCAATAAGCCCTCTGGCTGTTTATAACCACAACATATTACTTTAAGAGAAGGGATATTCTATACCTGGAAAAATCACAGAGAAGTGTACAGCAGATGATCAAAGGGCTGGAAGAACTTCCTTGCTGAAAAAATGAGAATTGGGCAGTATCTTTATTTTAAAAAGGCTGGGTGGGCATGAAAATATGTGTGCCTTCTACACCTCCCTTTTTTCTCTGTCCTTCCTATGTTACTTCCCATATGTCTTATTTTCTAGACTGTACACCCCTCAGGGTTGGGACTCATCTTCTCATTCTTTGTAAGTACCGTGGACATGGATGGCACTGTACAAATACATCTACAATGCTATTTGTCTTATCTATCCACAAGGATCTATTTTCTTATTCTATGAGTACTCTATTTTCCTAGAGGCCTTTTGTCAGGTAATTTATAAAAAAAATGTTTTTAAAGCCTAACTACATTCATAAATCACTATGTTTGAGATAATTTCCATTCAGATTTTGCTTTAATGTATATATTATTTTTAATCCTTTCCCACCTCCAAATAATTGGAGTGGGTTTGTGAGAGGATGGAGGAACATGCACAGTAAACTTCAAGCAGTTTGTTCAGTCTCAAATGGTTATTTGTGGAGGAAGGGTGGAATATCAAAGAAACGAATGAGCAAGCAAGCATTATAAGCCTAAAACCAACTGATAGTCTGAACTAAAAGCAACAACTTTTCTGAATGGCATTTCAACATTTCTGTAAATCCCATTGATCAGTGAGTGTAATCCAGGTAGGACTAACAATTGGATTTAGGGTATTGTATGTTTGTATCTTTCCTGCCCATCTTGAAAGTGGTTGCTGGATTCAAACTCTTATTCTCACTTGAAGTGCAGCATTCTGTCTTTATAACCCTCCACTTTTAATGTAGGAATAGGAGGCTGAACAGTAGATTTGTGCTCTAGACGTTAAATGTAGGTTTGTGTCCTCAAAAAACAAGCAAAATTTAAATTCATTTTATGGTCAAAGAGCAGCTTCAGATCCAATCTAACACAGAAAGCTGGTTCGGGGGGTGGAGGCTAACATGCATTCCCCACAGTGCAGCCCTGAACATGTAGATGAATGAACATCTAGATCATATACAAGGTAGCACATGCTACCCCTGGCCCTCACTCCACATCTCTTTTCTCACAGAAGAGAGCATCATGCAGTTGTGCTGAACTCACAAAAGCCAGACAGGAGCTTCTGTGCATATTTGGGTAGAAGATCCCTTCAGATGATTGTTCTGAACATGTGGAAGCCTGAATTTCTCTCATGTAAGGAAGTTACAGGGAGTTAAGGGAGCCAGCATGTGTAGTGGCTTGACTGTTGGACTAGGATCCAGGAGTTTAGGGTTTGAATCCTTGCTCAGCTATGGAGACCCAATGAGTCACACTCTTTCTGCCTTAGAGGAATGCAATGGCAAATCTCTTTTGAATAAATCTTGCTATGAAAACACCAAGATAGGTTTTCCTTAGTGTTGTCACAAGTTGGAAATGTATTGAAGGCAGACAACAACAACAAAGGAAGTTTAGTATGGAGTTAACATGCAACATTGCTCCCCCAGTTTTCCTGGGTTCACATGGAATACATGAAGAGGGCTACTTCTATCATACCATGTAGTTATTCCCTAAGCTGTAGGAATTTGGTTTTAAAATTTGAAATTTGGTTTAGAAAACTTGGTGAATGGTATGAAGGCTAGAATTCCAGATAGAAATAGGAGCGGGGGGGGGGGCATTTGGAAAAATACTTTGTGACATGTGACGATATCAATTAAGAGGCTTTCGTGGACTAATAAAAAAAATCAACCAGTTTTCAAGTCTGCTTACAGTCTTGTAATACAGCTGTCACCATCATTTGGTGTTGATGAGATAAAAAGAAGCATACCTGTTCCTCTGAGTACATCTCAGAGCTTGCAGAAATAGCACTCAGATTTCTTAAATTTCCCTCAAAAGCACAAAGACTTGTGTAATTTCAAATGCTGCAGTTAATGTAAAATTGTGTCTGATTCTTTGCTGTTCTTTTGGCGCTCTGTGTGACAGAAATAGTCAAAATTACAAATACAAATGAAATTATTTGTAATAAAGCAAAATGTTGTGTGTAACTTTTGCCTTTTTGTGTGTGTGATTTCTCCATACTGCTGTTAATAGAAAGGACATGGACTGAAGAGAGGGCCTTCTTTTCCTAGGCAATGTGTTATTGATGAGCTGGCATTTGCCCTGTGGCTTTCCCGGAGGATTGCTTACATCTATTACTCACACACATCGATTGGTTAATTTGATAATTCTATCACCAATCAGCTTGTGTCTGACCTTTTTGCCATGGCAATGATGGCAGAGTCTTCATTTTTACATTGCAGACCTGCTAGATTGACCTTTCTGAGGAGAATGTCAAGACATCCCTTGATCTTAACCTGTCACTAAATTTGTTAGAATTACACTGTCCCTTAACCTTGATCTCATGTAGTTGTTGTATTCAGGATGCACATTTTTGTTTCTTAAACATTTTTAAATGCACTGTGTTTGTTGAAAATAAATGAAACAAAAGCCCATGTTAGAAATTAAGATCTGTTTTGCCTATCATCTACCTTTTGTATGTTTTTAAGAGATTACAACTCTTTGCTACTTACATCTGAAAAATGCATAGCATAGCAAATTTCATTATGTGGATCAAAATTATTCTGTCCTGTGGGTTTTCACCCTCTTTTTCCCACAAATGAAATTTCTTGGTACAGTAAACTACCTTGTGAGGGATTATATGTTCCCCTCACAAATGCTTCTTGTTTATGCCTTTCCTTGAATTCAGTGATTAATTGAAAAGTCTAATTAAAAAAGAAAGGACACCATTTAAACCATCATTCCTAAACAAATGTAATTGATAGTAAGTCCCCCTTCATTTAGCTTAACTTATTCCTAAATGGAACCTCCAATTCGAGTGTATACTTATTAACTTGAGTCAATGTACACATTTGAGTACATTTCTAAATGCTAGTAAGATTTAAGTTTGTATCCTTCATATTTTCTCACTTTCTGAATTTCATATTATCTGTATATACAGATTTTAGTGGGGGATGTCTCCAAATTTGCTGTTGACTATCTGAGATAAAGTTAAATTTACCAACAATTTGTGTATGCTTGTTAGAGAAGAGAGTCAGTTTGTTCTTCAGAGAGAGGGAGGGACACCTCAGCAGCATTTTATCCCACAGAGTCAGGAGGCTAGTGCAGTCAACAGGCATATAGAATGAATACTAAATGCAGCTCAGTAATTTGGATCTTGTTATGGTATTGCAGAATCAAAACATGCTGGTAAAATTCTGCACATTTAAGATGATGATGATGGTGATGGTGCTTGTGATTGATGATGATTGATGATGATAACAATGATAGTGTATTGTGTTCGTTCTTGTGCCCCAACTACTATCAAGGCTAGAATAAGTTGGTGAGGCAGGTACTCTGACACAAATTAAATGGCTTTTCATTGACCAGAAACTGTGAGACACCTATAATTTCCTAAGGCTCCTTCTCTTCTAAGACAATCTTAATATATAAGAAAGTTAGTACAGTGCAGGTTTGTAATTGAACTGATTTTGTTAAAGACTAGGATGAAATGACTAAACTCATTTCAGTGGTAAGCTTAAGCAAATTCATATCTAAGCCCCTAGAAGTTAAAGGCTAGCACACTAACAGCCTTGATATTCTCTGTATTCACAGAAAATTAAACTAAAACTAAGTCTCAGATGATTTTGTATGGACCAGAACATGGCCTCTTGTTAATTACGAACAGAGTAAGAGGCCTGAGACGTTAATAAGAAGATTTGTATTAAAAATTGAAAGATTAAACTGTTATCTCTTTCTTTGATTTCTTGTAACAGAACAATCTTCTGTGGCTTCAATGCCTAATCTTAGGTGAGCTTGTAGAAAGACTTTAGTTAATAAATATTATTTTAAATCAAGGATTTGAGCAAAAGTGCAGATAGTAAGATCTTTAAAGTTTTAAATGATCCTAGCTCATTCATATAGCTCTAGATAGAGGATGATGGGAAGAAGAAAAGACATGATGGGAAGAAGAAAAGACATTGAAACATGGGACAGAAATAGATGCATTTGAATGGGCTTTTAGTGTTGAAATAAAGTAGATGAGAAGTTTTGAGTAACAGGTTGAAGACATAATACATCCTCAGGGGTCCCTTTCTTGATGAAAAAGAGTAATGTTAGACCAGTACCTTTTTATTTTCAACAGCAGCAGAAGCACCATTGGGAATAAAAGTTTTTGTTCAAAACATGTTATTTTGCACAAAAACATATTTTACAAAAGAAGATTGGGTTTTGCTGGAAACATTGGCCAAAATTCACTTAGGCAACTATGGACTTTTTTCAGATGGAGTAAAAAAACCCTGCGGAGGTTAGGAGGAGGACAGCGCTGTCTCACTTCTAGCAATCGGTTTCGGATGTCACCACCCTCCTCCCATCCTTCGTTCATTCTCCCTCAGTGCTGGACGGATGAGAAAGTACTCACGCACTGCTTTTTATTGACTGAAGTTTCCATTAATAAAAAGCGGTAGAGGGAAAATCAATGAAGGACGGAGGGAGAACGAATGAAGGATGAGAGGAGGATGGCAGCATCCAAAACCAATTGCTTGAAGTGGGACAGCACCATCCTCCTCTGAACGTCCTATGTATGCATAACCTAGTTACACGTTCATGATCGGTTCATGTTCATGATCCATATGTATTCTCTCTCTCTCTCTCTCTCTGGCTTTTCTTCGCAAACGAAGATTCAGGAAGGACTCATCCCGTGCTTTGTGCAAGCACGCTGATGATTAAAAAGGCCAATCCGAGATAAACAGGTCTGGTTGCAGAAAGCACAGCAGAAGATCTCCTTCGGTGATGTTTCCGTGTTGCGATTCTTTCTGCGTTGTCATTTCTCTTCAAGACTTGTTCGTCGTGAGTTCTCAAATAAGGCTGCAGTATTGTGGATAGTGCGTCTCCATGCCTCCCGATATGAGGCCAGGTGGACCAATGTTGGTGATCAATTTGGCCGAGCCTAAGATGTTGTATTCACAGCTTTAAGAAATAGGTAGTAATCAGGAAAGTCTCCCAATCACCACTTACCAGACAATACCTGCTGCTACCAATAGGGGTCTGTTCCTCTGCTGATAGAAGCTGACTGACATTCCCAGCCACCCCTCACATAAGTGATCTCCAGCATGAGGGGGAATAGCAACAGGGATCCTGCTTCTGCCTGTCACAATGGAGATGGCTCATTGGAGGGGGCGGAAATGTCAGCTGCATCCTGGTCAACAGGGGAACAGACCCCCCCCCCTTGATTGCAGCAGTTACTCAGGATGGTGGGAGTCAGGATGGGGGACACTGGACTTTATCAAACCACCCCCTTAAACCCGTTCTTTTGCTGGCATAACATCTGCTGTTTTTATGCCGGCAAAAGAACTCCCCATGCCATACTCACCTCCTATCCGTGCAAAAAGGCTTCCCCAGCAATGAATGAGAAATGAACAGAGCTCTTTTCACTTCCTTTATTGAAATCCCACAGATTCCCTCATGAGAATCCATAGTCTGGGACATTCAAAAATAAAAACAGAAATAACAAAGTAAAAGTTCACAAAAGCACATAAACACAATATAGAAGTCCCAAGTAAACTGGGGAGGGTCATAACAAGTGTGTCACCTACCTAGATGTTGCAATCTATCCCAGAAGTGTTCTGGCCAGACCTGTCATTGACGCTGCATTCACGTGAGTACATTGGTGCATGGATTCAATGCTGGCTCAAAAGCACCACAGGGGATCAATTGACATCTTGGGCCACCAATAAAATAGGACAGGTTTTGAACGGGACATGGTCATGAAAGGGCAACATCGTCTGGTATGTGCGCCCTTTTGCGATCATTAGGTGTCCTTATGACACCATATTTGCATGGTCTGATAAAGTCCACTATATAGCTACATAACTAAGTGATTATATAGCTAAGTAGCTGATAGAGAATTCCAACCATTGCATTTTGCACAAAATCAAGTTTTTTGTGCAAGAAAAAGTTCACTGTTTTTTTGAAAAAACACTCCTGAATTTAAAACAACAATTTAAAAAATCACTGAAAATGTTTGAGAACATGTCATTTTGCCCAGGAGAAATGTTTATTTTATTTATATATATTTTAAAACTTCTCAGATGAATGAAGAGAGCCAAGATTTACATCCCTTCTCTCAGGGAATGTATTGAAGTTGTAAATCAGTGCTGCCTATAATTTTAATGCTTACTCCGTTGTTGTTATTTTCTTTCTGTAATATATTTTTATCTAGGAACTTTGGAATTTATTACTGTTTATTTAGTTATTATTCACAGTAGTTGTTTTTGAGGGTTCCAAACACATCATATATAATTTCAGTAATCCTTAGAAGATACTGATAGGTATTATTAACTTGAGATGTGATATTATGTAGTGTAAAATATAAACATATTTTAAATAGATAAATATTTCTTCCACGTTGGGACTGAGGCTGAGAGATAGGGGTTTACCTATGACCATCTACTGAACCTGGTGGCTGAGATGAGCTTTGAAGCAGGGCCACCCTGATTTACTCATTTTTTTATTAGCATTTTATTATTGGGATTTCTTGGGCTGGATTGTTCTTATATGTATTTTCTGTCAGCTACCCCCAATTTAGACTAGGATATAAATATTTGGGGATACTGTATAAATATTCAGGTAAATGCACTGGTCCTACTAGAAATGTATCATATTGTATATTATTTCATAAATGTTTGAAGAGATCAGCTTTCCTTATCTCTCAGTTGTTAATCACCTTTCCCACAGTGTCCTTCCTAGTTTGGTTTTGCCTCTTTCTTCTAGGAACTCTGTGTTTAGGTGTACGCCTGTGGCTTAGTTCTTATATGCACACAGCACTCCAGGGGTCTCTTATTTCCCATGATGAGACTACATCATTGGCACCCCTTAGACAACCAGATCTGTAGGATAACATACTGTTACTTGAATCACAGAATCATGCAAAAGCTATTTTAAGCATGGGTGATGTGAATTTAATAGGTTGCAAGTTTATTAACAAGCTTATTAGCTTTGAGTGTAGGCTGTAGATATTGTCATAATTGCCATGAAAACCCTCATATTTGGAATGGATATGGTCCATATTGGTTCTGAATATCTCTCACTTGCAGTAGTCCTTCTAAAGCAGTGCTTCTCAGTTTCTCTGATGTGAGGGAGTGGCATTTTTTTCTCTCTCTAATGTCCTAGGGACTCGTACCATATTTCTTCCTATTGGCTAAATCTGTTTCTTTCTTTCTTGGAAACTCTCCATGGACTGGCAGCCAATCACTTGTGTCAGGGTCTCCAGAACTGCTTTTAAGGTGTGTGTGTGGGGGGTCAACATTGACAGGCAGGTTGTTATTAATTTTTCCTGCTTCCAGGTACTTGCAGGGGGAGGGCAAATTAATTTTCTCATCTATTTTCATTTAAACACCCCTAAATGTGAAAACTTGAGCCCTACCCACCACCATTCTGTGGTCCATGGCTCACAGACCAGCACTTGTCCAGAGACTGCTATTTTGACTAGTAGTCTGCCGTCTCGATCCTTGCCCTTCATGGCTGGCCATCCAGGGGTGTGTGTGCCTTGATGGTGTTCCTTAAGGACATCATCAATGCATCCCTCAGAGAAGGGTGTGTTCCATCCTGTTTAAAGGAAGCTGCCGTTAGGCTGCTCCTGAAAAAACATTCCCTGGACCCCCTGGACATGAACAACTATAGGCTGGTTTCTATGTTACCATTCTTGAGCAAAGTGATCGAGAGGGCAGTTGCACTTCAACTCCAAGTGGTCTTGGATGAAACCAATTATCTAGACCCATTTCAAACTGGCTTTAGGAGGGATTTGGAGTTGAGACCGCCATGGTTGCCTTGACCGATGACCTGCGTCTAAGCATTGATAGAGGTAGTGTGACCCTCTTCGTGCTTTTAGACATCTCAGCGGCTTTCGATATGATAGATCGTAGCATCCTCTTGGATCGCCTGAGTGGGTTAGGAATCGGAGGCACTGCGCTCCAGTGGTTCCAGTCCTTCCTCTCAGGCAGGTCCCAGAGGGTGTTGCTCGGGGACAGTTGCTCCAGCAGAAAGGAGCTTACTTGTGGTGTTCTGCAGGGCACCATCCTGTCCCCGATGCTGTTTAACATCTATATGAAGCCACTGGGTGAGATTATTCGGAGTTATGGGGCTGGGTGTTATCAGTAGGCTGATGACACCCAGATCTATTTCTCCTTGTCCCGATTATTGGCCTCGAATTCCGATGGCGTCTCTCCTGTTAATGAATGTCTTAAAGCAGTAATGGGCTGGATGAGGAAAAACAGATTGAGATTAAATCCAGACAAAACAGAGGTGCTCACAGTAGCGGCCCAGAAACCAGGAGTTGGGTTGCAACCTCCAGTCCTGGACGGGGTCATGCTTTCCGTTAAGGACTGTGTTCAAAGTCTGGGGATGCTCCTTGATTCATCGCTTCAGATGACTAGTCAGGTGAATGCAACGGTCGGGAGCGCCTGTTATCAGTTTCGGCTGATACGCCAGCTGCGCCCTTCGTGGAAGTAAGGGACCTCGAGACTGTGGTGCACGCACTGGTAACCTCTCGTTTAGATTTCTGCAATGTGCTCTACATGGGGCTATCCTCATGCTTGGTCCGGAAACTTCAGTTGATACAATATATGGCAGCCAGCGTGGTCTCGGGAACATCTCGGAGAGACCGTATAACTCCAGTATTAAAATCTCTCCACTGGCTGCCTACCAGTTTCTGGGCCCAGTATAAGGTGTTCATTATTACCTTTAAAGCCCTAAATGGCTTGGGTCCAACTTATCTCCGGAACCACCTCCTCCCATACAATCCTCCCCGCGCACTCCGGTCCTCTGGGAGGAATTTGCTTCAGCCACAAAAATCTAGGCAGTCTGCAACCTCCCAAAGGGCCTTTTCAGTAATCGCCGCGAAATTGTGGAATGACCTGCCGAACGAGATCCGTCAGATGACAAACCTGAGTAGCTTTAAAAAAGCACTAAAGACGGATCTCTTTTGGCACACCTTTCCTAATTAGATCCCGGCCTCAGGAGTTCCTGGCCTTTTTTAGTCTGCTGGCCATTTATTGTATTTATTGTTTATAAATGTGATTTTAGATTAGTTGCTTTTTAATGTATATTTGTTTAATATCTTTTTATGGGGAGGGTGGGGGTGGGTGGTGTTTAGGGATTTTTATCTGTATTGTACTTTAATTTTTGTAAGCTACCCCGATTGTTTTAACAGAGGGGCGGGTTATAAATAAATAATAATAATAATAATTATTATTATTATTATTGTAATGATGCAGAGAACTGTGTGTACACCAGAGTGTACACTCAGCTTTCTGCGAATGGACTGTCTCAATGGCTTCAGTTCAGAAGCAGTTTTGCCAGGATGGTTATGAAAACTGCTCCAAGAATTGTGGTTTTGTTTTATCATATGTGCATGGGAACTTCCATCCACATGTGCAGCCTGTAGGGGATTTAATTATTAACTCAGCCATGTGATTACACTGAGCGCATGAGATCTTGATGTACATGAGGCGATTGTGGATTCAGGGCTAAAGTCATCATACCCTAGCAATGTTGCCCTTTATTATGTGACAACAGCGCTCCAGTGTTAAATCTCTAAAGCCAAGTGTGATTAGTTGGGCCTCTGCCAGCATGAAGATGGTTTTTAGACTCCTTGTTAGCAACATGACCAAATATTAACAGCAGTTGAGTGGCATGAAAGAGTCAATCTGTATTATAGTGACATTGTTAGCTACTTTTTATATTAGCTTGGGAATCTGATGCTGGAAAAAGGTACAAAGGCTGAGAATGGACTGGTGGAGTTAATTTTCCTCTGTCGCTAACCTGTTTGTAAAGTTCTCATAGACATGATAGGAGAGATGAGTCACCCTGGACTCTTTGATTATTTAGTTAATTAGTTAGTTAATTTCTTCACTACATAACCTTTGGTAACCCATCACCCATTGGCCTCAGCTGGGAGGGCACTCCAGATTTGATGGGGGATACTCTGGGTAGATTTAGTTTGGGGGACCAGTTCTACCATTGGCTGTGAGGGAACCCTGGGCCCTATCAGCAAAAGGGTTGGAATGCTTCTCTACTGTGTAACAGGTCCTGAATCATTTACCACCAATAGTTACATGTGTGTCAGGCCTGGAACTACACATTGAGGTGGAATAAAAACAGGAGTTGGCAAAGTGTGGCCCATCGGCTGCATGTGGCCCTTGGGACTCCAAAGCTGCCATATCCTCTAAAATAATGTTCCCAGTATTTTTGCCTGTCCCCAATGGCTGCAGAATGCAGTGATTTTGCTGCCCAAGCTCCCCACATAACTTACAAATATGCCAGACACCAAGAAGCCAGCCAAAAATGGGTTGAAATAGAAACTGTTGCTCATTTCCTGTTTCAATTTTGGTCAGTTTTCAGCTGCTTTTAAGGGATCTGGCACATTCCCAAGATATATAGATGCTAGGGGGTTTAGGGAGCAAAATTGATGTGTTTTGCGACTGTTTTAAGCCATTGGGGGAGGCAATTTTCACAAATACATTTACAAGGTCTGGTAGGTTTGGCACACTAGTGCAGCTGGTTGGGGAGGTAGTGAAAATTTTCCCTCACCTCCTCTGCAGTTGCCTACTTCTCCTCTAAAGGGTATTGCTTTTGGCCCTAGCCCATAGCAATGGTATCGCCTTTGCCAGAACAGAGGCAGGACTATGTGTTTTAATGAATGGTGGGTAAACTCTTCTATTCTCCCATGGCTGCTTGAAGGAAAGGGGATTTGGGGGTTGAGCTGCATGTTATGGTTGCTTGATATCCCAGCCTCCCTTTAGTACCACCTCTGACCAGCTGGAATATGGTGTGTGTCTGTGTGTGCCTTCAAGTCGCCTGTTGACTTATGGCAACCCCATGAATTTCATAGAGTTTTCTTAGGGAAGGAACACCACTCAGAAATGGTTTTGCCAGTTCCTTCCTCTAAAATATAACCAACAGCACCTGGTATTCATTGATGATCTCCCATCCAAGTATTAACCAGGGCTGATCCTGCTTAGCTTACAGGATCTGATGCCTTTAGGGCAGTGTTTCTCTACCAGGGTTCCCCCAGAGATCACCAGGGGTTCCATGAGAAAATAGTAATAAATAGTAATAAATCACAGAGAAGTGGTGAGCTGAACCAGCTTATATGTCCCTACAAAATATAGAAAGCTGGGGAGGAATGAGTATGTGTGAATGAGTTTTCACACCAACACTTCCAAAGTATTGTGAGTTAGTTTTCACACCAGCACCTCCAAAGGGGTCTCTTACCTTGCTCTCCCTCCCAGGTTTTACTCTGCTTTAGATGTGCTAATCAAAGGGGAGGAGGGAGGAATGAGTTCACCATGACACTGGCTTGGCAGGAAGCTACAGCCTCTCTCTCATCCTGAGCCTGGCTGCTTAGTTGCTGCTTTTTGCAACTTCTGTTAGCTCAGAGCTCAGTCTTTGGGTCACAGTCAGTGATGTAGCCATGTTTAAATATTTGAAGGGTTGTCATACTGAGGATGGGTCAAGCTTGTTTTCTGCTGCTCCAGAGACTAGGACATGGAGCAATGGGTTCAAACTACAAGACATTTTTCAGGTTTTAATAATCTTTCATGATAAATATATTTGTTTTTCATTTAATTTATTTTTATTATAGATTACCTTTTTTGGCATTTTCATAGAATATTTTGTCAGTATTTTAATGTATGCTATAAATACGTCTCTACCAGTATGCTCTTTCAGACCTATTACTTTCAAGTATCAAGTATGTATTACTAGCAATGTGGAATATAATAAGCACCTATTTTTTCACTATTTCTGTAATTTTTTAAAAAGGGGGAACTATAGGTGTCATGATGGCCTGCCCAGCCATCATGGGGAGTTCATCTCAAAACCTACAGTTCACAGCAGTGGAAAATTCCACTCCCTGGGCGCCATAGCAGCAGGTATGGTGAGGGGGTGGGAACCTCATTTCCTAAACATGACATCACATCACCTAACTGGAGAGCCAATCAGATTTGGCAATGTAGAACCAATCACAGATGACCACAAAGACTTTTCTGAATTCCTTTGTTCTGAGCCAGATGGAGGAGCCACATGTTGGAGAGCACATGGGGAGAGCACATGGGGAGAGCACATGGCTTAACTAGCAAGATAAATAGACTGTGATAATGGAGGTTGGGGGGAGCCAACCTCCCTCATGGGCCTGATAACATCCAAAGAGCCCCAGGGATATCTGAAGCCTCAGGAGGAGACTTCCATTTTAAGAAGAACTCTGAATTCCATCTACAGAAACTGAACTAGGCAGGCTATGAGAGCCTGGCCTAATTACCCCAATTGGGATATGGACTTTGCATGGACATTAGAATTGTAAGTTACCATTATCTTAGCTTAGGGAACAAGTCTTGCTAGTTGCATTAGATTTTATGATTTAATTTTAGTACTCTGACTGAATATGTATCTTCTGTGATCCTAAACTAATATCCTGGAGGTGTGTTTTCCCCTCTGTACTAGCCTTAAGCATTTGGAACTAAAAATAAAACTTTTTTTCTGTTTTCCTAACCTCCATGGTCACGTGCCTGTCTCGGTCAGCTATCTAAATTTCTCTGGGATAGACGAAAGTGTGTTACTGATCTTTTAGCACAACCTGTCTGGCTTCTTGCTGCACTGGACAAGAAAGGGTTAAACTCAGTGAGTGGTGGCAGTTTTGAAGAGAAAATCCCTCAGGTTTGGGATTGGCAAAGGGGCAACCTTGGGGTTTCAGGCAGAGAAACTCCAGGGTTGTCCACAACAGTAGGTATAATTTTTACATAGGGGTTCCCTGAGACCTGAAAATTATTTCAAAGGTTCCTCCAGGACAAAAATGTTGAGAAAGGCTGCTTTAGGGTATCCATCACCTTAATATATGTGATTGAGCCCTACAATGCTTTTTTGTGGAGGAAGTAGACTAATTTACTATGTAAGAGGGAATATTTTTCAGGTTCCAATCACATTTTCCGTTTGAAGAGTATTGTGACTCCTTAGAAAATGCTGGGGGAAAATGCACTGAGAGGTCATAATGGAATGCAACAGCCATTTAAAGTAGTTTAAATGGTTAAAAACCACCATTTTTTACATGTACCCAAACCACCAAATACTTAGATTGTATAGTTTGAGGTGAAATTAGTTAGTAAAATTCCCCTAATTTGCAGAATTGTATACTTTAATGAGGTGCTAGGCTAAAAAGAAAAAAAGAAAACACACATGTTTTTAGCCATCTGAGTCACTGATGCTAATTCTTTTCATACTGAACATACACCACTGAGCATGCATCAAAATAAATTTTGTTACAGCTGTGACCTTCAGTAATAATCTGCACCTGAATTGCTCCCTTTTAAACAGCCAGGAAAGAGTAGAAGAGAAAATTGCATTTTCTGCAGAAGATTTCAAGCAGAAGCAGTATATTCATTGTTCATTTTTTAAAGTACATATAGAAAGCCATTGTGATTTTGATTCTGACAATATTCTCAAACATTCGTATACATTTTCTAAACTCTTTCAGTGTTAGTTTCTTTCTTTCTTTGCAGTATTTACAAGACATGTGACCTACAAATATTTTTTAACATGGTGGGGGGGGGGTCCATGAACACCAAAGCAGGAATGAGGAAGCATTATTTACCTTCTTTTTTTCTTTCATATTCTTTTTTTAAATTCCACATTCCATTAATGCCAGTGAAAGATGAATAATAATGATCTAAATCCAATTGTTAAATCCAATCTGACTGGAGTAAATCCATTAAATCCATTACTGAATGGTAGGTCAACACTTGTATCCAGTTGATTCAGTGAGTCTACTCTAGTTGGTACTAGCAAGTAGATTTAGGTCTATGTCAGTTCTAGGCTGGTGCAGTTTATGGGTAGGAAGAGGGGACTTTGGATCCTATGGCTCCAAGCCCATCCTCAACATGCTGAGACAAGGCTCCACTGTGGCTTGTATTGCTAGTGGGGACACCAGTAACACAACTTCACGTGCATAGTTCCAACGACAAATAGAAGTAGAGCTGAGTGTCATCAGTATAATGAAGGCACCCCACCCAAATTTCCTAATGATCTCCCCACCAGTTTCATATAGCTATTGAACAATGTGGGAGATAAAATGGAGCATCTTATAACTTAATGGCCATGGACCTGAAAAGGAATCCCCCAGTGCTACTCTCTAGCACTGGCCCTATGGATAGGAATGTAACTACTGTGACACATTGCCTCCTACTCCAATCTTAGGGAGCCAGTCCAGTAAGATAACATGATCTATGATATCAAAATCAGCTGAGAGATCCAGGAAGATCAACAGGTTACCATTCCCTTTTCTTTCACCCATAGATTGTCTATCAGAGCAACTAAGGCCATGTCAGTGCCATGCCCAGGCCTGCAGCCAGACTGTAATGGGTCTAAATAATCTGTTTCCTCAGAATGCTTCACAATCAAGTATCTTACCACAATGTGTATACTAGCACTGGAGCAGTAGTTCTCACATACCTTTGAGTCGAGGGAGGTCCTCTTTAGAAGTGAGGGCACTACAGCCTTCTTCAAGGCAGCAGACATCTCCCCCTGACATAGTGAGGGATTTACCACCCTCTGGACTCCCCTAATCAATCCTAATCAATTCACCTCTGCAAGATCTTATCAACCAAGAAAGATAAGTGTCAAGCTTACATGTGATAGGCAAAACTGATTCAACTGCCTTATCCACATCATCAGGCCATAACAACTTGAAATAATTCCCCAAAAACGGACCAGATGGGCACTGGACAATTCACTGCAATAAGCGTGATGTCGAGTTCTCAGCTAATATAGAATCATAGAATTGTAGAGTGAGAAGAGACCACAAGGGCCATCCAGTCCAGCCCCCTGCCATGAAGGAAATCATGATAAAAGCATCCCTGACAGATGGCCATCCAGCCTCTGTTTAAAGACCTCCAAGGAAGGAGACCCACCATGCTCTTAAGGGAGTGTGTTCCACTGCCGAATAGCTCTTACTGTCAAAAATTTCCTTCTAATGTTGAGGTGAAATCTCTGTTCCTGGAGCTTGCGTCCATTGTTCCGTGTTCCAGTCTCTGGAGCAGCAGAAAACAAGCTTGATCCATCCTCAATGTGACACCCCTTCAAATACTTAAACAGGGCTATCATATCGCCACTTAACCGTCTTCTTTTCAGGCTAAACATACACAGATCCCTAAGTCTCTCCTCATAAGGCATGGTTTCCAGACCTTTCACCATTTTAGTCGCCCTTCTCTGGACACACTCCAATTTGTCAATATCCTTTTTGAATTGTGGTGCCCAGAACTGGACACATAACACAGTTGAATCATGTTCAACTTGTGGTCTGCTAGGACTCCTAGATCCCTTTTGCATGTAGTCTTGTTCAGCCAGGTCTCCCCCATCCTTATATCTATGCATTTCATTTTTCTGCCCTAAGTGCAGTACCTTACATTTCTGCGTATTGAATTTCATTTTGTTAGCTTTGGCCCAGCTCTCCAGTCTATCCAGGTCATTTTGAACTTTGATCCTGTCCCCTAGGGTATTAGCTACTCCTCCTAATTTGGTGTCATCTGCAAATTTGATACGTATGCCCCTAATTCCCTTATCCAAGTCATTGATAAAGATGTTGAATAGCGCTGGGCCCAGAACAGAACCCTGTGGCACCCCACTGGTCACATCTTTCCAAGACGAAGAGGAGCCACTGCTGAGCACCCTTTGGGTTCGGCCAGTCAACCAGTTACAAATCCATTTAACAGTTAACTTGTCAAGCCCACATTTTACAAGCTTGTTTGCAAGAATGTCATGGGGAACCTTGTCAAAGGCCTTACTGAAATCAAGGTATGCGATATCCACAGTGTTCCCTTCATCTACCAAGCTAGTAATTTTATCAAAAAAAAGAGAGAGAGAGAGAGAGAGAGAGAGATCAGATTAGTCTGGCATGACTTGTTTCTCTGAAACCCATGTTGACTTTTTGTGATTATGGCATTGCCTTCTAAATGTTCACAGACTCTCTGTTTAATGATCTGCTCTAGAATCTTCCCTGATATTGATGTCAGACTAACTGGACAATAATTGTTGGGATCCTCTCCCCCCCCCCTTTTGAAGATGGGGACAATGTTTGCTCTCCTCCAGTCTGCTGAGACTTCTCCTGTTCTCCATGAGTTCTCAAAGATTATTGCCAATGGCTCTGAGATTACATTTGCCAGCTCTTTTAATACTCTTGGATGTAGTTAATCTGGTCCTGGATATTTAAATTCATTTAGATTAAGAAGGCATTCCTGTACTATCTCTTTGCTTATTCTGTGCTGGATTTCCCCTATTGTGTCCTCTGTTCCATTATCCTCAGGTGGGTCACCCTTTTCCTTTTCTGAAAACACTGAGGCAAAGAAGGTGTTGAGTAATTCTGCCTTTTCTCTGTCCTGTTAGCATTTTACCATCTTTTCCACGTAGTGGCCCTACCATTTCCTTCTTCCTCCTTTTGCTGCAGACATACCCCCAAAAAAACCTTTTTATTGTTCTTAAATTCTCTAGCAAGCCTGAGCTTATTCTGCGCTTTAGCTTTTCTGACTTTACTCCTACACGTGTTCACTATCTGTTTGAATTCTTCTTTGATGATTTCCCCCTTTTTCCATTTCCTATACATCTTCCATTTAAAACTTAGCTCCATTGAAAGTTCTTTAGCCATCCATCCTGGTTTCTTGAGACACCTCCCATTTTTCTTCCTCATTGGTACTGTTTGAAATTGTGCCTTCAGTATCTCCCTTTTGAGAAAGTCCCATCTGTCTTGAAGTCTCTTCTCTTGTAGTATTCCTGACCATGGGATCACCCCCAGTATTTCCCTGAGTTTACTGAAATCAGCTCTCCTAAAGTCAAGAATGGAAAGTCAGCTCTCCTAAAGTCACCAATGGAAAGGAGAAGCCAGGCATAGTCAGACATGCGTCTGACTATGCCTGGCTTCTCCTTTCCATTGTATAACAAACTCCAGGAGAACATGATCACTCTCACCTAAGGATCCCACCACTTGCACCCTATTAACTAAGTCATCCCTGTTGGTTAGGATCAGATCTAAAATAGCTGACCCCCTTGTTGCTTCTTCCACCTTTTGGTCCATAAAATTGTCTTCCAGGCAAGTAAGGAATTTGCTAGACCTTGAAGTTTTTGTTGAGTTAGATTGCCAGCAAATATCAGGATAGTTGAAGTCACTCATCACTACTATATCTCTCCTTTCTGTGTGTGTGTGGTCATCTGTTCTAGAAAGGCATCATCCAATTCCTCCATCTGACTTGGGGTTCTGTAGTAGAGTCCCACAATAACATCCCTGTTGTTTCCCTCCCCTTTAATTTTTATCCAGATGCTCTCCACCTGGCTTCTAGTACTGATGTCATGGATCTCTTCACCGGTATAAATATTCCTGATATATAATGCTATTCCTCCTCCTTTCCTGTTTGGCCTGTTTCTCTTATAAAAAGTTTATACCCCGCTATTCATACATTCCAATCATGCAACTCATCCCACTTGGTTTCAGTAATGCCGATCATATCATATTTGCTTTGTAGTGCTAGGAGTTCAAGTTCATCTTGCTTATTTCCCATGCTCTGTGCATTAGTGTAGAGACATCTAACACCATGTGTTCCTTTTACTTGCTGCCTGTGCAAGTTTTTTTGCCTCCCACTATTGGGTCCTTGCGCTGTTTGCCTTGTTCCCTCTATGACAGTTTGACTATTTTCTCCAGCCCATTTGCCTTCCAGAATACTGTCTCTGTGAAGACACACCCAACTGAAGGTGGTGGCAGTTTTGGGTGTACAATGCCAAACCTGCCACCAAACTCTTTCACCGAAAAAGGCTCTGATGCTGAATATAAAGTTCAAAAAAGGAGGAAGTTTATTTTAAAGAACAAAAGTAAAGGGCTTTCTCCTCCACAGCTTTAAAAGCTTGGAAAAAAAGGTACTTTACACTTTGAGTTTCAGCAATCTTCAGGGTGTCATCTCTCTGGATTTGATCTTGGTTTGATCTCCTAACTCAATGGAGCTGATGCAGGGTCTTTCAGCTCCTGATTCCTTTGACTTATTTGTTGTTGGTAACTAATTTGGCTACATGGTGTAAAAAATGCCCTTCCCGGCTATCTTGGCCTGTTTGCCACCAATAACACAGCTCCCTGCAAGCTCACAGCAAAGACTGAGCAAAAAACTAAGAAACGTTTAGCTGAACAGAGCTTGCTGGGAAGGGACAAACCAAACCTGGAAAAATGCAGGGGAATTCTTCAGCTCCTCCCACAACTCTAATACAATGAAACATTCTATGCTCAGACATATTAAGGCCTGAACTAAACGAAGGAAAATGCAGGGGAGATTCAAACAGTCCTGGATGGACATCACAGTCTCCCTCCCCCATATTGAGTCATTATCCCCTCAAAGTGCCTAGCAAATTTGTCACACTAGGCAACCAAGGGATCCACTCCTTGCTTCTCTGAGCCTGATCCCAATATCTTCCTCACCACTCAGAATAACTGCTGGTCAGCATGTCAAGGATACAATAGTTGAAGCCTATAGAGAATATCCACCCACAGCACCACTTTATTCCACAACAACACACACCACATATTTCTCCAGAAAAGAAATTAAGCTTTCTGCCCTGCTATCCCTGCTTCCTAGCATTCCAGATTACAACATCCTCTGTAATCTGGATTTTTTTTTCACATCTTCTGATTATTGCTTTCCTTCTCCCATCCCATCCACTATTTTGATGTTGTGATAGTATTTCTAATCTTTTCAGTAATGGGCTGGATGAGGAAAAACAGATTGAGACTGAATCCTGACAAGACGGAGGTGCTCACGGTAGCGGCCCCGAAACCAAGAATCGAGTTGCAATCCCCAGTCCTGGATGGGGTCACACTCTCCTCCAGTGACTGTGTTCGCAGTCTAGGGGTGCTCCTTGACTCGTCGCTCCTGATGACAAATCAGGTAAATGCGACAGTCAGGAGCGCTTGTTATCAGCTTCGGCTGATACGCCAGCTGCGCCCTTTTCTGGAAGTAAGGGATCTTGAGACCATTGTGCACGCGCTGGTAACCTCACGTCTGGATTTCTGTAATGCTCTCTACATGGGGCTACCCTTGTGCCTAGTTCGGAAATTACAGCTGGTACAAAATATGGCAGCCAGGTTAGTTTCTGGAACATCTTAGTTTCTGGAACATTACTCCGGTTCTGAGGTCCCTCCACTGGCTGCCTATCAGCTTCCGGGCCCAGTACAAGGTGTTGGTTATCACCTTTAAAGCCCTAAATGGCTTGGGCCCAAGCTATCTCAGGGACCGCCTTCTCCCTTATAATCCTCCCCGCGCTCTCCGGTCCTCTGGGAGGAATTTGTTGCAGTCACAAAGACCTAGGCTGGCGACTACCTCCCAGAGGGCTTTCTCGGCTGTCGCCCCCAAATTGTGGAACGGCCTGCCCGACGAGATCCGCCTATTGACATCATTAGACAGCTTTAAAAAGGCTGTCAAGACGGTTCTCTTCGGGCAGGCTTTTCCGGCTTTTCCGGAATAGCTAACCCCGGCCTCTGGAACCCCCTCTGGAGGTTCCTTTTGGATCTCCTAACAGATGCTGCCTGCTTAAAAGGATATTTAACATATTGTGCTACATATTGATTTTAACTTGTATTGATTTTAACTTGCATTAATTTAATAATGTTTTAAGGGGAGGGAGGGATTTTGGGTTGTTTTATACTGTCTACCATTTTATCATTGTAAGCCGCCCCGATTGCTTGCAGAGGGGCGGGATATAAATAAATTTTATTATTATTATTATTATTATTATTCAGTTCTACAGTTATCCAGGGGGCTGTCTATGTGGTGGGGAAAATGTGTATTGAGTTGTTAATGCCAACTTGCAGAAGCTTCTATTTGTCTTAATGGCCTGTTCGCAACATCACATTCAATATTCTCGCGAGCATGCCTGCAAATCATAATAGCAAGCGCAAGTGAATTACTCACTATTTTATTTTCCCCAGGCTGCCCCTGATGAACATTTAAAAAAAAAAAAAACTAAATACAAGGTACAGAACTGTGACCTTCCTCTTTAGCAAACACACACACACAAAAGGCTATTTTCTCATCATAGTGCATGATCGCTATGGGGAAAATCCATGATGACAGTTCCAGGCACTTGCCCTGCTGTCAAGCTCCACCCCCCATGCACACCTGACCTATCATCTGCCAACTTTTGCTCATATTGGGAAAGTAAATCAATCTGGTCACTTATCCCAATGAGCAGGAATATACTTTTCCAGCACAATTTTTCAAAAAATACAAGAAAAGCCAGGAACATTTTCCTGTGGAGTATATAGCGTTTTGGGGGGCCCTCCTTCACAATACGTTGAGTTGCTTTGGGATCCCATTGGGACAACAGGTATTTGCCTCACTTTCTGTGAGGAGTATATTTGCCATTTAGGCAAGTCCAATGAGATCTTATAATTGCCCTTTGCTAAGCAGGATTTGTAGAGAATACCTCTTATGTTTCATGAGTGCTGCTTATTTTTAAAAAATGTTTATTACCTTAATATTACTTTTCAGACTGACATGACACCAATACAATATACAGTAACTCACAGAATAAAAATTCTGTCGGTAATATGTCATGAAAAGAAATGTCATTTTGGGAACTACAGTGATCACTTGAAGAATTCCAGCTGGGTAATGATGAAAATTTCAGGCCTGTCAAAAGGCTGCCAACAGTTAAAACTTATAAGTCCCTCTGCTGAGATCAGGATCTCTGGGAATATTTGTTGCCTAAGTATCTGTTACTGGACAGATTTCTTGGTTTTCATTCGTCTTTCCAATGTCACATATATATTCAAAAATAATATGTTAAGCTTTCCTTTTTCAAACCAAAACTGAATAACCATCTGCTTATGAAAAGATGATGTTGCACTTAACTCATATACACACAGAGAGAGAGATTTTGTATATATATATATATATATATAGAGAGAGAGAGAGAGAGAGAGAGAGAGAGAGATTTTCTTAATTGGCATTAATCAAAGCTAATTTATTCCATACTTAAATTCCAGTGTAGACCATCTCCTTCTTTTGTTGGTCCAAATGATGAGAGGAATACTATCCAAGAGAACAAAGACATTCAGTATATGATACAGAGCTTGGAAAAGTTAGTTTTTAGGCTACAACTCTAAGTATCCCACAGGCCATGTGGGCAGTAGTATGAACCCACTGATTATTTTTCACTCCTAAAAAGTAGGTCACTGACCCTAAAGGTCTGGAAAACATTTGCTGTGCTGTTTTAAAGTCTCAACAGGCAGCTATGCATACTAACCTTGTATGGATTGTGACCATATTTTCAGTATGAAAAAAAAACTCTACCAAATCTATTTGTCTCTGCATTCGGAACTCGTTTGATCTCATATGATATGACATGATTATAGATAGTTTTGTTATTACATTACTATTAAATTCCCCAGGATTTAATTTCTTAGCCATCTGAAGGTTAGCACTTAATTCCTATTAGCTCTCCTCAAGGGCTGTGAAGGGGTGAAAATAGTACAAGTTCTTAAGATGAGGTAAGGCTAATGTCAAAGGAAAATGAGTGTGTAGAATTGCATCATGTAAAGCTAAGAAGTTACACAGCTGGCCTTTTGCTGTATTGAAAAGAGCAGATAATTCTAGGGTATGCTTACTGTACCAGAAAGGTTAAGGCAAACTGAAACCCATTGAATGAAAATTGTGTTGATGGGCTAATTCCACTATTCTTGGTGAGATTCAGTGGACTGTGAGAGACCTCTAAAGCATGTTGAGTATCTTGCTACAAAGGCTGAAAACACCACAGATAAACAGAGGTCTGTAGGTACCGTATCTACCTCAAAATATAACTTTGCTGTGCAAATTTAATGTATTCTGTTTTCTTTGAGAGCAGAATGGGAGCTAAAGGAGTTTGGTGATTACTGACTGTAAATTTCTGAATTTATTTCTGATTTTTTTTTTTCCATTCAGAAAAGAAGTTCCATGGCTACCATTGGACTGTGGTTTTTTGCCATTGTTGTTTTGGAACGAAACTGAATCCAGTTGAGGGAACATTCTAAAATTCTGCTTCTCAAACTCTGGTTCTGCAAATGTTTTGGGCTTCAGCTTCCAGATGTCCCAGGTAGTGTACCCAATGATGAAGGATTCTGGGAGCTTCTGAAGTCCAATATACCTGGTGAACCAGAATTTGAAAATGACTGTTTTAAAGGACTGTCCTTTATAGAGGTTGCCTACTTACACTCTTCTCTCTAAGAGCTTCAGACAATTTTTAAATTTATTTGTTCCCATTATTTACCAAGCAGTAAGTTGCCATTACTGTTTACAGTGATAAAAGGTAACTTGTTACATTATTTATTACTTTTTGTTGATTTTCATTGAGGTTCTGCAAAACTCACGACTGATACAACTTGAAATGCCTGATGATACAACTTGAAATGACTGATACAACTTGAAATTCCAAATAATGCTTTGAAAATTATTTGGAAAATGTTACTTGTTCCAGCAATAAAATAATTAAGGCTTCAAGTCAAGAGCAGAAATGAATCAAAGAAATCATCACCTAGGTATAGTCCATTGATTCAGATTATCTGGTTAGGAAGTAGCAATTAAATTTAGGCTTTGTTTTGAATTTAATATATTACTTTTGAAATATAATTTCATTGCGCCTTTGTTAACTAAAAATGTAAATCATTTGTAACTTGTTACTTCCACATTCTACTCTATGGTGTGTGTGTGTGATTAATGCCATTTTGGCTACATAAGGACTGGCAGTCTAAGGGGCCGTCTACATGGTAAAAAAAAATACATACGGCATTTGGAGGATTGATCATGTGTACACACGGCTGTTCGGATGCATATGTGTCATTCGGAAGGGGGGGTAGTGAATCCCCCATAAACTACGTGGATTCAGCATTCAGGAGGATTAGCATATCTCGAGCTAAAATCCGTACTGCCCTTCATATTGTTGACAGTCTGTACACCCTGTTCACACACATATAAACAGGCAGTGTAATCTTATTGGCTGGCTGAGCACAGGGGGCAGGCTAGCAAAGAGGGGAATTGAGAGCAACCGCCATGTTGGATTCTGGCTAAGCAAGAGTCTGGTAAGTCCGTGAAATGGAGATATTTACATATATATATTTTTATTTTACATTGTAAATAGGGGGAAACCAACTGTCCACAAAACAGGCATCTTTTAAAGTGGTGGGAGATTTACAACCACCGCTTGGATCGCTGGCTCCAGCTAGCTGGGCAAGGGGGGTCATATGGAGTTTAGGGGGGTAAAAAATCATGTAGGCAGATCGTACACATACAAACAGCTGCCTTTTTGGATTTTTTACCCCCCCCCCAAACGGACTTTTTTTTCCATCATGAAGACGGGGCCTAAGAAAGAATTCACTATTAGTATACAAGATTAAATTAGATTGGATAAAATAATATTAGATTAGATTAGAAAATTTCATGCAAAAATGTGGAAATAGGCACTGTGAGAATAAAATAAATGTAGTACTGTATATCCCAACTTAGGTTTCCTCAGAAATAAATTTCATTCATTTCTGGGAGATTTATTTGTCGTTAACTGCCATCAAGTCAATTTGAATTTATGGCAACCATGTGAATGAAATACTTCCAAGTCACCTGTCATCAACAGCCCAGCTCAGGCCTTGAAAATTCGGGGCTGTGCTTTCCTTGACTGAGTCTTTCCTCTTGCAGTGCAGTCTTCCTCTTTTCCTACTAGCTTCTACTTTCCCAAGCATTCTTGTATTTTCTTCTAAAATAGGATCCGCCTCAGCTAAGGACACTGTGTTTTCTCTCAGTTGGTAATGGGCTTGACGAGGAAAAACAAACTGAAACTGCATCCAGACAAGATGGAGGTGCTTATTGTCAAGGGCCCTAACCTGGGTTTGGAGTTGTGTCATCCAGTGCTGGAAGGGGTTACACTCCCTCAAAAGACTGTGTTCACAGCCTGGGAGTGCTTCTGGATCCGGCCAGGAGTGCTTACTATCAGCTTCAGCTGTTACGCTGCCAGCTGTGCCCTTCCTAGAGCTGGAGGACCTAACAATGGTAATGCATGCATTAGCAACCTCAGGGCTGGAGTTTTGCAATGTGCTGTACATTGGGCTACCTCTGTACCCAGTACTCTGTACTTCAAAAACTTTAATTGGTTCAAAACACAGCAGCCAGACTGATCACTGGTACATCCAGGAATAGTCATGTCACACCAATATTAGAATCACTCCACTGGCTACCAGTTAGTTTCTAGGCAAGATACAAAATATTGGTTATTACCTTTAAAGCCCTACATGGTTTGGGTCCAGGATACCTACGAGATCACTGCATCCCCTATAAATCCATTCCATACACTCAGGTCTTCTGGAGGACATTTACTCCAGTCAGCTAGGACTAGGTTGGCAGCTGTCACCCAGATGACACCACTAGACTCTGGAACGACCTGCCAGAAGAGATAAGACAGCTCAATATGCTGTCCAAATTCAAAACAGCATTAAAGACCAGTCTCTTCCAGCAAGCCTAAGTATGATAGTCTTAGCTTATTAATCTTGGTTCCTGGGAGACATCAGGCTTGATTTGCTCTATGACCCATTTATTTGTCTCTTTGGCAGTCCAGGGTATCTGCAGAACTCTTCTACACCACATTTTGAAGAGTTAATTCTCTTCCTATCAGATTTCTTAACTGTCCAGTGGAAGATTTCTACTTCCATGTAAATATGTATGGGCCTGCATCCTTGGTGGTTTTGTTATATGAGACAAGTTTTCAGACTTCTTGAAATCCCTGCAATTAATTTGTGCACAGAAAAGTCAATGGGACCACTAGCAATTTCAGTAAAGGTGCAAGAAATGTCAGAGTGATATCCCGTATTGCTGGAACATCAGTATTTGTCTCAGATTGATACGTATTTACAAACATTGGCAGCAGTATGAAGATAAGCAATGAGATGAAAAATTAATGGAAGATTATTTCTCTTCAGTCTGTGTAAATCTGTACGTAAATCCTGAAGGCAGTTAGACAGCATGCTAATGGCACTGTGATGCTATTACTTTTTATTCATGTTAATCTTTATTTTTGAGGAAGCTCCGATTAATTCAGTAAATGTTACACACCAGTTTTTAATTGTTCCTGTTTCCCTATCCCATCTTATTCACACATTTTGCTAATTTTACTTGATTAATTATTAATGCAACATTTTCTTTACTCAGCGCTTCAATTTTTATTTGTTTCTGGCAAATAAAACAGCACTTACTGTAGTTTTCAAGGTGCTTCTACATTCTTGAGATATCTGTGGGGTACTTAACCTACATTAGACCTGAGAGGTCTGAGGGTTCTTCAGAAGACAAAGAATTTCACAGTTCTGTCCTCGAGGATGTGTCAAGGGCAATACAGACAAAAGACCGATGTCTCCTTTAACAGCTTGATAAGTATCTCAGGATATTCAGCAGGAATCACTACACTTCTACAAAGTACTATATTCTCATTCAGCATAATATGGCTGAATACGTGCACCAGATATGACAATGGTGAAGACTTATCTGTGCCCCGAGGGCTAAGTGCTATAATACTTTTCAAGTTGGTAGGCCTGAGATTGAGAGACACTGATGTGCTAAAATGCAACATTAAATATGCTGAGGAATTAAATGAGGATCTTTATGTATGTTGATTTTATTTTATGTTTCAAATGCCTATTTATTTGCAGTGGCAAATTCTCTTGTAAAAGTAAGCTAAATCATTCTTGTATTGACCATTTTTTCATGTTGTTCTATTGAGGCCCCTTCCCAACTGAGTTCCTTATTGAATTGTATTTCTATGAGGGTATTGTAGGTTAGCAGCACATTTTATAGTACACAAAAGATGTGCCTTCTGAATTTTCAATGCCTTTCATATTGTTCCCCACAGAAAAAAACATCTCTGAAATACTGAATAAATCAAAATAGAAACATTTGGCTCTTGACTTGCTGCCAACATTATTTTTCTCTAAGTTAACATTTGTTGGAGTAGCCTGTCTAGTCCACCTTTATCTGTTTGATTAATATATATGAAAAGGTCTTTTGAAACTCTTTGTTGCATTTTTGGCTAAAAAGCAAAGGAATTCGTACTCCATTTATCTTTAAAATGAAAGCATATTAGTGCAGGATTTAAAGCAATCTGGATACACATATGTACACAGACACTAAACTTAAATGCTGTTTTCTGTGATTCAAGGAATCTGTTTGACAGTGTCTTAGAATGAAATCTATATACCTGTAGCCTGTAATTGTTTAAATAAGGATTTCAGCTGAAACTGGTATGACACAACTAGTAGATTTTGTTCAGATAATTGTAGAATTTAAGTGACAGGGAAACCTTTATATTAACCTGATTTGAATCAGGTTCCAGTTATTTTTATATCCTATGCCTGAAGTATTCCTTCTTTGAAATTTTATGCATACAATGTGCAGCTCAGTTTGATGCAGTTAGATAGGTGCATTCCTGAAAGTGAGAAATGTTTCTGCCAAATATTAAGACTTGTTCAGCCAGCAGATGAATGTTTAGACTAGAGAATATAACTGCCTTACTAATGCTACATCTGAAAACATGATGACATATGCCAGTGTTTCAGTAACCATTGTAAATGACTATACAAAGGTATAAAATTGAGATGTAGAAGACTACTCTAGAATAAGTGGTCTGACTGGCAAATACAAGTCAACCCCCCATCCATGGGGGATATGTTCCAAGACCCCCTGTAGATACCTGAAAATGTAGATAATATGGCACCCTATTATTTTCAATGAGAAAAACTTTGGAAGTTCATCAAAGAATCACACCAGAGGACCTAGAAATGCCTAGAGAGACCTTTTTTTTACATGAATCAGTGAAACCATGGATACAGGGGGTGACCTGTACACACGTATTCTCTAAATGTCACTCCTATTGTTGATCAGGTTTTCTGTAATGCCTGTTTACAGGAGGAAGTAAAGAGGAACTATCAAGAAGGATCTGTTCAGTCAGAAGGAAAGGGTATTATAGCAATAGCACTTACATTTCTATACTGCTTTATAGTGCTAAGTACTCTCTAAGCGGTTTATAATGTGTTAGCTAATTGCCCCCAACAAGCTGGGTACTCATTTTACTGACCTACAAAAGGATGGAAGGCTGAATCAACCTGAAGTCTTGCAGGATTGAACTCACAAGGTTGTGGCTGCAGTACCAACATTTAACTACTGTGCCACCAGGGCTCCTTTCTGTTATATAACAGAATGTGGCATCAGTTTAGTAAACACTGCTTACTAGGAACCTTACTGGGCCAACCCTTGAAGGTATAGAGGGTGGAACAAATCCTTGGTCCTAAACCCAATTTTGAGTGACTCTTCTCAAACACCATTCTCCAACCCTAATTTATCATACTTCAGTGGATTATTTGAGACCTAGTCATGGTCTGTTTCAAGGAAGACTCAAGGTAGTTGTTCCCCTGTGCAAAAGGGGAGCCTAGTAGGGTAGCCTATTACTGGAGGCTGATGGATGTGAGGGATCTTTATGGGATTTTTTTTCTAACTGGTATGGCTAGTGCCTTTGTTGATGCACTGGTTGATCTATGGGATGCATAGGTGACCCAGGTGGTGAGAGCTAATACCACTGAATGCCACTCAGAGCTCATTATTTATGTTGGTGGAGGGACAATTTTCCTCCACTGTCATACTATCTTCTTAGTCATTTTACAGGAGACCTTTTCCAAATGGACTGGAGGCATTTTAAAATCCAGTTCATGTTTTTTTTTCCAGTTTAATAATTTTTATTTATATTGTACTGTCATTGTACTGTCTATTCTCCTTTATGGGTCTGAAACATGGGTCACCTATCGACACCACTTACGATTCCTCAAATGCTTTCATCAGTGCTGTATATGCACAATCCTAAATATACACTGGACTGACTATGTGACGAATGTTGCTGTCCTTGAGCAAGCAGGGATCACCAGCATGGAGGCCATGATATTGAGAACACAGCTGCGCTGGGCAGGGCACGTTTCTAGGATGGAGGACCATCGCCTCCCAAAAATAGTACGCTATGGTGAACTCACCACAGGTCAGCGTAAGAGGGGTGCTCCAAAAAAGCAATACAAGGACCCCCTGAAACAACATCTCAGGCTCGGCCAAATTGATCACCAACAATTGTCCGCCCTGGCCTCACATCGGGAGGCATGGAGATGCACTATCCACAATGCTGCAGCCTTATTTGAGAACTCACACCGAACTAGTCTTGAAGAGAAATGACAATGCAGAAAGAATCACAACCCGGAAACATCACCCAGGGAGACCTTTTTAGTCATCAGCTCGCTTGCAGAAAGCACGGGATGAGTCCTTCCTGAATCTTCGTTTGTGAACTAAAGCCAGAGTGTGTGAGATATTATATATATACACAGTATATATAAACATATATAACAACAGGGCATAAAAAAACAGAAAGAATTATCACAATTATCAAAAAAAGAAAATATTTGGAAAAAACAAAAACATAACATAACAACAAAAATACAACTAGCCCAGCTCATGTTTTAATGTGGTAGAATGCTGAGTAGCACACTATGATACTTTTGTGAAAAAACGTGAAGCTGAAATGGCTTGAATGTTTTGCTACCTTGACAGGTCAGTCCTTGGAGCTCTTTCTAGTCTGAGATTTTTGTGAGGCCTGTGAGTGTAAGAGAAGGCTTTCTAGATATTCAGTTGATTCCTTCCTGCCATGACTGAGGAGGAGATAGCTGGCTGGGTCCAGGAGGCAATCAGTTCCTCTTTAAGAGAGGGTATGGTGCTAGCTGTCTTAAAGCAGGTCCCACACATCTTAAAGGTGACTACTCATTCATTGATTTTGCCCAGTAGACCATAAGAATTATTATAACTAGTGCTGAATGTCCCCTATCCCACCTTTTCCCCAGTTTAGTGCTCTAGGGGGCTTATAACTGTTTCAGCAAATAGTTAAAAATTTGTAGCATACAAAAGTTAAAACACAATTAAACCATCATAACATTCAAACCAAACTATTAAACAGCAGCAGCAGCAACAAATAACAACAACAACAATAAATGTGCATCACATTATACAAGGCCTGTTTCCCCTTTAAAAAAAATTAATTCTCAAAGGCCAGTCAGAATAAAAAGGTTCTTACCTGCTTGTGGAAAAATAGCAAGGAGGAGGGATGGAGCTAGTCTAGCCTCACTGAGAAGACCCTCTCCAATATTCCCACCAAATGTTATTGTTGTTGCTGCTGCTATTTCTTACCCACCTCTCCCCATGGATCAAGGTGAGGAACAACAGATTTACACATAACTTTATATAAGTTAAAATACATATCAATTAAAATACATTGACCGATTAAAACATGTATCCGTTTAAAAACAAATAAAACCAATCCATGTTAAAACAATTTAAAATTCACAGATTAACAATCCTCTGGATAGGCCTGCTGGAAGAGATTGGTCTTTAATGCTCTCTTAAATTCTGACAGTGTATTCAACTTTCAAATCTCTTCTGGCAGGACATTCCCAGAGTCTAGGGAGGCTGAAGAAAAAGTCCTCTGGGTGAGAATTGCCAACCTAGTCCTGGCTGACTGAAATATATGTTCCCCAGAAGACCTGAGTGTACAGGGCAGATTATATGAGAGAAAGTGATCCTGGCACAAAACCATGTACCTGTGAGGGTGGTGGGACAGAGGGAATGGCCTCCACAAAAGATCTTCATGGGCAGGCAAGATACGTGAGAATGTGGTGGCAGAAGAGATCCAGTCTCTCTTGAATAAGAATGATTTTCAGACTCCATATCAATCTGGGGCACCTAGTATGAAGGCACTGCTCCTGACCTGTTCTTGGTGCTTCTGCCTTGGGTGCTTCTGGTGGTCCTCACATTGGACATGGAGGGCAGGAGCAGAAGCAGCAGCCAGACACACACACCCGTGTCCCTCCGGCACCCTCCGCAAGTCCCCACACTGGGAGAGAGCTGTTCTCGCCCCCTAAGGCATGTGTGGGGGGAGACACGTGGAGGGAGGAGACAGGCATGGGTGACTGAACTCTGCATGACCTCAATCCAGCTGGTGGCCATGATTGGTTTACTCCCAATTGTAAATCTGCCACCACCAATTTTTTTTAAGTTTCCTGAGGTGCGCACAGTCATTTCTACTATTTACACAAAAACAAATAAATAACAAGGAAATTCGCCATTTGATGGACTTACTGGACCCTTGCTTAGCCGTAAATCCAACATGGTGGTCATTGCCAATTCCCCTCTTTCCTAGCCCCACCCCCTGTGCTCATCCAGACAATCAGATTCCCCTGCCTTTGTGTGTCTGTGCGAAGGTGAGTGGTCAAATGATCGCTCACTCACATGTCATACCATTTTTTAAAAAAAATCTCTACAAAGCCCAGGACTCCCCATGAAGAGACTTTAGAGTGAGTTTTGCTGCCTCCCTCTGAATGACACGTATTTGTGCAAACGGCTGTGTGAATGAATCGCCGATCTTTCGCATGCTGTTTTTATTTTTTTATTTTTTGCTGTGTAGACGGGCCCTCAGTAAGGGGTTCTTAAGGGAGCTGCTGTTTACCTTTCCTGTTATAGTCAGATACATATTGTTACAGTAGGATTGGATAGAGTACTATCCCATTTCCCCCCAGCAATAGCTTCACTTCATTGTTTATTGCAGACATGCTGCTACAACCTGACAATGAAAATCTGTGTTTCTCTAGCCCTCCTTCACCATGCCCCCAGTTCCAATGTTGCTAAGAAACCTTCAAGCTAGACAGACGGTGAGGAGAAAGAGGGGGCTGGGCAAGCATAAACAACTTTGTAAAATAGAGCTTTGTTGTTAAAGGCTTTTTTTTTATATCCATATTTCTTTAGTAATTTTAAATATACAAAAAGAAAAAAGACAAAACAAAGAACATATGTAGACATTTACTACATGAAGTGAAAACAAAATAAAAATCTAACACACAACATTGAACTCAACATATACCCCTTTACCACCTCCCCTACCCACCCCTCAGTTAAAATTGACTTCCTGCTTCTCTCTGTATGTTTCCTTAATTCTTAGTAATATATCTTCTCCCTTTCCCTAACTCTTGCTATTTACATCTTCTCTTTCTTTATACATTTTCACTTAGATTATATATATGCTTCCTTTTATTCACATTTATATTACCAAGTTCTCCAGACATCTCTCTCGTCACCTAATATTATATAATAATATATAATAATATATAATAATATTATTGCATTGTTATTAAATACTTAGATAATTAACTATTAAATCCCATAAGAACAATATCTCCATTTTCTTTTTTGATATACTCTGTATCTGTTCCCATGCTTTTTTATAAGTGTCAATTGTCTTGTTCCTTATTAAATTTGAGAGTTTGTCCAATAAGGCAAATTCTATCACCTTTTGTATCCAGTCTTGAAATGATGTATTTCCTTGGTTTCCCACTTTCTTGCATAAATTATCCTTGCTGCCATGATTAAATAACAAATTAAATTCCTATATTTTCTTTCCCTTTTATCATTTATATTTGCCATATTCAATAGGTATAGTTCCAGTCTTTTATTTAATTTAAACCCCAATAATTTTTCTATCCACTTATTAATTTTTAACCAAAATCTCCTTACTCTCTTACACTTCCACCACATGTGGAAAAAAGAGCCTACTTGTTTCTGGCATTTCCAACATAAGTTTGATGCACCCTTATTTGTTTTAGCCAATCTTGATGGGGATAAGTACCTTTTGAACATCATTTTATAAAAAAAAAATCAAATTATATGAGCATGTAAATTCCAACCATTGTGTCCAAACAACCTCCCATTGATCCAAATGTATTTGATATCCCAAATTTTGTGCCCACCCAACCGTATATTGCTTTATTTGCTCTTGTTCCAAATTGAATCTTAATAATAAACCATGTATTCTACTAATCTCATGAGGTTCATCAGAGTACAACAGATTTTCAAATTCTGATTTTTCACCTTCATATTTGAGCAGATTTAAATCCTCTTTTGTTCTTTCCTTTAATTGATAATAGCTCAGCCAATGCATTTTAAAAAGGCTTTTTTTAACTGTAGATTGCAAATTGATGTGGAAATGAAATAGAACAAAGTTGCTCTGGATTTTATAGAAAGCAAGACAGAAAGGTTCATCCATCCCAAGCCAGGCCTAACTTCAAACATTTTTATATTGGGACAAGAATAGTTTGAAAATCTCACAGAAAAATCATTATTGTCATCATCTGTAATGGGAGGGAGTGTGGGAGGACTAGTAAAAAGGTTAAAAAAGTAAAAGTTAAAAAATAAAACAATACATGTTGAACAGGGGCCAGAACAGGGAGGCTAGGAGATGTCTTACTACAGCTCTGGAATTGAATAAGGCATGCCATGATGCCTTTTCTTTCTCTATCACATCTGTATTGTCAAGACATTTGCATTTTCTCTAATAGTCACTCTGAGGATTGAAAATTCAACCGCAGGTTTCTGTGGCCCAAGCTCTTTCCAATTTGTCAAGCTGCCATTTAAAAAAAATCAGATGCTTAAAAACAGAATAGGCAGTGTTTATATCTTCCTCCCTTCTGCATATGTTTTAAAGTACGTGCTGTAAATCATGGTAGCATATGATGGGTCTCCTTCCTTGGACGTCTTCAAACAGAGGCTGGATGGCCATCTGTCAGGGATGCTTTGATCGTGATTTCCTGCGTGGCAGGGGGTTGGACTGGATGGCCCTCGTGGTCTCTTCCAACTCTGCAATTCTATGATTCTATGATTCTATGATCTCACAGTATCTGTAATTTTTACTGTGTTCCAATTTTTACCATATTTCTCAAAATAAAGGAAAACATTTCTTATGTGTTGATGATATCATATGTATATTTATACATGAGTTCAGTTAGACTTTCTTAATAGTACGTACTCTTTGAGCTTAGAGTTTGGCCCTGTGCATGTTTACTCTGTTCAGTGGGGCTTAATCTTTGCAATGTGTGCCTAAAAGTGTAAACTTTGGCAGCAATCCTTTACACACTTAGATGGGTATAAGCTTCATTGAAATTAGTGAGATTCTGTCTGAATAGGCCTGTATAGAATTGCACTGCTAGGAAGTTAAGACTGTGTGTCAATTAGTGGTATTACTTTGTAATACTGTTAGAGAAGCTCTTGCCCTGACTTTACAATACATATCTTTTACATATCCTTCCAAGCTGAAGTGGTAAAATAATGAAGGATGCCTTTGGTGAATTAAACAGCTTGTTAGTCATGAAGAAACAGTAGACTGAGTTCTCCAGAGGTTCAGTGTACAAGGCAGCAGTGAGATTGAAAGTGTAAAATTATGGGTTGCTGAATATATATTAAGATATTCTTCAAATTTAATATTGGAAATATCTTCATTTTGGCAGGTTACTTGTGTAATAGCTTTAAGTTCAGTGATTCTGGCCAGAATTCAGTCATGATAATAATTAAGGAAATTGTTCTGAATGAATAGCTAAATTTAGTAGTATACTATAAGCGGAAATACTTTCTCACTGAATTTATGCCTTTATAATTGTACTGGGGAAGGAACTGGCAAAACCACCTCTGAGTATTCCTTGCTTAAGAAAACCCTATGAAGTGCATGGGGTCGACATGCGACTTGAAAGCACATGTAATTGTACTGTGTGCCTCTGAGCTATATAATTGGCATCATCTTTTAAACTTATTTTACTTTACTCCTGTTATTATTGTTTTAGAGATTAAAAAGTCCAACATTCAGATGACTTTCCATCACCACATAGGGATATAACATATTTACAGAGGGGGGACAAAATTCGAAACCTTTTATGAATTATGAATATTCAAACCTTATAGAATCATAGAATCATAGAATTGTAGAGTTGGAAGAGACCACAAGGGCCATCCAGTCCAATGCAGGAAATCATGATCAAAGCATCCCCAACAGATGGCCATCCAGTCTCTGTTTAAAGACCTTCAAGGAAGGAGACCCACCATGTTCCGAGGGAGTGTGTTCGACTGCTGAACAGCTCTTACTGTCAAAAAGTTCCTCCTAATGTTGAGGTGGAATCTCTGTTCCTGGAGCCTGCATCCATTGCTCTGTGTTCCAGTCTCTGGAGCAGCAGAAAACAAGCTTGCTCCATCCAGCTCTCCAGTCTATCCAGGTCTATCCAGGTCATTTTGAATTTTGATCCTGTCTTCCAGGGTATTAGCTACTCCTCCTAATTTGGTGTCATCTGCAAATTTGTTAAGTATGCCCCAAATTCCATCATCCAAGTCATTGACAAAGATATTGAATAGCACTGGGCCCAGGACAGAACCCTGTGGCACCCCACTGGTCACATCTTTCCAAGACAAAGAGGAGCCACTGCTGAGCACCTTTTGGGTTCGGCCGGTCAACCAATTACAAATCCATTTAACAGTTAACTTGTCTAGCCCACATTTTACAAGCTTGTTTGCAAGAATGCCATGGGGAACTTTGTCAAAGGCCTTACTGAAATCAAGGTATGCTCTACCAAGCTGGTGATTTTATAAAAAAAAAAAAGAGATCTGATTAATCTGGCATGACTTGTTTCTCTGAAACCCATGTTGACTTTTTGTGAATATGGCATTGCCTTCTAAATGTTCACAGATTCTCTGTTTAATGATCTGCTCTGGAATCTTCCCTGGTATTGATGTCAGACTAACTGGATGATAATTGTTAGGCTCCTCTTTTTTCCCCTAGTTGAAGATGGGGACAATGTTTGCTCTCCTCCAGTCTGCTGAGACTTCTCCTGTTCTCCAGGAGTTCTCAAAGATTATTGCCAATGGCTCTGAGATTACATTTGCCAGCTCTTTTAATACTCTTGGATGTAGTTCATCTGGTCCTGGAGATTTACATTCATTTAGATTAAAAAGGTATTCCTGTACTACCTCTTTGCTTGTTTTGTGCTGGATTTCCCCTATTGTGTCCTCTGTTCTATTATCCTCAAGTTGGTCCCCTTTTCCTTTTCTGAAAACACTGAGGCAAAGGAGGTGTTAAATAATTCTGCCTTTTCTCTGTCCCCTGATAGCATTTTGCCATCTTCTCTGCCTAGTGGCCCTACCATTTCCTTCTTCCTCCTTTTGCTGTGGACATACCCCCAAAAACCCTTTTTATTGTTCTTAACCTCTCTAGCAAGCCTGAGCTCATTCTCTGAGCTTAAGTACTCTCTGCAGATTTCTGTACTTTTAAGAATACCATTGCAGGATTACAGTAAGGGTAAGAGAATCTCTCAGTTTTGCTTCCTCTCACATTTCTATTTTTTTAAACCTTAAGTTTATTTGACATGAAGAAATTTGTAAATAAGGTCAAAGTCTTCAACAATCTTCAAAAGCCTTCAAATAACCTGAAGTTCTCTTTCTATTTGTGTTGGCCAAATTCAACAGGTACAAATATTCTCAGATGGTGATAACTTGCTGGCTATTTATTTGTTAAAGATGATGTGGCAGGACTATTTCCCTGGGCCTGGACGCATGATTCATCCAGTTTCGGTCTCTACAGCACTGAAATGTTTTTAATGCAGAGTTCTTTACATCCAAATGAAAGCTAATTCCCACCTATCCCTGGATCACAGCAAAAAAATGGTAACCCAGCATTCCTTTTTCAAACAGTAGTCAGACAGATTTTCTTTGAAGTTGACAAGCAGAACATGAAGTTAAAAGCCATTCAACTGTTTGTCTCAAACATCTGGTGTTATATGATACACAACACATGGTATTATACGATATAAACACACCATAGAAAAGCTGAAGCTAATGTTTGGTTAGTGACCACAATGTTTGGTTTCTTTGTGGATGGCATCTCTAGCAATCAAAGGAAGCATGGGGCTTAATCTTGCTTGAATGATTGTTCTTTAAAACCAAAGAAACCCACAAGGACTATTTACAGAGTACAGTCAGAGCCCCATATCCATGGGAGATCAGTTCCCGGACTTACCACAGATACCGGAAACCATGGATAACAACAAACCCTATTAAAATAATGGACTTCCAGTTAAAACATACCATAGTGTTGTGTTGGAGGACCTAGAAGATGTCTAGAGAGAATACCTTTCAAGGCATTTTGTAGGATGACTCTATGCTATGTGTCCCTGTTTTGTGTCCTACAGATAACTGAAACTGTGGATAGTAGTTCTACGGATATGGGGTCCAACTATATATAGTGTTCTGCATGTAGTTGCTGCTAAAGAGAAAAAGTTTTTATACATATGAAAATCATGGGAGAAAGAGCAAATACGGTGGGGCCTCCCAATCCATGGGCTCCCAATCCCTGGTTTCAACCAGACATGGATTGTCATGGCCCATACCTAAAATGGCAGCGATGTTACCATTTAATAATATGGGATGTGAACATCCATGTTTTTTGCCATCCGCAGGTGATCCCAGAACCACTGTGGAGCCAGAGGGCCCACTGTAGAGACATTTTGGAATATATATATATATATATATATATATAAAACAATCCGTAGCGTTTTAATAACCATACACTATATCATAACAGCAAACTTATTTTCCAGATGTGCACAATCCTAAATATACACTGGACTGACTATGTGGCGAATGTTGCTGTCCTTGAGCAAGCAGGGATCACCAGCATTGAGGCCATGATATTGAGAACACAGCTGCGCTGGGCAGGGCACATTTCTAGGATGGAGGACCATCGCCTCCCAAAAATAGTACTCTATGGTGAACTCACCACGGGTCAGCGTAAGAGGGGCACTCCAAAAAAGCGATACACGGACTCCCTGAAACAACATCTCAGGCTCGGCCATATTGATCACCAACAATGGTCCGCCCTGGCCTCACATCGGGAGGCATGGAGACGCACTATCCACAATGCTGCAGCCTTATTTGAGAACTCACACCGAACTAGTCTTGAAGAGAAACGACAACGCAGAAAGAATCACAACCCGGAAACATCACCCAAGGAAACCTTCTGCTGTGCTGTCTGCAACCAGACTTGTCTATCTCGGATTGGCCTTTTTAGTCATCAGCGCGCTTGCAGAAAGCGCAGAATGAGTCCTTCCTGAATCTTTGTTTGCAAAGAAAAGCCAGAGGATATTTATTTAGCTTCTGTAGAGCCCTCCACATATAAGCCCTGGTGGTGCAGTGGTTAAATGCCAGTACTGCAAGCCACCATGTTGCAAGTTCGATCCCAGAGGGCTCCAAGGTTAACTCAGACTTCCATCCTTTCATAGGTCAGCAAAATGAGTACCCTGCTTGTGGGGGTAATTAGCTAATACACATTTGAAACCACTTAATGCAGTGTGGATGTGTAAATTGCTATTGCTTAAACAATTTGTAAGCCACTCTGGGAGCCTTTGTGGCTGAAGAGCGGGGTACAAATACACAAATAAATAAAATAAATAAAAATATAGTAATAAGTATTTAACAAAAGGTTTGGGGTTCCCCCAAGGTTTGCAAACACATAGCATATCTTTAGGGAGGGAAGGTTCTAAGTGCTATGTAGGATGGCCAGATACAAAAAGGACAGGGCTTTTGTACCTTTAAAAATTTGTTGAAGACAGACAGGATCTCATTTCTCTTTTTCATTTTGTAGAAAATAGCCCCCATAATAGGTGGGTGATTGACCAAAACAATTTTGAGACTGAGCATGTTCAGTGAAGATCGAGTGCTAACTGTCTGTTTAGGGGTGGAAAATATGAGAGTAAAGTAGAATAGAATGGAATGCCGTAAAAAGGGCACAGTTGGCTAGTACCCTGAAAATTCACATTGACATTTTGCACTGGGTCCAATTTGCTCTGTTCTAAACTTGATTGCTATTCAATCTATTACTTTTTATAGAAGCCTGGGAGAATGACTGCTAGGTTGCTTGTTAGTATCCAGTTTTGGTTTGAAATAATGAGAATTCCTTCTTTTCTGGAGCAGGAGCTTTTCATTTAAATAATTGAGCTGATAAACTCTGTAGCGGGGCCACTCTTTTTCTCTTTTTCACAAGTCAAACTTGAAATAATCTTAGGTGAACAGCTAAATGTAGACAGAATTTTGTGGCATTATTTAAGTAGCAGTCCGTATGTTGGAGAGTTATGAGCCATCATTGAGCCAATGTGGTGCGATGGTTAGAGTGATAAACTTGGACCAGAAGTACCCAAGTTCAAGCCTCCACAAAGCTACAAAACTTCCAGAGAGGTCTTGAGCCAGTTCAGGTCACTAATTTTCACCTCCTCACAGAGCTGTTGAGAGGATTCAATAGGTAGGTGTGGGACAACCTGTCTTCATTGGAGGAAAATACAGCAAGGAGAAAATAACAAATAGTGGTTCAGATCCAGAGAAAATTGACTGTAATAGCAGCTTACATGCCTACTGCTACAAATGAGCAATTATGCTATAGTGGAAACTGCTTGTGGAATCAACCATTCCATAAGTAGCTAGAGAGTTTTGCCCCTTGCAGGACAAGTCTATGACATTTTTTTGTGCAAATGGAAGAGTAGTGGGGGCAGCAGCAACCAACGTCGCTAGGCAGTCCTGGCCAGTGACTTGTACTCACACACCACTGCAAGAGGAGAAGGTGGCCATCTGGAATGAACCTTTGATCGGAGATTGGCTCTTTCTAGATAATTTTTTCACCAGTCCTAGGCTCTTGGGGTCCCTGGAGAGGTAGCTTGGGAACAGGGTTCCTGGCGTGTCCGCAACTGCACTGTAGGAACCCCTTTTGAGGGAGTGCAGGATAGAGGCCTGTAACTTTACCTCAGCCCCTGGGCTGTTGCCAGGAGAGCAGAGAGTGGGGCTAGAAGGGATTTAAGCTCAACTCCCCACTGCCTCCTCCTTTTCATCACTTTGATCGACCCACCTTCTGGCCGCTGAATCAGTGTGATTTAATTGGTTGCTTCGGGGCAAGGTAGGAATTTTTTGCCCTTTTACCTGGGGTCTTTTTGCCTATCCAACACTGTGGATGTTGACTTGACAATTGGCTTAGGGTGGTGTCTAATAGGTGATCACTTGGCAGGTAGGGGCGGAGATTTTGGTAGTTTGGTGAGCACCTTTGGCACCGCTCCCTTTTGGAGGTGAAGGGGGGAGCTGGAACTGCCCCTTTAGTTCCTGCAAACTGAAGGGTGGGGAAAGTGACCTTCTTTGGGGCTGGCCTGAGGGATAAACCTCTCCCTTTAATTTATGCAAATTGAGGAAGGGACTTTTGGGTGGACCTTCCAGATGCGGACTGACTGCGGACAACCCAGTTTATGGGTTCTTCCTGGGTTCAGATGTTTTCACCCAAGGAAAGTTGGGGAGCTGACTTCCTGCCACAACAGGTCCCACACTAGGTTGCTCCCCCCATGCAGATCTCTCGGAATGGGGTTAAATAGGTTATAGCTAAATAAAAGTGGTCCTTTATATCCCAGCTGTATGTGTAGGCTCTTTATTTGTGTCTGGTCTCCTTATTCCTGTGTCTACCATCAAATGTCCTGTAAAATATAAGTTCCCAAGCCATCCCTCCTATAGTGCCTTGGTGTTAAGGATTTCTAAAAGCCAGGCACTGAAGGAATAGACCTCTGTAGAAAGAGTACCTTAATAGTACCTCAGCCAAGGATCATTTTACCTACAACTGAACAGATAATTGGAGCTGTAATGTCAGCAGTAGAAGGTGAAATCATGGCACTTGGATTCAACTCCTAGGTCTGTCTAGATGTTGGTCAGATTCCTGTTAGTGACATACACAATCATATGTTGGGATTATGCACATGTACATCTTTTTAAAAATGTTGCACAAGGGAGTGTCCAGCATCCCTTTGTACAGTGCCTTCCCTAGGCACAACCTTGATTCATTGGGCAGACATGCTATTTTCTCCAACTGTAAACTTGCATTCAAATGTTGCTCAGGTGACCCACATGCTCCCCTAGCCATTAAGTGGCCATAGCTGTATAATCCACACTGGACAGAGGCAGAAGTCCAGTGCAACAGTGTGGAGAGATCATTATGCTCCCCTCACCAGGATGCAGAATCTTAGTTGATGTATCAAAGGAGGAATTCACACCTGCATTTTTCAAGAGATCCCTTGGTTGTAAAACAGCCATGAGAGATTAACACTGGATTCAAACCATTCACTTCCCCATCGGTCCAAAGACAGTATCATGTGAAATGGGCTCATGCATTCAATTGCAAATCATCTAATGGTGCATTATAATGAGACATCCAGTGAAGTGCATGTACAGTATGTGTAAATGAACCCCAATTGCATAAAGGTGAGAGGAATGTGTTACATTTCTAATGTTAAAGTTGGGCTAAAAATATAGCAGTTGCAGGCCTACTAATAGGCAAAATGAGGTGGTTGCCTTGATTCTCAGTGGAATGTGGCTGTTATCATTAGCATTGAACAAAGGTTCAACTTCCACTTCCTTTGGCTCTTGAACATGGAATAGGAGGCTGCATTATCTTGATCTTTGCCTCAAGCAGCAAGATGTTTTGGGGCAGGTGAAACCCTAGCATTACATTTTGTCGGTGGTAGGGGAAAACAGAATGTTCAAAATGAGAAATGCAAAGTGTAATACAATAATTTGAAAGAAAAATAGAAAGCATCAGAAGAATATTTTTGCAAAGTGTCCTGCTATTGTGAACAACTTCTACCCATAGTGAATAGCAACAATGTCCTGTGTCTATGGAGCCCTCAATAACCTGTGACTGAGCTACTGTAATGAGATGGAATGTTCACAAACACTCCCAAATCCCGAGGGAACAAAGCTATCAGACTATTTGCAATCTCTTTTCTAGGAGGGAAGAGGAGGTTAATCTCAGATGAAATCCTCACAGAAGAGTAGTTTTGCAAAGGATATAGGCAACTTAGAGAAGGGGGAAGTGGGGAGCAGTTATATTTCACATTGATCTGAACCAACTAGTGAGTTACTTGCCTACAAGCTTTTTTTATTATTATTCTTGGGGAATGTAAAACAAAATCCTTTCTCTTTTCCATGTCTGCTTGGAAAGGGTTACAAAGTTTTACTCAGGTGCAAAAATATTTAAATTTGTAGTTAATCTCCAGAGCTACAGCTCATTCTGTTAATGTGTTTTACTTAAATGAAAGTTACAACCGAAAGTTCAAATATATGTGGTGTAACAGATTATGGAGATGCTGAGGACATCTGTCCCACTTTGTGAACAGGCCTTGGAACAGATGTCTCAAATTTCTTCAAATCCAGAACATGCTGTCCGTTTTTAGAGATGAACAACATTTCTCCTCCTTGTCATCAACCACCAAAGTATTATCTTTAATACATAATATGTAAATTCTCAAAGCATCATTTTTCTCTTTAGTGAGTTTAGATATTATAAAATGGTTTAATTATAAAAACAGACAGACCTAGTCCTGGGACCTGTGTAGTTGGAAATAAATGTGCAATCAAAACTGCAATTACCTGCAGAATTTAGTGTAAACAGATCAGCAATCACATAACAAACACAGGCTAGTTTGCATTCTGATATGAATATAGTTAGATCCAAAGCAATTTTCCTTTATTTATCTTAGCTGCTCAGCATAAATAAAGCAAGGGCATTGAAGCAATTAGCATAATTAGAGTATCGTGGTCAGCCCCTGTGTGATTTCTAGAGACGTTTCACTTTAGAATTCTTTTTCCCATACAAGAGTTTCCCTGAGCCACTAAAACATCGCTCTGGGCATTTTTGTATTTCAAATTTGCAAGTTGTCAGTTTGAAAAACCCTTGACACATGGATGTGAAAGCATCTCACAGACAACCACAGAAGGTATACCCTCCGCTTTTCATTATGAAGAAGCAGGGGAATTTCCTTTTTCAGCTCTTTCTTCTGTTTGGCATTTAACCCTAGAAATGTCAGATGTAATTATCGCAACTAACATAGAAGATACAAGGGTTAAAATCAACCTTTACCACCACCACCCAGTCATAGTTTAGGAATGTGTGTGTGTGTTCTGATTACTTTCCCTATTCCAGTTATTTTATTGTGTGTGTGTGTGTGTGTGTTTTAGTATTTATTTAGTATTTTTAAATGTTTAATTATTTAATTATATTTTAAGGGAGTGGTGGGATGGAGGGTTTTATATGTATATTTTAAATGTTGTAAGCCAGCCTGATTGCATTTTGCAGAGGGGTGGGATATAAATAAGAATTATATATAATTGGCTATTTATTGGCTAATTATTATTATTATTTAGTTTTTGCTTGATTAATTGTTACTAGCAATCAGTAATATTTTAGATTTGGTACAAGTTGCTGCAGTTTTTTCATCAGCATGAAATGGAAAGGGTAGGAATGAAGGAATTCAGCATCACCTTTTGAGATTTATTGGTTAATTTCAGCATGAGCTTTAACGGATATGAGTCCACTTCGTCAGATGCATTGATGGAGGTGGAAATACAGCTATGCATATATTAGATTTCCATGGTTGACTCTGGAACGTTAACATACCTGTTGCTGTCCCTCCAGTTCCATCAGTACATCTGAAGAAGTGGATTGATAGCCTTGAAAGGTCATGCTAAAATTAACCAATTTTAGTTATTCAGAGATGTTGCTGAATTCCACCCCCACCCCCCGCCGTTTCCCATTTTTTATGCTAGAACGGACTAACATGGCTATCTCTTTGAAAACAAATGTAATTAATTACAATATCATCGGATGCATTTTCCAGGTATACCTTAGCAACTTAATCCCTGTGATCCAAAACAATGAGCCAATGCATTTTGGCTCGAGTCAAACTGAGCTCAGTAGAATTTACTCTCAAGTAGGAGTGCAAAGGAGTGTAAACAATTTTCATCCACAAGTCAAATTGAGTTCAGTGGGGTAGAAGGATGTGTGGGGGAGGGGCAATATGAAGGCATTGCCTCGCAAAAGAGAATTCCACCCTCCACAAAATTTCCAACTCTATGATTCTATATGTCTCTTCCAACTCTATGATTCTATATGTCTTTTTAAGGATGTTGTACTAGGGGCTGCCCAGTACCTGCTTGTGCAACATCTCTGTCCCCATGCAAGCCTGCATCAGTGGGCAGACCCGTGTTCCCTTGGACATTTAGTGGCCTGGGTGCAGTGTACCCAGTCAGTGATCAGCTGCAGCCAAGAGGAAACAACAGCCATCGCCCTCCTGGTTCTCCAGCTACTCTCTGAAGATCTAGGCAGACCACAGCTTCTGGTTTTTCCTGGCTGTAGGCCTGCACCTGAAAACTTCCCAGGCACCCCATGCCCTCTCAAGCCACTAAAAGGCCATGTGGGCACTTGGAAGCTGCCTTCTGCAGGATGAAGGAAAAGCCCAGCAAAACTGCCTGGGCTTAGACACAAATGTCATTGATGCTTTCATAGCCATTATCTTTTAAAGGTTTTTGCACACATATACAGAGGCAGGAATAGGTTTTCTGTGGTTTTTTTCTGGGCTGTGAGACTGTGTTCTGGATCTGACGTTTCGCCTACATCTAAGGCTGGCATCTTCAGAGAATGGTTGGGTAGGAGTGCGTGGGGGGAGTTATATATGGAGAGGATATGTACATTTGTGTATTTGAATGGCTAGTTTCTGGGTGGAGATATGCAAGGAGGATTAGTGTCTGTTTGGCTAATGGTCCATTGTCTGCTGGAAATCTCCCTCTCCCTGGGTGGAGTTCGTTTGCATGTGTTGAGTTTTGATTTTAGTGTTTTTCAGGACTGGGAACCAGATTTTGTTTTCTTTTAGGGTTTCTTCTGTCCTGTTGGAGTTGTCCAGGTGTTTGTGGATAGCAATAGCTTCTCTGTACATTCTGACATGATTGCCATATTTGTATGATTTGCAGAAATATTTGTAAGTTTCACAGAAGGTTGCATTTGAAGAAGTGGTCTGTAATCCATGAAACCTTATGGTGATATAAAGTGGCTAGTCTTAAAGATGCCACAAGATTCCTTTTTCTTTCCCTTTTTTGTATTTATAAACAATGTGTACATAGAAGCACACACACACGTGATGGGTGTGGGTGATATGTATATGCTTCTTTGAACAGTTGTCCCTTCGCTGGGACAACTTCGTTCCCTTCGTTCCAGGACCCCCCATGAATACCGAAATCCGTGAATACTCAAGTCCCATTATATGCAATGGCATAGCAAAATGGTGTCCCTTATACAAGATGGCAAAATCAAGGTTTGCTTTTTGGATTATTATTTTTTAAAGAACATTTTCAAGCCATGAATACTTAAATTCGTGAATGCCAAATCCGTGAATATGGAGGGACAACTGTATTTCATTTTTGAAAGACGTTTTTGCCTGAGATGAATGTTTTGCATCTGTTGGCTTCCTGCAATATTTTGTTTAAATTTTCCTCAGCATTTTTTTTCCATTACCAAAGATACGGAACAAATCAGATACAGGAAAACTATATTGCCATACTTTTGCTTCCTTTTTAATTCCCAAAGAGTACAAACTAGAAGGCCCTGAGATATTACAAGCCACTTTCCTTGTTCATGGCTGCCCATTCTTAGTTGTGATACCATAGACTCATAGGATCATAGAAGAGGCCACAAGGGTTATCCACTCCAACCTCCTGTCATGCAGGAACACACAATCAAAGCACACCTGACAGATGGCCATCCATCCTCTGTTTAAAAACTTCCAAAGAAGGAGACTCCACCATACTCTGAGGCAGCACATTCCACTGCCAAACAGTTCTTACCATTGGAAAGTTCTTCCAAATGTTTAGGTGGAATTTCCTTTCCTGTAGTTTGAATCAATTTTCCATGTCCTAGTCTCTGAAGCAGCAGAATACCACCCCTTCCTCAAATCATGCTGGAGGCAAGGTCTCATCATATTAAAGGAAGAACTACTACAAGACTCCATTTCACTCTGCTACACTGGGAACAAAACAGTTTATTTGATGGGACAGTTGCGAACCTCAAACCAATTTCCAATTTGTGTCTTCCTTTTCTCTCTTTCCATTCAAGTCTGGCTGCACATCTTCTGTTATTAAATTAGCTTGGTACAGTATCACCACACACTGCTGGGGCTTGCATAGCTCTCACAAGACTGCCTTCCCTGTTCTGAAGGGAAAAGAAGTGTCTCAGATAGGTTCCCACGTATTACTTCTAGTTAAGTCAACCTGCATTTGACCCAACAAACACAGCTGGAAGGGTGCGGGGAATGATGACTCCTGTTCATTGCCAACCCCTTTCTCTATGTTAGGATAGGATGTTAATTCCTATCCTATACTGTATACCTAAAACTCTGTTTAGATCACACATTACCTGTGTGATGTACAGAGCTGGACATGGATGAAGGCTCCAGTCATTCGTAATATTTCTTTGTTTAATTTGAATCCTGGCTTTCTCTCACTATAGGACCAATAGTGAAGAATTACAGAATAGATTAAAAATATAGCTAAAATAATTTATAATTCAAAACTTAAAAACAATTAAATGAGCAATCCTATTGAAAACACTAACTTAAAAACAGTTTAAAAGCATGTAAAATATAGCAATGAAGATAACTATACAGAAATACACCACCCATTAAAAGACCCTTCTGTGACAGCTAATAAACAGCTAAAGACCTGACTAAATTAAAAAAAAAAAAGTATCTGCCCCACAAACTTCATTGGATGTTCTTTGGACAAATCCCTATTACTCAGCTCGACCTACTCCATAGGGTTGTTTTGACCATAAAATGGAGTGATTCCCATATAGTGGGGTTGGAATTATATTTCCTCCATATGTTGTAAGGCTACAAGACTCAGTAGCCCTGGCTGGCCTAGCCACTGGTAGGGATTATGGGAGCTGCAGTCTAATAACATATGGGGGGCTTTATGATTTTCCCTGCCATATACCTTAGCTCCTATAATTTCTTATTCTTGTTGTTAAGAATGTGACATCACCATAGAGGCTCTTTTTCCAGAGTAATGTAGAAGTGGGGGAAGAGATTTTTATGTATGTGTATGTGTATCTATTGTGTATTGATAAATGCTGGCTGAGATCCTGCATCAAACATGTAGCCACAATGCTATAGCTACACTTTCATTCCCTATCTGACCCCTGAAACCCACCTTAAAAGCTGTGATGAAGAGTTGTGACAGTTGCACAGAGGTCCCTGTTTCTGCTCCCCATAGCATCTCTCACTGCTGGAAGAGTCACGTCATCCTGCACTGCCCTGCTCAGCAGCAGCACAGACCCCCGTTGCTCTGACTGGCTTTTAAGGTGGGTTTCATGGTCATTTACAGTTATGGCAATAGTGCCATTATTGGAAATGAGAATATGAAGCAGTTACATTGTCTTAAGTCTAAGTTTGGACATCTTAATTGACTTACAGTATGCCAGCCACTATATCAATTAATATTGATATGCATCAGCATCCTAATACATTCCCCAAGGTCGGAGAAGCCACCTTGAGTCTAAATCTCAACAAGATTTAGGGAAATGGTATAAGTACACCATATTTCTGTCCTTTAGGGGAGAAAACCATTTAGAGTGTCACCTTTGGCATGTGTTGGTTGCAAGACAAGTAATAACAACATCATGATTGTCATGGCAGCCATGAAGCCTTGATGTGCTGTAATAATCCATTGACCTCAGTGTGGCTATTGTGTGATGCAAGCAAATATAGCTGTATATACTTTTAACAAAAACAAAAAAACAAAAAACCTCCAAAAAAAGAATACAAATTTAATGTGGTATAAGAAGCTTTGTCAGATGCATTGAGTGTCAGGCTAAATTGGCAGCAGTCTATGTACATGTAGTTGGGGAATGGGTGAAGTTAGAAAATCAAATATTATACAAAAAGAACATAAAACAACAATTATATCAAAGCAACATAGCCACAGTGATAATTACCAAGTCAGTGTTAGTCATAATAAAGATTTCCTGGAGTTATCACATATAGTCAGATTTTTTTAAAAAATCCCCTTTCTTGATTTAAACTAGAAGTGACAGAACTGAATTTCCTGATGAACAGTAACTCAGCAGTTGCATACTGGGGTCTACCTTTGAAGTAGCTTTGTCCAAGATGACCAGAGTGAACTGGAATGTTAAAATGTTCCTAAATGTTGACTGGCATTCTGTTCTGTATTTACGAGATCGAAAACTGGACTTACGATCCTGGGACTTTGGGGATTTACATTTATGGTCATTTATGAGTTAACATGACCCCCAAAACCTACCTCTTAAGCTAGGTAACACTCTAGCTGAAGGGTTTCTGAGGTGCAGTAGAATGGGGTGCTGGGAAATTATGACTGCAGAGCTCCCTCAGTCATGAGGCATGTTAAGACAAGCAGCTGTGGCAGGACCCCAAGGGGTCTCTCCAGCTTCCCATCTCAATCTGTCCTATGACCAGAAGAGTACTGCAGTTATTATTTCTCATCAACACCTCAGAAACCCTTCAGTTGGATCACTCCCTATTTTATGGGGTAGGTTCTTGGGACATGACATCAGCAGATGTAGCTACAAAAACAGAGCTACATCTGCCAATGCAAGATCTTGGCCGCTGTTTCAATGTCACATTGGTGTCCAGTTGTTCTTTTCAAACAGAGACTGACTAGTTTGTCCTATGTAATACACAAAAGTCATTGCTGAAAAATAGAATACATGCCACTGGACGATGATCTAGTAAATGAATCCAGATCCTCTGTCTTATCAGGATTCAGCTTCAGTTTATTGGCACTCATCCAGTCCATCACAGCATTCAGGCTCTGGTCCAGCAGCTGTGCAGCCTTAGCTGAGTGAATCTACTGACAAGAAGTAGAGCTGAGTGTCATCAGCATACTGATTCCATCAGCATGGAATACTCTGAATGACCTCACTCTCTGGCTTCATTTAGATATTGAACAGTATGGAATACAAGATAGAACCCATGCTCTTCCATCATATGAAAGGGAAATGTCTTTGTCCAGGATGGGCTTCTGATAATTGAATGTACATGTGAGGTGAGTAGTTTTGTTTAAGAGCCAACAGATGACAAGTGGTTTCCTTTAATTTCCTCTTTTAGGTCTGTCCTGTAATAGTTTGTTTCTAGGTGCCTACCAGACCTTGTTGATAGTCTTTTCATATCCTTGGGTAGGTTTTGTCATCTAAGAAATACCTAAGAGAAATACTGAAATTATGAATCTCTGTTTAAGCTGGAACAGATATAGTTGAACTGTGGGGCTTAGCTGCAGACAACAATTTTTGTGGTGTGTTATTGATGGAAACTAGGAGAATGTAGATAAAGTGAATAGAAAGTTGCTAATATTAGGTGGTGTTTATATGTCCTTTATGTAGCTGTTCCTCATTGTCCAGAAAATAAACCTGCTACCTTGACTGTCAAAGCACAGGAGTCAAACCTTTTGAACTTTCAGTGGAACTTTTCAAGTGCTTCCTGCTCATGAATCCAGGTAATGAATATGTCATCAGTGTAGATTTAGGATATAGGGGACAAGAGAAACCATTGTTCTAAGTCACCTCTGAAAAAGTTGGTAAATGGTGGGTCCATGTAAATCCCACTGAACAGGAGGTAGGTTTTCATTCTGTTAGAGATGAGTATGTAACTATTTATGTGCACTGCTTTTCAGTTAAAAACAATATTGTGAAATAACCCCCCCACACACAAAATATGAAAAAGTAATTAATGAAATAATGATAGAATAATTCAATATTTCTTTAAGATTACCAGGGTGGTTGGCAAGGTTGTGATCAAGAAAACACCTGGACAAAGGAATGTTTTTTCTGCAAGTTGAGAAGGCATGTTTGAACAGGAGGAAACCGTCTTGATTGTAATGTGGAGTTAATTTCACCTAGTGGGTGTCACAGCTAAGATGGGCTCCCTCTGCTCTATACTTAAAAGTATATCAAGAGAAACTTTTCTTCTAAAAGCATATGCACAAAATTCACAATGTCCAAATGATACACACTTTGATTAAGCATGCTTTATTTCTTGGTAACTGACATGCTCATGCCACGCTCTCAGTAAAATGTAGTTCATGGGACAGTGTCAGTATGAAAACAGCCATTCATATGAAGATAACTCATTTTAGAAAATTCATGTCAGACGTTTATGATTTGTGGTTCATGTAGGGACGCACCTGTTAAGTATCAATGATGATGATGATGATGATGATGATGATGATGATGTAGGATGCCTTCAAGTCATTTATGACCTATGGCAACCCTAAGGTGAACCTACCAAGGGGTTTTCTTGGGAAGATTTTTTCAGAGGGAGTATGCCTTTACATTCCTCTGAGGCTAAGAGAATGTGACTTGCCCAAGGTCATCCAGTGGGTTTCCATGGCTGAGTGGGAATTCAAACCCCTGGTCTAATGTCTTAGTCCAACGCTCAAACCATTACACCATACTGACTCTCAAGTATCTCTGTAGATTCTGTAAAATGTATCCCTGAGAGAATATGATGAGCCAGAGTAAAGTTTCCTTCAGGAGTATAAAACATCAGAATTGTTGCCAGTTAAAAGTCTGCTTTTCCATAGGTTAAATACATAATTGTTCCCAATATCTTGTCACTTATACAAAGTACTTCACCTGAAATAACTAATGTATTCATGTGATCTTTTAAAGTTGGCTTTAATAGCAGTTCTATGTTGAAGATGCTGGGGTGAAGCCCAAATATCACATGACTGTGGAGATTTTCAGACATGCCAAAATCGCTGCTTGCCGCGCGAGCAGCCTCCCGAAACTGCTGCGCGGCAAGGGTCTTCTTCGGATGACGCTGTGCCTCTGGCGAAACCGTCCGTGTCACTTCCGTGAAGCTTGGGACGGCTCCGCGCCATATTTCAAGCACGGGCAGCTATATTAATGTGACATTTATGTATCTACTAGTTATTCTCATGCTTGTTTTTTAGTTTTCACTGTATTCTCATGAGCCCTAAATTCATGGTTTAAGAACCAGGAAATGCTTGTTTCTCAGAGAGCTATTCTTAATGCCTCTTTGCTCTGAGATGCCTGCAGCCTGGTGATAGGTGAAATCATGCACACTTCCCTGAATTCTCTTTTGTGTATCTGAAGTGTGTATCCATGTGGCATGGTTAACTCAAGCTAAACCAGCCACCCAGTATTTTTACTGTGACTACCCTAGTAGTGCTAAATTATTTGTCTCTGTGTTCCCATAACGTACCAGATTGCAACACTTAATAGTACCTTCCCTCTTGTAAAGGCCATAATTAAACATTATACTGGAAAGGGTTTTAGTCTTTTTCCTTCACTCTGAAGATAATTAATCTGGAGTTAATACACTGCTAATATGGACTCATAATATTTGTTTTTAAGAGAACAGTGTGGAATAAGCCTTTTATTTCATGCCAGAGCAGCAAATGTTATCTTCCCAAATATCTACGGTTAACCCATATATCTACAGTTAAGCCAGTACCAGCCAAGGCAGGATTTATCTGCTTTGATAAGTGGTGCTTCATCTGTTCTATAGAGGGAGTTGCCTAAGGATCATAGTTTGGGAGAATGCAATGATTTGTCACTGGAGTTACGAATAGTTTAAGTGGCTCTGAGCCCATTTTAACAACTTGGGGTGATATGGGTAATTAGAAAGGCCCATCATGGAATAGGGATTCAGCCTGTCCTGGAAGGGATCACATTCCCCCTGAAATCTCAGGTTCGCAGCTTGGATGTGTTTGTGGACTCCTCAGATCTGAGCTTGGGTGCTCAGGTTTGGGCTGTGGCTAGGCTTCCATTTGCACAGTTATAATTTGTGCACCAGCTGCGCCCATTCCTTGACAAGTCAGATCTGGTTACGGTAACACATGCCTTTTAAAAAAAATATTTTTTATTACTATAATTACATACAACATCCATTGTCCATTGCTCATAAATATAATAAATCATATTGCATAACTTTCAGAGCACATATTTACAAAATATCTATAGTTTTTCTGTCTCTCCCATATTCCCTCCCTCCTTCATTTTATTTATTTATTTATTTATTTATTTATTTATACCCCGCTCTTCAGCCACAAGGCTATCAGAGCAGCTTACAAATTGTTTTAAGCAATAGCTATTTACACATCTACACTGCATTAAACAGTTTCCAATGTGTGTTAGCTAATTGCCCCCCACAAGCTGGGTACTCAATTTACCGACCTACGAAAGGATAGAAGGCTAAGTGAACCTTGGAGCTGGCTGGAATCGAACTTGTGACGTGGTGGCTTGCACTACTGGCATTTAACCACTGCGCCACCAAAGACTTTAATTCATCCTGTTTATACATAGGTTCTTCACATGAATCAAGGTTTCAGCTTCTAACTCACCTCCAGTAACCTTCAGTGTCTTAACTTAACAGAGAAATCAACTCTTCCTCATTTCCTTCATCCATCATTTAGGTTTTTTTTTCCCAATCACCATGCAGCATAGTTCATATGAATAATCTAAATGAATTTTTAATATTTAAATCCAAAAGTCATCTTTTCCCCATGGTTGTTGTGTAAATATTTCCATAGTAATTTCTAGTCTTTTACAAACTTTTTGCTTGGTTTACCCTGCAATTTCTGTATAAGTTTGTCCATCTTTGCTAATTCTATTATTTTTTCTATCCATTCATCTTTTTTTAGCACCTCATCTCCAATATTTAGCGAGAAGTATTCTTGCTGCAGTTATCATAAACCAATATTCTCTCTCTATTTCTCTTCCTGAATTCCTTTCAAAAGGAGAAAATCCTAAAAGGAAAAATTCTGGTTTTGAATCAATCTTCTTCTGTAATATATTTTGGATCAATGACCTTATCATGACCCAGAATTTTTTCACTATAGGACAACCCCGCCACATATGTAAAAGTTTCCTATTGCCGTAACACATGCCTTGATTACCTCCCACTTGGACTACTGTAACACACTCTACGTGAGGCTGCCTTTGGAAACTGTTTGGAAACTTCAGAGAGGGTCCAAAATGTTGCAGCCAGGCTGTGGCTGCAACATGTGACCCCCCCCCCAGTTGAAAGAGCTGCATTGGCTACCAGTCCATTTCTGGGCAGAATTCAAAATGCAGGTTTTGACCTTTAAAGCCCTAAACGGCTTGGGTCCAGACTATCTCAAAGAACGTATCTCCCTATACAAGGCAGCCCAAGTGATAAGATCGGCAGGGGAGGGCTTTCTCTCAGTCCTACCACCTTCACAGGTGTGGCTGGTAAGGACTCGGGAGAGAGCCTTCCCTGTGGCTCCTCACAGACTGCAGAACTCCCTTTCATGGGAGGTCTGGTTGGCCATCTCCCTGCTCTCTTTTCATCAGCAGCTGAAGCCATTTTTATTTAGGCAGGCATTTGAGAAGTGAATTTTAATCAGTGTGCTGTTTCTAATGCTTTAACGTTGTATTTTTTATTGATTTTATGTTTTTAATTCATGTTGTATTTTTAATTCTGTGGAAATTAATTCATTTTTTTAATTTTTGTAAATTGTGATATTTTAGCTGTATAGTAGCACCCCACCATCTGCTGATTCACCATTCATTTATTCAATTATCTATGGATGGTGACAACGAGGGAGTAGGGTGGGTGGAGAGGGAGAGGATGTCAGGAGGTGGGGCTGACCTGATGGCAATTGCAGGCCGCATGGAGGTGGTGGTAGCCTGATAGTGAGCACATGGGGCAGTGGAAGCCGGGCAGTGGCAGCAGGTGAGCTTGAGGGGTGGGTGGGTGGAGAAGGCTGGGAAGCAGCCTGGCCCAGTGGAGGAGGAGGAGGAGGCTGGGCAGCAGTGGCAGGCAAGCAAGCGAATGTTGGGTGGGTTGAGAAGGCCAGGAAGCAGCCAGGCCAGATGGAGGAGGAGGCCAGGCAGCAGCAGCAGGTGAGTAAGTGAGGGGTGGGTGGGTGGGGAAGGCCAGGAAGCAGCCAGGCTGGGTGGCAGTAGCGGAGGAGGCTGGGCAGCAGTGGTAGGCAAGTGAACAAACAAGTAGGTGGGGGAAGGAGGGAGGAGGTGATCTGTTTGGTACTGGATATTTGAACATATTATCACCATCATCAGCATCACTTTATTTATCTCTTGCTTTTCTCCTAGTCTGGGGACATTTTCAGACGATCCTTGCAGCACAAGGATCGAGCAGGAGAGGTTCGTAGCAGCAGCGCGGCAGGGGGTCCATTTCGGATGACGCCATCCCTGCAGCGAAATCGTCCGTCTCGCTTCTGTTTAGGGTTGGAGCCTGCCGCACCATATTCAGCCAGATTTTATTCACGGATTTCACTGCAGGGATGGCGTCGTCTGAAATGGACCCCCTGCCATGCTTCTGCTACGAACCTCTCCTGCTCGATCCTTGCACTGCAAGGATCGTCTGAAAATGTCCTGGGACTCCAGATGGCTTACAAAAAGCAGAAAATTACAATAAAAGCATTGGAGAATTGGCCAGCTTTTATAGAAACATACAACTAATTGTGGTTATTTTCCCTGCTTTTTTGTTATTTTTTTGCTTTTGTTATACTGGATCATTGTATGTAACTGAGAGCCATTCTGAATGTAAATAAAAAATATAAAATTCTATTTAAAAAAGAAAAAAAATACAATAGTTCTTCAACATCTTCACAGGCTTCTCGTCTGTCTTGGTACAATGCATAGTGTTGGTTTGATCTTTAAGGTTCTTCACAGGTTGGGGGCCAGGACATCATTGGGCACCGCAATTCAGGAAGGATATTGAGAAGCTGAAACGTGTCCATAGGAGGGTGACCAGGATGGTGGGAGGTCTGGAGGCCATGCCCTATGAGGAATGGCTTAGGGAGCTCGGCGTATTTAGTCTGGAGAAGAGAAGGTTGAGAGGTGACATGATAGTCATGTTTAAATATTTGAAGGGATATCATACTGAGGATGAGGCTTGTTTTCTGCTGCTCCAGAGACTAGACATGGGAGATTTTCAGACCTGCCAAAATGCATGTCTGCCGCGCGAGCAGCCTCCCGAAACTGCTGCGCGGCAAGGGTCTACTTCGGACGACGCTGTGCCTCTCGCGAAACCGTCCGTGTCACTTCCGTGAAGCTTCGGACGGCTCAGCACCATATTTCAATCTCGGACAACCTCCGTGATTGAAATATGGCGCCGAGCCGTCCGAAGCTTCACGGAAGTGACACGGACGGTTTCGCGAGAGGCACAGCGTCGTCCGAAGTAGACCCTTGCCACGCAGCAGTTTCGGGAGGCTGCTCGCGCGGCAGACATGCATTTTGGCAGGTCTGAAAATCTCCATGGAGCAATGGGTTCAAGCTACAGGAAAAGAGATTCCAGCTAAACATTGGGAAGAACTTCCTGACAGTAAGAGCTGTTCGGCAGTGGGATATACTGCCTTGTAGTGTGGTGGGGTCTTCTTCCTTGGAGTTTTTAAACAGACGCTGCATGGCCATCTGTCAGGAATGATTTGATTGTGTATTCCTGCATGGCAGGGAGTTGGACTAGAAGGCCCTTGTGGTCTCTTTGAACTCTATGATTCTATACCTTTCATAGCTAAAACTTGACATCTTCTTTAGATCTGTTCTGTGAATGGCCTACCAAGTGAAGCAAAGCTGATTAATTGTGAAAGAGCCTTTTCAATAGTGGTACCTGGTTTATGGAATGTCTGCTCCTAACAGATGTGACTGGCACCTCCTTTGTTTTCATTTTGGCACTGGGGAAGACCTTTTTTCTACCGCCACTCCCAAGCTGTTGAAATCTGCTTTAGGTTTTACTCTGAAATACACTTAATAGGGAATAAACTCCAGCAAATAACAGTGTGACTTACATTCAGATAAACAAGCATTGGACTGTGGTGTTGGCCTGATAAATCTGTTTTAGTTCACTTTTATTCTCTGATGCTCATGCTTCATATTTTATTGCTACAGTTATTGAATTTTTAACTTGCTTTGCTTTAAGTTGTAAGCTACCCTGAGGACTTTTTCTTATGGACTATCAATGCTGTAAATAAAATACAATACAGTACAGTACAATAAATCCCCAGCGTATATAGAAAGTATTTTGATGACACTCACAAATGTTTGTACAGATAAGTGTTTTGTTGGTACCATAGAAACAGGCATTGCTTAATAAGGGTTATATCTCTCCTACCTTTAAGTGAATAGTACTTAGAAGTATGGAAATTTAGCAGAACCGAGAGGAATCCATAGCTTAAAATTGCAAGAAAGGTATATGGGATAGTTTTGAACAATTAAAAGAAATGGAAGCTAACCCTTGCTATAGTGACTGCTTGGTGTAAAGGCTTCTGTCCTACTGCCTTTCTCTTTCCTTTCAGTTCTAATTTCTTCCTCCTATTCACCACAAAACAAATAGTAAAACACAGACTGTCTCAATGACCGAGCATCTTACTTATTTCATAGCTGCAGTAAACTACTTCCCAGTTCTTTGAGTCTGGCTACGAGCTAGAAAGATACAAGTGCATATTTCTATTACATTAGGTTTTCTTGTTCCTTTACCCTTCTGCCTTTTATCACCCTTCATTCCAACTAAAATCCATTCCATATTTTGCACAATCCTATACACACACATACACAAACACAGACAAGTTGGTCATTATATTGTCCTTTGTGTCAACATTTAAATTCCCTTGTTCTGTGTTTAGTTTGAATAATTACCAAACAAATTGCAATTAAAACTCCAGGACATGACCTCATGCGATTTATTCCTTCTTTTCCTCTTGTATTTAATACATTTCAGATACTGAAAATACCAAATCTTTGTCCTTTTTTTATTTTGATACTTATCAGTAATGGAAACATTCCAAAACAATCAGCCAAATACCTATTCTTTGTTCATTTATTGCCTTCTGTGAAGATAAATTGACTGTACTCAACTCTCTTCAGCATTTTTCTTCACCTAGATATTATTGCCTTGTGCAGCCACCCCAAGGTGACTGTTATCACTTAATTAAATCCTTGCACGCTGGGAAGAAAAAACAACATTGTTCGTTTATAACCCCAAGGAGCTTTCTTTAAAAAAAATAAAAAAGACAGCAAGCTTTCCCCTGTTTTATTAACTTATTCCTGGCTACAAGAAGACATACTTTGTTGATGAGCAAAAGGTTGTATTAGCTTTTTATATTCCAGGTAAACTTGTCTATTCCCTCAGAAAGAACTTGTGGGCATTGCTACAAAGGAAAAATAAAGGAGAGGGTCTCTGCACACCCTGAAATTCTAGTAAAGGTCTCTGTAAACATCAAGCTAGGAAGGAGGAACAGGGGAGGGAGAAAACGAGAGAATAAAATGCAAACATAAAATTGGAACAAGGCAAAAAGTGAGATGACGCAGATCTACAATGGGAAAACCTATTGCAGATCTCAGGGAAAATTGGCATTAGGAACAGCTCTTTTGTGGGAGGAAGATATATCAGAGCTCTTTATGTTACTGTCTAGGGCAGCCTCTTTTTATTAACCTCTTGGTTAATGTGCTCTCTCTGTCCATCGATTTCAGACTGAGAAAGACGGAGCTCTTGCTCTTACCTTTGTGCTTCACCTCTACAGTGTTCAATCTGGTACTGCTGTACACTTGAAAACAGTAAAGGAAAGAATTGAGGTGAACCATTCATTGGTGGCAAGACCTGTGATCTGCTTTTATGTTGTTTTAAGCACAGTGCTTGATATTAGGAAGTTCACTCAAAGCAGCATGTTTCCAGCATATGTATAGTCATTTAGTTGCCCTGTTAGCTCATTTCTACTCCATTAAACCAAGGCCTAGAAAAATAGGCTTTTATCTATTCTAAAAGTTTGACTCAAGGAACCATATGTTTTGTTCACAGTGCTGAATCATTTTGCCACCTGCTGGGTTCAGCAACACAGTAAATGCTATTTAAGATTATAATACTTCCAAGAAGTGTTCCTGCTATAGCATAATCCACATGGAACCCATTGCATTCCAGGGTATGGGGAGATGGGGTTCATACATACGCGTTAAATAATTCACAATTTGAAACAACTCTTATTTTACAAATACTATCTTTAACAGTTCATTTATAATGCTGTGCAAAGATGTACAGTAGGATTCCTGTATTCACTGATTCAATTATCCGCGGGATACAAAACAGCACACCTACTATAGAGTCCTCCTAGAAAAATGTGTTCTCTCTAGCCATTTTCTAGGTCCTCCAAGGCAACCCTATGGTATTTTAAACTGGAAGTTCCATTATGTTCAATGGTGTTCACTATTATCCATGGTTTTTGGTATCCATGGGAGCCCCCGCACCAATCCTCAGCAGATAAGGGGGTACTACTGTATTGTTTTGAATGATAGTTGGGTTCTAATCCCTTGTTGGAGCATATACCAGATACTTACACATGTACACATCTGCAGGGGATTGGAATCATTCCTGATATTCTAGCTGCTCAAAAAAGTCCCAAGGAAATTGTAGGAATAATTGCAGTTCAAATGGGCTACCTTCACACTATGGTACTTGAGTAGAGAATCTACTGACCAAACATCATTGTACCCATGGCTTTCTTGCAGAGATTGAAGAAGTTATTGTTTGGGATTATTGGCTGTGTGCCCCAAAAGTAACTGTCCAGAGCTCTGATTTCTTGCCATCCTGAGCACCATCCAGCTTTCTGGATATCACAGGGGCACCCAGCCTGGGTTGCTGGAGCTGTTGATTAGTTACTGTTGTCTTTTTTAATGGTAAGAGTATGTATATGTTTATTATTTGTTTATTATCTTTATATCCCATTTTTCTCCTTAAATTTGAGACTGGTGGCTAACAATAAAATAAACAAAACCATTCCAGTTCAATATGGAAAACATGAATCAAATCAAAATAAATAATCTTTAGAAGTAGTTAGGACTAATAATTTAAAACAAAATCAAAACAAAATGCAGCATCCACTGGGTTTAAAAGCTCCTTTCAGTGCCACACAACCGCATCATTAAAGGAGTGCTTGAATCAAAACGTTTTTGCCCCCCTCCTCCATGGAAAGACAACAGGAGATGGGGCCAGCCTTACTTTCTTGATAGGGATTTCTTCAGGCCCCTTTCATATTCCCATTAAACACTCTGAGGTATCAGTAGCAAGAGAAGAGCTTATGTACATGGGCCAAATAAAACAATCTCATTATTTTCACAGTGAGCTGTCCAGACAATGGGCAAATCAAATCTGGGTCTTTTCAGTGCCTCAAGGCTTTAATTCATACCAAAAAAGATGGTATTTACTCTGGACTGGAGTGAAAAATCTGGATATTTGAGTATGTTTGTGTGAACTGCACTCCATAGCAATACCAGTGTGGGGTTGGGGGGGATTGACCGATGACTGGAAGAGGTCAGGAGGGAGGCTGTCTGGGCCAGGTGATCAGCTGACTTTTCCCACCACCAAATGCCTTGTTCCCTGTTTCAATTTCACTTTATGTGGTTCCTTTGTTGCCATTTATTTTGCATATGTGGTAGTTGTTTGGAGAAATGCATACCAATATACCCATATCGTTATTAGGTGTGCATATTTCTGCTTAATAGGATGCCAATCTATGGTAAAAGGCATGCATACATTTGCATGCATGGGGGAGGGGGAATGAGTGGCCACAGCTGTGTGGCCATGCATACTGCAATTTATTGGACCAGGGTGAATTCAAAAGGGAGAATTTTGTAGACAATGCTCCCAAACTCACCTCAGGTTGTGTGGTGATCATGCGGACAACCCCTTGGTCTCTGCAGACCAGAGTAACCTGAAGAGAAGCTGTATTTTCCTATCAGTGTGTAGACAAGCCCAAGGTCTCCCCAATTATGTCAAAGCCCAGCCATGCTCTTATAAGGTTCAGATGGCCGTCATGTAGGGTTTCATAACCAGCATTTTGAATTGTGTCTGGAAAGAGAGTGGCAACGGGTGAACCTGTCAGAACAAGAGAGTCACATGCTTCCTGTAACTGGTCAAGCTGTCAGCAATATGGACATAGGATTTTGCTCCACTTGAAGCTTACAAACACTTTTTTGAAGGTAGCCCATGTACAGCACATTGCTGTAGTCCATAAAAGATGCACCCAACACCCAGATCCAATGTCCCGAGGAACAGGAGCAGGTGGAGTGCTGGCTTCAGCTTTGCAAATGTATTCATGGCCACCATGGAAATTTGGGCATCCAGCTTCATGGTTGAATCTAGGACCAGCGATACACCCATACTGCAAACCTGGTGGAGTATGAGCCCATCCAGCACATGCTGAATTTCTAGTCCCTATTCTGCCGTTCAACTGACCAGAAATATCTCCATCTTGTCTAAAGTAAGCGTCAATTTGTTGCCCTTATCCACTTCATGACTGATGTCAGACACTGGTTTAGAAGCAGAACAGCTCCCTTGGATTTAGATGTAAAGGAGAGATAGAATTGAATATCGGCATACTAATCATAGATATCAGTGAAAGAAGGATACAACAACTTGGTGCTGTTTTGATTTGGTTACATAATGAACTTAGTATAAAAATTATAAAATGGAACAATCCACTCAGTAGTCCTGCTTCTTCAAAGGAATATGAGGAACGGTTTTGTCAGAAAGAACTCACACTTTACTGACATCGCAAGTCACTGTCACCTAGTTCAAAATGCATTGCTGCACTAACTGCAGGAGAATGTTACGAAACCATAAGGAAATATCATGCAAATATACCTGTCATAAACACTTATGTATGTATGGAGCTGTATCTCAAAACATCTTTATGATACCCCTTCTTTTTATTTATATCTCTCATCAGTCCTCAACTTTCCCATGAACAGTTTGTAGCAACATACTTCCTTTATTTCCTGTGCTCTATTGTACATAAATATGTGCAGTTCAAACAACGACATATATCTTTCCTACTTACACCAACCTCCACTTCCCCTTCAGCTCTTGTAGCCTGTGTTGAATTTTAGATAGTGCCGTAAAAAAAAAAATTGTTGGGGCAGGGCTCTGTCTTCTTCTACTCTGAAAAGTCCCATGCACACTGATAGTGCTATATATTATGAATGATAGTTCGCTCCACTTTGCAGGGAGCCTTCAGCACCCCTTCTTTAACCTTTAAGACTGTGAACGCAGCTGTCCCATCAAACTCTGACTACTCTCCAACTTCTCCTCTTATTTAACCAAATAGGAGCCTCAGATTGCAGAAACACCTGCAGACTCTTTAAGGAGATTATCGGACGGACCCTGATATTGAAGAAACATCCTCTGAGGACATACACCATTAGCCAACAAAACATTATTTATAGTCATTATTAGCCATCATGGCTGCTTCTTTACAAGAGTCTAAACAGGTTTATTAGAAAGTGAGTTTTACTTGATTTCATAGCTCTTACTCTGAAGTAAACATGCACACTATTTCCAACTAGTTCAAATAATGAAAGTGCAATCCATTTTCACCCAAAAGGGAAGAATGCTGTGCTGTAATTTGTTGTGCCTTGTGTATTTGCAAGTGCATTGGAAGCAAGTAAAATCTATACTTATCTTTACTTATCTTTACCTCCAGAGGATTAAATAGCTGGTGAACGAGGGAGGGAGGAAACAGCCTTTCCCTGCAGCCTGAAGTAGGATTAGGAGTCCTGTTGACAGCAGAGCTACATATTGTCCTCTCACCTGGTCTCATATTCCAGCTGTGAAACAGAAGGGGAAGGTCAGCACAACAGCAGTGCACTGTAGTGGTAAAGTGAGCTGTTCTGAAATCATTGAGGACCAAGCTTCCGATTTTATCAGAATAATTGATTTTCTCATGAACAGGCACTCCAGTCCATATGGGGGTATACTTCTACAACAAAGCCAAGCAGACTCAGTACTTCATTAGAAAATATACCTAAAAGTCTTGCTTGTTTATTTGTAATGTAGATTTGGTCTTGCTACCCTGTGAAGGTGGAGATAGGTGGAATTACCAGCTGGGTTGGATGGAAAACAGAGGGAAAGTGCTGTTAGGAATTCAGGGGAGAAAAGAAGTTTGCATTTGTAGCCACTGACTGGATGGACAGATGATTTTATCCATTCATTTCATTTATGTCCTGCCTTTCCTCCAGGTAGTTCAGAGTTACAAGCATGGTTCTCCCCCAGCCCAGCTTCATCCCCCACCGCAGTCATGTGAACCAGGTTAAGCTGAAAGTGACCAGAGAGAGAAAACAGATTCACTTTAATCCCATTTTAAAAATGAATTTATACAATTCATGGTCTGTGAGACAATTAGTTTGTGCTTCTCAGTTTCCATCATTGGGGAAAATACAAAAGCATCAGATCCCCCCGCTTTCCTTTACAAATTATATGCAAATATATGCATACAACTCAAAATGTGTATTTTTTTAAAATGTGCAGAACCACATTTTAATCAGTGGGAAAACACATGCAAACATGGGCAATGTAATAGTAGTAGTAGTGTGTCTTCAAGTCATTTCAGACTTAATGAGAACCTATCATGGGGTTTTCTTGGCAAGATTTGCATCGGAAGATATTTGCCATTGCCTTCCTCTGAGGATGAGAGTGAGTGATTTGCGCAAGGCCACCACCTGGCAGATTCAAACCTGTTACATCACACTGTGTAGCTGTGTGTACATTAATACATGCCAAAAAGTATTCACCTTAGAAATCATAGAATCATAGAGTTGGAAGAGACTACAAGGGCTGCCTAGTCCAACCCCCTGTCCTGCAGGAATACATAATCAAAGCATTCCTGACAGATGGCCATCCAGCTTCTGCTTAAAAATCTCCAAAGAAGGAGACTCCACCACACTCCATGGCAGGGTATTCCACTGTCAAACAGCTCTTACTGTCAGGAAGTTCTTCCTAATGTTTAGGTCGAATCTCCTTTCCTGTAGTTTGAGTCCATTGCTCTGTGTCCTGGTCTCTGGAGCAGCAGAAAACAAGCTTGCTTCTTCTTCAATAAAGGTAGGATAGGGAGGAACCCAGTGAAACTGAGCTTCGGAGATGTTCACATCAGTAATAGTAACTAGGCAAAGGCCACCCAGCGAGCTTCACAGATGACTAGGGAAAGAACCTTTGGCATAAGGAAGCAGAGTACAAACTGTGATATCATTGTCTATGTATTTGTTTGTATAAAGGGATGTATAAAGGATTTCTTCCTGCTGACTTTTATATGGCCTCCCCTCTCTGTTCCCCAGCTGCAGTGCCTGGACATGCCGTGGGCTAGATATTACCCTAAGAGTGTCCCTTGAAGTTTAGGAGAATTATAGCTCAAAGGGAAGCCTGTAAGAGGAGGGTGACTTTGGGGATCTTCCACCTATGTGTACCAGTACTAACTATAGAGAGTACTCCAGTTAAAATTAAACAAAGTATTTTATTTGAATTAACGCAAAACTATTATATAAGAACATACACTCTTAAGAACCATACAAAGCTATTAAAAAGAAAGGCTGAAGGATTTCCACCTGACTCCAAGGGAGCTGTCTCTGTGCTAAACCAGTGTCTGCTGTCAGTAATGGAGTGGATGAGGGCAAACAAATTGAAAATAAATCCAGACAAGACAGAGATGCTCCGGGTCAGTAGAAAAGGCAGATCAGGGAATAGGGATTCAGCCTATGCTGGATGGGGTCACAATCCCCCCAAAATCTCAAGGTCCGCAGCTTGGGTGTGTTTCTGGACTCAAATCTGAGTTTGGATGCTCAGATTTCAGCTGTGGCCAGGAGTGCATTTGCACAGTTAAAACTTTGCGCCAGCTGCCCTCATTCCTTGACAAGTCAGATCTGGCTATGGTGACACATGGCCTTGATTACATCTTGTTTGGACTACTGTAACACATTCTACGTGGAGCTGCTTTTGTAAAATGTTCAGAAACCTTAGTGGGTCCAAAATGCTGTGGCCAGGCTATTGACTGGCATTGGTTACAGGGATCATGTGACACCCCATTGAAACAGCTGCATTGGCTACCAGTCTGTTTCCGGGAAGAATTCAAATTGCTGGTTCTGACCTTTAAAGCCCTAAATGGCTTGGGTCCAGACTATCTGAAACACTGTATCTCCCTACAGAAGTTGGCCCAAGTGTGAAGATTCGAAGGGGAGGACTTTCAGTCCCATCACCTTCACAGGTGTGGTTGGTGAGGACTCAGGAGAGAGTCCTCCCAGACTGGTTGCTCCCAGACTGTGGAACTCCCTTCCACGGGAGGTCCAGCTAGCCCCCTCCCTGCTCTTTTTGTCATCAGTTGAAGATGTTTTTTATTTAGGTGTAGAAGGGTAATAGTTACCAGTCTCGGAGAAAGATGTCTACACAGTAGAGAGACTCAGAGTCTGAGGGTGGCACAAAGAATCTGGTCCATCCAGAAATAGAATGGCAAGGCCCTTCCATGATATGCTGGCTGTGACACACAGAATGGCTTGTCCAGTCTGTGGCAAATATAGTTAGGGTTGGAGCGAGGATATTTATACCTAATGTCATAATCTGTAGGGATGTGTTAGATATAACAAATCCTGGATGGCTTTCCCATGGAATGGACAAAAGAGTCCAGAAGGAGTTGATTGCCTTAGCATTGGAATAACCAAACATTGATGGGATTGCGAAGTGGAAGGCTTTCACGGCTGGCATCCATAGATTTTCCTTGGGTTTTTTTCCAGGCTGTGAGGCCATGTTCTGGAATAGTTTCTTTCTGACGTTTTGCCTGCATCTATGGCTGGCATCCTCAGAGAATGCCAGCCTTCACTGAGGATGCCAGCCACAGATGCAGGCGAAACATCAGAAAGAAACTATTCCAGAACACAGTCTCACAGCCCAGAAAAAACCAAGGAAAATATATTGATGGGATTTGCAACAACTTCTTAATGTTCAGACAGGTAGGATGTATAGGAAATATTTCCATATGGGATGGGTTGAGGGATGGTCATGGATTGCGCTTTTGAAAGTATAAGCCTAGACTCGTTAATGACTAGGTTTTCCCCATAATCCTACCTGGGGTTTTCCATGATTCTGAAAACGTCTGAGGTCATTGTGACCTTGACTGCCCTCTGATCAGCTTGACCCCAAACAGTGTCTTGCCAGTGTGGCCTTGAAAACTGTCCACTATGTGCAGTTAAGAAGTAGGGATGGTAGGGTATACTAACATAAAATTATCAGATGATTAGGCTTTGGGCAGGGCTATTTGACAGGGCTGGATAAGGGCAAATTCTGTGTGAAAACGGTTGCAGGCCAAAATGTTCAACTCTGGCTGCATTGGTCAAGGTAATGGGGGAACTAAAAAGTTAAATACTGTAGTAATAACTAGTTTTCCAAAACTCATTTTCATGTTGGTGTGCATTCTCTTTTTGTCTACATATTGTGTAAAACATCAATGAACTATCCTTGTTAATCAGTCAACCACCATTCCCCAGTTGTGTCACTACATGAAAAAGTGCATTGCTTCACATATTTTGACATTGCAATGTAGCTAAGCAGACAAAGTTTTGCGGGCAAATTCTACAGCAATATAAAACTACTGGCTTTTGTATTCCAGAATCTGCATATTACCAGACAATTGTGGACATGCCCAATAAAATACATTTGCAACATGCATATAGAAAGATGCACATTACAAATACACATTACAAATGTGCAGAAAAGCACACGGCTTTTATGTGAGCATATATGTGGGGCATATATGTGAACAATGCATAACTGTGCACATTTTAAATATGTACCCTGAAAAGGGATTGTGTGTGTGTGTATTAGAAAAGAAAAATTAAATGGAGGGAAGCCAGCATGGACTGAATATGTAGGTGGTGAAAGAGGAAGTCTCTGGATGCTGATGTGACAGATGTGCACATCCATATCCAATCCATGTTTTGCATAGTTGTTACATGTTCCATGCATTTGTATTTAGCAAAGATCCTGTATATTTTAAGAAAGAAATTAAGGTGTTGGAATGACCTCGGTCTTAAAGCAAAAGAAAAATAATCGCTGTATGATCATTTTCCTTCTAAATATTTGTATTTTGCTTTACACTAAGTGCTGTGTGATCATTTTTCTGGTCTCTCTGGTGCTAAAACTCTAGAAACCACTTCAATCATACATGTTCAGCATGAACAGGCATCCTCTGAAAGGTCAGTGCTTTAATACCCAACTCCCACATCAGGAAATTTTAATTGCATGTGGTAGACATTTCTTCCTCCCTCACAAAGTCTCTTCCTACCTTATACATCCCTTATACACTTTCTTTCTATACACTTTTAATTTCTTTGTTCTTTACAGTTCACCTTGGAAGCTACTCTTCATATGTCAGCCACACCAAGTGTTAAAATAGGGTCAGTACAAGTCTGTAATGCTACAGTACCTGTCCACATTAAAAACATATGTTTTGTAAAAGACATATGCACATTATGATATACTTCACAGAGAACAGAAGTAACTAATATATTGAGATTGCTGAGAAGAGGACAAAAATGCAAATGCATTTATTGTATCAAATATAAATGGGGAACTCTAGAAACCACAGTTCAATAATCATTTCTCCTCTTATAGTATATCTGTTCTTCTATTCAGCCTATCAACTTAGTGAAGGCTGTTTGCTTAGATACCCTCCTTGCGCTCTCTGGAATTTAAAACCATCCAAGAGCTTCAAGCCACAGCAGGTCATCAGACTATTAAAACCTTAATCCTAGTGAAGCCTAACATATAAATTAAAATAACCTATCCCTCTGGTTGACTTTCACTGTGCTAGTATTGCATGAAACATCAAACCATTTCCAACCAGTAGTTTTATCACGATGTATAATTTGCCTGCAAATCTTTGTCTGCTTAGCTATGGTTGCAATGTCAGAAAATGTGAAGGAATGCACTTTCTCATGCAGTGACACAACTGGGGAATGGTGGTGCACTGATAACAAGGAGAGTTCATTGATGTTGTATACAACGGGCAGACAAAAAGAGAATGCACACCAACATGAAAATGAGTTTTGGAAAAACTAGTTATCACGCCTTAACTTGTTTAGTTCCCCCCATTACCTATACCAGTGCAGCCAGAGTTGAACATTTTGGCCTACAACAGTTTTAACAGAGAATTTGCCCTTATCCAGCCCTGTCAGAAAGCCCTGCCCAAAGCCTAATTATCTGATATTTCTGTCAATCATTTAACTGCATGCCTGCATTACACTGTTTGCTGATTTGGGAGTCAAAACCAGAACTAGCTGTGTCCTATGATGCTCTGAAGCATACATTCTCTTTCCAGTTTTCAACGTAATTTACTAACATCTGTACACAGTCATCCAAACTTCAGCCACTCTGTTGTCCCCTTTTTCATTTGGTCTGACCTTGTATTCTTTTAATATTTTCTGTTCCTTCATATTCCACATTTTGTATTTGTTTCACCCACTAGATCTTCTGTTCCCTAATTTCAAGCTGTTCTTGGTTGTTTTCCTAGTTCTTGTAGATTCTGATACTTTAACATTCTCCTATATTATGTATTCAGACTGCATTCTTCCCAGAAAGTGTCTAACTGTTCAGAGGAACAGCAAATTTCTGACCATTTTGAATGGCTCCCTATTTCACTGATGACATTTATTAGTTTTCCAAACTATCTAAAGCTGAAATGCACTTCATATCATTTTGTATTTACATAGCAAGCCCAGGTCACTTACTATGTTTTCTACAATAATTAGCAATGCTGAGCTCCATTTGTTAGAGAAATTGTGGGATGCTACAGTGACATTTTAACAGTGATAAAACAGTAGGTGGGCCCCAAAGCCTCAAAGCTAATTCTCGCTGAGGTGCTTTGTACCTTTATGATGTTGTTGTATATTGAGAAAAAAGTTTGAGAGGTCTTCTAATTCAGAGAGATGACATTTTTAAAAGAATTATTAAACGAATAGGTCTACTTTTAATGGTGATGTATCCTTAATTAGATAACTTTTATGTAGATTCTTTGTAACACTGCCTATTGTTTTGTTGTGTTTATTTTTTTTAATTGAAAACATGTTTAGACCACCTTTCCTCCTTGTTGATACCAGGAAAATATTCAGTTGACATGACTAAAATGAATCATACCAAGATAAGAAGAAAACATTGGGGTTAAACAATATAAAGGCAGCTAGAACGAATGCTTGGAAAAATTATCTTTGGCGATGTCCACTAGCCAAATTTCCCAACCAGCATGGCCACTAATTGGGGGATTCTGGGAGCTTCCATCCAAAAAGTAACTTTTTCCAAATTCTGGCTAAAACAGTATGGCTGATTAACCATCATATGTAATGCTGCAGCTAAAAAAGCCAATGTGATTCTAGGGTGTATTAAAAGGAGTATAGTGTCTAGATCAAGGGAAGTAATAACCACTCTATTCTGCTTTGGTCAGACCTTACCTGAAATACTGTGTCCAGTTCTGGGTACCACAATTTAGGAAGGATATGGACAAGCTGGAACATGTCCAGAGGAGGGTGACCAGGATGGTGGGAGGTCTGGGATCCATGCCCTATGAGGAGCAGCCTTAGGGAGCTGGGTATGTTTAGTCTGGAGAAGAGAGGTGACATAATAGCCATGTTTAAATATTTGAAGGGATGTCATACTGAGGATGGAGCAAGCTTGTTTTCTGCTTCTCCAGGGACTAGGATATGGAGCAATGGGTTCAAACTACAAGAAAAGAGATTCCACCTAAACATTAGGAAGCACTTCCTGACAGTAAGAGCTGTTCGGAAGCATCTTTAGTACCAGTAAAATACCTTAGCTGTTATTGAATGCTACATATCTAATTGGCGACAGGCATTGTGCTCAAATTAATGCTTAGCTATAGTTATAATGTAATTATGTCTTAACAGTTAAAAGAAATTTCTAATTAAGATGATCTGTTTGCCAAGGAAAAGTTTAGTTTATCAGTGGGTCTATTTATCAGTGGTGAACAATTCCCCCCACTGATCAGAGACTAAATTATGAGAAAAACATCACAGATGCATGCTGCATTGGGCAAAGAACACATGCACGCATTTAAATCATGTATATCTTTCTTTTAACTGATGTAATTGTGAAATATGTTCTTTTTGCATTCATAATTAGGGGGTGGAACAGATGGTGAAGGTTTAGTTTAAAATAATCTGTCATTAAAATAGCCTAGCCTACCAGTAATTCTTCATTCTAACTAGAGTTTAGGTCAGAGTAACAGGATTTTTTGTAGTGTTGGCATATAGTAGAAGAAATTAAGGATTTCATGGCTAATGTGTGACATATGAGGATGGTTCCCTGGAAGAACAGAGTAGTAAAATTTCATGAGTATACAATGTAATGTGAATCTATGCTAAAAAGAAAAAGTAAAGATGAATTGTCTTTGATGAATTGACCTTCAGCACAGCCCGATAAATCATGGAAGGCCTGATCCAGAGATCCTCATGTACCACAGTGAGTTTGTGTCTCACTGCAGTCCCATGTACATTAAGGATGGAAATAATATCCAAATGGGTTTCTTAAGTGTGAAAAACCTGCCAAGAAGAATCCTAGATGGGTTAGGATTTTTGCCATTCTGGAGTGCCATGAAGATTTTTTACCATTCTGGAGTTCCATGAAAAATGTATGTGGGTTTTTTTAATGCAGAAAATGACATTTACTATGCAGAAAGTGACATTTCTATGCAGAAAACAAGTTTCCCATATAGAAAATAGCGTATTCTACACAGAAATGCTATTCTGTTTTCTGCACAGAAAATGCCATTTTGTGCACAAAAAATACACATGCAACAAAAATTTGTGCAGAATAGTTGTGAATAGTGTTTCAAAACTGTGCAGTTTTCAATGACTTTATCAAAACTAGGAGAATAATATGCCAAAATTATTTGTTCTTTCTGTCAGGAGTTAAATTTATAAAGATTCACATTACTAATGTGCATATTGTAGAATTAATAGTTGTTGCTTTCAGCCCTCTTGGTATTTCTCATTTTTTGGAAAGGAGGGATGGAAGGGAATGACATGAATGGAATGAGTCAGTACTGAATAAATGAATGAATGAGTGAGTGAATGACTGAATGAATGGCTACAATCAGACCTCCCCTCCCACCCCCTGGTGATTGGCACTAGGATGCAAAAATCCAACTGCTCAAAAGCACTTGGCACTTAAGAGAGAGCATAACATTTGGCACCAGAATTAGTGATGAAGGAAGAAGGCATAATTTCTTAGAGCTCAGTTTTGCAAAACAAAAATGACTCCCATAGTTGACAGTATGTGGAGTTAATCATCAAAACCATGGCCACCTTGAATCCGATCTTGGGAGAAATGTAGGATATAAATCAAATAAATAAATAGTGTGTGTGTGTGTGTGTGTGTGTGTGCATGTAAGGATTTTTTATTTCCAGAATATGAAGATGGAACATTATGTACACTTCTAGAAAGAGGTGCACATGCTTTACTATCTACCAGATTGAAAGTACTTTTTCTTAAGGGTATAATGAGTATCAAGGTTGGAGATGGTAGTGTTATATGCAAGAAACTTCACTGGTGCTTTATCTATCTGTATATTAGTTCCATCTCCACAAGTGCTCAAGGTGACATACAAGAACAGAGGGGAGGAAAAAAGCAGGCAGTACCAAAACCAAAATAAATGAACCAATAGAATCTTTGTTATAGAGCAACAAACACAATCAATAGTGGTTTACACATCTGCCTTGCACATTATTCTAATTCACATAACATAAATTATTATTACCAGCATCATTATTTAGATATGGCACAGCTCCTCTTTACATCTGAAAATAATTTGCCTCCTGTTGACCATATAGACTTATTGAGATCTGACAAGGAAATCTCCTATCATTGCTGTCTGACTTGCTTAGAGCTGTTTTATAGAATATGAAAACTGTCTCTGTTAATCAGATACTTGTATGCCTTTAAAACATTTATTTTAGTGTTTCCTCTAAGATTTTGTTCTCAAACTGCGTTTGGGGGGGGGAACCATATAGATTTCAGCATGGTATTATGATAAATCTTCTTGAGGAGGGGCACGCATTAACATTTGTGTCGGTACTTTTTCATCTTAATCCAACCTTGTTTAATAATCAGAAAATTCTACATAGTGGGTAAGAAGATGTAATTAACTCTTTGACCCCAGAATCTTAATTGGTGCCTGTTGAAAACAGTGGGGCAGTTTGAAAAAAATTAGCCTGTGGTGATTGAAACAGCATAATACATAATGGCTTTCTCAAATCAAAATAAGAAAATGCTGGAGAAACTTAGCTTTAATCACAATTTGTACATTGCCAGTAGGTGGAAGAGATCGCTAAACAAGACATTTCCCCCCTTTAGATTAGTAGTCTTCAAATTTTTTGATATCTAGTTTCACGTTTTGAAATCTGCCTCACAACATTGTACTAAAGAGTGCTGTTTAATGTTGTAGATGACTAAACTATAATTTACATTTTTATGAGACTGGCTGATAATAATAGGACACCATGTAAATGCTTAGCCGTGCCCAGTTTCTGCTGTTTGTTAAAGGTAGAAATTATCATACAACAAATTTTAAAAATTTGGTTTTCCTCCCTCCTTGACAGACCTTCAACATAAACAGCAATGAGCTTTGAACTGAGCTATGTGTCAAATCTTGAATCAAAGATTTCAGTGACCATTGCAGAGTGGCCCACTGGAGTACTCAGTACTCTAAGCAGCTATTTCTCTCTCTCTCTCTAAGGAACATGTAATTGAAATCCAAAGTACCTCATAGTATTGGCATCTCACAGCAGCAACAACATGTCTAAACAGTTTGTCTGATCTCAGAAGCCCTCATAAGCCTAACATCGGCTACGAGTTATTTATTTGTGTTAGTTTTTCACCGCTGCCATTTAAAAAAAAATCATCCCAAGTTATGCTGGTGTAATAGAACGATTTTCCAACTTTATAGGACAACAAAACAGAAAATATTCATCCTGTTTTATCACCTTAGTGAGTGATCACTAAGGCAAAAATCCAACATGGCAGCAGCGGAAGCTTACCCTGCTAGCAAGCCCCGCCCCCACTGTCGACCAGCCAATCAGCTTTGTGCTTCCTTTCAGATTTCCTGTTGTTCTATAGTCAAAATGAGCAGGATTATGCACCTCCCTTATGGTTCTTGAAAAAGTACGGGGAAATCTGTGAAGGCTTTTACTCCATCATTTTTGCCATTTGGGGACCCCTCCTTCTGAATAGTGTGGATTGGCACTGGATCCCGTTTAGACAGGTAGGATTCCCAGTGAATTCCATGAGGGGTATTTTCACCATTTAGATGGGTCCTTAGTAAGTATTGGATATCTTTGAGGAAAGTTTTTATACATCTCAGCATAATTTTAAAGCTTTTGTGAATAAGCACAGAATTGCTTTACACCTATCTTACTAAAGTGAGCTGTACCATCCAAGAAAATCCATTGTCTCAGTAACAAGGAGAACCCATTCTAGAAAGGCACTCAATATGAGAGAAAATTAGGCTCAAATAAAAATCCTCTAATTACATTTAATTGCAGCACACTTGTAGCCAATATTTATTCTTTATAATAGTGGATAGCAATATATGTATGTATATATTTTTGGAATGCCTTTCAATTCATTAAATAAATGGTCAGTAAACACAAAGATCGCAATTAATCTGAAGTGATTTTTTTCTGTCCTCCTCTTCCTCCTCCTCCATTTTCTATTATAATTGTTGTCCACAATCTGAGTTCTTTTTTACTGTATAAAAAAATATGGAGTCAAGGTTGTTGTAGAACTTTAGGGATCTGGTATTTCCGCACTTCTCTTCCCCATGGAGAAAAGATTTCTCACGTGCCTTGTGGGGAAGGGTGAGCATCTTCTTGCTCAGTTCTCTTCTGATCTTGATAAAAAGCTAGCTATCTTGGTATGTGACTGAACCATAAGAAACCTGAGGCTTGGGCACTCTGTCTCCTTTTTCATGTGTGGGAGGACTTTTCTAGCATCCAGTTTTAAACACTGTTACATCAAAATTTTGGGAACTGCAGCTTGTTTTATCATGAGTTAATGAAAACTTTAGGGTCATAAAAACACTTTTAAAAAATCATCTGGATCTAATCCAGCACCATGTTTACCCACAGTGGCCAACCAGATGCCTGTGGGAAGTTCATTAAATAGACATAAAGACAGTAGCTATTCCTTGCAATTGTCTCTTGGTAACTATCATTCACAGTAGAGCTTGGAAACATTGCTTTCTAGATCCTGTAGTCAAAATATAAGATTTTCAGTTTCTAATTCAGAGCCATGATGTCACGGATGCTAGAGGCAGCACCTATCCATCATAACAAGTACTTCCTTTTTCTCCATGAATTTGTCTGTCACTCCATGTTGTGGAAGCAAATTATATAATGTAAATAGGTGAAGATGCACTTCATTTTTAGTCCTGAATTTCCCACCATTAAGGGATATTGGATGAACCAACATTCAGTATTGAGACTGAAAGAGGGAGAGAGAGAGAGAGAGAGAGAGAGAGAGAGAGAGAGAGAGAGAGAGAGAGAGAGAGAGAGAGAGAGTCCTTTCTTCTTACCATCCATAATTTTATAAATTCTTATGGAGGGTACATAAATTGCATATTGCTAGCACCGTGCAGACTTATCCAGTTAGGATTCAACAGGCTCCTATCATCAGCAAAGAAAAATGTCATAGCTATCAATAAAAATCCAAATAACAAGCTTTTGGGTAGCCTATGGTGGGGTATTGCCCTATTATTTGCTTTGCAAAGGAAGGAAGAATCCTTAGATTATAGAAACCTTAGATTATTATAATACCAAATACATGCAATAAAGTATTATAGTTTTGAAGGTTCAGACCATCAAGATCTAATCCTCCAGTTTCTTTTAATATCAACCCTGCTTACAGAAGAATAAAAATGGATAAACTCAAGGAATTCTTGGTGGATTTTTTTCTAAATCTAAAAATGTTGAGTGTGTTCTTATGTGGGACAAATGTAAAGTTATTCACTTGAAATTGCTTGTCAGTAATTGATGTCAGCATTCAAGGTTCCTGTGCTAATCATCTGAAAAGAAATTATGATAATTTTCAGGATAAGCTACTTGCATGGTATAAATATTTTTGTTTGACTAACATCTATGCAGATTTACATTTTTATTAATTCATAAATATAAATTGAAGCTGCTTTCTTTAATGTGGTAACTTTACTGTTTGTTTTCCAATAAGTGGTTCATTCTTTGAGGGAACAAGTTTTTTTAAAAATGAATATTTCTACCTCTTACATAAAAAAAAAAAGGTGAATACTCACCAAGACTAGCTTCTTGCCATCTATATGTTGGAACTTAATCAAGACACAAAGGAATTCATACATATCATTTCCTTGTGTTTGAAAGAAAGCACGATTACTAAATATATAGTTTTCTCAAAATATATACTACTTCTGATATTGCGTTATAATCTCAATTGGAACTAGAGCTGATCAGAGGTGGAATAACATTTCATTGCTTGCAATATTTGTTTCTGCTCCAAATATTAAATTTTGAATAACTAATGTATAGTTTCTTTTGGTTTTTAAGGACTTTCATTCTTTATCACAGGGATGAACAGCTTCAAAGGGGGCAACTTTTCATTCCTTAGTCCCACATGGGCTGCCTCATCCTCTCTATTTCTGTTTCCAGTTTGAAAAACACCTCATTTAAGACCATTTTAAAAGCTGAAAGGGAAAAATGAACTCTTATATTGCCCAAAATAGTATTTCACATTCAGAACTCTCCTATGGCTTCCCACTCACCACTCTGAGATCTCACAGGAGATTTTCAGATGGGGTTAATGTTGCGGGGCAGGCATGGAACAGGGTCAAGAAAGGGGCTGCTGTTCAGAAGACTTTGATCCCTTCCATCCTGCTCCCATCCTGCTCCTGGGTATTCTATTCATGATAAAACATCGTGAATAGTACACCCCTTCCGTGTCTGTCACGGAATCAGGGACATGGGAAAAGGAACCCCGTCCCTGTTCCAAGATGACAGGCATGGGGGAGGAGCTCCATGTCAAACACTTCTGGCCACCAACGGGACAGCTAGGTAAGTACCACGCTTCCTCCCCTCTCCGGATTCCTTGGTTTTGTTTGTTTGTTTGTTTGTTTTGCATTTTATTTCTTGTTTTGACAGCTGGGGGGTATTTTTGAATCTCCCTCCTGCTTGTTCTCTCACAAGAACACAAGAACAAGAGGAATTTCAGCCAGCCAGTCATAAAGGCAGCCTTACGATGGCTGCATTTACAGCCAGCTGGCAAGGAGGAAGGAGGTTAGTTCCTGCAGTGGAATGGAGGTAAGTGTGCAAACATTTACCTCCATTCCATTGCAGGAATGGGAGAGGAGGTGATGGGGCAGTAGCAGTGCATTTTGGCCCCATCTGAAAATCTCCACAGTTTTGCTGCAATACCCCCCTGGATGGTTAGAGAGTGGCTGGTGGAAAGGAGCGGGAGGGGCCAGAGAGCATCTGACTATGCCCCATAATCGTACACAGACCAGTAACATCTTCTACCAAGATACACCAGTGTCTCAGTGGATGATGCCATTAGTCCATGCTTGGCATAACCAGACCCTTCTCCAATGTACCATGCTTCCTCTCAGACATGGAATGGCCATTCAGGAGGGCTATCAGAGCAAAACTGTGAGTCCTTTAAGGGCTTGGTAATTGTAGAGGGTGGAATAGAATACCAACCTCCACATCAAAAAAATACTTATGCAGATATAAGGTAAACTTGAGTATGTCACTGGCCAGTGCTGGCCAATGTGTGTGAAGGCCATATATCTGGTTTAAAAGGGAACGTATGCTTCCTGGAGTGGAATTCTCCATTTAAAAAAAAAATTGGAGGGTAACTGGTTGTAGGAACAGCAAAAAAAGGTGGGGACCCATGTGGCTTACGGGCTGCAAGGTACCAACCACTGTTCTATTGTATTGACTAAAATATATGGGTGGATAAGGTCTGATGCTGCTAAAGAATCTTCTACACAGACTCAGATCAATCTGTTCCCCTGGAGGAAATTCACCACACTACCAATTATTAGCACTGCTGGCTATAGAAACAGAAAGATTAGCAGGTAGCTTCCAAGGACATTGCAGGAGATTCAGTTGTTCACAGGAAAAAACAATCACCCACCACCCCAAGAATATCATTAAAACAGCAACAGGGCCACAATAACATCAGGAATGAACTTATTTTCTGATTTATGTATTAGTTTTAGATGATCATTTGTCTTAGACAATTATATTTTGAATCATAATGTGGACAGGACATAACTTTCTCAAGTTGTGTGGGTCATGAAATATTGTTTGAAGACTAGCGAAATATATAATAAAATGAGTTATATTATTGAACAGTTATTAATCATTAGACAAAAGTGTGTGTTCTCTATGATTCAGTTAGAAATAGGGCTTTTTGTTTGATAATTGATGCATTTCAGGTGGTTTTCATTAATGTATTTATAACAGTAATTCATGTTCTTTAATAAATTATTCTGGTGACCATATCTAATGCTTTACACATGCTAAAATCTTATTTAAATGTACATGTTGACATGGAAGAGATTAAACTCACAAGATTTCAGTGGTCTCCAGGTGTGAACCTATCTGACAGTAATCTGTTGATTGGTTTTGTTTGTCTTCACACAAAAAAAGTGTGTGGGATGCATTTTTAAATGAAGAAGACGGCCATAATCCCTTGTTAATTAAGAAATTACTACAATCCACAGTGGTTCTCCTCTTCTCTATTTTCTGCAAAGAAATTCTTTTCATTTCTAAGCTGAGCAAAAATAAAGTGTTAAGAATTATAATATATGTTAATTTCAATAGAGAGAATAGACTGTATTGTGTGATTCCTTTGCTTTTATCTATTCATGAAATATATCACCATATAACAAACTTCTCACTTTTTTTCTTACTTTGCAGTCACTGGATGGATTTGTATTTGCACTAAACCAAGAGGGAAAATTTTTGTACATTTCAGAAACAGTCTCCATCTATCTTGGCCTATCCCAAGTAAGTAGGAATTTCAATAGTACAAATTCCACTCTCGTGGTCATCATTTTTAAAGCAATAATATGTCTTGGAGCATTTTGCATGTTATTGACTCTATAATTTAATGGCTGTATCTTCTCCACCCTAGAAAATAATTGAAAATTGTGAGTGGGTATACAAAGTTCAGAATAAAAGAAAAGGGGGAGAAAAAAGGCAGAGCTTGAGGAACTTTTTTCTCCCACAAAGGATCATTATTAATTTATTGAGAACAAATGAAGTTTCTTTCCTCAGTTGTTTTGAACTTTAAACCTCAGTACCTGTTAGGAAAGGGACACACTAATAGTACTTCCCTTGTGTCCTATTACTGGATGTTTATGGAGTACCCTGCATTATCCTGGGAGCTGACACAATGACAGGGAGTCATTTGGAGTCAAGAAATGCTGAAAGAGACCATTAAAATGACTTGCAGGGAGGGTTTCAAGAAGGACACATTTTGCTGGTTTTGCACATGTTTAGTGCAAAAATGCAGAGGGCATTTTTGAATAAAGTAACCATAGTTTAATTACTGTTATTTCATTACAGATTTTTTTTTAAAAAAAAACTACTAAGATTATACAGTTGTCCCTCCACATTCACAGATTAAAGTATTCATGGCTTGAAAATATACTTTAAAAAATAATAATCCAAAAAGCAAACCTTGATTTTGCCGTCTTATATAAGGGACACCATTTTGCTATGCCATTGCATATAATGGGACTTGAGTATTCACGGATTTGGGTATTCACGGGGGTCCTGGAACCAAACCCCAGCGAATGTGAAGGGAGAACTGTACAGGAAAAGAGTAATTGCTGTTTGTTCATTGCTAACAGCTGAGCTTTTTTAGTAGCACTTGGAGGCATCTTGAAACAAATTTTGGAACACTTGGAGATTTTGTTTGCATGATGAGTTGCTAAGTAGGATACTCTGTTTCTAGTACAGCCATCCTTAAGAAACTGAAGAGATGTGATAATGCTTGTGTCTCCTTGTTGAGAATGTCTCCAGGTTGAATCCAGTGTTGTACTGCCACCATTGTTAGGAGATACTTCTCAGGGCTAGAAGTTATTTAAAAAACATTGTTGTTTGGTTGTGCTGCCCTAAGCTCAACTCAAAATGCTCTTCTGAAATAATCAAATAAGATACCTGAATAAATAGTGTAGAAGGGGAAAAAAAAAGATTCAAATAGTATTGCAGGTCATGGAATAGCAACTATTAGTTCTTCAAAGAAAATGTCTATGATAGCCTTTCCCAATCTTGTGCTCTTATAGAAATGGTGGACTGCATCATCCTGGTACAGGAAGAGCCCTGGTGGTGCAGTGGTTAAAATGCCAGTACTGCAGCCACAAAGTTGTGAGTTCAATCCTGCAGGGCTCAAGGTTGACTCAGCCTTCCATCCTTCCGAGGTTGGTAAAATGAGTACCCAGCTTCTTGGGGCCAATTAGCTAACACATTGTAAACCACTTAGGGAGTGCTTATCAATATAAAGCAGTATAGAAATGTAAGTGCTATTGCTAAGTGCTAAGTGGTATCCCACCCAGCATGGCAGCATGTATTCCAACACATCTGGAGAGCATCTGGCTGAGGAATCCTGGTCCGTAGATACATACATTACCTATGTATTCATATTGGCTATATGGAAGTTTTAAAAAACAAAATAAAAGTATTAAGAACACAACTCAATAATAGTGTTTTTAAAAATCTTGTTGAAGTCCATAGTTTTATAATAAGTATTTAACCTTGTCTTAGGTTTCTTTCTTTCTTTCTCCTATTTTTTTCTGGGAAAACCCATATCAGAAATTTCACATTTTGTCATGATAAGCCACATAGTTATCGAACACAGAGAAATGGAGCATGTATTATTTTCTTATGCTCATTTTAATCTGTTTTGTGCATAGTGCCCAACAAAGTGAAATAAACCAGCAAAGAAAAAAGAAGGATGAATAATTAGTTTAAACAGGTAAATGCTAATTAGGGAGCTCCTGAAAGGCATCCATTATACACCAGCATAAAACAAATTTTACAGCCCTGGTTAGTAGTGTAATCCAAATTCTGTCAAGGCAACTGCATTTTCTGTAATTGAGATGTGTATGTTTGCTTTGCATAACAGATGGCTCTGTATGCTTAGACTGATAGCTAGGAAAATAATAATTGCATTATTCTGGCCAAAAGAATATTAGCTCTTGGGTTAGGGCCATTTCAGGCAGTCCTCCTGCCAGCACAGCATATGCACATATATGGATTCGATTTTCAAGGAAATTGATGCATCTGGAATAGTGTCGCCATCTGAAATATCATCTGTTCAAGAAAAAAGTTGGCTTTAACCCTGTGCTAGTCCTCCTTGTTAAAGCATACTCATTCACTGAGTTACAGCGTCAGTAGTCAGATATTATTACAGTACATGGAGACTGCTCATCATTCACTGTCTAGACTTTGTGTAGGTTTCTACCTTTCTGATTGAATATAGTGAGTTGGACATTACATACTTCAAAACATTCCATAGTGAATACTTGTCATCTTTATTAATCCATGTATTTGCAAAAAAACAAACAAAAAAGTGATTACAAAAGAATTGTGGATATTGTCAAGAGGCTAGGCTGTGCCCTTCCATGTTCTCTTTCCACAGATAGATAAAATAGAGATTTTGGAAACTGCCAATTGATAAGAAAGCGGGGGGTGTCAGATGGGTGGTACATTTTCTCATTAATGTGCTTTAGATTATGTTTTTAATTGAATTTTGTTTTATTATGTGCACATCTTGTGTTTAGCTGTAGAGTTGTGTTTTTTTAAGGTCTCACTGTGCAAGAAAAAAGTGGAATGTAAGTCTAATACATAAATAAATAAGTAAACCAGGCAATTTATTTATTTATTTATTTAGCCATATATTGAAAGCTGCTTCATAGGTTCAACTTTCAAGTGACCAGTCCTTAGCGGAACAAGTTTAAAAAACAAAACATAGTATGTCCTTATGTGTTGATCACTTGAGTAGAACAGCATAAACCAATGTGAAGCAAATTCAAATGTAATTATTTGAAAATATGCCCCTACTGCATTTTACCCTTTATAGAACAGGATCAAAATGTTGATCCAAGGGCAATAACATGGATAACAGATTGCTATAGTGGCAAATAGCTATTCTGCCCTCTCCTTGTTTAAAAGATGGGTTATGGTTGATCCAGCACACTAGGTGAAGGCTGTACAGTCTGGCAAAGCAAATACTTGCCCAGTACCTCACCATATAAACTATCAAAGTCTCTTGCCATTTCTTCTTAGTGCCAAAAATCCCAATATATGATCTCACAACTTGCTGCTGTGGATCCAACGGCTTCTTCATACTTCTAAGTCAGTGTTACTCAACCAGGGTTCCCTGGAACCCTAGGATTTCCTAAGAGGTTGCTAGGTGTTCCTCAAGAGATTGTGATTGGTGGGGGGAGCAATAGCAGTATGTAGAATAATAGTATGCAGGGGTTCCCTGAGACCTGAACATTATTTCAAGGTGAAGTCGCAGGCTTTCATGGCTGGCATCCATAGATTTTCCTTGGGTTTTTTTCTGGGCTGTGAGGCCGTGTTCTGGAATAGTTTCTTTCTGATGTTTCGCCTGCATCTGTGGCTGGCATCCTCAGAGAAGGCTGGCATTCTCTGAGGATGCCAGCCACAGATGCAGGCAAAATGTCAGAAAGAAACTATTCCAGAACACGGCCTCACAGCCTGGAAAAACCCCAAGGAAAATATATTATTTCAAGGGTTCCACCAGAATAAAAAGGTTGAGAAAGTGTGTTCTAAGTAGTCAGTTACTGTCTCATGAATACCTTTTCTGTAGTCTGAACCTTGGTGTTAGCTTTGCAACATATTGTTACCTTGGAAATGAAGGTGTTTCTTTTATTGTATTTCTATCCTACTGTTTGGTCTCTCAACCCTTCCAATAATATAAAGTTGTGGGGAAAGAAAGTAAAGCACAAGAAGTATTTCTTATTTTCCAGTGTTTCACAGGCATTACCTAACAGGTACACATGAATTTATGCAATGATGCATTTTGATCAGCTTTTCAAACTGGAATTGTACTGTTAGCTCTAGGGAATAGTTGCATTTCCTTAACAATAGATTTTGGTTTTGGTACTGGCAGAAACATCCTGAAGGAAGAGTACTAACCTGAGGCAGGATCTCTGCCTCCATTGGTGGTATATGGTACCCCTGTTTCTTTGGGGTTGCCACCTAAATACTCATAAGTTGATGTAGGAGACAGTTTAGCTTATCTGTGATACAACTCAAATTTGTTGAGCTCCTTTTTTTCTTTCTTCCAAACCATTTACCAGGTGACAATGGCAGTACAGCTTAGGGGGAACGCTGGAAGAAATTTCAGGGAGTGAAATGAAAGTCTCTCCCACATCTTTCATCTGTAACTGTACACAAGGCATTGGAAATAGGAAGGTCTGGTAGAGAGATTGCCTTGTCTTCCTTTTCCATGGGCCTTGTTAGCATTGCACCCTGGCAACTGGACTGTGAGTGGGTCATGGAGAAGAGGATGGGGGTATGGTATCACAGAAAGAAGGGTAGGTGGCAGACTGGAAGGGAGCAGAATTCTTTTACCTTGGATTAAAATCTAACCAATGAGAAGAGAGGGCTCATAATGCTTGCTTCTTATTTGGGGGTAAACATTACTAAGGTCATCATTATTCACTAATTTTCTTCTCAAAGGAAGCAACAAGTAATTTTAGCAATTTTCTTCTCTTTTTGAAAGCTCACTGTGGAGTCAAAGACTATTTGCAGTTCAAGACTTATTCTGTCCAAAATTTATATCCTAAACATAAAATAATAATATTTCTACTGTTTTCTGCACAAAATAGCCAAATGCACATTTTGTGTAGAACAGACTGCAAAAATTATTGTCAGTTCAAGTTTCTTCTTGGAAGCATTTCTTGTAACTTGGGAAACATGTTTTTCAACCTTTTTCCCCAAAGATATTTTCCCACCCGCAAGCATTACAAACCTTGGACCCTTGTTAAAAGCTCAGCAGACAGTAGTTCTTGTTGCCCCAAACTTCACGTCCATTTCAACTCGTGTTATGTTGGAGTAGCTGATATTCCAGGAATATCATGTTATGTTTTCCTTCATATTATCAATGTGGCAATTTATATTAGAATATTGTGTTGATCACATCATAATCCAGGCCCCTCTTTTGAAAAAGAAAAGTGAGTAGAAAATATTTTCATTAAAAATGTACAAATCATGGCAGGAATTCAGAATGGGACTTACGTCTACTTAAGTGGACTTAGGTCTGTGGGGAATAGATTTGAGCAGTTTTACAATGTCCATATTCAGCAAGGGGCTGCTTGACATTACTATCAAGGGGAACCAGTGAAGTGACCATTATATTTCAGGACTAATGCACATTGGGATGATGCACATTTTAACAGGCACTTGCATGCATTGGACCCTCCTGATGCTCATCTGGACAATGACTAGATACTGTCAATGCCTATTAGTCAAGTCCAATGCACAACCGGACACCAGCTAGGGAGTGCCAATACACATTGGTGGAACCCGATGAGGATTGGAACACTCTTGCTGGTGCCCTGACACACAACTCACATGGAGCATTCTATAGTACCTCTGCTATGTAGCTAAGTATGTGTTACACAATGTAGACTGTGATATAGAATCCCAGCCTGTGTTTACAATATTTATGCTTAGTTATGTTACAGTTCTCTAAACTATTCAAAACATGGAGCTTTCCTCACCCCTCTGTCCAAACACTCTTTTTACAATTTTAGAAAAATTATGAGAGTTTACAGATCCATTGCTAACAATGACAAAAGAGAAGCTGCAATAATCCACATTAAATTAAGCATTCAGAAACATTATTTACTGCATAGAGCAAGAGCAGAAATAGCTGTGTAAACAATCCTTCTTCTATAAAGGAAAGACTAATCTTTCTCTGTCGTGATCTCAAAATTGTTCAAAAGTATGGAAGCCATTGTGGTAGGCTATTACGTTATTGAATTCTAGTTCATGATAAAAGTGCCAGGAACAAACATTAATGAGATATAAACACCTGAGCTGTCTAGCCTCCAATTCTTTATGTTCCAACTACTGCTATCTGATAAACATTGCTGGGTTCCTGCCATGAACTGGCAGAGGATGCAGTTCTGTTGAATAAAACTTGTGACACTTTGAGAGTTTATACTTTCCTTAATGCTGGACTTCTGTTCTTGGGAGGGATGCTTGAAAGTTATCTCTCTATTTAGTGCCTGGATAGCTTTGACTGCAGCCACCCTGCATCTGGTTTTGTTGGTCAATTAGGGATTCGATTAAAATGTTTGCTCCAGTCCTTTACTTGCTAGGAAGGGAGAGAAGAAAGCCAACACTCATGTTGTACACCTTGAAGTCCAGATTTTTAAGAATTGATTGTGATGTGCAAGAGGAATTTCACCTCTGAAGCACCCTTACAGAAATAATCATTCTGGGAATGAATGATTAGAATGTTAATGCTGATCTCAAAATCAACTGGGATGATATTAGTTTATACTGTTAAATATGACCCAAATCTGTTGGAAATGGGGCACTGATACAGATTTTGAACATTTCTTCCTTGAATGTATTATTTAAAGAAGAAAGAATAATAGAAAGAATAAACTTAAAGGCCAAAAATCTAAGGTTAGGATCCATATACTGTATACTAGTATATAGTATACTATATACTAGGATCCACAACTATACGCTGGTTTCTATGTTACCATTCTTGAGCAAAGTGATTGAGAGGGTGGTTGCTCTTCAACTCCAAGTGTTCTTGGATGAAACTGATTATCTAGACCCATTTCAAACTGGCTTTAGGACGGGATTTGGGGTTGAGACGGATATGGTTGCCTTGACCGACGACCTGCATCTAAGCATCAACAGGGGTAGTGTGACCCTGTTGGTGCTTTTGTACCTCTCAGCGGCTTTTGATACGACAGATCATAGCATCCTCTTGGATCACCTGACTGGGTTAGGAATCAAAGGCAGTGCACTTCAGTGGTTCCGGTCCTTCCTCTCGGGTAGGTCCCAGAGAGTGCTGCTCGCCGACAGCTGCTCCAGTAAAAAGGAGCTTACCTGTGGCATTCTGCAAGGTGCCATCTTGTCTCCGATGCTGTTTAAAATCTATATGAAGCCACTGGGTGAGATTATTCAGAGTTATGGGGCTGGGTGTTATCAGTATGCTGATGACACCCAGATCTATTTCTCCTTGTCTCAATTGTTGGCCTCAGATTCCGATGGCATCTCTCCTCTTAATGACTGTCTTCAAGCAGCAAAGGGCTGGATGAGGAAAAACAGATTGAGATTAAATCTGGACAAAACGGAGGTGCTCACAGTAGCGGCCCTGAAACCAGGAGTTGGGTTGCAACCTCCAGTCATGGATGGAGTCACACTCTCCGTTAAGGACTCTGTTTGCAGTCTGGGGATGCTCCATGATTCGTTGCTTCAGATGACTAGTCAGGTGAGTGCGACGGTCAGGAGCACCTGTTATCAGCTTCGGCTGATACGCCAGCTGTGCCCTTTCCTGGAAGCAAGGGACCTTGAGACTGTGGTGCACGCCCTGGTAACCTCTCGTCTGGCTTTCTGTAATGCACTCTACATGGAGCTACCCTCGTGCTTGGTCTGGAAACTTCAGTTGGTACAAAATATGGCAGCCAGAGTGGTCTTGGAAACATCTCGGAGAGACCATATAACTTCAGTATTAAAATTTCTCCACTGGCTGCCTATCAGTTTCCGGGCCCAGTATAAGGTGTTGGTTATTAACTTTAAAGCCCTAAATGGCTTGGGTCCAACTTATCTTCAGAGCAACCTCCTCCCATACAATCCTCCCTGTGCACTCCAGTCCTCTGGGAGAAATTTGCTTCAGCCACAAAAATCTAGGCTGTCTGCAACCTCCCAGAGGGCCTTTTCAGTAATCACCCTCAAATTATGGAATGGTCTGCCGTACAAGATCTGTCAGATGATGACTTTAAGTAGCTTTTTAAAAGCACTAAAGACGGATCTCTTTTGGTAGGCTTTTCCTGATTAGATCCCAGCCTCAGGAGCTGCGTCTCCTGGCCTCTTTTAGTCCTTTACCCAGACTTGTTGGCTGTTGATTTTTGTATTTGTTTATTTTTATGTGACTTTTAAGTTTAGGTGGATTTTAATTTGATGCTAGATTAATATCTTTTTATGGGGGAGGGTGGGGGTTGGTGGGGCTTAGTGGTTTTTAGTCTGTATTGCTGTATTTTAACTGTTGTAAGCTGCCCTGATTATTTTTAACAGAGGGGCAGGGTAAAAATTATCATCATCATATTAAAGTATTCCTCTACTAGTGCCAGAATCAATATTGTAAGAGTACACCTTCTGTGATTTCTTTGGAACATAATGTGGACACAGAGAAAGTGTTAGTTGTTCTCTCTCTCTCTCTCTCTCTCTCTCTCTCTCTCTCTCTGTATATATATATATATATATATATATATGCTGTAACAGAAACTTCAATAAAACCTCATTTTTACAGAAGAGTTTTTACAGAAGATCTCAGACAGGTTTTTTTAAAGTTAAAAATGAACACTGCTGCAGAAAGGTATTACTTATATTGTAGATCTGCCAACAGACTTGTTGTTAACACAAGACTACAGGCTTTATTACTGTCTTCCTCCTCTCTCTATCTAGTTTTGTATCTCACACTCCTGATCATATCTGGATCAGGGTCTATATCTCCCAGTGTTGTTTTGTTTTTGAAATGCTGGCAGTCTTCTGTTTTGGCAAGCCTCCATGGGAAAGCTCAACTGCCTAGTAGCAGTTACTGAGAGCATCCCTTTCTTGTGCATCCTTGTCATTCACACTTGGCATACAAATGATACCAATACAGTGAACACAATGAAAAGGGTAGCCTTTTAGGCAATTGTGTTGTAATGTATAGCACTGGCGTTTATTCTGTAGAGTATCATCTTATTTTTACATTGATTCATTACAAACAGGACATGTATATTAGGGCCAAAATTCTAAAGCAGTTTTTTTTCTAATTTCACAGGAATATGTCAAAGTAAATTAATCTCAGAATGAAACCTAGAGATCAGAAATGTAGTAATTATGCTTTCCAAAATTTCTCTGTTATAAACATAAAAGTGTTATATGAATGGTGAGCAATACAGCTGCATGTCATTGAATGGATTAAGAGGAACAAGCTGGCTGAGAGAGAAAAGGATTTGGAGAACTACAAATGTGGCTCTGCTTTTCCAAGACTGTCTCCCATTCCCCACACCTGCTGAAGTCCATCCAGAATTGCAGGGAATGCAGTAGGAGAAGGGGCTCTATAGAAATCAGGGATAGCAGCCATTATCAAGATTCATAGAGGGCTATAATCATAGGATTCTATATTACAAGGAAGGGATTGTGGAATGTTTTAGTCACCAAGCCACCAACACATGTAAGAAAGTTACTTGTTTTATTAGGTTGCCAGTTGGGACTTGATGACTGGCAGCTCAATATGTAATCAAGTATTTTAGTTGTTGTGTTGGTGGAAATCTCAGGTACAAGTTTGGGCTTGCCTTATTGGTTCTTCTCACCAGAACCCCATTTATCCAATGAAACAAAATAGCAAAAGAGCTTCCCAAGCCAATCAGAAACTATATCAAAATGTAAACAACCGTGATACATAAACTGAAACAAAGGGAGAATGAAACAAAGAAAAAAGTCTTCAGGTCCATCTAAAAGAAAATATAGCAACAAAGCCAATGTATCTCTCTAGACAAGGAGTTCCAAAAATGGGGAGCCATCACAAAAAAGGCTGTGCTTTGTATCCTTGCCAACCTGACTATGTCTCCTGATGGCTCCATGAACAGGGTCTGTAAAACTCATCTTAGTCATAGGCAGAGTCATATTGTTCAAGTCATCAAGCAAGCAAGCTATCAATGATGGCTTTAAATGTTAAACCTAGCAACACCCTGTTATTGGGCCTGGCAGTCCTTGAATTTTACAGAGGAACATGCTCAGAATGCTCAGTGGATCTCACATGTGCATCAGTTCCTGCACATCCCAGTTTTTCCCCACAGAATTAAGTATGGAGGTCAAAGGACATGTACTGAAAATGAAGCATCCCAGCACCACCTGCCAGAATGGACTGGAACCTTTGAACTCCTGTGTCTGACAGTTCTAGTCCAGGCAGGTGAGACAGATACTATGGTCCATGGTACTGAAAACTGTCCAAAGTCCTGGAAAACTAAAAGGATCATATTCCCCCCTCCCATCAATGTAAATAATCTAATAGAGCAATCAAGGCTATATCACTGTCTCGCAACCAGCATGAAAGTCCAAAATGAGATCAATGGAAATAATCAGTATAATTAAATAACCTCCAACACTTTAACTCTTTGAAAGAGAGAGCCCAAGAACACAGTTTTATCATAATCAAATGTCTGAACTAACATCTAGGAACAAAATAGAGAGCTAGTAGAATTTTAATGTTTGGAGATATTTAGATAAAGGAAGTCTATCAAAATAGCATGTGATTATCTTTTGATTTTTTTTAAATGAGTTTTTTTTCCCCATTGAACTGAATGAACTCTTGCTCTCTTTCTCCAGCACAGACAAATCCTCAACTTAAATGTGTTTCCTACCCTTGCTTCCAGCTACTCAGGACAAACACAGGGTTGTAAATTGTCCTTTAAAAAAAATTAAAAAATATTTATCTGAAAAAAGGAACAGTACAGCTGCACACATAATCAGAGCTAATAGAGGTGAAGGGGAATAAAGGATAAGTTGTTGTTTAAGCTGTGTCCTTTTAAAAGCAAAATAGGTGAGAGTGAACTGGTGTATTTATGTATGTGTGTGTGTTTCATACTGTAACCAAGCATTATAAGTTGGATTTTCTCTGTATTTGTCCTATGGAATGGCAAATAAAATTAGAGCAACAGCACACAAGAACAAGGTCAAATAAATGACAGTACTCAGTCTATTTGTGAAGCTATTCTGAAAGAGAACTAGGGTGCCAAATGTGGTTTATTTGAATAATAAAGAAGAATTAGATTCCCCTGATAACTTGGCCGAGGGCCAATAAATCACTGGAGGTTAAGGATGCTTTGCAAATAGCTATGTAATTCTTTTGCTTTTCTGAAGCCTGCACTTTAGCAGCTATGTCCCACCTGTTTTTGATGCAAATGAAGTTCAGGGTAGTATCTGGTTATTGCATTACTCTATGCTAGATCTGGTTAAAATACATTTTCACAGAAATATTAATATTTGCATTTGTTATCCCCCCAACTCAATTTCATATTTTAAAATGCAGATTTCTCAGATTGTGATCTACCTAGTATATATTTTTAACGCCTCCTAATGGGAGCGCTAAAAACAAGAACATTTCAGCACCAACCAACCCCCTTTTGCAACACAGTAAATTTGAATGCCATCGGCCAGAGTAATGAGTATTCATTAAATTAATCCACCAGTATTGATAGTTTTTCATAGACATTTGACCTCATTTAAAAATAAACATTAAATAAACATTATATAATTAAACATGAAATATAATTCTCTGTGGTCATATAGCTTCAAGGAAGATTATTTTAAAATATTCAAAATTAAAATATTTATTAGTTTGAGTTTCTTGTTTGCTTGTTTAGTTGCAAAGAGAAGGAGGAAAACCCTTTTAAAATATAAATTCAGTGTGAGGGCTGTGGACTACAGAGAAAATAAAAGTATCAAAATAATTCGGAAACAGTACAAGGTACACTGTCACATTATCAATTTACAACATTTAAATTGATAAATGCTTGGTGGTGGAAGGCCTACAAGGGCACTTTGAAAAGCAAATAGCGACCTGGTGAAGAAATTGATTTTCCCCCCTGAAAATGACTGCATGATGCATCATTTGACTGCATGCTGTCCAAGTGCTTGACAGAGATAATCTCAGCAATCCCACGGGTGACCTTATCGTTCTCACCAGGGCAACTTTGTCTAGGTTCTGACTTTGTGCATGTCAAGGTTTCTCCAGGCAGGATCCTAAGGGGGGAAAAGTTCCTCTGTTCGATCCAGATATCGAACCGCTTTTCAAAGCACCCTCCTTCCCCATCTCCCCCTCCTCCCCTCCCCCAGAAAGGCAGGCTTGTTTCTTTTCCTCATAATTGTGAATGAAACAAGAAAATATATCTGCAGACACAGTATCTTTGCCAAAAGCATTATTGTCTCTTCGGTATAGTTAATAGTACAGCTCTAAAAGGGGGAAAAGATACCTGCTATTAGAGCTTATCAGACACAGCTGAAATGCTCTAAAGCGTATTGAATTCTGAATAACAAAATATGCCATCTGCCCTTGTTCATCCTTATGCCTAGAATTCCTTAAAGTATTTTAGGGAAGAATTGATGCTGTTGCTTTACTCAGGTTGATTGTCCTCTCTCCTTCCCTGAATTAAAATATGTCTTTTCTCCCACAAGAACTTATAAGGCAACACAAGTGCAAGTGACACAAGACATGAGCATCAGTATCTATACCTGCATAATTTTTCATAGGGAATCTGTGAACAACCTTCATTCTGGTCCTAATGTGATCTCAAATGCTGTGCATGGAAGGCCACGCTGGAGTTAAAGATCCCCCCCCCCAATCCTTCCCCACCTTGGTGCAGTTCTATAAATCACCCAAATGCAGAGGAACCACCTTTTGAAAAGTTAATTGTGGTATACTCTTTGCTGTGTTTTGTCACATTTGCGGATCAACAGCTAACTGCATGCTGCAAACCCCATTCTGTTTTCAACTCCTCCCAAAGCTCATTACCCACTGTCGTAGAGACCTACAATTCACCATATTCCCCCACTTTTCCCTCCTTCTTTCATCCACAACATTAATTCTGAGTGAACAAGACGTGCTTCCCTGCTTTTGACAAGATTTGCTGCGGTCTCATGCGACAAAAACCCAACACTCATTCCAGATTCAGAAAGTAGGATTTATAACAGCATTTTAATTTAATGTTGGATGTCGAACATATAAAGAGATCACAGTAGTACTAGAGCTGAAAATTGATGCTTTTTTTATTAGTGTCCTCTCAGAAGTGGGTGAGCCACTGTTTGTGCAATGGAGCACAGAACACCACAGTCAGATGAATGAGGATATGCTATCTGCAAGGAATCATATTTCAAACCACTGCCTACTTCTATTGATGTGCTCAGAGTTGAAAGGTTATGCTAGTAAATGCCACCTGAATTTTCAGCATTAGAAATAGGTGAAATAATCTACTGGCTGTCACTTTGCAGCTAGTGCAAACACAATGCATAGTGATATTTTACTTATTTTTATTTTATTAGTAGACCCCAAATTAGCTTGTTCTGACCAATCATATTGCTGTGCTTATTTTCCCTCTGTGTGCCTATAGAGCATCAAGAGTTCTGCTTAAAATGTTCTGCAGAATAGGCAAAACTATGTATGGCTGAGGGTGCTAAGGGAATCCAGAATATTATTTTACATGAAACTCAGGTCTATCTTATTTGTTCTTTGGAACATATTTTACCAACCATTAAGGCTGAAACACTGAAATCCTTTATGCTTAGGGGAGTCACTAGTTATAATGAATTGTACAAATTCTTAGAGCAATAAAACACAGCCTTGTAATATTACTATTTGATGACTGGAAACTATTTCACTGTTCTGTAAAAATTCCAGGCATGATATGTTAAAAATAAGATATTGCCTCTACCTATTCTTTCTTATAATAGTAAGACAAGAAACTGAGATGTATTGGCTCCCCCCCCCATCTCTCTCTTTTTCTCTGTTACTAGGAAGAAAAGAAACACATATATGAAAGTAAGCTGCATTAATTGCAGTAAAGCCTACTTCCATGTAAACCTTGCAACCCAGAGTTGTATATAGCATTATACCACACACACCCCAGTCTCATCTGGTTTTGGAAACTATGGAGAGTTGGGCTTGATCAGTGCTTGATAGTAAGCCACCAGGGAATACTAGGGGTCCTCAGGTACAGCTAAGAATGAAATGCTGGAAAACTACTGCCAGATGGTGTTGACAATATTGAGTTAGATGGAACAATGGTCTGAGTCTGTGAAAGGCAGCTTCCTAGTTCTACATTTGAGAGCTTCCTCCAGTCAGGAAGGAATGTGCAGGCAGAATGGCTGCCATAGCTGATTGTGGGGAATCTCAATTTGTGAGTATGGCCATCTTGTAAATTGCCACTTGCAGTACTCATATATCAGACTGTCTGTGAAAGCAGTGACTCTCGTTTATTGGAGATTTGTAATCAGTGGCTATCAAGAATTTCTTGTACCCAAAAACAGTTGAACATGATGACGTAGGTGGTATCTTCCAAACCTTTGATTCTGTGTGCATACGGAACTCTGGTCTACGTGGGTTTTCACATTCCTCAAAAACAAAAGGACACTTTGAAAGTAATGGGTATAAACTAGGGATGTAATTTCTCACTAAGTTTCTTCTCAAGGGTAGCAATGAGTAATTTCAGCAATTTTCTTATTGCTGCAAGAAAGTCTTCAAAAAATAAAGTTTTTTAAAATGCTATTCACAATTCAGGGTTCAACTGCACAAAATTTGTACATAGTTCTTTTGTTCAGAAAACAGCATTTTCTGTATAGAAAATAATATTTCAATACAGCAGTATGAATTCCTGCACAATTTTCTATGCAAAACAACCACATAAGAATTAAGTCCAAAACTGCAAAGATTCTCATCCGTCCAGGATTCTTCTCATCAGGGTTTCTTAACATTCAATAAACATATTCCCCCATTATTTTCCAAATATATCTGAATATTCTTTCCATCACTTGTATACGTATCTTCCCTCTCCATTAATAACTGAAATTTATAGGAAAGCTTATCGGGTAGAGTGTATTCCATTTGTGCATCACATAAAAGTGTGCACCTTCAGTATCAGTTTGCAGAAAATCTGTTTTCTCAGTCGCCTTGGGTGTCTTTATATATAATAGGATGAGTGTACTTTTTAAGAGTTATCTTGCATTTTTTACCATTTAATTCTGTGGGAATCCTAATTTGTTTGAGAATGGTCATTACAATTAAAAATAACCTAAATTATTGATGCATAATTGAAGCAATATATATTTTAGGAAATAGCTATATATTTGCTTATAGTAAAGTTACATTTCATTTTCCTCTGAAATTCATAAAGGCACTGATTTGATATATGCATACTGTAAGAACTGAAATGCTTGAACAGGGAACACACAATGGATTTAGTAATGTATTGGAAACTCATCAATTAAATAAACACAAACATTTCACTTCCATAAGAAAGATTTGTAGAACAAATTTTAGAGCTAGTGTATGAAGATGTATTTTCAAAGCGATATAAGGTGACAGGAATTGTAACAACAATTTTGAAAGGTCCATTAAATAATGCAGAAATTGAATGCAAAAATCTTAAAATGCATTTTATCTTAGAACAACTTCCAATTTTGTTCCATCCTTATCTGCATATTTTTTCATAAGAAGAGTCCTCATTAGAGTAGTCGGAATTCACAACATCTAGTAAAAAATATTTCTAAGAACTATTGGCACAAAATCCATCCAAACTTAAGTGGCTTCAAGGTAACATTGATTTCAGTGTAAAAGAATGAAGTGGTAAAGGTACAATTACAGATTGCATTAAATTATATGATTAGTATGATTAGAATCTTAGTGATTCTATGATTCTATATGTAAGGCCCTCACTTTTTTACTTATTTGAATATATGTATGCAGGACCACCTAGATCCAGCTATCCCACAAGAGAAATTGTTTTAGAGCTGCCCCAGCCACTTGCTTTCTGACCCTTCTCCATTTGTGCTTTTAATTGCCAGAGGGATTGAAAAACACACAATTATTGAGAGAGTCCTCCCAGTGCTCTCAATCTTGACTGGAGTCATGTTTCCTGCCTATCTTAATGGGACAACATGTGTGGGGGTTATGTGCCTTGCCGGCCACATGCAGCCCACCAAGTCCTCAGTGTGCCCCCCAGATTCACTCAAGCGTTCTGTTGCCAAACCAGTTTTTTCCTAAAATGAAGGATCATGTGCTCCCCCCCCCGAACATCAACAGGGCACAGTTCTCCATTTTAAACCTAGTGGAAGTTGTTGGACCTTTCACAAGGTCCAAAATAGTTTATTGAAATAGTTTATTTCAACAGCATGGTTTTTTTGGGGGGGGGAGGGGAGAATAGATTAAGGCAAATCATGGGAGATGGGGGGGTTGAAAATGGAGATGGGGGGTTTCCTGATTTAGAGTGAGAAGGAGGGGGAGTTAGATGCACTTACAAATGTGAAATAGCCTGTGGTCTGAACATGGCTCACCAGTGGTGCAGTGAGGCATCCCCATACACACACACTTGAGCCGTCGGCCACTGGTGAGACATATTTAACAAAATATGTTAATTTAACAAAATATGTATCACCCTCCTTGGAAAGATGAAAAGGAATTTGGTGAATCTTTAAGAAAGAGAGCAAAACTCTAAGAACAGAGATCAGAGTCTTTTCATATGATTCTTTAAAAATCTCATGTCCCCTCTCTGCCTATCTCTAATTTCTAGTCTCAACAAAAGTAGATCCAATTCCTGAATAGTAAGTAAGCACTTATAGAAATATAATTCATTCAATGGGTATATTCTTGCAGAGGTTCATTTTAGGCTGGGAGTGGGACAGGTATGGGAAAAATTGTGTAGGAAATGTAGCTCTTGTGGGGGAATTCCTCCTTTTTGGCAGGGGGACTAGTGCAGTGACAGGCATTAGTATTCTTTAAATGTATTTTTTCTTCATTGTCAGGGATGGCAGAGCTCCATATTCCATAAGAGAGGAAGCTTAACGTGATGTCAATGGTTTCCAAATAAGGATAATAAGATTATATGTTTCTGTTGGATATCCTTAGCATCAGTTTAGAACTTCCCTATACAACTTCTCACAATCTCTCTGTACATCTCCAACCAAGAAATTATTCAATGCAGTATTTGTGTTGTTATTACATGTATAGCTTGTCCATTTTCACCAAGCGCCTCATGTGGTGATTCAAAGCAGTCAAAAAAACCTGGCTGAAGCTAAGCAAAGTCTGGTTCTTGCACCAAAACCTGCTGGACACCAGAAAACCCTGTATGATATGCACCTGGACCATGGCCAGGATCCAGTTATGCATTTCTGCTGGATCTTTTTGCTTTTGACAGAATCTGTGATTTCACACCATCCTTCCTGCATTACTCTCCAGTGCCTCATAAAAATCTGCTTCAGAGAACTAAGAAACCTTCTGAAATAGGAATGGAAACAAATTTAATTGGACTCTACAGTCTCGGATTGGTTTCAGTAAATGTATACTTTACCTTGAACATTCACACATCTATGAACTTTCAGGATATTTCTGAGAAACAAAAGTATCATCAAAACAATGTGCATATTTTAAAATGTGAATGCCTCAAATGTGTATAATTGGGAAAACCTGTAGGGACAATGTTCTGTCAAGGAGGAGATGATGACAAAAAAGGAAGAGGAGGGGGAGATGATGATGATAATGGTCCTGCCTTGTCCCCAGTATGGGACTCAAGGCAGCTATCTGTCATGGTAGCACACTAGTGCCTCTGAGCATATCAAGAGGACCAGACCACAAAAGTTGTTGTAGCAGAGTTGCAATCATCAGGAGAAGAAATGAGCATACAGGCACAGACATGTGTCTAAACTATTCCTCTTTACTAAAGCATATTGTAGTAATATTTACAATGAGTCCGAGACTCCTAGCACACAGACTACATAACACAGCACAATGTACAGCACAGTCTTGCATTGTACATCCCAGAATAAGGACTTTTTCGGATGGAAGAAAAGTAACGTTAGCAGCATCGCCAGGTTGCGATGCTGCAGCGCAAGAGGGCGTCTGTTTCGGATGACGCTCCTCCCAGTGGTACTGTTGCAGTACCGCTGCAGTACCACTGGGAGGAGCGTCATCCAAAACGGACGCCCTCTTGCGCTGCAGCATCGCAACCTGGCGACGCTGCTAGCGTTACTTTTCTTCCATCCGAAAAAGTCCTGAATGCACACCGTCTGAGAGCAAAATCCAAGTCAAGACAAGAGCAGAGACAGTGGGGTGGTTTAGTTATACACTACAAATACAGTACAGTCATGGGTTATGCAGTTAGTGGTTCTCTCACACATTTTCCCATATAGATAAGGCATTATCCTTCACATGTCCTTCCCACGCTTGTCTCCCAGACGTAATCTAGATATGCTTGCCAGCTGCATTTAGCCTTCTCATTGCTGGCCCCTGCAGCTGTAGTATATTATACCATGTCAGCTCTTTATAGTATAAATTTCCAGTGATTGTATATCCCATTACCTTAACACTTACAACAGTTAAAACAAATATATTTAAAAATTAACAGGATACAAAGGTTAAAAAGCAATTAAACTATCATAAAATTAAAACCACTTAAAAACATATACCAATGCCAGTTCATCCTTTTTTTAAAAAAATCAATTCTCCAAAAGCTTCTGGCATAATTTTTTTTTTTAAAAAAACCTTTTTACCTGCTTGCAGAAAGATAGCAAGGAGGATACCAGTCTAGCCTCTCAGGAAAGGGAGTTCCAGAGCCTGGGATCAGTCCCTAAGAAGACCCTCTCCTATGTTTCTGCCAAATGTACCAATGAGGAAGATGACAAAGATAGAAGGGTCTTTGCAGAAGATCTTAAAACATAGGAAGGTTCATTTGGGAGTATATGAATGGGAGAAAAGTTGCATTAATTGGACAAATTGTGCAAATAAATGTGTAAATTAGGAAATATATTTTTAAAATTGTGTATATTTCAGTGAAGGAAAAAAGTCTCACAACTTGATACAAAATGGCAACAGGAAGAAAATCTTGTTAGGATTCAAAGAAACTCAATGAAATTCAGACTCAACATTTTTCACATCCCTGCTTTTGGGGCAATTTTTGCCAAGCTGTAGCAAGAGTGGGGGGAAAGAAAGAACAATTGAGCCTATGTAGCATATGTTGCAGCCTAAAATGAAATCAATAAATTTGTAATAACAGCAGTGGGTATAATATTAGGTACTGTTTCCCTCAGTAGATGGGTCTCCCTCATGCCAACTTCATCAAATCAATGTGGCTGGAAGAAAGGAGAAAAAGTGCTGGAGCTGTTCCATAATAGTATTTTCCAAATGTATGTTAGCATGAAGCATTGGGGGGAGGGATCTTATGAAAAAGGAGAAATTGCTGTGGGGCAGATCTATGAAGGAAGAATTGCTGTCCAAAGGATGGGATACAAGGGGTGCAAATTTTCATAGCAAAGGGTTTTAAAAGTTTTCTATCTGCTTTTGAGTTTTTGCCTGTTTTTTTTAATGATTTTTATGCATTTGGTGACTTTATATGAAAATTTCATTCACACACTGAGAAAATGGCTGTGGGAGGGAGTATTTTGTGCATAGAAGAGAATATTTTGTGTAACAAAATCTTTGCAAACAAAAGTAATGATCCTCAAATGTCAGTAATCTTGTGGCAGTTGACCATTTTGTTCAATGGGTTGTCTCACTGTGTTGAGCCACCTTTTCTTGTTGAGGATGATATAATTCCCAAGTATTCTTTACATCTCTCCCTTAAAAGACAGTTCAAAAGCAGCAGCTACTGCAATCAATTCATGGCATGAGAAACATTAAGAGTGATTTTGTGAACGGCTTCTCTACCAGTACCCAGTCATACTGATTTTCATGTGCCAAGCATGTGGAATGGGAGAGTTGATGTTCCAATCAACTCAAAATAGGGAGTGTGTAAAGAATCAGGATAGTGATTATGAATAGGCCATTATGAATTCATTATATTAAACCATTTATACTCTGTATAGAATCATGACATATCTACTTTTATTCCTTACATTTCCTTGGCCTTAGCACCAGATAAAGCTAGGTCACCCACCCCATTCCACACATACTCCAACAATATCCACAGACATACATCTACAAAGTCAGCAGATTATGGCAAGCATCTGAAATAAATGTCCATGAAAGATCATGTAAGAATAAATGTGATGCCACAAAAGCCTTTTGTTTTTAATTGATGGTTAGGCTAACCACCTGAAATCTGCCTTAAGAGATATGAGATAGTTTACATGTTTAGCATGAGAGCATGAAGAATCCTTGGTGATATGCAAGCTCATTTAAAAGCATAGATGGTATTCAGAAGAAATTGTCTGATATAAACACATACATTTTACACCCACTAATTAAAATTGACATTAGCGGGTTACAGAAGACTAAAGAAAGGACAGTGCCATTTTAATATTTGAAAACCTTTTCACTTCAGCAGAAAAGTAAATTGTGTAATTACTGGGATTCTTTAGATGTTTAATAAAAACACAGGCCTGCAACCTTTGGTAGCTTGCAGAGAATTTAAAGGGTTGAACTGAAGAGACATCTAAAATGTCATAACAGTGCATTAGTAAGAGTTGATAGCATATTATTATTGAGGATGCTCAGGAAGATACTCCATAAATCAGATAGTATTTGTAAAAGTAATTAAAAATAAATGCAAATTTTCAAATAATACATTCATACATGTTTTTAAAAAATATTTGATCGTAAACGTACAAGAAGAGAAAAATAAAAAGGTGAAGATGAATATTGCTATAAATACTTAATAAGATGGATCCAAAGTACTCCATCACAGAGGGAAGGGCTCTTTGCTCTCCTTTGGCTAAAGGTAGGTCTACCTCTTGCTCTTGCTCTACTATGTCTCCCAGGCTTGGACCCTGTTCTGGGGGAGGGCTAGGCTGCTGAGCCCTGGGTTCTTCAGGGCTAGACTCAGACTCAGCCAGCTCTTCTGCAACTGGTTCAGCCTCCTCGCCTTCTGAGTCGTCAGAGTCCTGGCTGACCATGACAAGCCAGAACAGATTTCCTCCTGGAGGGGAGGGGTTGAGAAGGAATTTTCTCTGATCATCCTCTCCTCTGGACCACCTGTTCCAAAAGGTCCCCTGTCACCTTAGATGAAAAGTGTTGTAAGTGGTGCTAGGGTCTATAGGAAAGGAGTATAAACTGCTTTGCCCAACTGCCTGGATCCAAATGTGTACAAAATGTAATGCCAAAGTGCCTTTTGTATACAGACCTCTGTATAATCCTATATTCTAAACACATTTGTATTGTTAACTTTTGACAGTTTTTCAGTATGCTTTACTACGGTAACTGATTTTTTTCCCCATGCCATAAAACTCTGAACAGTTGCCATGTCTTCTTGAATGTCTGGAAAGACTTCTTCCTCCAAACCGTCCATGTGTAATTGCTGTGATCTTACACATTTGCATCTTTATTATACATGTTCGAATTCCATTGTTCATGTTGCACTGCCCTTGATATTTGCATTAGTATCTAGGCCACAACTTATACACATAGGCATGCAACCAATACAATAGAATGAACCAATACATAGAAACATATTCATATTTTAAAGTAAAATGCTGTCTGCCACACTGACATTCAAGCATCAATTTTCTATAGGTATAATTATATTTCAAGCATAGTTATAGCTGTACTTTCTTCTTTGTGGTAGTTAACCCAAATTTGGTCTGAGGTACTCTTTCAGTCCTGGCCACCCTTAATAAGCTGTACAACAAGTTCATAGATTTTTTTATTTTTTTATTTTTTGGTGGTGGTGGAGGTTAACCTTCAAAGGAATTTAGTTCAGCAGATGCTACACTGAACTACTCAGAGTAGAAAGGAAATGATATGGCTTTTAAAGGGCACATCTAGCATATCTTCTGGGCTAAAGTAATTCTGGCAATGCTTCAAAGGATATAACTTTTGATGGTAAAGTAGGTAGGCTACGGAATGAAATCACATATGGCAAGCTGTCAAATTCTTCCTACACTTTCAGTACATTTATATAAGTGCAAATGGATGCTGCTTAGATGGAGTTCCTAGCAATTTCCTGCTAAAGATTATCTGATATTATTTGACTAAATTATGTGTGTAAAAGCTAGGGACAACTTTTATGATCAAATATTTTGAAATTAGTTTTCCTTTTTGGTGGATTATCTGAAATATGAACTGCAATTATATTAGCACTTGGATGTGAAGGACTTTTAAGGTAGCAATTATGCAAAAGCAAGAGTACTGAATTGTTGTATATCATCTTGAAGAGAACATTTTCGTAGGTCAGTTATGTCAATAGCAAAACCTCTCATAGGCACCTCATTTTTAACCTTTTGTTTCTTATTCATTTTAAGGATACATGGTTTAAACTTCAATGAGACTGTGGCTGATTAAGACCCACTGAGGGGAGCATCATACTATATAATCTATTGATATTTTACCTATTTTAATACAGTATTTTCAATTATTAAGTGTCCATCAATAAAGTATAATGCTAATTCTAATTGATAGGAAAATGAAATTATTGTAAGAAGGTGCTAAAGCTTCAAAAGCAAAATAATTGGTTTGTCTGTTGTTAGATAAATTAGTTATTAGTTTAAAAACCTTTCCTACCAAGGACAAGGCAAAACTTAATCCCTTCTTGATCTATACATGAATTTAAAGCAGAAAAATTGTATTGGCTTGGATCCTGACAACTGTGAGAGCTCTGTGATCCTCTTCTCTAACCTGTGCCACTGAATCTTTCCAGAGCATTTGGGAGACTTTCTGAATGGTGTGGGATGTGCTTCGATGACAGCAGATCACCCAAAATTGGGAACAGATACTTTAATGAGTAGAGCTTCTAGTCATTGGGGGTTGCTCCCTTTGACTAGCAGAAAGTACCCCCCATTAGTGGTTCTCAAACTTTGAATCTTTAGGACTTGTTTTGGAGGTCAACTCCCAGAATCCCTGACCATTAGAAAACCTATTTGAAGGTTCTGGGAAATGACATCTAAAACATCTGAAGGGTCAAAGTTTGAGGACTCATTCAGACAGCTGGTCATAATAAGAAACTCTTCTCTGGAGATAAGTGATTATCTCTTAAATGTACATCAAATGAAATCTAGAAATATTTGCAATATGCTAAGCCCAATAAACTTATTGATTAATTCTACTCTTTCAACAGGGTTGCCAGGCATGTACAGTCTGATTTTCTCTTAGTCAGCACCTTCTAGGATACAGGGGGAGTGAGAGTGCTAGAAAAAGAGCAGTTCATAGCATTATAGCATTATGGTATACTATATTTATTATTTTTATTTATTTAATTAATTTATATGCCACCTTTCACCAAGAAGGGACCCAAGGCTGCTCACAAAATCACATAAACTACAGTTTAAAACCAATCAAAAACCTCACAATATAAAAATATAAAATGACATAAAACACATACAAGTTTAAAGATAAAAATAAGCAAAATTTTAAAAATTAAAAATTAAAAACTCACCCCAGTAAAAGCCTCCACAAGCCCAGCTATGTATTAAAAACCTGCTAAAGAGCAGGTGGGCAACTGTAGTGGGTTTGGGATCAATTTTATGCCAAAAAATAAAATAAAATAAAAAGATGGACATAGACAGAAACCAACTGCTGATTTTGGAAAACTGATATTTTTAAAAATGTTAAACTAGAGGCCCTTACAACTGATTTAAAAATCGATTTACCACTTAGAATCTTCCAGGAAAAGCCATTCAGACTCTATTTCAGTTCAGAACGAAGACAATTAGAGGCCACACATACAGGCTTGGGGTTCTGCATGTGGCGTCCTGTCCTCACCAGGCTTTTCTCAGCAACTAATTACAAAAAAAATCTTTTAAAAATATGAAGTTCTTGTCATGCAAAAATTGCATTATATTAGCCAAAGTGACTGATAACATGAACATTAAAGTGAGTGTTCCAGGCTCCCAGGATGGGTTCAATACCCCTTTTGGCCTACTACTATTCTCTCTCTAAATTTATTCATGTTTCAGTTAAGAACAAAGTCATTCTAGAACATGGGAACCTCTTTCTTGGAAAGTCATGTGAAATTGTCAGTGTTATGATAAGGGCACAGTGATGTCAGAAGATATCCAATATGACATCTAAAATAAGAGACTTCATTGGGGCAAGATTATCTGAAACCTTGGTTTCTGAAAATATATAACACAGTTGCAGTAGGGGAAGACACCTTGGTGCGTATTAAAAATTCTGCCAAAAACAGCAGGACAGCATTCATTGATAACATTATTGAGCTTTCAGAAAACAGATTTTTTTTTAATCCAGATTTACTGTTGTAATGAGAAGTCAGCAACATGTTGATCTCAAAGAGATAATTAGGAAATGTGAATCCTCAGCTGTTCCAAGAATCCTTTTCATTCTAGATAGGACCATGCTTTTTATCTGCTTATATATGTTAGCTGTGTCCTAGATCCCACCACCACTCTTTTTCCTGCCTATTTGTACAGCCCACCAATTAACATAGCACCAGATTCATGCAGTCAGTATTCAGCTTGATAGCTCCCACAGATGTTGTGCTATCATAGAAGGCTATTTTGTGCCTCTCAAGACAAGTGAACAATCCTATGACTTTAAGAAGCAACTGTTCTCTAAGCTTTCAGGAAAGAATGTTTCCTAGCCCTATCTGGAAATCACTTATTTACCTGGTGGTCTCCTGTTCAAATACTCACCAGGCCTAACTCTGCTTACATTCTAAAATCAGATGAGATCATGTTATCCATGATGATACGGGACCATTACAGCAAGATAAAACTGTATAAATCAATGGTGAGAAATGTTGAGGGGATGGGGTGCATATTGGCCTACATAGGACAGGAGAACCTTATCTCATTGTCACTTCTGTTCCCCACCCCACCCCAAATTCTGGGTAGCTGAAACTTGGTCCCAAGTATCCAACAGCACCCTCCAATCCATGCATTGTCAGGCATTTTTTTGGTCCCACTCTTGCCTTTGAGGTGAGACTATCCTGGCTCCCTCCCCCAAATCAGAATGTATCAGACTTCTTATTCTGGTTACTTCTTATGTCCAGATTTTTTTTGTGGGGGAGGAAAGACCCTATAGACCCCTGCCTGCTAAAAAGATGAGGGGGCCACAAGCTGTGGCAAAATATTCAATAGTACTCCCTATGAGACTTGGTGAATACAGCTGGCCATTTGGGGGCAAATAAACATCATTATATCAACCCCCAGGGCCTTGGGGTGTGTGTGGACCCTGTGACCAATAAATTTGGCCTTGGGAGGCCCCATGAACCTGTGAGCCTCATTTAGCCACCTAGACGAGTTTAAATCAACAGTGGTTTAAATCAACAGTGAGAAAAACACTACCTATTTATAAGATAGTACTATTTTAATTTCTTCATGGTTTATAGAGTATGTGGTGGAAGGATTACTGTTTCTTTAAGAGTTGCTTCTTCCAGGATCTTATGTAGCCTGTTCTAAGAATGTGTGGCAACTAAGACCTTCTGGTTTGCTGTGCTGTGTTTATTTGCTTGATGTCCCTCCTGACTGCTGCTGTTCTTAGGGATTATTTTTTAAATACATCCCTCACTCCAAATCTCTTGCATTTACATATGTGCTCTCAAATTACCAGTTCTGAATATTTTCTCCATCATGTAGTGGCCTCCAAGTGTCATGGAATGTGACTGTAAGGAAAAACATATCAGCCTACACAAGTGAAATGTGTTGGTGAGTTATAGTGGCACATGCTTTGTGCAATGAATATCACTGTACAGTTCAAACTGTCCTTAAGCAAAAGCACTGTTGTGTTGGTTTTGACCATTAAACCGCTTTGTACCTTTGTATATGGCTAAAATGAAGTTTGTTAAGTCTGCCATCCTCTTTTATTAAAATGTACAAATAAAAATGTTTTATTAAAAATAGACAAGTGCGCTTAGAATAATGGAATCATTTACAAGGGAAATAAGGACAGTTGTGGTACATGAACTGGCCATTTTCCTTTGCTGTTCAGAACTTTTGGAATGTCCTACCAGGGTTGTGTGTAGATGCCCAGTTCTGTTGGCCTTGGAGGAACCAGTGGAAGACCTATTTATCCCAATATATATTTTAGTGGCTGAAATGTTTATGCTCCCAATGCATTATTTTTACATATATTGTTTTGAGTTTTACTCTTTATTGCATTTTTTGAGTCATGCTACAGTTTCCCTAGTTTTCTTTTGTGGTTATTTTAAACTTACTATTTTATTTTAGTTGTCTTGTTTTATATTAATTTCATTAACTGACTATTAGCTTGGATACTGAAATTGTTATAGAAGTAACCCTCAGTATACCTTGTGGCATTTCTTGACACATATGTAACAAATCCTGTGGGAAGAAATACCAGTGTGGTAAAATGGCATTGTCTAGTACTGAAGGAACTTATGTGTTTGTATGACCAGGTTTCTTACATTATGTATTTTAAATGAAACATTTATATAGCAAGACATTAATTTATACAACTGATTGTTTTATTATATTTCATTGTAAATTTCCAACCCCCTCAGTTGGCAGAACATTCTTGCAGAATACGGGTTTTGTACTGATATGATGTTTCCTAGCTCTGGGCATGCCCTACCCTTACTACTGACTATAATTTACTTTTTGGTCTCTGTCGCCTTGAGCTTGCCTTCTGACTAGTTTCTTGAATGATGTGCTAATCCATTATATTTTTTAGACAAGTGTATCGACCAGTATAAACAGACTGGAGGGCACAAACCTAAATGAAAGCTATACTTCCTTGAATCATTTAAAAACTCCTGCAGTGGTGGCAGCATAAAATAACTTTTTTCCCCTTTGTACATTAAGTTTAAGGAGAAAATAACTATAAATAAAATAGAAATGGGGAGGATGTTGTGCATAAATCAAGCTGTTCTTCACAAAGACAGATTCAGTTATTTGATGACCAAAAAACCCTTCTTGTTAAGTGCTAGATTGAGGCGTAAGACTAAAATAGTTTCCACTGAAGCCTTAATTCTATTCTAAATCATGAGGTAAAATACAGAAGTAGCAGAGGCTTCTAACATGTTCTACAAAACAGTTCAGTCATTTGCAACCATTTATTACCAATATACCCACCAACATTACACAGGTATGGTTGAGCAACATCAACTGCTATTTTAAACATAAAAACCCTGGAATGTACTGAGTTTAGGAAAAGTGGATGGGATACTATATTCTGTGTGCATATGTACTCACAGTATAAGTACATATAAATAACAATAAATATTATATAATATATTATTATGAAATCAAAATGTCTTTATCAGTTCTGTTTAAAATTACAGGTTTTTGTCCGATCCAAGGTAGGTCCTTGCATTCACATTCACACTCTCTGCTCAATGCACACTATAAATGAAATCAAGTCCTTGCTTCCCATAACATAACAACCATGTGGTTACCTTGAGCCAATTGTAGCTTCTCATCCTAACCTACTTCACAGGGTTGTTCTCATAATAAAAATGGAGTGGTAATGGGGAAAAATAATATGCAGGAGATAAGTGGAATGCAATTAGTTAATAAAGATATACAGTTGTCCCTCCGTATCCACAGATTTGATATCCACAGATTTAAGTATTCACAGCTTGAAAATATTCTTAAAAAATAATAATCCAAAAAGCAAACCTTTATTTTGCCATCTTATATAAGGGACACCATTTTGCTATGCCATTGCATGTAATGGGACTTGAGTATTCACGGATTTTGGTATCCACAGGGGGTCCTGGAACCAAACCCCAGTGAATATGAAGGGACAACTGTAGTTGGAAAAAACATGATTATCATAAAGAAATACATAGATTCCAATGACCTTTTAGAATGTCTCTGACTACAATCCTGTACTTTACCTAAGAGAAAGCCCCACTGAGCTCATTGGGTTGTACTTCTAAATAGATCTGTATATGTCTCTCTGGCTTTTCTTCGCAAACGAAGATTCAGGAAGGACTCATCCCGCGCCTTCTGCAAGCGCGCTGATGACTAAAAAGGCCAATCCGAGACAAACAAGTCCGGTTGCAAAAAGTGCAGCAGAAGGTCTCCTTGGGTGATGTTTTTGGGTTGTGATTCTTTCTGCGTTGTCGTTTCTCTTCAAGACTTGTTCGTCGTGAGTTCTCAAATAAGGCTGCAGCATTGTGGATATTGCGTCTCCATGCCTCCCGATGTGAGGCCAGGGCGGACCACCGTTGGTGATCAATCTGGCCAAGCCTGAGATGTTGTTTCAGGGAGTCCTTGTATCGCTTTTTTGGAGCGCCCCTCCCACGCTGACCCGTGGCGAGTTCACCGTAGAGTAGTATTTTTGGGAGGCGATGGTCCTCCATCCTAGAAACGTGCCCTGCCCAGCGCAGCTGTGTTCTCAATATCATGGCCTCAATGCTGGTGATCCCTGCTTGTTCAAGGACAGCAACATTCGTCACATAGTCAGTCCAGTGTATATTTAGGATTGTGCGTAGACAGCGCTGATGAAAGCGCTCGAGGAGTCGTAGGTGGTGGCGATAGGTAACCCATGTTTCAGATCCATAAAGGAGGATAGACAGTACGATGGCTCTATACACACTGATTTTTGTGCTTTGCCTCAGGTGCTTATTGCTCCAGACTCTTTTGTGAAGTGTTCCAAATGCACTATATGCCTTTGCTAATCTGTGATCGATCTCTTTGTCAATCTTGGCATCTGAGGAGATGATGCTTCCCAGGTAGGTGAACTGCTGAACGGACTTGAGCACTGATTTGCCGACGGCAATGTGGGGATGGTGGTGTTCGTCCTGTGGTGCAGGCTGGTAAAGAACTTCTGTTTTCTTCAGGTTGACTTCTAGCCCAAACAGCTCTGCAGCTGTTGCAAAGCAGGACGTTAGGCGCTGCAGAGCTGCTTCTGTGTGGGCAACAAGGGCAGCATCATCGGCGAAGAGCAGCTCACGGACTAGATAGTTTAGAGTCTTAGTGTGAGCCCTCAGACGGCTTAAGTTAAACAAGCTACCATCAGTACGGTAACGTATATAGATGCCGTCGTCTTCTTCAAGCTCTGCCATAGCCCTTTGGAGCATCGTGCTAAAGAAGATTGTAAATAAAGTTGGTGCAAGAACACAACCTTGCTTCACTCCATTAGTTATTAGAAAGGGCTCTGAAAGAGCATCGCCATATCTGACTTGACCACGCTGGCCCTCGTGTAGCAAGATAATCATTTTAAGGAATTTGGGGGGACATCCTAGTTTTTCCAGGATCTGCCACAGACCTTTTCTACTTACAGTGTCAAAGGCTTTGGTGAGGTCGACAAATGTTACATAGAGACCCTTGTTCTGCTCCCTACATTTTTCTTGCAGTTGCCTAAGGGCAAATACCATGTCTGTAGTACTCCTATTGGCTCTGAAGCCACATTGGCTTTCAGGGAGAAGTTCTTCTGCAATAGCAGGAACTAATCTGTTCAGGAGTATCCTTGCAAGGATTTTTCCAGCAATAGAGAGCAGTGTTATGCCTCGATAGTTTGAGCAGTCGGATTTTGCTCCTTTTTTCTTGTACAGGGTGATGATGACTGCATCTCGGAGGTCTGATGGCAGTTCCCCTTTTTCCCAGCAATTCACAAGGAATTCGTGGAATTTTTCGTGGAGTGCATGACCTCCGTGTTTCCAAACTTCAGGTGGGATTCCATCAATCCCAGCTGCCTTGCCGTTTTGCAGCTGCTGTATGGCCATAAGGGTCTCTTCCAAAGTGGGAGCTATGTCCAATTCATTTTTCATTGGTTTTTGTGTCATGTGTTGGATAGCTGAGGCTTGGACTACTCGGTTGGCGCTAAAGAGACTTTGAAAATGTTCAGCCCAACGATTTAGGATGGAGGCTTTATCAGTAATTAATGTTTGACCATCTGTACTGTATAAGGAGCTTTGGACCTGATAAGTAGGTCCAAACACTGCTTTGAGAGCTTCATAAAATCCTCTATGATCACCCAGATCTGCACAGCGTTGTGTCTTTTCTGCTAAATTGATCCACCACTTGTTCTGCATGTCTCGGAGTTTTTGTTGTAGTTTGTTACATGTGAGGCGGAAAGCTGCTTTTCTTACATGACAGGTTGGCTGGGCGAGGTATGCCTGGTGAGCAGCTCTCTTCCTTGCCAACAGCTCCTGGATCTCTTGGTTGTTTTCATCAAACCAGTCTTGATTTTTCTTGTGGGAGAACCCGAGGGATTCTTCTGCAGACTGGAGGATACTGTTTTTGATATGTTGCCAAAGCACTGTAGGAGAAGGATCTGTAGGATGGTCTTCAAGTTTCGTTTGTAGGTTTGCCTGGAAGTTGTCTCTCATGGTAGCTTGTTGAAGATTGTTGACTTGGAGCCTCTTCTTTAAGATGCCACCCCTCTTAGGTTTGAACTTAAGATGAAGATTTAGTTTACATCTGACGAGGCGATGATCTGTTTGGCATTCTGCACTGGGCATCACTCGGGTATGACGGACATCACGAATGTCTCTCTGACGGACTAGAACGTAGTCAATGAGGTGCCAATGTTTGGATCGGGGATGCATCCAGGTTGTCTTCAAGCTATCTTTCTGCTGAAAGATTGTGTTTGTAATAGTCAGCTGTTGTTCTGCACAGAACTCTAGCAGGAGGCGTCCGTTATCATTGCAATTTCCAACACCATGCTTGCCTAAGACACCTTTCCAGGCTTCGGAATTCTTTCCTACTCTGGCATTGAAATCACCAAGTATAATAATTTTATCTTCTACAGGGACTTTTTGTATGAGTTGGCGTAGGTCTGTGTAGAATTTGTCTTTCTCTACAGGGTCGGCTTGCATAGTTGGGGCATATACACTAAAGAGAACAACATGTGGGAGGCGTAAGGAAATAATGCGATCAGAGTGTCCTGTTGGCAAGGTTTCGAGTTTGGAGGCAATGGAGTTTTTAATCATGAAGCCTACTCCTGAAAGATGTTTTTCGGTTTTGGGTTTGCCAGACCAGTAAAGTGTGTAGCCGGCGCCATGTTCTTTAAGGCTGCCTTCCTCATGGAAGCGAACTTCACTAAGAGCAGCGATGTCAATATTAAGCCGTGATAGTTCAAGGGCTATTAGGGCAGAACGACGCTCAGGCCGTCCACTATCTTTAGAGTCTTGCATGGTTCTGATGTTCCAGCATGCAAGTGTCAGTTTATTTACACCTTTGGAGGCCGGTGTGTGCCTTTGTTTCTTTGCCTTGGTTTGACTGCATCAGAAGATTCCCGTTGGCCGCGGCTAGCCAACCAGGTAGTTGGGGATGAGCTTTCTTTAGGCCACCTTTTCTAGGCCCCTCTCCATATGGAGCAAGCAGTGCTCTCCTTAAAAAAGGCTGCTTGGTCGTTCAGAATGCTGCCGAACAAGACTGTCATCTCCCGGGTCAGGCTTGAGCGACCAATGTCCTGAACCGCCTGCATGCAGGGTTGGGGCTGCGGCTTCCAGTGCATCTTTACACCTGCCGGTTTCGTCCCTCGCCAGTCGCTACAGGGCTTTTTTGGAAATGGATTTGTCCTTCGAGCCTGTGCAATGGATTTTTCTGGTGGAGCGCAGCGTGCACAGAACTGGCCTCACCCTTTAAACCAGAGATTCATCTGCCGTGGCCTTGCAAGCATGGACGTGGCAGCGAGGTCCTCGGGCCGTAGGTTTGATTAGAGTTTCCTTCTCTTAGATGGTTGACCTTACAGGGTTGGACGAGCACCATCTGCCCGGGTTTGGGATTAGAGTTTTCCTTCTCCTAGGACGGTTGCCATAAGGCTAGAGAGCCCATCCTGCCCTTTGACGCTCTTTGTCAGACCCTTCGGTTTTGACCTGTCTGGCATGGGAGACCCTACCGGTGGCTATTATGCCACCGCCAGCATAGCTCAAAACGTCATTAGGGTACGCAAGCCTCTCTCCCACGACAAGGGGGCGTCAATGGAGAGGTTTCTCTGTGTACACACACACACAAATACAGCAAAATATTTCCCATTGTTTGACATCTACAAGTTACCGTTTCTTTTGTGGCATTGTGCGGATCTTGCACAGAGGACCAGTAAATTAAAATGATAGGATAGAGGGAAGAAAACCAGTAAAACTACCGGTAAGCCTTAAAATTTATGCAAGTATTCCTTTTGCTTACCTCAAAGTTTATGCAACTCTCAAGAACAAAACAAAACAAAAAAAATCAGAATTGAAGGAAGAAACAAAAAATCAAATCAGGAATGCTTTTATTTTGGCAATATTGAACCTATTTTAAGGAAATCAGAAAGGAATCTGTATGTCTGTGAGAAAGAGAGACTGAGACAGCACCTGCTGCACAGTTCCAGAGGTGCTGCAATTCAAAGGGATCTCCTCAAGGAAACTGGTAGGGCTCTCTACTTCCCCAGCTTTTTACAAGGTGTGTTTATTCCTTTTGATTACCTTAAGAACCAATCCAAAGTCACATAGCACAGGATGTTCTGTTTCTAAACTAGGAGAGGCTGCAGCAATTTCATTTTGCTTGAGCCTACTGGAAGGGGCATGATCTGCCCCCCTCCTCTCTTTTCCTCTCTGCTGAGTCAAAGAGTGCAAACTACTATAGTATGTGGGACAAGAGAGGATTGACTGAGGTTGGCCATGCCAAACAGGGACAGTTGGATGGTATGCACCAATGTTCATAAATTATTCAATAAAATTAGCTGAATTAACATTCCATACCATCTTTTCATGCTATAGTATTATGATTGCTTTCTCGTGTTATAGCAAAGCAGGCATCTTATTCAGTCCCCAGCACCTATGTCCATTCCTGTGGTAAAAACAAGAAAGCATTTAAAGGCTCGTCTTAATTCAGACTTTTTGCTCCTTGCCATTCCCCTTCCTTGTGGTAAAGTTCAAGTGTGTGACTGTATCCCATAGCTATAGGAAGACATGAACATGAACCTTCAACCTTTTAAGATTTCCTGGAGAAACTAATGATGAGACAAACTAATATCCAAGAAGTCTCTGACTGTAAAGAATTATGGCTAGTGAGATCAGGAATTATGCAATTCAGTCATTGTGTAATTGAGTTTCCCATGGGCTGTAACTTTCCATTGAATTCAGTGTATGTGTGAAGAATCTTAAAGATTTCCTTCTCCTCACGTACCTACCTACCTACCTAACTTCCACCCACCCATTCACTCTTTTTGAATGCTTTTCTCTGGGAGACTCAATTGATGCTTGCCTTCATGCAATTTCATTGCCAAGCAAAGGCCTTTTTAACATGGCTTTTACAATTTTGAGCAGTTAGACATAGCATTTTGATTCCATTGAGTATCTATCTGTGGAATGTTCCTGCTGGGTGGTTTTTGTTGCTGCTGCTACTTTCTTACAGTTTTATGTTGTTGGTGCTGTACTGGTGTAGATATAAACATAAGGTGTATACCTAATACAGGAAAAGAGTTTTCACCTAAACTTTAGGAGAAACTTCCTGACAGTAAGAGCTGTTTGGCAATGGAATGCGCTGCCTCGGAGTATAGTGGAGTCTCCTTCTTTGGAGGTTTTAAAACAGAGGCTGGGTGGCCATCTGTCGGGAATGCTTTGATTGTTTATTCCTGTACGGCAGGGGGTTGGACTAGATGGCCCTTGTGGTCTCTTCTATGATTCTATGAGTCTAATAACAACTAGAAGGCAATTCAGATGTAAACCCCAAATGGCATGTTATACATGTCTGTCTTTCCCTTACCTCTTTTTTATTTAAATCAAAAGCAGCTTCAGGAGGCTGTATGTTTAATAAACAAAGGAATGGTGCTGAATCCTTTTCACTTTGGCAGGTTTCTGTTCTCGTGTGCAGAGATGCATACACTCTCCCACTATTTTTGTTTCTGTGGGGGGGGGGCGGGGTGTAGGTACTTATATTTCAGAATTCAGTTCCAGTATATTTATCTTTAATCAAGCAGTGGTTTCTTCTCCATAATTTTACCTAGTCTTAGCTAGCATGATACAAAAAGAAGGAAAAATGCTTCCCAAGAAGAAAAAAATCAGAGAATGTATTAATTCTGATGGATCCGGATAGTTTTCCAATTGCTGTTGTAGATTTCCCTTGGTAGACAATTCTGTCAAGGCCCTGGTTGTCCACTTGACTGCTGGAATGGGGAAAGAATTTGAGTGGTTGACACAATTGCTCATGGTCCCCCTGACTTGAACCAAATGGGATGATATAATGGGTTGAACAGCCATCAGAGCCACATAGAAAATTTCGAGAAATTGTTTACATTCCAAACACAGGCTAGAGCACACTTGAAAGCTTAGTCCATGATAATAATGACTGTGGAGAATTTCTTCTTCTTCTCTCCTACCATTGCATAAACAACATCACTCAGAGAAGTAGTCCTGGATGCTTCCAGACTTATTATATTCAGGACCATGGAAAGAAATTTGAACCACTTAGTAGCTCATTATGACCAATTTATTAACAACTATTCATGCCTAGTTGGATGCCCAAATTGAACCAATTGAGTGGATGTAACATTGGTCAGACCAATGATGGGGATATGCAGTCTGATAAATATATGCTGTAAAGAGAAGAACATGAGCTTCAACGTGTTTGCCTACAGGGGGCGTACAATGTAAGCAAGGCTGCACCTGGCCTATGTTATGGGTTTTGTAGCCTGAGAAAGTAAACTTGAAGCAGAGACCATATCTATTTGAGTACATGTAATTTCTGTGGGAACTGTGTATGTCTCTTGAGGCAGGACGTTATTGTATATGCTCTGAGACTCTGAAGTCAATGCATAATCTGTACTTTGGGCAATGCTGAACTGTAAAGTCCTGATGTAGTCAAGGAGAGGATTCTCTGTAGATCTGTATATATTTTTATTATGTTCCAGTAAAGGCAGTAGAATTAGGCACCATATATGTGTCTGTGTATTTCATAGGAATCATCACTGGGCTGGATCTCTGAGCATGAACAGAGTGTCCAGTGAGCACTAACGTGTCATTTCCATGCCCAGTTATAATGGATACTTTTCAATCATAGATGACCTGAGCATATGGACAGGATCTTACTGCTACCTTCGCTAGTTTATGAAAGTAACTGGAGGTGACTCATAAGAATAACCTTCATTTTTTAAAAAATTGGCTTCCATCTAGACTAGTAGTGGTGAGAATGTTGCATTTTTAAAAACCCACTTGCTGAACTCCTGCATATTGGATAATGTTCAGTCTCCACTGTCTCATTCATGAGAAAGTTAATGGATCCTGTCATAATGTCTCAGCGACAGAGGTTTCTGGATGAAACAGATTATATACATACATATTGGTCTGAGTGTGGATCTGATTATGGGACAGATATTGGTTTAATCACCTTGCTGGACAATTTACACTGGCAACTGGAGATGGGAGTGTGTCCCTCTTAGTTCTACTGGATCTCTTGGGTAATTTCAATGCATCAGATAAGATGGGAGATACTTCCTGCAGGGCAATTTCAGAAGGAAGTGTTGAAGGACTCCTGTTAATCACATAACTAATTTACACCTCAGTAAGATTCCAGATCTTCACTGAATAAACCTAGTCTTATAATATTGCCTTATTTTTGTATCTCTTGATTATTATTTTTTTAAATGGCCTCTAAACTGTGAGCAGGGAAGGGAAGGGGAATATGAGCTACCATTTATATATTCTTTATCTAGTCTTACCACCATCACCTCTTTCTGCACTTTGATTTATGTACATGTGTCAGAGTGGGGATTTTTTCTCAGCCATCATACTTTTTGGAAAACTACTGTCATGAAGCTTTGGCTGTATATGTGGATATCTGTTTGCATCCTATGATTCTCCATGCAGATGCATCCATAGGACCAACTGCTATCCAGTCATTAGATCCTTGGATTATTAAAGCAACTTACTTTTGATGTTGTTAACTGAAATCATCATCATTACTGTTGTTGTTGTTGTCATCATCATCATTATCATTCCACCATTACTGATGTCTGTTGAAAGATGGGGAGTCAGTAAAGGGAAGATATTATATAGATACAAGCCACTATCTAAGACACAGCTGGCCATTCTTAAGCCCATTGATTTCATTGATTTTGCAGTTCTCACAGCCTGTATGGTGTTGGTTTATAGGCTTCTGCATGACAATCTACTTTTTAAAAACAGCTTCTGAATTTTGAACAGAAACTTCATCTGTGGAATGTCCATTTCTCTTCCTGTCTTATATTGAACTAGGTAGTTGTGTAGAGTTCACAATTGCACAAGCCAGCTTCATAGAGCATCCCAAGTAGAATACAAGATTGTTTAGTACCATGTTTTTATTGCTCATTTATCTCTCTCTCTCTCTCTCTCTCTGGCTTTTCTTCGCAAACGAAGATTCAGGAAGGACTCATCCCGCGCTTTCTGCAAGCGCGCTGATGACTAAAAAGGCCAATCCGAGATAAACATGTCCGGTTGCAGAAAGCACAGCAGAAGGTTTCCATGGGTGATGTTTCTGGGTTGTGATTCTTTCTGTGTTGTCGTTTCTCTTCAATACTTGTTTGGTGTGAGTTCTCAAATAAGGCTGCAGCATTGTGGATAGTGCGTCTCCATGCCTCCCGATGAGAAGCCAGGGTGGACCATTGTTGGTGATCAATTTGGCCAAGCCTGAGATGTTGTTTCAGGGAATCCTTTTGAAAACATATTTCACAACCTTTGGGCTTATCTACACAAGCCAGGATATGCCGGCTCCCCACCAGCATATTCTGGCTGCGGATCTGTCTTGTCCTTCCCCTGTTACCTTGATGAAATAGGCTGGATTCCACAGTCTACAGTCCCTGCAGTCACCACCACCATTTTCCTCACTCTGCCAGGTCCAGGGGAAGCCAGCCACACCATGTGACAAGCCCCCTGCATGTGACCAGCCTTGGTCACATGCTGCAGGCCTGGTGCCCGGACCCAGAAAAGTAAGGGTGACCAGCAGCAGCTGCAAGGGCAAACGTGCCTGACAGGCATCTGCGGACATGCGGGGCCTGATAATTTTTTGCTGGCAATGACAGATTAAACTGGGTATTATTGTAGAATACTTTATCAGGCCCTACTCCAGCTTGCCCCCATCTCAGACTGTATCTGACCCCGGGGTGGTGAAGACCACTCAGGGACAGAACGGGGCAAATGCCCTGCATCATATAGACTGAGGCTCTGAGACAGGGACAAACTGGGGTATTTAGCCCATGTAGGTAAGCCCTTTATCTATTTTACTCCCATAGCATCAGTGCAAGGTTGTTGTTATTTCTATTGTACAGATGAACAGTTGAAACTGAGTATTTTGCTCTATATTGCCCAGTGACTACAAGAGTGGACAGAATTCACTTGCATCCCATAGTGTAGCTACTGGAATACACACACATTGTCTTCCTTTCTTAGGAGTTGTCTATACAAGGGGTTAATAATCCATACACATACAAAAAGGCAGGCGTTTGCAAGTATCTGAACTGCCTACATGGCTAAAAGTCCCCCTAAACTCTACATGACCCCCTAGCCAGCTAGCCACTTCGAGTGATTTACTCGCAATTTTTAAATCTCCTGCTGCCTTTTTTAAAAAGCTGTCTGTGGTGTGCACAGGCATCATTTCATTTTTACAATATTACGGAAAAAGAAAAAAACCCTGTAAAAATCACCATTTCAGGGACTTACCAGATCCTCGCTAAGCCAGCAATCCAACATGGCAGCCGCTACCAATTCCCCTCTTTCCTAGCCCCGCCCCCTTTGCTCATCCAGCCAATCAGGTTCCCCTGCCTGTTCATGTCTGTGGGAATGTGGATGGTCAACCGATCACCCATTTGAAAGTCATACGGATCTTTTTTCTCACATTTGGACAATTTCTAGGATGAGGAACTCCCAGACTTTACAGTGGATTTCCTGCCCCCCACTTCCGAATGACATGTATGTGTGCGAAAGGTAGTGTGTACAGATCATCGATCTTTCAAACACTGTTCAGAATTTTTTTGCCGTATAGACAGGACCTTAATCTTGAAGTTTATTAATGAAGAATTCTAGGTTCAGGAAATGTACAATTTGTGTTTAAATGTTAATCTTTATTAAATGTTGGGTTTAATCCAAAGGAGCTTTCTTCCTTCTATCAATGTTGTCTATTAGAGGGGATTCAGGATCTGGATCCATGCATATTTCTGTGGCTAGAGCTTGGAGGTAGAAATCGGCTTCAAGAAAAGAGCCCCTAAGGCAGTGGTATAAGGATACGGCTTTTGGGCAGCCATTCAAGAGCACCTAGGGAGAAACAGCAGAGGGCACCCAAATACAGCAGGGCCAGCTTAACATATTTTGAAGGCAATGGTATAATACACAGTACTGTTGAAAGAATGTGTCTTGTTAAGTCCATTAAGTCTAGGGTCTAAAATGATCTAACCACACCATTGCCCTGAGGCATTGAACAGTGGGCATCTAGAATGTGGCAACCAAAAATTTGGCACTCATGCATACCTGAGGTACAGGAAAACAAAAGTGGATAAAGAATTTGAAATCCACACTGTTAGAGGTCCCTTAATGAAAATTTGGAAAAACATAAAACAAAAATTTTATAGTAATACTCCTCTATGGCTATCACCAGTGGAAGCCTTCTAGGTTAAGTGGACAAAAAGGGAAGACTGGGCATATAAAGATCTGATAAAATGGCCTGATTGGAACTGCACTCTAAAAACTAGAGAAGAGATACAAAATCAAGGTTATATCATACAATGGTTTACAGTTGTCCCTCCACATTCATGGGAGTTAGGGGCATGAGACCCCCGCGAATGTGAAAAAACGTGAATAAAAAATAGGTCAGGCCACCGCTCTCCCGCAATCCCCACTGCTTCTCCCTCCCCCAGGAGCAGTGACGGGGCTAGCCAAGCCTCGTCGCTGCTTCCTCCCACCCTCTCCCCCCCAAGCAGCGACGGGGCTACCGAAGCCTGGTCACTGCTTCCTCTCACCCTCTCCCGCCCCCCCCAGGAGCAGCAACGAGGCTACCCAAGCCTCGTCACTGCTTCCTCCCACCTCCTCCCGCCCCCCAAGAGCAGCGACGGGGCTACCCAAGCCTTGTCGCTGCTTCCTCCCACCCTCTCCCGCCCACCCCCAGGAGCAGCGACAGGGCTACCCAAGCCTCGTTGCTGCTTCTTCCCACCCCCTCCCGCCCCCCAAGAGCAGCGATGGGGCTACCCAAGCCTCATTGCTGCTTCCTCCCACCCCCTCCCGCCCCCCCGGAGCAGTGACAGGGCTACCCAAGCCTCGTCGCTGCTTCCTCCCACCCTCTCCCGCCCACCCCCAGGAGCAGCGACAGGGCTACACAAGCCTTGTCGCTGTTTCCTCCCACCCTCTCCCCCCCAACCAGCGACAGGGCTACCGAAGCCTGGTCACTGCTTCCTCTCACCCTCTCCCGCCCCACCAGGAGCAGCGACGGGCCTACCCAAGCCTCGTTGCTGCTTCTTCCCACACCCTCCCACCCCCCAAGAGCAGCGACGGGGCTACCCAAGCCTCGTCGCTGCTTCCTCCCACACCCTCCTGCCCCCCCCCAGGAGCAGCAATGGGGCTACCCAAGCCTCATCGCTGCTTCCTCCTACCCTTTCCTACTCCCCCCAGGAGCAGCTACAGGGCTAGCAAAGCCTCGTCCCTGCTTTCTCCCACCCTCTCCCACCCGCCCAGGGCAGTGGTGGGGCTACCCAAGCCTCATCGCTGCTTCCTCCCATCCTCTCCCTCCCCCCCAGGAGCAGCGACCCCATTGCAGTTTTTTCGATGGCGGGGGAGGGTGCTCCCAAAACTGTGAATAGTCAAAACCGCAAATCTTAAAGCTGTGAATGTGGAGCGGCAACTGTACTTATTGTCAAATAAGGGACAGATATAGGTAGGACAAAATAACATATGGTTTTGTAAAGGACCGAAACAAAATTGATAAGATTATTTGGGATCAAAGAAAAGGAAAAATAGCCAAATTTTAGAAAACATTGCTTGAAAGGGAGTTGGAAAGAGACCTGATTACAGATTCAGTGGTAAGATGGGCCGAAGATATAGGTGATGTCATAAGTTTGGAGGAATGGGAGAAGGGTTGGTGTAAAACAAAGAGTATCATAGCAAGGCAGGATCTGAAAGATAATTTTGTGAAAATTGCAAATAGGTGGCATTTGACACCAGCGAGACTAAGCAAGATCTATAAGTTATCCAACAAGAAATTCTGGAAATGTAACAAAGAGGTGGGGTCCCTTCACCACACGTGGTGGGGCTGTCCAACGATAAAGAAATTTTGGGAAAATGTACATAAAATAATACAAAAGATGCTTGGAGTAACATACACAATGAACCCAAAATTATATTTGCTGAATATAACATCGACATTAGAGAAGCATGTAGAGAGCAAATATTGGAGGGTCATGTTATATCTAGTCACTGCTGCTAGATTGCAGATAGCTGCAAAGTGGAAAATGAAGGATACACCAAAAATAGGAGAATGGTTGGATAAACTGACAGAGATGAAAAATAATGACAAACTGACACAAATTATAAACAAGGGAGATGTAGACGGAGTGCAGGAGGAATGGAAATTAATAACCAACTACTTTAAGAAAAGGGGTAATATATAATACATAATAATAGGGAGTGTATTGAAGTTGGAAGGGCTGGTTTTGAGAGTGTTGGAATTCAATAAATAAATATATTCTGAAGGTAAATGGCAAATTACACATAGTGGACAACATAGTTTATAACTGTATAAGAAAGGAATAGAGGGTAATTAAGAAAGATTGAAATGAAAATAAAATGGGAATAAATTCTTTGAGTTGGTAAATATGGGGAGGTCAAGTGAAAGAGGAAAATAAAAGAAAAGAGATATCAGCTTTGTAAAATTAATGGACAATGGCGAACCAAGAAAGTGAAAACCAAGAGTTATTTTATTAGCATATGCAATAAATTGAATGTCATAATATATGTAATATTTTATATGTTACTGGTCCTATGTATAAATTATATATATAAGCTATGAAGATTACGGATTTGTCCATGTTCATGATTTCATATGATGAATGATTAATGGGTTAAATAAATATTTTTTTAAAAAACAGTGGGCATCAAACGGTGCAAGGTTTTATAGTAACAGACTGCACCACCAATTCCTGGCTCTCTACAATTCAGAGCCATTGCTTTAAGTGCTATTCCCCTCCTACTAATCAGGAGAACCATGAACAACCAGGTGGGTGCTTTGCTGCCAGCTTTGGGTCTCCTCTTTGGTATATCAACTTTTTTTTAAGGTCTGGATTGAGAAAGAGGTTTGGAACAAGGCCAAACTTCTTTGTACTCTGAAAGTAACTGTAGTTGTTGGCAAGTAGCCCACCCTCCAACATTTCACAGAGGAAAACCAGTACATGCGTGGCCAAACAATATCAAACGATGGTCAAGATGGTAAAAGTTATTAAACAAGAACAAACTAGGAAAAAGCTGCAGCAGTTTGCATTTAACTGAACCTACAGGGAAGAGCAAGATTCTGCCTCTTCTTCTGTCTCCCCTATTGAGTTAGTTCCGTGTAACTGCTTTTACACTTTTGCATTTATTTTGCAGCAACTGAAGGAAGCTGAGGGCAAAGAGGGAAAATAGGAAGAGGAAAAAGAAACCAGGACTTAAAAAAAACTGCTGGGAAAGTGGGACGACAAAGGATTAATCAGGAGTGTCCCTGCGAAAATAGGAAGAATTGGAGGCTGCAGTCTGGCTGTGAATGAATTTCTCCATTTATAGCAAAACCAATAAATTTAATGAATCTGGAAAAGTTACGTTTATGGACTACATCACGTAGGCCTAAATACAGTTAGTCTCAACTAAAACCCTTGAATCAAAGGAGTTCACATAAATGTTGACTTATCAAGGTCCCATTGATTTCTTGGGTTTGCTCTAGTTGGGACTAACAATTAGATCCTAGCATCTCCCAGCCACAGTTACCAATGGCCATGCTGGTCAGGAAACTGTGGAAGCTGTACTCTTACAAATTTCCTTTTCCAAGCTTTGATTCAGTAGGGGTTGGATGCACATTGTAATGAGGATGGTGTGGTATATCCGGATCAGCAACCATATCAGCAATGCATGCTGATGTCACTTGCTGGATTGGGTCATCAGTATTAAATAGATGTCTGTGTTTTGTAACAATGTCATCATTAAAATAAGAAACCCGTGTATTATTTAAATAGCTGTTTTTAGAGTCTGTGACTTGAAGCATAGTATATGAAGAAAATGTTTCCGTCATACGGCTGAAGTAATTTATATAGGGTATGCTGTGTTTGTAAATTCCAAGCAACAATAAATATTGATACACTGTGCCTAGCTTCAGACATGCCTTCATTTTGTCTAAATTGTGGAAAAGAGAAACAATGACATGTACTTATTAAAGCATACTTAATCTCATTTTTTTGGTGTGTTTGGGGGGGGGAACAGTTGTGTGAGGATATTCCTTCCCTCCTTTTGAAAAATCTGCATTCTTATTTGTAAGACAGTATGAAAAGCACAGTATTACAGCTTGATATTTTGGATTACAGTTGTCCCCCCGTATCCACAGATTTGGTATGCAAGGATTTAAGTATTCACGGCTTGAACATATTCTTCAAAAAATAATAATCCAAAAAGCAAACCTTTGATTTTGCCATCTTATATAAGGGACACCATTTTGCTATGCCATTGCATATAATGGGACTTGAGTATTCATGGATTTTGGTATCCACAGGGGGTCCTGGAACCAAACCCCAGCAAATATGAAGGGACAACTGTATTATTAATACTATCATAGCAGCAGCAGCAGCAGCAGCAGTGGTGGTGTTATTGATTGCCAATATTCTACATCATCTACTTAGTTATGTATGTATAGCTAACTAACTAAGTAAACAGATGCCCTTCACCAGGGATCCCTGATCGCACAGTGGTTAAATGCCAGTACTGCAAGTCATCATATTGTAAGTTCGATTCCAGAGGGCTCCAAGGTTCACTCAGCCTTCCATCCTTTCATAGGTTGGTAAAATGAGTACCTGGTTTATGGGGGCAATTAACTAATACACATTGGAAACTGCTTAATGCAGGATAGATGTGTAATTTGCTATTGCTTGACAATTTGTAAGCCACTCTGATAGCCTTTGTGGCTGAAGAGCAGGGTATAAATACCTAATTAATTAAAATAAAAATTAATTAACTAACATCTTCTGTCCCCCAACCCTTGTAGCCACCTCAACAGTCAGGAGTCATATTGGGTGAAGGAGGTCTGTTCACCTGTCATTTGGGGCTCAGTGCAGTATGATGTTTCCATCCCCTATTTATTTATTTATTTATTTATACCCCGCTCTTCAGCCACAAGGCTATCAGAGCGGCTTACAAATTGTTTTTAAACAATAGCAGTTTACACATATACACTGCATTAAACAGTTTCCAATGTGTGTTAGCTAATTGCCCCCCACAAGCTGGGTACTCAATTTACCCACCTACGAAAGGATGGAAGGCTGAGTGAACCTTAGAGCCCGCTGGAATCGAACTTGTGACGTGGTGGCTTGCAGTACTGGCATTTAACCACTGCGCCACCAGGGCCCCTTCTCACCAGCGAGCAAGACAGACATGAGGAATGGTGACAAGGGTCCTGCTTTTGATTGCTGCAGCCTTGCTTGTTGGTGGGAGGGGGAATCAAAACTTAATCAATGTTGTACCCCAATCAGCAAATGAACTGATTTGCTGTTCATTTGCTGCTGATTTTTAACCTGGGCTTGGCGAGGCCTTTATGTAGTCTTACTGAATATAGAGCAGTTACATAACTGTAACTCTAGGTTATGAATCCATAACTGCAATACAGAATGCCAGCCATTATTATTACCACCACAACTATTACTACCACAAGCACAAAACATTTTAAAATATATATGCTAGATAAAAGAGCTTTAGCTAGACTGGGTGATAAATTATGTTATGATAGGTATGTACAACTAACCTAGATAAACCCCTCGCAAATACCAGGAATCTTTTTATTGGTTTACATTACTGTATTAAATGTTGGATTTGTGGCATTATTGCTGATTAAAATGCTGCATCTGTAATAACAAATGTGTGTGTATGTAGTATACACATGTATGTATGTACTCAATATCATAGCATCACAGATTCATGCAGAGGCATTCTGTGGTTATTACTGTTTCTGATGAATTAGAGTAAATAGAATGAATTATATCACAGCCATGCCCTGTGGCAGTTGGATAATAAAGTCTTCAGCAGAACCTGCCCTGTTCAGTGTGCTGAGTGACACTAAACAAATAATCAGTAAGATCAGCAGTGCACACAATCTTGACCAAAGGACTTGAGGATGACAAACCAGAACAACAAAAACAGGTAGTTAGAATACATAAATTAAAACAAAATAAGAAAACTATTTTTCTCGCAAAAACCATATTTTTTTAGCTGAAACAATCAAAACAGAAGTTCACAGAATGTAACAACAAAAAGGCAAATGTTAGCCTAAATCCAGTCCTCCAGATGCTTTTGAACTGCAGTTCCGAGCACTCCTCACCATTGGCTGTGACTGCCAGGGATTGCAATGTAACAATGTCTGAAGGGCCACATGATTCCCACCCTGGCCTAAATGCAATTAATTGCTGGTTGCAATTAGACAAGATTCATTCAGTCTAGTCAATTTGGTAAATCAATACAATACAAAAATGAAGCAAGCCCCGTTAATTGAATGGATCTACTCTAGTTGTTACTAGCAATTGGAGTTAAACCCAATATCCTTTCATCTGTCTATTTTGTCTGTTTATATCCCTCCCTTCCTGTTAGGAACTCAGAACACACACTTCTTCAATTTATCCTCATAGAAAGAATCCTATGAGAAAGATTAAGATTAGATTGAGAAATGGGTGATGTCTCTAAGGTGTCCCAATGCGATTTATAACTCTTCAGGAATTTTAACCCACATTTTCCTGGTCCAGATTCAACAGTCTGCCTGTGGCAGTTTCTTAAAATGAGATATAACCTCAGACCTGGTTTAGGCATGCCAAGAACCGAAACAAGCAGGTTAAAATATTCCATACAGATGTTTGCACTGCATGCAAAGTTGTCTGCAGAGGTTCATCCTCAAGAATGATCATGTGTCTCCATGCCAAGAGAGGTTGTGTTGCCATGGATTATTTTAACACGGCACGTCTGTTAATTGGGCTTTAATATAACATGGACTGGAATTCGGTATCGCTTGCACAGTTATGTAATCATCTTAGTTACATAGCTAATTAGTGTCTTCTAGCCTGATCCTCTCCCCAATCCTCACTTATCAGGCAGTTGTCCCTGCAAGCAACTGGGGTTTGTTCCCCTCTAGATCAGAAAGGAGCTGACAGTTCAATCCCTTCCCTTGTGTCATCTCCAATGTGACAGCCAGAATTGAGGTTCCTGTTGCAATTCCCCCTTGCACCAGAGATTGCTTGCATGAGGGAGGATGGGAATGTCTGTCAGCTGCTTCCTGATAGACAGGGGAACAGACCCCTGTTACTCACAGCAGCTGCTACCCATTAAGTGCGGACTGGAGGACTTTCATGGTCCCTACGTTTTCCCTAAAATAGTGAATACATCGGGATCATGAATATGAATCAGTCACTCTGAGTTATGTATCTGTAGCTGCCTTAGTGAATTTTGGCCATTTTTAAAACCTGTAACTCTTTTTAAAATCATATTGTAAGCCACCTTGAGTCCCTGTATTGGGAATAGTGTATGGCGGTGGTGATGATGGTGATGGCTGAGCTCACTTTGAAGTGGCCATGGGTATAATTTATTAATTGTACCTTTTCCATGAAATAAGCTTTTGAAATATGTGTGCTTTTTAGTTAATGGGTTTTTCCAAAAAGATGGAATACTGTTCCCAGTATATATTATCCCATGGTATAAAGTACAAGAAATTTTGTTGAAATTGTTACAGGTGGTGTTTTCTTCTTCTGATCATATTAAAAGGATAGTTCCAAGCAAAGCATTGGAAACATGTTTTCTCCCAGGTTTGAGATAGCGAGTTGTCCCATTGTGTCAATGCATGAAAAAGATGTGCTAACACTCATTAACACAATGGCTAAAAGAGTAACAGCCTTGCGCATTAACTAGGAGCCCTGTGGCACCTTAAAGAGTAACAAATGCACTGTGGCATGAACTTTCTCACAGAAACAGGATATCACAGCTACCATTCTCAAAGAAACAAAATATTTATTTAAAGCATTTATGTATTGCCTCTCAGCCTGCCTGGGCCTTTTATGTCTACATAACATTTCCATTTGAAATTGCTTACCTTCTGGGAAGATATTACAGTGGGCCCTTGTTATCCACCAGGATTTGGTTCCAGGACACACACACACCCTGTAGATACCAAAACTAGGAATAGATGGTGCACCTCAAGTCCCATAATATACAATGGCATAGTAAAATGCTGTTCTTTATATAAAATGGCAAAATAAATGTTGGCTTTGTGAAAAAAAATTCTTGGAATATTTACTAGCAGTGGATGGTTGAATCCATAGATACAGAATCCATGGATATGGAGGGCTGACAGTATTTCTCCTAGTCTGTTGGCAGAACATAAGTCTCCACTACTGCACTTAGCTGCACTTGAGGTGGTGGAAACTGTTCATTTATTCCAACCTCCAGCTGTGCAACAACACTCAGGGGGTGCTGAAGAGCATTTTTGTCCTCTACACCTACTGACCAGCTACAAGACGTCACCCAGCAGCATTCTCTATGTCCAACATAAGGATTCTTCTTATTTCCCAGGAACACAAGGATAGCCAGCAAACACCTAGGTGTATCCTTATACCCAGCCTGTAGCTGGGGGGGGGGAGGTGCACCTGGGAACTCCTGACTGCTGTTGTGCTGCTGGAACATGGGGTGCTGCACAAGAAGTACTAGATACTGTGTTACACAATGCTTCCAAATGTATATATGCTGGTGTAACCAGATCTGTGCCACTGTATGTCACTTTAATTATTCCAGTCACTACATCTTTTAAGAAGGTGAAAATTACCCCACATTTTAATTGTCACTCTACTAATACAAGTTTCTAGCTTAGTTGTATGAGACAGGAAGGGCTAGCAATGTAGGTCAAGGTACTTGATCTGCCTTGTTCTGTGGGTTGATTTGTAACAGTTGGACCACCATATCTGCAGCAATATCTGTGGTTTCAGTTGTCCACGGGACACAGAACAGAAACATGTACCATACAGTCATCCTAGAAAATGCCTAGAGCGGTGTCCTCTCTAGACATCTTCTAGGTCCTCCAACACAACTCTATGGTTTGTTTTTACCAGAAGCCCATTATTTTAATAGGGTTTGCTGTTATCCGTGGTTTCCAATATCCATGGTACGACCAGGAACCAAACCCTTGCAGATATGGAGGCTGACCATATTCACTTTGAGGATTACTACAAATGCTAGTCCTCCAACTAAAGTAGACCCATTGAATCAATGGAACTTACAATGGTGCTTATTTAACAAAATTCCATTCATTAAATGGGTCTACTCTAATTGATACTAACAATTGGGTTTCAGCCTTTGTCTGTTTCTTAGGGCTTGTCTAGACTGGCCAGAATACATCGCATTCCAGCAGGAGTATTCTGGCCTTGGAGCTAGCCTCTTCCCCCCTTGTTACCATGGTGAAATGGTCAGGAGTCCACACACACAGGCTGGCTACCACATGCACACACAGGCTGGTATTGGCAAGCACATCCCCTGCTGTTGCACGTTCTATTCTCTGAAGCTAGGAAGGAGGCCCTTAGCATGTGATCGAGGCTGGTCACATGCAAGGGGGATTGAACACATTTTGGGGTCTCTTTCCCAACTGCATTGTGACTCCAGTGGTGGCAGCAGTGTCTGGTGATGCAGACCTGCATGCCCGTATAGACCCTGTGTTCCCATCCCAACCCTTTGGGTTTTCCCACATAATGTAGGTTTTCCCAAGGTTTGTTTTTTAAAAAAATAAAATAAGGGCTTTCCTCCAGCTTTCCCCTGGCTTTGCCTCAGGCATCATCAGGACTACCCAGAGGTGAAACAGGGCAAGAAACCTGTGTCATTTGGAATTCAGGGCTCCAAGCCGGGGGGAAGCTGGGGTAAATTGCCTGTCTAGAGAAGCCCATGGACCTGTGGACCTGGGTATTGAAATAAACAGAGTGTGGGCAAAAGACTCCCACCAAAAACAGTGGAGGTGTTACTCTTGGGTGCTTATGCATCAGTTATATATATCTCATTACACACTGAACAAATATTGCACTGTAAATATATGGGTTGGCCACTCAGTTAGAAGCAGAACTTTTTTGTCTATGAAAAATTCAGCATTCTCTAGAGATCATGGCCAGCTTTTTCAAGTTCTGCAAGCGCCCCTTCCTACATTCATGCAAAAGAGAACACTGAGTAGTGTGTAAGCTGCAGCCCTGGACTGGACATGAATCCTGGACTGTGCAGAGGCTGGGTTCAGATGATTCCCCCATTCACTCTTCTTCTCACTCACTTTTGAGAGGAATAAAACATGTGAAGTGGGCCCCCAAGCCAAATTTGATACTTACCTAGATAGTCCTGTTCATGTTGAAAGCTGTGTCTGATGGGAAGAAGCATTTGCTGCTGATCTATTGTGCTATTTCAGTATAGCTTCCTGGCTGAAAATGGACAACCAAAGCAGTTATATGATGGCAGTCTCTTTCCAATTTTAAAGGGAATTTTTTTTCCTTTGAACTAGCTTCATTTTACATAGCCCAGATCCCAAAATACTGGCCAGGAATACATGGAAGGATAGACTGGAAATTCTGATGAATTTCCAAAACCTTAGCAATGGTTGCATGGGCAGAGACAAGGAAATTAAATAAACAGGCAGGTGAAATGAACATCAGGAGAGGTTTCCTATGATATGATATATTTCAATATCTTTGGGAAACACACCTTAAGGAGCTGTGGTTCTTTACAGTACTTCCTTTTTCTATACATTTAAGAGGGAGGTGTATGTGAATGAAAGACATGAAATGAAACCCTTAATTTTTCTTGGTTCTTTTAATGATGATCCCTGTGTGCAAGACGAGTACTAAACTAGAAAAGGGAATATCATTTTTCACATCAATGACGTTAATATGTTTTCATTTGAAACCATTCATATTTCCAGTCACTATGAAGATATTTTGGTTTTACTGTAAAATTTATGTTACTCCCGCTAACAATCCAAATATCTGTGTGGGGTTTTTTAATATAATTTTTCAGAAGGTAGACGAACAAGCAACATAAAAATAAGTGTGGGCACGGAATTTGAAGCAATATCCAAAACTCCTTTCACAACTACATATCACAATTCACTATTTCTTGACAGCAGTTATGCAAAATATGGTGAGACTTGGTTATGTGGAAAGGTTTCAATTGTCAAATTGTGCTTCCATTTCCAGAGATAAAGCAGTGACTTCTTCTAAACAGTAAAATAAACAAAATAATGGGGGGTTGTTAAAAACCAGAGGGTAATTTGGTGTTGCAATTGGCCATGATGTCATCTTGCCTGCATGCTCAAAGAGTGGTGTAGCTAGTATATTTGACACCCGCTGTAGATAATTCTTAACACACACCTTCCTCTCTAAAACAAAATTATTTTCAGTAATAATCAAGAAATGAAACAAATAATAATAATGGCCAGAAAAGAAGTGTAGAAAGTGACAATTCTCTTTTATTGAACTTCGTATATACAATCATGCCAGTAAAAATAAACAAACAAATCTTGGCTTTCCACTTCCTTCCTTACCTTTCTTCAATAGTAGTTCTAAGTATTTGCAAATTTTTGCTAGTAGTCTGGTGTTATCTGTATATCTTGATGTTTTATCCTCCAGTTTTCATATCTCCTTCAAGTCTAATCCACCTTTCTGTATGATTTTTTTAGCATATAAATTAGATAGGGTGATAAAAATCCAGACTTGCTAATGGTAAACTGTTCCATTTCTCTGTCTTCTGACTTAACATTCAGGATTCGGATACTATTTCTATCACCTTTTACTTTTGCTTCTTGTTTATACTTAACTGTTTGAAGAGTTTCATCTATCATCCATTTAGACTTTTCTTTCTTTTTGGCTGCAGACAGTATCTTTTTGTGTTCATCCTTGATAATGTCCCTGACTTCAGTCCAGAGTTGTTTTGGCACCCAGTCAATTAGGCTTAATAGCGCAAATCTTTCTTTCTTTCTTTCTTTCTTTCTTTCTTTCTTTCTTTCTTTTTTACATTATCTTTAAATTATACAAGGATATTCTTCAGGTTGTATTTCAGCATGATAAATTGATTTAGTGTTCTTCTTTAGCTTTACTCTAATTTTTCATATTAGCTGTTCATGGTCGGTGCCACAATTGCTCCTGGTCTTGTTTTTGCAGCGAGAACTGAGCTTCTCCAACTTGACTTCCAATTATGTAGTCTATTTCATTTCTGCATTGGGCATCAGGTGATGTCCATGTATACAGTTGTTTCTTTGGTTGCGTGAAGAATTTGTTTACAGTGAAGCAACTGTTGGCCACACAAAATTCAATCAATCACTCTTTCTTTTCTTGATCCTAGGCCAAATTAATAATCTTTGGTTCTGCTCTCTTTCCTACTTTTTCATTCCAATTGCCTGTGATTATCAACATATCCTGTTAGGGTACATGATCAATTTCCCCTTGGAATCCAGCATAAAATCTTTCAATTTGTCCTCCTTCTGCCTCTGTAGGTGGGGCATAATCTTGTATTATGGTTTTGTGGCCCTTATTTTTTTTAAAAAAATAATAATTTTAGAATCGAGGCTAGCTAATGGCTCTAACATTAGAATCTGGATTTAATCTGGCCAGTCAAGTCATAGGGAATATGAGCCTTGCATAATGCCTCCCAAAACTCTTGAAACCTCCACTATACTTAACATTCTGTGAGGAAGAAAAGACACAGAATAAAGTAAACAATAACTCCCACTTGATGATGAATAAATAGGAAAAGGGGGAGGGAGAAAGGAAGCAACACATCCTTTAACACTGTTTTATATTTTAACATGAGCATTTGTGGATTGTAATCCACTTCCTCAGTTATTTCATCTGAGGAATGGATTGATATCCATAAAAGGCATGTTAAAATATAAATCAATTAATCTTAAAGGGACTGCTAGATTCCTTTTTGCCTTCCCCTCCATTTTTCTTTCTATGGCAACACAGAATAGCAGGATTACTTCTTTGAGGATGAATGGTTTCATTTTCCAAAGGACATAGCTCCTACCATCACCCCACCCCCCAGTCTCTTCTCTTTTTTTCTGCCTTACTCAAGGAAATTCCCAGGGGGAAGGAAGGGAGAGGAGAAGGTCAGCTTGCCTTGTGGCAGCTTGTGAATGTCTGCTGCTCAGTTTGCATTCCTCACAGCTGAGCCCTCCTTCCCTTTTCCTGGAGCCTCAGTGAGTGATGCAGGAGTGAGAATCCCCCATTGCAGTCCAGTTTGTTTTGCACTTGGGGTGAAGTGCACCCCTTCTCCCTTTGCTCAAATTACTCTTGTCAGAAAAGTCATAGTGAACTGATCCCCTGCCATAGAGTATGTAGTGCTTAAGTGCACATTTCTCAGAGGATCCCCTGCCATAGGGTATGTAGTGCTTAAGTGTACATTTCTCAGAGGATTGTGGAAGGGAGTCTGTTGTCCAAAGTTCAATATCCAGGGCATAGTTCAATATCCTAGAGGGCATGTAAAAGACTCATTAATGTTCTGCCACCTCTTCACTTACAAATTGTTTAGAATATCTTCCTAAAGTGATTCTAAGCATTTTGCTGTGTTTATGCCTTCAAGTCACCTGTTGACTTATGGTGACCACATTAATTTTATAGTTTTTTCTTAGCCAAGGAATACTCAGAGTTGGTTTTCCAAGCTCCTTCCTCTGAAATATAGCCTACAGCATCTGGAGTTTGTTGGCAGTCTCCCACCCAAGTCCTAACTAGGGCTGACCCTGCTTAGCTTCCAAGATCAAATAGGATCTCTCACACATTCACCTATGCCCATCTGCTCACTGCTTGCAATGCCTCTCAGTTGGTAGATTTTCCTTGGGTTTTTTTCCGGGCTGTGAGGGTGTGTTCAGGAAGAGTTTATTTCTTGGTTTGGTGACTCCCCCTATCTCAGCATGCTTTGCAAGCAACACACACATTTGGTCAGTCCTATGCAATTCTCTGTAGGCAAGAACAGTCAAAAAAGTGAATTCCTCATCAAATGAATGTAACTTGTCCTTAATTTGCAAGTGTTGAAAAAGTGAGTCATCAGATAATGAGCCATTGAAAGGTGCAGGCTTCCTGTACTACTATTTCTTATATTCAAAAAAAAAAAGGAAGGAAGGAAGGCAGGAAAGCAGAAATACATTTTAAATAAATATACTAATTTCATAATCTTTTTAATGGCTCTTTTATGGCAGTCATGCCATTATCCGAGCTGATATCATTCAAAGATATTTTTCCCCATGAAAATAATCAGGTATCCTTAGGTGTGTTTTCAACATGTGGACTAAGTTAATCCTCTTACGGTATTGAGCAGTGATTGTGATATTTTAGAGTATAATATAGACTCTCATAAGAACGTCAGAGCTCTGCCAGATCAGACCAAAGGCCTAGTCTAGCATCCCTTACCCCTCACTGGCTAGTTTCATGCCACTGTGGAAGTCCGTAAGCAAGATATTACAACACTAGGCCTCTCCTGCTGTTGTTCCTTAGCAACTGGAATTCAGAAACATACTGCCTCTGATCCTGGAGGCAGAGTATAGATAGACATCATGACTTGTAGTCATTGACAGTTTTACATGAATACTTTTAAAGACAGCTAAGTTGGTGGTTACCACCACATCAAAGCAAATTCTATAGTCTAACTAGGCACTGCATGAAAAAGTATTTCTTTTATCTGTCATGAATTTCCCACCATTCAGCATCTTTGGATGGGAGCAGATTTTCTCTAGTATTGTGATAGAGGGTGAAAACTTCTCACTATCCACTTCTACTACGCCACCCATAATTTTATATACCTCTATCCCTCTTAGTAGACCTAAAGCTGCGGTCCTAAGACCCATTTACCCTAAATGGGACTTATTTCTGAATAAACACATATAAGGTAGCTCTGTAAAGGTTGTAACCTTTCCTTTTATGTGCATTTCTCTAACCTCTTGATTAGTTTGCTCTTTTCTGTACCTCTTCCAGACACATTGGACTTTTTCGGATGCATGAAATATAACGCAAGCAGCCTCGTTGCATTGCAAGGCTGCTGCGCTGCAGAGCGTCGGTTTCGTATGACACTTTCCCCTGTCGGTACTGTTGTGGTACTGTGGGGAGAGTTGAGCGTCATATTTCATTGATTTTTAAGCACGATCAACTTTCGTGCTTAAAAATCAATGAAATATGACGCTCAACTCTCCCCGCAGTACCGTAACAGTACCGGCAGGAGAGAGCATCATACGAAACCGATGCTCTGCAGCGCAGCAGCCTCACAATGTGACGAGGCTGCTTGCATTATATTTCATGCATCCAAAAAAGTCTATAGTGTTGCAACCAAAAATATACTCACATTTTCTTTTGTTTCTGTAAATTAAGAGACTATGTACCGTGTAGGATAGATTCTTTCAATAAGGAGTAACAACAGTTAACCTGTTAAGAAGATGCCCTCTATGAAAATCCTACCTTGACACATTTCTAAATGGTGTAAAAAGCATGCCAGGTGGAACGCATCCAAAATCTAGAGCAGCCTTTCGTGTGTGTTTAGAAGGCAGTGATTCTTTTAGCAACAATAGACTAATATGAAAAATTACTTTTGTTCTTTAACAAAAGGGCTTAATTTGCTTCATGCTGTGATAGTCTGAAAAGCACGAATAAATCGGAAGTGTGGGAGAGAGACCCTGACATCTTGAGCACCAAATGTGTTTGTTTAATAAAGCCTCTGTACAGTAACACATAATTTCTCTGCCACCAGAGAGTTTTTTTTTTCTTCTTGCTTACAAATTATTTGTCTTCATCAAGTGTAGTCTCAGAAATTAGAGGCTTTGGCCCATCATGTAATTAGTGTTTTAAAAATAAAGCCAGGTTTTTTACAGTGTGGGAAGTGAGAAAAATACAAGTCATGTTTTTCTAATTATGAGGCTGCTGTAAAAAGGTTCTAAAAAGCAGATGAACTTTGAAAATTAGAACATAGATTCAGGCTTCATAGAGTTATGCAGTGCAATCTAAACCAGTTGACTTCAAAATGAGCATCATAATCACTGTATTCCATGGGACTTTTCCCTTGTAGAAGTAAGTATTGGTACGTTTGCCTCCTTATGTCAGTTCCCAGTTCACCCAGCAACATAGCTTTTAATGTTAGTGTACCCTCAAGTACAAGTTTAAAAGTCTTTAAATTTTCCTGTTTTGGCATGGTCAAATCGAAAAGCAACAGTTATGAGAGTAATTTTGCAGAAAGTTGTTCATACCAAAGTTTTTTTAAAAAAGGTTGGTAGCTTAAATATTTCTCTTTATATAGAATCATAGAGTTGGAAGAGACCACAAGGGCTATCCAGTCCAACCCCCTGCCATGCAGGAATACACAATGAAATAATTCCCGACAGATAGCCATCCAGACTCTGATTAAAAATCTCCAAAGAAGGAGACCCCACCACTAAATGAACTACAGGGTTTTGACCACTGATGGAGATAGTTGGAGACACATTAATTAATGATAATATTAATTTCTATAAAAGAGTTCTGCTTCAGAACTGTTTTTTACAAATGAAAAATAATTCTGTAGCCCCACTTGTTTTTTTCCATTGCTTTTTGCATTCTGAGAGTTCCTGGTTTTGATCATACAACAGGATCATCTTAGATGGGTCAGACTGACACAATAAGTCTAGAGACTATGTCATCCCTGGCTTATTTGTTATAAGCACATGTTTCAAATTATTTAAATATTGATTATAGTTTAATTATGTTTGAATGCTGGCCTTTTGTATGTTTTTAACTATATTGGATTCATTTTTATTTATAACCTACTCTGAGTACCAATTTTGGGGGGAAAGATAAAATGATGAAGATGATGATACTGATGATGATAACAGGCATCAAGCATGTGGATAAATTGCTCCTGCTTGATGAGAGAGTGGCAAAACAAATCACAAAGCTTGGTTCTGGTTTGTTAAATTTGGGTACAACTACCACCCTCATTTCTTACATATCCACCCCATACCATAGACACCACACAAGGCAATCTGTCCTGTCTTCTGGCCAGCCAGGAGCAAGTATGCATAGAAGTTAAGCAGATGAACAAAACAGTAGTGTATCATTATCATATTCCAGGCAGCAAACAGTTATCAGAGTCCAGGCAGTCTTGGACCGTAGGGTAAGTCAGTAAATCCAAGGCATCAGTCCGAGGCAGTATCCAGTAGCAAGGTCAGTCCACAAAGCAAGAGTCCAGAAGTCAATTAAGCAGGAGCCAGGAATTGAAGAAACGAGCTGGTTGCTTCCTCTGGATAGATCAGATGTCAGCAACACCTGCCCAAGAGTGAGGCTGCTATATTTATGGTCTGGAATCCTCACTCATCTGTTGCCTGATTAATGAGCATTAATATAAAGATGCTTGTAATGACACAAGTCCTCCCATTCCTGTCTGCATTGAATTGCTGTCAGTATGGTCTGGTTTGTATTTGTAGCTTTTGGCTGCTGGGGAGTACCCCTGTTTGTCTCCTGCATGAGCATGTCCCTCTGCCCTTCCATTTTGCTATCAGGATCTGCCTCTGGATCCTGACAGCTAAGCTGACACCCTTTTTGTCTGCCATGCTGTCTGTGTTGTAACCCAGACCGGGAGACTGGGAGGAGGGCATGGCACAAAGAATACTGTGACTGTTTTGTCTTGTTAGAGGAAGGGGAAAAGTGAATGCAGCAGAAGATATTGACACACTTTATTTATTTATTTATTTATTTACACCCCGCTTTTCAGCCACAAGGCTATCAGAGCAGCTTACAAATTGTTTTAAGCAATAGCTATTTACACATCTACACTGCATTAAATAGTTTCCAATGTGTGTTAGCTAAAAAGACCAAAGAGCAAAGTGTCTTGTTTTGTCTAGCAAATCCCACAGCAAGATGACATAATCAGGCTGCATGTTTGTAACACATGGTTCATAAGTGATAACTGTCTCAGATCCTTGGCTCTTTCTGTCATTCAACTGCAGCCACTTCTCACACACCCTCTAACATTTCACAGATGAAAACCAGGACACATGTGGCCAAATAGCATCAGGGTGTCAGCAAGATGGCCAAAGTTATTAACGAAGAAGAATAGACAAGCTAGGAAAGGCTGCAGCAGTTTGCTTTTACTTTGAGTCTATAGGGTGTTACCCTAAGAGGTGGGGGTGCTTTGAGACCCACCTGTGATATAAAAAATCTAGATGGGGCAATTATTAGCTCAAACAGTATGTCTGCAAGAGGAGAGTAACTGCAGGGACCTTTTCACCTATGTATACCAGTGCTAACTGCAGAGAACTCCAGTTTATACTGAAATAAAATGATTTTATTAGGAATAGCACAAAAAGCATTCATACATGCAACACATGTTCACAAGAACCACACAAGACTATCAAAAAGTTAGATAGAGGGGTAGATTTGGGAAATAGGGTGATAGTTACTAGTCTCGAAGAGCAGAGTTTTGAAGTACTCAGACAGAAATCTGAGCGTGGCACTGGAAGTTCCGATTCAGGAGTATGCCAAGAAAGAGAGTGACCAGTCCTGTCCACAGTGGCACACCTTTCTATTGTCAGAGAACTAATATTTATACCCTGCTTCATATCCTGAAGGGGGTACTTTGGCTAGGACAAAGCCTAGATAGGTTTCCCACTGAGTAAGCAAAGGAAACCAAAACATAACTGATTGCTGTTAATGGCTGGTAGATTGGAATTGATGGGTTTATAACAACCTCACATTGCAGGATAGGGGGCGCTTAGGGGATATTTCCTTGGCATTGTGTTTGGAAGGGTCACATGATTGTTTAGGTTGGGTAACTCATTGCTGAAGTGCCCAAGAAGGGATTAGTGCATACCTCCTTAATGGCTTTGTTTACTGGGAGCTTCTGCACAATCCTAGTTTGGGCTTGCTTGCTAGAAATATTTCTAAGACACCTTCTCAGGTCCTTGTCACCTCCACCTAACCTCTTTTTCAATCACCCCGGTCAACTTGACCCCTAGAAGTGTCCTATGTTCCCAATTATGAGATATTATAGGGAGGGGGTAGTAGGGCATGTTAACAAGGGAATGTTGAAGATTCCATCCCTCCTCTACTCTCCTCAACTGAGTTAACTGAGTGCAAATTACTTTCGCAGTTTGAAGTCCATTTGGAGCAATGGGAAATAAAACTGAGGACAAAAGTAGTACTAGTAGTAGTAGGAGGAAGAGAAATAAACTGGGATATTTTAAAAGTAGCTGAAACTGTGGGATGACAGAGGATTAATAAGGACTGTCCCAATCAAATCGGGACAGTTGGAGGGTATGCTCTCACAGTTCAGCTAGAAATAGCACAGATCCTCCTGAAATCTCTGACAGAACATGAGTCTAGTATGAAGTAGGCACTCTGATTGCACAGAAGCCCATTTTGAATTATCATCTGCTTTTTTGAGAGGGAACAATCAGGTACTTATGTGGAGAGGTTGATTCATACTGGAGGCTATCATAAGTAAGTGAACTGATATAAGAATTTATGTCCAAATAATGTCTTTAGAATTGCAGGGGACAAGGTATGTCTCTCTGGCCATTAGTTACTTATATTTGAAGAGATTTACATTTAATATACCTAAGTTCTGTTATTTCAGATCTTGAAACACTTGTCCGTGTGTGTGTGTGTGTACCTTCAAGTCGCTTGTTGACTTATGAACACTTATACAGGGAAAATTCAGATATACCCCCTGGGCTTGTATGCTTTTTTCTCTCTTCATCCATGGCAAGACACTGCTTAATTTCCTGGTTTTGAGGTAAACCAATTTTCATTTTGTCAGAAGCAAAAGAGTTTCTGCTTTCTCAGCAACCATGTTCAGGAAACAGATTTATGAAGTAGGTTTGTAGGGGAAGCACAAACTACAGTTGGTCCTTGTAGATAAACACACAAACTATGTTTGCCTCCAGCCAGGAAAAAAAAGCCAGGGATCTCTCTATCAGGAAGAAGAGGATCCTGATGCATTTTCCTAACTTTGGGCATACATCAGCAAACCATAGTTTGGCACTTTGCACCATCACCATTTAATTAAATTTGTTTTGAATGACATTTCCACAGCACATATTCTTTTTTTTTTTTATTTCTTATGCTTGGGAATCACTTCAGTGACTACCATAGTTTAATCTCCTGGCAGTGAACCAATATGGTACAGAAATATAATAAGCCAAAGGAAGATGGGGGAGGTGGGATAATTTGTGATTGTATTAATTTATTATTTAAATATTTTTCTAAATTTTTTTAGGACAGTAGAGATCATTTTGCTGAATATTAAAAAGTCTTTCCCCCCCCTCTCTCTCACACACACACACGCGCGACTATCAATTGGCAAAAAGAGTAATTAAAAGTGTACTGATCAGGCTATGTTTGCTGATGTTGACTCTAAATCTGCAAGGATCTCTCACGCAGAGGATTCTGGGGGGTGGGTGGGTGGAGTAGAAAAAATTCAATCATACTTATGGCATAAATATACACTATTCTAATTGCTGTGTGAAGAATGGGTGAGGTTAATGAAAAGGCACCTGGTATGATATGAATAACGAATATGTTTGTCACCCTCTGGCAGACTATCAGCTGCTCCTTTATTAGTTTTATGTAACTTGCTAGTTCACAATATTTTTAGTTCTTTTTTTTAAAGAAGTTTAATTCGGTCCTTCTTTTTACTACAACAGTAACAAGAAACAGCAGCAGTGGCACCGTTGCCATCATAATCATTGTGTAAATTCTCCCAATAGTTTAGCAACTACAGTTGTCCCTTCACATTCACGTGTTTCACATTCATGGTTTTGTGTATTCATAGTTTGTAGCTACGGCTCAACTAGTTCAAATTCCAAGGCCCCGTTTACATGGCAAAATATTCCCTTAAATAAATCGCTAAGATTTCTAATTGTTCCCACACATTGTGCCACAGTATCGCCTCATTTAGAAGGGAGGAGCTCAAAAATGCAAAATAGCGTAATAAGGGCTTTCACTACTTTTCCCAACTTTTTTGAATAATAGCGTGACTTAGCGCATTATTGATTGTGTGAATTACCATTTCAGAAAAGTCTGTGTGAACTAGCAGCAATCTTTCCAATACAGTCACAGCAGAGCTGTGCTGTGATTGGTTGGGCTGTCCAAGGAGGGAGTGGGCTTGCAAGAGATGGAGGAGCCTGTAATGAAAAGATCCAACCCCTGTTTTTTTCAGCCATGGAAAAAAATCCAGCAAGCTGTCTGCAGCTTGCTTGGCTATGTGTGTGAGAGAGTGGGGGGGAGAGGGAGGGCGATTGAGTAGCAATGGGATCCTCCATCTGTTCACTCGCTTGCATTCCTCTGATCGCATTTTTGTGTGTGTGTGTGTGTGAGAGAGAGAGAGAGAGAGAGAGAGAGAGAGACAGTGAGAGTGGGTGAGGGGAAGGGGAGGCTTGACAGGGGGAATAGCTCCTCCGTGGCTGAAAGGGCTTTTGGAAGAAGAGGCATGAAAATTAGCAGGCATTCCTAACGCATTCCTTAGCATTTGCTAAGGCATGAAAACTAGCAGGTGTTCCTCAGAGGAGGGGAAGATCTGAGCACTTTCTCTCTCTCTCTCTCTTTCCCTTCCTCCGTCTCATTTTAGCCCAGATGTGCTTGGGAGGCCATGGCCCCCCACCTTTGCCTGTCTGAACCAGAAAGCGAAAACAGAGCAACCAATTTCCCAATAAATCATCTAAACTACCCAGCACTGGTTCGTAAAAGCGCTGAAGCGCAAACTATCGCAATAAAAACTGCCATGTAACTGAGCCCCAAGACCCTACCCTCCTCCTCCCCTCTCTTCCTGTCCTGGCAACAAAACACTCCAGCTTGCTTTCTTACCTAGTACCAATACAACACTGCCCATTTAAAACACTCAGTAAGGTTGTGTTGTTGGCAGGGCAGAGGGAGGGAGAGCTGGGGGGGAGGTAAGTGTGAGTGAAGAGCATGATTTGTGCATCTGGGAGCTGTTGCTACAGTTACAACTTTTAGCTTCAGTTTGGGAAAGGGGTAACCTTACTGTTTTAAATGGCAGCACTGTTTTGGTGCAAGGTAAGAAAGCAAGCTGCAGTTGTGTTGTTGGCAGGAAAGAGGGCGGGAGAGCTGGCAGGGAGGCGTGTGTGGCAGGAGAGGAGTCTACAATACTGTAGTGTAGTATGTATGTTGGGGATGGGGCTTAACTTATTTGCAGTTTTTCACTTTCATGGTGGTGCTCCACCCCTAACCCCAGTGAACGTGCAGGGACAACTGTAATAAATATGACTGTTAATTTTCTACAAAAACTAAACATCAACATTAATTTTCAACATCATGCTATAAAAAGAGAGCTACAATGAAAATAATTGCGTATCTTGTTACTTAACTGATTTACAGCATTTTTTGAACAAGGTATGTGAATTCTTCAAATCTCTTTTTTGAAGTTGCAAAGATGTATATGTTATGTGTATACATTTGGGGAAATTTTGCAAAAATGTATATTAGATGTGTGCATAAAAATGTATATGAAAATGCTTTTAAAATTAAAATTCATAGATTGTTGTGGAATCAGGCCAAACTGAACTTTAAGGAGATTTTCACACGGGCTATATATCCCGTGGCAGGAACAGAACAGGGTCGGGAAAGGTTTTCCCTTTCGGACGATGTTGACCCCGTTCTGTCCTTCATCTGTCCTACTCCCGTGACTTTTCCAGAACAATGTAATCACGATTTTTCATCGTGAATAGACCTCCCGTTCCGTCACTATCACGGAATCACAGGTGTGCGAACAGGAGTCCTGTTCCTGTTCCGAAATACAGCCATGGAGGGGAGGTCCGTTCCGAGCACTTCCTGGTACGATCTGGACATCGAGGTAAGTGGCACCCTTTATTTTACCCTCCCTGTTTTGATTATGTGATTTAAAGAGTGCTTTTGTGATTGGTGAACTGATTTTATGTTTGGGGGAGTTTTATTTTTTAAATTTACTGTCTGGCGTTATCACGTGATAACGTGATAACGTTTCAGATGGCCGGTCGTAAAAGCAGCCTTACGACGGCTGCATTTACGGCCAGCCAGCAAGGGGAGGGGGAGCCCGTTCCTGCTGCGGAATTAAGGTGAGTGTGCGAAAGATTTATGTTATTCCATGGCAGGAACGGGAGAGGAGGTAGCGGGGCAGTAACGGGACATTTTGGCCCCGTGTGAAAATCTCCTAAGACAGAAAAATAAGAAACTGGAATTTAAATTGAAAGAATTTTAATGTGACAATATCTAATCAGTCACAAGTAAGTCCCATTCCTGTCCACTTTAGGTCACTCACCCTAATTTTGCAATGTTTATATGTTCCATTTCTGGTTTTCCTATGTCTAGCTTCCCCTGATTCATGCTTCTCACATTCTATGTTGCTATAATATGTGTTGTGCAGCTTCGGACTTTGCTTTTGCCTCTGAGCACTTCAGCAGTTGAACATCCTTTCGGCTTCAGTTTCATCATTAGCCACATTGCTACTCGAGTTGTCCTCTGCTGTATCTCAGTAGCTCAAGTGCTATCCAACCTGGGAGTTTTATCTTCTGCCACTATCTCTTGCTTCATTTTGGATTGTCTCATCATAGGGTTTTTGTGGTAAAAGATCTTCAAGAGGAGGTTTACCATGCTTCCCTCTTCACATTACTAACAAGCGTTAGGTATGGTTCCACTGTCCATACAACCAGGCATCACTAGATGAAACACTATTGTTTGTTGGTTTGGTTTCCCTTGTACAGGGGGAAAGAAAAGAAATAAATAGATCTTCTTAGCAGCTTTTTCATGTGTGTCTTTAAGATGGTGTTCCATGATCACAAAACCTCAGACTTTTGCTTATCATTGTTCCTGTAGAGTTAGCCTCTGATTCCTACACCCTTGCAACTAATACTAAAAATAACATCAGTTTTACAGTTCTGTTTAATGCCTACTGATGTGGAGTAGCAAAACCATAGATTGAAGTTATTTTCTGTAATATTGTTGATTTTATTTAGTTGTAGTACTTGTACATTTATATTGTGAAATCTCCAAGTGCTTCACATTAAAGATACAAATAAACAACAAAGCCTTTATGAGGCAAAGCCAGCATCAGGTAAACAAAAATAAGCTGGTGCTACAGACCCTGGAAAGATAGCATGAAGGTCCTCAGTATGGGCCTTCACATAAACAGCATGAGAAGGCATACACTAACAGGCAAGGAATGCATCATCCGTTACTGTATAAACACGTTATTTGCTTCCCAATGCATACAAAGCAGTATCTTCTTTCTATGAATGCCACACATATATAGAATCCTCTAAACATGATGGTTCACTGGTACAGGTGAGGTATCAAAACAAAAACAAAAACAAAACACACCAAGAGTTACAGCAGTAGACTGGGCAAGATGGTGTCTTTATGACAGTTTTTGTACAAAAACTGTCACACTATTCTGCCTTGGTCAGGCCTCACCTAGAATACTATGTCCAGTTCTAGGCACCACAATTCAAAAAGGATATTGACAAATTGGAGCGTGTCCACAGAAGGGTGACTAAAATGGTGAAAGGTCTGGAAACCATGCCTTATGAGGAAATGCTTAGGGAGCTGGGTATGTTTAGCCTGGAAAAAAGACGGTTAAGGGGTGATATGATTGCCCTATTTAAGTATTTTAAGGGGTATCACATTGAGGATGGAACAAGTTTGTTTTCTGCTGCTCCAGAGACTAGAACACAGAACAATGGATGCAAGCTCCAGGAACAGAGATTCCACCTCAAACATTAGGAGGAACTTTTTGACAGTAAGAGCTGTTCGGCAGTGGAACACACTCCCTCGGAGTGTGGTGGAGTCTACTTCCTTGGAGGTCTTTAAACAGAGGCTGGATGGCCATCTGTCAGGGATGATTTGACTGTGTATTCCTGCATGGCAGGGGGTTGGACTGAATGGCCCTCGTGGTCTCTTCCAACTCTACAATTCTATGATTCTATGAAAAACAAGCCATTGTCAGGCCAGTTTGTATCTCTGATAAGTGGAAAATGTTATTTTTCAACTTCCCATCACAGAGAGATCATGTCATGGGAATAGGAATTGCATAACAGAAGAGGTGAGAAACAGTGTGGTGTAGTGGTTTTAGCACTGAACTACAACTTTCAGCCTTAGAGGAAGGCAAAGGCAAGCCCCCTCTGAACAAACCTTGCCAAGAAAACACCATGATAGGTTTGCCTTAAGTTCTCCATATATCAGAAATACTTGAAAGCCAACAACAACAACCATAAGAGGTGAATGACTATTCGTTTTTACATGAGTAGGAACCATCTTTTTTTGGTCTACAACAGCATTTGGCAAAGGAGTCACTCTGATCCCCTTTTCGCATCTGCTGTACCCCCCCCCCCGAGACCCAAGACAGACACCCCAGATTGAATTTTTTCATGTGATTTGTTTTCCTCAAAAGGTGCATCATATTTTGATGAACATTTCCACTAGTTGTGGTGAACAGTCAAAAATATATCTTCCTTCTTGTTAAATTAGCAGTCTTTCATTGATCAGGGAAGCCATATCAAACTAGCAAATCCTCCAACTGTTTGAGGAATCTGGAAACAATTTCTCCTTGTGTTATTCAACTATTTATGTAGCACAAATAATTGGTGGAATGAGGATTCATATCAAAACAATGACTACATCGGAATGTAGCAATAAACAGTGGTCTATTGTTATAGGGATGAACTGTTGGAAATACAGGGATATTATGCTTCTCTCCTTTTCTTCTCCCTTTCTGATATAGCCAGAAAGAAGAGATTTGAAGCATTTGCTTCTGTTTTTGAGTAACCACTGTTTATGACCAATTTATACAACTGTTAATCCTGGTTAGATTAATCCTACCTATGGTCTTTTAAAACAATATGTTTGGTTGCAAAACTGGCTTATTTCCACAAGCTTTCATTAAGGTTAACCACAGTTTAGGGATCAGACATGATGCTAAACTGTGGTTAATCAAAAATGAAATGCTTACTGATAGTTCATTGCAAATGTTCCAGAAGACAAGAGAGGGGAGGAATATAGAGCTTGATAAGTGCCTAAATTGAACTGTTAATCCCAACTTAGTGCATATCCTTTGAATCAATGAAAATCAATGAATCAATGAAATTTACATAAGCATTGAGTTACCAAGTTGCCATTGCTTCTTCACCGGGTCCACTCAAGTTATTACTAGCAATTGGATTCAGGCAAAAGTATAATAATGATGGCATTTTATTCTTTCTCAAACAGCTTGGCTTCTGGGTTCTAGACTTTTCTATACCAACAGATACAGTGAGAGTGTCTAAACAATTTTGTTATCTGCTTTTAATGTTTAATCAATGGTATCTTATTAACGTAGCAACAAAGGATTGCCAATATTTCTTTGCCTCCTGTGAATATAGTTACGTTAGTATCCAGGGATTTCAGAGTAAAAACATGGCATTTTAAAATGTCTTCTCCTTATTTATGTTGTGGCTACCACATTTGTATAAACAGAAAATTACTCCATTCATGCTTTATTACCTCTTCTTTTGTACCATAGCCTTGACCCCAGTCATCATAAATTGAGAAATAGTGAGGAACTAATGGAGACAGATGGGAATATGGCTTGCCATTTACTCAAATTGGTAAAGTAATTAACCTCAAGGTGCTGGTTTGCAAGAAAAATTGTTGGAATATCTCAGGGCACCAGTAAACAGACTCCTGCTTTAACCACTTCTGACAACTGCATCATAAACTAGACTTATTCTGTTCAATTGACCTGTCAACGTCTTGAGTCCAAATAAAGATTTGTATTACAATGTACTTGCTGAGAAGTGGGAGAACACTACTGCTGTTCTTTTCAAATGGATTGCTGTTCTTTCCCAGCTAGATGTGAGCTGCAATGTCATATATTCATTCTTGAGCCATTAAATTCCTTAGAAATCTTCCACTACTGATTGTGTGACAGCTTTGTGACAGCAGATGGTAGTCATTTGGCTTCAGAGAACAAAATGAAAAAAAACATGGGCCAGACTGACTGGGCTCATTTAGAACAGCAGTGGACAGAGGCCAGCTCAAGATTTTATTTATCAAGGGACGTCCTGTAATGAAGCAAGTTTCTTCCTGTCCCCAATCCACCACACAAAAACACCCTGTGCAACCTTCAGCCCCATATTAGATATGAAGCAGCTTTTCTGCAGACTGTTACACAATTCAAAGGTTGTCTTGTAAACTGGAACATGTGACCAGCACATAGCTTAGCTTCTCATTTGACAGGTTTCTGTTCTTTTGCCTCCCTACTTCCTTTAATAGTACCTTTTTGTAGGGATTTCATTTCCACATTATCAGCCATAATGTTAGTTCTTCGTAGCAGAGAGTTGAGTCTTTAGGGGGCTATTAGTGAATTGGCTCACATGTTTTCTGCTCAGGAAATGGAACAGTTTTGATCAGCCAAGTGTTGTGTAGTTCTTTGCTTTCTATGTTTTGATTTGAAGTTGAAGCAACCATGATAACAACAATAAGCATTTTTTAAAAAAGAACATCATATCAGAAAGATGTATATCAAGGGAACATATGGAATCATTTTTGTACAGAGTAAAATCTACTGTTCAAGACAGACAAATTGGGCAAATTATAATAAGATACAAAAGAAATATTCATCTATAATTTCTATTCCCTGATACTATTGTCAGGGGATACTAAGGAGACCCACAAGGTCTAATGTTGATTCTGATCTCCCACTTCCCCTGAAAGGTTTTGTGTCAATTTTATACGAAGCCCTATATGGCCCTGAGTTAAAACAATAATGCATATCAAAGGAGAGAATGTGCATCTAGACTGATGGGCGGAGGGTCTAGTTCCCCTCACAACCTTAATGATTCTAGTCTCTAGCAATGGTGATTTGATATATCTTTATTTTCTATTCAAGATTATCTCTGTTGGTCTGTTCTGATGAGCTCAAATGCTATGCCAAACGTAATTTGTCAGTGTCATTTCTAGTACTACATTTCCATGATTGGATTAAACATTTGTTAATGTGCAATTAATAAAGAAATCATAATACATTATTTTGCAATGATAAGTTATGGTTTACAGTAGTGCATACTCTTCTCCCTATCAGGCAGACATGTGTTTCAAAACCAATGTATGCATACACCAAAGAAATCTCACTGTGTTATTTAATCGGTATTTTCCAAACAACTCCTTTATTACTCAACTTCAGTTATCAAAAGGCACTAATTCTGGACAGCTTTTGCTTCACTGTACATCTCATTGAAGAAGACACTGGGATGTGCACATTATTGTTCTGAGGTTTTTATACATCACAAAATATATATTTGAATCCTGGAGAAGTCACGCAATTAGGTACCTTGTTTTCTGCATTTTTAAGCATTTTCACTTTATAATAAGACAAGAAGTACAGATGTAAGTGTTGTAATTTAATCATTTTATTGCTATCTTTGTATATTTTGAGAAATTAGGTATTATACTCTTGGGAAGCCATATTTTATGCCTAGTTGAGAAAATGAATAATGTAGCAATATGCAAAATGTAAAGTTTTAGAACTTCACTACTGAGTAAGGCATATAAACTAATGATCTAGTTAAAGTCCCTTGTGCACCATAATAAATACGGGCTAAATTTGTCATTATAGCTTTAGACAGAGGTTTCAGGCAACAGATTTAATTAAATCCTTTTTTAATATTCATACTTATAAACTGCATAATTCTGTTCTACTGTAAAACTGAATGCTATATTAAAACAAACAAAAACGGCAGATTACTAAATGGATATTAATGTGGAGTCAATAAGCATTTAATTCAGGAGAGAATATTGTGATGAGAGTGTCTGCTCCATCTAGTTCAGGAGATCTTTGCTGAGATTCATACTCCTTGTGCACACAGTCTGCTTCCTGTTTTAATACTGACTTTTGTCATAGAGGTTAATTAGTTATTTATGGAACTCATAAAGGACACAGGGGGAAACAGGACTACTTTTTTGTTATCCATTAAGAAGCAGTGATTATTGAAACTCTAATTTAGAGTGCATATGAAGCAAGAGTTAGTTGGGACCATCTATTTTAATTTTCAATCAGTGGTGTCCAAATACTGGAGGGTAATGAGAATGGCTGTTTTATTGTAATCATGCTTGTCCTTCCACTAGGAAATGAAAGCCCTGTTTTACAAGAAATGATACTAGCCACCTTTTTTTTTTACTCCTCTTCTCCAAGCCCACATATTTGTAACACAGACTGCAACCTATGAGCAGTTAGTTGGCAGTGGGTCCTGCTGAAATCAGTAAAGCTGTATAAAACCGGACTGATAGGGTTCTCAAGAGGAGAATACTGAAGGCTAGATAAAGCCATTCCTCTTTAGTTTTGTGTGTCTACCAACTTTAGATGTCCACATTAGCATTCTTAATTTGAAAAGCTTAGACTGGATTTATATGTTATATACCAGTTGGTCTAAACCTTTTATTTACCAGGGATCCCCTTTAAATAACTTTTGTTGCCAAGGGCCCCCAAGATTTAAAACCACCAACACCACCACAACACAATTACACTATCCATTAAACCTACCCTCAGAAGCACTGGGGGAGAGACTTTTCTCCTGCTTCTTCCTGAACTTTTGGCTAGAGCGGATTGAATGACAATGCCCAGGCCAAGCCAGCCAGCCTGTGCCTTGGCTCCTGTCACATGGGCTGAGCAGCCTTCAAGCTTTCACAGACCCCCTGTGAGGACATCATATAATAATAATAAATAATAATAAAATTTTATTTCTATCCCACCCCTCTGCAACGCAATCGGGGCGGCTTACAATATAAAAACTCCATAGTCCCAGTACCCTAACCCACCCACCCCTTAAAATATTATTAAATTATAGAAGATTAAAAACATACAACAATTAAAAATATATAAATTAAAAAGACAAAAATTAAAACATACAATGGTTAAAAAATCTAGTTGCCACTTAGAAAGGACAGCTGAGTCTTCGGCCGGGATAGTTATTCAGGAAAAGCCTGCCGGAAAAGATCCGTCTTGACAGCTTTTTTAAAGCTGTCTAAGGTGGTAATAAGACGGATCTCGTCCGGCAGGCCATTCCATAATCTGGGAGCGACAGCAGAAAATGCCCTCTGGGAGGTCACCGACAGCCTTGTTTTCATAGGCTGTAACAGATTCCTCCCAGAGGACCGAAGTGCGCGGGGAGGGTCGTACGGAAGGAGGCGGTCCCAGAGATAAGTTGGACCCAAGCCATGTAGGGCTTTAAAGGTTATAACCAACACCTTGTACTGTGCCCGGAAACTAATAGGCAGCCAGTGGAGAGCTTTTAGCACAGGTGTTATATGCTCTCTTCTGGAAGCACCAGAAATCAACCTGGCTGCCATGTTCTGAACTAGTTGAAGTTTCCGAGGGTAGCCCCATGTAGAGCACATTACAGAAATCCAGACGGGAGGTTACCAGTGCATGTACCACAGTTTCGAGGTCCCTAGTTTCCAGGCAAGGGCGTAGCTGGCGTATCAGCCGAAGTTGATAACAGGCACTCCTGACCGTCGCATTTACCTGATTAGACATCTGGAGCATCGGGTCCAGGAGCACCCCCAGACTGTGAACACAGTCCTTGGAGGAGAGTGTAGTTCCATCCAGGACTGGAAGTTGTATTCCCAGACCTGGTTGCGGGCCTGTAACTGTTAGTACCTCCGTTTTGTCTGGATTCAGTCTCAATTTGCTTTTCCTCATCCAGTCCATTACTGCTTTAAGACAATCATTGAGGGGAGAGACGCCATCTGAAGTCGAAGCTGATGACCGAGACATGGAGAAATATACCTGGGTGTCATCAGCGTACTTTTATTAAATATACCTGGGTGTCATCACCACATTCCATGCCTCCGAATTATCTCTCCCAGCGGCTTCATATAGATGTTAAATAGCATCGGGGGCAGGATGGCGCCCTGAGGAATGCCACAGTTAAGCTCTATTCTAGTAGAGCAACTGTCCCCGAGCCTCACCCTCTGGGATCTGCCCGAGAGGAAGGAACGGAACCACTGCAAAGCAGTGCCTCCAATTCCTAACCCCCTCAGGCAATCCAGGAGGATGGAATGATCTATTGTATCAAAAGCCGCTGAGAGGTCCAGGAGCACCAACAGGGTCACACTACACCTGTTGATACTCAAGCGGAGGTCGTCAGCCAGAGCAACCATGGCAGTCTCCACATCATGGCTCCCTGGGGGTCTGCAAACTACCGGTTAAGAATAACTGTCATATAACAATGTGTAACAAACCCTTAAGAACTTCTCCTTCTAGATAAAATTGATTTAGGATTGGGTGCATAACCATTTTCCCCTTTACTTTTTGTAGCGGTGGAGTTGGAAGGGCTAGACATTGCTCCTTTTTATCCATTTAAAAATAGACTCAGAACTTCCATGAGCAGAACTCTGCTCTCAGTATCTTCCAGTCACCGGTGATGTTTCTACTGATTGCACTTTCCTGCTGCAACCACCCAGTGTTCTCTTGTAATAAATAATAATAATAATAATAATAATAATAATAATAATAATTTATATCACACCCCTCTACGGAATGCAATCGGGGTGGCTTACAACATTTAAAATATACATCCAAAACCCTCAATCCCACCCAACCCTTAAACTACAATTAGATAGTTCACAACTTAAAACATACTTTAAAAATTTCAAAAATAAACAATAGGCAGTGGCTGTAGCAAGGTGCCTATTCAGGAAAGGCCTGCCGGAAGAGATCCATCTTAAGAGCTTTTTAAAAGCTATTCAGGGTGGTAATATGGTGGATCTCATCTGGCAGGCCATTCCATAATCTGGGAGCAATAGCCAAAAAGGTCCTCTGGGCGATCATAGAAAGCCTAGTTTTTAAAGGTTATAACAAATTCCTCCCAGAGGACCTGAGCGCACGGGGAGGATTATATGGAAGGAAGTGGTCTCGAAGATAGGTTGGACCCAAGCCATTTAGGGCTTTAAAGGTAATAACCAACACTTTGTACTGGGCCCGGAAACTGATGGGCAGCCAGTGAAGTTATCTTAAGATCATTGTTATATGGTCTCTTCTGGCTGTACCCAAGACAAGTCTGGCTGCCATGTTCTGTACTAGTTGAAGTTTCCGGGCCAAGCACGAGGGTAGCACCCCATATAGATTGCATTACAGGAATCAAGACAGTAGGTTATCAGAGCATGTATCATGGTCTCAAGGTTCCCAACTTTCAGGAAAGGGCCCAGCTGGAGTATCAGCCAAAACTGGTAACAGGCACTCCTGACAGTCGCATTTACCTTATTCGTCATCTGGTAATAGCAGATCATGACGTGTCTCAATGTGGGAACTTTATTTTACCAATATGGTCATATTTGTCCACAGAGAACACCCACAAATAATCTCACAGATCGCTTCTATCATGTGTGTTCTCTGCTTTCCCTTGTGATCTGCATTGAGAACACTAGTTATAGAACAAAGTAGTGCACGGTAACTCCTGTGATAACCTTTTAAACCTGTTTGAAAGAGTTTAATTCTGACGCACTCCAGATCCATGGGGGCTTTCTAGATGCAGAACTGTGATTTTGGTATCACGCTGAAAAGCCAGCTTCAACCTTTCCTGCCATCTCCTGTAGTGCACCTGTGATGAGATAACTGGAAATTTTGCTTTTAACTAACTGGAGTTTCTCATTATGTCTGGACCCAGAGAAATCTGTGTTACTCTGCTCATTTGGGGCATGTGTCTCTAATACGTCTGAACTCTGAACCTACTTCTGAGTTTTAACATTCTTCAAAGACAGCAGCTGAGTTGTTGAATTTAATTCAAGTTGGTGAAATCTCCTCCATCTGCAGCCTGGCTCTGTTTTTGATGGGGGACACACTACTATTTCCTTGACAGAAAACTAACATTTTATGGCTTGTCTACACTAGGGGAAAAGTCTGAATGGACTCCTCAAACTGTTCTGCCCTGGGCCCACCCTGCTACCTGTTTCTCCACAGGGACTTCAGGTAGATGTCTACCTATGTCTCTGCATCCAGATGTTGCTTTGTCTGATGCCACTGCCTTTCCTCCAGGAAAGAGGTAGGAAAGATCACTGCCTGACAGGTGCTGCCATTTACCTTAAAGTCCAGGGAAAATCCTAGCCTGGAATAGTTACAGAAAGGTTTTCCTTCCTTGGCTGCTGCATAGTCACTTGCTCTGAGGCAAATGAGGCATCCAAGCATGTGGTCTGGGCACCATCTTTCTGACCTTAGAGCAAGCAACTGCATGGCAGTGGCATTGAGGAGGGAAAAACATTTCTGTAACCATTCCAGGCTGGGAATTGGCCCAGACATTGAAGTAAATGGTGGTGCTTGCTAGGTAGCAATCTGTCCTGCCTCCCTACCCACCCCCAAATCCAGGGCAGATCCAATGTTCACATTATAGGAAACGCTGGAGTTTCCTGAAAACTCCAGAGAAAGCAGTGTGTTTTTAAAACCCAGGTTAAGGTGGTGTACCCCGAGTTTGGTGCAATTGGGCCATATGTCATGTGGCCGTATCACACAAGTTCTGAAGATAAAGCCACACATTATGTGGCCTTATCACATCAGATTCGGGTGCAGGGTATGATTTTTTTCCCCTTTGTGTAGTTGAATTACCCTGCTAGCTAGGGTTGATAAATAAGGACTCCAGTTGTAGATAGTGAAGCACTACTATCACTTTTCCAGCAAGGGGGTGGGATCTAAGCCACAGTGGTGGATTTTAATAGGGAAAGACAAGATAAAGCATCACTCATCACTTTTCTATAAGAAAAGAAACTTATCCCAGAAAGAGAGAAAGAAGATGAGTTGCATGAGAGAACATAATAAACATCAAACCAAAGCATTTCTGCTCCAACATTCTGTTGACAAAGTACCCAATCACTTGCTTATGGGAAACCTAGTAGTAGGACATGAGTTCAGCTGCATCTTCCATATTGCATCCCCAGCAAGATATACAAAGACACACTGCTTGTGATGCTGTGATATGTAGCCATCAGGATGACTAGCAGCCATAGATGGCCTCATCTTCTATAAAAAGAAAAACACTAAAGAACAAGGAAGGCTGAAGGAATAAAAGATGCAGGATATTTGTTGCCTGTTTTTAGTCTTCTGAGACAAAGAGGGAGAAGTTAAATCCTTTTTGGTAAATTAAATGCAAAAGTAGGAAGATAGATGTTCCTAGTTCACAGTAGGATAGGGGATCCACTAGGGAATCATTGACTCACGAGATCAGGTGTTCCCATATGGTAAAGCTTCTGTTGGGCAGGAACACAGACTGGTAGGTTGAGAAGACAAGTCCCCAGCCAGGAGTTCAAAGTTGGATGACATGTCTATTGAAAGAAATGCTTTTAAAAAGATGTTAGCCTTTACAGTAAATATGCTTTTATTCCTAAAAACTCCTAAGGCAATTTTATGTTACAGCCAAAGCTGATATACTTTTAAGAAATAATAGACCACTGCCAGGTTACTTTCTCAAAAGTGAGTTGTGGATACCAATTTTAGGGCCTTACCGTTCTCCAAAGAAAAGTGGCCAAGGGAGCACAGGCGTTCCTTCCTTTCTGCTGCCTAACTGCATGGTGTCATTTTTTTTTTCATTCCTGAAGAACGATGTCATGCAGTAGGACAGTGCAGAAAACAAAGCACTCTTGCTCCCTTGATGCTTTTCTTCGATACTATGAATGTGGCCCTTAGGACTGTAAAGGGGGGAAAAAAGGGGAGGGGAGATCAGAAAGAAAGTGTGGCACAGGTCATGAACTGCTAATTTAAAAAATGAGAGGAAAGCTAAAAAACACTAAATATTCATAGTGCCAAAACATAACCTGAAGAACTTTCCTATATAATTTAAATACCATGTGCCAATAGATTTGCACTATAAAGCCTAATTGACCACATGCCAGAAGAACTCTGGACTGAAGCCAGGGACATTGTCAGGGAAGAATGCAAAACACCCACACACCAAAACCCTCACTATCTATACCCCAAAAGAAGCAGAAACCTCAGTGCATGACAGATGAAACTCTTCAAACAGCTAAGGAAAGACAAGAAGCCAAAGTAAAAGGTGACAGAAATAGGGTCAGAATCCTAAATGCAACTGTTCAGTGTCTTGTGCACAGGAGAACTACTGTAAAAATCAATGCAGAGAAAGAGAAAATAACCAAAAAGGTTGAACACGAGACCACTTCAACAAGATCTGAAAAATCAAAGAGAAATTTAAATTAAGAGTGCGGATGCTACATGAACAGCCTGAGAACACACTACATGCACAACAAAAAATAAAAAAATGATAAAAACAATAAACTGAAGAACTACAGTATATGCAACAGATGAAAGGATCACAGATTCATTCAAGGAAGAACCATTTGAATCACCAATTTTAGAAAGTGACATGGAAACTGCACTCAAAGCACTTGAGAAATATAAATTACCAGGAACAGATGGCATACTAATAGAGCTGTTTCAAGCTACAAGGATAGAATCCACTCAGATTCTAACTAAAATCTATCAACAAATATGGAAAACAAAACTATGGCCTACAGATTGGAAACATTCAATATACTGTACATTCTAATCCCTAGGAAACAGGATACCAGGGATTGCAATCACCATAGGACAGTTAGATTAATCTCCCATGCAAGCAAAGTGATGCTCAGAATTCTACAACAAAGACTTTCACCATCTGTAGAGTGATAAATGTCAGATATTCAAGCTGGGTTCAGAGAAGGAAGAAGCACTAGGGATCATATTGCGAACATATGTTGAACAAGTTTTTTTCTCTTATTTCAAAAACTAAATTAATGTAACTTAAATGTATTAATCCAGTACTTTTTCTTTGTACTGTAATATTTTTATGGTTATTTTAATTATTTATTTATTTTTACTGACAGACTGATATATAAAGAGAATTTTCACTTTCTGCATTTCTTTTCTGGCTGGTTATTATTTGTTTCATTTCATGGTGATTACTGAAAATAATTTTGTGATGGTGTTATAAAAATTATCCACATCAGGTGTCGAATATGCAGGGAACCCAGGAATGACAATGCATTTCTCTCATTTTCAGTGAGGAGTGCAGGCAATCAGGCCATCAACATTAGCTATTTCCTTGTGCCTGTTTGACAACTACAGAAAAATAAAATGGAGATAGTGGACAAAACAGAAGCATTCTGGCAAAATATGTTTTGCTTAATCTATGGTTTCTTCAAAGGAGCAATCAATATACGGGGCACTTATTCATCAACAGGGTTTTCCATCTGCTTATCTACTCCAGCTATTTTTTAAACACCAAGTTACCCATGTCAGGGAGGCTTTTATCCTCATAAGGAAATTCACATGGGTGGTTGTCATGTGCTTCTCTTTATGGGGTGCTGTGCAGCTACTGAGGAACAGAGGAGTCAGCAACAAAGTAATGGGAAGGAGAGTATTTATTACTACTTATTAAGTATTTATGTATTAAAAGATTGTTAAATATTATAATTTTTATAATATTTATAATTAAATATTATAATAAATAAATAAATAGCCAGCATTTTGGTTCCTTTAGAAGCAGAAGCGAATTCTTCCAGTAATCTCCTCATGGCTGTGTTAAGGATGATGGGGTAGTATATGAACCTGAAGCTTGTGCGCCTCATACTAAAATATATTTTTTGTTTCAGTCAGACTGAATTACCAAGACAGATAACCAGTGACATAAACAAGAATTTCTTATATGTTGACCAAATAGTGAGGGGAAAGTTCTTATACCTAAAAGTAAAGGTAGCATTAGGGATGGATGAGAAATTGCGTAGATTCAATTTGTATGCAAATTTATCAGATTTTCATGACCTGAACTTGTATGCCAGTCAGAACACACTTGTACTTTTCCAAAGTTTATGATTCTGGTTGAAGTTTGCACAATAAAAAATACATACAGAATTTCAGAAATTATGTACATTATGGCAAATGTGCACACAAACATAAATGAATTTTCATGCAGAAATAAAATTAAAGTTTGGTTTAGTAAACTTAGGTAAAGTCTAAATTTTATCAAAAAATACCTTTATGGATTTTGATGCAGGAAGCTTTCTTTGGGAAATCAAAGATAGCCAAACAAGAATGGTTAAAATATCAAGACATTTTGAGAAGAGAAACACAAGATCTGGTTAAAATAAAACCGTGAAGACTTAAATAAGGAAGGATATATTGTGAGTTGGTTCCTATACAAACAAATCTATGAAAGATATAAAATGGATCTAAAATTAGTAAATTTTAAAAAAGAACAAAATGAAATAGAGTAATATTTGGAAATGGAAAAAATCATATTGCTAATTACTATAGAATTTTTTAGATAGAGAATTGGGGGATGAACTAGTCAAGGAACATATAAGATGGGCAATGGAAAAAGGACATATGATAGAACTTGAAAGTTGGGGGAAATTGTGGTAAATTACACAAAATCTAAAAATGTTCTATCAATGGTACCTAACACCTGTTACATTGGATAAAATGTATAAGACGGGGAAGAGGGAATGCTGGAAATGTGGTAAAGCAGAGGGAACATTTCATCATATATGGAGGAGATTCCCAATGGTGGAGATATGTTGGAAGAGAATACATATTGAGATAAAAGCAATTCTAGGAGTAAATTACATTTTAGAACCAGAAATTTATTTACTAATTATGATAGACAAAATAGAAAGAGATAATATAAAGGACAAAAAGAGGATTCTCTCTCTCTCTCTCTCTCTCTCTCTCTCTCTCTCTCTCTCTCTCTCTCTCTCTCTGGTTTTTCTTAGCAAACGAAGATTCAGGAAGGACTCATCCCGCGTTTTCTGCAAGCGCGCTGATGACTAAAAAGGCCAATCCGAGATAGACAAGTCCGGTTGCAGAAAGCACAGCAGAAGGTCTCCTTGGGTGATGTTTCTGGGTTGTGGTTCTTTCTGCGTTGCCATTTCTCTTCAAGACTTGTTCAGCGTAAGTTCTCAAATAAGGCTGTGTCTCCATGCCTCCCAATGTGAGGCCAGGGTGGACCATTGTTGGTGATCAATTTGGCCAAGCCTGAGATGTTGTTTCAGGGAGTCCTTGTATCGCTTTTTTGGAGTGCCCCTCTTACGCTGACCCGTGGCGAGTTCACCATAGAGTACTATTTTGGGGAGGCGATGGTCCTCCATCCTAGACACATGCCCTGCCCAGCGCAGCTGTGTTCTCAATATCATGGCCTCAATGCTGGTGATCCCTGCTTGCTCAAGGACAGCAACATTTGTCACATAGTCAGTCCAGTGTATATTTAGGATTGTGCGTAAACAGCGCTGGTGGAAGCGTTCGAGGAGTCGTAAGTGGTGGCGATAGGTGATCCAAGTTTCAGACACATAAAGGAGAATAGAAAGTACAATGGCTCTATACACACTGATTTTTTTGTTTCACCTCAGGTGTTTATTACTCCAGACGCTTTTGTAAAGTCTTCCAAATGCGCTATGTGCCTTTGCTAATCTGTGATCGATCTCTTTGTCAATCTTGGCATCTGTGGAGATGATGCTTCCCAGGTAGATGAACTGCTGAATGGACTTAAGCACAGAATTGCCGATGGCAATGTGGGGATGGTGGTGATCGTCCTGTGGTGCAGGCTGGTAAAGAACTTCCATTTCTCCAGGTTGACTTCCAGCCCAAACAGCTCTGCAGCTGTTGCGAAGCAGGATGTTAGGCGCTGCAGAGCTGCTTCTGTGTGGGCAACAAGGGCAGCATCGTCAGCAAAGAGCAGCTCACGGACTAGATAGTTTAGAGTCTTAGTGCGAGCCCTCAGACGGCTTAAGTTAAACAAGCTGCCATCAATAAGGTAACGTATATAGATGCCGTCGTCCTCTTTGAGCTCTGCCGTAGCCCTTTGGAGCATCATGCTGAAGAAGATTGTAAATAAAGTTGGTGCAAGAACACAACCTTGCTTCACTCCATTAGTTATTAGAAAGGGCTCTGAAAGAGCATCGCCATATCTGACTTGACCATGCTGGCCCTCGTGTAGCAAGATAATCATTTTAAGGAATTTGGGGGGACATCCTAGTCTTTCCAGGATCTGCCACAGACCTTTCCTACTCACGGTGTCGAAGGCTTTGGTGAGGTCAACAAATGTTACATAGAGACCCTTGTTCTGCTCTCTACATTTCTCTTGCAGTTGTCTAAGGGCAAATACCATATCTGTAGTACTCCTATTGGCTCTGAAGGCACATTGGCTTTCAGGAAGAAGTTCTTCTGCAATGGCAGGAACTAATCTGTTCAGGAGTATCCTTCCAAGGATTTTTCCAGCAATAGAGAGCAGTGTTATGTCTCGATAGTTTGAGCAATCGGATTTTGCTCCTTTTTTCTTGTACATGGTGATGATGACTGCATATTGGAGATCTGATGGCAGTTCCCCTTTTACCCAGAAATTCACAAGGAGTTCGTGGAATTTAACATGGAGTACATGACCTCCATGTTTCCAAACTTCAGGTGGGATTCCATCAATCCCAGCTGCCTTGCGGTTTTTCAACTGCTGTATGGCCTTAAGGGTCTCTTCCAAAGTGGGAGCTATGTCTAATTCATTTTTCATCAGTTTTTGTATCATATGTTGGATAGCTGAGTCTTGGACTACTCGGTTGCACTAAGGAGACTTTGAAAGTGTTCAGCCCATCGATTCAAGATAGAGGCTTTATCAGTAATTAATGTTTGACCATCTGTACTGTATAAGGAGCTTTGGACCTGATAAGTAGGTCCAAACACTGCCTTAAGAGCTTCATAGAATTCTCTAGAAACACCCAGATCTGCACAGCATTGTGTCTTTTCTGCTATATTTGTTGAAGTTTACTACATGTGAGACAGAAAGCTGCTTTTCTTACATGGCAACTTGGCTGGGCAAGGTATGCCTGGTGAGCAGTTCTCTTCTTTGCCAACAGCTCCTGGATCTCTTGGTTGTTTTCATCAAACCAGTCTTGATTTTTCTTTTGGGAGAACCCGAGGGATTTTTCCACAGACTGGAGGATACTGTTTTTGATATGTTGCCAAAGCACGTAGGAGAAGGATCTGTAGGATGGTTTTCAAGTTTTGTTTGCAGGTTTGCCTGGAAGTTGTCTCTCATGGTAGCTTGTTGAAGATTGTTGGCTTGGAGTCTCCTCTTTGAGATGCCACCCCTCTTAGGTTTGAACTTAAGATGAAGATTTAGTTTACATCTGAAGAGGGGATGATCTGTCTGGCATTCTGCACTGGGCATCACTCGAGTATGACATACATCGTGAATGTTTCTCTGGCGGACTAGAACATAGTCAATGAGGTGCCAATGTTTGGATCGGGGATGCATCCAGTTTGTCTTCAAGCTGTCTATCTGCTGAAAGATAGTGTTTGTAATAGTCAGCTGATGTTCTGCACAGAACTCTAGCAGGGGGCATCCATTATCATTGCAATTTCCAACACCATGCTTGCCTAAGACACCTTTCCAGGCTTCAGAGTTTTTTCCTACTCTGGCATTGAAGTCACCAAGGATAATAATTTTATCTTCTACAGGCACTTTTTGTATGAGGTGACGTAGGTCTGTGTAGAATTTTTCTTTCTTTACAGGGTCGGCTTGCATAGTTGGGGCATATATACTAAAGAGAACAACATGTGGGAGGCGTAAGGAAATAATGCGATCAGAGTGTCCTGTTGGCAAGGTTTTGAATTTGGAGGCAATGGAGTTTTTAATCATGAAGCCTCCCCCTGAAACATGTTTTTCTGTTTTGGGTTTGCCAGACCAGTAAAGTGTGTAGCTGGCGCCATGTTCTTTAAGGCTGCCTTCCTCATGGAGACGAACTTTGCTAAGAGCAGCGATGTCAATATTAAGCCGTGATACAGCATGCCAGGCATTAAAAGAAAATTACCTTAAAGTCAGCAATCGATGGTACCTAACGCCAGTGAAGATGAACACAATATTTGGTACTAAAGACAAAACATGCTGGAAATGCAGTAAGGCCACTGGTACACTGATGCATGTTTTTTGGCACTGTCCAACTATGAAAAAATATTGGAAAAAAGTACATGAGATAATACAAAAAATCCTAAATATACAATTTGAGCTGAATCCGAAGTTGTACCTTTTGAACATTATGGCGATGCTGGGAAAAGAACAAGAGAGGAAATATTGGAGGCTAATACTATATCTCACTACAGCGGCACGTATTAATGCAGCGGCTAAATGGAAAAATAGAGAAATGCCACAAATTGACGCTTGGCTAGAAAAGGCATTAGATATGAGAGATAGTGCTACACTAACCCACATATTGAATAAAAAACCAAAAGAGAAATTGGAAAGGGAGTGGGCTCCTTTAACGAGTTATTGTAAAAAAAGGTGGAACATTAGCATGAGCTAGTAGCTATGGAATTAAAACAAAAAGAAAGCACAACAGAATTAAACAAAAGATCCTATAGAAGGCTATAGGAGGCAGTGAGGGATGGAAGATGAAAGGGATAGTAACAATTCTGCTAAATTAACAGTAAGATGATGTAATTGGGAGGAGATTAAGGGAAGATAAGATAAAAAAATAACTATAGAGGAATCTCGCTGAGCTATGGTATGGAGGAATCTGAATATTTTATTGAAATGTTCACATATAAGCAGTGTATCAATTGTAAGATGCATGATATTATGAAACTATGAAGTGGACATTATATGGGAAAACTTCTTGTAAAAAAATTAATTAAAAAAAATATTAAGCCGTGATAGTTCATGGGCTATTAGAGCAGAACGACGCTCAGGTCATCTACTATTTTCAGAGTCTCGCATGGTTCTGATGTTCCAGCATGCAAGCGTCAGTTTATTTACATCTTTGGAGGCCGGTGTGCGCCTCTGTTCCTTTGCCTTGGTTTGACCGCATCAGAAGATTCCTGTTGGCCACGGCTAGCCAACCAGGTAATTGGGGATGAGCTTTCGTTAGTCCACCTTTTCTAGGCCCCTCTCCATATGGAGCAAGCAGTGCTCTCCTTAAAAAAGGCTGCTTGGTCATTCAGGATGCTGCCGAACAAGACTGTCATCTCCTGGGTCAGCCTCGAGCGACCAAAGTCCTGAACCACCTGCATTCAGGGTTGGGTCTGTGGCTTCCAGTGCATCTTTACACCTGCCGGTTTCGTCCCTCGCCTATCGCTACAGGGCTTATTTTTTTAATTGGATTTGTCCTTCGAGCCTGTGCAATGGATTTTTCTGGTGGAGCACAGCGTACACAGAACTGGCCTCACCCTTTAAACCAGAGGTTCATCTGCCGTGGCCTTGCAAGCATGGATGTAGCAGCGAGGTCCTCGGGCCGTAGGTTTGATTAGAGTTTCCTTCTCTTAGACGGTTGACCTTACAGGGTTGGACGAGCACCATCTGCCCGGGTATGGGATTAGAGTTTTCCTTCTCCTAGGACGGTTGCCATAAGGCTAGAGAGCCCATCCTGCCCTTTGACGCTCTTTGTCAGACCCTTCGGTTTTGACCTGTCTGGCATGGGAGACCCTACCAGTGGCTATTATGCCACCGCCAGCATAGCTCAAAACATCAGTAGGCTACTCAGGCCTCTCTCCCACGGCAAGGGGGCGTCATGTTGTATTTGATAACAACTGCGAGAAGAATATATGCAAACTATTGGAAAGATAAAAGAATCCCATTGATAGAGGAATGGCTTGAAAAATTATATGATACTCTAGACTCAGATAGACTTACTGTCATGTTGAAGGATAAATCATTGAGCAGGACAGAAAAGGAGTGGGAACCAGTTAAAAAATTTTGGAAGGATAAATGGAATTTAGGAGTATAGCAAAAGTAGAACTCCGAAGATTGTGACAATAGTCACAGACTTGTTAGAAAGGAATGATATAAGGAAATTGTATATAATAAGTAAATAATGACCAGAAGTAATAGTTGGATTTAAATTAAAATCAGAAAAAAACCCTGAGATTATGAGTAAATATATTCAAAATAAACCAGCAAGGAAGGATTACATTTAAGGAGAATAACAGAGGCAAATAAAAGATAAAAACAAGAACATGTTATAAAGATTCAGATAATATTTCCTTTATCTGTAAGTTTTATTGTTATAAATATGAAGTTACAGAGATAAGATGAATAACCAACATGTAAATAAATGTTTGTGATTGTAACGGTGGAAAAAAATAAAATTAAAAAAATGAAATAAAATTAAATTGGTGTAGAAACAGGAATGAATAGAATAGTCAACAAAGATACTTCATATTATAAACTATACTGTTGTTGTAGCATAATATTATGAAATACAATATCTATACTTCAAAAAATGGGGAAAAGGAGTGAAACAGAATTTGACAGTCATCCATCCCTAGGTAGGAATATACTTTTCATTTCTCTTTCTTGGGCAATGCCACTCTCTGTGTCAAACAATACGATGATACATGCAATATTGAAGTTGTCAGATATGTTTGAAGCATTTCCAGGGATCAAAAACACAGTTCTATCCCATTACGAATCCTAGTCTCTTGTGTCAAAAGGGTGTTTATTATTTTTTTAAAAAATCAAATATAGTGATGGGCTGTGATTTCTCATTACTAGGTCAAATGCTCACTTCACTGAACACACTACACTTTTTGTTTTGTTTTGTCTACCTCATATGCAGTAGCAATTTCAGAGCAAGAAAAAAATAAGATTAACAAAATAACTCAGCAGTAGAAGAACTTTCCAAGGACTTTTTTTGACCTTATCTGTAGCTGATATGTATTTTTTTATTATTGTTGCTGAAAGACAGCACTTTTCCTTATATTTGTTGTTGCTGTTGTTGTCACAGAAGGTCTGTGATTTCCTGTGCAGCTACTGTACTTAGTTTTGTAATTAGAATATCTTGTCTTCCTCACCCACGTTAAAATGTATTTGCGTTACTGAAGGGCATATTATAAATATTTTACATATTTATATATTTTTCTATTATGTAAATTGGCAGAAGCTATCACTGAGGTGAAGGAGACTTAAGAGTAAAGTTTTGAAAGATTTTCCTTTGTGTGCCACACACTCAGGTAGCTAATGCAAGAAAGGGCATCTTTCTTTAAAGTTCTGAAAGTCATCAGTGAATGTAGAATATTGGCAAGGAGTCCACTCCTGTTTGGCTCCAATCCATTTCAGTGAGGTCTGTGTGGGAAAAGATTACAACATATTAAACCCAGGATGAAGGATCCTGTGTATTATCTTGGTTTGTATTTATAATGAAAAGAATGCCCCTAAATTATTTCACCTTTTAAGTTTATGGTCTGTCCAAAGAGATTATTGGGGAGTACCTTTGGTTTGCATACGCACCACATTCCTTTCCAGCTTCCCCCCCCCCCCGCATTTTGGAATGGAAGCTCCAAGCTAAATCACAAGCTGTTTTTGAGACTTCCTCAGCTATATGCTATCTAAAATACACTAACCCAATCTTTGCTGTAAACATGGACCCCCATTGTGCACTATACTAGATAGAGTGCATGGAAAAAAATTCTTTATTACTTGTGATCAGGTTGAAAAATGGAGTTCCTGACAGTCAGGACACACCAAGTATAGACCAGCAAGAATCTTCAGCAATTTTCTTCCTGCATTTGAACATCCCAACTTGTTGAGGAGGAGGAACTATTCTGTATAAAAAACACATGTCTTTTGTGAAAAAGCCTGTTTCCTGTACAGAAAATAGGCCTCTGGTGCAACCCCTCTGTTTTGTGTGGAGAAAACAGTTTCCTGTGCAAAAACCTATGTCTTTTTCTGCAAAGAATAACTCTTCCTTTGGGATATTTGAATATTGTGTGAATATTGTGTAGGAATGTTCATTTGTTGTTGTTTCCTGCAGCAGAGAAAAGACTACCTTTATTATTCATGCCCACGTACAGAGATAAACCAATTGAGGAGCAAAAAGATAAGCATGGTTGCAGTATCCCACCCTGTTTCTTCTGGATAATCCAATTCTTCATACAATAGCTATAGTGGAATGTATATGTTATTCCATGTGAAATGTATAGCTATTATTGAGGAAAAACCATGCATAAAATGACTTTTTAAGATGAACCTACATGAAAGGAAAATTTACAGCATATTTAATGAGTTGTTTTTAAAAAAGTCATATTACTACATCAGAGCTGCTCATCTCATTTGCATCTGTAAGAGCATATTCCTTGTCATGTTTGGGTGAATTTTGTCATGTTGTGTTTGACCTTGAAATAGCATATTCTTTGCTATTTCTGTATACGAATGTTGGGACTGAGTTAATGCATGTTTATAGTGGAGATAATTGTGAACTTCACTGGGCATCCATCCTGCTCCCTGTTCTGCAGGAGGAAATTGGTGTCTGGAGTTTCATCTTTTAAGTGACATTGATAAGACTGAGTCCAGATGCTGCTATCTGTACAGGGAATGCTAAACCAGAAGTCATTCTCAGGTCTTGTTCTATTTCCTCTCATTCTGATGGAAGCCAAAGGTGTAACCTTTCTGGGCAGCTGAGAAAAGCACCCACTTCCTATTTGCACATCACTCAGACTCTATTTCCTCTCAGCCAGAAAAGCCACTATTGAGACTTATAACAGCATTTGCAACCCCATCCAAGTACGGATCTTGTGAAATTGTCACCTGACAGGTGCCATTTCATTTTTTTAGTCAGGTTTCTTAGCCTAACAAGAAATGTGGCACCACTAAATAGAAAAAGTGGCAGTTCTCTGTCATATAAGTAGCAAGGTACCAATTCAAATAGTGCTTTTTTCTAGAATGGGAAAAGGAGGAAAACGTAGAATGGTTTTTATAAGAAAAGTGTTTCTCTCTATCTCCCCCCATTTTCCAGAGATCTGTCAGCTGTAGTGACTATTTTATTTTCAATTAGACTTAAACCATGTCTGTCTATACAAAAGACAAGTGTCACTGTGGTGGGAGAGAAGCTGTGAGCTGCTTGTGTTAACAAAGCTCTAGTAATACTCTCTTGTGGAGATATATTCCATCCTTCATCCACCTATCATTATAAAAATAAAATGTGCACAGGATGAACAGTGTTTTTTTAAAAAAAGATGCAAACTTGGTTCTGCATATTTACAGATGTTTTACATAAAACAGAGTAGTTAGTTTTATGTTGTAACCATTCCTATCTTTTAAAAGAATTGTGTTCACTACAATAATGCAGAAGGTTTAGGCATGTAGGTTTACAGTACGGATGGGGATGGAGGTGACAGTCATATGCAAATCCCACTCCCAACTTCCATGTGCATCCCAGCTCCAAATCTGACTGTCAGTGCTCACTGTTTGAATCTAAGTGCAGTTAGGTATTTAGAATCCCATCCCTTAGACTTTCTTTCTTTTTCTTTTTCTTTTTTTCATGCATTGGAAGTAGAACCGATACACAAGAGGATGCTGGGTGTGGGATCTGCACATATGTTTCCTTCCCAGATATGTTCCCCAAAATACCTGAGTATTTGTTTAATGTATTACTAGATAGTTGTAACACACTCTTCATAGATCTGACTTTGAACAGTATTCAGAAACTTCATTTGGTAAATCAAGCCACAGCTAGATTGTTAACTGGAACTGGTTGCAGATACGATGCAACTCTCCACTGGCTATTAGTCTGTTTTCAGGCATAGTTCAAAATGCTGGTTATGACCTATAAAGTCCTATACCATTTAGGTCCAAGTTATTTGACATACCAGATTTCCCTATATGAGACTACCTGGGCTCTGACCTCCTTAGGGTGGGTCCTTCTCTCATTTCTACCACTTTCATAGACATGTCTGGTGGGAATCCAGGATAATTCTATGGAGGCTAGAAGGCCACCTCTTTGGTGTCCTTCTATCTGCAAGCAAATGCTCTTTATATATTCAGTCCTCAAAAATCCAGATAGATAGATATTCTAATAGGCTTTTGAGTATAAAAGGGCTTTTAACAGGGTGAGTACTTTTTAAAACTGTACTGTTTTAAATCACTTTGTATTCTTTTTAATTGTATGTGCTGTGACAAGCTGGAACGTGTGCAGAGGAGGGCGAACAAAATAAGGTCTGGAAGCCATGCCCTATGAGGAGTAGTTAAGGGAGCTAGGTATGTTTAGCCTGTGTAAGAGAAGGTTAAGAGGTGACATGATAGCCATGTTTAAATATTTGAAGGGATATTTCAAACGGTGGATGGAGAAAGCTTGTTTTCTGCTGCTCCAGAGACTAGGACACAGAGCAATGGACTCAAACTACAGGAAAAGAGATTCCACCTAAACCTTAGGAATAACTTCCTGCCAGTAAGAGCTGTTTGACGGTGGAACGCACTGCCTTGGAGTGTGGTGGAGTCTCCTTTGGAGGTTTTTAAACAGAGGCTGGATGGCCATCTGTCAGGAATGCTTTGATTGTGTATTCCTGCAGGGCAGAGGGTTAGACTAGATGGCCCTCATGGTCTCTTCCAACTCTATGGTTCTATGCTGAATTGTTTTAAATATTATTGATAATTTAATTGCATTTTAACATTGCCCTTTTATATATTTTAGCTATATATTTCTTTTCATTTCTAAGCCACTTTGAACCCTTGTTTTTGGGAAAAGACAAGGTGGTGGTGGTGGTGGTAGTTCTATCAGCCCAGGAATGTCAAGAAACTCTGGCAAGAAGAAGCCTAGACTGACAAGCATCTTTGCAGCTTGGGACTTATTCTACACAACATTTGCAAATGGTTGTTATGCACAGAAATGGCCCTTAGTTGCATTATCCAAAGTCAAGACTTTCCTCTTGTTATTCTGATCTTAAGAGAGATAAGACCATTCTTGTTTAACTTTTGGGGTCTGTTTTTTTTCTGAGCTTGCCATGATAGGTTTCCTTTTAATTGTTGGAAGATGGGGGCATCTGGTTGGTGGGTTATTAAAACATTCTTACCTGCCTCCCCCCCCCTTGCCTGCTACCCACACCCCATTTTCTGAGATCTGTGGATTTTTCAACTCCCATTCTTGTAATAGTGGTGTGTATTCTGTTAAGTGTCTTGTGTTGGCTTTGACATCCAACCTTGCCTGTCTTGAACCCATTTTTATTTCAAACATAATTGTATACATTGTTGGTTTATTGTGTGGAACAGCAGGGTGAAAGGAATTATTAACACTGATGGTTCTTCAACACATTGTGAAAAGTGACAGCTTCCTTTGCATTATACTCTTTCTCCCAACCTCAAAATAGAGGGGCTCTTTATCATTACCTGAGGTGATACTGACAGATTTAGCTATGAGACACAACACCAATTCAGGTGTGCTTTGATTCACACTGGGAGCAGTAGGTAGACCCTCCACCATGGTGGCAATAAACCCACTCCTGATTTTAACACTGTTACTTCCACAGTTGCTCCAAATTGAGCAGGAAGCTTTCACAGTGCTGGACCTCAGAAGGTCAGTCATCAGAGTTTCCATCCAGTTTTGAGCAGCTGCAGGAGAAATGGTGGCAAAATCAAAAATGGGTTTGCCATTCCTACAATGGCAGACCCACTTACCACTCCAATTCAAATGTTTTTCTTGGGCTGTATGCAGAAGAAAGATGAAATATAAAACAAACAACAAAAAATCCAGATAAAATTAACTGAAAGCATCGATTCTTTGGGAGCAATGTGCTAGCTTGGATTAAGAGGAGGTGGGGTTAGGTTGCTGGGGTCTTTCAAGAAGGGGCAGGGATGTATACCCATTTAAATGTTAAATAAGATTAACATGTTTGTTTTATCATAAAAAGACATGAAGGCATCCAATAGCACTTTTCAGACTTTATCAGACAACCCATTATAAAATGTACTTTTGGTGGCACAGAAAAAACCATTTCTATGCTGGCAAAAAAATTAACACACACACACACACACCCGGACTTACCTTCTAATCCCAGCAAGGCTGCCAACAATAAAGAGGAAGTGAACAGAGCCCCGTTCACTTCCTCATTCGAAATCTTGTGTTATTTCATCACATGGGAAATTAAAAAAAACCTTTAAAGTTGCACCAAGCACCTTAACACACTTTAAAGCTACCAAGTAACACAGGGAGGGTCATAAAAAAGTAGAGTGAAACTTACCTGGACATCCCGATCTCACCTGGAAGTGGTCGTCTTGGAGCAGCCATTGCCAGGGTAAGTCCAAGACCGAGGTTTTGCACACCAGCAATGCCAGCAAAAAAACAGCAGGGGGGTCTATTGACTGCTTAAGCCATCAAGTAGAAACCCTGGTTTTGGGCCAGGACATAACCACAAAAGAACAACATTATCTGATTTGTGCACCCTTTCGTGGTTATGTGGCATTGTGATGACACCATATTTTGTCCGTCTGATAAAGTCCTAACTAAAGGGAAGGGTGGAATGAGGTGTAAAGGTAGTAAGACCATACTGTGCGTCTGTAGTTAATATAAAAGAGAAGAATAGATAATTATATGCATAGCTTGGTTATTATACTTCGTTTTGCACCTTTAATACTGAGGAAATTTCATCCTTAGTTGCTCTGCTTTGTGTCTCATTTGGAATACAGGTACTGAAATAGGTGTTGTTCTCTACTCTTTATGAAGGGGTTGAAGGTTCTTTGCCTTCTCTAGATAGAGTTCCCTCTAATTTACTCTTTTGTCATCTGCGGTGCCAACATTAAAAAACGATATTACTGTCCACTAGACAGATCAACATAAACATTCCCTTTAAAATTCTCTCAAGATATTTGTTTGACAAAACAATGAGCAGGCAATTTTATCTCATTCTTCTATAGGTGTCCCTTCTAATTTACAAGTTAAGCTTTCACAGATATGACTATTTGCAGATTATTAAGTATGTTCTCTTCTAGGCATTTTCTAGTTCTTCTAGTGTTATTCTGTGGTCAATTTCTGATGGAAGTTGACCATAGAATTGCACAGGAGGACCTACAAATTCCAAGAGAAGTGTTCTCTCTAGGAATCTCTAGGTCCTCCAGCATGCCTGTGGTAAACTTCCAACAGAAGCATACCTTAAAATTGCACTATAATTTTAAGGTAAAAAATTAGTGGGCCTATATTCATGGTTTTTCCATATTTGTGAGGGTCCTCCACACCAACCTTCATGGAATTTGATGGCTGACTACATTTAAATTATTTTAAGCAATTTAATGTCTTTAATCTGTCTTTTAATTTGTTCTTTCTTTAATATGTTTTTTTTTAATCTTTTAAAATTATTTTCATTATAGACATACATTCCTGGACTTACTTTTTATAAGTGAAACTGCAGATAATAGCAAACCCTATTAAAATAAAGGCCTTCTGGTACAAAAATACCATAAATGTATGTATCTAGGACCTAAGCAGTTCCTAGAGAGGACTTCTCTCTAGGCATTTGTCAGTATGACTCCATGGTATGTGTCCCTATTTTTTCAGGCATGGATAACTGAAAATGCGGATATTCGTCCATGCATATGGGACATGACCTGTATTTCTATTACTTTAAAATTGTTAGATTGGTTTTATTGTACACCACCCTGAGATCTTAATATAAAGGGCAGGATAGAAATATTTTAATAAAATAAATAGCTATTTGATAAGTAAACCAATCGATTAACTCATGCAGCCACACATACCTTGTTCTAGGAGCTTTACCATAATCTAGTCACATTCTTACACAGACTCATTCTTATATAGGCAGGACATTGTCTATGCACATAAACACTGTCATAGTTATAACAGCATATCATTACCTGATCCAGGCCTACATTGCTTATCACAGGCACACTTCAGCATAACAATGACTATCTGTCCAGAAAGGAGTGGTTGTCTCTGATAAACAACATTGCAGAAGATGGTACACAGCTCAGGCAGCCATAGGAAAAGTCCATAAAGCTGCCACTGCCTCCCCCTCACACACACATTTCCCCTTCTTGACTGATATGGTATTTAAACTGTGGCTTGTATCTCCTTATCTGATCATCAGCCAATAAGGAGGTGAGCTCTGCTGCCTTTCAGTGCTGCTCAGAACCAGAGGCCATTAACTCTTACTCATGGTACCTCCTGTCAAGCAGGACTGAGGTCTCACTACAGAGGTAGTTTTTACTTTCTGCAATTGGCTGCATTCCATATGTCCAAAATGCATTATTGGTGTGATGTACCAAGCACACAGGCTCAGATTCAATCAATAAATTTCTTTATTGGCAAGGATTTGTGTGTCAGGAACATAGAACAAAGCCGAAACTGAATACAGCTAGAGCAAACCCCCAGATAAACCCCACAGCGTGAGAAAGGCCTTTAGGGAGGATAGATGCCTCCTTCTCATGGTGGCTTACACCTGGAAGCTATGACCTTGAGCTGCTGTGGAGAGAAGCGTTCCCAGGCCAACAAGGCAGGCTGGCCTCTCTCCAAAACTCCAGAGGCCTAGGCAAGGAAAGCAGCCTCATGTCAGGGTCCTCCATGAATTCCACTCCAAAACCCAGAATTCAGGGATGACAATTGGTTCCCCCCCCCTCTAAGAATAATTCATTTGTTTTTCTGGATTTTATCTCTGTAGTTAACAGGCACTACTCCCACCAGCTATGATACCCAGTTTCTATAAAAACAAATACTTTTAACCATATAAGTTCATCATCCCATACCCCATGGCACTCACTTCCAACTAACACATTTTCCTTTGAACTCTAACCTATAGGGCCTAAAATTGACAAAATAGAAAATCTAGCCTACAAGCACACACACACTGAAGTGTAAGCTGTGGTCCAAAGTTCACTATGTGTGAGTTTCTGTTTCACCTTCAAAAATATACGGTAAGCCTCCTTGTTCACAGTTCAAACATAACTTCACAGTTGTGTTACAACCAGGTTTCAAGCTCACAGTGTTTATCCACATAAGAGATAGTTAAAATGTGTCCCTCTAGATGTTGGATTTTAATTTCCATCATCCCTCACCACTGGCTATGCTGGTTAGGACTTCTGGAACTTATAGTCCAACTACACCTGGAGATCCAGTAACCCAACTCTGATGTACATAGTATATTGGGAAAGCTTTTTTGGTGTGGGCTACAACTCCCAGAATCTCATGATGACTGGCAGTGGTGGCTCATGCCCACTGACTGGAGTCACCAAAGGCAAAGCAAGTTATCACTGGCGGTGAGCAAACTACAACTAGTTGCTACCCAAGATTCCTCCTTTGCTAAGTCTAGGTATACCTTGTACCCCTCTCCTGGGTGAGAGGACTGTTCCATCTGCCTTAGGTGATCCTAGCTCTGCTGGCTGCTATTTATCTCTGCGTACAGTCGATGGGTCAGCAGGGAGAGGAAAGAGCAGTTGTTTTCTTAAATGAACTCTAGTCCCAGCAGTCCCAAAAATTCACCAGCTACCACGGAGTTATGAAAGCTATTGAAATCTGGAAATAGTTCTGTTCAGAAACCTGACATGATTTGCTGCTAGTGACATCTGATTTGTCAATGAGCAGTGATTTAGGTCTGCCTGTAATAAGTGAATTAATCTGAGTTAAAACATAGTGATCTGTCATGTTTAGAGATACCTCAACAGCTGGTTGACTTGTCCTCTGTCAGGCTAGTTTGTCCTGTGCAAATTTTCTGTCAAGAAAGAAAAAGAACGGTTGAGAGAAAATTACATGGCAGTTTTAGAGTTAGTGATGATTTTTCCCTTCCAATGTACCAGCTGTGCCAGCAACACAGGTTTTCATAATATTAATCAAATATCTTGCTTGCAGCACCTTCACTTTCCCAAAGGCTAAAAGATGAATCTGTCAAAAATTTCACTGGGATTTGCCAACAGCTTTTCTGAGCTCAAATACTAGTATGTGCTCTTCAGATGTTCAAATAAGGCTGTTAGGGATGTGGCTCTGGGAATTAAAAGTTGTATTGGGTAATTTTCTCTTATACTTAACCAGGATTCAAAGCCATCATTTCAGTGAGCAATTATGAAACTGAGGAGCCTTAAGAAAAGCCCAAACACACACTCTTTAATTAATGTATTCCATTTAGTGACTCATACATAGATATTTATTTTTAGAAAAGAGTTTTTTTCATTAGTTAGGTACAAGTTGAAGGCCAGGAAATAATCCTGGAAATAAATAAATTTATTTTAGCCAACTTTTCAGACAAGACAATATCAGAGTGTTTTTCTCTGTATGCCACCTGACATCTTATGATGTAAAACAGGATAGATGAGTAAATGAATAAACTGTGGAAGGAGGTGCATCTTTTATTTTGTGCAATTGTATATTAGAATACACTAGATTTATTCTGATATTGGTTAATTAAATAAAATGTGGCCCTTAGTGTTGCTTAAATACAGAGCAGCCTACATGATTCTTTAATTTATTGTATTGCTCTGGATATGTGTTGCATGATTTAAACCTAATTTCTAATTGTTGCAGTGCCTAATAGAAATTATTATGCATAGTTCCAATTGAAATTGGAAGGGTGGGACACTTTAAAAATAAAGAAAATCCTGATTTAGCTATGAGCAACATTATTAATATAACGTGTGGTTAGACCTCAGGTGTTTCTGAGCAGAACAGAGTTAGTCAAAGTCAGTGTTTTTTAAACTATCTGATCTGGGGGACCCGCAATTTTTCCCCATTGTGCCAAGAATCAGTACCATACAGGTCGACTCTGGTATCCATGGGGGATATGTTCCAAGACACACACATACCCATGAATACCTGAAACCATGGATAATAGGACACCCTATTATTTTCAATAGGACAAACACCAGGAATTGACCATAGAATTGCATTGGAGGACCAAGAAATGGTTAGAGGTGGGGGTTTTTTTTGTTTTTTTGTTTTTTTGTTTTTTTTTTTAGAAATTGATAAATGAAACCAAATCCATGGATACAGGCGGCGACCTGTATTTGTCTCAATTGACTAGATGTCAGGATCATGCTAGGTGACACTATAATTGGTTTTTTTATTCTGGAAACTCTCCAGGGACTGACGACTGATGTGTCAGGGTCCAGCACCAGTCCAATTGCCATCACTTTCAGTAGCATTGGTCTACCTTACATATGAAGGTAGAACATGCAACTGAGTTTCTTGGTGAAGAAGAACAATCAAAAGCAGTGATTGGCATCTTCTTCAGTAGTTACAGCAAGATGGACTGTAAAGTCTTGTAACATTTGTGATTTAAATTTGCAACCAAACATGACCTTTAAAACCTACCTTTTCAGCCTGGCAGCATCCCAACTGAAGGCTTTCTGAGGCACTACAGATTGGGGTGCTGGGAAATGACATCTGCTGTGCTCTCCCAGTCATATGATGCATTGACACCCCAAGATGTCTCCTCAGCTGCTTGTTCTTGATGTACCCCATGACTGGGAGAGTTCTGCAGGCATCATTTCCCAGCACTGTAGAGGTCTTTGGGGCTGTTTTCTAACAAAAAAATACCCTGAAAATGTGCCCATTAAAAAATGGGGTGTTCAGGGGGCTTATGGGGACTACTGTGCCACAGAAGTAGGGCTTGGGGTCACAGGTAACCTGTGGGCCACACTTTCCCCCTATCCTCAGTTCATTCCCTCAGTCACAAACTGAAGTTCACTTGCCAAACAGAAAATCAAACAGTGTTGATTATCTGCTAAGTAATTATTATAAGTAATAAGTAAAAAGTAATCAATACATCTGTATCTCAAGGTAAGTGGAATCATAAATCAGCCATCCACAGCACAGCAGTTTCTGGGCTTGACGGTTTCAAATGTGAAACTACTCATAACTGCCAAATCATTTACCTCTCCATATTTTTAGTTATTTATTGTTATATTTGTAACATTTATGTGCTTTTCTTAATGTTGGTGCTGCAGGTTAGTTCCCTTTTGCTTGGTGTCATACTGATCTACCTAATTTGCTTGTCTTTGTTGTTGTTTGACTAGGCAGTTGTGTCTGGTTTAGTGCTGCTTCTAGTAGACCTTTCTGTGCTCTGGATAGAGTTCATTTATACTGCTACAACTACAAGTAGATAATTATTTTACCTACCCTGATAGCCCCCGTTTGGAATATCTAATAATTGGCTATATTTAAAAAATTGGCTTAAGGTGGCTATCCACGTGCTTACAGGTAAACCAGGGCCCCCAAATACCAAGGTAGGATTCATACAAGACCAAGGGAAGGGCCATTGGAAATTCCCCAAAACAAATACTCTGATTAGGACTCAACACCTGGAGGTGAGTCATTCACTAATCCACTCACTCTCTCTCTGGCTTTTCTTCGCAAACGAAGATTCAGGAAGGACCCATCCCACGCTTTCTGCAAGCTCGCTGATGACTAAAAAGGCTAATCCGAGATAAACAAGTCCAGTTGCAGAAAGCACAGCAGAGGGTCTCCTTGGGTGATGTTTCTGGGTTGTGATTCTTTCTGCATTGTTGTTTCTCTTCAAGACTTGTTCGGCGTGAGTTCTCAAATAAAGCTGTAGCATTATGGATAGTGCCTCTCCATGCGTCCTGATGTGAAGCCAGGGCAGACCATTGCTGGTAATCAATTTGGTCAAGCCTGAGATATTGTTTCAGGGAATCCTTGTATCACTTTTTTTGGAGCACCCCTCTTACGCTGACCCGTGGCAAGTTCACCGTAGAGTACTATTTTTGGGAGGTGATGGTCTTCCATCCTAGAAACGTGCCCTGACCAGCACAGCTGTGTTCTCAGTATTATGGCCTCAATGTTGGAGATCCCTGCTTGCTCAAGGACAGCAACATTTGTCACATAGTCAGTCCAGTGTATATTTAGGATTGTACATATACAGCGCTGATGATAGCGTTCAAGGAGTCGTAAGTGTTGGTGATAGGTGACCCATGTTTCAGACCCGTAAAAGAGAATAGACAGCACAGTGGCTCTATACACACTGATTTTTGTGCTTCGCCTCAGGTGTTTGTTACTCCAGACTCTTTTGTAAAGTCTTCCGAATGCGCTATATGCCTTTGCTAATCTGTGATTGATCTCTTTGTCAATCTTGGCATCTGAGAAGGTGCCTTCCCAGATAGGTGAACTGCTGAACAGACTTAAACGCAGATTTGCCTACAGCAATGTGGGAATGGTGGTGTGTGTCCTGTGGTGCAGACTGGTAAAGAACTTCCATTTTTTCCAGGTTGACTTCCAGCCCAAACAGCTCTGCAGCTGTTGCGAAGCAGGATGTTAGATGCTGAAGAGCTGCTTCTGTGTGGGCAACAAGGGCAGCATCATCAGCGAAGAGCAGCTCACAGACTAGATAGCTTAGAGTCTTAGTGCGAGCCCTCAGATGACTTAAGTTAAACAAGCTACCATCAATACGATAACATATATAGATGCTGTCTTCTTCTTCGAGCTCTGCTGCAGCCCTTTGGAGCATCATACTGAAGAAGATTGTAAATAAAGTTGGAGCAAGAACACAACCTTGCTTCATTCCATTAGTTATTAGAAAGGGCTCTGAAACAGTGTCGCCATATCTGACTTGACCGTGCTGGCCCTCATAACAAGAATCCTTAATGCTTGTAAAATGGGTCCTTCCTCTCCTATTGCCCTCAAAACAAAAGACATTGCCTGTTCCTATTTAATTTTAGAAGTCATTTGCCATTAATGATTGTTAATTCTTCCAGAGTATCCATTATTTTGGCCTGGTAACCTCTGAGAACCATTGTATTTCATTCAAGATCCTATCCCTTGAGGGGAATTATTTCATATAAATATAATCCCAAAACACTACCAAATTGCACACATGTTCCCTTCCTATCATCTCCACATCAGTCTGTTTTGCTGGGCAAACAGTTACATTTCCTTTCAACTCCACATCACACTGTATAGTCAGTATATCATCCAGACCCCATTGCTGTCTGTGTACTTCATTATCTCCACTCTGCAGGACTGGTACAGTGTAACCCACTATTCCCATACTCTGTTCTTCTATCCAAACACTTCCTACTACATTTGATAGCCTTGTGTGAGTGCCTGAAGCCTAACTATTTGTGTGAATGCTGTTGATATTAATTTCCAATAAAGATCACCTAATTGTATTGTTTGGCTTAGTGTCTCCTCCATTATTACCAGTACACATAAGTTAAAAGATCCCATCAGTGCCTGACCTCTTGCTGCCATATTGGAGCTAGTTAATATTCCCCACAAAGAATTCTGGACATTAGGGGGTCCCCTGCAATTCAGGTAACATGTCCATCAAAGAGGAGAATGGAAGCATTAGAATATCTTACAACTGCAGTCCTATACCAACCTATCCCAGAGTAAGGCCCAGGAATTTTTCAGACAGGGAGGAAAAAAACCCGAGGAGGTTGGGAGAAAAACGGGGCTGTTTCACTTACAGAGCCCATTTCAGACAGCCCCATCCTCCTCCCGACCTTCCCCCATGCTGCTGGCACCACTTTTTATTCACAGAGAACCTCCGTCAATAAAAAGCAGTGCCCACAGCATGGGGGAAGGTCCGAAGGAGGACAGGAGGAGGACGGGGCTGTCTGAAATGGGGCTCTGTAAGCAAAATAGCCCTGTTCTTCTCCTGACCTCCTCGGGCTTTCCCCCCCCCATCTGAAAAATTCCCCAGTGAGCTCAGTGAGCACTTACTTTTAATTCACATTTAGGACTGTACTGTCAGTTTTGTAATTATAAGTATGAGATACCCACATTTATTTTAAAACTGAAACTTTATGTTAATATTTTTTTTTGTTTACAAAACACATACAATTTGCAAACTACATTGAGAGACCAAAATAAGAGACATGGAAATTGATGGAAAGGGTTTCTTTCCCTGAAAAATCAGTTAGTGCTAGGAAATACAATAGGTGGTATTTAATATTTCTTGTGGTTATGGGCTCCTGTAGAGCTTACTAGTGCTGCAGATAGTAATCTACTCACATACCTCAGTTTTTGTTGGCCTCTTCCTATCACAATGTCAGGATCCAGGGCATGGACATCAAGGTCTTTGAGCAGAGGCACCAAGGCCGATCAGGAACAAAGGAGACAAAGTCCAGAATCCAGGTAGAGTCAAAGACAAGCCAGTCCCAAAATCAAGTCAAAGTCAAAACACATACCAGGAGTCCAGAGGTGAAGGCAGGTCCAGGAAGGGGGTGCCAGGTCAGGAACACAGAAGTCAGAGTCTAAGTAAGCCAAAGTCCAAATACAAGTCATGGTCAGAACACATACCAGGGATCCAGGGGGCCAGAGGCAAAGACATGTCCAAGAAGCAAGCAAGGGTCCAAATGTAAATAAGGAGTCCCAGTCAAAGCAAGGGATCAAGGTCCAAGGAGCAACTATAGATAGCACAAAAGACCATGTTGCTATGGCAAAAGCTGAAGGGAGAATGCTCTCTTAAATAGCAGTTCCCTTGGGTGCTCCAGGTATGCTGTGTGAGAGCAACCAGCTATGCCTCACAACTTGGCCCTGGTCTCTCCAAGACTCCCACAGCCAGGGCCTGGTTCGGCAAAGAAAGGTTTCTGCTGCCAGGCAACTAGTACTGTGAGGAGAGGCAAATCCTGACACATAGCCTCAATCCTCCTCCAGGCTAATCTTAGAGACCAGGGGGCCCTGGGCAACATTTAATGTGACACAAATACCCATAGATGGAAGGCTTTCAGTATCTTCCCTTTACTACAAAACTTATGCATGTTAGGATTGGCGCACTGCCAACTGATCATGGCATATTGTCAAATTACTTGTCAACAGCCTATTATTTGACTGTGGTCAAATATTCCAGAAGTGCCAGTGTTCAGATAACAGGTCACCTTAGAAGTTATTGAAAGTTAATGTTAATAGAATAATTTTATTTTTTTAAAAATATGGTGGTTCTCTTTGTTACTTTCATAATGTAATGGTCCGCTCTGGCTTCACATCGGGAGGCATGGAGGTGCACTATCCACAATGCTAGCTTTATTTGAGCGCTCATGCCGAACAAGTCTTGAAGAGAAACAACAACGCAGAAAGAATCACAACCTGGAAACATCACCCAAGGAGACCCTCTGCTGTGTTTTCTGCAACTGGACTTGTTTATCTCAGATTGGCCTTTTCAGTCATCAGCGCGCTTGCAGAAAGTGTGGGATGAATCCTTCCTGAATCTTCATTTGCAAAGAAAAGCCAGATAGAGATTAACAGTACTTGAAGGGTTAACTAACAATATTGGGTTTTCACTTATCACATGCCCCGTTCTTGCCTATGCATACTTAAGTTTATTTGGATGTAATCTTATGGTCATATCTAGCTTTTAAACAAGTCTCTAATTCTATTAATTTTAGTACTGTACAGTTAAAGTATGGTTTCAAATTTCCTTTTCAGCTTTCATTGATAGCAATACAAAGTAATACAATCTTTAAAAGAACAAAAACTGTACGTTTCCAGTTACATATTTGGTCAATTTGCATAACCTTATTAGCAGAGAATTTGTTTGTTCCTAGGTATAATTAGAATAATACATTAGGCTGTTAATGCATTTAAAAGTATTTTCATAAAGATGAAACTAGCAAGCGCTGAACAGAAAAGTTACTGTGATATGCTCCCCCTCAGCTCTAAAAGAGTTTTCTTAACAATAAAAGGGAAACATAATTTTTCTTTTTGGGTACTGTGTGTGGCAAAACAATGTATTTTTTAAAAAAAATATATAAAGATGTTTTCCCCCTTCTCAAACAGGCCTGCATGTAAATAGGCATGTAATGTATCTTACAATGAAGAAATTGAACTTGGGGTATTTTAAATCATACTATTGTTTAACCAAAAAAAGGTATTATTTTGGATGTGGTATATTTTACAACTTGACAATCTGGAACTTTGTAAACTGGCAATTGAGAACAAGCAAAAGTATCCATTTATCTCATATATGTCTTGTTGAGGCAAAGCTGTCAGAAGAAATCTTATCACATGGAGCCCCATTTGTTTTCTGTGGTGATTTATGATAGTTTTGAAAAGGTCTTGTGATCCCATAGGCTGCCACAATTCTCTGACTTTTCTCTATCAATGGATCAGATTTTTGACATTTTTCTGAGAGCATTCAGAAAAGATTTGATAAATCAGCTTGTAGTGTTTATTTTAATTGATCTGAAGCCCATTCCTTCAAGAATTCATCAAATCTTGTGACAGGAGTTGGGTGTACTGTAGTGAAATGAAAGAATTGGGTTGGCCATGCTCCTGTAATGATGATATAGATATTTTGTTGAAAGTTTATGCTCACAGACGAGAAGATGTCATAACTAATACAGTGTGTTGTAAATCTTTTGACACAGATTCTAATTCATAAATCTCATCCATCACATGTGATTCATGAAACGATAGACAACCTTTGATGAGAAGGTACTTTTGTGTGTGCTTTCAAGTTCTTTGCTTTTCTCTCACACTCTTTTCAAGAAATAAATCACCCAGGAACAATAATTCTATTATGAAGTAAGGATAATAAAAGGCCTTTTGTTGCCCATACTCTTTTCCTTGTGAATGGTTTTTAAAACAACAACAACAACAGATTGTTTTGATGGCAGTGAGGCAATGAATCTGTTCCAGATTTTAATCCAAACTTTAAAGGCCTATTGAACATGCTGAACATGATCTGCCTAATAGAATGAACACCTTGAATAGCTTTTTTCAAGTTCACATTAAAACAGAGAGTGTATTTGTTACCCTAATCACTCTGGGATTTTGAGGACCTCAAAATATCAACATTAATTTGGGGAATTAATGTACTTGTCTTGGCAGCACAAGAGAGGGGTAATGGCAGGATCTTGTGACCAACTATACCAGTACTATGGAAGAGACATAAGCTAGATAGAATAACAATAATCTTTATTTGGAAAAAGCAATAATAACCACATTCATGCACACATTCAAGCATTAAGCATTCATGCAAGATTAGTGATGTAAGTGGGGGAGATTGGGATAGAGGAATAGTAAAGGGAGTTTCCAGTGGGTGATACAACACCTTTTCCAGAAGAGATGAGGTCGTGAAAGAAGCCAGCAGAATGGGGGTCTTAGAGATATGCTCTGAAGGTCAATCAGGAAACCAGCAACATGGTAGTAGGAGGGGGAGCTAAAGGACACTGAATACAGTTTTCAAGTGGTTTTTATAATGAATATTTGCCTTCTAGGGATGAGATTTTGAGTATAAGACAATACTTTGAGTTATTGGTGCGAGAGCGACAAAGAGATTCCGGATATGTTAATAGCATTTTGATTGCTGAATACTTTGCAAATGAAAGGGGGGAAGCAACTTCCTTCATTTGGGTGAGGAAAGCTAACGAGGGTAGTTTACAGATTATAAATTGCCAGCCTGAGCAAATGGGATTAGCCATGTCCACATGCCTCCAATTGCCTTGTGAATTAGCATTTCCTTTAAAATTTAGATGGCCCCTCCTTAAGTGCATTCCTGACTAAGCAATGTTTGTCTTTGGGTTTTCCCCTGTTTATGTTAATGGCATCACTACATGGAAGACCATGTTTGACCTAATTATTAAATATTGATAATTTATTAATATAGCTATGGGGCTGGGGGTGTCAGGGCAGGTAACACATTCACTGCTCCAAAGACATAAGAGGCAGTACCTTTCCCACCAGGATTTACACATTTCCCATAAACAATAAGGCTTGGAAAATTAAAGTCTAGTATGTTAAGAGCATGTAAAGTTGTTCTCTTAATTTGGCTGGATCATGTCCCAAGTTAGTTTGTCAAATATTTGTCTTTCAATCACTTGTCATAAGTGTGCAGTGATAAACAGGTAGAAAAGAGACTCTTTTATAGAGATGCAGCTTTTTCTGTCCTGGGAATAATGGGTGTCATGATGAGGAAGGAAGGGGATTGTACAAGGAAGAGCACTGAAACATAGGAAGTTGTCTTATTGTGAGCAAGACTATTGGCCCATGTAATGCAGTGTTGTCTGTGTACTGACAACCATTGACCCTTCAATGACAACCATTGACCCTTCAAGGTTTCAGGTATACAGTAGCTCTTATACTAAGCCCTGCTTAGAGGTCAGGGATGACCTGAAGGAGCCCTGGTGGCGCAGTGGTTAAATGCCAGTCCTGCAAGCCACCACGTTGCAAGTTCGATTCCAGCAGGCTCCAAGGTTCACACAGCCTTCCATCCTTTTGTAGGTCGGTAAAATAAGTACCCAGCTTGTGGGGACAATTAGCTAACACACATTGGAAACTGTTTAATGCAGCGTAGATGTGTAAATAGCTATTGCTTAAAAACAATTTGTAAGCCGCTCTGATAGCCTTGAGGCTGAAGAGCGGGGTATAAATAACTATAATAATAATAATAATAATAAGCATGTACTTCACCAATGAGCAGCAGACCCCCCTCAAATCATGAGCATGTGATGCTGTCATTATCCAAGACCCAATCACCAAATAGACTGAGTAGTTTGAATAGCTATTCTCTACACTTTTAACAGAATTTTTAAAAAATGTTAAGAGAGTTGTGGTGGATCCAACAAATTGTGAAATGAATACAGTGGCTTTTGCACTCACCCATTACACAATAGTCAGTTTTCTCCCCACCTATTAAATCAAATGTAAGCGCTTTCATTGCATGACTTCTCACACTTATGTGACTTCCTAGAATATGTAATCCCTTATACAGTGGTTCTTCCAGCAGCACAGTGTCCCAATAGTTTCCAGCCTCTGACTGGGCCAGCCCATCATGGTTCTCCATTTTGTGAATTACGCAGGTAACTATGAATGTTACAGAATGTAATATATTAATACTTTGATCAGTTACTAAATAAATATCTATCTAATTGATTGGAGGTTCTCCAGGCTATTGGACATCTACCTTTCTAGTGATTCCAAAGGTTGGACATTCTGTCAGTGACCAAGCGAGGAAGGAACACAGTGTTTTGAAGATGGCTGCAGTTCATCTGAAATTTCCTTCCCAAAACTTTGTAGAGATTTTCACCAGCATTGCCAGAAATATACCAAATTTATACCAATATATCCGTACCTGCCTTTTTGCAGGTACAGATTAATCTGAAATCAATAGAGCACTCATGCCACAGAGCGGCTGGGAAATCGTCTAATGTAACTGTCAAGTGTTCGCATGCAATCACCTATCCACTGCAACGTATAATGAAAGCCCATAACCTTTGCTTAGATGGCAAATAGCTAATAGGCTTCCAGATGCACTTCTAATCTGCCACTCGTGTTTTAGTGGCAATCTTGCTGAAGCACCTGTAGCATATCAGAGAAAGTTCAGCAAGTGTAGACATAAAAATGTTTACATGAATTGTATGTTATCCTGCTGTGATACCCTAAATAGCAGAGCAGCAACAACAGTGTCAGGTTTCAAGAGAGAAAGCGTCCTGGTCACTCCAATTCAGTGCCATCCCACCTGTAGAAAAAGCGACTTAGAACATAGAGTATGTGATGCATTGTTCACACTGCTTTCCCAATATTAGTGGGCTGGGAATGGGGGCTGGGGGTCTTCTGGTAGGGAAATAAGTCATCTACACTGCTTATGAAGCTGCCTTATTTTCTTTATCTATTGCCATATCTTCACCAACACTGCAGAATATCTTCAGCAACATTACTGAAATTAAATGCTAACAGGCCATGCTTACTGGATGAAGGAGCAACTCATTATAAAGGATTTTCCCCTGTGTTACTGGAGACTATGTATGTATAGGAGTCAAGCATAATGAATTCTTAGAACTGAAATGGGTCAATCATGAGGACTTGAAAAGTAGTCAAAATCCTCCCAGTTCTAATTAATTGGCAACAAAGAGTTTTTGAGTGATTCATCTTTCATAATTCCACAGACATATCATTTCAAGGCGTAAAAGAACTCAAACTATTAAGTTCTTCTCAATTCTCTGAAAGCTTAGGGAGTATATGATCACACAAGACTTTAATAATTATAAACAACTAAGTATGAATATAAATCAGAAAGTCAAATGTGGTGTATTTAGAATCCCTGAATCCATCAAAATAGCCTCCCGCTGTGGATATTCAGTATACTTGTTGATCAGTTTGAGAACTGTGAAGAAAATATAAGGTGGTTGAGTGAGTTAGTATTCAGGGACTTCAGGGACTACAAAGATAATTGTGGATCAATTGTGCCAGACAATCTGAGGCAACATAAGACTGCCATCAGTACTTTAATTGTTTCTACAACAGAATTTGAAAGACTATTTATTGTAATGAATAATCTGTTAATGCCTTGTTGCTGTGCTTTGTCCATTAGTTGTGTATTGTTTTCCTCTTTATTTTGAGCTAGTTAAATCCTCTTTCTGTCTATTAAAAAGTTAAAGGTTTTATTTATTTATTTATTTATTCATTCATTCATTCGTTTGTTTGTTCATACACATTCATGACATGAACCATTCCCTAAGGTCTTGGCAGATATAATAATACGTTGAATGACAGATTGCTGTTATATGCATTCAAGTCAACTTAAATTTATGGCAACCCTATTCTAGGGTTTTCATGCCAAGATTTATTCAGGGCAGGTTTACCATTGCCTTCCTCTAAGGCTAAGAGAGTGTGAGAGTGCTCTCAAAATGATAGATACAATTCTTTTTTATTTATTTTTGTAAAGCAGAATGAGAGAAATGCAAAAATTCAACTCTCGTTTTTGTACTTAATCTTAGCCAAAAAAGTGTCTCCCCAAATAATAAAGACTTTTCAAAGAAGTCGTTTATCAGACGCGGGGGACCATGCAAAAAAATTGCATTCCCAACCATGAAGATTGCTAGAAAGAGCAACCTTACCAGACATTGCATCCTTCGTCCATTCCCAGGGCGTAGGCTGCCATGGACAAGGCTTCATTTTTGCATCAACGGGGACAAGCCGCCAATAAAAAGGGACACCGTACTGATGCCCACTCTGTGTCCCTGGAATTCTGGAGGATGATGTCATCTGGTAAGGTTGCCCCTTCCTGTTCTTCTAGTGATCTTTGGATGCGGTTTTTGCCATGTCTGATAATCTCTGAAGTTTCAGCTCAGGTTTCAGAGAGAATCTGTAGAAACAAGAGTCACAAAAAACACAGAAATTCTCCATGAAGAGTGCATGTCAGAGCTTCCGAAGAACTGATGAGAAGGCCCTGTTCTTTTCTATATCTTGGTGATACAAATTTAAATATGGGCTACACGGGGCTGGAGTTAGGATTATAGAAGTTTTCAGGTATTAGGGCCCCATTCAGATGTAAAAAGAAAATATAGTTTAAACTATATAAACAAGCCTGAACAAACCGCACAGCACATATTTTACCCTCTTCCTTTCCATTTTAAATTACACCATTTTCAATTACTTGAACTAGGACTAAGGACTATGTGGCATTGCATATAAAACCTACACCCTCAGGCAGTGTGTGCTATATTTCCTTTTCTCTCTCTCTCAGTCCCCCCCCTTTCTCTCTCTCATACACACACCAGTTTTCGACTGTTGACCAGAAATGTCATTTCAATAAGGATTTAAAATATGGCACAAAGTTTCTTTCTAGAGTATGTGGTGCTGAAACTTGAATCTAGTGGGACCTTGTTATCCGCTGGGGTTTGGTTCCAGGGGCCCCTGTGACACCAAAATCCATGGATGCTCAAGTCCCATTATATACAACAGCCTAGTAAAATGGTGTCCCTTATATAAAATAACAAAATCAATATTTCCTTCTTGGTTTTTTAAAAAAATATTTTCAAGCCGTGGATGGTGGAATCTATGGATGCTAAATCTGTGGATACAGAGGGTCGACTATATATTTTACATTTGTGTTTCGACAAGCAAGATTTGATGCAGAAATTTCAGCACAGATATCCATGCATTCCCTAAAAGTCCATATTTGAAAACCAAGTATCAAATTCAAAATCAGATGTTGAGATCATGTTAACTGTATACTGTATATCTATAACTTAAGAATCAAATAATATTTTAGCACAAGGGACAGAAAACTAGAAAGATTGCTAAGATTTTGGTCTCTTTTAATGATCTCTACCAATGAAATCTTCTTCCAGGAATGGGAAGAAGTTCTAGTCCAAATCCTATGATCCTAAGGGAAACACAGCATCAGGATGCTGAATGCATCTGCTTTCACTTTTGAAGGCAGTATGCATAGGGAAAGAAGCGGGAAGCTAGAACTGCCTTTCCCAGAGCTTCCACTGTTTGTTTGGCTAGTAAGCTTGTATCTTAGGAATTAATGAATATTTTGGTGCAGGTTTGTGCACCAGGTTAGGGCAGGAGGCCAACTTGGGGTAAATTGTGCTCCAATTCTCTTTGCCAAAAAAACCAAAAATTTTCAATTGTGCTCCAATCCTCTTTGTCAAAAAAAACCCAAAAAACAAGCAAATATGTTTTGATTTCTCAATGCTATCTATCTTTTCTTATGTTCATAACATCCCTGTTTCTCACTATTAACCATGGGTGAAATTTTGTAAGTTGACTCTCAAGCAGCCTCATTGGACTCATCTCTCTATATGTATTAGGTCTCTCTCTCTCTCTCTCTCTCTCTCTCTCTGTCTCTCTCTCTGTCTTCTGATCTGCAAACTTTTATATGTATACATCTTGCCTCTGCAATGTGTAGCCAGAAATGAACAATGTTCACAGAAATTATTAACTAGAATGGTCTCTGCTTAACAAAAGGGCCCTGGCTTCAGAAAGGGTCAGAATCATGTTAGATACCAAAAGAGGTTGTCTTGCTGCTACAGAAGGAGTTACATTTTACTGTCCTTTGTCTCAGCTCACTACATGGACAGGAAGTAGGATAGCCTCTGCCTGCATGATATCCCACACCTGAACAAGAACAAAAGCAATATCTGAAACAACATGTAGGCCTGTGACTCCAGCATCATAACTTTTCTTTCTTTCTTTTTTTTAAAAAAATATTTTGCCTGTTGAAGAAGCCAGTAGAGCTTCAAAAGCTTGCATCATGTGTTTTGCATTTTGGTTGGCCAATAAAGTATTGTTTTATGTGGATTCTGGATATAGCTTAGCAGTGTTTAGCCCCTGTGTGATACCAAAGCTAAACACTAGTATTGTACCTACTGAGTATAAAGGGTAGCTCTGTCTACCAGGCATGCTTCATTTTTCACCATGTCCAAAAAAATACCCTGTAGTCTATTCTCCCTTCCACTAGCTCTATAGCCCAGAAAGCCAAAATCAAACAGTTCAATTTCTTCTTTCTTGACTGGAGGGCTTGCGTTTTTACTAGATCTTCCACTAATTTACAAGTGTGCAGCAATGAATTTTTGTTTGGTGTAATGCCAATCCATTTTACCAGTTTTAAAAGGAAACAGCACTTAGTCCATTACCCAGTCAATTTTCAGTTTAAATACCATTCTTGGAGGAATGTAACAGATTAAAATTGGTTTGACTGGCACTTTGAGATTTTTTAGTCTCAGTTGCACAAAACAGGGAATTATTCTGTCTCCTTGAAGATACGTTGTGCAGAGCAAAGGAAGAAAACAGAATTTCAGTTATTGAATATTTAATTCTGGACAGCAGCTTAATCAGGAGTGGGATTTCAGCAATTGCTGTAGCCCCCACCTAATGTACTACAGTTTCCGTTCTTAGTATTCCTTAATTATTCCTTGGAGATATTTGAGGAGCAACTAGTAGTAAATGAACTTGGCAAATCGGCTATTACCCAAGTAATGAAATACAAATACATATGTTTGACAATTCTGCAGGGAAATTCCGGAAATCAGGATTCTCAATGGATTGTGTTGGCCAAGAGTGAGAGAAAAAAACAGGTGTTATCAAAAATTTATCTACAAACAATTTGTCAAGAGGATTAAAATAATGTGATGCTTTCCCCAACCCTAGCCAATATATCCCAAGTAGCTCAGCTAATATATGGAGAGTACTGATTGTCCACTAATGAACCAGGAGCTGCTGTGAATGTGCACAGTGATGTGGTCCTAAATATTCAAGGATTTTACATTAACATTAGTTGCAGCCTTGCATATCAACATTGCTTCTAATCTTAAATGAAGGAGAGATCAGCCCTACTGAGAGAAAACTTTATTTTATTCAATGGCAAGGCAAGGGAAATTAGTAAATTCAATATTTGTATAAAGAAAACAACCAAAGCCCACAAGTCCTGATAGTTTGTTTTAGTAATTATACCTTTATACATCAGAGCTCTTATTATTTGTACTTGGCAAAAATGCCTAGAATGCTCCATGCTAGCACTCTTTTCCTTGCATCTTCATCTTCTTCTGCACTGTTCAAAGCACTGTTACCAAAACTGTTTTTACATCCAGAAATTTTAGGTATACAAATTTGTACCTTAAATCCTTAAGCTCATGAAGCATATGAGTAGCCTCAGATTCTTTCCCTTGATACTTTATTGTGCCCACTTTCAAAATCAACCTAATTTAAGTTGCCTGTGATGTCAAGGATGGAATAATTTAAATTATGTTATCTGAGGCCTTTAAAAATATTCAGGAAGTCACAAAGAGAATGACAGTATTAGGATGAATATTTCAGTGTTTATAAAGCATTATAAAGCTGCAAAAGTCTTCCAAACCCCATAGGTCTCCATTTTGCCATTAGCTGTACCAGTTTAAACAGTATGCTCCAAGAAATATTGACAGGTCAAGTACAGCAGGGAAGTGTGTGTGCCCCAGTGGCCTTTACACTGACAGTTTCTCCCACATTAAAGAGTTAACTAGCAGCCAACCAGCTCAGAGTGCAAGCTAATGAATGAAATGGAGATTGATATAGACTCTCTTTGCAGGTGCATCGATCTGTATCTTCTGAACTCGGTTTAGGAATTCTGCAGTCAGTATTGCATGAGGAACCCTGGCCTGGTGCCCATTAGTAAATAACTCTTTTAATGTTTGCCTTTAATTGATTTATTTATGTTGTACAGTCATACATCCAGAATCTTTGTTTGCATTTTGTCATTGTGATTCCAAGGTATGAAAATGTTTTTACATTGTGAATTTATGAAGCATGATGCATAGGGAGTCTCAATTTCAAAATGTTTTGATATTGATGATCATGGTGGTGGTGGTGGTGACATTCTCTGAAGTTAGAAGTGAGGGCTGTGGGTTATCCAGCTACTCTTTGTTTTTAATATTTGGGAGGCTTTAGGTATTTTGTGGCACTTTCACAAAATGGTAGCAAAATGAAAATAATTGATTGGGTTATTAGATAATACTTTGTCCTTTCATTGGTAAAAAATGCATGACTGTTGTCTATACTAGCTATGAGTCCTGAGATACATCCAGTAACACAACAGAAGTTGTTGGAACTCTGCATTATGATGTTGTGGTGGGGAAGTCAGTGTCTTGTTAAAGAGATTCAGACTTCCCTGTAGTATTGCTTGAATTCCAGGTAAGCTCGGCAAAGGGCTCATCTACATGGGCAAGATACACCAGCTCCCCACCAGCATATCCCCCCTGCAGATCAGGCCCATTATTCCCCTGATACCATCACCAAATGGGAGGAAGTTCAGACAGGCACGCTGGCCCATCGCAGCATTCACCACCACCATAGTCTCCTTTGTTCTCCCAGAAGCTAGGAAGCCACATGTGACCAAGGCACCCTGCATATGGCCATCCTTCATCACATGCTGTGGGACTCCTTCCTGCTGTGGCAGAGCCATGGCAGACTAGCAACTACAGCAATGGGCCAGTGTGCTGGAATGTGGGGCCCAATCCATTTTTTTGCCAGTGGGAACAGATTAAAGCAAGTATTATTTAAAACACTGTAATGGGCCGTACTCCATCTTAGCCCGGATGTGTGTGTGTGTCATGAGGACTACTTGGGGGCAGAACGGGTAAAAAGCCCTGCATCATAGGGACCACAGACAGGGACAAGAAGGGGTATGTTGCCCATGTCGATCAGCCCAAAGTAATGTTATTTATGTACACAGTACTTGAAATGTCAAGCTGGGATGCTAACTCTCAAGAGATCTGCTTGCAAGCAAGTACTTCAGCTTGCCAATGGAATATGTGCACTAAAACCGATGTAGATGTCATAAGGCTGGTTATCCCCAACATGGAGGTTGCTCTCACAACTAGCAAAGAAAGGCAGCTTTGGAACATGATCCTCCTTCCCTCTTACATATAGCCCCTGTTCATACATCTACACCCTTTGTAATCACATTGACATTCCTATGCATTTGTTCCATTGTGTTAGAGGCAGGGGATGTGTACGTGAAGGTGCCATGTATAGACCAACTTCAGTATCCTTATTATGCCACTGCTTCCCTATACTGCAGCTGCAGCCCATCTGTTCTGGGGAATAATTCCTTCTTTGTGCCTTTCAAGCATGAAATCCTACTGCCAAGAGAAAATTGTTTTAGTACTTCTGGGTATTAGTAGTACTGGGATAGCATTGTGGGTAAGTCTTTAAAGTATGAATAATTGGGTAGGGTTGCGTATTGCCCACTGGCCAAGTTTACTAACCACCCATTAGTTAACACCAATAATGGCAATGACAATTTTATTCATGACAACCATATACAGGTTATAGCCATCAAATTACAATCTTACAAAAATTATTAAAACCATTTAAAACTTTTAAAATCACTGTTGGCTCTATAATGTGTGTGTGTGTGTGTATAGTGATAAACATTTAATACAAAGATTACAGAAGTGTTTATTATTAATCATGGCATAGTGTTACATAATCCATTTAAACCAGTATTTATCACAAGTTCTCACCTGGACCATTATCCTCAAGATCTAATCTGAGTTTGGCTGCTTTCACTGCAAATCTGGAAGTATTAAACATGACAGACTTGGCTGTATTGGATAGCAAATATATTATTTTCTCCAGATCATTTTGGTTAGCTACTAGTTCTAAACTTCTCTTCAGAGGTTAACACCAATAACCAACCCTCATGTCCCAACTGTTATTTTAAGAACACTGAGTCTTGTAGAAGCTGAGATATGAAGCAAAATGTGTAGTTACTATTTACTCAATTGTTTTGTTAGAAACAAGCCTGCTGCCTTCCTCTCAGTATGTTTAACCAGTGTGTTTTGATTGACATTTACAGACCTTTATAGGCAACCATCAGTTGGATGGATGGATCAGTCTGTGTACTACATGCACACATGTTGAATGTAACCATGGTAAGCAGCATTGCTATTAAAGGATTAAGGTAGCAGACTTCAATCCTGAATGGTCGAATGGCACAAACATGGTAAGGGAAGGTAGTAAAGATTCCATCAGATTCCCCATTTGGTATGCATGGGAAAGGGGATATTAAATGATGTGTGTTAGAGGGACAGGAGAGAGAGAAGAGGTACAGCCTGTTCAGAGACAATTGGTCTCAGGTTCAGTTTTGAAAAGAAACCCATTCTTTTCTCAGAAGCAAGACACTCTGGAAAGGCATTTTTAAATTCTGTCTTTCCTATTATTACATAGAAGCAGCTTGTGATCTGAGCAGCAAAGCATTTCAGGATGAGATGTGTCCTGTCTTCTTTAGCCCAACACAACCTGTCTTACTTTTTATACATTAGATCAGTAATCATAACAGCAGTCCTAACCCTGAATCACATCAGTACAATTGTGCCTATTTTGCTGATGGAGTGTGTGCATGTGGCTGAACTTGGACAGGTACCGGTAATTCTAGATTCTATGTAATGGCCATATAAGGCCAAAATATCCTGAAGGCACCAGATCCCATCTGATCTTAGAAGCTAAGCAGCATCAGCCCTGTTTGGTACTTGGAGAAGAGACCACTAAGGAATGCCAGTTGCTGTAGGCAGAATTTCAGAGGACGGTAGTGGCAAACTACATCTGAGTATTCCTTGTCTAAGAAAACTCTATGAAATTCATGGGGTTGCCATACGTTGATAGGCAAATTGAAGGCATATACACACAGGGAGGAGCCATTATATTTATTACTTCACTCACTTAAAATGTTTTTAGTTTTTTCTTGGTTGATCATTATACACTGTGTTTGTGCATGCTACAGCTCTTGGGTCTTGAAAATTTTCCAGCTCTGAAATTGCTGTTTGCACCAGTTTTTGTTATTGCTGTTCACTTTCATGAGCAGTGTGTATTCCTTGAGCACACATAATCTCTAGCCTAAAATCCCTTTCAGGTCTGAAATCCAACTCTTTTTCTTTTTTAAGCACCTGCTTACACACTATGTATTGTGTCTTGGGCATGCTACACAAGTTTGGATCTCACAACTTGCCTCTGAAATAGTTGCTTGAAATCTCTTTTAGCTGACTTTGCTTGCATATTTAGAAAATGTTGAATTTAATGCATCAGTTTTGTGGAATCTCCATTCTTGGGAAAGCTATACCTATTGAATATTAAACATTAACATGTTTTGAAGCTGTCAAGAGTACAGGACCCTGGTGGAGTGAAACAAGTGGTAAAAGTTTTTTTTAAGGAATCACAAAGTGTACACAAAACACCTTGTGGGGTACATATCACTACATGAAGTACATGTGTAGCCCTGCATTATAGCATCTGAGGAAGTAAACCAAGCCTACAAAAGCTTATGCTATAATTTGCTCTCTCTCGGTTAGTCTCAAAGGTGCTACAAGATCCCCTTGCTTACTGATATTCCAGACTAACACAGCTATGTCTTTTAATTTTGTTGCTGCATTGTAGACAAAAAAATCTAAAAAATCCAACCTTTTGTTTCCTAGTGACAAAACAGCAGTGAAATGAATGGTTTTGAGCGAGAAATTAATGGAAGGTGCTGGTCAACCCTTCCCCAGTCCACCTCATGATTTCCATGATGCAAATAACCTTCATATTGCAAATAATATGCCAGTATGGCTATTTATATTTTGAGGAGTAGAATACACAATCTTAAGGTCAGAGCTGTCCAAAGATATTTTGCTGTCTGAAGCAGAACAGTGAATAGGGCTCTATACCCATGGTATTCAAAATATATAGTACACAAACTTTGCCAAATGCTGGCACCTAAGGCAAAAAAACAAAAACAAAAAAAACCCCACAAACATCTCTTCACCGAGGAGGAAAAGAATACTCACAAATGCTCTCATCCTCAACAAAAAAGATATCACATCAAGACACCAGGAAAATAGGCTTTTGATGGTAGATGCAGGAATAAGAAGACCAGACACAAATAAAAAGATCACACATATAGCTGGGATATAAAGGGCCACTTTTATTTAGCTATAACCTTTTAAAACCCATTCTGAGAGATCTGCAATGGGGGAGCAACCTAGTGTGGGAATTGTTGGGGCAGGAGGTCAACTCCAAGACCTCCTCCCCAACTTCCCTTGGGCAAAAACACCTGAACCCCAGGGAGAACCCATGGGTTGCTCCCCAGTCAGTTTGCATCTGGAAGACCAACTCAAAAGTCCTCCCTCAAGTCACAGGACTTAAAGAGAGGGTTTATCCCTCAGGCCAGCCCCAAAGGAGGTAATGTTTCTCACCCCTCAGTTCACAGGAACTAAAGGGGCAGTTCCAGCTCTCCCCTTCACCTCCAAAAGGGTGAGGTGCCAAAGGAGCTCACTGAACTCCCCCTCAGTGAAAATTGCCATTGAAAAGGGGCAAGCATCTGCAGGAAAATAGTAAGGCTTTTCTTACTTTAGGACATGATAAGGAAAAAACAGAGAAATGGCAAATGAAATACTTAACAGTTTGCTGCTCTTTCTTAACACCTGCAGCCTGAGGTAGATGTCTCACTCTGCCTACAGTAGGACAAGCTCTTTGAAGGATACTGGCAGTTCACATCTCACCCTAGTTGAACTCACAAGTTGACCTTAACAAGCCATGGTTCTCTTCACCTTAGACCTCAATACACAGTGTGAACAAAACTAACCCATATAGACATTGTTCTTACTAATATGTTTCATTGAGACTAGTTTGCTATTTTGAGATGTCAGCTCACCTTTGATGACATCTTCAGGGTCAGTAATGGTGCAAAATTAAATTCATACAATACTACAAAAAATAAAAATAGCTTTATATAGAAACTATTATGATACAAGTGGTAATGTGTATCTTCTAAAAGTAGCCTTTATACTTCATACTCCCAAATTGGGCTGTGCAGAATTAGGGTTATGCTTGAGGTTTGGATATGGCAGATAGTAATCAATTGAATGTCCACTGTCTGATCTCTATTGCTGACTCTATGAGCACAAAACTTTACTCAGAAAAAAGGGAACTCCCAAATGATTGAGTCAACACATTTATCTGAAAAACAGTATGTTTTGCTAAAGTAATATAGCTCCTTTCTCCAAAACAGAGACAGATTCAGGATATTGTGTTTGAGACCTGAATCAGATCTTTTAAAGCATCTCTAGTTTATACTGGAAAGTTTCAGCATAACCATACCCTGCAGCCGTTAGTATTGCAGATAGTTATTTGTGTCGTTTATTTGTATTATAGTGTATAGTTGATTCTACTACATTTGTCTGTTTTGCTATAATTTATTATTTTATTACAAGCTGTCTCACTAACGTTGTACACCATTGTGGCAATGTGCTTTGATGAATAGTTCAACAACACAGCAAGTTGGAAACAATACCTTTTGTGTGAACTGTAAGCTTCCTTAATCACTTCAGCCTACTTCATCCCTTATAGAACTTTTACCTCCCATTTTTTTAAAAATATCTGAATTGTGATCTCTCATACACTGATGTAACTGCACAGAACTCCATGAAAGTATTTCTGATTTACTCTAGGGTAGCTAAAATCTGAATTAGATCTGATACTCGTATATCTTTCAGGACACAAATAACAAATAATTGTAAGTAGATTTTGCATGCTGAATGTAATGGATTGTCAGGCATGCTTGACATTATTGTATAGGCAAGGCCACAGAAAATCAATACATCTTAGGGAAGGTTTAATTTATTTGTAGCTTCTTAAAACTAATGACTTTCCTTTTCTATTTGTTGATTTTCTTTTTAGCATTCACACTCATGAATAGTTACAATTTTATCACACTTATTAGTAAGCAAACAACAGCTTTGGTACCATTAAAATGTATACAGACTATTGGCTAAATGTATGAAAAATGCTTTCATATAACTGAATCTGAATCTGATGAAGCTGTAAATGATGGGAGTTTTGACAACATATATTTGGATACAAAGTATATTTTCTATTTTCTTTTATTGTAGTAATAAAAACACCACTAAAAGTATCCTAAGCCCCAGAATATTTAACATAGGATCATTCAGTAGCTGGCCCAGGAACTACAGGCTTGTATTTTATTGTTGTTGTTATAGTTACATATTTACATACATACAGCTTGCTATCTTTCCTGGACTTAACCTCAGGACCTTGAGTCCATAACTTCCCTCTCTTAAACCATCTTGTCATTTCCTCACTGTGCTAGTACCATTGCCAAAGTTAAACAGCAATTCTCCTTACTCAATAGCAACACCAACTCAGGGCATGGAGGGGGGTGGGTGCAGCTAATTATTCATTTATACACAGCCTCTCACCCCTTAAGTTCTCTGGCCAATGAATAAGGCCAAAGCATGTTTCCTCTCAAGTTCTGCGGCTCCAGGCCAACACACAGTAGAAATAGGGGCTAGAATCCTGTATTGGGAGACATGCCTGCCCAATACTCCCCCCACCTTTTAAGTGACGTAGATGTTTGGTGGGATTGTGGTCTTTGTGTGGTCAGTAAATAATTCCAATTGCCACAGTGACCAAAAAGTGGGTCATGATAATGTAAATATCATTACTGTTCTCAGTTCCATTTTGAGGAAAATGTGGGATAGAAATAAAATCAAACAAATAAACAACTCAGTAACAGAATGCCAGCCAGGGCATTATTTCCTCACAGGAATGAAGAAACAAATTTCCCTCAGGGGTCCATCTCTGGCTAATGGCTAGGGCCAGGCAGATGTTATGATGGTCATTGCAATAAGTGCCACTTTCCATTGGCCTTAAGTCCCCTAGCCAGAGCATACGCCCATTCTGCTATGAAGTTCTAATAAGACAATTACATTTCCAGTTTTTTTTTTCAATGGGGAGAGGATAATGAAAGCCTAGCGCACTCAGATAATGTTCACCCTTATTCATTTGAATGTAATGCATTAACAGCTGATCAGGCATTGCTTATGAACCATGAAACTAGAACTGAGGGCTTGTCTAGATGAGCAATTTACCCCATCTTGCCCCTGTCTTAGAGCCCTTCAGTCCAATAATGCAGGCTTTTCCCCAGTTCTGCCCCCAGGCAGTCCTCACAACCCCCAGGGCAAAGATGGAGCTAAGACAGGGCAAAGCCTGATAAAGCATTTCAGCAAAATATCTGGGAAAAATGTTTCTTTTTGGAAGAAATTGATTGGGTCCCGTGGGTCTGCAGGAGCCCATACAGGCATACCAGCCCATCACTCCAGCTGTTGTCCATGTTGCTCTCTCTGAAGCCAGGAAGGAGGCTCACCGTATGTTTCCAAGGCTGGACACATGCAGGGAGCCTTGCTCACATCTGTAGGCCCCCTTTGTGGCCCCGGAGAGTGCAACACAAATGGCAACAGCAGTGGCTGCAGGGACAGGCCATCATGCCAGTCTGGAGTCCATCCTGTTTCATGCTAGTAAGAGGGGAGCAATGGGCTTGATCTGGGGCTGGAACATGCTGGTGGGGAGACAATATATTCTGCCCATATAGATGAGGCCTGAGTCAGTTGTTTTATAGAATCAAGTGGAACCTTCTTGGCCATTTCTGTCACATGATGACTGGCTCCCAGGAGTTATCTCCCTCTATCAAGTGGCTCCCTCTAACCATTGGCAATGGTTGAATTACCATCCATGAACTTTCTCCTCTGGCAATTACTACAGGTCATGAAACTTGCAGAAATTATATGTCTGTCTTCTCCGCACAATTAAAATATTACAGTCTTAATAGCAATCTATTATTTTAAGTGTTTTAAAGTCTTTTACATTGTTTGAATTGTTTACAGTGATTTTACTGTCTGTATACTATCCTGAGATCTGATTATATAAAACGGGTTAGAAATACTTAAGTAAACATGCAAACTCTTCTCCCATATTTTCCTAAAATCCACTCCAGATGTTTTAACATCAGCAGCTTGTAGAAGGAAAAGTAAATAATATATTCAAGGTATTCAGCCTATCCTGAACCACAAGGGGTTGTATGTTTAAGGTAAGACCTATTCCCAGATCATCCAGCTGAGGTAACCAAAGGAATCAAATTTAAATGGTATCTAGTAAAATCCATCCTTTCTTCCTATTTCTTTAATACTTCACTCTGATAGTGAAGAACAGGCAAAATACAGCACAAGTGCCTATAATATCATGCTCTTTCAGAGGCTGGCACTCTTTTAACGAGGGCATTGTTGTTTTTCAAATTCAATCCCAAAATTCTCTATATAGAATTAGAATTCAGACATAGCAGACACCAATCAGCAGTATCATTGACCCTGGATATTCAGAATCTTGATTGACACTTTGAAAGTAATGTGTTGTTAAAAAATCATGAGACTGGAAAACAGAAATGGTAGTGTATGGGTCTTCCCACCCACCCCTTTTTGGTTATAGCAGAAATGGACTATAGGGAGAACAGGAGCTAACTTTCATGCCTCTTAGTAGCCACACTACCAGATTTTTGACTGAAAACATGTCCTGAAACTACCTAGAAGTCTAGTTCTGGCTTTCACACACAGGTTTTATTTGGTGGGGAGATGTTGATTATTTTCAGTGGTTTGGATGGTTTGGATTGTTTCCAGTGACAACACCAATCTAGGAGTCCTTTCACACTACACAATTATAGTGCTATCATTTCACTTTAACTGCCATGGCTGTATCCTATGGAATCCTGGGGTTTATAGTTTTGTGAGGCTCCAGAGAGCATGATGTAATAGTTTGAACATTGGACTACAACTCTGGAGACCAAGGTTAGAATCTGTGCTCAGCCATGGACACCCACTGGGTGATCTTGGGCAAGTCACACTCTCTCAGACGAAAGCAAAGTCAAACTTCCTCTGAACAAATCTTGCCAAGAAAACTCCAAGATAGGGTCACTATATGTTGTAAATGACTTGAAGGCACACAACAACAACAGAGGTCCCAGAGCACTCTAGCTGAGAATTTGAAATGCTTCTCCCTAAACTGCAAACCCCAGGATTCCACAGGATAGAACCCTGGCAATTAAAGTGGAATCATTTTGCTCTATTTGTGTAGTGTGAGAGGGCCCTATGTGACATTTTGGTCCATTCACTAGCAAATTCTGGTGGGCTCAGTGGGCTTTGTGGGTGGATTGCTGGTCTTAGGATTGGGTATGGCTTGCAGGCCACACTTTCCGCACTCCTTATTTACAGTATCTATTATGTCATTTCCAAATTTGTTGCCATAGCCAATTAGTTTTAGAGCAGAACTTATCAAAAATATTGTTTTAGACCAGTAACTATAAAAATATTTCAGGGACTTCACTCAGTCTACAGTTCTTATATTGTGTGTTGTCAGAATGATTTCTGCCACTGTAGCTCTAGGCATGTATGCCAAATCCAATCTTCCTCTTCTCCCTTCTTCTTTTTGGAAATACAGTAGGACCCCAATATCCATTGATTCATTATCCACTGATTCAGTTATCTGCAGAACACAAAACAGCATGCCTACCATAGAGTCTTCCTAGAAAATGCCTAGAGAGGCATCCTCTCTAGATGTTTTCTAGGTCCTCCAAGGCAAACACTGTGGTATTTTAAACCAGATGTCCCATTATCTTTAATGTTGTTTGCTGTTATCTGCAGTTTTCAGTATGCACAGGGGGCTTCAGAACCAATTCCCTGCAGATGCAGGGGTCCTACTGTATATGTGAATGGCTAGGCAGCTGTAGACCTCAACTTACAATTCTGTGCACATTCCAGACTGACTCAATCTCTCAAAAGATACCTGGTAGGTAGATAGCTATGTCTGTTGATTGGTTTGTTTGAATCTCCCTCTGGAAGGTGCCCTGTCCCTTTGGTTGTAAAAGAAACCTTTGTCTTCATGTGGATAGTAAATAACCAAGATGAGACAGCTATGCTAGGATGGTCAAAGGATATCCTTTGTCTGAAAGCTGATATAGCAAGTTATTGCTAGGGTCTGATAAGTTTAGTTAGCTAATCATTTATTTCTTCATCTTATGTTAAAAGTAACCAACTTCTTATGAACTACTCTGTGCTTGGTTTTTTTAATAAGGCATTGAATTAGAAACTGGAGTTGATTTTATTCTCTTGCTTAGTATAAAGTTTAGCTTTACATGTGAGGTGACCATGCTAACCAGATTGGTTAGGAATTTAAAAGATGGTCTGAAACAAAGCACATGTTTCTCTGTAACTGAGATTCTTGTGTAAGAGTTATTTTAAAAACCTGAGCTTTCTCAGGGCTACCTCTGAACTAGAAAAGGGTGTGTGGCACCTTGTCCTACCTCACAGGGTTGGAAGTGCAGGCATAGCATTTTGTCACACAATCTAAGTCCATATTGCCAACATGTGATAAAAACGAAAGAGGGAGGTTTTCTATCATTGCCACCTTTACCAATGTGAAATCTATTCAGTGCTAGAGTGAAATTGTTCAAGAATCAGATGAAGAACTAGAGAGTATATAACAGTTGGACCATGCATTTCAAAGCAATTCTTTACGCTCGTAATGGATATGGCAAATGTGTGGATTCTGTCAGGATTTCTTTTGACAGCCATGAACATACTTTTTTTATTTTTTTACAGTAATGTAGCTGTCCTAAATCACTAGTAGGAGTATAGTGGCTTTACTATTGTTTTCCAGTGCAGCAGTAACACAAAAACATTTATGACTGATAAATTCCTTAAAGTTACTTGATTTTTTTAAAAAAAGAAATATTTAACTTTGATTAGTTCCACTCCCTGTTACAGGAAACTCGTAGTATACATATATAAAAATCATTCACCTGCATCAATTTAAATACATTTTCACAAGGACTTAGTAAACAGGAAAATATCGTTTTCCTCCCTCTCTTTCTGTGAAGACTCATTTTGTCCTTAATAGAAAAAGCAGTCTTAGAACACTCAGGAGCCTACACATTTCTTCAATAACTCTGAAAATGCAGAACTACTGATTCCTGGTTGGAACATACTGTATAAATAGAAATCCAGCTCTCTAATTGAACAAGTCAGAAAAGGGAGTCCTAAAAATAAAGCCAAATATCATGTTAATTAATAAAGATAGTGGAATATGATAGCATAACAGAAACTTCAGTTTTGTCAGATAATGCGTATATGGCTTCTGAAGTGATTAGCTTCATGTTCTGGTTGAGATCTTTCTGGAGGCACCTGGCTTGCCATGTGGAACAGGATGCTTGATAGGTCTTTCATCTAAACAACCCAGATTCTTATATTCTTACAAAATATCACTTCTGAACCTGCCAGTTCTGAACCTGCCGGTGCAGTGACTGAAGGGGAATGCTTACATTTTGCATGAGCACTCCATATTACATGTTGATCAGAGCCCCTACGATATTCCTGTTTCTATGGTATTACATGTAGATTAGGTCCCTTGCTCTTTGTATCACTGGAGCAAGGATCACAAAGGAGAAGCACCTACTTCACAAGACTGGAGACAGAAATATGGTGTCCTTTCTCAAATCTGCCTCCCAGAACCGGAGAGGTTTCACTTTGCTTTGTGAAAAGTCTAACCTAAATTGCAAGGATACTCCTACAAACATGTGGTCAAGCAAGTTTCAGGGATCCTTCCCCCCCACACACACAAAAAAAAACATCAGGGAACACACAACTCCCTTGTTGCAACAGCTCCCACTGGCTGCTGGTCCATTTCCGGCACAATTCAAAGTGATGGTTTTGACTTATAAAGCCCTATATAGCTTGGGCCAGGTTATCTGAAGGATCGTATCCCATTAGAGCTCTAAGATCATCTGGAGAGGCCCTCCTCCCTGGCTGCTGACACACTGCTGAAATAATGCAGTTTGCCACTACTTTAACTGCCATGGCTCAATGCTATGGAATTCTGGGATTTGCAGTTTTGTGAAACATTTAGCTTTCACTGTCAGATGCCCTGGTACAACAACAAACTACAAATCCCAAGATTCCATAGGATGGAGCCGTGACACTTAAAGCGGTGACAAACTGCATTATTTCTGCAGTGTGTCAGCAGCTTCTGTCTTATCACTTTCTCAGGCTTGTTTGGTGGGAACAAGGGAGAGGTCTTTCTCAAAACATTGTTGTGCCGTCAGGCATTTACAAGCTGACTAGGTTTGGCTTTTAATGCTGCATGGTGCTATTTTTAAGGTTTGTACTGTATATAGTCATTTAATGGATTTTAATATTTTTACTGTTTAATGTTTTAACTTTATAAATTGTTGCTTTTAAAATCTTATATGTATACATTAATTAATGCTTTTGTATTGTTTTTAATTTGTATTGTTTTAACAATATTGTTAGTCACCTTGAGTTCCATTGGTCCTATCTATATGGTCAAAATAATATGTACACGGTGCAAAAGATCAGCGATCTGTTCAAACGGCCGATGGCACAAATACATGTCATTCGGAAGGGGGGCAGCCAAATCCACCAGAAAGTCCATGTGCATCACGTCCAGGGCTTCATACAGATTTTCTGAAAAGCTCCGTACGACTTCCGAATGTGCAACCATTTGAACACTCACGTTCGCACAGATACGAACAGGCAGTGCAATCTGATTGGCTGGACGAGCATAGGGGGTGGGGCTAGCAAAGAGGGAAGTGGCTGCGGCTGCCATGTTGGATTTTCGGCTAAATGAGGGTCTGGTAAATCGACCAAACAGCAATTTTTACTCTTTATTTATTTATTTATTTATTTGTAAATACAAAGTGTTGCTTGTGCACACCCTGGGAAACTGATTTTTTAAAAAAAAAAAAATTGGCAGCAGCAGATTTAAAATCACGAGTAAATCACTCGTGGTAGCCAGCTGGCTAGGAGATCATGTGGAATTATGGGGGAGGGGGTTGGCCGTGTAGGCAGTTTGCATTGTTGCGAATGCCTGACTTTTTGGACATGTTCATATTCCCCCCCCCCCCGGTATAGACAAGACCATTATTGGGAGAAAGGCGGGATATCAATGAATAAAATAAAATAAATATGAGGGCTCTCTATTAAATAACAAGACTGTGTTTCTACTTTTCAGACAAATCAGGGAAAACTGATTGTGAATGCTTGAGTGGTAACATTGAACATATCTGAACCTGCATGACAAACATCAACACTCTTGGCCTTTCAGTTAATTGTCAGTCATCGTTTAAAGCAGCTGTGTTGTCTGTTGTGTGCAGGAAAAAGGCTAAGTTTAAAAGTCAAGCAATGTGTCAATTTGAAATCTTTAGTAAAATTGAACAAAACTGAAGCCTATGGAAAAGACTGCATGTCTCATGCACGTGTGTTTGAGTGGCACAAAAGACTCAGAAAAGGACATGAGAATGTGGAAGATGATGAATGCCCTGGACAACCTTCCACTTCAAGAACCAAAGAAATTGTGGGAAAACTCAGCCAGGTTGTTCAGGAAGACTGCCGACTCAGTGTCCAAATGACAGCTGAAGCCATGAACATTGACAAAGACACTGCATGGAAAATTTTGTATGAGGATCTCAACATGAAAAAGGTTCAAGCCAAGAAGGTCTTTAGGGTTCTCACACCAAAGCAAACAGAGTGCCACAAGGAAATTTGTGCTGATGTTCTACATCAACTTGAGATGGACCCAAACTGTTTTTCTTTTTTTTTAATCATCACTTGTGCTGAAACCTGGATCTTCCAATATGGTCCTGGGACAAAACTGGATGCACTGGAAAACACCATTATCACCAAGACTGAAATGAGCACATCAAAGCAAGTCCACATTCAAAGCCATGGTCATTTTTTTTTTACATCAAGGGTGTAATTTTGGCAGAATGGGTTCCAGAAGGCAGAACAGTGAACAAGCATTATTATAAGGAAGTTTTGACAAAGCTGAGAGAAAGAGTCAGGGGGAAAAGGCCAGAACTGTGGGGAAATGGTTTCATTCTTCATCAAGACAATGCACCTGCTTGCACAGCACTTTCTGTGAAGCTGTTTTTGGCTGATAAATGCATTACTACACTTGAACATCCTTCATATTCACCAGATTTGGCATCATGAGACTTTTTTCTTTTTCCTAAAGTGAAATCAGTGCTTAAAGGAACATGTTTTGAGTCGATTGATGCAGTAAAGAAGAAAACGGCTGATGTGTTGAAAAGGCTGACATAAACTGATCTGCTTCATGCCTTCAACCAGTGTAAAACAAGACTGCATCGGTGTGTGAGTGTGAACAGGGAGTATACTGAAGGGGACAAGCATTAGAATTGTAATACATATAAATAAAAATGGGTTCTTGCATCAGTCTCATTATTTAAAATTTAATAGACAGTCCTCATACATAAAATTAGAAAAGTATTGGGGAGAAAAGAGGAAAGGTCATTATTATGGTACCATTTAAGGCTGTTTAGAAATATCCCAGAGGCACCAGTTCCCATCTCATCTTGGAAGCTAAGCAGGGTCAGCCCTGATAAATACTTGGATGGGAGATCTCCAAAGAATACTAGGTGCTGTAGGCTATATTTCAGAGGAAGGAACTGGGAAAACCACATCTGAGTATTCCTTGCCTAAGAAAACCCATGAAATTAATGGGGTCACCATAAGTCAACAGGTGACTTGAAGGCATGCACACACGCACACGCACATACACACTAGCCACTGCATGTCAAATGTTCAGGATCAAGTACAAAAAAAATTAGTTCATGTTGCTGAAATTTGATTGTGTTAATATCAGGGACTAGATCTTGCCTCTATCTTTTCCACAGTTTTGGTATTAGCACTGCTACTATTCCAGGTAGGGCATTAGCCTCACCCAGTATGGTAGAGCAATGGTTATTATAACTTGAACCTAAAATATATTTCCTTGCAAGAGTAGAGAAATAGTTCTTGCAACTTAAGCAGAACTTTGCATGAAGCAAAATGAGTCAATCTAGTATGAGAGACAGATTCCAGAAGGTAGAACATATTATTGTCACCAATTGCTGACTACATGTTATTAAAAATTAGGCTCTAATTGGGAGCCAGGAAGATGCAAAACACCCTAGCAGTGCCTGCATAACTTTGCCAATAACTTGCAGGAATTGGTTGTTAAAATGGTCAACACATTTTTTTTTTTGGTTCATACATGTCTTCTGTCATACTGAAAGGGAAGATACAGTCCCTCTAGACTGCAGATTTGACTGCCCATATCTTTCTGAAATATTGTACTTTAGATAACATCCTTCACCAAAGATCAAAGGTCAAAGCCCAAGATCAAAATTCATGGTATGTGTTAAATATTACAACAAACTAAGTTTCAAAAAGTTTAATAGGAAATTATATAACAACTTTAATGGGAGTAAACTTTTAATTCTCTTTATTCTTGAAAGGCCGACAATCTTAAGAGTGTAATCCATCCATAAATTTAGAATAACAATCACTTATTTATTCATAACTACTTAAAAATTCTTTTTCATGATTGTGTTAGTTACATTTGCTGACACTAGGAATATTGAGAAGTTGGGTTTAGTAGCTTTTATGTACCCCAAAAGTTTTTAGTACAGAGAATATTCTCTATAGGGCTGCCTTTGTTATTAAATGCAGTGTTCGTTAGCGGGAATAAAGTGAATTTATACTGCCACAAGAATCTTCCAACAAAAGTTAAATGAAGCTTTTCCTTCCAATCTTGGTACTAGGAGAGATTTCTAGTCATACTGCTATTAGATAAAAGCACAGTTGTTTTATGTCATTTATACATATTTATTAGTAGGTTGGCTGAGCTGAATTTATAGTTCTAAAGGCAACCACCATTGTAAGGATAGGAATCCCAAAATATATATTCCATATTTAAAAACTAATTTAATGATCGAAGCAATGTATGCAGATCACAATGCATGTCTTTTCACTCTCATACTGGCCCACATCATATATGTTCCCCATCTGTCCTGTAAGCCAGGAACTATTTAGAAGCACTCCTATTGGTATTAATACAGCCATTATTTTATATTATGATCCCGGGAGCTTAATACTGTTTTTCTGTTTGTGATGAATGAGGTAGCCAGTTACACACTGAAGACATTAAGATTGCAAAGCAATGCAAGATGGAATTTAGCAGTTGGTTGGTTTGGCATAGAAAAAGGAAACATACCTGAAAATGTGTGTGTGTTTGTGTTCACTATTGCTGTCCTGCTGATGTTTTTGTTATATTCTGTTATAGAGCCATGCCGTTATTAAGTCCTTTGCTTTATCTCCTCAATCCTCTTCCCCATTCTCTAAACCATTATATCTCAAACTATCTGATGTGGGGAACAACATTTTTTTCCATGGTTCAAGGACAGGGTACCATATTGGGTCAAGAACAGGGTACCTTCCTGGAAACTCACCAGGGACTGGCACCTAATGGGGTATGCACCAGCACCAATCCAATTACCCCCCACTTGGAGTAGCACTGCTCTAAACCAAGAATGGACAGCTGCCTGCTGGGAGCCTCCTGGGGTCATAGAGATTGTAAAATTATGCTCCCCCAAACCAAAATGAAAACAAAGAATGAGAAGTATTAAAAACCAGATGTTCCAAACAATAGTTCAGCTTCACGTAACCCATTTCAAAGATAAAATTCCTGGAGGATTTTTGAAGACGCTGAGGGGGAGGCTTTCTAGGGTCTTTCTGGGAGTCTGGCAGGGGTGATGACCACAGGCAGCAAATGTGGCGGTGACACACTATGAGCTACCTGTGGGCACACTTTGAACTACCTTCGAACTCGGTACATGCTTTATGTACGGTATGTTGAAGGTTTACTTTCAATGAGAATGAGTATAATGGCATGTTGAAGGCCTCCATAATTGAGCAGTGATAGAATGATGCTTTGGGTTCCATAGCATCATCCCACCACTACTCCATTACAGGTCATGCTGTTATATGCTTTCTTCTTAAAAGTTACCTTCCAAATTCTCCATTTGGAAACAAAAGAGGCAGCCTAGATAATGGAATGCTAGAGTAGAAATGCCCCACTGAGCCATAAGAAAAAGATCATTGGCACAGAGCTAGAACAGATAATGTTGGAGGGAATGCCTGAATACTTTGACCCTCTGATATTCCTCTTCTAAACATGAGGGGAGCAGAGGGAAGGAGGTAGCTGGTTTTAGGTTTCACCATGGGGCAAGTGTGATTTGGAGGTTCTCAAGCCCCTTACTATTGTTGGCAGGTAACAGTATATACTTCAGAAAGCCACTCACAGTGTGAAATCATTAATTGACCAGCACCACCAACCCGCCACCATGGTACTTTTTAAGGTTCATGCCTAGTATCCTGTTTAGAGTCCCATTGACTTGCGAGAGCAGGGCAACTGCCTTGATGAGCTGTGCTTTCCTCAGCCTTAAAATGTGTTGCCTGAAAGAAATTCTATCTGCTTTCTTCCTAAAATGGAGGAAGCTTGTAAGATGTGGCTATTTAAGCAAGGTTTCAAAAGCAGAGACAGAGTTGTGTTCTCACATACCACAAAACCATTACATAATACTACATGCACAAGCACCAAGCAAACTCAGGTTCCCATGCTTCCCCTCCTAGTTTCTACTTATGGCACAATTATAAGGAAGACAGTGGGAGCATTTACTTCCGTATTATTTGTGATAGACCCAGGGAATCTGGAAAATAAAGGGTGAACCAACGAGGGCAATAGAAATTGTGGCCACAGCACCATAACTGCTGATGTCTCAGAAGAATTCATTCTACATAATGTTTATATAGAGTGCATATTGAATTGAGTTCAGTATGTGGTAAAGTGAGCATGTTTTTAGTTCTACCCATATATTTTCTATTGGCTTCAAACTATATTTGAGCAACTTCATATTTTGATGAAAGATGTAGCTAATATCCTAGCTTTCTTCCAACATGGGATCCAAGGCAGCTTGCAACAAGGCAGAGCTAAAAGGAACCTGATGATAAAATGTGAAATCACAATTAAACATGCTGTCATATTTAAATCCCATTAATTTTTAAAATTATAAAACTATTTTAAAAACCCATAACAATATAGTTAAAAATATAGCATGCACACCCCATAAAAAGACTCCCTGCAACCAATTAAGCATCAGGTTGTTTGAGTAAAAGGGTGTTGACTGCCAGAGAAAGGAGCACAGAGAGGGGACCAGCCCCCTGTGGAATTTCCACCTGTGGAAGGGAGTGCCATGGCCTGTGAGCAGCCACTGAGAAGGCCCTCTCCTTTGTCCTCACCAGGCCAATGATAGTGGTGTGACTGAGAGAAAGCCCTATTCCAAGGAACATAAGATTCAGGTAGGTTCATATAGGGACTTAAGCTGTATGGGGCTTTATAAATCACCAGCACTATATTGTATGTCTGCAGAACTTGGAAAAGTTATTGTTTGTGGGGGGTGCTAGTGGTTAGACCTATCTGAATCTCCTGGTTCTTCTGTCTGTGGATTCTTGGAAACTGTAGCTCAAAAAGTAACTTTTCTAAGCTCTGATTATATGGCTTCACCACATGGTACATTTTCCATAGACCCATTCTACCCACATTCTCAGCATGCTAATTGACCATATGAATTGGTTTTTGCCTTAGCCTTGTAGAACATCTTCCTCATAGCAGTAATAATTGTACCAAGCCCTGATGAAAAAGTTCTTTGGCATGACTGAGTAATCAGTGTAGGGAAGGCTGATATGGGCTTTGAGGACATAGGATAATTGTCCCTTAGAGACAGTGTTCTTTAATAGCCATGCTTTAAGAAAGGTCTATTAAACAAGCTGTTAATGTCCCAGTAAGAGATTTTCCTCTCTCTAAATTTCAGTCTCAGATCCTAGCATAGTATTAGTGGTTTGGTCACACTGGAGAGATATTTAAAGCATAATGTATAAACTGTGAGAAATAGATTATCTTACTTGAAAAGATTGGAAAGTAATTCAGCTGCATTTTTCTTCTTAAGAAAGAACATCTTTTTTTCCATCTGTGACAACTTCCTTTTTAGTTTCAGAGTAAAGCCGCAGATATTTTTGAGCATAAACATCTTTACTAGTACTGCAGAACTTATTTTGGGGTGGATTTCCAGCCAAACAAACAAACAAACAACCGTCCCCACACATACACAATTGATATTGCCTTCATGTTACTCAAGGATTTTTCATATAGCCAGGAGCTAAAATGACACTGGAGAAGCAGCAAACATATTTAGGGGTAGCCATGTTGGCCATGCAGCGAAATACAACAAAATCCACAAAAGAGCAATACTTTTATTGGTCAACTAAAATGCACAAAATACATCGAAGCTTCACTGGTTTCTTCATCAGGCAGAGGTATTAGGAATAGTACAGGAGAAGAAAAGTGATGATGTTAGAGTTACAGGCCTACATTTTGTTTCAGATGTCACTTCTCTTGTCAGTTAATATGGTCTGAAGGGATCCCAGTGCAGCCAGAGGCCACTCCTCTTCTGAGCCATGTGGAGACTAGGGACAAAGGAAAATAAAAGACAGGTAATAAAAATTCAACTCCATTAGTAAAATAACTTTCCTTGAGTCCAGGCTGTCCCTGTCCTGTGCAATGCTAACTGCCCCTTTCTTAGGCAGAGAACATTGGATTTCTCAAGAAGTCCCTGTACTGTTACATCTGGAAGAAACTTTAGGTTCTATATAGGTAGAACTTGCCACTTGTAGTCCAAATTAAATACCTCTGTTTTAGGTAAAAACCTCAAAGAGTAAAGTCCCAGGCTGCTGCCACACTGCCATGGCTCAATGCTATGGAATTCTGGGATTTGTAGTTTTGTAAGATATTTAGCCTTCTCTGTCAGAGAGCTCTGGTGCCACAACAAAGTACAAATCCCAGGATTCCTTAGGATGGAGCCATGATAGTTAAAGAGGTGGCACAGTGCATTATTTCTGCAGTGTGGCAGCAGCCCTAGTCTATTAGTTCCCTCTTTTTAAAAAGTTCACCTGTTGCAGCAAATTTTGCAACAGTGCAATGTTGAGGAAAAGCAGCTATTGGGGAAAGGAGCCTAAATGATTTCCAGGTAGAGGAACTCAACCACATGGAAACTGTTATATCTTGCCCAAAATTGACTGTAGAAATCAATTGTACAGTTGGGGTATTTCATCATGGATACAGCAAGCAATTCAGTATCTTTTCTGGAGTGATGTTGGTTTGATCTACCAAAAAGGTGGTGGTTGGCAAACTAGTGTATTCTAACCTGTGTTCCAGATTATTCTCAACTTTAAGGCCAGGATCCTTTTGACTCAGCCTTCACTGCAGTGGTAAAGGCAACGATGGCAGTGGTGGTGAAAGAAAGGAGTAAATAGATGGTTGTGTTAGGAGAGGAAGGCTAACAGCTCTGTACTGCCTGTTTCCTGAATGTGTTTGTGGTGGGGGGGACTCCACAGAGCCATGGCAGTATTGAAGGGTTGGCTTGAACAATCACCTGTACCATTGGACAACCCCCCTTGCCTGTTTGCATGATTGCATGAGTGTTCATGGACACTTATGGAAGACTGGCTAGCACCTTCTATCATAGATACTGCATAGGCAGCTGGTGTACACTAGTCAGTTAGCAATGATGACCTTACAAGGTGCTGAGACCCTTTCTGCTTCTACAACAGTTTACCAACAGTTGCTTCTAAGCACATGTTTTCCCTTTTCTCCCATAGTGGTGATTTCTGCTAGAGAACTATTATATTTTCTGCTAGGCTTCCCCCCCTCCCCTTTCCTTTCATAATGTGAAATTTATTGCTTTATATAATGCTTTATATTGTTTGGTGAATTATAGTTTAGATTTTACTTAAATAAAGGAGAACCTAGATACCTTTATTTATGCACAGTTTGCACTCACATGATTATAATTTGTTGCACTTGTAATTAAGTTTTCCATCAGTATTAGTTTTGACTGAAGATAAAACAACATCACGACTACAGTTCAAGGGACTGTAATAGCCTTTTATAATAGCCAACTGCTTAATTTGAATAAAACTAGTGCATGAATGGCAGGATGCTCCCCACCTTTCATTGTACCACTGTTTTCTTTTTTCTTCCTTTTCCATTTTTTTTGTACAAAGTTTTTACTCCAACTAAATTTCTCATTTTTTTTAGGGTCTGTGTTCAATAATTCATTGATTCCCAGCAGCAGGGAAGGGTGAGAGATTTATGGTGTATGATTGTGTCATGTCTTGTTTTATCATGTCGATAGATAGAAAATTGACCACAACTACAAAAGCCTATTTATAATTCTATTTGATCACCATGGGAACTCATCAAAACAGAGGGCAGCACCGAAGTTTCATTAACAGATCATCTCGGATCTCCTGCTGTGTCCTGTCTTCATTTTCTTTCCACATCATCCCTTTGCTTAGA